>CM055123.1:416897045-418196909 GCA_029206835.1 Rana muscosa | reverse complement strand
TTAAATTGCAGCGGCCTGCTACTGACAATGGGAGGGATTTCCACACCTTGATTTTCCCTTTGTATTTTTTAAGCAGAGGAATCAGATTATCTAAAATATAATGGTTAGGGTCTCTAGATATATACACCCCCAAATATTTAATTTGTGCTGTTATTTGAATTTGAGAAGCCTCTTGCGGGAGTAGGTTTGACAGAGGGTCTACCAGTAGCAGCATAGATTTTCCCCAGTTTATATTAAGGCCTGAAAAACGTCCAAAAATCTCTATTTGTTTCATGGCCTTACCAAGGGAGTGCTGTGTATCTCCCAGTAGTAAGAGGAGATCATCCGCGTACAATACCACTTTCTCCTCTACCTCACCTCTTATAAATCCTCTTATCTCAGAGTCCGACCTAAGTGCAATTGCAAGGGGCTCGATTGCGAGGGCGAAGAGAAGGGGGGACAAAGGGCACCCGTCTCGTTCCCCTCTGCAACCTGAACCTCTCGGAATACACATTGTTCACTTTCACTCTGGCCTCTGGGGTGCTATACAGCATCTTGACCCATTTCATAAAAATTGGGCCAACCCCAAACTCCCTTAAGGCTCTCCATAGATATTGCCACTCTATACTGTCGAAGGCCTTGGCAGCATCCAACGAAACAATTGCTCTTTTACCATCTTCCTCTGTTGGAATCTGGAGGTTCAGAAAAACTCTTCTTATATTTGTGGAGGTGGCCCTACCTGGTATAAAACCCGATTGATCGGGATGTACCAGTTTCTCAACTATTTTATTTAATCTAGCTGCCAAGAGCTTCAACAGTATTTTTATGTCAGTGTTGAGTAAGGAGATAGGTCTATACGAGGCGGTTTCAAGTGGGTCCTTACCCTCTTTGTGAATAACTATTATTGTGGAGTCCATCATGGACGTGGGGAGTTCTCCTTTAGCTAATGAGCAATTTAGAACCCTAGTGAGTTCCGGGAGTAACTCCTTCCCGAAATACCGGTAGGTCTCTGCTGGGAGGCCGTCCGGGCCTGGGGTTTTATGCCCTGCCATCTCCTGTACGGTCAACTGTAGTTCTTCTAAGGTCAGGGGTTTGTCTAGTTCCTGTCTATCCAGCTCAGAGAGTGAGGGCAACACTAGCCTTCCAAAAAATTTGTCCAGTTCTTCTCTCCTTTCCTCTTGACTTGAACTATACAAGTCTGCATAGAAATCATGGAATCTTTGTGCTATTTCCGATGTTTGGTGGGCCACCCTATCTACATTTACCCTTATTGCTGGCACCCCTGAGCTAGGTGTGTTAGTTTTAATTAAATGAGCTAGCATCCTGCCTGCACTTTCCCCTTCCGCAAACGCTACTTGTCTTTGAAAAATTTGCTTATTTTCTACTTTCTTCAACATTATTAGGCGGTAGTTCTGTTGTGCTTGCATCCAGACACTGGATTTTTTAGGTGTTGGGTCTTTAATGTATTGCGCTTCTTTTTCGCTTACTAATTCACTAGCGGTTCTCTCTTCCTGACTGGATTGTCTTTTTAATCTAGATATTTTTTGTATCATTATGCCCCTGAAAAAGGCTTTCAGTGTGTCCCATACCACTTGTTCTGAGGCAGTGTCAGGGTCACCTGTGGCCAGGTGACAGATGCACACCGTAGGGGGACAGGAGTGCACCGCGAGGTAGTGAACCCTATGGCTGGCTTCTGTGGATAGGAAACTGGGTGGTTGTGGAAAGCGGGACCAGAGGAGCACAACCGGGATCCCAACGGAAGCGAGAGCCAAGATTCCCCAGGGCGCGGAGTCTAAGACCCAGCTGGTCTTCTCCAGGGCCTCTAGTGGTGAGGATGTTACGCTGCAGGCTGGGACCAGGTCGCGGCCCCTGGAGTTTCCTAGCTCACGCCCCGTAGGATAAGGGGAAGCAGCAGCACACGATAGAGAGAACCGAATAACAAGCCGAAGGTCAGGGGCCACAAGCAGACAAGGATAACGAAGAACGAGCCGAAGGTCAAGGGTCACGAGCAGACAGGGATGGTCGGGGACAAGCCAATAACGTAACAGAGAGACAGACGTAGCACACGGCAGGCAGGAACCCAAACACACAATGCCTAACAAACACGTTGATCAGCAAAGCAGGCTTGCAGTGCACAGGTTAATATAGTGTTCAGTGATAGGGCCTGGGGTGGAGTCAGGCTGGGAGGAGATTATAAAGGAAGCCAGGTGAAGGAGGTCTGGTCTCTAGATGAACACATGAGGAGGAAGGTAAGATGGCAGACAGACATTAATGCATATCCATGACAGTACCCTCCCTCTTACGAGGCCTCCCCCTTCCCCGCCTGGGCCCAGGTTTAGAGGGAAACTTCAGATGAAACTCCTTTAACAGACGAGGTGCAAAGACCTCAGATGCAGTGATCCAAGACCTCTCCTCAGGACCAAACCCTTTCCAATGAACGAGGTACTGAAGAACGCCTTTACAGAGTCGGGAGTCCAGAATTTGACTGATCTCGTACTCCTGATTATCCTCCGAGACAGGCGCCACGGTAGGAAGAGGACGAGAGAATTTATTGAGGACTAAAGGCTTTAGAAGAGCAACATGAAAGGAGTTAGTGATTTTAAGGCTCTTAGGAATCTGGAGTTTGAAACAAACCGGATTCAGTTTAGCAGTTACCGTGTATGGACCGATGAATCGTGGAGCAAACTTCAGAGAAGGAACTCGGAGCTTGATGTTCCTGGTAGAGAGCCAGACTTTGTCCCCTGGCTGAAGAGAAGGCGGTTTACGCCTGCGGCGGTCTGCAAAGCCTTTGAATTTTTCAGCAGCTGCCCGGAGGGAATCATGAACGTGACCCCAAACGGAATTGAGAGACTCCTGAACCGAAGCCAAAGCTGGAATGTCTGGAGAACAGATCATAGGAAGAGGAAGTTGAGGGTGTTTTCCATAAACTGTGAAAAAGGGTGTCTTCTGCGAACTGGTATTCACATGATTGTTATGGGAGAATTCTGCCCACGGGAGTAGAGAGGACCAATCGTCATGGTGAGAAGACACAAAGGTGCGAAGAAAGACCTCTAACTCCTGATTAACCCTCTCAGTCTGTCCATTGGATTGGGGATGGTAAGAAGAAGAAAAATCCAAGACAATATTGAGGGATTTGCAAAAGGCTCTCCAAAAACGAGACGTGAATTGGACTCCCCTGTCGGAAACAATATGAGAAGGGACCCCATGTAGGCGGAGAATTTCTCGAATGAAAATGGGAACCAAGGCAGGGGCAGAAGGAAGACCAGGAAGAGGAACAAAATGAGCCATCTTGGAGAATCGATCGATTACCACCCAAATGACTGTATTATTCTCAGACAGTGGGAGATCGGTGATAAAATCCATGGCAATATGGGCCCAGGGTTCCTTAGGAATAGGCAAGGGCATGAGGAGACCAGCAGGAGCTTGTGTGGAGGATTTGGACTGAGCACAGACATGACAAGCTTTAACGTAGTCTTTGACGTCTGAGCGGAGATTAGGCCACCAGTAGTGACGACTGATGAGTAGGAAGGATCGGAGGAATCCAGAATGCCCTGCCACCTTGGAATCATGTCCCCAACGAAGGATCTTAGCTCTTAGCTCAGTGGGGACAAAGGTCTTACCAGGCGGAATTTTAGACTTCAGGGTGGTAGAGTGGGCAACAATGCATGAGGTGGGAATGATCGGCTCAGGTTCAGGGGCGGACTCCTCGTCCAAAGTGTCAAATGACCTAGAGAGCGCATCAGCCCGACCGTTGCAGGAACCAGGTTTGTAGGTAATCGTGAAATTAAAACGGGCAAAGAAGAGACTCCACCTGGCCTGTCTAGGATTCAGACGTTTAGCATTCTGTAGATACTGTAAATTCTTGTGATCGGTAAAGATCGTTATGGAGTGAGGGGAACCCTCCAAGAGATGACGCCACTCCTCTAACGCCAATTTAATAGCGAGAAGTTCCCGATCACCGATGGCATAATTCCTCTCTGCCTGAGAATTTTTTTTGGAGAAGAACGCACATGGTTGGCGTCTCTTCTCAAAGATTTGAAGAAGCACAGCTCCCACCCCCATTGAGGAAGCGTCCACTTCAATAAAAAATGCATTCCCAGGATTTGGTCTCCTCAAGAGGGGGCCAGAAACAAAGGCCTGTTTCAGGTTGTGAAATGCAGAGACAGCTTCGGGAGGCCAGTCTCTGGCATTCACACCCTTCTTGGTCAAAGCGATAATAGGCGCGGCAATGGAAGAGTAATTCCTTATGAACTGCCTATAATAATTAGTGAAGCCAAGAAAGCGCTGTGTGGCCTTGAGGCTAGCAGGAAGAGGCCAGTTGGTGATAGCCAAGACCTTCCCAGGGTCCATACGAAGCCCCGAACATGAGACAAAGCACCCCAAAAACAGGACCTCAGAACATTCAAAGGAACATTTCTCCAGCTTGGCATAGAGATTGTTCTCTCTAAGACGTTGAAGTACAGTGCGGACATGGTTTCTGTGGACGAGCAGATTTTCAGAAAAGATCAGAATGTCATCCAGATAGATGACAACAAACTGGTACAGCAGATCTCTGAAGATTTCATTGACAAAGTTTTGAAACACGGCTGGAGCATTACACAGACCAAAAGGCATCACCAGATATTCGTAATGCCCGTCTCTAGTGTTAAATGCAGTCTTCCATTCGTCACCCTCCCGTATTCGAATGAGATTGTACGCGCCTCTGAGATCCAACTTGGTGAAAATGGAGGCACCCTTCAACCTATCGAATAGCTCAGATATTAAGGGTAAGGGGTATCGATTTTTAATAGTAACCGCATTTAAACCCCGATAATCGATGCAGGGTCTTAAGGTACCATCCTTTTTGGCAACAAAAAAGAACCCTGCCCCTGCAGGCGATGAGGATTTCCGGATGAACCCTCTCTCCAGATTCTCTGCTACATACTCCGACATGGCCTGGGTCTCTGGGATGGACAGAGGGTAGGTACGACCCCTGGGTAGAGTTGCTCCGGGGACAAGATCAATAGCACAGTCAAAAGACCTGTGGGGAGGAAGCACCTCAGCTGATTTTTTACAGAACACATCCCGGTAATCGCTGTATGCGGCGGGAAGATCAGAAGAAACAGAAGTGGCAGCAACCGGAAGACTCTCCTTGGGGGTCACCTTGAGAAGACACGACGAGAAACATGAGGAACCCCAGGCCAGGATCTGCCCAGAGACCCAGTCCACATGTGGAGAGTGGAGCTGTAGCCAAGGGAGGCCCAATACAACTGGGGTAGAGGCCTTGGGTAGAATAAGAAAGGATATCCACTCCTGGTGGAGAATCCCTACCGACATCCTAATGGGTAGCGTCTGGAAGCGAATAGGGCCCCCTGGGAGAACAGTGCCATCAATTGCCGAGACTACCAATGGGGTAGTGAGAGGTGAAAGGGTAAGCTTCATAGAAGAAGCAGTTCTCCAATCCATGAAATTGCCGGCAGCCCCGGAATCCAGGTATGCAAGGGTTGACTGAGGAGAAGTGCCTACATGAAGGGACACCGGCAAGAGCAGGCGAGAAGGTGATGTTTCTGGGTCCAATACTCCACCTTCCAAATGTATTAGACCCGAGCGTTTCCCGGACGAAGCGAGCAGGAGTCACGAAAATGACCCTTGCCCCCACAATAGAGGCACAAGCCCAGAGTTCTACGCCTAGCACGTTCTTCGGGGGTTAGTCTGGTCCGGCCCAGCTGCATAGGTTCTTCAGCAGGTAGAGGATGCTCCACAGAATGAAGGGAGGGGAGCTCAGACTGGCTAGGACCCAGAGAGTGCTGGCGTCTTTTTTCTAAGGACCTCTCTTGAAAACGAATGTCGATCTGGTTGCATAATGAAATTACATCGTCCAGACCGACGGGAATGGCTCTTCCCGCTAATTCGTCTTTCACTCGGTCAGAGAGGCCATGTAAAAAGGTAGCGACCAGGGCCTCATTATTCCAGCTCAATTCAGCTGTGTGGATACGGAACTGAAGAGCATATTGCCCCACTGAACTAGATTCTTGGCGAAGACGTAAGACAGCACTAGCCGCTGAAGAAGCCCGAGCCGGCTCTTCGAAGATATTACGAAAGAGCTTCAAGAATTCGGACAGACTGGAAACCACCGGATCGTTCCTCTCCCACAGGGGGGCAGCCCAGGCCAAAGCTTCACCGGAGAGGAGGGAAATGATATAGGCTACCTTAGCCCGGTCAGATAGGAAGCTTTGAGGCTGAAGCTCAAAATGAATAGTGCATTGGCTGAGAAACCCCCTGCAGGCCTTGGAGTCCCCAGAGAAACGGAACGGAGCTGGCAATCTTAGTGAGTGTGAGGCTGCGACTGGTGCGATAGGTACAGCCGCTGGTTGTACTTGGGGTTGCGGATTCGGGGTTCCCAAGGAGACCTGAAGCTGCTCGAATCGAGAAGCCAGATCCTGGAGGAATCGCATCACCTGGGTCTGATTTGATTCCTGGGTCTCAAGTCTGCGAACTATGCCCTGCAATGGATCATCCGCGGGAAGCGGGATGTCAGCCGGGTTCATGGCTGATCAAACTGTCAGGGTCACCTGTGGCCAGGTGACAGATGCACACCGTAGGGGGACAGGAGTGCACCGCGAGGTAGTGAACCCTATGGCTGGCTTCTGTGGATAGGAAACTGGGTGGTTGTGGAAAGCGGGACCAGAGGAGCACAACCGGGATCCCAACGGAAGCGAGAGCCAAGATTCCCCAGGGCGCGGAGTCTAAGACCCAGCTGGTCTTCTCCAGGGCCTCTAGTGGTGAGGATGTTACGCTGCAGGCTGGGACCAGGTCGCGGCCCCTGGAGTTTCCTAGCTCACGCCCCGTAGGATAAGGGGAAGCAGCAGCACACGATAGAGAGAACCGAATAACAAGCCGAAGGTCAGGGGCCACAAGCAGACAAGGATAACGAAGAACGAGCCGAAGGTCAAGGGTCACGAGCAGACAGGGATGGTCGGGGACAAGCCAATAACGTAACAGAGAGACAGACGTAGCACACGGCAGGCAGGAACCCAAACACACAATGCCTAACAAACACGTTGATCAGCAAAGCAGGCTTGCAGTGCACAGGTTAATATAGTGTTCAGTGATAGGGCCTGGGGTGGAGTCAGGCTGGGAGGAGATTATAAAGGAAGCCAGGTGAAGGAGGTCTGGTCTCTAGATGAACACATGAGGAGGAAGGTAAGATGGCAGACAGACATTAATGCATATCCATGACAGGCAGTACCTTGACTTATTTCTATAAATTCCCTAATCTCCCCCGATATCTCTTGTGTAGGGATGAGCTTCGTGTTCGAGTCGAACATACGTTCGACTCGAACATTGGCTGTTCGATCGTTCGACGAAGATCGAACGATTTGGGCCGTTCGCGCCAAATTCGAGTGACGCGAACGGCCCACAATGCACTACGCCATCGCAGTGTCATCCAGGCGCTGTGATTGGCCAAGCATGCACTGTGACCCCGCATGCTTGGCCAATCACAGCGCCGGCAGCGAGGAGAGCAATGATTGGCCACAGGCAGGATGCCTGTGGCCAATTATTGCTGAGGGTGTTTAGTACACGCCCCACACTATAAAAGGCCGCCAGCACGGCGGCCTAGTGTAGTGTGTTCCGGAGCAGGGATAGAGTAGCATAGGCAGGGACAGTGACTGTTATTTCTTTCTTGCTTAACCTGGATTCCTTTAGTTTAGGGAAAGAGAAGGATAGGTAGGGAGAGTGTCAGTGTGTTTTGTGCTTCTGCTATAGTGTGCTTAAAAAAAAACATTTATTCTAGGGACAGAAAACTCTAGGTAGGGACAGTGTCAGTTTCTTTCACTCTGCAAGTCCTTGTTTCCAGGGACCTGGAAGGACAGTGAGTGAATTGTCCTTTTGCTATATTGTGATTAAAAAAAACATTTATTCTAGGGACAGAAAACTCTAGGTAGGGACAGTGTCAGTTTCTTTCACTCTGCAAGTCCTTGTTTCCAGGGACCTGGAAGGACAGTGAGTGAATTGTCCTTTTGCTATATTGTGATTAAAAAAAACATTTATTCTAGGGACAGAAAACTCTAGGTAGGGACAGTGTCAGTTTCTTTCACTCTGCAAGTCCTTGTTTCCAGGGACCTGGAAGGACAGTGAGTGAATTGTCCTTTTGCTATATTGTGATTAAAAAAAACATTTATTCTAGGGACAGAAAACTCTAGGTAGGGACAGTGTCAGTTTCTTTCACTCTGCAAGTCCTTGTTTCCAGGGACCTGGAAGGACAGTGAGTGAATTGTCCTTTTGCTATATTGTGATTAAAAAAAACATTTTTTTCTAGGGACAGAAAACTGTAGGTAGGGAGAGTATTTTTTTTCTTTCACTCTGCAAGTCCTTGTTTCCAGGGACCTGTAAGGACAGTGAGTTAATTGTCCTTGTGCTATATTGTGCTGAAAAAAACATTTATTCCAGGGACAGAAAACTCTAGGTAGGGACAGTGTCAGTTTCTTTCACTCTGCAAGTCCTTGTTTCCAGGGACCTGGAAGGACAGTGAGTGAATTGTCCTTTTGCTATATTGTGATTAAAAAAAACATTTTTTTCTAGGGACAGAAAACTGTAGGTAGGGAGAGTGTTTTTTTTCTTTCACTCTGCAAGTCCTTGTTTCCAGGGACCTGTAAGGACAGTGAGTTAATTTTCCTTGTGCTATATTGTGATTAAAAAAAACATTTATTCTAGGGACAGAAAACTCTAGGTAGGGACAGTGTCAGTTTCTTTCACTCTGCAAGTCCTTGTTTCCAGGGACCTGGAAGGACAGTGAGTGAATTGTCCTTTTGCTATATTGTGATTAAAAAAAACATTTATTCTAGGGACAGAAAACTCTAGGTAGGGACAGTGTCAGTTTCTTTCACTCTGCAAGTCCTTGTTTCCAGGGACCTGGAAGGACAGTGAGTGAATTGTCCTTTTGCTATATTGTGATTAAAAAAAACATTTATTCTAGGGACAGAAAACTCTAGGTAGGGACAGTGTCAGTTTCTTTCACTCTGCAAGTCCTTGTTTCCAGGGACCTGGAAGGACAGTGAGTGAATTGTCCTTTTGCTATATTGTGATTAAAAAAAACATTTATTCTAGGGACAGAAAACTCTAGGTAGGGACAGTGTCAGTTTCTTTCACTCTGCAAGTCCTTGTTTCCAGGGACCTGGAAGGACAGTGAGTGAATTGTCCTTTTGCTATATTGTGATTAAAAAAAACATTTATTCTAGGGACAGAAAACTCTAGGTAGGGACAGTGTCAGTTTCTTTCACTCTGCAAGTCCTTGTTTCCAGGGACCTGTAAGGACAGTGAGTTAATTTTCCTTGTGCTATATTGTGCTTAAAAAAAACATTTATTCTAGGGACAGAAAACTCTAGGTAGGGACAGTGTCAGTTTCTTTCACTCTGCAAGTCCTTGTTTCCAGGGACCTGGAAGGACAGTGAGTGAATTGTCCTTTTGCTATATTGTGATTAAAAAAAACATTTATTCTAGGGACAGAAAACTCTAGGTAGGGACAGTGTCAGTTTCTTTCACTCTGCAAGTCCTTGTTTCCAGGGACCTGGAAGGACAGTGAGTGAATTGTCCTTTTGCTATATTGTGATTAAAAAAAACATTTATTCTAGGGACAGAAAACTCTAGGTAGGGACAGTGTCAGTTTCTTTCACTCTGCAAGTCCTTGTTTCCAGGGACCTGGAAGGACAGTGAGTGAATTGTCCTTTTGCTATATTGTGATTAAAAAAAACATTTATTCTAGGGACAGAAAACTCTAGGTAGGGACAGTGTCAGTTTCTTTCACTCTGCAAGTCCTTGTTTCCAGGGACCTGGAAGGACAGTGAGTGAATTGTCCTTTTGCTATATTGTGATTAAAAAAAACATTTTTTTCTAGGGACAGAAAACTGTAGGTAGGGAGAGTATTTTTTTTCTTTCACTCTGCAAGTCCTTGTTTCCAGGGACCTGTAAGGACAGTGAGTTAATTGTCCTTGTGCTATATTGTGCTGAAAAAAACATTTATTCCAGGGACAGAAAACTCTAGGTAGGGACAGTGTCAGTTTCTTTCACTCTGCAAGTCCTTGTTTCCAGGGACCTGGAAGGACAGTGAGTGAATTGTCCTTTTGCTATATTGTGATTAAAAAAAACATTTTTTTCTAGGGACAGAAAACTGTAGGTAGGGAGAGTGTTTTTTTTCTTTCACTCTGCAAGTCCTTGTTTCCAGGGACCTGTAAGGACAGTGAGTTAATTTTCCTTGTGCTATATTGTGATTAAAAAAAACATTTATTCTAGGGACAGAAAACTCTAGGTAGGGACAGTGTCAGTTTCTTTCACTCTGCAAGTCCTTGTTTCCAGGGACCTGGAAGGACAGTGAGTGAATTGTCCTTTTGCTATATTGTGATTAAAAAAAACATTTATTCTAGGGACAGAAAACTCTAGGTAGGGACAGTGTCAGTTTCTTTCACTCTGCAAGTCCTTGTTTCCAGGGACCTGGAAGGACAGTGAGTGAATTGTCCTTTTGCTATATTGTGATTAAAAAAAACATTTATTCTAGGGACAGAAAACTCTAGGTAGGGACAGTGTCAGTTTCTTTCACTCTGCAAGTCCTTGTTTCCAGGGACCTGGAAGGACAGTGAGTGAATTGTCCTTTTGCTATATTGTGATTAAAAAAAACATTTATTCTAGGGACAGAAAACTCTAGGTAGGGACAGTGTCAGTTTCTTTCACTCTGCAAGTCCTTGTTTCCAGGGACCTGGAAGGACAGTGAGTGAATTGTCCTTTTGCTATATTGTGATTAAAAAAAACATTTATTCTAGGGACAGAAAACTCTAGGTAGGGACAGTGTCAGTTTCTTTCACTCTGCAAGTCCTTGTTTCCAGGGACCTGGAAGGACAGTGAGTGAATTGTCCTTTTGCTATATTGTGATTAAAAAAAACATTTATTCTAGGGACAGAAAACTCTAGGTAGGGACAGTGTCAGTTTCTTTCACTCTGCAAGTCCTTGTTTCCAGGGACCTGGAAGGACAGTGAGTGAATTGTCCTTTTGCTATATTGTGATTAAAAAAAACATTTTTTTCTAGGGACAGAAAACTGTAGGTAGGGAGAGTATTTTTTTTCTTTCACTCTGCAAGTCCTTGTTTCCAGGGACCTGTAAGGACAGTGAGTTAATTGTCCTTGTGCTATATTGTGCTGAAAAAAACATTTATTCCAGGGACAGAAAACTCTAGGTAGGGACAGTGTCAGTTTCTTTCACTCTGCAAGTCCTTGTTTCCAGGGACCTGGAAGGACAGTGAGTGAATTGTCCTTTTGCTATATTGTGATTAAAAAAAACATTTATTCTAGGGACAGAAAACTCTAGGTAGGGACAGTGTCAGTTTCTTTCACTCTGCAAGTCCTTGTTTCCAGGGACCTGGAAGGACAGTGAGTGAATTGTCCTTTTGCTATATTGTGATTAAAAAAAACATTTATTCTAGGGACAGAAAACTCTAGGTAGGGACAGTGTCAGTTTCTTTCACTCTGCAAGTCCTTGTTTCCAGGGACCTGGAAGGACAGTGAGTGAATTGTCCTTTTGCTATATTGTGATTAAAAAAAACATTTATTCTAGGGACAGAAAACTCTAGGTAGGGACAGTGTCAGTTTCTTTCACTCTGCAAGTCCTTGTTTCCAGGGACCTGGAAGGACAGTGAGTGAATTGTCCTTTTGCTATATTGTGATTAAAAAAAACATTTATTCTAGGGACAGAAAACTCTAGGTAGGGACAGTGTCAGTTTCTTTCACTCTGCAAGTCCTTGTTTCCAGGGACCTGGAAGGACAGTGAGTGAATTGTCCTTTTGCTATATTGTGATTAAAAAAAACATTTTTTTCTAGGGACAGAAAACTGTAGGTAGGGAGAGTATTTTTTTTCTTTCACTCTGCAAGTCCTTGTTTCCAGGGACCTGTAAGGACAGTGAGTTAATTGTCCTTGTGCTATATTGTGCTGAAAAAAACATTTATTCCAGGGACAGAAAACTCTAGGTAGGGACAGTGTCAGTTTCTTTCACTCTGCAAGTCCTTGTTTCCAGGGACCTGGAAGGACAGTGAGTGAATTGTCCTTTTGCTATATTGTGATTAAAAAAAACATTTTTTTCTAGGGACAGAAAACTGTAGGTAGGGAGAGTGTTTTTTTTCTTTCACTCTGCAAGTCCTTGTTTCCAGGGACCTGTAAGGACAGTGAGTTAATTTTCCTTGTGCTATATTGTGATTAAAAAAAACATTTTTTCTAGGGACAGAAAACTGTAGGTAGGGAGAGTGTTTTTTTTCTTTCACTCTGCAAGTCCTTGTTTCCAGGGACAGAGAAGGACACCTGAAGGTAGCCCTTATTGCTTTTTTCCCATCTCCCTGCAGGCCATCTATTAGAATGTCTGGAAGGCAAACAAGGAGAGGCAGACAGTCAGGAGGCAATAAAAGAGGGCAAGCAGGCTCTGTGTCTGGGGGCAACAGTGCTGGTCGTGGACGCGGTGCATTGTCATCAGCACATGGCCATGGGACACGCTTGTCCTTCTTTTCGGCAGCTGGACATGTTGAGCCACATCATGCCGAAGACTTGGTAGAGTGGATGACCAAGCCCTCCTCCTCCTCCTCATCCTCTCTCACCCAGGCTCAGGGTACTGGAAAAGCAGCTGCCAAAGCGTCGTCTTCCCTGGTATCAATGTCAGACAAATCATCAGTCACTCCTTCCCTAGACCCACCATGTCCTCCTCCTGAGGAGTCCCCCGAACTGTTTCAGCACAGTGTTGGGTACATGCTCCAGGAGGATGCCCAGCGTTTCGAAGGGTCTGATGATGAAACCCAGCTAGAGGAAGGCAGTAGCGTGAGAGCAGACAGAGGGGATGCTCAAGAAGGACACCAATCTGGCAGTCATGTTCCAGCAGCTGCAGCATACTGCCAGATTGGCTCCAGTGATGAGGAGGGAGGGGATGATGAGGTCAATGACTCCACGTGGGTGCCTAATAGGAGAGAGGAGGAGGAGGAGGATGAGGAGGAGGCACATCTCCAACGAGGCAGGATGCCCTTTGGTGGCCAGCGTAAGGGCAGTACACCGACGGAATCACACCGCAGAGCTCCGCCTGTGCAGGGCGCTGCCTCTGCCCGTCATTCAAAAAGTTCTTTGGTGTGGGCCTTTTTTGAGGCTAGTGCATCAGATCGCACAGCTGCTGTTTGCAACATATGTCTCAAGCGTATATCGCGTGGCCAAAACATCAGCCGCTTGGGTACCACATGCCTGACCAGACATATGTTGACCTGCCATGCAGCTCGTTGGCAAGCCTACCTCAAAGACCCACACCAAAGAACAAAGCGGACCTCTCCTTGCACCGCATCAGCTGGGATCTCCAACCCCACTATAACTTCAGTCCTCTCTGAAACATGCACTGAGAGGAATGAAGGTGTAGAATTAGGTGTGTCACAGCCAAGTACTTGCGCCCACTCTGCTAGCAGTACACCGACGTCCGATTCTAGCAGGCAAATTTCCCTGCCCCAGCTGCTGGACCGTCGAAAGAAGTTCACTCCCAGCCATCCACATGCCCAGCGGTTGAATGCTAGCTTGGCTAAATTGCTAGCGCTTCAACTGCTGCCTTTTCAGTTGGTAGACTCGGCCCCCTTCCGTGAGTTTGTGCAATGTGCGGTTCCTCAGTGGCAGGTTCCCAAACGCCACTTTTTCTCACGGAAGGCTATTCCGGCTCTCTACCGGCATGTGGAAGGCAATGTCTTGGCCTCGCTGGACAGGGCGGTCAGCGGTAAGGTGCATATTACCGCTGACTCATGGTCCAGCAGGCATGGACAGGGACGTTACCTTTCTTTCACGGCCCATTGGGTCACTCTTTTGGCAGCTGGGAAGGATTCAGGACAAGGTGCAGTAGTGTTGGAGGTTGTCCCACCGCCACGCCTCCAAAATGCTACTACTGGTTGTGACACACCTCTCTCCTCCACCCCCTCCTCTTCTTCTTCCTCCATGGCCTCTTCCTGTGGTTTGTCCTATGAACCAGCGGTGCTCCGTAGCCGTTCACGGGGCTACGCAAGTACGCAGGCAAAAAGATGCCATGCCGTGCTTGCGCTGGTGTGTTTGGGGGACAGAAGCCACACTGGGGCAGAGGTCCTGTCTGCTCTGCAGGGCCAGGCCGAGAGGTGGTTGACGCCACGCCAGCTTAAGCCAGGAATGGTGGTTTGCGACAATGGCACCAACCTCCTCTCCGCCCTCCGACAGGGACAACTGACCCATGTGCCCTGTGTGGCTCACGTCCTTAACCTGGTGGTGCAGCGGTTCTTGGGCAGGTACCCGGGCTTACAGGATGTCCTGAGGCAGGCCAGGAAAGTCTGTGTGCATTTCCGCAGATCTTATAATGCCAGTGCTCGCCTGGCTGAGCTGCAAAAGGAGTTGAACCTGCCCAAGAACCGCCTTATATGTGACATGCCCACCAGGTGGAACTCAACGTTGGCCATGCTGCAGCGGCTGCACACGCAGCAGAGGGCCATCAATGAGTACCTGTGCGACTACGGCACCAGGACAGGGTCAGGGGAGCTTGGTTTTTTTTCTCCACGCCAGTGGGGCATGATCAGGGATGCATGCACTGTCCTGGCACCATTTGAGGAGGCCACGAGGATGGTGAGCAGTGACAGTGCATGCATCAGTGACACTGTACCTCTTGTCCACCTGTTGGAGCACACGCTGCGTGGAATAATGGACAGGGCACTTGAGGCAGAACAGAGGCAGGAAGAGGAGGACTTCCTTGCCTCTCAAGGCCCCCTTTACCCAGACAGTGTTCCTTCTGTCCCACCCATCGCACAGGAAGAGGAGGAGGAGGAGGAGGAGGAGGAGGAGGATTGTGTCAGCATGGAGGTGGAGGCTGGCACTCAGCATCATCAGCAGCAGTCTTTTAGGGATGATTTACAGTCCCAAGAAACCAGTGGACTTGTACGTGGCTGGGAGGAGGTGGCTGCGGATCATGTCGTCCTTAGTGACCCAGAGGACTCCGGAGCGAATGCCTCAGCAAACCTACGCTGCATGGCCTCCCTGATCCTGCAAAGTCTGCGGAAGGATCCTCGTATTCTTCGGATCAAGGAGAGGGACCATTACTGGCTGGCCACTCTCCTTGATCCACGGTACAAGGGTAAGGTTGCGGACCTTATGTTACCGTCGCAGAGGGAGCAGAGGATGAGACAACTCCGGGAGGCCTTGCAGAAAGGTCTGTGCAACGCGTTCCCAGAGACTGGGAGGTTGCAAACTCCTGGTCCTGGACAACGAGTTGCTGAGGCTTCGGCCAGTCAAAGAAGGAGCGGTGGGGAAGGTGGCCGTCTGACCGATGCGTTCAGACAATTCTTTAGTCCGCAGCCCCAAAGTATGATTGGTTCCAGCAACCATCGCCAGCGTCTGATAAACATGGTGCAGGAATATCTAGGGGCAAGGTCAGACTTGGACACCTTCCCCACCGAAAATCCTCTGGCTTACTGGGTCTTGAGGATGGATCACTGGCCAGAGCTTGCACAGTATGCAATTGAGCTACTGGCCTGTCCTGCATCCAGCGTTCTTTCGGAACGCACATTCAGTGCTGCTGGAGGATTTGTCACGGATCACAGGGTGCGCCTGTCCACCGACTCGGTTGATCGACTGACTTTCATCAAGATGAACCAGTCTTGGATCACCACCAGCTACCACACACCTGATGCTGATATAACAGACTAATTGATTTTAAAATGTCACATCCCTTCAAGACTGATGCTGATGCTGAGTGCCTGTGCTGTTATGTTGACTGGCTATCCTCCTCCTCCGAGTCCTCAATGATACGATTGATGATGATAGCTTGGAAGATCATTTTTGTTTATGGGTGCCGCCACCAGTGCCTAACGCCCAATTTTTCAGCCCCTGTTTAACAGGGGCGTGTAATTACAATTTTTGAAGCAATACTTTGCAACAGGGCTCATTGCTGTGCTCCAAGTACAGTATCTGTGAGGAGTTGCAGTGTTGTGCCACCAGTGCCTAAGGCCCAATTTTTCAGCCCCTGTTTAACAGGGGCGTGTCATTACAATTTTTGAAGCAATACTTTGCAACAGGGCTCATTGCTGTGCTCCAAGTACAGTATCTGTGAGGGGTTGCAGTGTTGTGCCACCAGTGCCTAAGGCCCAATTTTTCAGCCCCTGTTCAACAGGGGCATGTAATTACAATTCTTGATCTAATAATTCACAGCAGGGCCCATTGCTGCACCCACCAAGAGTAACTGTCAGGGCTTACAGTGTTGTGGCACCAGCACCACCATCAAAGGCCCAATTTTTACTACCACTGTTCAACAATTATATGTAATTAAAATTCCTGATATAATAGTTGACAGCAGGGCGTTCCAGCACCAACCAAGAGTAACTGTGAGTGCTTACAGTGTTGTGCCAACACCAACAACTAAGGGGCCTATTTCTGCAGAGTATATACGGCAGGTCCCTACTTTCAAACATCCAACTTACAAACGACTCCTACTTGCAAACGCAAGAAGACAACAGGAAGTGAGAGGAAATCTACCACTAGGAAGGAAAATTCTCTCCTGTAAGAATAAATATGGGAGAAAGGTGTCTCCTCTGTACTGATGCTTTATCAGCAATCCTTGTTTCAAGAAAAACACCACATTTCAAAAACAGTTGTCATTGGGACGGAAAGTGAGGTGAAATGTTCTGAACAGGGGCACAGACAGCAAAACAAATGTTACAGGGGTGATAACCCTTACCTATGTTTTCCAAAAAGTTTAAAAATAGATTTTTGGGCTGGAGCTACACTTCAACAATGTACCTGTTCAAAATTACAAACAGATTCTACATAAGAACAAACCTACAGTCCCTGTCTTGTATGCACCGCCTGTATACGGCTGTTCAGAGTATATAGGGCCTTTTTTATTTTATGTGCGGGGTTCCCCTTAATATCCATACAAGACCCAAAGGGGCTGGTAATGGGCTGGGGTAGGGGGGGGGGGGGGGTCATGGGGTAGCTATGCCATTTTTCTTAAAGAATTTCATCCATATTACCGGGACCAGACATTACATTAAAGCCGCAAGCAGTTTTAAATGGCTTTTTTTTCCTTTAGAAGTGTCATTTTGTGCAGGGACAGTTCTAAACACGGGAAACACGTGGCACTTCACAGGCATACTTTAGACACCCCCCAGGTACGATATTTAAAGGAATATTTGACTTTTTTTTTTCACTTTATGCATCATTAAAATGACTGCTCCCGAAAAACGACCGTTTTTAAAACTTCTTTTTGCATTGATACATGTCCCCTGGTGCAGAACCCGGGTTCCCAAACCCTTTTTAGGACAATAACATGCATAATAGTTGTTATAATTAGCACTTTAGAATTCGAACGTTCGCATCCATTGTATTTAATAGGGTTCTAATGTTCGTTCGAACTTCCGGTCCGTTCGCGGGTTCTGGTGCGAACCGAACCCGGGGGTGTTCGGCTCATCACTACTCTTGTGTGTCATTCATTAATTCCATCCAATGCAGGTTAATTCTCCCCTCTCTCTGGTACCTTGCTACTCCCGTATCAAGAACAACCAGCATTGGGGAATGGTCAGAGAGGCTTCTCGGCATGTAGTTCACCTTTTTTATTATTGGTATTGCTTCCTCATTGCCCAATACTAAATCTATTCTCGAGAGCGTGGAGTGTGTCCTGGAGAGGCAGGAGTATTGCCGGGCTGAAGGGTTGTGTAATCTCCATATATCCCTTAACCCTATTTCTTCCAAGAATTTGACTAGTCTAGCATCTCTTGTTTTACCCTGAAGCAACTGACTAGGAAATCTGTCTTTATCCCAATCTAGAACCATATTAAAATCGCCCATTACGAGCACCGGTATTCCCGGCCTCTCCAGAACAAACTCCATCAGACTGCCCAATATCGAGGTGTTAAAGGGGGGAGGAATATACAAATTAACCAAGATACAGGTTCTATCTTCTACCTTACAATGTAAAAAGACATAGCGCCGTAGTTCATCGCACCTACTCTGAATGCAATTAAACATTATACCAGTTTTAATGAATATGCCTACCCCTCTAGAGTATGAGGTATGGACCGAATGAAATTGTGTTTGATAATCTCGCCACCCCAGTTGGGGTATAGATATACTCGAGAGATGGGTCTCCTGGAGACATATTATTGAAGAACCATATGTTCTCATCAGTGAGATTACTGCTGCTCTTTTCCCTGGTTCTCCCAATCCCCGGACATTCCATTAACATATTGTCAAATTTTTCACTTGTGCTCTACTATTCATTCATATGCAGTGAAGAATACCCAAATTTTATAGTGGATCCTTTAGTTACTAAAACGTGCCTATTTACTTCTTCTTTAAATTTTTTCTTTATGTGATTTCTTTGTGTAAGTGTCATCGTAGTTCTACCACTCCGTGTCCCCCATACATACCCACACCCTCTCTCAAATACCCTTCTTACCGCCTTCCGTGGCTTGGGTTGGGGCTTCCTATTGTGACCCTCTCTAACTTCTTCCAACAACCATTCACCCTGCCAGTGTTTGAAATCTTTCTCACTCCCTCTCCCACCCTCCCTCCCTCCCTCCCCTCCAAAACAAAATACATCTATACCCCTATGGGGGTTTCTCATACCCCTATGTCTCATACACTCAATACTTAATGAAATACTTTGCTTACCCTTTAACTTAAGGAGTTCCACGCATCTCCCCCTTATAGAAGGGGGCAATATGCGTCTCCCTCCCTTCAGTTTGATCTCTCCCCTTACCCCCCTCTCCCCCACCCCCCCGTATCTCCCTCATGCCGTCCCAAAAAAAAAAAATTCATGCATTTTAAATTGTGTTACTTATTCCCAATTACTTCTATACGTGTCTACTCGTCTCTTCCCCTTCACCTCCCCTACAGCCACTGGGGTTACCCCCAAAGTGGGAGAGGGGGAGAAAAGGCAAAAAAAAAAAAGGGGAAAATTATTCCAAAAAAAAAAAAAAAAAAGCCTGTGTGTGAGATGTGAAACACAGAAAAAAAAAAAAAACAACTATCCATGTCCTGTCTTCTATGTGGATTCTTTATAAGATTGTAACCACTCTGTCGCTTCCTCAGGCGTATCAAAGAATTGTATTCCTTCTGTTGCATTCACCCTTAGTCTTGCTGGGTATAATAGTGCGTATGTAGTTTTTATCTGTTGTAGCTTGCGCTTTATTTCTCCGAATCTGGCTCTTTTCTTTTGTAATTCCGGTGAGAAGTCGGGATATATAGATATCCTGGATCCATTGAATAGAATGTTGCCCAGTTCTCTGGATTTCTGGATAATTAACATTTTGTCTTTGTAGTAAAACATTTTAACTAGAAGGGGGCGGGGTGGACCACCCGATCTGAGAGGTCTAGCTGGAACCCTATGCGCTCTTTCAATCGCTAGAAACGGTGAGAAGACTTCCTGGCAAAATGTTTCTCTAAGCCATTTTTCCACAAATGCTACTGGGTCTACTCCCTCGCTCTGCTCTGGAAGACCCACAATTCTAATATTCTTCCTCCTCATTCTATTTTCGATTTCATCCATCTTCAACTCTTGTTTGGCCATTTGTTCCCTCATCTCTCTCATTTCTCTTCTAAGGGGGGCTAATTCATCGTCCACGAGGCTGACCCTCACCTCCAAGGCTGTTGTTCTCTCATTTGCTTTTTGCAAGTCGTATCTAGCCAAAGATAGTTCTTCCTGTATGGAGCTAAGCTGGATAGTTACTGCACTTAAAGAGGTTTTGCAAAAGTTAATTGCTGCTAACACCTCCTTTAATGATGGCTCTGTGTCCCCCTCAGCAAGGAGTCCAAGTGTCCCTTTTTTCTCGTTGGTCCCCGAGAGTCTCCTCTCCGTCTCACTTACTTCTAAGAGTGTCTGTGCTTGTCCCTGGCTTTTCCTTATCCCCATGGCACCAGGTTGTTGCTTAGGTTGTGATTGCTGATTATTTTTTGGGGGGGTCTGAACTACGGGTTGGTCTGGATTATGGGAGTATCTTCCCAGCTTTGCTGCCGCCTGGCTTGATGCTATACTTGCTTTTGTAGTCCTTTGTGTTGCCATTATAAGGCCTGAATTACTACCAAGGGTTTTATATTTTCCTGCTGTTTTTACCCTACCCGCTATATCACAGCTAGATCGTAGAGGAAATGGGGGAAGAGAAAAAAAAAAAAAGTCTTCCCCTTTCCTTTAAGAAAGTTCTCTAGCCGAAGACTGTATCCCCTTAATAGGATTAAATAGGATTAAATGTCAATATGAGAATAAACAATAATAACACAATAACACAATGGAAGTCTCTCACCCATCCGACAGATTATTCTCCCGGGATATGGAGGTGGCAGTTGTAAAAAGATAGAAAGCAGGAGACCTCTCTGGCCTCTGGAGTCGGTGTGTGGGGGAGGGTTGCTTGAAGCGCCCACAGAGCTCCCACAGAGCCGGCACAGCGAAGCAGTAGTGGTCCCTTGATGCGCTGGGGGGGGGGGGGGAGTTGGAGATCACAAATCGCCCCCTACTAAGGGAGGCAGGGAGTTCCTCTGGACTGCTTGCTGCTTACTGCTTTTCCTGTGGGGGGGGGGCCTCTCTCCCCGGCGTTCGCCCCCCGACTACCAATGGGCTCCTCAGACTCCTCGGTATGAGATGGTAAACTATTGCAGCTCAGCCCCGACTTCACTCACCCCCCACATTGGTACACAGAACGCTGCTCGAGCACCGCTCCCGCGCCTCAGTTCTTCCGCATCTCGGGCCGCCTTCACTTCCTGGTTAGGACGTCATATGTTCCACGCTGGCGGTTCTGGGAGATGTAGGCAGAGGAGTCTCGTCACATCCAGCAGACAGGGGCAGTTTCTCTAGCCGCATTACACATCGCACGCTGCTGCTTTTTTCGGCATGATGGACATGGGATACGAGCGGAGGGGGAGAGACGTCCGCCTACCACTCTCACATCCTGGTCACGCCCCCTCGGCTACCCATGGAGTCACTTCTGCTCCGGGGTCATTAATTCTAGAAGGTAATTCATTGTGAATCAGGTCGGTGGCAGAGACCCAACAACCGGGCCTGTGGCAGAGGCCCTATTCACCTGATCTGTGGCAGGGACCCCCTCATGGTCTGTGACAGCGACCGTGCGCCAAGCCTGTTAGTGCTATTCAGAACAGGAGAAACACAAATTTAAGTTTGTGCCTGGACCTCCTCCCACCTTATCTGACCCGTGTTTGTCTCAACCCGTCTTCTCTAAAAGAGACTGTTTATTGTGCAAGAAGGAATAAACAAGTGTTGGACCTTTCAGTTGGTGTGGACAGTTGCTTACTGGGGAAAATTAAGGACTTGTTCTGATTACTGCAGAAACTAGGTCAGCACTGGAGGCTTTTTTACACCAGTCGCAGGCAGGCCCGAGGAACTAACACCGCTCAACCTCCCTATCCAGGAGGGTACGGGCTTGTGGTGCGGTGTGCCTCATTCTTTTCCTGCGGAGGAGCCAAGCAAAAGAAAAGCAGGTAAAGGCTGGGGTTGGTGCGCTACATATATATATAGCATTACCCATGAAAGGGTTGCAGATGACCGGGTTCCCCACTCTTGCACAGCCAGGCAACAAGCATTTTCCACTTTCATCCAGACACAAGGAACAGTCTTTGAGCTTGTTTTTTTATTATGGGGAATGGAATCATGGGATGCCCAGCTTGATAGCAACTTAACCAGGGATAACTTCCTGTCCCTCTCCTGAACACTGACAGTCTGATAGAAAACAGATTTAAAAGTCCCTTAAGGTCCAGGAACTCTCAGTGCCTTATGCCGCGTACACACGATCGGAATTTCCGTCGGAAAAACCTTGGATGGTTTTTCCGACGGAATTTCGCTCAAACATGGCTTGCATACACACGGTCACACAAATCCTGTCGGAAATTCCGACCGTCAAGAACGCAGTGACGTACAACACGTACGATGAGCCGAGATCAATGAAGTTCAATAGGCAGTTCGGCTCTTCTGCTTGATTTTGAGCATGCGTGTCTAAATTGCATACAGACGATTGGAATTTCCGGTGGGAACTTTTCCCGTTGGAAAATTTGAGAACCAGCTCTCAAATTTTTCTTGGTGGAAATTCCGACAGAAAAATTCCGATGGAGCCTACACACGGTCGGAATTTCCGACCAAAAGCTCACATCGGACTTTTCTTGTTGGAATTTCCGATCGTGTGTACGCGGCATAAGAAATAGCACAAAGTGTTAAAGGTTGCATTCTGGAGTAACTCCAACTCCCCTGTAGAAACTGATCCCAGATCTACTGACTGCAGTAAATACTAGCCCACCTGGCTGCTTCTTTACCAGCCCACCCCCGGCTGCTCCAAAGAGCTCCCATGGCTTTCCAGAAAGGCTGGCTGCATGTGGCCGTCTCTCTCCTTGTAAGTCACTGACTGTGCTGATGTACTCACAGTGTCCTCCTTGCTCCCGCTGCTTCGTAGGTAAGATTCCTTTCAAACCGCAATGCTGCCAGGATCATCCCAAGCCAGCTCGAGGCAGAGCCCCCCCTCAGACCAGGGGATCCCATCAAGGGCCACCGACAATCTCCTCAGCACTCCATCTTCCACCCGACACCAAATGCAAGGGACCACCGATATAAGGGGGTCCTTCTCCCATTGGTCACTAATGCAAGGGACCACTACACTGACCACTGATATAAGGGAGTCCTTCTCCCATTGGTCACCAATGTAAGGAACCATTACACTGACCACTGATATAAGGGGGTCCTTCTCCCATTGGTCACCAATGTAAGGGACCTCTACACTGACCACTGATATAAGGGAGTCCATCTTCTTTAAGAAATGGGACGCAGATCCTACAACTTTCCTCATTAGAAGGTAGTGGAAAATGTAGCGCTAAAAATATAAAATACCAACATTGGACAATGAACTGAATGTTGTATGTAAATAATAAACTGTATGAAAAAAAAAAATCAATCTAATGCCGCGTACACACGACCATTTTTCATGGCGTGAAAAATGCCATTTTTTAAATTGGTCATTAAAAACGATCGTGTGTAGGCTCCAGAGCATTTTTAACGACGTGAAAAATGGCCTAAAAAAAAAATTAGAACCGCCTCTATTTTTTCACGTCGTTTTTCACGTCGTTCTTTTTAACGTCGTGAAAAACGGTAGTGTGTATGCTTTTATGAGGGGAAAAAAAAATGCGCATGCTCAGAATCAAGTATGAGACTGGAGCACTCGTTCTGGTAAAACTAGCGTTCGTAATGGAGATAGCACATTCTTCATGCTTTAACGGACTGAAGAACATGAGGCTGAAAAGCGCGAATCGGCTTTCACCAAACTTTACTAACACGAGGATCAACAAAAGCAGCCCAAAGGGTGGCGCCATCCGAATAGAACTTCCCCTGTATAGTGCCGTTGTACGTGTTGTACGTCACCGCGCTTTGCTCGAGCGTTTTTTTTTTCACGATAGTGTGTAGGCAAGGCAGGCTTGAGAGGAAACACGAAAAATCACGTCGAGAAAAACGTTGTTTTTTTCAATGACATTAAAAACGGCTGTGTGTATGCGGCATCAGATATAGTGAAATGTGAGACAATATATTAAATGGTTGAAACCAAAGTGAAGAACGTCCCAAAGGTGAATCAATCCTGTGGTAAGTACACCCCAAGAAGTTGTTGCTCCAAAGTGGGGTACAATGGCCTTAACAGGCACATGGAACCTCAGAGATGGTATATCCTCCACACAAGAGGAGTCAATAGTCAGCGGATCTCACCACCTCCTCCGCCTGCTACGTAGACCTATCCCCTTCATCCTGGAAAAAGACAGAGCAGTAGTAGTCAGAACCATCATCAATTCCCGACTTGACTACACTAACTCCCTTTACCTAGGACTACCCAAATACCAGATTGCACGTCTAAAAGTCATCCAAAACACAGCGGCCAGACTGGTAACGGGAAAAAAAACCTGGGAATCAATCGGACCGTCCCTGAGAAGCCTCCATTGGCTAACCATAAAGGATCGGGTCACATTCAAGACCCTCTGCTTCACTCAAATGCGCACAAGGAAACGCACCTCAATATTTATGCAAGAAAATAAAACACTACACCGCTACTCGCGACCTCCGATCAACCAACCAAAACCTCCTTCACATCCCCAAGACCCGTTACAAAGCTAAGGGAGAACGAAGGTTTGCTGTCCAAGGACCAAGGCTATGGAATGCACTTCCCACGAACATCCGCATGGAAGAAAACCATCGGGCCTTCCGGAAAAAACTAAAGACCCACCTCTTCTGAAGGATCTCACCAACCCTGGATGCAAAGCGCCTTGAGGCGATTTAGTTCGCAATTTCAGAGCTATACAAGTTACTCACTCACTCAAGATAAGGGGTATGTACTCTTCCCGGAAGTGGTGGACTCGAGTGTCAGGGACGAGTCAATCAAGCGAGGATGTCCCGATCGGCAGATCTCCTAAACCAGGGGTACCCAACCTTTTGAAGCACGAGGGCCACTTAAGCGTCTTGGTAACCGGTTTCGGGCCACAATGAGTGGAGCGGGCAGATGGCAGGTCCGTTTCCGCTCTGCATATGCAGAGTGGATACTGACACAACCCACTATATTTCCTTTTTTTTTTTTTTTTAAGCAGGTCGGTTTGGAGGAAGGACACAAGTCAGTTTACATCTGCCACTCCTTAGAGGTGAATAAAGGGTCCAATTGGGTCGAACTGACTGTGTGAAAGGGGCCCAAGGCTGCTTTCACACTGATGCGCTGCGGTTTACCCCGCACTGCGGGTGCAACACAGTGTACCTTTGGCTTTCCTGCACTTTGCAATAGACTTCTATTATATTTTGTAGGTTTGGTGCACTTTCAGAAAGCTCACCAAACTCGCAGGTATTAACAGAAGTCTATAGCCCCGCACACACGGTCGGACTTCCATCTGACTTTTCCGTGGATTTTTGTCCGAACGGAGTTGGTCGGGAACACCCATAGCATACACACCACAGGACTTTTCTGGAAACTTTCCAAAAACTTCTTACAACATCGCGTGGTTTTTCTGCTCTTTACTGCCACCCTTTGGTCAACTTCTGCTATTGTTGGTTGATTGTAACATGATTTGTTTTGTCCATCGGACAAAAGTCCGATGGTTTTCTGTACACACGGTCGGACTTTGCTCCATCGGACTTTTGTTGGGCAAAAGTTTGTCCGTTTGCAGACCCAACTTTTGTCCGATGAAATCCAAAACCAAACAAAAAAAGTTTGTCCGATGGAGCATACACACGGTCGGATTGTTGGTCCAACTTGCTCAAAATGAAGTTTGTTGGCCAAAAGTCCGACCGTGTGTACGAGGCTTTAGACTCAGTGCAGGTAACCCGCAGGTGCACTGCTCTGCATCTCTGGGTCAGTTTGAAAGCAGCCCAGTAACCACTGCAAAACACATATGCCCATATATATACTTATTTTAGTAATAAACTGACCTTTAATAACAGTATTCTATTCTATTCCATCCCAGAGCAAGGAGGTCGCAGACTACATCAGAGGGCTCCGCGGGCCACTGGTTGGGCACCCCTGTCCTAAACGATCCAGGGAATCCACGATACTCCAAGACCGAATCCAAAGGATCATGCAGATGCCCAAAAGACTGGAACTTGGATATTCGGCGTCTAGCCCAGGAAGCCAGCAACTCTCATCCGAATGGCTTCAGCTCTCACAAACACAACCTGCTAGTTCTCCACCACTTCCGTTAAGAGTACATACCCCTTATCTTGTGTGGAGAATATATCATCTCTGAGGTTCCACGTGCCTGTTAAGGCCATTGTACCCCACTTTGGAGCAACAACTTCTTGGGGTGTACTACCCACAGGATTGATTCACCTTTGGGACGTTTTTCACTTTGGTTTAATATATTGTCTCACATTTCACTATATAATCTGAGATTGATTTTTTTCATACAGTTTATTATTTACATACAACATTCGGTTCATTGTTCAATGTTGGTATTTTATATTTTTAGCGCTACATTTTCCACTACCCTGTATATTGAATTTTGTCACATTTTTATGTAGCGGCTGTTCACCTTTTTGTATAAATATTTAGTCAGCGCAGTAATATTTCCTATTTACACTTCCTCATTAGAACATTGATAGGGTTCCTCCCATTGGACATGGTGAAAACAAACAGCCATTTCTACGGAGCAACAAAAGTTTAGAATCCGCCACAAAGTTTGTTAAAATCCCCGTAATGTACATTTATCACCCAGAGGGGAACGTTTTTTTTCTTGAAGATCATCAGCTCCATCTGATGACCATAATGGAGGTATTTTCCTAATCTACTCCATCAGGAAAAATCACATATACTAGATGGAACTGATGATCAGAGGAAATCTCTGTATTAAGGAAAAAAAAAAAAAAAACAGTAATGCTGCGTACACCCGATCGGAATTTCCGACAACAAATGTTCGATGGGAGCTTGTTGTCGGAAATTCCGACCGTGTGTAGGCTCCATCGGACCTTTGCTGTCGGAATTTCCGACAACAAATGATTAAGAGCAGGTTCTCAATTTTTCCAACAACAAAAGTTGTGGTCGGAAATTCCGATGGTGTGTGTATCCAATTCCGACACACAAAAATCCTACGTAGGCTCGGAATCAATTAGACGCATGCTCTGACTCATTGAACTTCATTTTTCTCGGCTCGTTGTAGTGTTGTACATCACCGCGTTCTTGGCGTTCGGAATTTCCGACAACATTTGTGTGACGGTGTGTGTGCAAGGCAAGTTTGAGCGAAAATCCGTCTGAAAAATATCCAAGTTTTTGTTGTCGGAATGTCCGATCGTGTGTACGCGGCGTAAGAGTTTGTCACAGCATTTGTTTGCCCGGATTCTAAATTTTCCAATCGACATTCGTCCAAAATATTTTTTATAAGTAAATCCCTAAAACAAAAAGTTTTATGAAATTTTGCACCACAAAATGTACTCAGCCAATGAGAGGTAATGACTCCATTTTTATTTTAAAAGGCCTAAGAGGACCACCTTTTAAAGTGGTGGGGTTAACGCGTTTCGTCCTGGAAGACGACTTGAGAAAACAGACCTCTTGCAAGAGTTTTCACCACAAAATGTACTCAGCCAATGAGAGGTGATGACTCCATTTTTATTTTTCTCCTGCTATCAAAGGCCAACACGGTACAACACTTCATCCATGTCTTTGGTGATCTCTGATCTCCTTATGAACTGTTTCTTACATGATGAAGATCAGCCATGGAGTATATCTGAGGTGTATATCAGGGTGTGCTTCTTCCCCACATGTCCAGCAACATTCATATAAAAGACATTTCCCGCACTCAAGGCACTAATACACCTCAAGGGTTGTGTGTGATCTCCGATGTACAGAAAGACAGGACTTCAATGAGGAACAATTCCCTCACTCAGGACAGGAAAGTGGCTTCTCCTCCTTGTGCAATCTCTGATGCTTGTAAAGACTGGAAGTCCTTGAGAAACTTTTTCCGCACTCAGGACAGAAATATGGCTTCTCCCCCGTATGAGTTCTCTGATGTCTGAAAAGATCGCACTTCTGGAAAAAACGTTTCTTGCACTCAGCACAGGAATACGGCTTCTCCCCTGTGTGAGATCTCCGATGTTTGAATAGGGAGGATTTATGAAGAAAACTTTTCTCACAATCAGGACAGGAATAGGTCTTCCTATCCAAGTGCAAAAGCTGATGTCTATAAAGACGAGACTTCTCTGTAAAACATTTCCCGCACTCAGGACAGGTATACAGCTGCTCCCCCGTGTGAGTTTTCAGATGTTTATAAAGATGTGAATCCTGTGAAAAACATTTCCCGCACTCGGGACAGGAATACGGCTTCTCCCCAGTGTGAGATTTCAGATGTTTGTAAAGATGTGACTTCTGTGAAAAACATTTGCCGCACTCAGGACAGGAAAAGGGCTTCTCACCTGTGTGAGATTTCTGATGTCTGTCAAAATTGGACTTGTTTGAAAAAGATTTCCCGCACTCGGGACAGAAATGTGACTTCTCACCTGTGTGAGTTTTCTGATGTCTGTAGAAATTGGTTGTGTTTGAAAAACATTTCCCGCACTC
This sequence comes from Rana muscosa, assembly GCA_029206835.1. Classification (NCBI taxonomy): domain Eukaryota; kingdom Metazoa; phylum Chordata; class Amphibia; order Anura; family Ranidae; genus Rana; species Rana muscosa. Next base: position 418,168,887 of record CM055123.1, on the reverse strand, counting down.
AGGACAGGAATACGGCTTTTCCCCTGTGTGAGATCTCTGATGTGTGACAAGGTCTGCTTTTTTTAAAAAACATTTTCCGCACTCCGAACAAGCATACGGCTTCACCCCCATGTGCAATCTCTGATGCGTGTAAAGATTGGACGTCCTTGAAAAACACTTTCCGCACTCAGGACAGGAATACGGCTTTTCACCCGTATGAGTTCTCTGATGTCTGTAAAGGTCGCACTTCTGGAAAAAACGTTTCCCGCACTCAGAACAGGAATACGGCTTCTCACCCTTGTGAGACCTCTGATGTTTGAATAGGGAAGCTTTATGAAGAAAACTTTTATCGCACTCAGGACAGGAATAGGTCTTCTTACCTGAATGAAACATCTGATGTCTGTAAAGACGGTACTTTTTTGAAAAACATTTCCCACACTCAGGACAAGAATAAGTCTTCTCAATTGTATGAGATCTTTTATGCGCATTAAGACCAGATTTAAATAGAAATTGCTTGCCGCACTCAGTACATGAAAACTTCTTATCTGTTGGAAGGAAGGCACCGTCCCGCACAGTCTGAGGTTCCTCAGGATAAGAGGAATACGATTGTGCGGCACCATCCCGCACAGTCTGAGGTTCCTCAGGATAAGAGGAATACGATGGTCCGGCACCATCCCGCACAGTCTGAGGTTCTTCGGGATAAGAGGAATACGATGGTCCGGCACCGTCCCGCACAGTCTGAGGTTCCTCAGGATAAGAGGAATATGATGGTGCGGCACCGTCCCGCACAGTCTGAGGTTCCTCGGGATAAGAGGAATACGATGGTCTATCTACACTGTGTGGTGCCGGATGGACATTTGAGGTAGTCGGGTTTTCTCCTGGACTATACTGTGTGATGTCCTCATCTTCTACTTTACAGTCTGGAAACAAAGTGAGACAATCCTCTGAGGTTTTCCTCATCTCCCGTCCATCTACTAAAATAGAAATACAAAGATTATTACTAGACATGAGCTGATTGGTTCCCCTAAACCAGGACTCCGCCCACATCAGGCATCTTTGTCTCTGAAGATCTTACAATTCCACCCTCAAGGTAACTAGTAAATGGCTCCTCTGATCTCCTACCAGTTCATTTCTTTATTCATGGACCTTAGTCAGAGAGTGAGGAAACAACGAGAACTGTCTTTTATAGGAGTGACAGTGATGAGGGGATTATAGGACGAGATTCCCCACCCCCTCTATCATTCGTTGTCATCTTCCTCAGACCCAGAACCACGAGTTGAGCAAGGCCTTGCAAATGTTCATGTGAAACGTGTGACTCTTGTCCTCAATTTAAATTAGTGATGTAGAGCTAGTAAAGGGCCTGGAGTTACACACATCCCCTCCTAACATGCAAAATGGAGCCGGATCCCTGTTTGCCAGCTCAGCTTGGATAACATGAAAAATAAAATGGTAGTTGTCCCTTCTTCTAGGTAAGGTCCCTAGCAAGCCACAACAACCTCCAGTCATTAGGAGGCACTTACATGCAGCTTTACAGCTCTTTTTTACCAACAAGAGGAAGAACATCTACCAAGTGGCATTTTTCTTGAGGGCCAATGACTCTGAAATTTTGGTCAGATTTTATGTTCTATTGACTGAACTCTGCCGGAACCTGGAGGAACCCAGGACTTGGTGATGTATTTTTTTGTATTGGTTTGCTGTTGTATTATGGTCTCTTTTATGGTGTAACATCTCTTTCTATAAATATTTTTCTGCACTCTTTTCTTTGTCTTTTATCACATAAAATGTTAGTTTGAACGAGACGCCTATCTCTAATGTTCTAAACCATAACTTAAAGAACTTCCATCTCTATGAAGAGCCCTACTGCAGGACAAGGGGGAGAAGAACCCCGGAGGAAGAAGAAGACGACGACCAGAGGGAGAAGAACACCAGAGGAAAAAGAAGAAGAAGACGACGACCAGAGAGAGAAGAACACCAGAGGAAGGAGAAGAAGAAGACGACGACGACCAGAGGAAGGAGAAGAAGACGACGACCAGAGGAAGGAGAAGAAGACGACGACCAGAGGAAGGAGAAGACGACGACGACGACCAGAGGAAGGAGAAGACGACGACGACCAGAGGAAGGAGAAGACGACGACGACCAGAGGAAGGAGAAGACGACGACGACCAGAGGAAGGAGAAGAAGAAGACGACGACCAGAGGAAGGAGAAGAAGAAGACGACGACCAGAGGAAGGAGAAGAAGAAGACGACGACCAGAGGAAGGAGAAGAAGAAGACGACGACGACGACCAGAGGAAGGAGAAGAAGAAGACGACGACGACCAGAGGAAGGAGAAGAAGAAGACGACGACGACCAGAGGAAGGAGAAGAAGAAGACGACGACGACCAGAGGAAGGAGAAGAAGAAGAAGACGACGACGACCAGAGGAAGGAGAAGAAGAAGACGACGACGACCAGAGGAAGGAGAAGAAGAAGACGACGACGGCCAGAGGAAGGAGAAGAAGAAGACGACGACGACCAGAGGAAGGAGAAGAAGAAGACGACGACGACCAGAGGAAGGAGAAGAAGAAGACGACGACGACCAGAGGAAGGAGAAGAAGACGACGACGACCAGAGGAAGGAGAAGAAGAAGACGACGACGACGACCAGAGGAAGGAGAAGAAGAAGACGACGACGACCAGAGGAAGGAGAAGACGACGACCAGAGGAAGGAGAAGAAGTCGACCAGAGGAAGGAGAAGAAGATGACGACGACCAGAGGAAGGAGAAGAAGACGACGACGACCAGAGGAAGGAGAAGAAGACGACGACGACCAGAGGAAGGAGAAGAAGACGACGACGACCAGAGGAAGGAGAAGAAGACGACGACGACGACCAGAGGAAGGAGAAGAAGACGACGACGACCAGAGGAAGGAGAAGAAGACGACGACGACCAGAGGAAGGAGAAGAAGAAGACGACGACGACCAGAGGAAGGAGAAGAAGACGACGACGACCAGAGGAAGGAGAAGAAGACGACGACGACCAGAGGAAGGAGAAGAAGACAACGACGACCAGAGGAAGGAGAAGAAGACGACGACGACCAGAGGAAGGAGAAGAAGACGACGACCAGAGGAAGGAGAAGAAGACGACGACGACGACCAGAGGAAGGAGAAGAAGACGACGACCAGAGGAAGGAGGAGAAGAAGACGACGACCAGAGGAAGGAGAAGAAGACGACGACGACCAGAGGAAGGAGAAGAAGACGACGACGACGACCAGAGGAAGGAGAAGAATACGACGACCAGAGGAAGGAGAAGAAGATGACGACGACGACGACCAGAGGAAGGAGAAGACGACGACCAGAGGAAGGAGAAGAAGACGACGACGACGACCAGAGGAAGGAGAAGACGACGACCAGAGGAAGGAGAAGAAGACGACGACGACGACCAGAGGAAGGAGAAGAAGACGACGACGACCAGAGGAAGGAGACGACGACGACGACCAGAGGAAGGAGACGACGACGACCAGAGGAAGGAGAAGAAGAAGACGACGACCAGAGGAAGAAGAAGAAGACGACGACCAGAGGAAGAAGAAGAAGACGACGACCAGAGGAAGGAGAAGAAGACGACGACCAGAGGAAGGAGAAGAAGACGACGACCAGAGGAAGGAGAAGAAGACGACGACGACCAGAGGAAGGAGAAGAAGACGACGACGACCAGAGGAAGGAGAAGAAGACGACGACGACCAGAGGAAGGAGAAGAAGACGACGACAACCAGAGGAAGGAGAAGAAGACGACGACAACCAGAGGAAGGAGAAGAAGACGACGACAACCAGAGGAAGGAGAAGAAGACGACGACAACCAGAGGAAGGAGAAGAAGACGACGACGACCAGAGGAAGGAGAAGAAGACGACGACGACCAGAGGAAGGAGAATAAGACGACGACGACCAGAGGAAGGAGAAGAAGACGACGACCAGAGGAAGGAGGAGAAGAAGACGACGACCAGAAGAAGGAGAAGAAGACAACGACCAGAGGAAGGAGAAGAAGACGACGACCAGAGGAAGGAGAAGAAGATGACGACGACGACGACCAGAGGAAGGAGAAGAAGACGACGACGACCAGAGGAAGGAGAAGAAGACGACGACGACCAGAGGAAGGAGAAGAAGACGACGACGACCAGAGGAAGGAGACGACGACGACCAGAGGAAGGAGACGACGACGACCAGAGGAAGAAGAAGACGACGACCAGAGGAAGGAGAAGAAGACGACGACGACCAGAGGAAGGAGAAGAAGACGACGACGACCAGAGGAAGGAGAAGAAGACGACGACGACCAGAGGAAGGAGAAGAAGACGACGATGACCAGAGGAAGGAGAAGACGACGACCAGAGGAAGGAGAAGAAGACGACGACAACCAGAGGAAGGAGAAGAAGACGACGACCAGAGGAAGGAGAAGAAGACGACGACCAGAGGAAGGAGAAGAAGACGACGACGACCGGAGAAAGGAGAATAAGACGACGACGACCAGGAGGAAGGAGAAGCCGACGACGACCAAAGGAAGGAGAAGAAGACGATGACGACCAGAGGAAGGAGAAGAAGACGATGACGACCAGAGGAAGGAGAAGAAGACGACGATGACCAGAGGAAGGAGAAGAAGACGACGACGACCAGAGGAAGGAGAAGAAGAAGAAGACGACGACGACTAGAGGAAGGAGAAGAAGAAGACGACGACCAGAGGAAGGAGAAGAAGAAGACGACGACGACCAGAGGAAGAAGAAGACGACGACGACGACCAGAGGAAGGAGAAGAAGAAGACGACGACGAAGACGACTACCAGGGGAAGGAGAAGAAGGACGACGACGACCAGAGGAAGGAGAAGAAGACAACGACCAGAGGAAGGAGAAGAAGACGACGACGACCAGAGGAAGGAGAAGAAGACGACGACGACCAGAGGAAGGAGAAGAAGAAGACGACGATGACCAGAGGAAGGAGAAGAAAAAGACGACGACCAGAGGAAGGAGAAGAAGAAGACGACGACCAGAGGAAGGAGAAGAAGACGACGACGACCAGAGGAAGGAGAAGAAGAAGACGACCAGAGGAAGGAGAAGAAGAAGACGACGACCAGAGAAAGGAGAAGACGACGACGACGACCAGAGGAAGGAGAAGAAGACGACGACGACGACCAGAGGAAGGAGAAGAAGACGACGACCAGAGGAAGGAGAAGAAGAAGACGACAACCAGAGGAAGGAGAAGAAGAAGACGACGACGACCAGAGGAAGGAGAAGAAGAAGACGACGAAGACCAGAGGAAGGAGAAGAAGACGACGACGACGACCAGAGAAAGGAGAAGAAGACGACGACGACCAGGAGGAAGGAGAAGACGACGACGACCAGAGGAAGGAGAAGAAGACGATGACGACCAGAGGAAGGAGAAGAAGACGATGACGACCAGAGGAAGGAGAAGAAGACGACGACCAGAGAAAGGAGAAGAAGACGACGACCAGAGAAAGGAGAAGAAGACGACGACCAGAGGAAGGAGAAGAAGACGACGACCAGAGGAAGGAGAAGAAGAAGAAGACGACGACCAGAGGAAGGAGAAGAAGACGACGACGACGACCAGAGGAAGGAGAAGAAGACGACGACGACGACCAGAGGAAGGAGAAGAAGACGACGACGACGACCAGAGGAAGGAGAAGAAGACGACGACGACGACCAGATGAAGGAGAAGAAGACGACGACGACGACCAGAGGAAGGAGAAGAAGACGACGACCAGAGGAAGGAGAAGAAGACGACGACCAGAGGAAGGAGAAGAAGAAGACGACAACCAGAGGAAGGAGAAGAAGAAGACGACGACGACCAGAGGAAGGAGAAGAAGAAGACGACGAAGACCAGAGGAAGGAGAAGAAGAAGACGACGAAGACCAGAGGAAGGAGAAGAAGACGACGACGACGACCAGAGAAAGGAGAAGAAGACGACGACGACCAGGAGGAAGGAGAAGACGACGACGACCAGAGGAAGGAGAAGAAGACGATGACGACCAGAGGAAGGAGAAGAAGACGATGACGACCAGAGGAAGGAGAAGAAGACGACGACCAGAGAAAGGAGAAGAAGACGACGACCAGAGGAAGGAGAAGAAGAAGAAGACGACGACCAGAGGAAGGAGAAGAAGAAGACGACGACGACCAGAGGAAGGAGAAGAAGACGACGACCAGAGGAAGGAGAAGAAGACGACGACGACGACCAGAGGAAGGAGAAGAAGACGACGACGACGACCAGATGAAGGAGAAGAAGACGACGACGACGACCAGAGGAAGGAGAAGAAGACGACGACCAGAGGAAGGAGAAGAAGACGACGACCAGAGGAAGGAGAAGACGACGACGACCAGAGGAAGGAGAAGACGACGACGACCAGAGGAAGGAGAAGAAGACGACGACCAGAGGAAGGAGAAGACGACGACGACGACCAGAGGAAGGAGAAGAAGACGACGACCAGAGGAAGGAGAAGAAGAAGACGACGACCAGAGGAAGGAGAAGAAGAAGACGACGACCAGAGGAAGGAGAAGAAGAAGACGACGACCAGAGGAAGGAGAAGAAGACGACGACGACCAGAGGAAGGAGAAGAAGACGACGACGACCAGAGGAAGGAGAAGAAGACGACGACGACCAGAGGAAGGAGAAGAAGACGACGACCAGAGGAAGGAGGAGAAGACGACGACCAGAGGAAGGAGAAGAAGACGACGACCAGAGGAAGGAGGAGAAGACGACGACCAGAGGAAGGAGAAGAAGACGACGACCAGAGGAAGGAGAAGAAGACGACGACGACCAGAGGAAGGAGAAGAAGACGACGACGACCAGAGGAAGGAGAAGAAGACGACGACGACCAGAGGAAGGAGAAGAAGACGACGACGACGACCAGAGGAAGGAGAAGAAGACGACGACCAGAGGAAGGAGAAGAAGAAGACGATGACGATGACCAGAGGAAGGAGAAGAAGACGACGACGACGACCAGAGGAAGGAGAAGAAGAAGACGACGACCAGAGGAAGGAGAAGAAGAAGACGACGACGACCAGAGGAAGAAGAAGACGACGACGACCAGAGGAAGGAGAAGAAGAAGACGATGACGACGACCAGAGGAAGGAGAAGACGACGACCAGAGGAAGGAGAAGAAGACGACGACGACAACCAGAGGAAGAAGAAGACGACGACGACCAGAGGAAGAAGAAGACGACGACGACCAGAGGAAGGAGAAGAAGACGACGACGACGACCAGAGGAAGGAGAAGAAGACGACGACGACCAGAGGAAGGAGAAGAAGACGACGACGACGACCAGAGGAAGGAGAAGAAGACGACGACCAGAGGAAGGAGAAGAAGACGACGACCAGAGGAAGGAGAAGACGACGACGACCAGAGGAAGGAGAAGAAGACGACGACCAGAGGAAGGAGAAGAAGACGACGACCAGAGGAAGGAGAAGAAGACGACGACCAGAGGAAGGAGAAGACGACGACGACGACCAGAGGAAGAAGGAGAAGACGACGACCAGAGGAAGGAGAAGAAGACGACGACCAGAGGAAGGAGAAGAAGAAGACGACGACCAGAGGAAGGAGAAGAAGAAGACGACGACCAGAGGAAGGAGAAGAAGAAGACGACGACCAGAGGAAGGAGAAGAAGACGACGACGACCAGAGGAAGGAGACGACGACGACCAGAGGAAGGAGAAGGAGACGACGACGACCAGAGGAAGGAGAAGAAGACGACGACGACCAGAGGAAGGAGAAGAAGACGACGACGACCAGAGGAAGGAGAAGAAGACGACGACCAGAGGAAGGAGGAGAAGACGACGACCAGAGGAAGGAGAAGAAGACGACGACCAGAGGAAGGAGAAGAAGACGACGACGACCAGAGGAAGGAGAAGAAGACGACGACGACCAGAGGAAGGAGAAGAAGACGACGACGACGACCAGAGGAAGGAGAAGAAGACGACGACGACGACCAGAGGAAGGAGAAGACGACGACCAGAGGAAGGAGAAGACGATGACGATGACCAGAGGAAGGAGAAGAAGACGACGACGACCAGAGGAAGGAGAAGAAGAAGACGACGACCAGAGGAAGGAGAAGAAGAAGACGACGACGACCAGAGGAAGGAGAAGAAGAAGACGACGACGACCAGAGGAAGGAGAAGAAGAAGACGACCAGAGGAAGGAGAAGAAGACGACGATGACGACGACCAGAGGAAGGAGAAGACGACGACCAGAGGAAGGAGAAGAAGACGACCAGAGGAAGGAGAAGAAGACGACGACCAGAGGAAGGAGAAGAAGACGACGACGACCAGAGGAAGGAGAAGAAGAAGACGACGACCAGAGGAAGGAGAAGAAGACGACGACGACCAGAGGAAGGAGAAGAAGAAGAAGACGACGACCAGAGAAAGGTGAAGAAGAAGAAGACGACGACGACCAGAGGAAGGAGAAGAAGACGACGACGACCAGACGAAGGAGAAGAAGACGACGACGACCAGAGGAAGGAGAAGAAGAAGACGACGACCAGAGGAAGGAGAAGAAGAAGACGACCAGAGGAAGGAGAAGAAGAAGAAGAAGACGACGACCAGAGGAAGGAGAAGAAGACGACGACGACGACCAGAGGAAGAAGAAGAAGACGACGACGACCAGAGGAAGGTGAAGAAGAAGAATACGACGACCAGAGGAAGGTGAAGAAGAAGAAGAATACGACGACCAGAGGAAGGAGAAGAAGAAGAAGACGACGATGACCAGAGGAAGGAGAAGAAGAAGACGACGACCAGAGGAAGGAGAAGAAGAAGACGACCAGAGGAAGGAGAAGAAGAAGAAGAAGACGACGACCAGAGGAAGGAGAAGAAGAAGACGACGACCAGAGGAAGGAGAAGAAGAAGACGACGACCAGAGGAAGGAGAAGAAGAAGACGACGACCAGAGGAAGGAGAAGAAGAAGACGACGACGACCAGAGGAAGGAGAAGACGAAGACGACGACGACCAGAGGAAGGAGAAGACGAAGACGACGACGACCAGAGGAAGGAGAAGACGAAGACGACGACGACCAGAGGAAGGAGAAGACGACGACCAGAGGAAGGAGAAGAAGACGACCAGAGGAAGGAGAAGAAGACGACCAGAGGAAGGAGAAGAAGACGACCAGAGGAAGGAGAAGAAGACGACCAGAGGAAGGAGAAGAAGACGACCAGAGGAAGGAGAAGAAGACGACGACGACCAGAGGAAGGAGAAGAAGACGACGACCAGAGGAAGGAGAAGAAGACGACGACGACCAGAGGAAGGAGAAGAAGAAGACGACGACCAGAGGAAGGAGAAGAAGACGACGACGACCAGAGGAAGGAGAAGAAGAAGAAGACGACGACCAGAGAAAGGTGAAGAAGAAGAAGACGACGACGACCAGAGGAAGGAGAAGAAGACGACGACGACCAGACGAAGGAGAAGAAGACGACGACGACCAGAGGAAGGAGAAGAAGAAGACGACGACCAGAGGAAGGAGAAGAAGAAGACGACCAGAGGAAGGAGAAGAAGAAGAAGAAGACGACGACCAGAGGAAGGAGAAGAAGAAGACGACGACGACGACCAGAGGAAGGAGAAGAAGAAGACGACGACGACCAGAGGAAGAAGAAGAAGACGACGACGACCAGAGGAAGGTGAAGAAGAAGAATACGACGACCAGAGGAAGGTGAAGAAGAAGAAGACGACGACGACCAGAGGAAGGAGAAGAAGAAGAAGACGACGACGACCAGAGGAAGGAGAAGAAGAAGAAGACGACGACGACCAGAGGAAGGAGAAGAAGACGACGACGACCAGAGGAAGGAGAAGAAGAAGACGACGACCAGAGGAAGGAGAAGAAGAAGACGACGACCAGAGGAAGGAGAAGAAGAAGACGACCAGAGGAAGGAGAAGAAGAAGAAGAAGACGACCAGAGGAAGGAGAAGAAGAAGACGACGACCAGAGGAAGGAGAAGAAGAAGACGACGACCAGAGGAAGGAGAAGAAGAAGACGACGACCAGAGGAAGGAGAAGAAGAAGACGACGACGACCAGAGGAAGGAGAAGACGAAGACGACGACGACCAGAGGAAGGAGAAGACGAAGACGACGACGACCAGAGGAAGGAGAAGACGACGACCAGAGGAAGGAGAAGAAGACGACCAGAGGAAGGAGAAGAAGACGACCAGAGGAAGGAGAAGAAGACGACGACGACCAGAGGAAGGAGAAGAAGACGACGACGACCAGAGGAAGGAGAAGAAGACGACGACGACGACCAGAGGAAGGAGAAGAAGACGACGACGACGACCAGAGGAAGGAGAAGAAGACGACGACGACGACCAGAGGAAGGAGAAGAAGACGACGACGACCAGGGGAAGGAGAAGAAGACGACGACGACCAGAGGAAGGAGAAGAAGAAGACGACGACGACCAGAGGAAGGAGAAGAAGACGACGACGACCAGAGGAAGAAGAAGAAGACGACGACGACCAGAGGAAGGTGATGAAGAAGAAGACGACGACCAGAGGAAGGTGAAGAAGAAGAAGACGACGACGACCAGAGGAAGGAGAAGAAGACGACGACGACCAGAGGAAGGAGAAGAAGACGACGACGACCAGAGGAAGGAGAAGAAGAAGACGACGACCAGAGGAAGGAGAAGAAGAAGACGACCAGAGGAAGGAGAAGAAGAAGAAGAAGACGACGACCAGAGGAAGGAGAAGAAGAAGACGACGACCAGAGGAAGGAGAAGAAGAAGACGACGACCAGAGGAAGGAGAAGAAGAAGACGACGACCAGAGGAAGGAGAAGAAGACGACGACCAGAGGAAGGAGAAGAAGACGACGACCAGAGGAAGGAGAAGAAGAAGACAACGACCAGAGGAAGGAGAAGACGACGACGACCAGAGGAAGGAGAAGAAGAAGACGACGACCAGAGGAAGGAGAAGAAGAAGACGACGACCAGAGGAAGGAGAAGAAGAAGAAGAAGAAGACGACGACCAGAGGAAGGAGAAGAAGACGACGACGACCAGAGGAAGGAGAAGAAGACGACGACGACCAGAGGACGACGACCAGAGGAAGGAGAAGAAGACGACGACGACGACCAGAGGAAGGAGAAGAAGACGATGACCAGAGGAAGGAGAAGAAGAAGACGACCAGAGGAAGGAGAAGAAGACGACGACAACAACCAGAGGAAGGAGAAGAAGACGACGACGACGACCAGAGGAAGAAGAAGACGACGACGACCAGAGGAAGGAGAAGAAGACGACGACCAGAGGAAGGAGAAGAAGACGACGACGACCAGAGGAAGGAGAAGAAGACGACGACGACCAGAGGAAGGAGAAGAAGATGACGACGACCAGAGGAAGGAGAAGAAGAAGAAGAAGACGACGACCAGAGAAAGGTGAAGAAGAAGAAGACGACGACGACCAGAGGAAGGAGAAGAAGACGACGACGACCAGACGAAGGAGAAGAAGACGACGACGACCAGAGGAAGGAGAAGAAGAAGACGACGACCAGAGGAAGGAGAAGAAGAAGACGACGACCAGAGGAAGGAGAAGAAGAAGACGACGACCAGAGGAAGGAGAAGAAGAAGACGACGACGACGACCAGAGGAAGGAGAAGAAGAAGACGACGACGACCAGAGGAAGAAGAAGACGACGACGACCAGAGGAAGGAGAAGAAGACGACGACGACGACCAGAGGAAGGAGAAGAAGACGATGACCAGAGGAAGGAGAAGAAGAAGAAGACCAGAGGAAGGAGAAGAAGACGACGACAACAACCAGAGGAAGGAGAAGAAGACGACCAGAGGAAGAAGAAGACGACGACGACCAGAGGAAGAAGAAGACGACGACGACCAGAGGAAGGAGAAGAAGACGACGACGACGACCAGAGGAAGGAGAAGAAGACGACGACGACCAGAGGAAGGAGAAGAAGACGACGACCAGAGGAAGGAGAAGAAGATGACGACGACCAGAGGAAGGAGAAGAAGAAGACGACGACCAGAGGAAGGAGAAGAAGACGACGACGACCAGAGGAAGGAGAAGAAGAAGAAGACGACGACCAGAGAAAGGTGAAGAAGAAGAAGACGACGACGACCAGAGGAAGGAGAAGAAGACGACGACGACCAGACGAAGGAGAAGAAGACGACGACGACCAGAGGAAGGAGAAGAAGAAGACGACGACCAGAGGAAGGAGAAGAAGAAGACGACGACGACCAGAGGAAGGAGAAGACGAAGACGACGACGACCAGAGGAAGGAGAAGACGAAGACGACGACGACCAGAGGAAGGAGAAGACGACGACCAGAGGAAGGAGAAGAAGACGACCAGAGGAAGGAGAAGAAGACGACCAGAGGAAGGAGAAGAAGACGACGACGACCAGAGGAAGGAGAAGAAGAAGACGACCAGAGGAAGGAGAAGAAGACGACGATGACGACGACCAGAGGAAGGAGAAGAAGACGACGACCAGAGGAAGGAGAAGAAGAAGACGACCAGAGGAAGGAGAAGAAGAAGAAGAAGACGACGACCAGAGGAAGGAGAAGAAGACGACGACGACCAGAGGAAGGAGAAGAAGACGACGACGACGACCAGAGGAAGGAGAAGAAGACGACGACGACGACCAGAGGAAGGAGAAGAAGACGACGACCAGAGGAAGGAGAAGAAGAAGACGACCAGAGGAAGGAGAAGAAGACGACGACAACAACCAGAGGAAGGAGAAGAAGACGACCAGAGGAAGAAGAAGACGACGACGACCAGAGGAAGGAGAAGAAGAAGACGACGACCAGAGGAAGGAGAAGAAGACGACCAGAGGAAGGAGAAGAAGAAGAAGACGACGACCAGAGGAAGGTGAAGAAGAAGAAGACGACGACGACCAGAGGAAGGAGAAGAAGACGACGACGACCAGACGAAGGAGAAGAAGACGACGACCAGAGGAAGGAGAAGAAGAAGACGACCAGAGGAAGGAGAAGAAGACGACGACCAGAGGAAGGAGAAGAAGAAGACGACGACCAGAGGAAGGAGAAGAAGAAGACGACGACCAGAGGAAGGAGAAGAAGAAGACGACGACCAGAGGAAGGAGAAGAAGACGACGACCAGAGGAAGGAGAAGAAGACGACGACCAGAGGAAGGAGAAGAAGAAGACGACGACCAGAGGAAGGAGAAGACGAAGACGACGACCAGAGGAAGGAGAAGACGACGACGACGACCAGAGGAAGGAGAAGAAGAAGACGACGACCAGAGGAAGGAGAAGAAGAAGACGACGACCAGAGGAAGGAGAAGAAGAAGAAGAAGACGACGACCAGAGGAAGGAGAAGAAGACGACGACGACCAGAGGAAGGAGAAGACGACGACGACGACCAGAGGAAGGAGAAGAAGACGACGACCAGAGGAAGGAGAAGAAGAAGACGACCAGAGGAAGGAGAAGAAGACGACGACCAGAGGAAGGAGAAGAAGACGACGACAACAACCAGAGGAAGGAGAAGAAGACGACCAGAGGAAGAAGAAGACGACGACGACCAGAGGAAGAAGAAGACGACGACGACGACCAGAGGAAGGAGAAGAACACGACGACGACCAGAGGAAGGAGAAGAAGACGACGACGACCAGAGGAAGGAGAAGAAGAAGACGACGACCAGAGGAAGGAGAAGAAGACGACGACGACCAGAGGAAGGAGAAGAAGACGACGACGACCAGAGGAAGGAGAAGAAGACGACGACGACCAGAGGAAGGAGAAGAAGACGATGACCAGAGGAAGGAGAAGAAGAAGACGACGACGACCAGAGGAAGGAGAAGACGAAGACGACGACGACCAGAGGAAGGAGAAGACGACGACCAGAGGAAGGAGAAGACGACGACCAGAGGAAGGAGAAGAAGACGACCAGAGGAAGGAGAAGAAGACGACCAGAGGAAGGAGAAGAAGACGACGACGACCAGAGGAAGGAGAAGAAGACGACGACGACGACCAGAGGAAGGAGAAGAAGACGACGACGACGACCAAAGGAGAAGAAGACGACGACGACGACCAGAGGAAGGAGAAGAAGACGACGACGACGACCAGAGGAAGGAGAAGAAGACGACGACGACGACCAGAGGAAGGAGAAGAAGACGACGACAACGACCAGAGGAAGGAGAAGAAGACGACGACGACGACCAGAGGAAGGAGAAGAAGAAGACGACGACGACGACGACCAGAGGAAGGAGAAGAAGACGACGACCAGAGGAAGGAGTAGAAGAAGACGACGACGACCAGAGGAAGGAGAAGAAGAAGACGACGACGACCAGAGGAAGGAGAAGAAGAAGACGACCAGAGGAAGGAGAAGAAGACGACGACGACGACCAGAGGAAGGAGAAGAAGACGACGACGACGACCAGAGGAAGGAGAAGAAGACGACGACCAGAGGAAGGAGAAGAAGAAGACGACCAGAGGAAGGAGAAGAAGACGACGACAACAACCAGAGGAAGGAGAAGAAGACGACCAGAGGAAGAAGAAGACGACGACGACCAGAGGAAGGAGAAGAAGAAGACGACGACCAGAGGAAGGAGAAGAAGACGACCAGAGGAAGGAGAAGAAGAAGAAGACGACCAGAGGAAGGAGAAGAAGATGACGATGACGACGACCAGAGGAAGGAGAAGAAGACGACGACCAGAGGAAGGAGAAGAAGACGACGACGATGACCAGAGGAAAGAGAAGAAGACGACGACGATGACGACCAGAGGAAGGAGAAGAAGACGACGACCAGAGGAAGGAGAAGAAGAAGACGACGACCAGAGGAAGGAGAAGAAGAAGACGACGACGACCAGAGGAAGGAGAAGAAGACGACCAGAGGAAGGAGAAGAAGACGACCAGAGGAAGGAGAAGAAGACGACGACGACCAGAGGAAGGAGAAGAAGACGACGACGACGACCAGAGGAAGGAGAAGAAGACGACGACGACGACCAAAGGAGAAGAAGACGACGACGACGACCAGAGGAAGGAGAAGAAGACGACGACGACGACCAGAGGAAGGAGAAGAAGACGACGATGACGACCAGAGGAAGGAGAAGAAGACGACGACAACGACCAGAGGAAGGAGAAGAAGACGACGACGACGACCAGAGGAAGGAGAAGAAGAAGACGACGACGACGACGACCAGAGGAAGGAGAAGAAGACGACGACCAGAGGAAGGAGTAGAAGAAGACGACGACGACCAGAGGAAGGAGAAGAAGAAGACGACGACGACCAGAGGAAGGAGAAGAAGAAGACGACGACGACCAGAGGAAGGAGAAGAAGAAGACGACCAGAGGAAGGAGAAGAAGACGACGACGACGACCAGAGGAAGGAGAAGAAGACGACGACGACGACCAGAGGAAGGAGAAGAAGACGACGACCAGAGGAAGGAGAAGAAGAAGACGACCAGAGGAAGGAGAAGAAGACGACGACAACAACCAGAGGAAGGAGAAGAAGACGACCAGAGGAAGAAGAAGACGACGACGACCAGAGGAAGGAGAAGAAGAAGACGACGACCAGAGGAAGGAGAAGAAGACGACCAGAGGAAGGAGAAGAAGAAGAAGACGACCAGAGGAAGGAGAAGAAGATGACGATGACGACGACCAGAGGAAGGAGAAGAAGACGACGACCAGAGGAAGGAGAAGAAGACGACGACGATGACCAGAGGAAAGAGAAGAAGACGACGACGATGACGACCAGAGGAAGGAGAAGAAGACGACGACCAGAGGAAGGAGAAGAAGAAGACGACGACCAGAGGAAGGAGAAGAAGAAGACGACGACGACCAGAGGAAGGAGAAGAAGACGACGATAACCAGAGGAAGGAGAAGAAGACGACGATAACCAGAGGAAGGAGAAGAAGACAACGATAACCAGAGGAAGGAGAAGAAGACGACGACGACCAGAGGAAGGAGAAGACGACGACCAGAGGAAGGAGAAGAAGACGACGACGACGACCAGAGGAAGGAGAAGAAGACGACGACGACCAGAGGAAGGAGAAGACGACGACCAGAGGAAGGAGAAGACGACGACCAGAGGAAGGAGAAGACGACGACCAGAGGAAGGAGAAGACGACGACCAGAGGAAGGAAAAGAAGACGACCAGAGGAAGGAAAAGAAGACGACCAGAGGAAGGAGAAGAAGACGACCAGAGGAAGGAGAAGAAGACGACCAGAGGAAGGAGAAGAAGACGACCAGAGGAAGGAGAAGAAGACGACGACAACCAGAGGAAGGAGAAGAAGACGACGACGACGACCAGAGGAAGGAGAAGAAGAAGACGACCAGAGGAAGGAGAAGAAGACGACGACCAGAGGAAGGAGAAGAAGACGACGACGACCAGAGGAAGGAGAAGAAGACGACGACGACCAGAGGAAGGAGAAGAAGACGACGACGACCAGAGGAAGGAGAAGAAGACGACGACCAGAGGAAGGAGAAGACGACGACGACCAGAGGAAGGAGAAGAAGAAGACGACGACGACCAGAGGAAGGAGAAGAAGAAGAAGACGACGACGACCAGAGGAAGGAGAAGAAGAAGACGACGACCAGAGGAAGGAGAAGAAGAAGAAGACGACGACCAGAGGAAGGAGAAGAAGAAGACGACGACCAGAGGAAGGAGAACAAGAAGACGACGACCAGAGGAAGGAGAACAAGAAGACGACGACGACCAGAGGAAGGAGAAGAAGACGACGACCAGAGGAAGGAGAAGAAGAAGACGACGACCAGAGGAAGGAGAAGAAGAAGACGACGATGACCAGAGGAAGGAGAAGAAGACAACGACGATGACGACCAGAGGAAGGAGAAGACGACGACCAGAGAAAGGAGAAGAAGACGACGACGACCAGAGGAAGGAGAAGAAGACGACGACGACCAGAGGAAGGAGAAGAAGACGACGACCAGAGGAAGGAGAAGAAGACAACGACAACCAGAGGAAGGAGAAGAAGACGACGACAACCAGAGGAAGGAGAAGAAGACGACGACAACCAGAGGAAGGAGAAGAAGACGACGACAACCAGAGGAAGGAGAAGAAGACGACGACAACCAGAGGAAGGAGAAGAAGACGACGACAACCAGAGGAAGGAGAAGAAGACGACGACAACCAGAGGAAGGAGAAGAAGACGACGACGACGACCAGAGGAAGGAGAAGAAGACGACGACGACGACCAGAGGAAGGAGAAGAAGACGACGACGACGACCAGAGGAAGGAGAAGAAGAAGACGACGACGACCAGAGGAAGGAGAAGAAGAAGACGACGACGACCAGAGGAAGGAGAAGACGACGACCAGAGGAAGGAGAAGAAGACGACGACGACGACCAGAGGAAGGAGAAGAAGACGACGACCAGAGGAAGGAGAAGAAGACGACGACCAGAGGAAGGAGAAGAAGACGAAGACCAGAGGAAGGAGAAGAAGACGACGACCAGAGGAAGGAGAAGAAGACGACGACGACCAGAGGAAGGAGAAGAAGACGACGACGACCAGAGGAAGGAGAAGACGACGACGACCAGAGGAAGGAGAAGACGACGACGACCAGAGGAAGGAGAAGACGACGACGACCAGAGGAAGGAGAAGAAGAAGACGACGACCAGAGGAAGGAGAAGAAGAAGACGACGACGACCAGAGGAAGGAGAAGAAGACGACGATGACGACCAGAGGAAGGAGAAGAAGAAGACGACGACGACCAGAGGAAGGAGAAGAAGAAGACGACGACGACCAGAGGAAGGAGAAGAAGAAGACGACGACGACCAGAGGAAGGAGAAGAAGACGACAACCAGAGGAAAGAGAAGAAGACGACGACGATGACGACCAGAGGAAGGAGAAGAAGACGACGACCAGAGGAAGGAGAAGAAGACGATGACTAGAGGAAGGAGAAGAAGACGACGACGACCAGAGGAAGGAGAAGAAGACAACGACGACCAGAGGAAGGAGAAGACGACGACGACGACCAGAGGAAGGAGAAGAAGACGACGACGACGACCAGAGGAAGGAGAAGAAGACGACGACGACCAGAGGAAGGAGAATAAGACGACGACGACCAGAGGAAGGAGAAGAAGACGACGACGACGACAACCAGAGGAAGGAGAAGAAGACGACGACCAGAGGAAGGAGAGGACGACGACCAGAGGAAGGAGAAGACGACGACCAGAGGAAGGAGAAGAAGACGACGACCAGAGGAAGGAGAAGAAGACGACAACGACCAGAGGAAGGAGAAGAAGACGACAACGACCAGAGGAAGGAGAAGAAGACGACAACGACGACCAGAGGAAGGAGAAGAAGACGACGATGACCAGAGGAAGGAGAAGAATACGACGATGACCAGAGGAAGGAGAAGACGACGACCAGAGGGAGAAGAACACTCAAGGAAGAAGACGACGACCAGAGGGAGAAGAACACCACCAGAGGGAGAAGAAGACCACCAGAGGAAGAAGAAGACGTCCAGAGGGAGACGAACACCAGAGGAAGAAGAAGACGACCAGAGGAAGAAAAAGCATTTGCGCGAGTACTTGGAGTACAGGAGTTGGAAGACGACGACCAAAGGAAGGAGAAGAAGACGACGACGACCAGAGGAAGGAGAAGAAGACGACGACGACCAGAGGAAGGAGAAGACGACGACGACCAGAGGAAGGAGAAGAAGACGACGACGACGACCAGAGGAAGGAGAAGAAGACGACGACGACCAGAGGAAGGAGAAGAAGACGACGACGACGACCAGAGGAAGGAGAAGAAGACGACGACGACCAGGGGAAGGAGAAGAAGACGACGACGACCAGAGGAAGGAGAAGAAGAAGACGACGACGACCAGAGGAAGAAGAAGAAGACGACGACGACCAGAGGAAGGTGAAGAAGAAGAAGACGACGACCAGAGGAAGGTGAAGAAGAAGACGACGACGACCAGAGGAAGGAGAAGAAGAAGACGACGACGACCAGAGGAAGGAGAAGAAGACGACGACGACCAGAGGAAGGAGAAGAAGAAGACGACGACCAGAGGAAGGAGAAGAAGAAGACGACCAGAGGAAGGAGAAGAAGAAGAAGACGACGACCAGAGGAAGGAGAAGAAGAAGACGACCAGAGGAAGGAGAAGAAGAAGACGACGACCAGAGGAAGGAGAAGAAGACGATGACCAGAGGAAGGAGAAGAAGACGACGACCAGAGGAAGGAGAAGAAGAAGACGACGACCAGAGGAAGGAGAAGACGACGACGACGACCAGAGGAAGGAGAAGAAGAAGACGACGACCAGAGGAAGGAGAAGAAGACGACGACGACCAGAGGAAGGAGAAGAAGACGACGACGACCAGAGGAAGGAGAAGACGACGACGACGACCAGAGGAAGGAGAAGAAGACGACGACGACGACCAGAGGAAGGAGAAGAAGACGACGACCAGAGGAAGGAGAAGAAGAAGACGACGACCAGAGGAAGGAGAAGACGACGACGACGACCAGAGGAAGGAGAAGAAGAAGACGACGACCAGAGGAAGGAGAAGAAGACGACGACGACCAGAGGAAGGAGAAGAAGAAGACGACGACGACCAGAGGAAGAAGAAGAAGACGACGACGACCAGAGGAAGGTGAAGAAGAAGAAGACGACGACCAGAGGAAGGTGAAGAAGAAGACGACGACGACCAGAGGAAGGAGAAGAAGAAGACGACGACGACCAGAGGAAGGAGAAGAAGACGACGACGACCAGAGGAAGGAGAAGAAGAAGACGACGACCAGAGGAAGGAGAAGAAGAAGACGACCAGAGGAAGGAGAAGAAGAAGAAGACGACGACCAGAGGAAGGAGAAGAAGACGACGACCAGAGGAAGGAGAAGAAGAAGACGACGACCAGAGGAAGGAGAAGAAGACGACGACGACCAGAGGAAGGAGAAGAAGACGACGACGACCAGAGGAAGGAGAAGAAGACGACGACGACCAGAGGAAGGAGAAGAAGACGACGACGACGACCAGAGGAAGGAGAAGAAGACGACGACGACCAGAGGAAGGAGAAGACGATGACCAGAGGAAGGAGAAGAAGACGACGACCAGAGGAAGGAGAAGAAGACGACGACGACCAGAGGAAGGAGAAGAAGACGACGACCAGAGGAAGTCTTCTTCTCCTTCCTCTGGTCGTCGTCGTCGTCGTCTTCTCCTTCCTCTGGTCGTCGTCTTCTCCTTCCTCTGGTCGTCGTCTTCTTCTCCTTCCTCTGGTCGTCGTCTTCTTCTCCTTCCTCTGGTCGTCGTCTTCTTCTTCTCCTTCCTCTGGTCGTCGTCTTCTTCTTCTCCTTCCTCTGGTCGTCGTCGTCTTCTTCTCCTTCCTCTGGTCGTCGTCGTCTTCTTCTCCTTCCTCTGGTCGTCGTCTTCTTCTTCTCCTTCCTCTGGTCGTCGTCTTCTTCTTCTCCTTCCTCTGGTCGTCGTCTTCTTCTCCTTCCTCTGGTCGTCGTCTTCTTCTTCTCCTTCCTCTGGTCGTCGTCTTCTTCTTCTCCTTCCTCTGGTCGTCGTCTTCTTCTTCTCCTTCCTCTGGTCGTCGTCGTCTTCTTCTCCTTCCTCTGGTCGTCGTCGTCTTCTTCTCCTTCCTCTGGTCGTCGTCGTCTTCTTCTTCTCCTTCCCCTGGTCGTCGTCGTCTTCTTCTTCTCCTTCCTCTGGTCGTCGTCGTCTTCTTCTTCTCCTTCCTCTGGTCGTCGACCAGAGGAAGGAGAAGAAGACGACGGCGACCAGAGGAAGGAGAAGAAGAAGACGACGACCAGAGGAAGGAGAAGAAGACGACGACCAGAGGAAGGAGAAGAAGACGACGACCAGAGGAAGGAGAAGAAGACGACGACCAGAGGAAGGAGAAGAAGAAGACCAGAGGAAGGAGAAGAAGAAGACCAGAGGAAGGAGAAGAAGAAGACGACGACGACGACCAGAGGAAGGAGAAGAAGACGACGACCAGAGGAAGGAGAAGAAGACGACGACGACGACCAGAGGAAGGAGAAGAAGACGACGACGACGACCAGAGGAAGGAGAAGAAGATGACGACGACGACCAGAGGAAGGAGAAGAAGACGACGACCAGAGGAAGGAGAAGAAGACGACGACCAGAGGAAGGAGAAGAAGACGACGACCAGAGGAAGGAGAAGAAGAAGACGACGACCAGAGGAAGGAGAAGACGACGACGACGACCAGAGGAAGGAGAAGAAGAAGACGACGACCAGAGGAAGGAGAAGAAGAAGACGACGACGACCAGAGGAAGGAGAAGAAGACGACGACGACCAGAGGAAGGAGAAGAAGACGACGACGACGACCAGAGGAAGGAGAAGAAGACGACGACGACGACCAGAGGAAGGAGAAGAAGACGACGACAAAGACCAGAGGAAGGAGAAGACGACGACCAGAGGAAGGAGAAGAAGACGACGACCAGAGGAAGGAGAAGAAGACGACGACGACGACGACCAGAGGAAGGAGAAGAAGACGACGACCAGAGGAAGGAGAAGAAGACGACGACGACCAGAGGAAGGAGAAGAAGACGACAACGACGACCAGAGGAAGGAGAAGAAGACGACGATGACCAGAGGAAGGAGAAGAATACGACGATGACCAGAGGAAGGAGAAGAAGACGACGACCAGAGGGAGAAGAACACTCAAGGAAGAAGACGACGACCAGAGGAAGGAGAAGAACACCACCAGAGGGAGAAGAAGACCACCAGAGGAAGAAGAAGATGTCCAGAGGGAGAAGAAGACAACCAGAGGGAGACGAACACCAGAGGAAGAAGAAGACGACCAGAGGAAGAAAAAGCATTTGCGCGAGTTGGAGTGGGGGCTGTTAGCAAAGGTAAGGGTATAGAAGTCGAGACTTTAGATTTGTACAGTGGGCATGACAGGCTGTGCTGAACAAGAGAATTTCACAAACAGAAATCTGCAGGCTAGACCATGACATACAGCCAATGTCATTAAGAACTATCTTCAGTGTAAAGAAGAAGGAGTCCTGGAAGTGATGGTTTGGCCCCAACAGAGCCCTGATCTCACCATCATGGAGACTGTCTGGGATAAAGGATTGGTGGCAGTCAACATCCACAGCAGATCTGTGTTTAGTTCTCCTAGATGAACGTAGAACAACCTACCTACCTACTGAGTTCCTTCACCAACCGTGTGCAAGTCTACCTAGAACAGTGGTTCTCAACTCCTGTCCTCAGGACCCACTAACAGGCCAGATTTTAAGTATTACCTTGGGGAGATGCAGACTAGAATACTGCAATCCCTGAGCAGCAAATTATATCACCTGTGATGCATTTCAGTTATCTTGCAAACTTGGCCTGTTGGTGGGCCCTGAGGACTGGAGTTGAGAACCACTGACCTAGAAGAAGGCAAGGGGGGGGGGGTCCCCAAATATTGATTGGATTTCTCATTTACTTTCCATTTTGGTAATTGATAAAAAATAAACTATTAAAACTTTGACGTCTGAAAGCATTCTTCATTTGCAGCATCACACCTGCCTAATGCCGCGTACACACGTCCATTATTCATGTCATGGAAAGAAACAACGTTTTTTCTTGTTTCCTCTCAAGCCTGTCTTGCATACACACGTTCATGAAAAAAAAATGCTCGAGCAAAGCGCGGTGACGTACAACACGTACGACGGCACTATAAAAGGGGAAGTTCCGTTCGAATAGCGCCACCCTTTGGGACGCTTTTGCTGATCCTCGCGTTAATAAAGTTTGGCGAGAGACGATTCGCGATTTTTCAGTCTTCGTGCTTTTCAGTCCGTTACAGCGTGACGAATGTGCCATCTCCATTACGAACGCTAGTTTTACCAGAACGAGCGCTTCCGTCTCATACTTGATTCTGAGCATGCGTGTTTTTTTTCCCCCCTCGTAAAAGCGTACACGCGACCGTTTTTCACGAAGTTAAAAAGAACGACGAGAAAAAAAAATAGAGCAGGTTCTAAAAAATTTTCGCCCATTTTTCTCGTCGAGAAAAATGCTCTGGAGCCTACACATGACCGCTTTTCACGCCCATTTTTAAAAATGGCATTTTTCTCATCATGAAAAACAGTCGTGTGTACGCGGCATAAGACTTTTGCACAATAGCGTATATTCTGTAGAGACTTCATTTTGATACAATCTGTAGAGCAGGATGTGGATTTATCTGTATTGGGAAGTGTGGCGCAGTAAGTTCCTCCACCCCAAACTCCCTCATCCATGTCTTTATGGACCTTGCTTTGTGCACTGGTGTGCAGTCATGTTGGAACAGGAAGGGGACGTCCCCAAACTGTTCCCACATAGTTGGGAGCATGAAATTGTCCAAAAAATGTCTTGGTATGTTGACGCCTTAGGAGTTCCCTTCACTGGAACTAAGGGGGCCAAGCCCAACCCCTGAAAAACAACCCCACACCATAATCCCCCCTCCACCAAACTTTACACTTGGCACAATGCAGTCTGGCAAGTACCGTTCTCCTGGCAACCGCCAAACCCAGACACGTCCAACGGACTGCCAGACAGAGAAGCGTGATTGGTCACTCCAGAGAACACGTATCCCCTGCTCTAGGAGTCCACTGGCGTTCTGCTTTCCACCACGGCATCCGACGCATTACATTGCGCTTTGTGATGGAAGGCTTGGATGCAGCTGCTTGGCCTTGGAGACCCATTCCATGAAGCTCTCTACGCACTGTTGTGCTAATCTGAAGGCCACACAAACTCTGTCTCAGTCTGTATCTACTGACTCTGCAGACAGTTGGCGACTTCTGCGCACTGTGAGCTTCAGCATGCGCTGACCCTGCTCTGTCATTTTACGTGGCCTATCACTTTGTGGCTGAGTTGCTGTTGCTTCCACTTTGTTATAATACGACTAACAGGTGGGCATGGCCTGGAGCTTCATGGCGTAGGGTGTGCTGAGTGAGAGCTCTATCTGAGACTTTATCCTTTCTAACTATCCTTTCGGGGAAATCCTCCTCCAACCACGCTGCTCGGCTGCCCACAGTGACTACCAGCACTCCAGCCTTCATGTCGCCGCCGAAACGGGCATCTGAAGCCATAGCCAAGCTGGACAAATATCGCCACGAGGGCCGGGAGCATGTGGAGGAAAATGGCGCCGCTCCCGTCCTGGCCGCAGAGGAGCCGCCCTCCGGTGACACCGCCAAAATCCTTGAGGCTGTCTCCCTCTGCCAGACCACCCTCAACTCCAAGATTGAGGAGGTGAAAATAGACATCTCCCTCATCCGGCAAGATATTCAGAGGCTAAGGGAGAGGACAACCGAAACCGAGTGCAGGGTGGGCCGCGTGGAGGCAGACATTGCACCCCTGCAGGAGACCGCGGAGCAGCTCCAGTACCAACTCAGTATCGTCCTGCACAAGCAGGACGATATGGAAAACAGGCTCCGACGATGTAACCTCCCATTCGTGGGTCTCCCTGAAAGAACCGAGGGTTCTGACCCACCCACATTCCTTGAAAACCTGCGGCAGAGAGGCCTTCTCAACAACGTTTGTGGTGGAGCGTACTAACAGGTGACCGTGGAATATTTAGTAGCAAGAAAATTTCACGGATGGACTTATTGCACAGGTGGCAACCTACCACGGTACCACACTTGAATTCACTGAACACCTGAGGGCGACTCATTCTTTCACAAATGTTTGTAGAAGCCGTCTGCATGTCTAGGTGCTTCATTCTATACACCGGTGGCCATGGATGTGATTGGAACACCTGAGTCCATTGATTTGGAGGGCTGTCCCAATACTTTTGGCAATATAGTGTATATAAATGGTGTCTGCAGCACAGGGTAGGGGGGGGTTATCTGATGGAAAAGAATATCTAAAGTGCAGGACAGGGAACACAGGTATTATGGGCCGATATCACCCTACTCTGGAAAAAAATAAAAAAAATCAGTGAGCAGTATGGGTGGAGGAACGTATTTAGTGTTAATGACCCACCTGTGCTGATCTCTGTAGGAGTGTCGTCCTTGATTACTATCCTTATTATTTCATCCTCCTCCAGAGACTGCTGATCATCCCTCACATACATCTCTTCTTCTTCAGCTTCCACCTCAAATTTTATATCTATCAGAGCTTCACCCTAAACAAAGAGAGGATAGAAAAGATCATCTTGTACGGAATTCATTTATCTCCAGAAGTCACTTGTGTTCTAGATGCTCCATCCCACCAACCTTGTAATGGTGAGGGATGGTGTGACCTTCCTGTGTGAAATCCCAGGAATACAGAGGACGGGGACATCTCTCTGGTGCGTTCCTGGTATTAGGTGGCTCCATCATAAGATCCTTGTCTTCAGAAGGCTCCTTCATCATTCCATACTCCTCATTATCCTCTTGAAACTCTTCTTTAACAATAATATTGTAATCCTCAAGGTTTCCACTCTGAATATATAATAAAACATTCATTGTAACAAACATGTTTGTGTATAAATCATAACTACCAATAATTGTTCCTCATCTACCTGATGATGGTGGGGGATGGTGTGACCTTCCTGTGTGGAATCCCGGGAATACAGAGGACGGGGACATCTCTCTGGGGGGTTCCCATTACTGGATCCATCTGTAGGAAACACACACACTGACTGAATACATTGTTTCTATGTGTTTATCAGATGATGGGGGATCTAGGTGGAGCCTCCGTACTGCTCTCTCCTTTACAATAAAGTCTCCTCTTACCCGGTGATGTGAGGGGCGGCTGATTCTCCATCATGACGTCCTTGTAGAGATCCTTGTGTCCTTCTAAATACTCCCACTCCTCCATGGAGAAATAGACAGTGACATCCTGACACCTTATAGGAACCTGGTTATAAAAGAAAAATTTGCGCTAGGTGCAAATTATTAAAGTGCAATAAATGAATAAATCCCTAAAGGAAAACCTGCTGCTAAACACCAAAAAAAACCTGATATAAAGGTACAACAATATAAATATACAAAAAGGTGTAGCGCTGGATGAGCAAAACTGTGTATGGCTATACAGTGAAAAAAATATATAATATAAGAAAAAGTATCAAAAACATGAGTGAATACTACAAATAAACAATTTAAAGTTCATGTGTGTCAGTGAAAAATATACGAAATCTTCTCCTCTATTTGAAGATGATAAGAGTTCTACAGAGGGCAGGTATCCGATAAAAATCATAGGCAAAATGCTCCAACACTTAGTAAAGATCCCGCCACCAAGGTGAAGAATGAAGGCTTACCAGACAGCCTGCGACCGCCCTTCTCAGGGGGGTCAAAACAGGCTCAGTAGAGTGATGTTTTACTCCATGGAAGGCAGGATGATTCTGCAGGAACGCTTCATCCACAATGGGAGAGTCTCCAGAGACGTTGATTGAACACCTGGCCAGAACTGGGAGTAGACACACTCTTTGCAGATCAGAGTGGATGTTCCTCAGTAAGTAGGATAAAATCCAAAAGAGAAAGAAAAACTTTCCTTAGTGTAGCGTTCATCCATAAAAAAGGGGTTTATTTTCACAAAGTATGCGATACAGAACTTAAGTAACAAGTCCTGAGATATTAAAATGCTGGTTAAAAACTCCTTGCAAGGAATAAAAAGCTCCGTATTCTGTCAATCAAACGACCGTTCGCAGCAGTGCGCAATGCATGCACGTGTCACCCTTGGATGTGGATGAAGCGTTCCTGCAGAATCATCCTGCCTTCCATGGAGTAAAACATCACTCTACTGAGCCTGTTTTGACCCCCCCTGAGAAGGGCGGTCGCAGGCTGTCTGGTAAGCCTTCATTCTTCACCTTGGTGGCGGGATCTTTACTAAGTGTTGGAGCATTTTGCCTATGATTTTTATCGGATACCTGCACTCTGTAGAACTCTTATCATCTTCAAATAGAGGAGAAGATTTCATATATTTTTCACTGACACACATGAACTTTAAATTGTTTATTTGTAGTATTCACTCATGTTTTTGATACTTTTTCTTATATTATATATTTTTTCACTGTATAGCCATACACAGTTTTGCTCATCCAGCGCTACACCTTTTTGTATATTTACCTTATAGGAACCTGACACACACAATGATACAGTCACCATCCAGACACATCCCTTGTCTGTTACTGGATAATGTCCCAGAATTCCCGGCACCGCTCACCTCTCCTGTCAGCAGCTCCATCATCTTCTTGGTGACTTCTAGAATCTTCTCCATGTTGTGTCTCTCAGGTTTTAGGGAGTCACATGGAGGCACTGTGATGGTCATATGATCACCTGACTTCACAAGAGGAAATCTCTGTATTGGAGAACCAAAAGAAATATCATGTTAGAATCCCAGAATCCCCCTCACCTCTCCGGTCAGGTCTGTGTTTTATTAATAGAGATACGAGTGATGTCATGTGACCTCCCAGAATCCTCCTCACCTCTCTGGTCAGGTCTGTGTATTATTAATAGAGATAAGAGTGATGTCATGTGACCTCCCAGAATCCTCCTCACCTCTCCGGTCAGGTCTGTGTATTATTAATAGAGATAAGAGTGATGTCATGTGACCTCCCAGAATCCTCCTCACCTCTCCTGTCAGGTCTGTGTTTTATTATTAGAGATACGAGTGATGTCATGTGACCTCCCAGAATCCTCCTCACCTCTCCGGTCAGGTCTGTGTTTTATTAATAGAGATAAGAGTGATGTCATGTGACCTCCCAGAATCCTCCTCACCTCTCCGGTCAGCAGGTAGATGATCTCCAGGGTGAAGTTTAGTATCTTCTCAGTCATGTGACTCCGGTCCTCCTCCATCCTCATTGGTGGCGTCATTTGATCTATACAGGTGTCCTTGTAAATGGATAACTTTGGGGAATGAAAGTAAAAATTATTTGGATGGTATTGGTCACACAATAATAGGATGTGGAGGGAGGGGGGGGGGGTAGTGTTGGGTACATTTTCATGGACCCTCTTGGCCTGCCGGATCAGAAATTCCCTTTTATCTGTTGGGTTTCTGAACTCGATTTGATTAGTTTTAGATCTGCAGACAAGGAATGATAAATACGATCCTTCCTGTAAATTGTTTGCTCTGAGGCAGTGCTGTGAGGACAATGGAGGGTCATCGTGAACTCCAGGAAGGGGAACTTCCTACACAAATGGACTCAGCTCTAGGTGGGTCTGCTAAAGGGTCTCTCACGCTATCCTCGTAACCACAGATGCAATGCCCAGCTCGTTACCTGAAGACTAGAATGAACAAAAATTACAAATTGAAATTTTACTGAGTGTAGCCATCCAGAGTTTTTGTGCATCCTAAGGGGAACTTGCAGACTTTTGGTCGGAGTTGCCGGCTAATCAGGATAATTGCCAGAACTCCGGATTCAAGGCTCCAATCTCTGGCAGCCTGCTGGCAGGAGTGATGCCACTCTCTGCAGTAAGAGAAGAGATTGGATTGGACAACAGGAGGATGCTGCCGGTGGAGTAGAGAGGTGGGGGGAGGAGTCTGTTCTCTTTCCTCCAATGGCAGTGTGGGTAGGAGTACAGCAGGGGGAGGGGTTTTCGCTCTAGGTTGCCAAGTATACGGTAATATCCGGGACATAGCAGTGGCTTCTTTAACCACTTGCCGACCGTAGGACGTCCTCGGGCTGCAGTGGTTACACAAGTTGCACCTGCAGGTATCATCAAGGGTTAGAAAATTTTTACACGCCGATTCCCTGTACTGCAGAAGTGATTTGAGTGGTTTCTACTTCTACGGGGGTTGGATGGGGTCCCCCCCCCCCCCCCGACTGGCGCCTTTCCTGGGCTCTGCCATCCGATCGCAGAGCCCAGGGTTGATGTGACTGTCAGGCAACGGCTGTACAGCACAAAAAGAGAGGAAATAACGTAGTTTCCCGGAAACAGGAAGCGGCGAGTATGCCCTCACTTCCGGTTCTGCACCCTTTGTTTCCCTGACCAGGAAAGCAGCCAATCAGATGGATCTGTGTCTGATCAGCTTCATTGGAGGCCAGAGGAGAGATTTGGGGTCTAACAGATCCCAGATCTCTCCATAAAGAGGACCTGTCACAAGGGATGTTGTTCATCCCTTGTAACAGCAATAAAGTTAATCCCCAAATTTTTGGGGGATAAAATAAATAATAATTAAAAAAAAAAATTTAAGCGCCTACATCCCACCATGCTTACGCACAAATGCGAACGCATACGTTACTCCCGCCTGCATATGTAACTGGTGATCACACCACACATGCGAGGTATTGTCGGGAATGTCGGAGTGAGAGCAATAATTCTATCGCCAGACTTCCTGTGCAACTCTACACTGGTAACCTGTAAAAGGCGTTTAAAAGCGTAGTCTATGGAGAATTTTAGGTAGCGTAGTTTGCCACCATTCCACGGGTGGACGCAATTTTAACGTGTGACATGTTAGGCATCTATCAGCGTAGCATCATCTTTCACATTATACAAAAAAAAAAAATTGGCATTATATTTTGCTTGTGTGCAATAAAACTCATTAAAGTGATTTTTTTTTACCAAAAAAACTGCGTCGGAAAAACCGCTGTGTAAATGCAGTGTGACATAAAAAAATTGCAACTTCCATCATTTTATATATATATATATATATATATATATATATATATATATATATATATATATATATATAGATAGATAGAATGTTCGGGGGTTCTAAGTAATTTTTTATCAAAATAAAAAGTAGAATTTTTACATGTAGGAGCCAAGTGTCGGAATTGGCCCGGTTGGCAAATTCATTAACTGAGATGACCAGTGAGTGGCTGTTCACGGATTGTCCTCCACTCTCCCCTCTGACACCGGCCATGGACGTCCCAGGCGCTCCGATGAGGCAGCAGAGCCGGGGATATATGACTAGGAGGAGGAGGGTTGGCACTTTACAGCCACCCAAAAGACAAGAAAGCCGACATTTGGTTAAGGGATATGCGTATTCATGTGGCCCCTGTAGCCCCGTAATTGGAGAAATGTTCCGGCCCCGTGAGTGAAATGTTCTGACCCTTAAGGGATTAATCTAGGTTTCCACACTATATATGTGTGTGTAGCGGGTATTTGAATTATGTGAGGACTCTGGTGGTGTGGGGTTCCTTGGGGTCCCTGGGTGGCGCTGTTGCCTTGGGCCGGAGCTGAACTCACATCGCAAACTGTGCCTTTTTGTCTTCCCCTGGAGCTGGTACGGCGGGGCGGGGAACCCGCTGTGATGCAAAGGGAGAGGTCATAAAAGGGGCGGAGGCCCTGACCTTGGGGAGAGAGTCGGAGCACATGGCCGTGCCCAGGCACCTTCAGCTTGGGTGCTGGCGTTCCGGTGTTCCAGGCCTAGGCGCCCTTGGCCTAGCTGGAGCGGAGATGGAGTCCATCTCAGGCACCTTTAGCCTGGGGTGAGGTACTATGGTGGATGCCTGGGGCTCAGTACCTTCGACTGAGTTCCGCGAGGGTGGAGGAATCCGAGGGGGCCCTAACGCCTTGGGTGCCCATGTCTGAGTTTGTGAGGACTGGTGCGCAGTAACTTCTCCGGAGAGTCCGGCGCAGCATCGCTGGTGACGGAGAGGCCTCCATTTCTCCCTTGGACGGATTTCTTCCCCTGAAAGGGGCAAAGTGAGCGAAGGTAATTCATGTTCTATATTACCTAGTCAGTGGCAGTGACTATTCACCACTGGTGACAGCACAGTGGGCAGCAGCAAGAAGGGAAAGGATTGTGCCTCGATCTGTCCCCATTTTCCAAAGAAGAAAGATTGTTTTATTGCTTGGCAAGAAGAATAAAACTGAGTTGTACCTATTCACTGTGTGGAACTTGGGTTACTAAGCAAAGCAGTCAGGGACGAAGGACTGGACTTGACTCTAGGACACCTACACAGAACCCAATCTCTGGCCTTCACCTCCCAGTTACGGAGGACATGGTCCGTGGTGTGTATCATCTCTCTCTCCCAGGTACCCCTAGACAACAGCCATATAACCGATAAAGCAAGGGAGAGGGGTGAGGCCGCTACACGTGTATCATCATCTGCTGGAGATTAAAAGACGTCACAGTGACTATGGAGGAAGAGGACGGACATGACGGGGGTTACTGGGTGTAAATAGAAAATAAGATCTTATTACCTCCTCGGCTGCCACTTCCACCAACGTCTCCTCTCTACTTCCTTTCGACTCACCTCTCACCCAACTTCTTATTTATACCTGTCATCACTTCCTGTTTGTATCTGACATCACTTCCTGTCTTTCATAGAGATTTGCTGTCTCTATGGTAGAAGTGAGATCTCCACCTTGTGGAGGTCAGAGGAACTGCAGCCCAGAGAAACGTCTCGTAGTGTGACCACGGCCTTGTGTTGTGTGTGTATGTACTGTATATCCTTTTAGATGGCCTCATTTCTTAACCAGGGTTCTTCCAAAGGTTTCTATGGGTTGATTGAAAATTGAATAGTTGCTGTCTCTCATTCGGGATGAGCTTTGGATTCAAATGGACCATGAATTTGACTCTAACCCAAGCTGTTTGGAGTTCCCCAAAACGAAATGGCCGGATTTAACCCCTTCACCCAAGCGGTTGGTGCCATTAATTTAGTGGCGGTATCACTAAGTAGTAAAGAAGTATAAATATTCCTGCGCTTAGGAAATCTGTAATGTATAGAGCTGCAGCCCCCCTAAAGGGATCCTATAATAGGATCCTAGTAAGTAGGTAAATGTTTATGGGGTATGGCGCTGCTCACCCCTATGGAATAATCCAGAGGTATAGGGTATGGTATGAAAAAACACTGAGTAAAAACTAGTTGGAAACCTCCCCTGTCTGGGTGGGTCTACCTTAATTCAAGTGGCTAAACACGGTGTGTAGGCTAAAAACCCTCTTAATATTGGCCAGAACAATAAAAGTGAAGGTAAGTGTTTAAAGTAGCTAGTATAAGCAACACCCTAGTAAGTGTTAGTAGTCCACAATTAATAAAGCAAAAAATCTATTCTAAACCAAAACCAAAAATTAAATAATAAAGTGAAAAGTGAGGCTACCAGTAGTAGCCACTATAGTATTATGTTACATGTGGTACCTATACACCATAGCGTATAGCAGTGTGTGTAACAATACATAAAGTCCAATGATCCTAGTGTAAAGTCCTATATATAAAAAATCCAATGATGATCTCAATTTCCAAAGTGGTTAGTGTTCAGTGCCGACAAAAAAAACTTCAACAAGCTTCAAAGGTGCTCCCCCACATGGGTCCCCACTCACCAGCTCCTTGCACCCCTACAGGGGTATACAGCATGTAAGGTGTGTAGCACGTTTCCAATATCCAGTCTCCACAGCTCCTTTGCTTTCCAGGAAATGATGAATGGCAGCCAGCAGGTTGTCCAAAATTCTCAGTGGGAAAAGTAATAAAATACTCCCATAGTGCGGTATAATTAAGGTGTTTATTTAAAATAATATTTAAAAGCAGCAGTGCTTAAGCCTTAAGGCATATAAGCCTATTAGATAGTATTAAAAGTACAAGAGACACAGCACCGCAGTACCGTACTGGAAAGACAGCAGCTTGCGCCTCAGCTGCGTTCCAGCTTCAGGTACCCGGATGGAAAAGACAGCAGCGTGATGTGTGTGACTCCGCCTTACGCACGTTTCGTAAAATGAACGTCTTCTGAGGTATCACTACGTAGTCCGGCCTTTCCTAACCAGGGTTCTTCCAAAGGTCACCAGGAGTTCTTTGAGTAATGAACAGTTTCTGTTGCTCAGTGGGGATGAGCTTTGGGTTTGGACTGACCATGAGTTCAACTCAAACCCAAGCTGTTCATAGCTGAATGGGCAAACTAGATGGTCAGATTTGGCCAGTGCTCCCACTTATCAAACCTCCGACTGTAGGACCCTGAAATCATTCATTTAGTGGCGGTATCAGTACTGCCAGCTTACTGCCGGCTCGCCAGTTTATTTCACATTGTAAACAAGCTCGTGGGCTTCCCAGGTGACGTCATGCGCCACAAATGGTCGTGCCCATATCTTGGTCAATGACATCAGCCAGAATTCTGACTCTAAACCAAGCTGATTGCAGTTCCCCAAAATAAAATGGCCAAATTTAACCCTCTCACCCAAACCTCCAGCGGTTGGAGCCTGAAGTCAATGACTTAGAGATGGTATCACTACATAGTCCAGCCTTTCTCAACCAGGGTTTTTCCAAAGGTCCAGACTCTTCAGTATGAGGGACCACATTGTATATTTTACTCCATAGCAGGGGACTCAAGACTATTTTACCCCCCTTACATCAGTGTCCCCATCAGAGTCTCCCCTTACATCAGTGTCCCCATCAGAGTCTTCCCTTACATCACTGTCCCCATCAGAGTCTCCCCTTACATCACTGTCCCCATCAGAGTCTCCCGTTACATCAGTGTCCCCATCAGAGTCTCCCCTTACATCAGTGTCCCCATCAGAGTCTTCCCTTACATCACTGTCCCCATCAGAGTCTCCCCTTACATCACTGTCCCCATCAGAGTCTCCCGTTACATCAGTGTCCCCATCAGAGTCTCCCCTTACATCAGTGTCCCCATCAGAGTCTCCCCTTACATCAGTGTCCCCATCAGAGTCTCCCCTTACATCAGTGTCCCCATCAGAGTCTCCCCTTACATCAGTGTCCCCATCAGAGTCTCCCCTTACATCAGTGTCCCCATCAGAGTCTCCCCTTACATCACTGTCCCCATCAGAGTCTTCCCTTACATCACTGTCCCCATCAGAGTCTCCCGTTACATCAGTGTCCCCATCAGAGTCTCCCCTTACATCAGTGTCCCCATCAGAGTCTCCCCTTACATCAGTGTCCCCATCAGAGTCTCCCCTTACATCACTGTCCCCATCAGAGTTCTTCCTTACATCAGTGTCCCCATCAGAGTCTCCCCTTACATCAGTGTCCCCATCAGAGTCTCCCCTTACATCAGTGTCCCCATCAGAGTCTCCCCTTACATCAGTGTCCCCATCAGAGTCTCCCCTTACATCAGTGTCCCCATCAGAGTCTCCCCTTACATCAGTGTCCCCATCAGAGTCTCCCCTTACATCACTGTCCCCATCAGAGTCTTCCCTTACATCACTGTCCCCATCAGAGTCTCCCGTTACATCAGTGTCCCCATCAGAGTCTCCCCTTACATCAGTGTCCCCATCAGAGTCTCCCCTTACATCAGTGTCCCCATCAGAGTCTCCCCTTACATCACTGTCCCCATCAGAGTTCTTCCTTACATCAGTGTCCCCATCAGAGTCTCCCCTTACATCAGTGTCCCCATCAGAGTCCCCCCTTACATCACTGTCCCCATCAGAGTCTCCCCTTACATCAGTGTCCCCATCAGAGTCCCCCCTTACATCACTGTCCCCATCAGAGTCTCCCCTTACATCAGTGTCCCCATCAGAGTTTCCCCTTACATCACTGTCCCCATCAGAGTTCTTCCTTACATCAGTGTCCTCCCCTATATCAGTGCCACCGTCAGAGTCCACCCTTACATCTGTTCCCCCATTAGAGGCCCTCCTTACATCAATGTCCCTACTTACAAAGAGTCTCCATCAGAGTCCTTTCTTAAATCAAAGTCTCAATCGGAGTTTCCCCTTACATCAGTGTCCCCAGCAGAATCCCTCATTACAACAGTCTCCCTATTAGAGTCTCTCATTACATCAGTGTCCCCATCAGAGTCCCCCCTATATCAGTGCCCCCATTATAGTCCTTCCTTACATCAGTGTCCCCATTATAGTCCTCCCTTACATTAGTGTCCCCATTATAGTCCTCCCTTACATCAGTGTCTCCATTATAGTCCTCCCTTACATCAGTGTCCCCATTATAGTCCTCCCTTACATCAGTGTCCCCATTATAGTCCTCCCTTACATCAGTGTCCCCATTATAGTCCTCCCTTACATCAGTGTCCCCATTATAGTCCTCCCTTACATCAGTGTCCCCATTATAGTCCTCACTTACATCAGTGTCTCCATTATAGTCCTCCCTTACATCAGTGTCCCCTCCTTTCATCAGTGTCCCCATTATAGTCGTCTCTTACATCAGTGTCTCCAATATAGTCCTCCCTTACATCAGTGTCCCCATTATAGTCCTCCCTTACATCAGTGTCCCCCCTATATGAGTGTCCCCATTATAGTCCTCCTTTACATCAGTGTCCCCATTATAGTCCTCCCTTACATCAATGTCCCTACTTACAAAGAGTCTCCATCAGAGTCCTTTCTTAAATCAAAGTCTCAATCAGAGTTTCCCCTTACATCAGTGTCCCCAGCAGAATCCCTCCTTACAACAGTCTCCCTATTAGAGTCTCTCATTACATCAGTGTCCCCATCAGAATCCCCCCTTACATCACTGTCCCCATCAGAGTTCCCCCTATATCAGCGCCCCCATTATAGTCCTTCCTTACATCAGTGTCCCCATTATAGTCCTCCCTTACATCAGTGTCCCCATTATAGTCCTCCCTTACATCAGTGTCCCCATTACAGTCCTCACTTACATCAGTGTCTCCATTATAGTCCTCCCTTACATCAGTGTCCCCTTCTTTCATCAGTGTCCCCATTATAGTCCTCTCTTACATCAGTGTCTCCATTATAGTCCTCCCTTACATCAGTGTCCCCATTTTAGTCCTCCCTTACATTAGTGTCCCCATTATAGTCCTCACTTACCTCAGTGTCCCCATTATAGTCCTCCCTTACATCAGTGTCCCCATTATAGTCCTCACTTACATCAGTGTCTCCATTATAGTCCTCCCTTACATCAGTGTCCCCTCCTTTCATCAGTGTCCCCATTATAGTCCTCTCTTACATCAGTGTCTCCATTATAGTCCTCCCTTACATCAGTGTCCCCATTATAGTCCTGCCTTACATCAGTGTCCCCATTATAGTCCTCCCTTACATCAGTGCCCCCCCTATATGAGTGTCCCCATTATAGTCCTCCTTTACATCAGTGTCTCCATTATAGTCCTCCCTTACATCAGTGTCCCCTCTATATCAGTGTCTCCATTATAATCCTCCCTTACATCAGTGTCCCCCCTATATCAGTGTCTCCATTATAGTCCTCCCTTACTTCGGTGTTCCCATTATAGTCCTTCCTTACATCAATGTCCAAATTATAGTCCTCCCTTACATCAGTGCCCCCCCTATATCAATGTCCCCATTATAGTCCTCCCTTACATCAGTGGCCCCCATCAGAGTATCACCTCTTTTATTCTGCTTCTAGCATGGCTGTAGCTCTGTAACAGGTGGGAGGGTGGGAGGGTGGGAACTGGGAGATGGATCAGGTCAGCATTGGGGGGGGGGGCTCCGCCCTCCTGTGAATGCTGGGGCAAGCTTGTCACTGGTTGCTAGGACCCCAGCAGTCCTTGCAGATGACCCAGCGGGGTAAAAAGAACCTGCCCTGGAGACTGCGTTCATGGTGAGGACAGCAGTTGGTGTTGGGGGAGGGGGGCGTGAGAAAAGCAGTGACTGTGCACATCAGCTGAGAAAAGAGTAACATTTTGTTGCAGGTCGCATGGGACCCGCAAGCGTTATACTGTAGATCCCCTTCCCTATACTAAGTGTCCTTCCACATGACACTGATCACTCTCTGACATACACTCAGGGCTTTTCTTCAGCGGGAACACAGTTCTGGGACCTCCAGCACTCAATGTATGTAATAGCAAGGGGTGTGCTCGGGGATCTACTGTCACTGGTGAGGATCTGTTTTTGTGTGAGGGTCTATTGTTGATGGGGGGTCTTATGTCGATGTTAGGTGTAACGGCACCCCAAGTATGAAAGGGGTTAACGCCGTTTAGGATATTCCCTCTCCTAACACACATCCGCTGGCGACACTCCACAGTCAGGCGACCGCTTCCCATAGGAATAATCCTTCCAGAACAACGAGACAAGCACTCTGTATATTTCCAACTGGTCTGAGACCTTTATTGAGAGAAGCAGGCCCTTATATACACAAAAAGAATACTGTAGTCCAAATGAACAACTCCACCCACAACATCACACAATGGTTACATAACGAGCTCCCAATACTCATCTGACATCTCTTAGCAGACAACAGGTGAGTTCATTAGCTAATCCCTTTTCAGTTTAAATGACTATGCATAACCTTTATGTTCCCCAGACTGTCTGTCTGCTAATTTACAATACCCACAATTACAGAGTTAATTATCACACCCCACAATGAAAAGATCCTCAGAAGCCATCCTAGATTCATTTACATGAGCATTGACATTAGCATCTAACAGTATGTGTCCCAACATTATGAAGGAGTCACTTTTTCAGTTAACCTGTTGAGTTCATAATCAAACAGTAAATAGTTCTTTACAGATATCCTGGGGAATATTGTGGAAAAATATCACTGTCCCATTTTAAAGCAATCCAAGACATATTCTTAATGTCCATTATTTTCTTTCCCACCCTGTGCCCAAAGTGATCCCTGTCACATTAGGGATCTACTATTGAGGGAGAGGTCTATTGTTGCTGGCGAGACTATTGATGTTGGCTGCTGGGAGATCTGTTGTTGCTGTTGGGGGTGGTATTTAGTTGTGGGCGGTCCATTGTTGCTGTGTGGAGAGTCTATTCTTGTGTGGGGGAACTATTGTTGCTGGGGTGGGGTCTATTGTTGCTGGCTGCCAGAGGGGTCATTTATGCTGGCTGCTGGGAGATCTGTTGGTGCTGCTATGGGAGTCTAATGTTGCTTGGGTGGATCTTTTGTTGCTGAGGTGGCATTTTGTTGTGGGCGTTCTATTGTTGTGTGGGGGATCTATTGTTGGTGGGGTCTATTGTTGC
Source organism: Rana muscosa (assembly GCA_029206835.1). Taxonomy (NCBI): domain Eukaryota; kingdom Metazoa; phylum Chordata; class Amphibia; order Anura; family Ranidae; genus Rana; species Rana muscosa. Next base: position 418,131,356 of record CM055123.1, on the reverse strand, counting down.
AGGGTTGGGGTCTATTGGTGGTGCAGGGACCTATTGTTGCTGGGGGTATCTATTGTTGTGGAGGCTCTATTGTTGCTGGGGTGGGGTCTATTGTTGCTGCAGGGACCTATTGTTGCAAAGGATCTATTGTTGCTGGGGTCTTGTCTATTGTTGCTGGCTGCTGGAGAGTCCATTGATGCCAACTGCTGGGGGATCTGCTAGGGTGGGATTCATTGTTGCTGGGAGAGTCATGTGTTGTGAAAGATCTATTGTTGCTGGGGTGGGGTCCATGGTTGCTGGGAGAGTCATGTGTTGTGAAAGATCTATTGTTGCTGGTGTGGGGTCTATTGTTGCATGGTTGGGGTCCATTGTGGCTGCAGGGACCTATTGTTGTTGGGGTGGGGTGCATTGTTGCTGGGAGAGTCTATTGTTGTGAAGGATCTATTGTTCTGCTGTTCTATTGTGGCTCTAGGGGGATTTCTATTTTTCTGCTTTTCTTGTTATTAGACAAGAAGACATTCCATACAAATTATTTAGGACCGCTTAATAAAACTTGGGATGGTGCTCGGGGGTGGAGCCAAGGGCCAGTGCTCAGAGGGTGGTGGGGGGGGTGGAGCCAAGAGATGGTGCTCGGGGGGTGGGTAGGTGGTGAAACCAAGGGACAGTGAACAGAGGGTGGTAGGGGGTGGAGCCAAGGGATGGTGCTCAGAGGGTGGGTAGGGGGTGGAGCCAACGGATGGCGCTCAGAGGGTGGAAAGAAAGTTGTCTGGACTGCCGCACTCTGTTCAAGCGTTTATTTGACAAAAAATAGAAATATCAAAATATCCAAAATAAAATGTCCAAAAGCAATCAAACATAGAAGGGCATGCAGGGAACAAGGCTGACGCGTTTCACATCAGGACATGATGCTTACTCATAGCTGGAGCATGAATGACCCAAAAGGTGTATATGAGGGTAACATGAAAAACCTCTCCACCAATAAAAGCCGCTGGACACAGTGGTAGGGTATTAACCCTTTCCATACCGGGCCTATTCTGGCACTTCTCTCCTACATGTACAAATCATCATTCTTTTGCTCGAAAATTACTCAGAACCCCCAAACATTATATACTGTATGTTTTTTTTTTTTAGCAGACACCCTAGGGAATAAAATGACGGTCGTTGCAACTTTTTATCTTGCACGGTATTTGCACAATAATTTTTCAAACGCCTTTTTTTTGGGGGAAAAAAATGGTTTCATGAATTAAAAAATAACAAAAAACAGTAAAGTTATCCCAATTTTTTTGTTAAATATGAAAGATGATGTTACGCCGAGTAAAAAGATACCTAACATGTCACGATTTAAAATTGCGCGCGCATGGGATGGCGCCAAACTTCAGTACTTAAAAATCTCCATAGGCGACGCTTTGAATTTTTTTTTTACAGGTTACCAGGTTAGAGTTACAGAGGAGGTCTAGTGCTAGAATTGTTGCACGCGCTCTAACGCACGCGGCGATACCTCACATGCGTGGTTTGAACGGCGTTTACATATGTGGGCGGGACTTACGTGTGCGTTCGCTTCTGAGCGCGAGCTACCGGGGACAGGGGCGTTTAAAAAAAAAAAATATATATATTTTTTTTTATTTTACTTATTTATTTATTTTTTACTTTATTTTTAACACTTTTTTTTTTTTTGATCACTTTTATTCCTATTACAAGGAATGTAAACATCCCTTGTAATAGGAATGTGTGTGACAGGTTCTCTTTATTGAGAGATGCGGGGTCTATAAGACCTCCCCCTCCCCCCACATCTCTCCTCCAGGCTGGAAAGCATGAGATCGTGAAAAAAAAAAAATTCACAGATCTCATGCCGACACCCGCGATTGCGGCTTTGTTTACTTCCGGGTACCGTTATGACGTCACGCCCGGGCCTCCAACGGTCATAGAGATGACCGGTGACCATCTGATCACCAGAAATCTCTATCGTCGTGAGCCGGTATGATTAAGCACTGTTGAAAGTGTGAAACGCGTCGGTAGTTTGGAACCATAGGGGTCCTAAGGCCACGGTAAAATTTCACTGATCTGATACTTACAGCCGCAATGGCGGCTTTGTTTACATTTGAGGACCCGGGCGTGACGTCATCACATCACGCCTGGGCCTCCGATGATCATAGAGATGACTGGTCACCAGTCATCTCTATGCTCGCCACGTGACCCACCACCGGCGCCGGACGATTCTCTCCGGGTCCCTGATCGCACGGGAGAGCTCGGAGAAGCACCGGATGGTGGCGGGAGGGGGGGGGATGTCCCCTCCCGCCACCTATAAGAACGATCAAGAGGCGGAATCGCCGCTATGATCGCTCTTATGGTGCGCAGGATCGCCGGCTCTAAACAAGGATATCTGAATGATGCCTCTAGCTGCACCCATCATTCAGATATCCCCCCACAAACCCAGGACGTCATATGACGTCCACCCGGAGGGAGAGAGTGTTCCTGCCGGCGTCATTTGACAATGGCCCGGTATGGAAGGGGTTAAACACCTAAATGGGTCTATCACGCTCCGTGTTCAGAAAGCACCTGTTGAATGGCGTGACTAACGAAAGGAATAGAATCACATAATACAAAAAATATATGTGTGTATAACATACAATATGTGTGAAAACTATATAAATGTGAATGTATATGTGAAGAATAAAAAAACTCATATAGCCAGGAAGTGTATGATATACCAGGGCTCGACAAACCCCGGGCGCCAGGTCGCCATTGCGACTAGAATTAGCGACCTGGCGCCTGGGGCAGCACAGCTGTGGTATCCTGTGTCTCCGTGCCCCCCCCCCTCCGCGCCGCGGGATCGCGTCGGGCCGCGCCGACCGGTAATTGAGGCCGCGGCTTTTGCGGCCTTCTGCAGGCCTATGCTTTCTTCTGTGGTCTGGCGCCATCTTGTGGTGGCAGTTAGTATGACAACCAGCAATGCTAATGGAGTTTCCCTGTCTGTTTTCCCTGCCATCTCCTTCCCTCTAATTAGAACCCCCAAACATTATATATATTTTTTATTCTAACACCCTAAAGAATAAAATGGCGGTCGTTGCAATACTTTCTGTCACACCGTATTTGCGTAGCGGTCTTACAAGCGCACTTTTTTGGGAAAAAATACACTTTTTTTTTTAAATAAAAAAAATAAGATAACAGTAAAGTTAGCCCAATTTTTTTTTATATTGTGAAAGATAATGTTACGCTGAGTAAATTGATACCCAACATGTCACGCTTCAAAATTGCGTCCGCTCGTGGAATGGCGACAAACTTTTACCCTTTAAAATCTCCATAGGCGACGTTTAAAAAATTCTACAGGTTGCATGTTTTGAGTTACAGAGGAGGTCTAGGGCTAGAATTATTGCTCTCGATCTACCGATCGCGGCGATACCTCACATGTGTGGTTTGAACACCGTTTTCATATGCGGGCGCTACTAACGTATGCGTTTGCTTCTGCGCGCGAGCTCGGCGGGACGGGGCGCATTCCTGGCTCCTAACTTTTTTAGCTGACTCCTAGATTCCAAGCAAATTTGTCAAGCCCTGTGATATACAATACAACTGGTTAAAATGATGAGGTGCTTAAGGTAAGTGTGTTATCTGTGTCAGTGAACAACAATTATAAAAATGTGTGGTGCATCCTGGCCGAGGATGATTTTTGAAAAGAGAAACCTATTGTGCGTGATATTAGTATAAGTCATGAATAAGTGAAGTGAATGCAAATTGGAGGCAAGAACCAGATGTGTGAACGTGATGCTGAGATTCATGAAAACAAAAAAGAATCATGAGGAAATAATATGGGTGTGTACAAACACTTGCATGTCCCAAGCGCACCAATTGATTAATTAGACTAAAAACGAAACATGAAAACACAATATAGTTTTATGGTTATAATATATATTAAAAATATTTTGTTAGCTCATAGGGTGGTAGGGGGTGGAGCTAAGGGAGATAAGGGATGGTGCTCAGGGGTGGGTAGGGGGTGAAACCAAGGGACGGTGCTCACAGGGTGGTAGGGGGGTGGAGCCAAGGGATGGTGCTCAGAGGGTGGTAGGGGGTGGAGCTAAGGGAGATAAGGGATGGTGCTCAAGGGTGGGTAGGGGTGAAAACAAGGGACGGTGCTCACAGGGTGGTAGGGGGTGGAGCCAAGGGATGGTGCTCAGAGGGTGGTGCCAAGGGATGGTGCTCAGAGGGTGGTAGGGGGTGGAGCTAAGGGATGGTGCTCAGAGGGTGGGTAGGGGTGAAAACAAGGGACGGTGCTCACAGGGTGGTAGGGGGTGGAGCCAAGGGATGGTGCTCAGAAGGTGGTGCCAAGGGATGGTGCTCAGAGGGTGGTAGGGGGTGGAGCTAAGGGAGATAAGGGATGGTGCTCAAGGGTGGGTAGGGGTGAAAACAAGGGACGGTGCTCACAGGGTGGTAGGGGGTGGAGCCAAGGGATGGTGCTCAGAGGGTGGTGCCAAGGGATGGTGCTTAGGGTGGGTAGGGGGTGAAACCAAGGGACGGTGCTCACAGGGTGGTAGGGGGGTGGAGCCAAGGGATGGTGCTCAGAGGGTGGTAGGGGGTGGAGCTAAGGGATGGTGCTCAAGGGTGGGTAGGGGTGAAAACAAGGGACGGTGCTCACAGGGTGGTAGGGGGGTGGTGCCAAGGGATGGTGCTCAGAGGGTGGTAGGGGGTGGAGCTAAGGGATGGTGCTCAAGGGTGGGTAGGGGTGAAAACAAGGGACGGTGCTCACAGGGTGGTAGGGGGTGGAGCCAAGGGATGGTGCTCAGAGGGTGGTGCCAAGCGATGGTGCTCAGAGGGTGGTAGGGGGTGGAGCTAAGGGATGGTGCTCAAGGGTGGGTAGGGGTGAAAACAAGGGACGGTGCTCACAGGGTGGTAGGGGGTGGAGCCAAGGGATGGTGCTCAGAAGGTGGTGCCAAGGGATGGTGCTCAGAGGGTGGTAGGGGGTGGAGCTAAGGGAGATAAGGGATGGTGCTCAAGGGTGGGTAGGGGTGAAAACAAGGGACGGTGCTCACAGGGTGGTAGGGGGTGGAGCCAAGGGATGGTGCTCAGAGGGTGGTGCCAAGGGATGGTGCTCAGAGGGTGGTAGGGGGTGGAGCTAAGGGATGGTGCTCAAGGGTGGGTAGGGGTGAAAACAAGGGACGGTGCTCACAGGGTGGTAGGGGGTGGAGCCAAGGGATGGTGCTCAGAAGGTGGTGCCAAGGGATGGTGCTCAGAGGGTGGTAGGGGGTGGAGCTAAGGGAGATAAGGGATGGTGCTCAAGGGTGGGTAGGGGTGAAAACAAGGGACGGTGCTCACAGGGTGGTAGGGGGTGGAGCCAAGGGATGGTGCTCAGAGGGTGGTGCCAAGGGATGGTGCTTAGGGTGGGTAGGGGGTGAAACCAAGGGACGGTGCTCACAGGGTGGTAGGGGGGTGGAGCCAAGGGATAGTGCTTAGAGGGTGGTGCCAAGGGATGGTGCTGAGAGGGCGGGTAGGGGAATGAGCCAAGGGATGGTGCTCAGGGGGTGGGTAAGGGGTGGCGCTCAGAGGGTGGTAGGGGGTGGAGCTAAGATATGGTGCTCAGAGGGTGGGTAGGCGTGAAACCAAGGGGCGATGCTCAAAGGGTGGTAGGGTGGAGCCAAGGGATGGTGCTCAGAGGTTGGAGCCAAGGGATGGTGCTCAGAGGGTGGAGCCAAGGGATGGTGCTCAGAGGGTGGAGCCAAGGGATGGTGCTCAGAGGGTGGGTAGGGGAATGAGCCAAGGGATGGTGCTCAGGGGGTGGATAAGGGGTGGAGCCAAGGGATGGTGCTCAGAGGGTGGTAGGGGGTGGAGCTAAGAGATGGTGCTCAAAGGGTGGGTAGGGGTGAAACCAAGGGACGGTGCTCAGAGGGTGGTAGGGGGTGGAGCCAAGGGATAGTGCTTAGAGGGTGGTGCCAAGGGATGGTGCTGAGAGGGCGGGTAGGGGAATGAGCCAAGGGATGGTGCTCAGGGGGTGGGTAAGGGGTGGCGCTCAGAGGGTGGTAGGGGGTGGAGCTAAGATATGGTGCTCAGAGGGTGGGTAGGCGTGAAACCAAGGGGCGATGCTCAAAGGGTGGTAGGGTGGAGCCAAGGGATGGTGCTCAGAGGTTGGAGCCAAGGGATGGTGCTCAGAGGGTGGAGCCAAGGGATGGTGCTCAGAGGGTGGGTAGGGGAATGAGCCAAGGGATGGTGCTCAGGGGGTGGATAAGGGGTGGAGCCAAGGGATGGTGCTCAGAGGGTGGTAGGGGGTGGAGCTAAGAGATGGTGCTCAAAGGGTGGGTAGGGGTGAAACCAAGGGACGGTGCTCAGAGGGTGGTAGGGGGTGGAGCCAAGGGATGGTGCTTAGAAGGTGGAGCCAAGGGATGGTGCTCAGAGGGTGATAGGGGGTGGAGCCAATGGATGGTGCTCAGAGGGTGGAGCCAACGGATGGTGCTCAGAGGGTGGGTAGGGGGTGAAACTAAGGACGATGCTCAGAGGGTGGGTAGGGGAATGAGCCAAGGGATGGTGCTCAGGGGGTGGGTAAGGGGTGGAGCCAAGGGATGGTGCTCAGAGGGTGGGTAGGGGAATGAGCCAAGGGATGGTGCTCAGGGGGTGGGTAAGGGGTGGAGCCAAGGGATGGTGCTCAGAGGGTGGGTAGGGGAATGAGCTAAGGGATGGTGCTCAGGGGGTGGAGCCAAGGGATGGTGCTCAGGGGGTGGGTAGGGGTGAAACCAAGGGACGATGCTCAGAGGGTGGTAGGGGGTGGAGCCAAGGGATGGTGCTCAGAGGGTGGAGCCAAGGGATGGTGCTCAGAGGGTGGCATGGGGTGGAGCCAAGGGATGGTGCTTGGGGGTGGAACCAAGGGACAGTGCTCAGAGGGTGGTAGGGGGTGGAGCCAAGGGATGGTGCTCTGAAGGTGGTAGGGGGTGGAGCCAAGGGATAGTGCTCAGAGGATGGTAGGGGCGGAGGCAAGGGGGGACTCAGAAGTGGGGGGTTCCTGCACCTAGTCTCTGCATACACTCACTCCTATATTCTTCTCTGGAATTGCTCTGCCTATACTCCTGTATTGTATTGCGGAATTGCAACTTTACTTCCTACTATCCTGAAGTTACATTAGTAACGTTGCGCCCATTTTAGGAAATCAATTCTTTTACAGAATTTTGCTGTGACTAACTAAATTCCCACACCATCCCGGATCTCCTTGTGAACGGTTTCCCACATGACGAGCCCTGTGTTTTCTGAGGTTCATCTGAAAGTGTTCTTTTTCCCAGTGTGAGATCTCTGATGTATGGTACAATATAGAAGACATTTCCCGCACTCAGGACTTTACCACACCATCGAGGGTTGTGTGGGATCTCTGATGTAGAGTAAGTTGGTACTTCTGTGAATAACATTTTCCGCACTCAGAACACGAATACGGCTTCTCGCCAGTGTGAGTTCTCTTATGTCTATAAACACTGGACTTATCTGCAAAACATTTCCCGCACTCAGGACAGGAATACGTTTTCTCCACCGTGTGAGTCCTCTGATGTATGACCAGAGCAGATTTTCGAGAAAAACATTTTGGACAATCAGGACAGGAATACGGCTTTTCACCCATGTGCAATCTCTGATGTCTGTAAAGAGTGGACTTCTGTGAAAAACATTTCCCGCACTCCGTAGAAGAATATGGCATCTTGTCTATGTGAGATCTCTGATGTTTGGAAAGACTGGACTTATGTGAAAAACATTTCCCGCACTCAGGACAGCAATATGGCTTATCTCCTGTGTGAAAACTTTGATGCTCAGCGAGACCTGCTTTACTACGAAAACATTTCCCGCACTCAGAACAGGAATGCGGCTTCTCCCCTGTGTGAGATCTCTGATGAATGACCAGTGCAGATTTTGTAGAAAATCTTGTCCCGCACTCAGGGCAGGAATACGGCTTTTCACCTGTGTGAGATCTTTGATGTGTGACAAGTTCTCTTTTTTGTGCAAAACATTTCCCGCACTCAGTACAGGAGTATGGCTTCTCCCCCGTGTGAAATCTCTGATGTTGGGAAAGATGGGACTTCACTGAAAAACATTTCCCACACTCAGGACAGAAATACGTTTTTTCCACTAAGTGAGATATTTTATGCACATTAAGACGAGATTTAAAAGTAAAACACTTCCCGCATTCCAGACAGGGAAACCTCTTATCTGTTGGAAGGATGGCACCGTCCCGCACAGTCTGAGGTTCCTCAGGATAAGAGGAATACGATGGTCCGGCACCGTCCCGCACAGTCTGAGGTTCCTCAGGATAAGAGGAATACGATGGTCCGGCACCGTCCCGCACAGTCTGAGGTTCCTCGGGATAAGAGGAATACGATGGTCCGGCACCGTCCCGCACAGTCTGAGGTTCCTCAGGATAAGAGGAATACGATGGTCCGGCACCGTCCCACACAGTCTGAGGTTTCTCAGGATAAGAGGAATACGATGGTCCGGCACCGTCTGAGGTTCCTCAGGATAAGAGGAATACGATGGTCCGGCACAGTCCCGCACAGTCTGAGGTTCCTCAGGATAAAAGGAATACGATGGTCCGGCACCGTCCCGCACAGTCTGAGGTTCCTCAGGATAGGAGGAATACGATGGTCCGGCACCGTCCCGCACAGTCTGAGGTTTCTCAGGATAAGAGGAATACGATGGTCCGGCACCGTCCCACACAGTCTGAGGTTTCTCAGGATAAGAGGAATACGATGGTCCGGCACCGTCTGAGGTTCCTCAGGATAAGAGGAATACGATGGTCCGGCACAGTCCCGCACAGTCTGAGGTTCCTCAGGATAAAAGGAATACGATGGTCCGGCACCGTCCCGCACAGTCTGAGGTTCCTCAGGATAGGAGGAATACGATGGTCCGGCACCGTCCCGCACAGTCTGAGGTTCCTCAGGATAAGAGGAATACGATGGTCCGGCACCGTCCCACACAGTCTGAGGTTTCTCAGGATAAGAGGAATACGATGGTCCGGCACCGTCTGAGGTTCCTCAGGATAAGAGGAATACGATGGTCCGGCACAGTCCCGCACAGTCGGAGGTTCCTCAGGATAAGAGGAATACGATGGTCCGGCACCGTCCCGCACAGTCTGAGGTTCCTCAGGATAAGAGGAATACGATGGTCCGGCACCGTCCCGCACAGTCTGAGGTTCCTCAGGATAAGAGGAATACGATGGTCCGGCACCGTCCCGCACAGTCTGAGGTTCCTCGGGATAAGAGGAATACGATGGTCCGGCACCGTCCCGCACAGTCTGAGGTTCCTCGGGATAAGAGGAATACGATGGTCCGGCACCGTCCCGCACAGTCTGAGGTTCCTCGGGATAAGAGGAATACGATGGTCCGGCACCGTCCCGCACAGTCGGAGGTTCCTCAGGATAAGAGGAATACGATGGTCCGGCACTGTCCCGCACAGTCTGAGGTTCCTCAGGATAAGAGGAATACGATGGTCCGGCACCGTCCCGCACAGTCTGAGGTTCCTCAGGATAAGAGGAATACGATGGTCCGGCACCGTCCCGCACAGTCTGAGGTTCCTCAGGATAAGAGGAATATGATGGTCCGGCGCCGTCCCGCACAGTCTGAGGTTCCTCAGGATAAGAGGAATACGATGGTCCGGCACCGTCCCGCACAGTCTGAGGTTCCTCGGGATAAGAGGAATACGATGGTCCGGCACCGTCCCGCACAGTCTGAGGTTCCTCGGGATAAGAGGAATACGATGGTCCGGCACCATCCCGCACAGTCTGAGGTTCCTCAGGATAAGAGGAATACGATGGTCCGGCATCGTCCCGCACAGTCTGAGGTTCCTCAGGATAAGAGGAATACGATGGTCCGGCACCGTCCCGTACAGTCTGAGGTTCCTCAGGATAAGAGGAATACGATGGTCCGGCATCGTCCCGCACAGTCTGAGGTTCCTCAGGATAAGAGGAATACGATGGTCCGGCACCGTCCCGCACAGTCTGAGGTTCCTCAGGATAAGAGGAATACGATGGTCCGGCACCGTCCCGCACAGTCTGAGGTTCCTCAGGATAAGAAGAATACGATGGTCCGGCACCGTCCCGCACAGTCTGAGGTTCCTCAGGATAAGAGGAATACGATGGTCCGGCACCGTCCCGCACAGTCTGAGGTTCCTCAGGATAAGAGGAATACGATGTTCCGGCACCGTCCCGCACAGTCTGAGGTTCCTCAGGAGAAGAGGAATACGATGGTCCGGCACCGTCCCGCACAGTCTGAGGTTCCTCAGGATAAGAGGAATACGATGTTCCGGCACCGTCCCGCACAGTCTGAGGTTCCTCAGGAGAAGAGGAATACGATGGTCCGGCACCGTCCAGCACAGTCTGAGGTTCCTCAGGATAAGAGAAATACGATGGTCCGGCACCGTCCCGCACAGTCTGAGGTTCCTCAGGATAAGAGGAATACGATGGTCCGGCACCGTCCCGCACAGTCTGAGGTTCCTCAGGATAAGAAGAATACGATGGTCCGGCACCGTCCCGCACAGTCTGAGGTTCCTCAGGATAAGAGGAATACGATGGTCCAGCATCGTCCCGCACAGTCTGAGGTTCCTCAGGATAAGAGGAATACGATGTTCCGGCACCGTCCCGCACAGTCTGAGGTTCCTCAGGATAAGAGGAATACGATGGTGTGGCACCGTCCCGCACAGTCTGAGGTTCCTCAGGATAAGAGGAATACGATGGTCCGGCACCGTCCCGCACAGTCTGAGGTTTCTCAGGATAAAAGGAATACGATGGTCCGGCACCGTCCCGCACAGTCTGAGGTTCCTCAGGATAAGAGGAATACGATGGTCCGGCACCGTCCCGCACAGTCTGAGGTTCCTCAGGATAAGAGGAATACGATGGTCCGGCACCGTCCCGCACAGTCTGAGGTTCCTCAGGATAAGAGGAATACGATGGTCCGGCACCAGCCCGCACAGTCTGAGGTTCCTCAGGATAAGAGGAATTTGATGGTCTGGCACCGTCCCGCACAGTCTGAGGTTCCTCAGGATAAGAGGAATACGATAGTCCGGCACCGTCCCGTACAGTCTGAGGTTCCTCGGGATAAGAGGAATACGATGGTCCGGCACCCTCCCGCACAGTCTGAGGTTTCTCAGGATAAAAGGAATACGATGGTCCGGCACCGTCCCGCACAGTCTGAGGTTCCTCAGGATAAGAGGAATACGATGGTCCGGCACCGTCCCGCACAGTCTGAGGTTCCTCAGGATAAGAGGAATACGATAGTCCGGCACCGTCCCGCACAGTCTGAGGTTTCTCAGGATAAGAGGAATACGATGGTCCGGCACCGTCCCGCACAGTCTGAGGTTCCTCAGGATAAGAGGAATACGATGGTCCGGCACCGTCCCGCACAGTCTGAGGTTCCTCAGGATAAGAGGAATACGATGGTCCGGCACCGTCCCGCACAGTCTGAGGTTCCTCAGGATAAGAGGAATACGATGGTCCGGCACCATCCCGCACAGTCTGAGGTTCCTCAGGATAAGAGGAATACGATGGTCCGGCACCGTCCCGCACAGTCTGAGGTTCCTCAGGATAAGAGGAATACGATGGTCCGGCACCGTCCCGCACAGTCTGAGGTTCCTCAGGATAAGAGGAATACGATGGTCCGGCACCGTCCCGCACAGTCTGAGGTTCCTCAGGATAAGAGGAATACGATAGTCCGGCACCGTCCCGCACAGTCTGAGGTTTCTCAGGATAAGAGGAATACGATGGTCCGGCACCGTCCCGCACAGTCTGAGGTTCCTCAGGATAAGAGGAATACGATGGTCCGGCACCGTCCCGCACAGTCTGAGGTTCCTCAGGATAAGAGGAATACGATGGTCCGGCACCGTCCCGCACAGTCTGAGGTTCCTCAGGATAAGAGGAATACGATGGTCCGGCACCATCCCGCACAGTCTGAGGTTCCTCAGGATAAGAGGAATACGATGGTCCGGCACCGTCCCGCACAGTCTGAGGTTCCTCAGGATAAGAGGAATACGATGGTCCGGCACCGTCCCGCACAGTCTGAGGTTCCTCAGGATAAGAGGAATACGATGGTCCGGCACCGTCCCGCACAGTCTGAGGTTCCTCAGGATAAGAGGAATACGATAGTCCGGCACCGTCCCGCACAGTCTGAGGTTCCTCAGGATAAGAGGAATACGATGGTCCGGCACCGTCCCGCACAGTCTGAGGTTTCTCAGGATAAAAGGAATACGATGGTCCGGCACCGTCCCGCACAGTCTGAGGTTCCTCAGGATAAAAGGAATACGATGGTCCGGCACCGTCCCGCACAGTCTGAGGTTCCTCAGGATAGGAGGAATACGATGGTCCGGCACCGTCCCGCACAGTCGGAGGTTCCTCAGGATAAGAGGAATACGATGGTCCGGCACCGTCCCGCACAGTCGGAGGTTCCTCAGGATAAGAGGAATACGATGGTCCGGCACCGTCCCGCACAGTCGGAGGTTCCTCAGGATAAGAGGAATACGATGGTCCGGCACCGTCCCGCACAGTCTGAGGTTCCTCAGGATAAGAGGAAGACGATGGTCCGGCACCGTCCCGCACAGTCTGAGGTTCCTCAGGATAAGAGGAAGACGATGGTCCGGCACCGTCCCGCACAGTCTGAGGTTCCTCAGGATAAGAGGAATACGATGGTCCGGCACCCTCCCGCACAGTCTGAGGTTCCTCAGGATAAGAGGAATACGATGGTCCGGCACCGTCCCGCACAGTCTGAGGTTCCTCGGGATAAGAGGAATACGATGGTCCGGCACCGTCCCGCACAGTCTGAGGTTCCTCGGGATAAGAGGAATACGATGGTCCGGCACCGTCCCGCACAGTCTGAGGTTCCTCGGGATAAGAGGAATACGATGGTCCGGCACCGTCCCGCACAGTCTGAGGTTCCTCGGGATAAGAGGAATACGATGGTCCGGCACCGTCCCGTACAGTCTGAGGTTCCTCAGGATAAGAGGAATACGATGGTCCGGCACCGTCCCGTACAGTCTGAGGTTCCTCAGGATAAGAGGAAGACGATGGTCCGGCACCGTCCCGCACAGTCTGAGGTTCCTCAGGATAAGAGGAAGACGATGGTCCGGCACCGTCCCGCACAGTCTGAGGTTCCTCAGGATAAGAGGAATACGATGGTCCGGCACCGTCCCGCACAGTCTGAGGTTCCTCAGGATAAGAGGAATACGATGGTCCGGCACCGTCCCGCACAGTCTGAGGTTCCTCAGGATAAGAGGAATACGATGGTCCGGCACCCTCCCGCACAGTCTGAGGTTCCTCAGGATAAGAGGAATACGATGGTCCGGCACCGTCCCGCACAGTCTGAGGTTCCTCAGGATAAGAGGAATACGATGGTCCATCTACACTGTGTGGTGCCGGATGGACATTGGAGGTAGTCGGGTTTTCTCCTGGACTATACTGTGTGATCTCCTCATCTTCTACTTTACAGTCTGGAGACAAAGTGAGACAATCCTCTGAGGTTTTCCTCATCTCCCGTCCATCTACTAAAATAGAAATATAAAGATTATTACTAGACATGAGCTGATTGGTTCCCCTAAACCAGGACTCCGCCCACATCAGGCAGCTTTGTCTCTGAGGATCTTACAATTCCCCCCTCAAGGTAACTAGTAAATGGGTCCTCTGATATCCTACCAGTTCATTTCTTTATTCATGGACCTTAGTCAGAGAGTGAGGAAACAACGAGAACTGTCTTTTATAGGAGTGACAGTGATGAGGAGATTATACGACATTCTCTATGGGTCGGAGGTACCAGGTTTTGGCCAATGAAAAGGCCAAAATAGGCACCACATCTCAATTAAAGGCAGACAGAGGGACACAAAGAGCGGGACTTTAAGTTGTAAACTTATTTTGGCACCTTTAATCACATAAAGTAAAAAATATTCATATTTTATTCAGTATTATGTTTAAAAATTCTTAAAAATTATCCCATTGAAATGCAATTCATGCAACAATGCAGTCACTTCTGCGCTACGTTTCGCCCAGAAGAGCTTCCTCAGGAGCTTCCTCCTGAGGAAGCTCTTCTGGGCAAAACTTGTAGAGTCGAAGTGGCTGCATTGTTGTATGAATTGCATGACCATGTGATAATTTTTAAGAATTTTTAAACATGATACTGAATAGAATATAAATATTTTTACTTTATGCGATTAACTTGTAAACTTATTTTGGCACCTTTAACCATTTAAGCCCCGGACCATTTCGGGCCATTAGGACCAGGCCTGTTTTTGGGATTCGGCACTGCGCTGCTTTAACTGTAAATTGTGCGGACATGCAATGTTGTACCCAAATGAAATTTGCGTCCTTTTCTTCCCACAAATAGAGCTTTCTTTTAATGGTATTTGATTGCCTCTGCGATTTTTATTTTTTGCGATATAAACAGAAAAAGACCGAAAATTTTGAAAAAAAATGATATTTTCTACTTTTTGTTATAAGAAAAATCGAATAAACTCAATTGTAGTCATACATTTAGGCCAAAATGTATTCAGCCACATGTCTTTAGTAAAAAAAATGTCAATAAGCGTATATTTATTGGTTTGCGCAAAAGTTATAGCGTTTACAAACTAGGGTACATTTTCTGAAATTTACACAGCTTTAAATTTATGACTGCCTATCTCATTTCTTGAGGTGCTAAAATGGCAGGGCAGTACAAAACCCCCCCAAATGACCCCATTTTGGAAAGTAGACACCCCAAGGAAATTGCTGAGAGGCATGTTGAGCCCATTGAATATTTTTTTTTTTTGTCCCAAGTGATTGAATAATGACAAAAAAAAAAAAAAAAAAATTACAAAAAGTTGTCACTAAATGATATATTGCTCACACATGCCATGGTTATATGTGGAATTGCACCCCAAAATACATTCTGCTGCTTCTCCTGAGTACGGGGATACCACATGTGTGGGACTTTTTGGGAGCCTAGCCACGTACGGGACCCCGGAAAACAAGCACCGCCTTCAGGATTTCTAAGGGCGCAAATTTTTGATTTCACTCCTCACTACCTATCACAGTTTCGAAGGCCATAAAATGCCAAAATAGCACAAAACCCCCCCAAATGACCCCATTTTGGAAAGTAGACACCCCAAGCTATTTACTGAGAGGCATGTTCAGTCCATGGAATATTTTATATTTTGCCACAAGTTGCGGGAATATGACAAACTTTTTTTTTTTTTGCACAAAGTTGTCACTAAATGATATATTGCTCACACATGCCATGGGCATATGTGAAATTACACCCCAAAATACATTCTGCTGCTTCTCCTGAGTATGGGGATACCACATGTGTGGGACTTTTTGGGAGCCTAGCCGCGTACGGGACCCCAAAAACCAAGCACCGCCTTCAAGGTTTCTAAGGGCATAAATTTTTGATTTCACTCCTCACTACCTATCACAGTTTTGAAGGCCATAAAATGCCAAGATGGCACAAAACCCCCCCAAATGACCCCATTTTGGAAAGTAGACACCCCAAGCTATTTGCTGAGAGGCATGTTGACCCCATTGAATATTTTTTTTTTTTGTCCCAAATGATTGAATAATGACAAAAAGAAAAAAAAAAATGTACAAAAAGTTGTCACTAAATGATATATTGCTCACACATGCCATGGTTATATGTGGAATTGCACCCCAAAATACATTCTGCTGCTTTTCCTGAGTACGGGGATACCACATGTGTGGGACTTTTTGGGAGCCTAGCCGCGTACAGGGCCCCAAAAACCAAGCACTGCGAACGCTGCAGTTATGTGTGTTGTGTTTGGTAAGTGACAGTGATCGATCGATACTGCACTTGGGTGGGCTGGGCTGGGCGGAGGGGCTAAACGCAGGCGCTAGCAGGTATCTGGGCTGATCCCGCTAACACTGCGTTTTTGGGAACCCTAAACCGCTGGGGATGCTAGTATAGATCTGATCAGATCTGATCAGATACTATACCACTAAGGGGGGTGTATGCTTTGAGCGTGGGTGTTAGCGTTACTGTCACTAACCTGACACTGCCTGGGGCGACGCAGACCCTCTCTGGCGCTAAAACCTAATTGATCTCACCCGCCGGGCGATCAGGGGGGTTAAACCTTTATTGGGTTATATACGGCGGGTGCCCTGATGCTATAAAAAGCAAACTAATCAACCAGCGTCACCCGTAACCTTTATATGGTGATCACTGGTGAAAGGGTTAACTAGGGGCAATCAGGGGGTTAAAACCTTTATTAGGTTAAATATGGGGGTACCTGACACTATATAAAAACCTGACGGGTAACCTAAATAACTAAATAACTTACTGGCTAACCAGTGACACCAGTGACGCTTATACGGCGATCACTGGTGAAAGGGTTAACTCTAGGGGCAATCAGGGGGTTAAAATAATATATGGGGGTACCTGACACTAATAAAAACCTGCGGCGAACCTAAAAAAAAATAACTGCCTATCTAAAACACCAGCGACACGAATACAGCGATCGGAAAAACAATCGCTTAGTGACGCTGAAGTTAGGGGGTGAAAGGGTTACCTGGGGGGTGATCAAGGGGTTAAACCTTTATTAGGGGGGGGTTAGGGGGCTACCCTGGACCTAAAGGGGCCTAATCCTAACTGCCCTGCAACTTTTTACAATCACAGATGACACTAAATGCAGTGATCAGTAAAATAAATGATCACTGCAATCAGTGACACTGTGATTGGGGGCTTTGGGGTGACCTGGGGGGTGATCTGGGGGTGACTGGGGGGTGATTTGTGTGCCTATGTGTACCTACGTGTCAGTGGACTGTTGGTGCACTAACCTGCTTCTTCTCTGCTCGGCGCCGGGAACGAAAAGACCGCAGCGAGGGAGATGACATCACTTCCTCCAGCCTGTGTTTACATCACATGGCGGAGGAAGCATTTTCATTGGCCGGGAGCGATCGCGAGGGGGGGGGGCGGAATCGAGCGCCCCCCCCCTCATGCCTGATCGCTCCCGAACACTTAACGGCCGCTCACTGCAGTGAAGGGGGGTCCGGATGCACAAAGGCGATCACGTAGATCTACGCGATTCTGCCTGTCGGTGCCATTCTGCCGACGTAAATCGGCGGTGGGCGGTCGTTAAGTGGTTAAAGACCCGCTCTTTGTGTTCCCTATATTCTCGATGGGTCATCCCATAAGCGGCCTTGCGAATCCCCGGGTGTGGTTCTCGTAATCCACATTGCTTGGTAAGATATCATTTTATATCTACACTGAAAAAGTTTTCCCTCACTCCTGAATCTACTGAACGTGGGTCATTTGATGTGAAGGAATTTTGGACATTAAATTCTATCCAAAAGATATCTTTCCCACCTAAGGGATCTAGTCATGATGTTAGGCTGTGTCAGTGAACCTAGTAGACTGGATCCTTTCCTTCTGCTGCAGAAGAATCTGAGGGGGGAGGTCTGATTGAGGCGGACCTTGTTTTCTGCTAGTTTAGTCGTAATTACTCACATTCCGAGAGGGAAGGGATTATACCCAATTCATGATAAAAAAAAATAATCCAATCTCCATTAAAGTTATATTCATTTTTTTATTGTGCTTTACCACTTCCCCTTTAGGTGGATGTCATATGACGTCCTGGAGTTTAAGTGGTTAAATCTGAACAATGGGCGCCATCTGCAGGTATCATTCAGATACAGTGGAACCTCGGATTACGAGAATAATCCGTTCCAGGAGAATGCTCGTAATCCAAAGTACTCGCATATCAAAGCGAGTTTCCCCATTGAAGTCAATGGAAACGAAAATAATTTGTTCCGCATTGACTTCAATGGCATGCAATACCGCATGAGGCCAGAGCTGGGTGGGCGCCGGAGAGCCTCGGGAACAGCCGGAAAGGCCCGAGGACACCTCGGAAACTGAGTATTTCCGTGTCTTTCCGAGCATTGCTGTACGGCGCCGTTCGGCTCCGGTGCCCCCGCACCTCAGGCCAAATGCGGTACTGCAGGCCCTTTTAGCTTGAATTCTGCTCGTCATGTGAGACAACACTCGCAAACCGAGTCAGAATTAAAAAAATAAAAAATAAAAAAGTTGCTCGTCTTTCAAAATGCTCGTTAACTGCGTTACTCGTAAACCGAGGTTCCACTGTATCTTCTTTTTCTGCCGGCGATTCCGTCATGTGAAAACAATAACAGCTGTTCAGCCACTTGATTGTTTTTACAGCAGTATTTAGTGTTAATGACCCACCTGTGCTGATCTCTGTAGGAGTGTCCTCCTCTATAAATGTCCCCGTTATTCCATCCTCCTCCATAGACTGCTGATCATCCCTCACATACCTCTCTTCTTCTTCTGATTTCACCTCAAATTCTATATCCATTGGATCTCCACTCTAAATCAAGAAAATTAGAAAGAATATCATCTGTAAAATAGAAGCGCAAATATTTTAACACCCCAAAAAGAAAATTCACACATCATCTCCACCAGTCCATGTTCTAGATGCTCCGATCCACCAACCTTGTAACAGTGAGGGATGGTGTGACCTTCCTGTGTGGAATCCCGGGAATACAGAGGACGGGGACATCTCTCTGGTGGGTTCCCATTACTGGATCCATCTGTAGGAAACAC
The DNA here is from genome assembly GCA_029206835.1 of Rana muscosa. Lineage (NCBI taxonomy): Eukaryota > Metazoa > Chordata > Amphibia > Anura > Ranidae > Rana > Rana muscosa. The sequence continues at coordinate 418,112,847 of CM055123.1, read as the reverse complement.
ACACACTGACTGAATACATTGTTTCTATGTGTTTATCAGATGATGGGGGATCTAGGTGGAGCCTCCGTACTGCTCTCTCCTTTACAATAAAGTCTCCTCTTACCCAGTGATGTGAGCGGCGGCTGATTGTCCATCATGACGTCCTTGTAGAGATCCTTGTGTCCTTCTAAATACTCCCACTCCTCCATGGAGAAATAGACAGTGACATCCTGACACCTTATAGGAACCTGACACACACAATGATACAGTCACCATCCAGACACATCCCTTGTCTGTTACTGGATAATGTCCCAGAATTCCCGGCCCCGCTCACCTCTCCTGTCAGCAGCTCCGTCATCTTCTTGGTGACTTCTAGAATCTTCTCCATGTTGTGTCTCTCAGGTTTTAGGGAGTCACATGGAGGCACTGTGATGGTCATATGATCACCGGACTTCACAAGAGGAAATCTCTGTATTGAGGAACCAATAGGAATATCATGTTAGAATCCCAGAATCCTCCTCACCTCTCCGGTCAGGTCTGTGTATTATTAATAGAGATAAGAGTGATGTAATGTGACCTCCCAGTATCCTCCTCACCTCTCCGGTCAGGTCTGTGTTTTATTAATAGAGATAAGAGTGATGTCATGTGACCTCCCAGAATCCTCCTCACCTCTCCGGTCAGGTCTGTGTTTTATTAATAGAGATAAGAGGGATGTCATGTGACCTCCCAGAATCCTCCTCACCTCTCCGGTCAGGTCTGTGTTTTATTAATAGAGATAAGTGTGATGTCATGTGACCTCCCAGAATCCTCCTCCCCTCTCCGGTCAGGTCTGTGTTTTATTAATAGAGATAAGAGTGATGTCATGTGACCTCCCAGAATCCTCCTCACCTCTCCAGTCAGGTCTGTATTATTAATAGAGATAAGAGTGATGTCATGTGACCTCCCAGAATCCTCCTCACCTCTCCGGTTAGCAGGTAGATGATCTCCAGGGTGAGGTTTAGTATCTTCTCAGTCATGTGACTCCGGTCCTCCTCCATCCTCATTGGTGGCGTCATTTGATCTATACAGGTCTCCTTGTAGACGGATAACTTTGGAGAAGTTAAAGTAAGAATTATTTGGATGGAATTGGTCACACAATAGTAGGATGTGGATTGGGGGGGGGGGGGGGGTTTGCTGTACATTTAGGAACTACTACCCCATGGGAACACTTTTAGTCCAGCCTATTTAGTGCTTTCTACATTTCCGAGAGTCTTATGCCGGATCAGAATTTCCCTTTTCTCTGTTGGGTTTCTGAACTCGTTTTGATTAGTTTTAGATCTGCAGAAAGGGATTGATAAATACGATCCTTCCTGTGACTTGTTTGCTCTGAGGCAGTGCTGTGAGGTCAATGGAGGGTCATCTTGGTGTCCAGGAAGGAAACTTGCTGACTTTTGGCCAGAGTATCTGGCTGATCAGGATAATTGCAGGGCTCCAATCTCCGGCAGCCTGCTGACTGACATGAGTGATGTCACTCTCTGCAGTAAGAGAAGGGATTGGATAACATAATGCTACTGGTGGAGAAGAGAGCTGTGGGGGAGGAGTCTGTTCTCTTCCCTCCAATGGCAGCCCAGTGAGGGTAAGAGGAGAACAGCAGGGGGGAGGGGTTTGCTCTCTTGGGTGTCAAGTAAGGATGAGCTGCGGCGTGTTCGCATTGAACACGTGCAGAGCCCGCCAGGAAGTCGGCACCGTGCTGCGCTTATCACCGGCAGGGAGACATTGTCCCGATGCTCGGCTGCAGAGATCGGGAAATGTCTCCCTGCCTGTGATTAGCGCAGCGCGGTGCCGACTTCCTGGCAGGCTCTGCACATGTGCTATGCGAACACGCCGGAGCTCACCCTTAGTGTCAAATATTCTGTAGAATCCAGGACTTTGTACAAGAGTGGTGGTGGGTTCTTGGAGTTTGTTAATCCACTCAGAGGACCTCATTTACTGCTAAAATCATCAGTAAGTGGATGGTCACTGATTTTCCTCCACTCTCTCCGCTGACATCAGCCAGGGACACCCCAGGTGCTCAGACGAGGCAGCAGGGACTGGGATACCTGGCTGGGAGGAAAAAGATGGGGGGTTAGCACTTTACAGCCACCCGAATGACTAATGACAATACTGTATGTGTGTACAGTATTATTATATGGGATTTATATGGTGCCAACAGTTTACGCAGCGCTTTACAATGTAGAGGGGAGGGGGGGGGCAGAGAGGGGTGGTGGACACTAAATGGAGGCCAGTGGAGGGATTGTCAGAGAGGGGTGGAGGACACTGAATGGAAGACAGTGGAGGGATTGGCAGAGAGGGGTGGAGGACACTGAATGGAAGACAGGGGAGGGATTGGCAGAGAGGGGTGGAGGACACTGAATGGAGGCCAGTGGAGGGATTGGCAGAGAGGGGTGGAGGACACTGAATGGAAGCCAGTGGAAGGATTGGCAAAGAGCGGTGGAGGACACTGAATGGAGGTCAGTGGGGGTATTGGTAGAGAGGGGTGGAGGACACTGAATGGAGGCCAGTGGAGGGATTGGTAGAGAGGGGTGGAGGATACTGAATGGAGGCCAGTGGAGGGATTGGTAGAGAGGGGTGGAGGATACTGAATGAAGGACAGTGGAGGGATTGGCAGAGAGGGGTGGAGGACACTGAATGAAGGACAGTGGAGGGATTGGCAGAGAGGGGTGGAGGACACTGCTCGGAAGCCAGTGGAGGGATTGGCAGAGAGGGGTGGAGGACACTGAATAGAGGTCAGTGGAGGGGTTGGCAGAGAGGGGTGGAGAACACCAAATGGAAGCCAGTGGAGGGATTGGAAGAGAAGGGTGGAGGACACTGAATGGTGGCCAGTGGAGGGATTGACAGAGAGGGGGGAGGACACTGAATGGAGGCCAGTGGAGGGATTGGCAGAGAGGGGTGGAGGACACTGAATGGAGGCCAGTGGAGGGATTGGCAGAGAGGGGTGGAGGACACTAAATGGAGGCCAGTGGAGGGATTGGTAGAGAGGGGTGGAGGACACTGAATGGAGGCCAGTGGAGGGATTGGCAGAGAGGGGTGGATGACACTGAATGGAGGCCAGTGGAGGAATTGGCAGAGAGGGGTGGATGACACTGAATGGAGGCCAGTGGAGAGATTGGCAGAGAGTGGTGGGGGACACTGAATGGAGGCCAGTTGAGGGATTGGCAGAGAGGGGTGGAGAAGACCAAATGGAAGCCAGTGGAGGGATTGGAAGAGAAGGGTAGAGGACACTGAATTGAGGCCAGTTGAGAGATTGGCAGAGAGGGGTGGAGGACACTGAATGGAGGCCAGTGGAGGGATTGGCAGAGAGGGGTGGAGGACACTGAATGGAGGCCAGTGGAGGGATTGGCAGAGAGGGGTGGAGGACACTGAATGGAGGCCAGTTGAGGGATTGGCAGAGAGGGGTGAAGGACACGAAATGGAAGCCAGTGGATGGATTGGCAGAGAGGGGTGGAGGACACTGAATTGAGGCCAGTTGAGGGATTGGCAGAGAGGGGTGGAGGACACTGAATGGAGGCCAGTGGAGGGATTGGCAGAGAGGGGTGGAGGGCACTGAATGGAAGCCAGTGGAGGGATTGGTAGAGAGGGGTGAAGGACACGAAATGGAAGCCAGTGGATGGATTGGCAGAGAGGGGTGGAGGACACTGAATGGAGGCCAGTTGAGGGATTGGCAGAGAGGGGTGAAGGACACGAAATGGAAGCCAGTGGATGGATTGGCAGAGAGGGGTGGAGGACACTGAATGGAGGCCAGTGGAGGGATTGGCAGAGAGGGGTGGAGGGCACTGAATGGAAGCCAGTGGAGGGATTGGTAGAGAGGGGTGAAGGACACGAAATGGAAGCCAGTGGATGGATTGGCAGAGAGGGGTGGAGGACACTGAATTGAGGCCAGTTGAGGGATTGGCAGAGAGGGGTGGAGGACAGTGAATGGAGGCCAGTGGAGGGATTGGCAGAGAGGGGTGGAGGAAACTGAATGGAGGCCAGTGGAGGGATTGGCAGAGAGGGGTGAAGGACATGAAATGGAAGCCAGTGGAGGGATTGGCAGAGAGGGGTGGAGGACACTGAATGGAGGCCAGTGGAGGGATTGGCAGAGAGGGGTGGAGGACACTGAATGGAGGCCAGTGGAGGGATTGGCAGAGAGGGGTGAAGGACATGAAATGGAAGCCAGTGGAGGGATTGGCAGAGAGGGGTGGAGGACACTGAATTGAGGCCAGTTGAGGGATTGGCAGAGAGGGGTGGAGGACACTGAATGGAGGCCAGTTGAGGGATTGGCAGAGAGGGGTGAAGGACACCAAATGGAAGCCAGTGGATGGGATTGGAAGAGAAGGGTGGAGGACAGTGAATGAAGGCCAGTTTACGGATCGGCAGAGAGGGGCAGCAGTCACGGATCGGATAGTGAGGTGTATTACTCTGTCAACAGCATTCATAATAGACTAATTGGGGGATAGCCTGTGTAAAGGTCGGCCGGTGAGGAGGGAGTTGCAGTAGTTGAGGTGGGAAATAACCAAGGAGTGAATTAGGTGTTTTGTGGTGTCGTTAGTCAGGAATGGGAAAATTCTGGAGATGTTGCGAAGGTTAAGGAGGCAAGATGTAGCCAGTGATAAGATGTGGGAGAGGTCAGATTTCAGGATTACACCTAACATCATGGCATATGTGGAGGAACATGGTGCCGTTGATCTGAATGGTAAAGTCATGGGTGGAGGGGGATCAGGGAGGATAAAATATTACAAGCTCAGTTTTAGAAAGATTGAGTTTGAGGAAGTGGTGTGACATCCATACTGATATGCAAGTTTGTGATACGTGAGGAGATTGTGGTGTATTATCCGCTGGGGATAAAAGACGTCACAGTGACTATGGAGGAAGAGGACGGACATGACGGGGGTTACTGGGTGAAAATAAGATCTTTTTACCTCATCTGCTGCCACTTCCAGCAATGTCTCCTGTCTGCCCTCTCCCAACTCACCTCACAGCTGAAACTTCCTATTTATGCCTGACATCACTTCCTGTCTGTACCTGACATCACTTCCTGTCTGGGCAGAAGTGAGATCACCACCTGTGGATCTCAGAGAAACTACAGTCCCGATAAATGTCTCGTAGTGTGAAAACGGTCTTGTGCTGTGTGCTGTGTGTGTATGTACTGTAAATGTACGAGGAGCCACATTGTATATTTTACCCCATAGCCGGGGCCTCCAGACTCTTCACTATGAGGGCCCACATTGTATATTTTACCCCATAGCAGGGGCCTCCAGACTCTTCACTATGAGGGCCCACATTGTATATTTTACCCCATAGCAGGGGCCTCCAGACTCTTCACTATGAGGGCCCACATTGTATATTTTACCCCATAGCCGGGGGCTCCAGACTCTTCACTATGAGGGCCCACATTGTATATTTTACCCCATAGCCGGGGGCTCCAGACTCTTCACTATGAGGGCCCACATTGTATATTTTACCCCATAGCAGGGGGCTCCAGACTCTTCACTATGAGGGGCCACATTGTATATTTTACCCCATAGCCGGGGGCTCCAGACTCTTCACTATGAGGGCCCACATTGTATATTTTACCCCATAGCAGGGGCCTCCAGACTCTTCACTATGAGGGCCCACATTGTATATTTTACCCCATAGCAGGGGGCTCCAGACTCTTCACTATGAGGGCCCACATTGTATATTTTACCCCATAGCAGGGGGCTCCAGACTCTTCACTATGAGGGCCCACATTGTATATTTTACCCCATAGCAGGGGGCTCCAGACTCTTCACTATGAGGGCCCACATTGTATATTTTACCCCATAGCAGGGGGCTCCAGACTCTTCACTATGAGGGCCCACATTGTATATTTTACCCCATAGCAGGGGGCTCCAGACTCTTCACTATGAGGGCCCACATTGTATATTTTACCCCATAGCAGGGGGCTCCAGACTCTTCACTATGAGGGGCCACATTGTATATTTTACCCCATAGCCGGGGGCTCCAGACTCTTCACTATGAGGGCCCACATTGTATATTTTACCCCATAGCAGGGGGCTCCAGACTCTTCACTATGAGGGGCCACATTGTATATTTTACCCCATAGCCGGGGGCTCCAGACTCTTCACTATGAGGGCCCACATTGTATATTTTACCCCATAGCAGGGGCCTCCAGACTCTTCACTATGAGGGCCCACATTGTATATTTTACCCCATAGCAGGGGGCTCCAGACTCTTCACTATGAGGGCCCACATTGTATATTTTACCCCATAGCAGGGGGCTCCAGACTCTTCACTATGAGGGCCCACATTGTATATTTTACCCCATAGCAGGGGGCTCCAGACTCTTCACTATGAGGGCCCACATTGTATATTTTACCCCATAGCAGGGGGCTCCAGACTCTTCACTATGAGGGCCCACATTGTATATTTTACCCCATAGCAGGGGGCTCCAGACTCTTCACTATGAGGGCCCACATTGTATATTTTACCCCATAGCAGGGGGCTCCAGACTCTTCACTATGAGGGCCCACATTGTATATTTTACCCCATAGCAGGGGGCTCCAGACTCTTCACTATGAGGGGCCACATTGTATATTTTACCCCATAGCCGGGGGCTCCAGACTCTTCACTATGAGGGCCCACATTGTATATTTTACCCCATAGCAGGGGCCTCCAGACTCTTCACTATGAGGGCCCACATTGTATATTTTACCCCATAGCAGGGGGCTCCAGACTCTTCACTATGAGGGCCCACATTGTATATTTTACCCCATAGCAGGGGGCTCCAGACTCTTCACTATGAGGGCCCACATTGTATATTTTACCCCATAGCAGGGGGCTCCAGACTCTTCACTATGAGGGCCCACATTGTATATTTTACCCCATAGCAGGGGGCTCCAGACTCTTCACTATGAGGGCCCACATTGTATATTTTACCCCATAGCAGGGGGCTCCAGACTCTTCACTATGAGGGCCCACATTGTATATTTTACCCCATAGCAGGGGGCTCCAGACTCTTCACTATGAGGGCCCATATTGTATATTTTACCCCATAGCAGGGGGCTCCAGACTCTTCACTATGAGGGCCCACATTGTATATTTTACCCCATAGCAGGGGGCTCCAGACTCTTCACTATGAGAGCCCACATTGTATATTTTACCCTATAGCAGGGGGCTCCAGACCCTTCACTATGAGGGCCCACATTGTATATTTTACCCCATAGCAGGGGGCTCCAGACCCTTCACTATGAGGGCCCACATTGTATATTTTACCCCATAGCAGGGGGCTCCAGACTCTTCACTCTGAGGGCCCACATTGTATATTTTACCCCATAGCAGGGGGCTCCAGACCCTTCAGTATGGGGCCCGCATTGTATATTTTACCCCATAGCAGGGGGCTCCAGACCCTCCAGTATGGGGCCCACATTGTATATTTTACCCCATAGCAGGGGACTCCAGAATCTTCAGTACGTGGGGTCACATTGCATATTTTACCCCATAGCAGGGGGCTCCAGACTCTTCACTATGAGGGCCCACATTGTATATTTTACCCCATAGCAGGGGGCTCCAGACTCTTCACTATGAGGGCCCACATTGTATATTTTACCCTATAGCAGGGGGCTCCAGACCCTTCACTATGAGGGCCCACATTGTATATTTTACCCCATAGCAGGGGGCTCCAGACTCTTCACTCTGAGGGCCCACATTGTATATTTTACCCCATAGCAGGGGGCTCCAGACCCTTCAGTATGGGGCCCACATTGTATATTTTACCCCATAGCAGGGGGCTCCAGACCCTCCAGTATGGGGCCCACATTGTATATTTTACCCCATAGCAGGGGACTCCAGAATCTTCAGTACGTGGGTTCACATTGCATATTTTACCCCATAGCAGGGGGCTCCAGACTCTTCACTATGAGGGGCCACATTGTATATTTTACTCCATAGCAGGGGGCTCCAGACCCTTCAGTACGAGGGCCACATTGTATATTTTACCCCATAGCAGGGGGCTCCAGACCCTTCAGTACGAGGGCCACATGTATATTTTACCCCATAGCAGGGGGCTCCAGACCCTTCAGTATGGGGCCCACATTGTATATTTTACCCCATAGCAGGGGGCTCCAGACCCTCCAGTATGGGGCCCACATTGTATATTTTACCCCATAGCAGGGGGCTCCAGAATCTTCAGTACGTGGGGTCACATTGCATATTTTACCCCATAGCAGGGGACTCCAGAATCTTCAGTACGTGGGGTCACATTGCATATTTTACCCCATAGCAGGGGACTCCAGAATCTTCAGTACGTGGGGTCACATTGCATATTTTACCCCATAGCAGGGGGCTCCAGACTCTTCACTATGAGGGGCCACATTGTATATTTTACTCCATAGCAGGGGGCTCCAGACCCTTCAGTACGAGGGCCACATTGTATATTTTACCCCATAGCAGGGGGCTCCAGACCCTTCAGTACGAGGGCCACATTGTATATTTTACCCCATAGCAGGGGGCTCCAGACCCTTCAGTATGGGGCCCACATTGTATATTTTACCCCATAGCAGGGGGCTCCAGACCCTCCAGTATGGGGCCCACATTGTATATTTTACCCCATAGCAGGGGACTCCAGAATCTTCAGTACGTGGGGTCGCATTGTATATTTTACCCCATAGCAGGGGGCTCCAGACCCTTCAGTATGGGGCCCACATTGTATATTTTACCCCATAGCAGGGGGCTCCAGAATCTTCAGTACGTGGGGTCACATTGTATATTTAACCCCATAGCAGGGGGCTCTAGACTCTTCAGTATGGAGGGGTCGCATTGTATATTTTATCCCATAGCAGGGGGTTCCAAACTGTTTACATTAATACCTCCGTTAGTGTCCCCCTCTTACATCAGTGTCCTCATCAGTAGGGAAGTGCTGGATGTTCAAATCGAACACTGGGTGTTTGCCCGTTCGCCAAACATTATGGGGGGAGTTCGCGGGAAATTCGAGTGCCGCGGAACGCCCCATAATGCACTGCGAGATCGCAGTGCATTGCTGTATGATGATTGGCCAAAGCATGCACCTGACCTGCATGCTTTGGCCAAACACAGTGCGCTCTGCTGAGAGCCATAATCATGGCTCAGGGGAACTAAGTCCACACCCCACACTAAATAAGGCTGGTTACATAGTGGCCATGTGTAGTGTGTGGATGGAAATAGATTGAGCTAGATTAGGCAGGCTAGTTAGTGGCAGTGTATTTGATATACAGTATATATATATATATATATATACACACCGCCTACTCGTGTAGACTAGATATTCAATGTAGACTCTATATTCATTCAGTGCAGGCAGTGTAGTTTATATAACACAGTGTATTGAAGTAGTTAACGGGAACCCCGCGCCTCATCCCCACAACCCTTGATATTTAAAGGAATATTTTACTTTTATTGTTTCACTTTAAGCATTAATAAAATCACTGCTCCCGAAAAAACTGCAGTTTTTTAAAACTTCTTCTTGCATTGATACATGTCCCCTGGGGCAGGACCCCGGTCCCCAAACACTTTTTATGACAATAACTTGCATATTAGCCTTTAAATTAGCACTTTTGATTTTTCACATTCGTGTCCCATAGACTTTAACGGTGTTCGAACTATTTTTTTGCCTGTTCGCAAGTTCTGGTGCGAACCGAACCGAGGGGTGTTCAGCTCATCGCTACTCATCAGGGTCACCCCTACCATCAGTATTCCCCTTCAGTATGAGGGCCTCATTGTGTATTTTTGAAAATATCCGGACAGAAAAAATAAAAAGAAGAAAAATCAATTTCTAAATGAATGAATCGAACTTTAATGAATGGAAATGTTTTATTGGACTTTATTTGTAATCAGCATGATATGATCCAGAACAAAAGAGAAAGAACTTTAATGAAACAAAGAAAAGTCCTTACCATACACTGGCACACAGACATTGAAAACTGCTTTTCTTTGTTTATGTTTTTTTACCCCATCGGTGTCCCCCCCTATATCAGTGCCCCATCAGCATCCACCTTACATCAGTGTCCCCATCAGAGTATTAACTCTGGGCAGAGTCTATTATTGTGAAGGACCTATTGTTGCTGGGTTGGGGTGCATTGTTGCTGAGGGGACCTATTGTTGCTGGGGGGGTCTACTGTTGCTTCGTGGGGTGCATTGTTGCTGAGGGGACCTATTGTTGGTGGGGTGCATTGTTGCTGAGGGGACCTATTGTTGCTGGCTCCAGGGGATCTATTTTACTGCTTTTCTTGTTATTAGACAAGAACAAATGCCATAAAAAATAATTTAGCAACACAAAATGATACTTGGGGTGGTACTGGGAGTTGGGTAGGAGGCGGAAGCAAGGAGGGAGTTCCTGCACCTGCTCTCTGCCTACACCCATTCCTATATTCTTCTCTGGAATTGCTCTGCCTATACTCTTGTATTGTATTGCGGAATTGCAGCTTTACTTCCTACTACCCTGAAGTTACATTAGTAACGTTGCCAGGGCCGCCATCAGGAATTTTGGGGCCCCTTACACAGCTTCAGGCATGGGCCCCCTGGAGCAGAGGAGAACAAATTGAGAAGCAGGGGGGGGGGAGCGGCGAATTGAGAAGCGGGGGGTGCCACGAATTGGCCCTGGGGACCTCCGGGCTTCTGGGGACCTCTGGGCCCCTTACAAAAAAAATAAATATATATTTATAAAAATTATTTATTTTTTTATAAATTTTTATTAAAAAAAATATATGTTTTTATAAAAAAAAAAAAAAAAAGGGGGGAGTTGCCATCCGGGACCTCCGGGCCCCTTACAAAGAATAAATAAAATAAAAAAATACATAAAAAATGTGGGCCTTACAGGTGTACTGCCTGTACCCTGATGGCGGCCCTGAACGTTGCTTTCATTTTTAGGAAAGTATCAGTTTCCCTCACCGCAGCTATACTGATCAGAGGAATTAAGATCCAACAATCAATTATTTTACAGAATTTTGCCGTGACTAACTAAATTCCCAAACCATCCCGGATCTCCTTGTGAACAGTTTCCCACATTACAAAGACCAGTCCCGTGTCCATTTTTGCTGCAGGGACCTGTTGTTGCTGGGGTGGGGTGCATTGTTGCTGGGGGAGTCTATTGTTGTGAAGGATCTATTGTTGCTGGGGGGGGGGGCTATTGTTGTGAAGGATCTATTGTTGCTGGCTCCAGGAGATCGATTTTACTGCTTTTTGAAAAAAATACATTACATACAAAAAATTTAGGACCGCATAATGATACTTGGGATGTTGCTCGGGGGTGGAACCAAGGGACAGTGCTCAGGTTAGCAGGGGGCGGAGGTAAGGAGGAGTTCCTGAGCCTAGATTCTGCCTACACCCATTCCTCTATTTTTCTCTGGAATTGCTCTACCTATACTCATGCATTGTATTGCAGAATCGCAGCTTTACTTCCTACTATCCTGAAGTTACATTAGTAATGTTGTGTCCATTTTAGCAAAGTATCAGTTTCCCTCACCGCAGCGATAATGATCAGAGGCACTGGGAGCCACCAATGCTGTGACTAACTAAATTCCCTCACCATCCCGGATCTCCTTGTGAACGGTTTCCCAGGGGAAGATCTCAGACTTTAACTCAGGACTTTAACACACCGCCACGAGTCATATGGGATCTCTTATGTAGAGTAAGTTGGTACTTCTGTGAATAACATTTTCCGCACTCCGAACAGGAATGCGGCTTCTCGCCAGTGTGAGTTCTCTCATGTCTATAAACACTGGACTTATCTGCAAAACATTTCCCACACACAGGACAGGCATATGGCTTCTCCCCCGTGTGAGAACTCTGATGTATGACCAGTGAAACCTTATGAAAAAAAGATTTCTCACATTCAGGACAGGAATACGGCTTCTCACCCGTGTGCAATCTCTGATGTTTATAAACACTGGACTGATATGAAAAACATTTCCCGCACTTAGGACAGGAATACGGCTTCTCCCCTGTGTGAGTCCTCTGATGTGTGACCAGTGCAGATTTTCCAGAAAAACATTTTGGACAATCAGGACAGGCGTAAGGCTTTTCACCCATGTGCAATCTTTGATGTCTGTAAAGAGCGGACATACTTGAAAAACATTTCCCGCACTCAGTACAAGAATATGACATTGTATCTGTGTGTAATCTCTGATGTATGGAAAGACTTGCTTTATGTAGAAAACTTTTCCCACACTCAGAACAGGAATGCGGCTTCTCCCTCGTGTGAGAACTCTGATGTATAACCAGCGCAGATTTTGTAAAGAATCTTTTCTCGCACTCAGTACAGGAGTATGGCTTCTCCCCCGTGTGAGATCTCTGATGTTGGGAAAGATAAGACTTCACTGAAAAACATTTCCCACACTCAGTACAGGAATACGGCTTCTCAACTGTGTGAGATCTCTGATGTTGCGAAAGATGGGACTTCACTGAAAAACATTTCCCACACTCAGGACAGGAATACGGTTTTTCACCCGTGTGAGATCTTTTATGCACATTAAGACGGGATTGAAAACGGAAACCCTTCCCGCACTCAGCACAGAAAAACCTCACAGTCTGAGGTTCCTCAGGATAAGAGGATAACAATGGTCCACCTACATTCTGTGGTGCCGGGTTTTCTCCTGGACTATTCTCAATATGAGAACTCAGATGTGTGGAAAGTTGTGACTTTAGTACAAAGCATTCCCCACACTCAGGACAGGAATACGGCTTCTCACCCGTGTGATACCTCTTATGTCTTGAAAGATTGGACTTATCTGAAAAACATTTCCCGCACTCCAGGCAGAAATACGGCTTCTCTCCTGTGTGAGTTCTTTTATGAAGATTAAGTTTGGATTTAGACTGGCAACACTTCCCACACTCGGTACAGGAAAACCTCTTATGTGTTCGAAGGACGGCACCGTCCCTCACAGTCTGAGGTTCCTCAGGATAAGAGGAATACGATGGTCCGGCACCGTCCCGCACAGTCTGAGGTTCCTCAGGATAAGAGGAATACGATGGTCCATCTACACTGTGGGGTGCCGGATGGACATTTGAGGTAGTCGGGTTTTCTCCTGGACTATTCCCCATATGAGAACTCAGATGTGTGGAAAGTTGTGACTTCAGAACAAAGCCTTTCCCACACTCAGGACAGGAATACGGCTTTTCACCCGTGTGAGATCTCTGATGTTTGGAAAGATTGGACTTATCTGAAAAACATTTCCCACACTCAGGGCACAAATACGGCTTCTCTCCTGTGTGAGTTCTTTTATGAAGATTAAGTTTGGATTTAGACTGACAACACTTCCCACACTCGGTACAGGAAAACCTCTTATGTGTTCGAAGGACGGCACCGTCCCGCACAGTCTGAGGTTCCTCAGGATAAGAGGAATACGATGGTCCGGCACCGTCCCGCACAGTCTGAGGTTCCTCAGGATAAGAGGAATACGATGGTCCGGCACCGTCCCGCACAGTCTGAGGTTCCTCAGGATAAGAGGAATACGATGGTCCGGCACCGTCCCGCACAGTCTGAGGTTCCTCGGGATAAGAGGAATACGATGGTCCGGCACCGTCCCGCACAGTCTGAGGTTCCTCAGGATAAGAGGAATACGATGCTCCGGCACCGTCCCGCACAGTCTGAGGTTCCTCAGGATAAGAGGAATACGATGGTCCGGCACCGTCCCGCACAGTCTGAGGTTCCTCGGGATAAGAGGAATACGATGGTCCGGCACCATCCCGCACAATCTGAGGTTCCTCAGGATAAGAGGAATACGATGGTCCGGCACCGTCCCGCACAGTCTGAGGTTCCTCAGGATAAGAGGAATACGATGGTCCGGCACCGTCCCGCACAGTCTGAGGTTCCTCAGGATAAGAGGAATACGATGGTCCATCTACACTGTGTGGTGCCGGATGGACATTTGAGGTAGTCGGGTTTTCTCCTGGACTATACTGTGTGATGTCCTCATCTTCTACTTTACAGTCTGGAGACAAAGTGAGACAATCCTCTGAGGTTTTTCTCATCTCCCGTCCATCTACTAAAATAGAAATACAAAGATTATTACTAGACATGAGCTGATTGGTTCCCCTAAACCAGGACTCCGCCCACATCAGGCAGCTTTGTCTCTGAGGATCTTACAATTCCCCCCTCAAGGTAACTAGTAAATGGGTCCTCTGATCTCCTACCAGATCATTTCTTTATTCATGGACCTTAGTCAGAGAGTGAGGAAACAACGAGAACTGTCTTTTATAGGAGTGACAGTGATGAGGGGATTATAGGACGAGGGTCCCCGCCCCCTCTATCACTCACAGAAGCTGGTGCAGCAGTCCTGGAATTTGAAAGCCGAGGTGATCCACCCCCTTCTTTCCTTGGGGCCTTCAGGACAGATTAGATTGATTCTGATTGGTCACATGCATGTGACCATTTTGACCAATCAAAACCGCTCTGGGCCACCCCAGGAGTCCTCAGGAAAGAAGGTGAGGAAGACCTCAACTTTCAAATGCCCAACCCGCTGCACCAGCTGCTTTGTGGGCGGTGACAGCCAATCACCATCGGAGGTAAATGTAGCGGGACCCACTTAAAAGTCATACCAGACCTGAAGAACCTGGTATGAATGGGGGATCCATGCTGGGTTTTTTTGTGTGCCAGGATCCCACATTAACATCTCTAGCAAAACCTCATCTAGGAGTCTGGATTAGATGAAGGGAATCCTCAGCCGATTGTTTACAAACAGCTAAAGAGAGTCCGGGAACGGTCATTTACTGGCAATTTCATCTCACGTTTTCCTTTGTATATGTCAGTGTTGCTGTAGCCTAGAAAAAAGGGATTTTTATAACAGCTTACCTGTAAAATCCTTTTCTTGGAGTACATCACGGGACACAGAGCGACTTAGTCATTACTAATGGGTTATATAGATACCTTCAGGTGCTGGCACTGGCAACTTCCAAAACCGGAAGTACCCTCCCCTATATAAGCCCCTCCCATCCGGGAGCACCTCAGTTTTGTAGCAAAGCAATAAGTGTCCCAAAAAGAGGGGTGGGAGCTCTGTGTCCCGTGATGTACTCCTAAGAAAAGGATTTTACAGGTAAGCTGTTATAAAAATCCCTTTTTCTTTTTCGTACATCACGGGACACAGAGCGACTTAATCATTACTAATGGGACGTCCCAAAGCAATGCCCACTGAGGGGGGGGATACACCATACATAAGCTGGGCGCCATCAGGCATGAGGATCTTTTGCGGCCTGCAACACACTGCGCCCAAAGGCGACATCCTCCTGACTTCTAACGTCTACCTGGTAGAACCTAGTAAACGTGTGTACTGAAGACCATGTTGCGGCCTTACAGACTTGAGCCAGGGAGGCCTGGTGATGCACTGCCCATGAAGTTCCAACTGCTCTTGTGGAGTGCGCCCTAACTTTGAACGGAGGCGGTCTCTTTCTTAAGCCATAGGCTTGTATTATGACCTGTCGAATCCACTTGGCTAAAGTAGATTTTGATGCTGCCTGACCCTTTCTGGGGCCTTCCGGCAGAATAAACAAAGTATCCGTTCTGCGAATCTGAGCAGTGGCTTTAAGATAAGCTTTAACTGCTCTTACTACATCCAAAGAATGTAATAATTTTTCCTCTACTGAACTAGGTTTGGGGAAAAAAGAAGGAAGAACCACATCTTGGTTCAAATGAAACCTCGATACCACCTTAGGAAGAAAGGCTGGATGAGGACGTAATACTACTCTGTCCTTATGGACAACCAGATATGGCTCCTTACAGGACAAGGCGGCTAATTCCGACACTCTTTTAGCCGAACAAATGGCTACTAAGAAAATCAATTTCCTGGTGAGAAGAACCAAGGAAATGTGTTGCAATGGTTCAAATGGTTGTTTCTGTAGAACCGACAGAACCAGGTTTAGATCCCATGGACATATGGGAATATTAACCGGAGGACTAATACGCATCACTCCTTGTATAAAGGCTTTGACTAGTGAATGCGAAGCCAAGGGCCTTTGAAAAAATATTGACAAGGCCAAAATCTGACCCTTGATAGTACTCAAGGCCAGCTTCCTATCCACAGCCCACTGTAGGAAGTCCAGAATCCTACCTATTACGTACTTACGTGGATGCCATTTCTTGGCCTCACACCACGTGATGTACGCCTTCCAGATCCTATAATAGATCTGCCTGGATACCGGCTTCCTGGCATTGATCATGGTAGATACCACAGGATTAGAGAGCCCTCTCTTTTTTAGAATGTGGGCTTCAATAGCCAGGCCGTCAAACCTAGGGCTGGTAAGGAAGGGTGGTATATCGGTCCTTGCGAAAGCAGGTCCGGACGATGTGGGAGGGTCCAAGGACTCCCCACTGACATTTTTACAATCTCCGCGTACCATGCCCTTCGGGGCCACGCTGGAGCCACCAGAATCACTGGTTTCTTTTCTACCCTGATTCTGCGGATTAATCGCGGTAACAATTGTGGCGGTGGGAATGCATATATCAGCTTGAACTGATCCCAAGGGAACACTAGGGCATCCGAGCCGCAAGCTAGGGGATCCCTCGTGCGAGACACAAATCTGTCCACCTTTGCGTTGAATCTGGATGCTAGCAGATCTACATCCGGTGTTCCCCACCGCTGGCATATTGCCTGGAAAACCTCGGGGTGAAGAGACCATTCCCCCGGGCATAATTGCTGGCGACTTAAAAAGTCCGCTCTCCAATTTTCCACTCCTGGGATGAAAACCGCGGATATGGCTGGGACATATCTTTCTGCCCATTTCAGGATGCAATTTACCTCCCTCTGGGCTGCACGACTCCTGGTGCCACCCTGGTGATTGATATATGCCACTGCTGTGGCATTGTCTGATTGAATTCTGACAGGGGACCCTTGGAGTTTGGATGTCCATGCTACTAGGGCATACCGGGCTGCTCGTATCTCTAAGAGATTGGTAGGCAGGGCCTTCTCTGCTTCTGACCACTTGCCCTGGAGAGACCATTGCTCCAGTACTGCCCCCCAGCCTATGAGGCTGGCATCTGTAGTGACCACCTTCCAAGAAACCGGACTGAAGGGTTTCCCTTTTTCCAGATTCTGGGGCACCAACCACCAATGGAGGCTCTTGCGAACGGAAGGGGACAGGGACATTGGTAAGTCTAAAGCCTGAACTTTTTTGTTCCAGGCTGACAGTATGGCCCTCTGCAAGTTCCTTGAATGGAATTGACCGTAGGGTACCGCTTCGAATGAAGCCACCATTTTTCCCAGCAGCCTCATGCAGAGGCGTATGGATGGTTTTCTTTTTGTACCCACTAAGTGGGTCAAATCTTTTAAAGACGACACCTTCTCTGGAGGTAAGAAAATCTTTCTCTGATTTGAATCCAGCCTTAGCCCTAAGTATTCCAGACTTTTGACTGGTTTTAGGGCTGACTTGTCTCGGTTGATAATCCAACCGTGAGACTCCAGATACTTGATTGTCTTGTGAATAGCTACTTCCAGCTTTTCCACTGAGTGGTCTATTAGTAGCAGGTCGTCTAGATATGCCATTATCGTTACACCTTGTGTTCTTAGATTGGCCAATAGTGGGGCCAGAATTTTTGTGAACACTCGTGGTGCTGTGGCCAGACCGAAAGGTAAGGCTCTGAACTGAAAATGGCGCCCTTCTACTGCAAAGCGTAGAAATTTCTGGTGGGCCGGAAAGATGGGAATATGCAGATAAGCATCCCTTATGTCGATCGAGGCTAACCATTCCTGCCCTTGTAGGGCGGTGGCCACCGATCGGATCGACTCCATCCGAAAAGTCCTGATATTTAGGAATTTGTTTAGCCCTTTTAGATTTAATATGGGCCTCCCGTCCCCATTTGGTTTGGGGACTGTGAAAAGGTTCGAGTAAAACCTGAACCCGCTTTCTTCCAGGGGAACCTTCATGATTACACCTTGGAGCAATAGTTGTTCTAGTGCCAGAAGGAGGGATCCTCTCTTCTGGGGATCTCTTGGCACGTTTGACCTCATAAATTGGGCAGGAGGAGTGTCTTTTAACTCCAGCTTGTATCCCAGACTTACTGCGGAGATCACCCATCTGTCTCTGATGGTGTCCCGCCAGGTCTCTGTGAACAACTGAAGTCTTCCCCCCACCCGATTGAGTGGGGGCAACCCTTCATGACTTGGGGGGAGGTTTTGTACCTCTCTTGATCCAGGGCTTCTTGTTACCCTGTGATTGTCCCTGATTTCTGCCCCCTGAATTTGACCGCGGAGGCCGTCGGAACTGTTTCACAGCCGATGTGCCAGGGACTGGAGAAGTAGGCCTCTTAAAAGAAGGACTTCTACTCTTGTTCTTAACCGGTAAGAGTGAACTTTTACCGGCAGAAATTTTCTGGATATATTTGTCCAGATCTTCTCCAAATAAGCGTTCTCCATGAAATGGGAAGCTAACCAGCAGTTTTTTACAGGGAGCTTCAGCAGACCAGTTTTTGAGCCACAGAAGCCTACGCATATGTACTATAGACAGCGTAAAGTGGGAGGCCTGTTGGATTGTATCCTTTATGGCGTCCACCGCAAAACACAAGGCTCTAGGTAGGTCAGCTAGGGCAAGAGCCTGCTGATCTGGTAAGTCCCTTAAGACTTGTTTCAACTGATCTTTCACCGCTTGGCAGACTCCAATCGCTGCTACTGCAGGTTGTGTCACCATGCTTGCTGTAGAGAAAGCAGATTTTAGTAAAGACTCCAATTTTTTATCTATTGGGTCTTTGAACATTGGAACATTATCTACTGGACATGTCAGTGATTTATTCACACAAGAGATGGCTGCGTCCACTGTAGGGACCCTCCATTTTTTTATGAACTTATCCTCCATGGGATAGATCACCGGAAATCTCTTGGGGGAAGCAAATATTTTATCAGGATGCTCCCAATCCTGGTAAATAAGCCCTTCTAATAAAGGGTGGATTGGGAAGGAACAGACAGCCTGGGGAGCTTTCAGCGACCCCAGCGAGGAAACCGTAGTGGTTGATGGTTCCGCCAGAGGCATTTTAAATGCTGATCGGACCATGTTAGTCAGAGACTGAACCCATAATCTTTCAGCCTGAGATGCTGAGAAAGGTTCTTCCACTGTTGATTCCTCTATAACTGAATCAACCTCATCCTGATCCCCTTCAGGTAGGTCGATCTCTGTGTGGGGCTGTTCCTCCACTAACAGGCACTCTGAAGGAGGAGACGGAGATCGGACGCGCTTTTCCTGTGACAGGGAAGCAGCGATCAATGCTGTTAATCTCTCTTCCAATCCTCCCAGAGTTGAGGATAAAACCTCCTCTGTTATATATACAGGAGCAGGTGGACTGGGGACAGCCGCAGCACCCGGCATTCCTGCGGGGTTCCTACGGCTACTGACCTCTGAATTCTCAGGGGAGATTGGTGCAGTACAAGCATGCCCAATATCCTCAGAGCCCGATGGAGACCCCTTTGGCTTCCTGGAAGACTTATTTCCGGAGCGTCTGGACGACATATCCTTTAAGCACAAAGCTGAGGTATTCCCGTCGTCATACACCAATTTTGCTGGTAATAGTCTAACACAGTTGCTGCTATATACCAGCTGGTGTCCACTAAAGTGCCTTTCTATGGGGATGCCTGCATCAACCGCCTCTGTGTGCCACCGTTTTGTTGCTAGCTCTGTTTGCATCCAGCTGACACTTGTACTGTGTCTTTTATACATGCTGGGACGCCTGCACATGCGCAGAAGCGCCGCGGCGCGCATCGAGCGTCATCCACCCGCCCCGCCCCTTTTTTTTCATAGGAGGCGCGTGCACGCGCCCGTGCGCCATTGGCGCCCTTTTCGAAACCAAGCAGGGACTAGGAGCCAGGGCCCTCTTTGCCGGAGGGCCTGTGCGGTGGATGAGCGCAGCAACAGGGCAGAGGAACTTACCAACTGCCTGGATCTTTTGACTTGAGAAAACCAAAGATCCACATGACAAGAAAAAATGGACCACAGCGGCCTCTAGTGGTTTAACACAGGTACCGCGGTCCTCTTTTTTTTTTTTTTTTTACTACTATTAAAATTTTACATTTTCCAGTAGTTACAGGCATACACAGATATTAGCGGGAATACCGTTAGGTAACAGACAGAAAGACAAATTAGGCTTGGGGGTCCCCCAGTAGAACCAAGTTCCTGGGGGCCCCCACTTACCTGTTCCCCGCCGCAGGACTGTTTGGTCCACAGAAGCCCAAACTTCACCTATCACGGCAGGCATTGTAATTAAACCTTCAGGGACCGGGTTCCCAAGGATTCCACTCCCCTGGACCTGTATAGCACCCTGCACAGAAAACATCTTGGTCGTGGGTATGACCAGAGCTCTGGATCCCAGGGTCCAGCCCTCCTAAGAGAGGCATTACAGGCAAAACCTTGCTCTTCTGCTGCAAGGCCCGGGTACCGACCGTTTAGCTATGAAGCTTTTTTGGTGGGATCCGGAACAGCTTACTAAGGCCCGTAAAAGAACCTGTACGCAAGCCCAGGAAAACACATGTTACTCTTTGGCCAACACCTTAGACACTGGCAAAAAAACTGAGGTGCTCCCGGATGGGAGGGGCTTATATAGGGGAGGGTACTTCCGGTTTTGGAAGTTGCCAGTGCCAGCACCTGAAGGTATCTATATAACCCATTAGTAATGACTAAGTCGCTCTGTGTCCCGTGATGTACGAAAAAGAAATGGTCAGAGCATTCAGCTCCCATTGACTTTGGGTCAATTTTGGTAATCTAAGTGTCTCTACAGCCTCCCGATCATTTCCACACCAGACAAGATCCCCTGACCAACTACCTCTGCTATGTGTTTTGGACGCCATGTCCATCCTGTAAGCCCGGGATGAGCATGATAGGAGTCTGCAGGTGTAGTAGAAAGGAGATCAATAAACACATGTCTGCTGATCTCCTCTATGGTGAATAATCCCAGAAAAATAAAAACCTTTCCTGATGCTATTCAACAGCTGCTTTGGCAAGAGAATGAGCTGATCAAGCACAACTTGTGCTTAATTAGCTTCACTGGGATACTCAACATGGGGAGAAAACCTTACCGGGAAGGGGGGACGTTCAGACAAATTTCCAAATACCAACTTTATGCCCTACTCTGGACCAATCAGTGAGCAGTATGGGTGGAGTGCTTAGTGCGGGCATGTCCAAAGTGCGGCCCGTGTTCCTGTTTCGGACGGCCCGCCTAGTCATGTCTTTTGTGGCCCCCAACAAATCCCAGAGTGCTGGGGGCCACAAAATAAATACATGCTGGCTGCCTTGGAGGAGGCGGGATGATCGCCGTGCATACAGGAGTATTTCCTGTTTACACAGCGACAGGAAGTCCCGTCTCCTGCACTGCCATTGGGCGACTGTTCTGTCCATCACAGGAGGCGGGGCGTTCGATTAAAGAGGCAGCCGATAAAACAGGAAATTCTCCTGTATATCTGTCGGCGCTCGTCCCACCCCCTCCCTGTCTCCTCCAAGGCTGCAGATGTCCATGAATCAGGCTGCAATGGTGAGTCTGCATTCAGTAGACTTGTGCACAACGGAAAAATTTGTTTTGTTTCGTTTCTTTTCGGCCCTGTTGATTCGTAATCGTTCGTAATTTTGTTAGACGGGATTTTTCGTGTTCGGACTAATTCGTATTTTTCGCAAGCGACATTTTTCGTTGAATGGGAATGATTCGTATTAATGTAAGCCTTATTTTTAGTTGATTTATAATTCGTACTTTCGGTATAGAACATTGTTTTTCGTTGATTCTGGACACAACTCCTACTTTCGTAACTTTTTTTGGGTTCGTTGATTCGTAATTTTCCGTGTCTCTCTCACAACGACGCTGCCTATTATGCCTAATGTGCTTCGAATGGATTTGTACTTTTCTAAATACATAGCAGTTATTTGTAACGATTCGAAATCTCGTATTTTACTTTCGTTTTTTACATGCGGCTATAGCCTCCGCCCCCTGTACACCATTTTGAGAGGGAGTTCAGCACGGTGAGGGAGGAGCAGAGCAGAGTGTTATTGTGCTTCGTATGGATTCGTACATTCGTAACTTTTTTCATAACGAATTATGCCGAAGACATTCGGGCATTCGCTATTTGCGATATAATTTATTTCGGATTCGGTTCTATTCGGAAATTCGAATGCTTCCGAATGTCCGAAAGTTCCTAAATTTGGACGAATTTCGATTCGTTACGAAACGAATTGCACAAGCCTAGCATTCAGGGCAACGGGGGTGTTGCATTCAGGGCACTTGTGAGGCTGTATTGATGGGCAGTGACCCTTAATTTGATTCACAGTTCTTTATTTAAAATGTACGATTTTTTTAAAGTGAATAAATAAATACGGTATATCCAAATAACACGCCTGAGCTCATCTCTTCACCACACACAGCCACAAAGGCAAGGGAATTCTTGTTGGGCATTGTGTATTAGTTGCTCGAACGAACACACTTAGACCAAATTTTAATGGTTCACAGAATGTCAGGCAAAATGGTCGGCCTTCACGCATGTTCACTTCATCAAATCTGGCCCTCTTTGAAAAAAGTTTGGACACCCCTGGTTTAGTGTTAATGACCCACCTGTGCTGATCTCCCAAGTCTAGATATATAAATGGGGGTAGGGGGGGTTATCTTCTGGGGAAAAAAAAAAAGATCTAAAGTGCAGGACAGAGAACACAGGTGAGGAACACGACCATTACCAGAGTATTACCGGCTGATATCACCCAGTCCCCGCCCTGGACCAATCAGTGAGGAGTATGGGTGGAGGAATGGATTTAGTGTTAATGACCCACCTGTGCTGATCTCTGTAGGAGTGTCCTCCTCTATATATGTCCCCATTCTTCCATCCTCCTCCATAGACTGCTGATCATCCCTCACATACCTCTCTTCTTCTTCTGATTTAACCTCAACTTTTAGATCTATCAGATCTTCATCCTAAACCAAGAGAAGGAGAGAAAATAATATCTGTAAAAATATTATCTACAATGATGTGAGATTACATAGAAAAAATATCAGAGCCACCTCCACAAGTCCATGTTCTAGTGCTCCATGCCACCAACCTGATAAGGTTTAATGTAACTGTGATCTTCCTGTGTGGAATCCCGGGAATACAGAGGACGGGGACATCTCTCTGGCGGGTTCCTGGTATTAGGTGGCTCCATCATATCCTTGTGTCCTTCTGAAAACTCCTCCATCACTCCATACTCCTCATCCTCCTCTTTATACTCTTCTTTAACTACAATATTATAATCCCCGACGTTTCCACTCTGAATATATAATAAAACATTCATTGTAACAAAACAAGTTTGTGTAGAAGTCATAACTACGAATAATTGTTCCTCATCTACCTGATGATGGTGAGGGATGGTGTGACCTTCCTGTGTGGAATCCCAAGAAATAAGAGTGTCCTCCTCTATAAATGTCCCCGTTATTCCATCCTCCTCCATAGACTGCTGATCATCCCTCACATACCTCTCTTCTTCTTCTGATTTCACCTCAACTTTTATATCTATCAGATCTTCACCCTAAACCAAGAGAAGGATAGAAAATATCATCTTGTAGGGTTCATACATCAACTTCATGAGTCACTTTTGCGTTTCAGATGCTCCATCCCACCAACCTTGTAACAGTGAGGGATGGTGTGACCTTCCTGTGTGGAATCCCGGGAATACAGAGGACGGGGACATCTCTCTGGTGGGTTCCTGGTATTAGGTGGCTCCATCATATCCTTGTGTCCTTCTGAAAACTCCTCCATCACTCCATACTCCTCATCCTCCTCTTTATACTCTTCTTTAACAACAATATTATCATCCCCGAGGTTTCCACTCTGAATATATAATAAAACTTTCATTATAATAAACATGATGTGTATAAATCATAACTACCAATAATTGTTCCTCGTCTACCTGATGATGGTGGGGGATGGTGTGACCTTCCTGTGTGGAATCCCGGGAATACAGAGGACGGGGACATCTCTCTGGTGGGTTCCCATTACTGGATCCATCTGTAGGAAACACACACACTGACTGAATACATTGTTTCTATGTGTTTATCAGATGATGGGGGATCTAGGTGGAGCCTCCGTACTGCTCTCTCCTTTACAATAAAGTCTCCTCTTACCCGGTGATGTGAGGGGCGGCTGATTGTCCATCATGACGTCCTTGTAGAGATCCTTGTGTCCTTCTAAATACTCCTACATAGAGAAACAGACCGTGAAATCCTGGCACCATATAAGAACCTGACTCATAGGACCAACTGACTCTGGATGGGAGGACACGAGATGTAGGGTCAGTGTGATGTCACAGGACATGCTGACTCTGGATGGGAGGACACGAGATGTAGGGTCAGTGTGATGTCATAGGACATGCTGACTCTGGATGGGAGGACACGAGATGTAGGGTCAGTGTGATGTCATAGGACATGTTGACTCTGGATGGGAGGACACGAGATGTAGGGTCAGTGTGATGTAATAGGACATGTTGACTCTGGATGGGAGGACACGAGATGTAGGGTCAGTGTGATGTCATAGGACATGTTGACTCTGGATGGGAGGACACGAGATGTAGGGTCAGTGTGATGTCATAGGACATGTTGACTCTGGATGGGGGGACACGAGATGTAGGGTCAGTGAGATGTCATAGGACATGCTGACTCTGGATGGGAGGACACGAGATGTAGGGTCAGTGTGATGTCATAGGACATGTTGACTCTGGATGGGGGGACACGAGATGTAGGGTCAGTGTGATGTCATAGGACATGCTGACTCTGGATGGGAGGACACGAGATGTAGGGTCAGTGTGATGTCATAGGACATGCTGACTCTGGATGGGAGGACACGAGATGTAGGGTCAGTGTGATGTCATAGGATATGCTGACTCTGGATGGGAGGACACGAGATGTAGGGTCAGTGTGATGTCATAGGACATGCTGACTTTGGATGGGAGGACACGAGATGTAGGGTCAGTGTGATGTCATAGGACATGCTGACTCTGGATGGGAGGACACGAGATGTAGGGTCAGTGTGATGTCATAGGACATGCTGACTCTGGATGGGGGGGACACGAGATGTAGGGTCAGTGAGATGTCATAGGACATGCTGACTCTGGATGGGAGGACACGAGATGTAGAGTCAGTGTGATGTCATAGGACATGCTGACTCTGGATGGGAGGACATGTGATGTAGGGTCAGTGTGATGTCATAGGACATGCTGACTCTGGATGGGAGGACATGTGATGTAGGGTCAGTGTGATGTCATAGGACATGCTGACTCTAGATGGGAGGACACGAGATGTAGGGTCAGTGTGATGTCATAGGACAGTGATGGCGAACCTTGGCACCCCAGATGTTTTGGAACTACATTTCCCATGATGCTTAACTACACTGCAGCATGCATGAGCATCATGGGAAATGTAGTTCCAAAACATCTGGGGTGCCGAGGTTCGCCATCACTGTCATAGGACATGCTGACTCTGGATGGGAGGACATGTGATGTAGGGTCAGTGTGATGTCATAGGACATGCTGACTCTGGATGGGAGGACACGAGATGTAGGGTCAGTGTGAAGTCATAGGACATGCTGACTCTGGATGGGAGGACATGTGATGTAGGGTCAGTGTGATGTCATAGGACATGCTGACTCTAGATGGAGGGACAAGTCAAACAATCCATTAGAATAGACTGACAAGGTGAACAGCTAGTTGATGGAAGAGTGAAATTTCACAGATTTGCAGCTTTGCTACAAATCTGTCTTCTCTGTTCTAAGCTCAGCAGGCATGTTGTTCCATGGCTATACCTTGTAAGGTTCTGCTGCTACCGATTATCTAACAGGACTTGTGTTCAGGACTGGTTAACCACCTGCTGTTTTTTCAATTAGCTATAACCCTGCCAGGCCATCGAATTCTATTTAAGCTTGGCTCATTACTTTAGACATTGCCTGAGCACCAGCCAGTGTTCCTAGTGCCAGGTCCTCCAGCGTTTCCCAGTGATTTCCAAAACATTCCTAGTGTCCCCTATGATTCCTAGTAGAGAAGATTCCTAGTGTCCCCTATGATTCCTAGTAGAGAAGATTCCTAATGTCCCCTATGATTCCTAGTAGAGAAGATTCCTAGTGTCCCCTATGATTCCTAGTAGAGAAGATTCCTAGTGTCCCCTAGGATTCCTAGTAGAGAAGATTCCTAAAGTCCCCTAGGATTCCTAGTAGAGAAGATTCCTAAAGTCCCCTATGATTCCTAGTAGAGAAGATTCCTAAAGTCCCCTAGGATTCCTAGTAGAGAAGATTCCTAAAGCCCCCTAGGATTCCTAGTAGAGAAGATTCCTAATGTCCCCTAGGATTCCTAGTAGAGAGGATTCCTAAAGTCCCCTAGGATTCCTAGTAGAGAAGATTCCTAAAGTCCCCTAGAATTCCTAGTAGAGAAGATTCCTAAAGTCCCCCAGGATTCCTAGTAGAGAAGATTCCTAAAGTCCCTTAGGATTCCTAGTAGAGAAGATTCCTAATGTCCCCTAGGATTCCTAGTAGAGAAGATTCCTAATGTCCCCTAGGATTCCTAGTAGAGAAGATTCCTAATGTCCCCTAGGATTCCTAGTAGAGAAGATTCCTAAAGTCCCCTATGATTCCTAGTAGAGAAGATTCCTAAAGTCCCCCAGGATTCCTAGTAGAGAAGATTCCTAATGTCCCCTAGGATTCCTAGTAGAGAAGATTCCTAATGTCCCCTAGGATTCCTAGTAGAGAGGATTCCTAAAGTCCCCTAGGATTCCTAGTAGAGAAGATTCCTAAAGTCCCCTATGATTCCTAGTAGAGAAGATTCCTAATGTCCCCTAGGATTCCTAGTAGAGAAGATTCCTAATGTCCCCTAGGATTCCTAGTAGAGAAGATTCCTAAAGTCCCCTAGGATTCCTAGTAGAGAAGATTCCTAATGTCCCCTAGGATTCCTAGTAGAGAAGATTCCTAATGTCCCCTAGGACTCCTAGTAGAGAAGATTCCTAAAGTCCCCTAGAATTCCTAGTAGAGAAGATTCCTAAAGTCCCCTAGGATTCCTAGTAGAGAAGATTCCTAAAGTCCCTTAGGATTCCTAGTAGAGAAGATTCCTAATGTCCCCTAGGATTCCTAGTAGAGAAGATTCCTAATGTCCCCTAGGATTCCTAGTAGAGAAGATTCCTAAAGTCCCTTAGGATTCCTAGTAGAGAAGATTCCTAATGTCCCCTAGGATTCCTAGTAGAGAAGATTCCTAAAGTCCCCTAGGATTCCTAGTAGAGAGGATTCCTAAAGTCCCCTAGGATTCCTAGTAGAGAAGATTCCTAAAGTCCCCTATGATTCCTAGTAGAGAAGATTCCTAATGTCCCCTAGGATTCCTAGTAGAGAAGATTCCTAATGTCCCCTAGGATTCCTAGTAGAGAAGATTCCTAATGTCCCCTAGGATTCCTAGTAGAGAAGATTCCTAATGTCCCCTAGGATTCCTAGTAGAGAAGATTCCTAAAGTCCCCTAGGATTCCTAGTAGAGAAGTTTCCTAATGTCCCCTAGGATTCCTAGTAGAGAAGATTCCTAATGTCCCCTATGATTCCTAGTAGAGAAGATTCCTAATGTCCCCTAGGATTCCTAGTAGAGAAGATTCCTAAAGTCCCCTAGGATTCCTAGTAGAGAAGATTCCTAATGTCCCCTAGGATTCCTAGTAGAGAAGATTCCTAATGTCCCCTAGGATTCCTAGTAGAGAAGATTCCTAATGTCCCCTAGGATTCCTAGTAGAGAGGATTCCTAAAGTCCCCTAGGATTCCTAGTAGAGAAGATTCCTAAAGTCCCCTAGGATTCCTAGTAGAGAAGATTCCTAAAGTCCCCTAGAATTCCTAGTAGAGAAGATTCCTAAAGTCCCCTAGGATTCCTAGTAGAGAAGATTCCTAAAGTCCCTTAGGATTCCTAGTAGAGAAGATTCCTAATGTCCCCTAGGATTCCTAGTAGAGAAGATTCCTAATGTCCCCTAGGATTCCTAGTAGAGAAGATTCCTAAAGTCCCTTAGGATTCCTAGTAGAGAAGATTCCTAATGTCCCCTAGGATTCCTAGTAGAGAAGATTCCTAAAGTCCCCTAGGATTCCTAGTAGAGAGGATTCCTAAAGTCCCCTAGGATTCCTAGTAGAGAAGATTCCTAAAGTCCCCTATGATTCCTAGTAGAGAAGATTCCTAATGTCCCCTAGGATTCCTATTAGAGAAGATTCCTAATGTCCCCTAGGATTCCTAGTAGAGAAGATTCCTAATGTCCCCTAGGATTCCTAGTAGAGAAGATTCCTAATGTCCCCTAGGATTCCTAGTAGAGAAGATTCCTAAAGTCCCCTAGGATTCCTAGTAGAGAAGTTTCCTAATGTCCCCTAGGATTCCTAGTAGAGAAGATTCCTAATGTCCCCTATGATTCCTAGTAGAGAAGATTCCTAATGTCCCCTAGGATTCCTAGTAGAGAAGATTCCTAAAGTCCCCTAGGATTCCTAGTAGAGAAGATTCCTAATGTCCCCTATGATTCCTAGTAGAGAAGATTCCTAAAGTCCCCTATGATTCCTAGTAGAGAAGATTCCTAAAGTCCCCTAGGATTCCTAGTAGAGAAGATTCCTAATGTCCCCTAGGATTCCTAGTAGAGAGGATTCCTAAAGTCCCCTAGGATTCCTAGTAGAGAAGATTCCTAATGTCCCCTAGGATTCCTAGTAGAGAAGATTCCTAATGTCCCCTAGGATTCCTAGTAGAGAAGATTCCTAATGTCCCCTAGGATTCCTAGTAGAGAAGATTCCTAAAGTCCCCTAGGATTCCTAGTAGAGAAGATTCCTAAAGTCCCCTAGGATTCCTAGTAGAGAAGATTCCTAAAGTCCCCTAGAATTCCTAGTAGAGAAGATTCCTAAAGTCCCCTAGGATTCCTAGTAGAGAAGATTCCTAAAGTCCCCTAGGATTCCTAGTAGAGAAGATTCCTAATGTCCCCTAGGATTCCTAGTAGAGAAGATTCCTAATGTCCCCTAGGATTCCTAGTAGAGAAGATTCCTAAAGTCCCCTATGATTCCTAGTAGAGAAGATTCCTAAAGTCCCCTAGGATTCCTAGTAGAGAAGATTCCTAATGTCCCCTAGGATTCCTAGTAGAGAGGATTCCTAAAGTCCCCTAGGATTCCTAGTAGAGAAGATTCCTAAAGTCCCCTATGATTCCTAGTAGAGAAGATTCCTAAAGTCCCCTAGAATTCCTAATAGAGAAGATTCCTAATGTCCCCTAGGATTCCTAGTAGAGAAGATTCCTAAAGTCCCCTAGGATTCCTAGTAGAGAAGATTCCTAAAGTCCCCTAGGATTCCTAGTAGAGAAGATTCCTAATGTCCCCTAGGATTCCTAGTAGAGAAGATTCCTAATGTCCCTTAGGATTCCTAGTAGAGAAGATTCCTAAAGTCCCCTATGATTCCTAGTAGAGAAGATTCCTAATGTCCCCTAGGA
Organism: Rana muscosa; assembly: GCA_029206835.1. NCBI lineage: Eukaryota > Metazoa > Chordata > Amphibia > Anura > Ranidae > Rana > Rana muscosa. The sequence goes on along the minus strand of CM055123.1, from coordinate 418,083,470 downwards.
TTCCTAGTAGAGAAGACTCCTCAAGACCCCTATGATTCCTAGTAGAGAAGACTCCTCAAGACCCCTATGATTCCTAGTAGAGAAGTTTCCTAGTGCCCCCCCATGATTCCTAATAGCGAAGATTTCTAATGCCTTCATGATTCCTAATAGCGAAGATTTCTAATGCCTCCATGATTCCTAATGGAGAAGATTGCTAATCTTCCCCATGATTCCTGGTGGTGAATATTCCTAGTGCCCCCCCTATGATTCCTAGTAGAGAAGATTCCTAGTGCCCTTCCATCATTCCTAATGGAGAATATTCCCAATAGGGTTGTCCCGATACCACTTTTTAAATGTCATGTGACAGTGGCACTAGTGGCTGTGGGTCACGGAGGGCGACACAGAGGGGGACTGGAGGAGGATACGGGGACAGTCAGGGATGTCAGCTGCTTTATTGAAATCTATACAGGGAGATCGGTGCATGTAACACTCCCGCCCCCCCACACTGCCGCACTGATCATCCCTGACTGTCCAGGTATCGGGTGAAGCATCAGAGCATGTCACAGGCAGGGAGACATTTCCAGATTGATGCAGCTACAGATCGGGGAAATGTCTCACTGCCTGTGATTAGCGCTGCGCGGTGCCAGCTTCCTGGCAGGCTCGGGCACGTGGGGTTTGCGAACACGCCCAAGCTCATCCTTACTGAGAACGGTGTTGTATTGCATTTGAGCAGAGAAGATGAGTTTTGAGAAGCAGCAGAAGAGACATTGTCATTGTGTGTGCTAATTGATTCAATAAACAAACGACTTTTCGAATTACAATTCGTTATCACAAATATATATACATACATAAACAAATTATCCAAAAGCAAAACAATTAAACAATAAAACAAATCGATTTGTTGGAACGAATATCTATACTCTACAGAAATATTGAATTATCTGATAACGAATTAACGTAACATAATGAATTATAATAAAATTATGTATTTTAGGAATGAAAACAAAACAACATTTTCCATCATGCACAAGTCTAGTCTGTACTCTACTGTCCTGTGATCCCTGCACCTCAGTGCTGTAAGGGACTCTTCTCTGTCTGCTCAGGTGAGTCCGAGACCCACAGCCTGGGAATCATCTGCAACACCACTCACCTCCAGATCTGGAGAAGACCAGGCGGTTCCTGAGACTCTGCACCTCGGCACTTCCAAGGGACCTCACCTTTGTGTTACGTGCCGGCAGGCTGGGTTCCGATAGATCCTTCCCATCCTAGACTCCTCGTGAACCTCACTTTATCCCGTGTACCTGCATTCCCTGGGACCCCTGTGCCCCTCAGTGTTCCTCATACATATTGTTACCACTGTGTACCTGTAAGCTCAGCATCCTACTGCTACTAAGATACTCCTGTGAGACCAGTGCAGTAGGGGTATTTTTATTGGTATTCCATGTCCTTACTGCCAGTAAAACCAGCACCCCAGTGCTGCAATATATTCCTGTGAGCCCTGTATTTCGTGCTCTTCAAGCTAAGGTGACCCGATTTTTAATATGAAATCCTGGGGCATATTTTTTTTTTTACTAGCAATGGCGGCAATCAGCGACTCTCTGCTCGTCGCCGCCGCTGCCCGCCTCACAGCCTGTCTCCGAACCCCGGCTACTACTGGGTGGGGAGCGGAGGAAGATCACTCCGCCAGGGAAGGCAAGGAGATAAGCAGACAGGCAGCTGGCCGGGACTTGAGCCAAGGGAGAAGAACATGCGAGCAGAGCTGGATGGGCACCCGAAACTGAAGAAATGTTCCCTCCGCTCCGACCAGCACATCATCATCAAAAAGGGGCACAGATAATGGAAAAAAATACACCCCCCTAAGCTAGTAGGTGCGGCGGAGCGGGGGTGTGTAATTCAGATTTATTTATTTTTTTATTCTGCACTGACTGTCTTTGAAATTGCCCCAACCCCTGTTCAAATCCAATCAGAGGACAAAACCGGGGACAGTGTCCTCAATCCGGGGACAAAATCGGGGACAGACTTGGTCCGGGGACAGTGTCCTCAATCCGGGGACTGTCCCCGGAAACCGGGGATGTCTGGTCACCCTACTCCAAGCCCTGAACCAGGTCAGATGTAACCTGCACAGGTCCGCTCTCCGAGCACACCGCCATCCGGCATGAAGGGAGAGTCCACGATCCCAACCGTACCGGTGGATAAATATAAAATAAGATCTTATTACCTCCTCTGCCGCCATTTCCAGTATTTTCACCTCACTACTTTATACCGACCCACCCCTCATCCAGGACTTCCTAGTTATATCTGACATCACTTCCTGTCTTCCATAGAGACTTCCTGTTTTGATTTAAAGGGGTTGCTCCACCGGAAAAAAAAAATTTCAAGCCAGCAGCTACAGCTACAGCAGCTGCTGGCTTTTAATATTTGGACACTTACCTGTCCTGGAGTCCAGCGACGTCCGCAGCAGAGGACGAGCGACCGCTCGTCGCTCTGCTGCTCCCTCCGCCATCCTCGCTGAGGGAACCAGGAAGTGAAGCCCTGCGGCTTCATGCCCGGTTCCCTACGGCGCATGCGCGAGTCGCGCTGCGCCGTTCTGACTGGTCCTCCTGTGTTCTGGGAGCCGAGTGTCTCCCAGAACACCAAGGGAAGTCTGCGGGAAGTGACGTAACTCCCGCAGATTCCCGGAGACAGGACTCCCGGATGTGGGTGAAAATACCTGTCTTAGACAGGTATCTTCACCCCCTTCCCCCCTGAAAGGTGTCAATTGTGACACCGGAGGGGGGGAGGGTTCCAAATAGCAAAAGTTGCTATTTAGGGTGGAGCTCCACTTTAAGTGAGATAACCATCTTGAGAGCTCAAAGGAACTGGAAACCCCGAGAAATGTCTCGTAGTGTGAACACGGCCTTGTGCTGTGTGTGTGTATGTACTGTATATCCTTATAGATGGGGTCATCTCCACTCCCACCAAGGGGGAGAGAAATATTTTACTACAGTGACTATGGAGGAAGAGGACGGACATGACGGGGTTATTGGGTGTAAATAGAAGATAAGATCCTATTACCTCCTCTGCTGCCACTTCCAGCAACGTCTCCTCTCTACTTCCTCCCGACTCACCTCTCACCCGGAACTTCCTATGTATATGTGAGATCACTTCCTGTCTTCCATAGAGACTTCCTGTCTGGGTAGGTATGAGATCACCATCTTGTGGAGCTCAGAGGAACTGCAGCCCCGAGAAACGTCTCGTAGTGTAAACACGGCCTTGTGCTGTGTGTGTATGTACTGTATATCCTTATAGATGGGGTCATCTCCACTCCCACCAAGGGGGAGAGAAATAATATTACTGCCTAGTCCAGACTTTCTCAGCCAGGGTTCCTCCAAGGGGTTCTAGGGGTTCCTCTCTGTCACATACGTGTAAGCCCTGGTGCAGCTTTGAAATCGCGCTACTTCAGAGCGATTTCAAAGCCGCACATCCGTGCGATTTGCACTGCGGATTTCATTGTGACTCAACCACTTCAGCTCCGAGAGGTTTACCCCCTCCCCATGACCACATGACCAGGCCATTTTTTGTGATACGGCACTGCGTTAATTTATTTGACAATTGCGTGTTCGTGCGACGTTGTACCCGAATAATATCTACAAACAGACTGCCGTTCTGCATCGTGAATGATTGGAGGGTCCTGAACGACATCGGGTCTGCCAGACCCACTGATTGGCTCCCACTGTGTCCAGACCCGAAAGAGCAAAATTCCATACTTGTACGTGATTTTGCGCAGGAAAGCCGCCACCCCGCAGTATATGTACGTGGGGCATCCAGCAAGTGGTTAACAGAAGTCTATGCAAGTCGCAATTAAATCTGTAAAAAGTAGTGCAAAACCTTTTTCATAATCGCTGCGACACGAGTCACGGTGATATGATCAGTTCCATTGCCGGCAATGGGGTGTGACTTGTCATGCGATTTGGAGCTGTCAAACCGCATGATAAGTCACATCGGTGTTAACAGGAGCTAAGTGAAGCTTGGGATGATGAGGATGGCTTCTTGCACAATTCCCATTGGTGGTAGAGACAGGAACTGCTAGGCCAGCGGAAGGATGTAGGCGCCAGGAAGTTCATTCAGCAAACTTGAATTTGGAGATGCTGAGGTTAGATGAACAGATGTGAGGAGTTGGATCATTCGCCGAGTTCGGTAATAGCCAGGCAAATAGGTACAGATTCACGATCAGAATCCTGGTCAGAGGCAGGCAGGGATCAGCAACAGGCTGGCAGTGAGCTACAAAATCTGTAGGCATAATCTTAGTGAAAAGTCTAAGCTGGGGTCGGTAACACGGATCAGCAGCAGATATAAGCAGAAAAGGGGAATCCAAAGAAGAGTCAGACGGAGATGGATCAGTAATAGGGATGAGCTTCGAGTTCGAGTCAAACTCATGTTCAACACGAACATTGCCTGTTCGCACATTCGCCCAACAGCGAACAATTTGGGGTGTTCGCGGCAAATTTCGAAAAGCCGTGGAACACCCTGTAAAAGTCTATGGGAGAAATCTAAAGTGCTAATTTTAAAGACTTAAATGCAAATTATTGTCATAAAAAGTGTTTGGGGACCCGGGTCCTGCCCCAGGGGACATGTATCAATGAAAAAAAAAGTTTTAAAAACGAACGTTTTTTCGGGAGCAGTGATTTTAATAATGCTTAAAGTGAAACATTAAAAGTGAAATATTCCTTTAAATTTCGTACCTGGGGGGTGTGTATAGTATGCCTGTAAAGCAGCGCTTGTTTCCCGTGCTTAGAACTGTCCCTGCACAAAGTGTCATTTCTGAAGGGAAAAAAGTCATTTAAAAGCACTCGCGGCTATTAATGAATTGTCGGCTCTCGGCAATACAGAGAAAAGTCATTGATAAAAAAAAAATGCGTGGGGGTTCCCCCCAAGTTCAGTTACCAGGCCCTTCAGGTCTGGTATGGATATTAAGGGGAACCCTGCGTCAAATTTAAAAAATAAATTACGTGGGGTTCCCCCCAAATATCCATACCAGACCCTTTATCCGAGCACGCAACCTGGCAGGCTGCAGGAAAAGAGGGAGGGACGAGAGAGCATGAGAGCACCCCCCCTCCTGAACCGTACCAGGCAACATGCCCTCAACATGAGGAGGATGCTTTGGGGGTCTGTGACCCCTCAAAGCACCATGTCCCCATGTTGATGGGGACAAGGGCCTCATCCCCACAACCCTTGCCCGGTGGTTGTGGGGGTCTGCGGGCAGGGGGCTTATCGGAATCTGGAAGACCCCTTTAACAAAGGGGACCCCCAGATCCCGGTCCCCCCTATGTGAATTGGTAAAGGGTACATTGTACCGCTACCATTTTACATAGAAATTGTAAAAAATAAACACACAGACACAATTGGGAAAGTCCTTTATTAAAAATAAAAAAATAAAAAATAAAAAACCCATTCCAGCGATGTAATCCAGTGTCCCGCGGTGATCCGATGTCCAGCGCTGCAGTCTCCACTCCACACGAAACATCATTGGCTGAGCGGACCTGATGGGGAACTTCCTCCGCAGTGTAATAAATGAATAGACCCGCCCCTTCTCACGTTCCCCATCAGGTCCGCTCAGCCAATGACGTAGGTGTAAGGCTGAGCGGACCTGATGGGGAACGTGAGAAGGGGCAGGTCTATTCATTTATTACACTGCGGAGGAAGTTCCCCATCAGGTCCGCTCAGCCAATGACGTAGGCGGGGTCTGAGGTACGAGGGGGCGGGGTCACCCGTCAGATCATAGGGGTAAGCCCCGGCTTTCCCCGCTTGCGGGGAATAGCCAATGACGTAGGCGGGATCCTCCCCATGTTGAGGGCATGTGGCCTGGTACGGCTCAGGAGGGGGGGGGCGCTCTCGCGTCCCCCCCCTCTTTTTCTGTGGCCTGCCAGGTTGCGTGCTCGGATAAAGGGTCTGGTATGGATTTTTGGGGGGAACTCCACGCCATTTTTTTTTTATTTGGCGTGGAGTTCCCCTTAAAATCTATACCAGACCTAAAGGGTCTGGTATGGATATTTGGGGGGAACCCCACATAATTTTTTTTTTATTTGACGCAGGGTTCCCCTTAATATCCATACCAGACCTGTAGGGCCTGGTAATGGAATTTGGGGGGAACCCCCACGCATTTTTTTTTTTTCCTTCAGAAATGACACTTTGTGCAGGGACAGTTCTAAGCACAGGAAACAAGCGCTGCTTTACAGGCATACTATACACCCACACCCCCAGGTACGACATTTAAAGGAATATTTCACTTTTATTGTTTCACTTTAAGCATTATTAAAATCACTGCTCCTGAAAAAAAGCCAGTTTTTAAAACTTTTTTTTGCATTGATACATGTCCCCTGGGGCAGGACCCCGGGTCCCCAAACACTTTTTAGGACAATAACTTGCATATTAGCCTTGATAATTAGCACTTATGATTTCGAACGTTCGAGTCTATTGTATTTAATAAGGTTCTAAAGTTTGCGCGAACTTTAGGTCTGTTCGCAGGTTCTGGTGCGAACCAAACGGGGGGGGGGGGGTGTTCGGCTCATCCCTAATCAGTAACAGGATCAAGCAGGCTTTCAGGAACACGAGTCTGAAAGCTGAAGACCATCCAACAGTTATGCCCCGTACACGCGGTCGGAATTTCCGCCAGCAAAAGTCCGATGTGAGCTTTTGGTCGGAAATTCCGACCGTGTGTATGCTCCATCGGATTTTTGCTGGTGGAATTTCCACCAGCAAAAGATTGAGAGCAGGTTCTCAATTTTTCCGACGGAAAAAAATCAGATCGGGAATTCCGATCGTCTGTAACAATTCCGACGCATGCTCGAAAACAATTTTACGCATCCTTGGAAGCATTGAGCCAAATTTTCTCGGCTCGTCGTAGTGTTGTACGTCACTGCGTTCTTGACGGTCAAAAGTTCAGAGAACTTTTGTGCGACCGTGTGTATGCAAGCCAAGCTTGAGCGGAATTTTCATCAGAGAAACCATCCAAAGTTTTTCCGACGGAATTTCCGTTCGTGTGTATGGGGCATAATACTAAGCAGGCCTCAGATTTAAAAAGGCCACCAGGTGCCAGGATTCTTGTGCGAATGCATGCGTTCTTCTTGAAAGTCCAGTTCCTTACCTCTCAAGGCCCCCTTTATCCAGATAGTATTCCTGCGGGCCCGCCAAACACACAGGAAGAAAAGGAGGAGGAGGAGGATTGTGTCAGCATAGACATGGAGGATAACACTCAGCAGCAGTCTTCAAGGGATCGTTTTCAGTCCCCAGAAACCCAAGGAGTTGTACGTGGCTGGGAGGAGGTAGTTGCGGATCATGTGATCCTTAGTGACCCAGAGGACTCAGAATCAAATGCCTCTGCAAACTTACGCTGCATGGCCTCTCTGATTCTGCAAAGCCTGCAAAAGGACCCTAGGATTTGTGGTATCAAGGAGAGGGATCATTACTGGCTGGCAACCCTTCTTGATCCACGTTACAAGGGTAAGGTTGCAGAACTCATCCTGCCTTTGCAGGGGGAGCAGAGGATGAAACATCTTCAGGAGGCCTTGAAGAAAAGTTTGTGCAATGCATTTCCAGAGCCTGGGAGGTTCCAATTTCCTGGTGCTGGACAACGTGTTGCTGAGGCTTTGTTCAGTCAGAGAAAGAGCGGTGGAGAAGGTGGCCGGCTGACCGATGCCTTCAGACAATTCTTCAGTCCTCAGCGCCAAGGTCTGATCCGTTCAAGCAACCATCACCAGCGTCTGAATTACATGGTGCAGGGATATCTAGGGGCAAGAGCAGACCTGGAGACCTTCCCAACAGAGCATCCACTGGGTTACTGGGTCTTGTCTTGAGGATGGACTACTGGCCAGAGCTTGCTCAATATGCAATTGAGCTACTGGCCTGTCCTGCATCCAGTGTTATTTCTGAACGCACATTTAGTGCTGCTGGAGGGTTTGTAACGGATCACAGAGTGCGCCTGTCCACAGACTCCGTTGATAGGCTCACATTCATAAAAATGAATCAGTCTTGAATCAGCAGCTACCAAGCACCTGATGCTGATGTAACCGATTGAATTTTCTATGAATGTGGGATCCCTTGAAGACTGCCTATGCCATTGCTGAGTGACTATCCTATTATGCTGAGTGACTATCCTATTCCTCCTCAATCTTGATGATGCTAGCTTCTAAGAATATTTTAGTTTAGGGCACCACCACCACTGCCTAAGGCCCAATTTTTCTGCCCCTGTTTAACAGGGGCATGCAATTAAAATTTTTGATCTAATATTTCACAGCAGGGCCCGTTCCTGCACTCAACAAGAGTATCTGTGAGGGGTTATTGTGTTGTGGTACCACCACCAAAGGCCCAATTTTTCTGCCCTTGTTTAACAGGGGCATGTAATTACAATTTTTAAACTAATATTTCACAGCAGGGCCCGGCCGGTTCCTGCGCTCAACAAGAGTATCTGAGGGGTTACAATGTTGTGCCACCACCACCACCATCAAAGGCCCAATTTTTCTGCCCCTGTTTAACAGGGGCATGTAATTACAATTTTTGATCTAATATTTTACAGTAGGGCCCGTTCCTGCGCTCAACAAGAGTATCTGTGAGGGGTTATAGTGTTGTGGCACCACCAACACCTAAGGCCCAATTTTCTGCAGAGTATATAGGGCAGGCCGTATAGTATATATACTGATGTTAAGAGTATATAGGGCCTGGGGGACCCCCACGCCTTTTTTTATTTTGCTGCGTGAACCCATGCCGTTTTTTTCAATGAGTTTTATCTGTATTGCAGAGACTTGAAAATTCATTACAGCCGCAATCAGTTTTAAATAAAAAAAAATTCCTTTAGAAGTGTAATTTTGCTACGGGACTGTTCTAAACACGGGAAAATGTGCCACTTTACAGGCATACTATACACACCCCCCAGGCTCGAAATTTTAATATTTCATTTTTATTGTTTCACTTTAATCATTATTAAAATCACTGCTCCCGAAAAAACGGCCGTCTTTAAAACTTTTTTTTGCATTGATACATGTCCCCTTGGGCAGGACCCGGGTCCCCAAACACTTTTTATGGCAATACCATGCATATAAGCCTTTAAAATTAGCACTTTTGATTTTTCATGTTCGTGTCCCATAGACTTTAACGGTGTTCGCGTGTTCGAACAAACTTTTTGCCTGTTCGCATGTTCTGCTGCGAACTGAACCGTGTGGTGTTCGGCTCATCCCTACCCTCCACACTCCTCTCCTGTACATACTGCCCACTGTCATACCCTCCATACTCCTCTCCTGTACATACCACACACTCTCATACCCCCCCACACTCCTCTCCTGGACATACTGCCCACTGTCATACCCTCCATACTCCCCTCCTGTACATACCACACACTCTCATACCCCCCCACCCCACACTCCTCTCCTGGACATACTGCCCACTGTTATACCCTGCACACTCCTCTCCTGTACATACTGCCAATTGTCATACCCTGCACACTCCCCTCCTGTACATACTGCTCACTGTCATAACCCCCACACTCCTCTCCTGTACATACTGCTCACTGTCATACCCTCCACACTCCTCTCATGTACATACTGCCCACTGTCGTACCCTCCACACTCCTCCCCTGTACATACCGCCCACTGTCATATTCTCCACACTCCTCTCCTGTACATACCCTCCACACTACTCTCCTGTACATACTGCCCACTGTCATACCCCCCACACTCCTCTCCTATACATACTGTCCACTGTCATATCCTCCACACTCCTCTCCTGTACATACCGCCTACTGTCATACCCTCCACACTCCTCTCCTGTACATACTGCCCTCTGTCATATCCTCAACACTCCACTCCTGTACATACTGCCCACTGTCATACCCCCCACACTCCTCTCCTGTACATACTGCCCACTGTCATACCCCCCACACTCCTCTCCTGTACATACTGCCCACTGTCATACCCCAACACTCCTCTCCTGTACATACTGCCCACTGTCATACCCCCCACACTCCTCTCCTGCACATACTGCCCACTGTCATACCCTCAACAGGCGATCTGAAAGTGAGGAAGAAAGATGATCTTGTGGTTGGAGGTGGTGATGGTGCAGAGGAGGAATTACAGGGTGGAATGATAAAAAGGGATTTTTATAACAGCTTACCTGTAAAATCCTTTTCTTGGAGTACATCACGGGACACAGAGCGACTTAGTCATTACTAATGGGTTATATAGATTACCTTCAGGTGTTGGCACTGGCCAATTCCAAACCGGAAGTACCCTCCCCTATATAAGCCCCTCCCACCCGGGAGCACCTCAGTTTTGTAGCCAAGCAATAAGTGTCCCAAAAAGAGGGGTGGGAGCTCTGTGTCCCGTGATGTACTCCAAGAAAAGGATTTTACAGGTAAGCTGTTATAAAAATCCCTTTTTCTTTTTCGTACATCACGGGACACAGAGCGACTTAGTCATTACTAATGGGACGTCCCAAAGCAATGCCAAATGAGGGGAGGGATACATAAGCTGGGCGCCATCAGGCATGAGGCTCTTTTGCGGCCTGCAACACACTGCGCCCAAAGGCGACATCCTCCTGACTTCTGACGTCTACCTGGTAGAATCTAGTAAACGTGTGTACTAAGGACCATGTTGTGGCCTTACAGTACTTGAGCCAGGGAGGCTTGGTGATGCACTGCCCATGAAGTTCCAACTGCTCTTGTGGAGTGCGCCCTAACTTTGAACGGAGGCGGTCTCCTTTTCAAGCCATAGGCTTGTATTATGACCTGTCGAATCCACTTGGCTAAAGTAGATTTTTGATGCTGCCTGACCCTTTCTGGGGCCTTCCGGCAGAACAAACAAAGTATCCGTTCTGCGAATCTGAGCAGTGGCTTTAAGATAAGCTTTAACTGCTCTTACTACATCCAAAGAATGCAATAACTTTTCCTCTACCGAACTAGGTTTGGGGAAAAAGGAAGGAAGAACCACATCTTGGTTCAAATGGAACCTCGATACCACCTTAGGAAGAAGGCTGGATGAGGACGTAATACTACTCTGTCCTTATGGATAACCAGATATGGCTCCTTACAGGACAAGGCGGCTAATTCCGATACTCTTTTAGCCGAACAAATGGCTACTAAGAAAATCAATTTCCTGGTGAAAAGAACCAAGAAAATGTGCCGCAATGGTTCAAATGGTTGTTTCTGTAGAACCGACAGAACCAGGTTTAAGTCCCATGGACATATGGGAATACTAACCGGAGGGCTAATACGCATCACTCCTTGTATGAAAGCTTTGATTAATGAATGCAAAGCCAAGGGCCTTTGAAAAAAAAATATTGACAAGGCCGTCTGACCCTTGATAGTACTCAAGGCAAGCTTCCTATGTACAGCCCACTGTAGGAAGTCCAGAATCCTACCTATTACGTACTTACGTGGATGCCATTTCCTGGCCTCACCCCACGTGATGTACGCCTTCTAGATCCTATAATAGATCTGCCTGGATACCGGCTTCCTGGCATTGATCATGGTAGATACCACAGGATTAGAGAGCCCTCTCTTTTTTAGAATGTGGGCTTCTATAGCCAGGCCGTCAACCTAGGGCTGGTAAGGAAGGGTAGTATATCGGTCCTTGCGAAAGCAGGTCCGGACGATGTGGGAGGGTCCAAGGACTTCCCACTGACATTTTTACAATCTCCGCGTACCATGCCCTTCGGGGCCACCAGAATCACTGGTTTCTTTTCTACCCTGATTCTGCGGATTAATCGCGGTGGGAATGCATATATCAGCTTGAACTGATCCCAAGGGAACACTAGGGCATCCGAACCGCAAGCTAGGGGATCCTTTGTGCGAGACACAAATCTGTCCACCTTTGCGTTGAATCTGGATGCTAGCAAATCTACATCCGGTGTTCCCCACCGCTGGCATATTGCCTGGAAAACCTCGGGGTGAAGAGACCATTCCCCCGGGCATAATTGCTGGCGACTTAAAAAAGTCCGCTCTCCAATTTTCCACTCCTGGGATGAAAACCGCGGATATGGCTGTGACATACCTTTCTGCCCATTCCAGGATGCATTTCGCTTCCCTCTGGGCTGCACGACTCCTGGTGCCACCCTGGAGATTGATATATGCCACTGCTGTGGCATTGTCTGATTGAATTCTGACAGGTGACCCTTGGAGTTTGGATGTCCATGCTACTAGGGCATACCGGGCTGCTCGTATCTCTAAGAGATTGGTGGGCAGGGCCTTCTCTGCTTCTGACCACTTGCCCTGGAGAGACCATTGCTCCAGTACTGCCCCCCAGCCTATGAGGCTGGCAACTGTAGTGACCACCTTCCAAGAAACCGGACTGAAGGGTTTCCCTTCCCAGATTCTGGGGCACCAACCACCAATGGAGGCTCTTGCGAACGGAAGGGGACAGGGACATTGGTAAGTCTAAAGCCTGAACTTTTTTGTTCCAGGCTGACAGTATGGCCCTCTGCAAGTTCCTTGAATGGAATTGACCGTAGGGTACCGCTTCGAATGAAGCCACCATTTTTCCCAGCAGCCTTATACACAGGCGTATGGATGGTTTTTCTTTTTTGTACCCACTAAGTGGGTCAAATCTTTCAAAGACGACACCTTCTCTGGAGGTAAGAAAATCTTTCTCTGATTTGAATCCAGTCTTAGCCCCCAAGTATTCCAGGCTTTTGACTGGTTTTAGGGCTGACTTGTCTCGGTTGATAATGCAACCGTGAGATTCCAGATACTTGATTATCTTGTGAACGACCACTTCTAGTTTTTTTCACTGAGTGGTCTATCAGCAACAAGTCGTCTAGATATGCCATTATCGTGAACTGAAAATGGCGCCCTTCTACTGCAAGGCGTAGAAAATTCTGGTGGGCCGGACAGATGGGAATATGCAAATAAGCATCCCTTATGTCGATCGAGGCTAACCATTCCTGCCCTTGTAGGGCGGTGGCCACCGATCGGATCGACTCCATCCGAAAAAAGTCCTGATATGTAGGAACTTGTTTAGCCCTTTTATATTCAATATGGGCCTCATGTCCCCATTTGGTTTGGGGACTGTGACAAGGTTCGAGTAAAACCCGAACCCGTTTTCTTTCAAGGGAACCTTCATGATTACCCTTGGGGCAATAGTTGCTCTAGTGCCAGAAGGAGGGATCCACTCTTCTGGGGATCGCTTGGCACGTTTGACCTTATAAAATGGGCAGGAGGAATGTCTTTTAACTCCAGCCTGTATCCCAGACTTACTGCGGGGATCACCCATCTCTGATGGTGTCCCGCCAGGTCTCTGTGAACAACTGAAGTCTTCCCCTCACCCGACTGAGTGGGGGCAACCCTTCATGACTTAGGGGGAGGTTTTGTACCTCTCTTGACCCAGGGTTTCTTGATACCCTGTGATTGTCTCTGATTTCTGCCCCCTGGATTTGACCGCGGAGGCCGTCGGAACTGTTTCACAGCCGATGTGCCAGGGACTGGAGAAGTAGGCCTCTTAAAAGAAGGACTTCTACCCTTGTTCTTAACCGGTGAGAGTGAACTTTTACCGGCAGAAATTTTCTGGATATATTTGTCCAGATCTTCTCCAAATAAGCGTTCTCCATGAAATGGGAAGCTAACCAGCAGTTTTTTACAGGGAGCTTCAGCAGACCAGTTTTTGAGCCACAGAAGCCTGTACTATAGACAGCGTAAAGCGGGAGGCCTGTTGGATTGTATCCTTTATGGCGTCCACCGCAAAACACAAGGCTCTAGGCAGGTCAGCTAGGGCAAGAGCCTGCTGATCTGGTAAGTCCCTTAAGACTTGTTTCAACTGATCTTTCACTGCTTGGCAGACTCCAATCGCTGCTACCGCAGGTTGTGTCACCATGCTTGCTGTAGAGAAAGCAGATTTTAGTAAAGACTCCAATTTTTTATCTATTGGGTCTTTGACATTGGAACATTATCTACTGGACATGTCAGTGATTTGTTCACAGAAGAGATGGCTGCGTCCACTGTAGGGACCCTCCATTTTTTTATGAACTTATCCTCCATGGGATAGATCACCGGAAATCTCTTGGGGGGAGCAAATATTTTATCAGGATGCTCCCAATCCTGGTAAATAAGCCCTTCTAATAAAGGGTGGATTGGGAAGGAACAGACAGCCTGGGGAGCTTTTAGCGACCCCAGCGAGGAAACCGTAGTGGATGGTGGTTCCGCCAGAGGCATTTTAAATGCTGATCGGACCATATTAGTCAGAGACTGAACCCATAATCTTTCAGCCTGAGATGCTGAGAAAGGTTCTTCCACTGTTGATTCCTCCATAACTGAATCAACCTCATCCTGATCCCCTTCAGGTAGGTCGATCTCTGGGACTGTTCCTCCACTAACAGGCACTCTGAAGGAGGAGACGGAGATCGGACGCGCTTTTCCTGAGACAGGGAAGCAGCGATCAATGCTGTTAATCTCTCTTCCAATCCTCCCAGAGTTGAGGATAAAACCTCCTCTGTTATATATACAGGAGCAGGTGGACTGGGGACAGCCGCAGCACCAGGCATTCCTGCGGGGTTTCTACGGCTACTGACCTCTGAATTCTCAGGGGAGATTGGTGCAGTACAAGCATGCCCAATATCCTCAGAGCCCGATGGAGACCCCTTTGGCTTCCTGGAAGATCTATTTCCGGAGCGTCTGGACGACATATCCTTTAAGCACAAAGCTGAGGTATTCCCGTCGTCATACACCAATTTTGCTGGTAATAATCTAACACAGTTGCTGCTATATACCAGCTGGTGTCCACTAAAGTGCCTTTCTATGGGGATGCCTGCATCAACCGCCTCTGTGTGCCACTGTTTGTTGCTAGCTCTGTTTGCATCCAGCTGACACTTGTACTGTGTCTTTTAACTATGCTGGGACGCCCGCACATGCGCAGAAGCGCCGCGGCGCGCATCGAGCGTCATCCACCCGCCCTGCCCCTTTTTTTTCATAGGAGGCGCGTGCACGCGCCCGCGCACGCGCCCGTGCGCCATTGGCGCCCTTTTCGAAATCAAACAGGGGACTAGGAGCCAGGGCCCTTTTTGCCGGAGGGCCTGTGCGGTGGATGAGCGCAGCAACAGGGCAGAGGAAGTGGATTTCCACAGAGAAACTTACCAGCTGCCTGGATCTTTTGACTTGAGAAAACCAAAGATCCACATGACAAGAAAAATGGACTACAGCGGCCTCTAGTGGTTTAACACAGGTACCGCGGTCCCCTTTTTTTTTTTTTTTTTCTTGACTACTATTAAAATTTTACATTTTCAGTAGTTACAGGCAAACACAGATATTTAGCGGGAATACCGTTAGGTAACAGACAGAAAGACAAATTAGGCTTGGGGGTCCCCCAATAGAACCAAGTTCCTGGGGGCCCCCACTTACCTGATCCCCGCCGCAGGACTTTGTTTGGTCCACAGAAGTCCAAACTTCACCTATCACGGCAGGCATTGTAATTAAACCTTCAGGGACCGGGTTCCCAAGGATTCCACTCCCCTGGACCTGTATAGCACCCTGCACAGACAACATCTTGGTCGTGGGTATGACCAGAGCTCTGGATCCCAGGGTCCAGCCCTCCTAAGAGAAGCATTACAGGCAAAACCTTGCTCTTCTGCTGCAAGGCCCGGGTACCGACCGTTTAGCTATGAAGCTTTTTTGGTGGGATCCGGAACAGCTTACTAAGGCCCAAAAGAACCTGTACGCAAGCCCAGTGAAAACACATGTTACTCTTTGGCCAACACCTTAGACACTGGCAAAAAACTGAGGTGCTCCCGGGTGGGAGGGGCTTATATAGGGGAGGGTACTTCCGGTTTGGAATTGGCCAGTGCCAACACCTGAAGGTAATCTATATAACCCATTAGTAATGACTAAGTCGCTCTGTGTCCCGTGATGTACGAAAAAGAAATGGGAATGAGAATGTAGTTGGTGTTGCAGAAACATGGCTGTTTCTATTCATGCTGATCCTCTTGTTTGGAGGGACTTAGGACATCGAAAAGATGGAGGGGGGTTTATCTATGTTAGATGTGATGTGAAAGTGAGGAAAAATTATGATCTTGTGGTTGGAGATTTGGTTGGTGTTCCAGAAACACGGCTTGACTCCTCACAAGACTGGGCTGTTTGCATTCATGCTGATCCTCTTGTTTAGATGCACAGGGACATAGAAAAGATGGAGGGGGGTTTCTCTATGTTAGATGTGATGTGAAAGTGAGGAAGAAAGATGATCTTGTGGTTAGAGGTTGTGATGGTGTGGAGGGGAAATTATGTGTGGAATAATAGATGGGAATGAGAATGTAGTTGGTGTTCCAGAAACAAAGCTTGACTCTTCACAAAACTGGGCTGTTTATATTCATGCTGATCCTCTTGTTTAGAGGGACACAGGACATAGAAAAGATGGAGGGGAGTTTCTCTATGTTAGATGTGATGTGAAAGTCAGGAAGAAAGATGATCTTGTGGTTGGAGGTTGTGATGGTGTGGAGGGGAAATTATGTGTGGAATAATAGATGGGAATGAGAATGTAGTTGGTGTTCCAGAAGCAAAGCTTGACTCTTCACAAAACTGGGCTGTTTATATTCATGCTGATCCTCTTGTTTAGAGGGACACAGGACATAGAAAAGATGGAGGAGGGTTTCTCTATGTTAGATGTGATGTGAAAGTGAGGAAGAAACATGATCTTGTGGTTGGAGGTGGTGATGGTGCCGAGGAGGAATTACAGGTGGAATGATAGATGGTCTATGAACTGATGGACTTATCATTGGAGTCTACTACAGATGTCCTGAGATTTATGGGGAGGGTGAGAGTCAGCTCCTTCAATAACTACATGTCGGAAAAGGAAAAAGTCTGAGGCACAAATATAAAAAACAAAAACTACACAGGAAAATTAATAATTTAATAATACAAATCTGAAGGCACCATTTTATTAGTCAAGCGTAACATGATTTTAAATGCACATTATATATATATATATATAGCTTTTCATTTATTGCATACTAAATAGAATTGTAGATATTATCAGGTAAAACATAAATTCTGAAAAAGTCATATTTGCTACTTTCAGCCAACAGGTGGCACTTTTTCCACAGAAATGTAGCTGCCTGGCTTTTTCATTTAAATTAACTTCTAAGGGGGGGGGCAGTGGCATCACTAGGGGGGTGTGCGAACCACGGTGCTACTATCAAATCTCCAGCAGAGAGGCAGGACAGCTCAGGATTGAGGGCGGGGCTGTCTTGAGTTAACAGCTGGTGATAAGTTGTTTGGATGCAGGGCGATCCTAACAACCAATCATCAGCTTGCAGCTCCCACCCTCTCTCCAGACCCGCTGTGTCTCCAGCCCTCTGGACTGTCCCTGTAAGGTAAGACAGGAGGAGGAGCAATGAGGGGGCAATGTGGGGGGGGGGGCTGAGGACAGTAATGGGGTGCTCTGAGGGGGGGCTGAAGAGAGTAATGGAGAGCTGGGGGTGGGACTGAGGATAGTAATGGGGAGCTGAGGACAGTATTGGGGGACTAAGAACAGTAATGGGGTCACTGAGAACATTAAGAAGGGGGTTGGAGGACATTATTGGGGGGGGACTGAGGACATTATTGGGTGGGCCTGAGGACAGCTATTAGGTCACTGAGGATATTAGTAGGGGGGGACTGAGGACAGTAATGAGGGTCACTGAGGACAGCTATTGGGTCACTGAGGATAATAATAGGGGGGGGGGGCTGAGGACAGTAATGAGGGTCACTGAGGACAGTTATTGGGTCACTGAGGACATTATTGGGGGTCACAGAGGACATAAATGGATGGACCTGAGGACAGTATTTGGGTCACTGATGATATTAATGGGAATCACTGAGGACATTACTGGGTGGGCCCGAGGACAGTACTTGGGTCACTGAGGACATTTTGGGGTGGGCCTGAGGACAGTATTGGGAGTCAATAAGGACAGTACTTGGGTCACTGAGGACATTATGGGGTGGGCCTGAGGACAGTACTTGGATCACTGAGGACATTATTGAGTGGGCCTGAGGACAGTACTTGGGTCACAGAGGACATTATGGGGTGGGCCTGAGGACAGTACTTGGGTCACTCACTGAGGACATTATTGGGTGGGCATGAGGACAGTATTTGGATCACAGAGGACGGTATTGGGTGGGCCTGAGGACAGTAATTGGGTCGCTAAGGACATTAACGTGGGGGACCGAAGACAGTATATGGGTCACTGAGGATATTATTGGGTGAGCCTGAGGACAATACTTGGGTCACTGAGGACATTTTGGGGTGGGCCTGAGGACAGTATTGGGAGTCAATAAGGACAGTACTTGGGTCACTGAGGACATTATGGGGTGGGCCTGAGGACAGTACTTGGATCACTGAGGACATTATTGAGTGGGCCTGAGGACAGTACTTGGGTCACAGAGGACATTATGGGGTGGGCCCGAGGACATTATGGGGTGGGCCTGAGGACAGTACTTGGGTCACTCACTGAGGACAGTATTGGGTGGGCATGAGGACAGTATTTGGATCACAGAGGACGGTATTGGGTGGGCCTGAGGACAGTAATTGGGTCGCTAAGGACATTAACGTGGGGGACCGAAGACAGTATATGGGTCACTGAGGATATTATTGGGTGAGCCTGAGGACAATACTTGGGTCACTCACTGAGGACATTATTGGGTGGGCCTAAGGACAGTACTTGGGTCACAGAGGACATTATGGGGTGTACCTGAGGACAGTATTGGGTGGGCCTGAGGACAGTATTGGGTGGGCCTGAGGACAGTATTGGGTGGGCCTGAGGACAGTATTGGGTGGGCCTGAGGACAGTATTGGGTGGGCCTGAGGACAGTATTTGGGTCACAGAGGACAGTATTGGGTGGGCCTGAGGACAGTATTGGGTGGGCCTGAGGACAGTAATTGGGTCGCTGAGTACATTAACGTGGGGGACTGAGGACAGCACTTGGGTCACTGAGGATATTATTGGGTGAGCCTGGGGACAGTACTTGGTTCACTGAGGACATTATTGGGTGGGACTGAGGACAGTAATTGGGTCCCTGAGAATATTTAATGGGGGGTGAGCCTGTGGACAGTACTTGGGTCACTGAGGACATTATTAGGTGGGCCCGAGGACAGTACTTGGGTCACTGAGGACATTATGGGGTGGGCCTGAGGACAGTAATGGGAGTCAATAAGGACAGTACTTGGGTCACTGAGGACATTACTGGGTGAGCCTGAGGACACTACTTGGGTCACTCACTGAGGACATTATTGGGTGGGCCTAAGGACAGTACTTGGGTCACAGAGGACATTATGGGGTGGGCCTGAGGACAGTACTGGGTGGGCCTGAGGACAGCATTTGGGTCACAGAGGACAGTATTGGGTGGGCCTGAGGACAGTATTTAGGTCACAGAGGACAGTATTGGGTGGGCCTGAGGACAGTATTGGGTGGGCCTGAGGACAGTATTGGGTGGGCCTAAGGACAGTACTTGGGTCACAGAGGACATTATGGGGTGGGCCTGAGGACAGTATTGGGTGGGCCTGAGGACAGTATTGGGTCACAGAGGACAGTATTGGGTGGGCCTGAGGACAGCATTGGGTCACAGAGGACGGTATTGGGTGGGCCTGAGGACAGTAATTGGGTCGCTGAGGACATTAACGTGGGGGACTGAGGACAGTACTTGGGTCACTCACTGAGGACATTATTGGGTGGGCCTAAGGAAAGTACTTGGGTCACTGAGGACATTATGGGGTGGGTCTGAGGACAGTATTTGGGTCACAGAGGACAGTATTGGGTGGGCCTGAGGACAGTAATGGGAGTCAATAAGGACAGTATTTGGGTCACAGAGGACAGTATTGGGTGGGCCTGAGGACAGTATTGGGTCACAGAGGACAGCATTGGGTGGGCCTAAGGACAGTATTGGGTGGGCCTGAGGACAGTATTGGGTCACAGAGGACAGTATTGGGTCCCTGAGAATATTAATGGGGGGTGAGCCTGAGGACAGTATCGGGGTCACTGAGGACATTATCGGGGTCACTGGGGACATTATTGAGGGGGAGTGAGGACAGTAATAGGACAGGAATTGGGTCCCTGAGGATGTTAATGGGGGGTGAGCCTGAGGACAGTATCGGGGTCACTGAGGACATTATTGGGGTCACTGAGGACAGTATCGGGGTCACTGAGGACAGTATCGGGGTCACCGGGGACATTATTGAGGGGGAGTGAGGACAGTAATAGGACAGGAATTGGGTCCCTGAGGATGTTAATGGGGGGTAAGCCTGAGGACAGTATCGGGGTCACTGAGGACATTATTGAGGGAGAGTGAGGACAGGAATTGGGTCACTGAGGATGTTAATGGGGGGTGAGCCTGAGGACAGTATCGGGGTCACTGAGGACATTATCGGGGTCACTGAGGACAGTATCGGGGTCACTGAGGACATTATCGGGGTCACCGAGGACATTATTGAGGGGGAGTGAGGACAGGAATTGGGTCACTGAGGATGTTAATGGGGGGTGAGCCTGAGGACAGTATC
Organism: Rana muscosa; assembly: GCA_029206835.1. Classification (NCBI taxonomy): domain Eukaryota; kingdom Metazoa; phylum Chordata; class Amphibia; order Anura; family Ranidae; genus Rana; species Rana muscosa. The sequence goes on along the minus strand of CM055123.1, from coordinate 418,063,017 downwards.
GGGGTCACTGAGGACATTATTGGGGTCACTGAGGACAGTATCGGGGTCACTGAGGACATTATCGGGGTCACCGGGGACATTATTGAGGGGGAGTGAGGACAGTAATAGGACAGGAATTGGGTCCCTGAGGATGTTAATGGGGGGTAAGCCTGAGGACAGTATCGGGGTCACTGTGGACATTATTGAGGGGGAGTGAGGACAGGAATTGGGTCACTGAGGATGTTAATGGGGGGTGAGCCTGAGGACAGTATCGGGGTCACTGAGGACATTATTGAGGGGGAGTGAGGACAGGAATTGGGTCACTGAGGATGTTAATGGGGGGTGAGCCTGAGGACAGTATCGGGGTCACTGAGGACATTATTGGGGTCACTGAGGACAGTATCGGGGTCACTGAGGACAGTATCAGGGTCACCGGGGACATTATTGAGGGGGAGTGAGGACAGTAATAGGACAGGAATTGGGTCCCTGAGGATGTTAATGGGGGGTGAGCCTGAGGGCAGTATCGGGGTCACTGAGGACATTATCGGGGTCACTGAGGACAGTATCGGGGTCACTGAGGACATTATCGGGGTCACCGAGGACATTATTGAGGGGGAGTGAGGACAGTAATAGGACAGGAATTGGGTCACTGAGGATGTTAATGGGGGGTGAGCCTGAGGACAGTATCGGGGTCACTGAGGACAGTATTGGGGTCACTGAGGACAGTATCAGGGTCACCGAGGACATTATTGAGGGGGAGTGAGGACAGTAATAGGACAGGAATTGGGTCCCTGAGGATGTTAATGGGGGGTGAGCCTGAGGACAGTATCGGGGTCACTGAGGACAGTATCGGGGTCACTGAGGACATTATTGAGGGGGAGTGAGGACAGTAATAGGACAGGAATTGGGTCCCTGAGGATGTTAATGGGGGGTGAGCCTGAGGACAGTATCGGGGTCACTGAGGACATTATTGGGGTCACTGAGGACAGTATCGGGGTCACCGGGGACATTATTGAGGGGGAGTGAGGACAGTAATAGGACAGGAATTGGGTCCCCGAGGATGTTAATGGGGGGTGAGCCTGAGGACAGTATCGGGGTCACTGAGGACATTATCGGGGTCACTGAGGACAGTATCGGGGTCACCGAGGACATTATTGAGGGGGAGTGAGGACAGTAATAGGACAGGAATTGGGTCACTGAGGATGTTAATGGGGGGTGAGCCTGAGGACAGTATCGGGGTCACTGAGGACATTATTGAGGGGGAGTGAGGACAGTAATAGGACAGGAATTGGGTCACTGAGGATGTTAATGGGGGGTGAGCCTGAGGACAGTATCGGGGTCACTGAGGACATTATTGGGGTCACTGAGGACAGTATCGGGGTCACTGAGGACATTATCGGGGTCACCGGGGACATTATTGAGGGGGAGTGAGGACAGTAATAGGACAGGAATTGGGTCCCTGAGGATGTTAATGGGGGGTAAGCCTGAGGACAGTATCGGGGTCACTGAGGACATTATTGAGGGGGAGTGAGGACAGGAATTGGGTCACTGAGGATGTTAATGGGGGGTGAGCCTGAGGACAGTATCGGGGTCACTGAGGACATTATTGGGGTCACTGAGGACAGTATCGGGGTCACTGAGGACAGTATCGGGGTCACCGGGGACATTATTGAGGGGGAGTGAGGACAGTAATAGGACAGGAATTGGGTCCCTGAGGATGTTAATGGGGGGTGAGCCTGAGGGCAGTATCGGGGTCACTGAGGACATTATCGGGGTCACTGAGGACAGTATCGGGGTCACTGAGGACATTATCGGGGTCACCGAGGACATTATTGAGGGGGAGTGAGGACAGTAATAGGACAGGAATTGGGTCCCTGAGGATGTTAATGGGGGGTGAGCCTGAGGACAGTATCGGGGTCACTGAGGACAGTATCGGGGTCACTGAGGACATTATTGAGGGGGAGTGAGGACAGTAATAGGACAGGAATTGGGTCCCTGAGGATGTTAATGGGGGGTGAGCCTGAGGACAGTATCGGGGTCACTGAGGACATTATTGGGGTCACTGAGGACAGTATCGGGGTCACCGGGGACATTATTGAGGGGGAGTGAGGACAGGAATTGGGTCCCCGAGGATGTTAATGGGGGGTGAGCCTGAGGACAGTATCGGGGTCACTGAGGACAGTATCGGGGTCACTGAGGACAGTATCGGGGTCACCGAGGACATTATTGAGGGGGAGTGAGGACAGTAATAGGACAGGAATTGGGTCACTGAGGATGTTAATGGGGGGTGAGCCTGAGGACAGTATCGGGGTCACTGACAGTATTGGGGTCACTGAGGACAGTATCAGGGTCACCGAGGACATTATTGAGGGGGAGTGAGGACAGTAATAGGACAGGAATTGGGCCACTAAGGATGTTAATGGGGGGTGAGCTTGAGGACAGTATTGGGGTCACTGAGGACATTATCGGGGTCACTGAGGACAGTATCGGGGTCACCGAGGACATTATTGAGGGGGAGTGAGGACAGTAATAGGACAGGAATTGGGTCCCTAAGGATGTTAATGGGGGGTGAGCCTGAGGACAGTATCGGGGTCACTGAGGACAGTATCGGGGTCACTGAGGACATTATTGAGGGGGAGTGAGGACAGTAATAGGACAGGAATTGTGTCCCTAAGGATGTTAATGGGGGGTGAGCCTGAGGACAGTATCGGGGTCACTGAGGACAGTATCGGGGTCACTGAGGACATTATTGAGGGGGAGTGAGGACAGTAATAGGACAGGAATTGGGTCACTGAGGATGTTAATGGGGGGTGAGTCTGAGGACAGTATCGGGGTCACTGAGGACAGTATCGGGGTCACTGAGGACATTATTGAGGGGGAGTGAGGACAGTAATAGGACAGGAATTGGGTCCCTGAGGATGTTAATGGGGGGTGAGACTGAGGACAGTATCGGGGTCACTGAGGACAGTATCGGGGTCACTGAGGACAGTATCGGGGTCACTGAGGACATTATTGAGGGGGAGTGAGGACAGTAATAGGACAGGAATTGGGTCCCTGAGGATGTTAATGGGGGGTGAGCCTGAGGACAGTATCGGGGTCACTGAGGACAGTATCGGGGTCACTGAGGACATTATTGAGGGGGAGTGAGGACAGTAATAGGACAGGAATTGGGTCCCTGAGGATGTTAATGGGGGGTGAGCCTGAGGACAGTATCGGGGTCACTGAGGACAGTATCGGGGTCACTGAGGACATTATTGAGGGGGAGTGAGGACAGTAATAGGACAGGAATTGGGTCCCTGAGGATGTTAATGGGGGGTGAGCCTGAGGACAGTATCGGGGTCACTGAGGACAGTATCGGGGTCACCGAGGACATTATTGAGGGGGAGTGAGGACAGTAATAGGACAGGAATTGGGTCCCTAAGGATGTTAATGGGGGGTGAGCCTGAGGACAGTATCGGGGTCACTGAGGACAGTATCGGGGTCACTGAGGACAGTATCGGGGTCACTGAGGACATTATTGAGGGGGAGTGAGGACAGTAATAGGACAGGAATTGGGTCACTGAGGATGTTAATGGGGGGTGAGCCTGAGGACAGTACCGGGGTCACTGAGGACAGTATCGGGGTCACTGAGGACATTATTGAGGGGGAGTGAGGACAGTAATAGGACAGGAATTGGGTCACTGAGGATGTTAATGGGGGGTGAGACTAAGGACAGTATCGGGGTCACTGAGGACAGTATCGGGGTCACTGAGGACATTATTGAGGGGGAGTGAGGACAGTAATAGGACAGGAATTGGGTCCCTGAGGATGTTAATGGGGGGTGAGCCTGAGGACAGTATCGGGGTCACTGAGGACAGTATCGGGGTCACTGAGGACATTATTGAGGGGGAGTGAGGACAGTAATAGGACAGGAATTGGGTCCCTGAGGATGTTAATGGGGGGTGAGCCTGAGGACAGTATCGGGGTCACTGAGGACAGTATCGGGGTCACTGAGGACATTATTGAGGGGGAGTGAGGACAGTAATAGGACAGGAATTGGGTCCCTGAGGATGTTAATGGGGGGTGAGCCTGAGGACAGTATCGGGGTCACTGAGGACAGTATCGGGGTCACTGAGGACATTATTGAGGGGGAGTGAGGACAGTAATTGGGTCCCTGAGGATGTTAATGGGGGGTGAGCCTGAGGACAGTATCGGGGTCACTGAGGACAGTATCGGGGTCACTGAGGACATTATTGAGGGGGAGTGAGGACAGTAATAGGACAGGAATTGGGTCCCTGAGGATGTTAATGGGGGTGAGCCTGAGGACAGTATCGGGGTCACTGAGGACAGTATCGGGGTCACTGAGGACATTATTGAGGGGGAGTGAGGACAGTAATAGGACAGGAATTGGGTCCCTGAGGATGTTAATGGGGGGTGAGCCTGAGGACAGTATCGGGGTCACTGAGGACAGTATCGGGGTCACTGAGGACATTATTGAGGGGGAGTGAGGACAGTAATAGGACAGGAATTGGGTCCCTGAGGATGTTAATGGGGGGTGAGCCTGAGGACAGTATCGGGGTCACTGAGGACAGTATCGGGGTCACTGAGGACATTATTGAGGGGGAGTGAGGACAGTAATAGGACAGGAATTGGGTCCCTGAGGATGTTAATGGGGGGTGAGCCTGAGGACAGTATCGGGGTCACTGAGGACAGTATCGGGGTCACTGAGGACATTATTGAGGGGGAGTGAGGACAGTAATAGGACAGGAATTGGGTCCCTGAGGATGTTAATGGGGGGTGAGCCTGAGGACAGTATCGGGGTCACTGAGGACAGTATCGGGGTCACTGAGGACATTATTGAGGGGGAGTGAGGACAGTAATAGGACAGGAATTGGGTCCCTGAGGATGTTAATGGGGGGTGAGCCTGAGGACAGTATCGGGGTCACTGAGGACAGTATCGGGGTCACTGAGGACAGTATCGGGGTCACTGAGGACATTATTGAGGGGGAGTGAGGACAGTAATAGGACAGGAATTGGGTCCCTGAGGATGTTAATGGGGGGGGGGGAGAGCCTCGCCAATGTGCTAACCTGCTCAACACCAACCCAAGTGACACCACGGAGGGGAGATCAGACTCTACTGTAGAAAGGACTTTTTCTGTAATGAATTGCCTCCCCTACTCTAGCCTATCAGGGCAAGCCTTGCACTCAACTCTGATCACTTGAGGGTCGTGTGGGTTCTCTGGTGTCGGTCAAGATGAAACTTCTGTGGAAAACTCTTCCCGCATTCGAGGCAGGCAAAAGGCCTCTGTCCTGTGTGAGATTTCTGATGTCTGTAAAGATGGGACTCCTGTGTAAAACATTTCCCGCACTCGGAACAGGAATACGGCTTCTCGCCCGTGTGAGACTTCTGATGTCTGTAGAGATGGTAGCCCTGTGCAAAACATTTCCCGCAATCAAGACAGGAATACGGTTTCTCACCCGTGTGAGATCTCTGATGTCTGACTAGCAGTGATTTCTGTGGATAACTCTTCCCGCACTCAGGGCAGGAATACGCATTTTCCATCAAGTGCGACTTTTGATGGGTGACGAGTTCTGATTTCAGGGGATAACAATTCCCGCACTCGAAGCAGCAATATGGCATCTCGCCCGTGTGACACCTTTCGTGGCGGACGAGTTGCGATTTCTGCGAATAACATTTCCCGCACTGAGAGCAGGAATACGGCTTCTCCCCCGTGTGAGATCTTTGATGTCTGACAAGTAGTGAATTCCGTTGAAAACTTTTCCCGCAATCGTCACAGGAAAATCTCTTCTCCCCCTGGATTCCGGCCCCACCCCTCACAGTACGAGATTCCTCAGAGTCGGAGGGATTCCATGGTCTATCCACACTGTGAAGTCCTCCATCCATAGTGGAGCTCATTGTCTTTTCTCCTCCACAATCTCCTGTGATGTCCTCATCTTCCATTTTCCATCCTGGAGATAAAGTGAGACGATCCTTTGAGGGTTTCTCCATGGCGGGTCCTGGAAAAATAGAAAAACATCATCAATATATCTGAGAGGGTTAGTTCTCTTCCATCAAGATTCCATCTGGATCAGGTAGATATGAGTGAGGAGATGTTCTCTGTGGAGGTCCCAACCAGCTGGGACTCCTCCCCTCTTCAGTCAAAGGGCCTTTGGTCCTCATGCCTCTTATGCCGCGTACACACGACCGTTTTTCATGACGAGAAAAATGAAATTTTTTAAAATGGTCATTAAAAACGTGTGTGGGCTTCAGAGCATTTTTCACGACGTGAAAAACAGCCATGAAAAAATTTGGAACATGCTCTAATTTTTCACGTCGTTTTTTACATCGTCGATTTTCTCGTCATGAAAACCGGCCGTGTGTGCGCTTTAACGACGTGAAAAAAAACACGCATGCTCAGAATCAAGTGATGAGACGGGAGCGCTCGTTCTGGTAAAACTAGCGTTCGTAATGGAGATCGCACATTCGTCACGCTGTAATGGACTGAAAAGCACGAGGCTGAAAAGCGTGAATCGTCGCTCAACAAAGTTTTACTAACATGAAGGGTGGCGCCATCCGAATGGAACTTTATAGTGCCGTCGTACGTGTTGTACGTCACCGCGCTTTACTCAAACATTTTTTTCCACGATAGTGTGTAGGCAAGGCAGGCTTGAGAAGAATCACGTCGAGAAAAACGAAGTTTTTTCAAATGACATTAAAAACGGTCGTGTGTACGCGGCATTACTTTACTCTAATGCTGCGTACACACGATCGGAAATTCCGAAAATAAAACCGTGGATTTTTTTCAGATGGATGTCGGCTCGAACTTGTCTTGCATACACGCGGTCGCACAAATGTTGTCGGAAATTCCGAACACCAAGAACGCGGTGACTTACAAGATGTACTACGGCACTATTAAAAAGGGAAGTTCAATACCAGTCGGGTTGGTAGAAGTTTGGTGAGAGACGATTCGCGCTTTTCGGTCTTCGTGCTTTTCAGTAGACATGTGCAATTCGTTTTGTTCCGAATTAGTTTTTTAACTAATTTCGACAAATTAGTTAATTCAGAAATATCCGAATTAACGAAAACTCATTTAACGAATTTTAACCAATATTCGTAAATTTGAATATCCGAAATTCGTACATTCGGAAATTCGTACATTCAGAAATCTGAAATAATAATTAACTAATAATAACTTAACTATTACTAACTATTAAATTATAGGTATTGGAATTTCCTTTCAAATTTGGCTGTTAGTGAACGTAACGAAGTTACGAATTGTTTTCCGAAATAATGAATGCCGTATCTAAACGAATGGAAAGTAATGAATTAATAATAATAATAATAAAAACGTTTTATTATTATTATTAATTATTAATTTGTTCCGTTCCATTTGTTTAGATGTGGCATTTGTTATTTCAGGTTATGCAAAACTTCGGATAAATTTGTATTCGTTACGTTCGCTAACAGCCAAATTTGAAAGGAAATTACAATACCTATAATTTAATAGTTATTTTTTCAGATTTTCGGGTTTTCGGATTTTCGAAGTTCGAATTTCCAAATGTACGAATTTACAAATTTACGAATGTACGAATTTATGAATGTATAAATTTACAAATGTACGAATTTATGAATGTATATCTTTACGAATGTACGAATGTACGAATTGCGATCATAACGAATGACCCGAAAAACGAAAAAAACAAATGAAACGAAAACTAACAAATTTTTTGGCAGTGCACTTGTCTACTTTTCAGTCCGTTACAGCGTGACGAATGTGTTATCTCCATTACGAACGCTAGTTTTACCAGAACGAGCGCTCCCGTCTCGTACTTGATTCAGAGCATGCGTGGAATTTTGTGCGTCGGAATTGTCCACACACGATGGGAATTTACGAGAACGGATTTTGTTGTTGGAAAATTTGAGAACCAGCTCTCATGCCGCGTACACACGACCGTTTTTCCTGTCATGCAAAAAACCGAAGTTTTTCCTCAACGCGATTCTTCTCAAGCCTGCCTTGCCTACACACGTTTAGGGAAAACAACGCTCGAGCAAAGCGCGGTGACGTACAACACGTACGACGGCACTATAAAGGGGAAGTTCCATTCGGATGGCGCCACCCTTTGGGCTGCTTTTGCTGATCCTCGTGTTAGTAAAGTTTGTTGAGAGACGATTCGCGCTTTTCAGCCTCGTGCTTTTCAGTCCGTTACAGCATGACGAATGTGCTATCTCCATTACGAACGCTAGTTTTACCAGAACGAGCGCTCCCGTCTCATACTTGTGTAGCAACCTCAACCCATCTCTTTCTTCTAGGGGTATGTCACACGACAGGGTGAGATGCGCCACGGCCCATGTCCTCCCCATAGCTATGGACGAGGTGAAGGCCAGTACCAGATATTTCCTCGGGCCTGTGTGCTTTTGTAAAGGATTAAGTCCTGTTGTGCCAACACTTCCCTTTGCTCCCATTAACCAATGTGCCACACACCGATCACAGTCCAACTCTTATTTTATTGCATCTCTCACAATAAACAGTGCTTCAGTAGCCAACTGGTTGCGACTTGATAACATTTTGATACAGGGGATGAGCAGGTCGAGGCACTGTCCTGATTGTCAGCTAAACCACTGCGATCTCGCCAGCGGTTACTATAGCCTTGGCTAGAAAGGACTTAGAACTTGAGAGTCCCTACCAGCGACTCAAGAGAACATAGATAGGAGTACCTTCGCTGCGTTGTGGCCCCTGTCAGGGGAAGATGTCCCTCCAAGAGAGTTACCAGAGGCCCATCCGTCACTGGGTTGATGCTGCTCCAGACTCTCCGAATGGGTAACCTCCCCGGCCTCCTCACCTCAGACATGGGCCCCATCCACTTCAGGGGACCCTCGGACTTCTCCACCCTTGCGGGACCCAGTCAAAGTCACTGGGCCCCAGGCCTCCTGGTTTAGTACCTCACCCCAGGCTGAAGGTGCCTGGGATGGACTCCCAACTCCATTCCGGTCAGGCCTAGGGCACCTGAGCCGGAATCCAGAACCGCCCGCACCCAGGCCTAAGGTGCCTGGGCGCGTGATGAAGAACCTCCAGAAGAGCAAGACCTCGTGACCAGGGCGTCTCCCCCTTTCATCCCCTTCAATGACGCCACGGCAGGTTCCCCGCCCTCGCCGTACCACCTCCGAAAAGGGACAAAAAGGACAGCTCTGTGGCGGCAAATCTACCTCGAGCCTGCGGGTACCTGCCACCCACAGGCCAAAGAGATTATTACACCGCCCAATCCTCCACGAATGCAAATGGTCCAATTACTCCCACACTTTACACACCTGGACTTCCACCCAGGTGTACACCACCTAAATTTAGAGACCCCGCTACACTTGATTCTGAGCATGCAAGTTTTTTTCCCCCCTCGGAAAAGCATACACACGAGCGGTTTTCGCGACGAGAAAAAGAGCAACGGGAAAAACGACGAGAAAAAAATAGAGCAGGTTCTAATTTTTTTGCGGGCAGTTTTCTCGTTGAGAAAACTGCTATGGAGCATACACACGACCGGTTTTCACGACCAATCTAAAAAATAGCAGTTTTCTCGCCATGAAAAACGGTCGTGCGTACGCGGCATCAAACATTTGTTGTCGGAAATTCCGACAGCAAATGTCCGATGGAGCCTACACACGGTCGGAATATCCGACCAAAAGCTCACATGGAACATTTGTTGTGGTAAATTCCGATCGTGTGTACACGGCATAAGAGTCTATGCCAAAATTTCTAGAACACGGGCTTTAAGATTCTTCACCAGGACTGTCAAAAACCCTGCCAGGAGTTGCAATGGGACATGCAAAATCCATGCCCTTTAATAACCTTGGGCATGTCCTCCAACCAGGAAATGCCTTTAATGCATTGGTGAATGCGAGTGGTTGGGTCTACCTAAACCAGGGATGGATATGGTGGATTCAGAAGAGCAGGTGTTCTTGGTGGGGTATCCTAACCACCTAAGTCTATTAGAGCTGAAGTAAGCCCATGGGTTAACAGTTTAAAAAAAAAACAGTTACATTCCCGGCATGTGCCCAGAATATAACTGTCACATTGGTTGTGCTCTCCACCAAACTGTCAAACCATCCAATGGCTGGTGTCATAACTGATCACATGTGCAGCATCATGGCAGGTGAAGATTAAACAGAGCCCAAGGTGGCAGCTTCCATGGCTGAAAATGATAGGAGGGTTTAGTTCCTCTTTGATGAACTGGTAAAAGGGTTCTTTGGACCTTTCCTAGGCCAACTCGCTGGTGGGTTTAACCCCTTCAACACCGGGCACTCTCACCCCCTTCCTGCTCAGGCCATTTTTCAGCTTTCAGCGTTGTCATACTTTGAAGGACAATTGCGCGGTCATGTAATACTGTACCCAAGCAAACATTTTTATAGTTTTTTTTTTAGACAAATAGAGCTATCTTTTGGTGGTATTTAATCATCATTGGGGTTTATTTTTTTGCTAAACAAACAAAAAAAATGCAAAATGGGCACTAATGAGGCAGCACCGATGGGTACTGATGAGGAGACACTGATGAGGCGGTACTGATGAGGAGACACTGATGAGGAGACACTGATGGGTATTGATAAGGAGACACTGATGAGGCGGGTACTAATGAGGAGACACTGATGGGAACTGATGAGGAGACACTGATGGGCACTGATGAGGAGACACTGATGGGCACTGATGAGGAGACACTGATGGGCACTGATGAGGAGACACTGATGGGCACTGATGAGACAGTGATGGGCACTGATGAGGAGACACTGATGGGCACTGATGAGGAGACACTGATGGGCACTGATGAGGAGACACTGATGGGTACTGATGAGGAGACACTGATGGGTACTGATGAGGAGACACTGATGGGTACTGATAAGGAGACACTGATGGGTACTGATAAGGAGACATTGATGAGGCTGACTGATGGGCACTGATGAGGCTGACTGATGGGCACTGATGAGGCTGACTGATGAGGCTGCACTGATGGGCACTGATGAGGCTGCACTGATGGGCACTGATGAGGCGGCATTGATGAGGCAGCACCGATGGGCACTGTTGGGGCTGCACTGATAACCTGGGCATTAATCATTCATGTCATGACAGCATGAGGAAAGAAATGCCGATAACTGGCCAGTGTGTTTACATTGTGATCAGCTGTGATTGGACTCGTGGTAAAGGGCCACCATGATTGGCCCTTTACCTCAATCTGCGGTTAAGCAGGTGAAGTTGGGGCGAATGTCTGAATACTGAATTTGTGCCCTACTCTGGACCAATCAGTGAGCAGTATGGGTGGAGGAATGGATTTAGTGTTAATGACCCACCTGGGCTGATCTCTGTAGGAGTGTCCTCCTCTATAAATGTCCCCGTTATTCCATCCTCCTCCTCCATAGACTTTTCTCCGGCACAATCTGCTGTGATTTCCTCATCTTCCATTTTCCATCTTTTACAATCTGGAGGTGAAGTGAAACTATCCTTTGAGGGTTTCTTCAGGGCGGGTCCTGGAAAATGATAAAAACACGATCAATGGATATATAAAGGTTATTTCATCTAAAATTAGCAGTTTATTTGGATCAGGTAGATTAAGGCAAGCTGTAGTGATGAGCCAACCGAGCAACGTTGTGTTTGATGGAGGCCCCCCGCTCCCTGCTTACCGAGGCATGGCTGGCCCTTGTCTCTGCTCCTGCCGAGACCTATGAGTGCTCCACGATGCAGAGATGCTGTGGCTTTTTAAATTATTCAGGGTTCCGATGGTCCCACCACTGTGAAGACCAGAATCGGAAGTGCCAGCCAACCTGCCCCTTCATGTGTTCCAGCGGGCAGAAGCCACCCGCCTGCCCCGGAGGTCCCGCCTCACCCAAAAGTGAGATCTCCCACCATGGGGTCCTGGAAAGAGTGAGGCACAGACCGCCTACACACCAGCAAATAATTTCTACCCCCCCCCCGCCACGTCGTCCAACTCAGGCGGAAATCCCAGGTTGGCCATGCTCTTGCCAAGGTCTGGAAGGGGTGAAAAGGACTCCGAAACACCCCCCACCCATCGGGGGTGCTGGCGCAGTCACTACTATCCAGAAAGTGAACAAACAAAGAAATGTGCCAGGGAATGCCTATCAGACGCTTGGCTCACAGAAATGCGTGCTGCATGCTCAGTAGCATGGTGGCCAGGCGGGTTTATGCGCACGGGCGCATCAGTGCATGTTGGTGCCAGACGGGCTATTTAACCTCTTCACACCAGCCAAGCGCACATATGCGGCCTCTCGGGATGTGGGCCTCCACACCGAGCAGCCGCATATATGTAAAAACACGCGCTCCCAGCACGGTAGCCAGTGGTTACTGGAAAGCTCTCGATACATACTAGCCATCGGGAGCTTTCAGGTCGTGTGACCCCAATGCGTGCCTCGGCTTCCTGGTGTTTAGAACCCTTAAAGGGCTCGGAGGAGCCGGCAGAAAGGGGTTAAGGATGCTTCTGCTCATGCTTAAAGTGGAGCTCCACCCTAAATAGCAACTTTTGCTATTTGGAACCCTCCCCCCCTCCGGTGTCACAATTGACACCTTTCAGGGGGGAGGGGGGTGAAGATACCTGTCTAAGACAGGTATTTTCACCCACATCCGGGAGTCCTCTCTCCGGGAATCTGCGGGAGTGACGTCACTTCCCGCAGACTTCCCGTAGTGTTCTGGGAGACACTCGGCTCCCAGAACACAGGAGCACCAATCAGAACGGCGCAGCGCGACTCGCGCATGCGCCGTAGGGAACCGGGCATGAAGCCGCAGGGCTTCACTTCCTGGTTCCCTCAGCGAGGATGGCGGAGGGAGCAGCAGAGCGACGAGCGGTCGCTCGTCCTCTGCTGCGGACGTCGCTGGACTCCAGGACAGGTAAGTGTCCAAATATTAAAAGCCAGCAGCTGCTGTAGCTGTAGCTGCTGGCTTTTAATTTTTTTTTTCCGGTGGAGCAACCCCTTTAAGTGCTGACCGATCTTTCAGCCATTCCCTGAGTCCTGCTACTACTCTGCTTGTTCCCTTGTCACTGACCCGGCCTGCCTCTGACCTGAACTTGGGTCCTGCTTCTGCCTCGTCTCCAGTTCCTGACCCCGGCTCCATTCCTGACCACGTCTCTGCCTTATGATTCTGTACCTCGCTGCCCCCCTGGTGCTGACCTCGGCTATCCCTGTGACCACGCTTCTGTTCCTGGCTCTGTTCCCACATCCGGTTCAAGTGCCAACTGGCTGTCATCTGTACTAGCTCTGCTCACCACAGTGAGTTCCTGTCTCTAGTCTGCTGAGAGCTCTGACAAGCCTCGCATCTGGACCCTGCAGCCCAGGTGGAGTTCCTCCTTTAACTTTGGCTACATCTCCATAGACAGATACTGTTCCTGACCTGATGTTCTGCCAGCCTGCCTGGGACCGAATCGCCTGCTGCAAGCGCTCCTATCAACACCTGCCGGCACTCGTGTTCCTCGCGTCCCTCTGTACCCTCTTCAGTGGGGCCTGGGCTAGAGCTACAAAAGAGGCTGACCTCATTGTTTCAGTCTCCGATCGGGTACGGGACAGTATGGCACCTAACCCCTCCACCTGAGGAGAGCATAGCACCACCCACCATGGCGAAGGAAACACAAAAACTAAAGCCACGGTGGAAGCGTCCTGCTTTTAAAGATCTGGCCAGGGTTTCCTGGGAAAGTGGGTGGAGCTACACTCTCCAGTTGCTATTCTGAAAGCTGATTGGGGAGAATACAACCCTCCCCTCCATTCCAGCTATATGACATTATCCTTGGCCTGGTTGCAAGAGTGGCCCTGGGTTCACAATTGACGTCACTGACCAAGTATGGTCAACTCAAGGTTGACCCGAACCCAAAGCTCATCCCTTGTGAGTGTTTTGTTTGGATGTCCACACAGGCTGGAACTCTTCCCCTCGTCAGGGAACTGGTAAAGGGACCTTAGGTTCTCCTTCCCAAAAATCAACTTTTTATTTGCACATCCTTGTCAGAAAGTGAGGGAACCAATTGGGGGCTGGGAGGAGCATGCTCTTCACATAACTGCATATTTAGGCATCGGGGAATGCCATCTCTGCTAAAGAGTAGGGACGAGCTCGGGTTTGGTCTGAACTTGGGTTCAGGCTGAACCCTGAAGGAAACCGTAACTCTCATCCATTGCTGTCCAATCAACTGTGGCCGGGGCATTCTCAGCTGCACGTACACAAGAGGTGGAGATGGGAATGAGATCATTGACGTAATATGGCTACATGACCATATTAGATCAATGAGATTCACCAAGTGGCCAGATTAAGTCAATGATGTCACAGAGCAGAGATGACAGGAGAGTATTTTATCGCTCACCTGTGCTGATCTCTGTAGGAGTGTCCTCCTTTCTGAATGTCCTCGTCATTCCAGCCTCCTCCGTATATTGCTGATCATCCCTCACATACGTCTCTTCTTCTTCTGATTCCACCTCACCTTTTATATCTATCAGATCTTCACCCTAAACCAAGAGAATCAGTGAAATTTATCATCTTCTAGGATCCATACCTCATCTCCACAAGTCGCTTTCATGTTATTAATAGTCCACCCTACTTACCTGATGATGGTGAGGGATGGTGTGACCTTCCTGTGTGGAATCCTGGGAATACAGAGGATGGGGACATCTCTCTGGTGGGTTCCTGTAGCTGGATGACTCCACCATGGTGTCCTGATACAGATCTGTGTGTTCTTTTAGAACCTCTAACTCCTCCATCACCCCATCCTCATCATCCTCCTCCTCCTCTTTATACTCTTCTTTAACCTCAACTTTAGAATCTCTCAGGTTTCCACTCTGAATATATAATAAAAATGACATCAATGGTAACAATGCAGATAATGTGCAGATCCTAATGATACTATCAGTGATTGTTCCTCATCTACCTGATGATGGTGGGGGATGGTGTGACCCTCCTGTGTGGAACCCGGGGAATACAGAGGACAGGGACATCTCTCTGGTGGGTTCCTGGTATTAGGTGGCTCAATAACAACATCCTTGTATGCTTCTGAAAACTCCTTCATCACCCCATACTCCTCATCCTCATCTTCATACTCTTCTTTAATGACAATATTATAATCACTCGGGTTTTCACTCTGGATATAAAAGAAATAGACAGTGACATCCTGACACCTTATAGGAACCTGACACACACAATGATACAGTCACCATCCAGACACATCCCTTGTCTGTTACTGGATAATGTCCCAGAATTCCCGGCACCGCTCACCTCTCCTGTCAGCAGCTCCATCATCTTCTTGGTGACTTCTAGAATCTTCTCCATGTTGTGTCTCTCAGGTTTTAGGGAGTCACATGGAGGCACTGTGATGGTCATATGATCACCTGACTTCACAAGAGGAAATCTCTGTATTGGGAACCATTAGGAATATCATGTTAGATTCCCAGATTCCCCCTCACCTCTCCAGTCAGGTCTGTGTTTTATTAATAGAGATAAGAGTGATGTCATGTGACCTCCCAGAATCCCCCTCACCTCTCCGGTCAGGTCTGTGTTTTATTAATAGAGATAAGAGTGATGTCATGTGACCTCCCAGAATCCCCCTCACCTCTCCGGTCAGGTCTGTGTTTTATTAATAGAGATAAGAGTGATGTCATGTGACCTCCCAGAATCCTCCTCACCTCTCCGGTCAGGTCTGTGTATTATTAATAGAGATAAGAGTGATGTCATGTGACCTCCCAGAATCCTCCTCACCTCTCCGGTCAGGTCTGTGTATTATTAATAGAGATAAGAGTGATGTCATGTGACCTCCCAGAATCCTCCTCACCTCTCCGGTCAGGTCTGTGTTTTATTAATAGAGATAAGAGTGATGTCATGTGACCTCCCAGAATCCTCCTCACCTCTCCGGTCAGGTCTGTGTTTTATTAATAGAGATAAGAGTGATGTCATGTGACCTCCCAGAATCCTCCTCACCTCTCCGGTCAGGTCTGTGTATTATTAACCACTTGACCACTGGGCACTTAAACCCCCTTAATAACCAGACCAATTTTCAGCGCTCTCACATTTTGAATGACAATTACTCAGTCATACAACACTGTACCCATATGAAATTTTTGTCCTTTTTTTCACACAAATAGAGCTTTCTTTTGGTGGTATTTAATCACTGTTGGGTTTTTTATTTTTTGCGCTATAAGAGAAAAAAGACTGAAAATTTTGTAAAAAAATGATTTTTTTTTTCGTTTCTGTTATAAAATTTTGCAAATTACTATTTTTTCTTCATAAATTTTGGCCAAAATTTATACTGCTACATATCTTTGGTAAAAATAAGTACAAATTGGTGCATATTATTTGGTCTTTGTGAAAGTTATAGAGTCCACAAGCTATGGTGCCAATATCTGAAAATTGATCACACCTGAAGTACTGACGGCCTATCTCAATTCTTGAGACCCTAACATGCCAGAAAAGTACAAATACCCCCCAAATGACCCCTTTTTGGAAAGAAGACATTCCAAGGTATTCAGAAAGAGGCATTGTGAGTTTTTTGAAGTTGTCATTTTTTCCCACAATTCTTTGCAAAATCAAGATTTTTTTTTTCTCTTTTTTTTTTTTCACAAAATTGTCATATTAGCAGGTTATTTCTCACACACAGCATATGCATTCCACAAATTACACCCCAAAACACATTCTGCTATTACTCCCGAGTATGGCGATACCACATGTGTGAGACTTTTACACAGCGTGGCCACATACAGAGGCCCGACATGCAGGGAGCCCCTTCAGGCGTTCTGGAGCACCCAGGCCAATTCTGACATTTCTCTCCTACATGTAAAAATCATCATTTGTTTGCTAGAAAATTACATAGAACCCCAAAACATTATATATGTTTTTTTAGCAAAGACCTTAGAGAATATAATGGTGGTTGTTGCAACTTTTTATCTCGCACGATATTTGCGCAGCAATTTTTTTAACGCGTTTTTTACGGAAAAAAAATGTTTTGTGCTTAAAAAAAAAAAAAAACAGTAAAGTTAGCCCAATGTTTTTGCATAATGTGAAAGATGAAGTTACGCCGAGTAAATAGATACCTAACATGTCGCCCTTAAAAATTGCACACACTCGTGGAATGGCGCCAAACTTCGCTACTTAAAAAATCCCCATAGGCGACACTTTAAATATTTTTACTGGTTACATGTTTTGAGTTACAGAGGAGGGCCAAAATGATTGCTCTCGCTCTAACGTTCGCAGAGATACCTCACATGTGTGGTTTGAAAACCGTTTTCATATGTGGGCGGGACTTACGTATGCGTTCGCTTCTGTATGCGAGCTCACGGGGACAGGGGCGCTTTAAAAAAAAAAAAAAAAAATGTATTCTTCATTTTACTTTATTTATTTTAGTTTGACATGTTTTTCCGCCCTAAACATTTTTTTGATCACTTTTATACCTATTACAAGGAACGTAAACATCCCTTGTAATAGGAATATGGCATGACAGGTCCTCTTTACAGTGGGATATGGGGGGGGGGGGGGTGTCAATAAGACCCCACATCTCACCTCTAGGCTGGGAAGCCTGAAAAAAATACAAAAAAAAAAAACAACAATCCTGGCTTTGATCGTAGCGGTGAGTCGGTAGAAGCACCGGAGGGCGGCGGGGGGGGGGACATCCCCTCTCGCCTCCCGTAAGAATGATCAAGCGGCGGAACAGCCGCTATGATTGTTCTTATGGTGTAGGGAATCGCCGGCTGAAAAAGCTAATATCTGAATGATGCCTGTAGCTGCTCCCATCATTCAGATATCCCCGCACAAAGTCAAGGACGTCATATGACGGCCGTAGGGCGGGAAGTGGTTATTGCAGAGTATTGCCGGGCATTGCGGAGTATTGCCGGGCATTGCGGAGTATTGCTGGGCATTGCAGAGTATTGCAGGGCATTGCGGACTATGGCAGGGTATTGCGGTGTATGGCAGGGTATTGCGGTGTATGGCAGGGTATTGCACGGGTATTGCACAGGGTATTGTGGAGGGTATTGCACAGGGTATTGTGGAGGGTATTGCAGAGTATTGTGGAGGGTATTGCAGAGTATTGTGGAGGGTATTGCAGAGTATTGTGGAGGGTATTGCAGAGTATTGTGGAGGGTATTGCAGAGTATTGTGGAGGGTATTGCAGAGTATTGTGGAGGGTATTGCAGAGTATTGTGGAGGGTATTGCAGAGTATTGTGCAGGGTATTGCAGAGTATTGTGCAGGGTATTGCAGAGTATTGTGCAGGGTATTGCAGAGTATTGTGCAGGGTATTGCAGAGTATTTTGCAGAACATTGCGCAGGGTATTGCAGAGTATTGCGCAGGGTATTGCAGAGTATTGCACCAGAGTATTGCAGAGTATTGCACCAGAGTATTGCACCAGGGTATTGCAGAGTATTTTGCAGGGTATTGCGCAGGGTATTGCGCAGGGTATTGCAGAGTATTTTGCAGGGTATTGCGCAGGGTATTGCAGAGTATTTTGCAGGGTATTGCAGAGTATTTTGCAGGGTATTGCCGAGTATTGCACCAGGGTATTGCCGAGTATTGCACCAGGGTATTGCCGAGTATTGCACCAGGGTATTGCAGAGTATTGGCAGGGTGTATTGCAGAGTATTGGCAGGGTGTAGCACAGGGATGGCAGAGCAGGGATGGATGGATGGCTGGATCTGTGACTGCAATTGTCACAGATCCAGCCCACAGAGCTGCTGCTGCCATCCGCTCCCTCCCCCTCCCCTCTCACACTGTACCGATCGGTACAGAGTGGGGAGGGAGGAACTGGCGTCATCAAATGACGCCGGTCTGTTTACAAGTGATTGCTCCGTCATTTGACGGAGCGATCACGTGGTAAACGGCCGCTATCGGCGGCGATTTACCGCGATTCGTGATCCGCCGGGTCCTCTGGACCCGGCGGTCACGGGAGTTTCCCGTGTGCGCGCCCCAGGGGGCGCGCGGGAGCGCGATTCTGGGAGGACGTTATATAACGTCCTCCCAGAGTTAAGCAACCACCTTGTCGACGTTATTTGTCGGCAGGTGGTTGTTAAGTGGTTAATAGAGATACGAGTGATGTCATGTGACCTCCCAGAATCCTCCTCACCTCTCCGGTCAGGTCTGTGTTTTATTAATAGAGATAAAAGTGATGTCATGTGACCTCCCAGAATCCTCCTCACCTCTCCGGTCAGGTCTGTGTATTATTAATAGAGATACGAGTGATGTCATGTGACCTCCCAGAATCCTCCTCACCTCTCTGGTCTGTGTTTTATTAATAGAGATAAGAGTGATGTCATGTGACCTCCCAGAATCCTCCTCACCTCTCCGGTCAGGTCTGTGTATTATTACTAGAGATAAGAGTGATGTCATGTGACCTCCCAGAATCCTCCTCACCTCTCCAGTCAGGTCTGTGTATTATTAATAGAGATAAGAGTGATGTCATGTGACCTCCCAGAATCCTCCTCACCTCTCCAGTCAGGTCTGTGTATTATTAATAGAGATAAGAGTGATGTCATGTGACCTCCCAGAATCCTCCTCACCTCTCCAGTCAGCAGGTAGATGATCTCCAGGGTGAAGTTTAGTAGGTTCTCGGTCGTTTGACTCCAGTCCTCGTCCATCACTATTTTCTGTAGAAGGACGAGGTAGAATTATCTGGACTGTTCTGGTTGTACAAAATTAGGATGGGGATTTATAGGAGATAATATGAGGGTTTCTATCATGTAAGAACAGCCCCCAGTGGGATTACACACAGAGGAACATTGAGATTAGTTTTTGATATGTTTTTGGGGTCCAGGAGCCTCTTACCCTTTCAGAAAGTGTTTGGAACTTGGACCAGACCTGCAGCACATCTGCGCAGATTCCTATGTGAAAATACATTGCACATGTGCAGACATGCTTCCAGGTCTCTGACAGCTCCAATACCTAGCAGAAAGCATCGTCATGTGTGCACAAGTGTGGAATCTCATGGTGAACATGCTCCCCATAGCAAAGCACTGCCTCCTGGGAGGTGGGATGTGGACATCTCGCCTACAAGAAGAAGTGCTGGGCTTTAGCACTAAAAAGGTGCAAAACCTTTGCAGATGTGCCACCGGACCCTCCGCATACACGGCATCCCTTTCCAGCCACCCAACCCTCCACTTACATTATATCCCGCCAAGTTTGGATGAAACGTGCGCTCTTTCCTAGTGAGAATTGGGGTATCTACCTTCATCCCATTATTGGTTGATCTCAGAATTCCTATTATAATGAGGGATGAGTTCTCCACCTCCTCCACCGTTATTGGCGACTGGCGAAAGTCATAGACTGTGCAGAATATTATGGGTGAGCACCAAAATTAATCAAACATTCAGGTAAAATTCAAATCATGGAAATTAGGGTCCAGATTCAGTACAACCTGAATCTCATCCCGAGCTACAAGAGACTACTAAGGTGAGAAGGTGACCCATCTTCAAAATGAAGACAATATTCCGGCCCTGTAAGTGGGGAAATCTTCTGCCCCTGAAGGGGTTAATCTAGGTTTCCACACTATATATGTGTGTATCATCATCTTCTGGAGATAAAAGACGTCACAGTGACTATGGAGGAAGAGGACGGACATGACGGGGGGGGGGGGGGGGTAGCTGGGTGTAGATAGAGAATAAGATCTTATTACCTCCTCTGATGCCAGGTTCAGTAATGTCCTCTCTACTTCCTCCCACATGGAACTTCCTGTCCTTATCAATATGACTTCCTGTCTTTCCCTGACATCACTTCCTGTCTTCCATAGAGACTTCCTGTCTGAGTAGAAGATCCCCATCTTGTGGAGCTCAGAGGAACTGCAGCCCCGAGAAACGTCTCGTAGTGCGAACACGGCCTTGTGCTGTGTGTGTAGGTACTGTATATCCACATAGATGGGGTCATCTCCACTCCCACCAAGGAGGATAGAATGAAATAGTTCAACTCACCATAATGCAGAATTAGTGGGAGCCCTGAGTGTGTCACTTGCCACGTCGCCTGCCACCAGATGCGGAATGTCACTTGCCACCAGATGCGGAATGTCAATTGCCACGTCACCTGCCACCAGATGCGGAATGTCACTTGCCACGTCGCCTGACACCAGATGCGGAATGTCAGCCCTCAAAAAATCCACTCGCCTGCTTGCATTTTGCGAGTGGATTTTGAGGGCTGGCGAGTGTGGGCTACCTGGGATCAGGGGGCGAGCACCGTCATCAGCCTGGGTTGTATGGGAGCCTTTGTCCCAGCGATCGTAGGGAAAGGGAGAGGAGAAGAGAGACACTGTTGCCGCCTGGCTGATTTAGAGCGCATAACAGCTTTCATTACAATAGCTGTGTGGAGGAGGCTCCTTTCCCCTGCACAGGTGGGCTGCACTGGGGACACAGGCTGAACTGGGGACACAGGCTGATTTGGGGACACAGGCTGCATTGGGGACACAGGCTGAACTGGGGACACACGCTACATTGGGGACATAGGCTGCACTGGAGACACAGGCTGCACTGGGGACACAGGCTGCATTAGTGACACAGGCTTCACTGGGGACACATGCTGCACTGGGGACACAAGCTGCACTGGGGACACAAGCTGCACTGGGGACACAGGCTGCACTGGGGACACAGGCTGCACTGGGGACACAGGCTGCATTAGTGACACAGGTTGCACTGGGGATACATGCTGCATTGGGGACACAGGCTGCATTAGTGACACATGCTGCATTGGGGACACATGCTGCACTGGGGACACAGGCTGCATTAGTGACACATGCTGCACTGGGGACACAGGCTGCACTGGGGACACAGGCTGCACTGGGGACACAGGCTGCACTGGTGGGCACAGGCTGCACTGGCGGGCAAAGGCTGCATTGGCAGACACAGGCAGACTGCATTTTTGGGCACGGATAAAGTTGTTGTTAATATTTATTTTTATAACTTAATTCTGCATAAAACATTTAAGTGTAATTTCATGAGATAATTCATGAGGGTGTGTTTAGGGGCAGAATTAGGGGCGGGGCAGGGTAGAGGTTGGGCGGGGCAACTGGTGGCGAGTAACACTTGAGGCCTGGCTAGTAGCTCAGGACTTGAAATTTTGAGCCCTGGGAATGTCACTTGCCACCAGATGTGGATTGTCACTTGCCACCAGATGCGGAATGTCACTTGCCACGTCACCTGCCACCAGATGTGGATTGTCACTTGCCACGTCACCTGGCACAAGATGCGGAATGTCACTTGCCACTTCACCTGCCATGTTGCCTGCCACCAGATGTGGAATGTCACTTGCCACGTCACCTGCCACAAGATGCGGAATGTCACTTGCCACATTGCCTGTCGCCAGATGCTGAATGTCACTTGCCATGCTGCCTGCCACTGCATTGGTGGCAGCACTGGTCCATTTAGCACACAGGGGTGCCGAGTGAAGGCAGGAGAGCGGTGAGAGATGATGTCATCTCTCTGCTCCCCTCCGTACCTCCGACATTGAGGCTGACAGGGCGGAAGAGCAGCGATGCGGGGGGCAGAGAGAGATGATGTCATCTGTTTGCCCGCCCGCTTATCTCTTCCACCCAGTGCTCATATGCCAGCCGACCGGCTCTCTTGACGACCCCTGGACTAGGGCATTCCAGGTACGCCCAATGAACTTAGTTGGCATTTTTAGGGCATACCTCCTACGTCCAAGATCTTCTAACTGCTTGAAAAACGTTTGTACACTCAGCCATCAGGAAGATGTCGATGAATAATGGCTACATACTGGTCTACATGGCGACGGGTCCATATACTGATGGCTTAGTGTAGAAAATAAGGGATTTGGGTTTTCATGGTCAAAATGCTGAGCTTTAATTGTGGAATAAACAATATGCAAAATAATAATGAGTTTTAGTAAATACAGTTTATTACATTAGTTCATAGTGGAAAAAATTATAAAACGCTCATTTATTTGCATTTTTTTTTTAAATATGAAATCTTACAAAAATGTCAAATTTACTATTTTCAGCCAGCAGGTGGCCCTCTCCATGGAAATGCAGGCTGACAGCACTACCACTACACTAAAATAGTCATGCCGTGTGGTCTGATCGCCCCTGTTCTTCACCCACAAGGAATGCCTAGCTCCTCTCTCACTAGGATTTTCTCCTTGGAAACACCTGTTGACATGCAGGGGAGATCAGACTACACTGCAGGTGGGAATCATCCAGTGTCTTCTCTACTCCCAATCCTACGCAGACAGAATTTGATAAACTTTGATGGCTTTGTTAAACACTGATTTCCTTATTTAGTTTAAAGGAGTGCTCAGCCCTGTGTTTTCTGAGGCCTTCATCAAGGTGTGCTTCCTATAGAAGACAGTTCCCGCCTTCGGGACACGACTACGTCCCGAGGGTTGCATGGCATCTCTTATAATGTACAGAAAGATTAGACTTCTGTGAAAAACACTTCCCGCACTTTGGGCAGGAATACGGCTTCTCCCCGGTGTGACATATCTGATGTTTCACCATATCTGCCTTCCACAGGAAACGTTTCCCACAATCGGGGCAGGAAAAGGGTCGCTCCCCGGCGTGATACCTTTGATGTGTGATGAGCTCCGATCTCAGCAGGAAACATTTTCTGCAATCAGGACAGGAGAACGGCTTCTCCCCCGTATGAGTTCTTACATGTCTGTAAAGCTGGGACCTCCATGGGTAGCACTTCCCACACTCAGGGCAGGAGAATGGCTTCTCCCCGGTGTGAGACCTCAGGTGTGCCGTCAGATCGGGTTTACGCACAAAGTTTTTCCCGCACTCGGGACAACAATATGGTTTCTCCCCCGTGTGGAATCTTCTATGGACATCAAGAGCACGTTTGACGCTAAAATCTTTCCCACATTCTGTACAGGGAAACCTCTCTGTTTGGGGGAGGGTATGATGCCTCGCTGTCTGAGGTTCCTCAGGATAAGAGGAGTGCGATGGTCCATCTACACTGTGTGGGAGCTGGTGGACATTTTTGGTTGAGGGTTGTTCTCCTGGACAATATTGGGAGGTAGCGTTGTTTCTACCTGGATGATTTTGGGAGGAAGTGGGGTTTCCTCGTGGACAATATTGGGAGGTAGTGTGGTTTCCTCTTCGACGATATTGGGGGGTAGTGTGGTTTCCTCTTGGACAATATTGGGAGGAAGTGGGGTTTCCTCTTGGACGATACTGGGGGGTATTGTGGTTTCCTCTTAGATGATATTGTGAGGTAGTGGGGCTTCCTCTTGGATGATATTGGGAGGTAGTGGGGCTTCCTCTTGGACAATATTGGGAGGAAGTGGGGTTTCCTCTAGGACGATATTGGGAGGTAGTGGGGCTTCCTCTTGGACAATATTGGGAGGAAGTGGGGTTTCCTCTAGGACGATATTGGGAGGTAGTGGGGCTTCCCCTTGGACAATATTGGGAGGTAGCGGGGTTTTCTGCTAGACGATATTGGGATGTAGTGGGGCTTCCCCCTGGAGGATATTGGGAGGTAGTGGGGCTTCCTCTTGGACAATATTGGGAGGTAATGGGGTTTCCGCTTGGGCAATATTGGGAGGTAGCAGGGTCTTCTCCTGGACGGTATTGGAAGGTAGTGGGTCTTCCTCTTGAACAATATTGGGAGGTAGCGAGGTCTTCTCCTGGGTGATATTGGGAGGTAACGGGGTCTTCTCCTGGACAATATTGGGAGGTAGTGGGGCTTCTTCTTTGACAATATTGGGAGCTAGCTAGGTCTTCTCCTGGATGATATTGGGAGGAAGTGGGGCTTCCTCTTGGGCAATATTGGGAGGTAACAGGGTCTTCTCCTGGATGATATTGGGAGGTAGTGGGGTTTTCCCTTGGACAAAATTGGGAGGTAGCGGGGTCTTCTCCTGGACTACGCTGTGTGATGTCCTCATCTTCTACTTTACAGTCTGGAGACAAAGTGAGACAATCCTCTGTGATGCCCCGTCCATGTACTAAAAATAAAAATTATCGTTAGACATGAGCGGGTTGGTTCACCTACACCAAGGGATGTATTTTTAAAATGGATCAAAATCAAGTCTATTTTCTCTACAAGTCAAACGTACTTCATTCATTAAGAATAGAGTAAATTAAACAAAGACCGCATTGTAAAGTATATGATTTAGTTGTGAATAACAGCCAGGCTGAGCCCCACCAGAGGTCAGAGAGTGAGGATGGGGGAAGGTGCCCAACCAAGATGAAGACTGGAATGATCCTGAAGACCATCATTGGGTTATTGACTCCTCCCCCATTATCACTTTCTGTTAAAGCATCCAAACCATTTCTCATTTGAAACACCATTATGTAAACCTTTGGACCACCATAAGGTGAGGGAAGAACCTATGAAAGGTGGAATCTGATTTTCTGTATCTGAGTCATTGTAATAAAGACCAAATTACATTTTACTGCCAGATGAGCCCCACCCTACTCTGGACCTATCAGTGATCAGTATGACCACAGGGATGGAGGTTGTATTTAAAATGGAGTTCCACCCAAAAATGGAACTTCCGCTTTTAGGGAAGGTGACCCCCTGACATGCCACATTTGGCATGTCATTTTTTTTTGGGGGGGGGGGGAGCGGAAACCCTCTTTTTAGAGGGTTTTAGCTGACCCTTCCTCCCGGGGGAACCGTGGCGCCGGAAGGAAGTTCACCTCTCCTCCCTCCCTCTCGGCAATCATCTGGGACACGTCACAGGTCCCAGATGATTGCCCAGGCCAGTGACAGAGCGCAGCGCGGCTCGCGCATGCACAATGCGTGCCCGGCGGTTCACAGCCGGGCGCCCACAGGGACAATGCCGGCGCCGCGGAGAGGAGGGGGAGATGAGCGGGGCTTCGTACGCCCTCATCGCTGGACCCTGGGACAGGTAAGTGTCCGATTATTAAGTCAGCAGCTGCAGTATTTGTAGCTGCTGACTTTAAAAAAAAAAATTTTAAGCCGGAACTCTGCTTTAATGTTAATGACCCACCTGTGTTGATCTCTTTAGGAGTGTCCCCCTCTATATATATCCTCATTATTTCATCCTCCTCCATAGACTGCTGACCATCCTCAACATCCTCTTCTTCTGTTTTAACCTCAACTTTTATATCTATCAGATCTTCATCCTAAACCAAGAGAAGGATAGAAAATATCATCTTGTAAGGTCTATAGATCTTCTCCATGAGTCTCTTTAATGTTCTAGATGCTCCGTCCCACCAACCTTGTAACATTGAGGGATGGTGTGACCTTCCTGTGTGGAATCCCGGGAATACAGAGGACGGGGACATCTCTCTGGTGGGTTCCCATTACTGGATCCATCTGTAGGAAACACACACACTGACTGAATACATTGTTTCTATGTGTTTATCAGATGATGGGGGATCTAGGTGGAGCCTCCGTACTGCTCTCTCCTTTACAATAAAGTCTCCTCTTACCCGGTGATGTGAGGGGCGGCTGATTGTCCATCATGACGTCCTTGTAGAGATCCTTGTGTCCTTCTAAATACTCCCACTCCTCCATGGAGAAATAGACAGAGACATCCTGACACCTTATAGGAACCTGACACACACAATGATACAGTCACCATCCAGACACATCCCTTGTGTCTGTTACTGGATAATGTCCCAGAATTCCCGACACCGCTCACCTCTCCTGTCAGCAGCTCCATCATCTTCTTGGTGACTTCTAGAATCTTCTCCATGTTGTGTCTCTCAGGTTTTAGGGAGTCACATGGAGGCACTGTATTTGTCATATGATCAACTGACTTCACAAGAGGAAGTCTCTGTATTAGAGAACCAATAGGAATATCATGTTAGAATCCCAGAATCCTCCTCACCTCTCCGGTCAGGTCTGTGTTTTATTAATAGAGATAAGAATGATGTCATGTGACCTCCCAGAATCCTCCTCACCTCTCCGGTCAGGTCTGTGTTTTATTAATAGAAATAAGAGTGATGTCATGTGACCTCCCAGAATCCCCCTCACCTCTCCGGTCAGGTCTGTGTTTTATTAATAGAGATAAGAGTGATGTCATGTGACCTCCCAGAATCCTCCTCACCTCTGCAGTCAGGTCTGTGTTTTATTAATAGAGATAAGAGTGATGTCAGGTGACCTCCCAGAATCCTCCTCACCTCTCCGGTCAGGTCTGTGTTTTATTAATAGAGATAAGAGTGATGTCATGTGACCTCCCGGAATCCTCCTCACCTCTCCGGTCAGGTCTGTGTTTTATTAATAGAGAGATAAGAGTGATGTCATGTGACCTCCCAGAATCCTCCTCACCTCTCCGGTCAGGTCTGTATTATTAATAGAGATAAGAGTGATGTCATGTGACCTCCCAGAATCCTCCTCACATCTCCGGTCAGGTCTGTGTTTTATTAATAGAGATAAGAGTGATGTCATGTGACCTCCCAGAATCCTCCTCACCTCTCCGGTCAGGTCTGTGTTTTATTAATAGAGAGATAAGAGTGATGTCATGTGACCTCCCAGAATCCTCCTCACATCTCCGGTCAGGTCTGTGTATTATTAATAGAGATAAGAGTGATGTCATGTGACCTCCCAGAATCCTCCTCACCTCTCTGGTCAGGTCTGTGTTTTATTAATAGAGATAAGAGTGATGTCATGTGACCTCCCAGAATCCTCCTCACCTCTCCGGTCAGGTCTGTGTATTATTAATAGAGATAAGAGGGATGTCATGTGACCTCCCAGAATCCTCCTCACCTCTCCGGTCAGGTCTGTGTATTATTAATAGAGATAAGAGTGATGTCATGTGACCTCCCAGAATCCTCCTCACCTCACCGGTCAGCAGGTAGATGATCTCCAGGGTGAGGTTTAGTATCTTCTCAGTCATGTGACTCCGGTCCTCCTCCATCCTCATTTGAGCATTGAATAATCTATAAAGTTGTGTAAAATGTGGGAGGTGAGGCATATACTGTATTATGATATTCTGTAAAAAGACAGATTTCATACTCAGATTAGGTCGATTCTCTTTCAAATCTCTTGTTAAAGCTTTTCTTAGACTATGTTAACCAGACTCTTTACCTCCTTTATAAACTGAGGTTCTGGAGGTATCTGTGAAGTGTGGTGTGGTGCAGGCAGGCTGGAAACCAGCAACATAACAACCAAGGATGTTCTAGGGTAGTATCCATGGTGTCATTAGTTGCTCAGTCAGATCACTCGAACCATGGTAAGTGGTCATTGTGCTGATCCAGGGCAGGCGACATGCAGCTCACTGCATTCAGGAGAGGACAGAAGTCTGGCTCCTCCAGACCTGCTCCACCTCCCTCCCTCTGCTGTGCTACTGGAGCAAAAAGATAGGACTCTGTTGTGAAGAAGGGGTTGTGTGATTGGAGGCTCTGTGATAGGAGAAATCTGATGGGATGGGGTGCCTCTGATAAGAAGAGGGCTCTGATGTGATAGGGGTCCTCTCATGGGATGGGGGACCTCTGGTGTGGTGATGGGATCTTAGATGTGATGAGGGAACCTCTGATGTATTGGGAGACCTCTGATGTGATGGGAGTACCTCTGATGTGATGGGAGGGACCACTGATATAATAGGGGAGCTCTGATGTGATGGGAGGACCTCTGATGTAATGGGAGGACCTCTGGTGTGATGAGGAGACCTCTAATGTGAATGGGGGCTTTTGATGTGATGGGGGACCTCTGATGTGATGGAGGGGACCTCTGATGTGATGAGAGGCCCTGCGATGTGATGGGGGGGGGGCTCTGATGTGATAAGAGGTCCTCTAATGTGATATGATGAGAGGCCCTGCAATGTGATGGGGAGACCTCTGGTGTGATGAGGAGACCTCTGATGTGAAGGGAGGCTTTTGATGTGATGGAGGACCTCTGATGTGATGGGGAGACCTCTGATGTGATGGGGAGACCTCTGATGTGAAGCTAATTTCATCAAGGCAGTTGTGTGCATCGTTTTTTTTTTTAAATGTTTAATATTTTATACGTAAGACCAAGCTTTGGACCTAGGGTTGCCCCCTCCTCCCTTTAAACCCGAACACACATGAATTACACAGGTTCTGTGGCTGATTAAGGTGGTAATTAAACTCACTTGGTGCCTTATCTGCTTTAAATTAGCCTCAGAACCTGTGTAATTCATATGTGTTCGGGTTTAAAGGGATGAGCTGGCAACCATATATGGACCTCTGATGAAGTCATACTGGTACCCAATTGGACTGGTTGGTGAAGATTCGGATGGTATGATGAAGGGGGGTATCGAGAAGTTATTATCCAAATCACTGGGGGTCTAGAATCGTAAAAAGTTTAGGAGCTCCTCAACTAAATAAAACCCCCATCCCCGGGCATCGTATCATCCGTTAGTATAAACCAGTGATGGCGAACCTCGGCACCCCAGATGTTTTGGAACTACATTTCCCAGGATGCTCATTCACTCTGCAGTGTAGCTGAGCATCATGGGACATGTGTTTCCAAAACATCTGGGGGTACCGAGGTTCACCATCACTGGTATAGACTGATGAGGTGGGAAAGGTGACACATCTCCAAAATGAAGAGAATGTTCTGGCCCCATAAGTGGGGGAATGTTCTGACCATGAATGGGGTTAATCTAGGTTTCCACACTATATATATGTGTGTATCATCATCTGCTGGAGATAAAAGACGTCACAGTGACTATGGAGGAAGAGGACGGACATGACAGGGGGGTTACTGGGTGTAAATAGAAAAAAAAAATAATCTTATTACCTCCTCTGCTGCCAGTTTCAGCAATGTCTCCTCTCTACTTCCTCCTGACTCACCTCTCACCCGAAACTTCCTGACTGTACTTGACATCACTTCCTGTCTTCCATAGAGACTTCCTGTCTGGGTAGAAGTGAGATCACCACCTTGTGGAGCTCCGAGGAGCTGCAGCCCCGAGAAACATCTCGTAGTGTGAACACGGCCTTGTGCTGTGTGTGTATGTACTGTATATCCTTATAGATGGGGTCATCTCCACTCCCACCAAGGGGGAGAGAAATATATTACTACATGCCTGAAGCCACTCCAAAAAAACAAAACAGCAAATGTCCCTCCCCCTCACTTTATAATCAAGGGTTCCTGTCTTTACCCCCTTTGTGGGTTATAGTTGTAGCACTGACCCCCGAAGGAGCTGCTGATTAATTTTGGGTCATGCAAACTACCTCCATAGCTCCCGTTGTCAGGGTAAAGAGTTTTCAGAAAAGTCAATGTCCACACCGATGTAAAACCTCAACAGTAAGGCTTTATTTTCTTTTGCTGTAGAACTTGAGAGAAAGTGGGAAACGAGAGAAGTAGGGGAAGGTTCAGGCACGCGGTACAAGAGATGCAAACAGACAGTATATTCGCCACTCAAGCCTGAGTGGGTATTGCTCACCCGGATAGTCCCCTCTCACGGCCCTAGCAGCCGGAATGATGCAGTGATCAAACTTTAGTCTCTGCCACAAACTGCCACAGGTGAACGAAGGTCTCTGCCACAGACCTGATGAACTTTAGGATGCGTCCGGGAATCCTCTGCCACAGGATTTCTAAAGTCCCGAACCTCCAACCGAGCAATAATAGAGCCTTTAAGCCGGACTGGCGTATTGCAGGGCTTTAGTATAGTGGATCCCTCCTTGAATGGGTTGCCAGGCCTCTCCCGAGACATTGGCGCCTTGCCAGTCTCCTCCGGGGCAGGTCCTCCCCCGGCTCCTATCCTCAAGAGCTTCCTTCCCACGGATGGACAGCTTGGGATGCCTTCAGAAGTGTAGGCCCAAACCAGCAGCGCGGGCCTAGCGAGCAGAGATGTAGCCTCGGGCTGAAGGTGCCCGGGGGTAGAACACACACGCGCACCCCGTGCCATGAGGGCCACGAGGCGCACCAGGAAGAAGACCCCCCTTAATGACGTCTGCCCCTTATGTACCCCTCCCCAGCATGCACAGCGGGTCAACCACGCCCACTGAACGGCTGCCGAGAAGGAACACCCAATACACTGTGATACACCTGTATTCCAACATGGGCCAGCAGTGGCAGTGCCACCTATGGGCAAACAGGGAAAATAACTGCCAGGCAGTATCACAACCAGAGCAGAAACAAGAATTTAGAGCAATCAGCAGGTCTGAGCCCAACTATTGGCTCAGACTATCCCCTAAATTTAAACATAGCGTCCCAACCATTTGGGATGGGCGCTACATACACCCCCCCCCCCCGTACAAAAGACACTGTCCTCAATCCTAAAGGTTTAAAAAAAAAAAAAGCCTTTGTACCTGAACCAAAACTTGGAAGGAGAAAGAAAATAAAAAAAAAGACACACACGATAATATAACAAGAATGACATAGCTATCCAGATATGACATTTTAAATATATGTGCATTACCACCCATCACTGACTACCTAATCCCACCCCATTCTCAGATGGTCTTGATAGCAGTTCCAGCATAAGAGAAAAACACACAAAATATGCATAGAAAATGCAAACATCCTAAACTACCAATCACATTCACATAGAAGCAAACTGCATCCCCAGGAGGATGCAGTTCCCTTCTCCTAAGTTTTTAAATGCTGTATAGCAATAAAGTCTCTCTATATTCCTGCAGACCACTGCCACCTAGTGACGGCAGGATCATAATGTCCCTTTCCTTTTTAAGCGTGGATTGAGACATGACCATAAAAGAAAAACCACTGTTGAGCACGGCGTATCTCGTCAACCCATTTTCTATCTGACTAAACCCCAAAGTTCAGCTAAGGGAAAGAAAACGGTCTTTCAGAGATGCAATAAAATCGTCCTCTGTCTCTCTTTTTTTTTTTTCAAGCAAAATTAGTTCAAGGGCGGAGAACAAAGTCACCTTTCCAGAGCGTTCTCCACTGGTAGAAAACAAAAATCAAAGAACATAGTCAAGGTTCCACATTAGAATGTCACAGTTATAACCTTGGATCCGGGAGGGTCACGAGTCTTCCACGCTCATCCTGGGTGGTAATTGAATGTATAATGTCCTCTTCCCATTCACTACAGATGACCACCCGATCAGCGTAGATGTGCCTGCCATAGCTCCAGATCTGCCGGCATGCATGAAACTCCTCTGTAATAATAAATAGTTCTCGCCTGTCGAGGGGGTCTGGGTTTGCCAAGTAATCCCAAACAGCCTCATCATACCACTGTTCCCTAATGTCCTCAACTTCTTGCATAGCATCACGAGGTACGTAAGGGAATTCAAGACCATATTCCTTGCTGACTCGGTTCATCAATAGTTTCTGCAACCAAGCAATTTTTGGCAATGTCCGGCGGTCTCCCGTCCCGGGCAACACACACGAGTCAGGTGATCGTTTTGCTACAGACTTGACAGGTTTATAGGGTATCTCTCTTTTAGCTGCCAAAGTCCATCTAGTGTCACCCGGGGCCCTCACTCGGGGTGCTGCACTCATGGGGTTCACGGCTGTCGACTCTTTGTAACTGCAGGTAGGAGAAACAGCCGTACATTGGTCCTGCAATAGTTCCTGGGCCTTTGCTCTTGTCACACCCCCTGAATTACGGGGTATGAGTTTCTTCCCTTTGCCCGAAGAACTGACAAGAATAGTCCCAGTCACTTTCCCCCCAGCCTCCTTACCGTCCCCTCTCGTGGACTTCCCGGAGACTTCATCACTCTTGAGGTCCGGTTCCAGGAGGGACTGGGGTAGGCTTCTACCGCGGCCGCGGGAGGCCTTAACGTAGCCCACCTTCCTTTTTGCCGGTGGGATGGAGACACTGGTGGTTACGGTGGCAGCGTCCGCTGATGGCTCCGCAGTAACAGGGGAATCTTTTCTGGATGCATCCGCAGCAGCAGATGCGATGCGCGTGGGTTTAGCTGTTGGGGCATAGATAACTTCCTCCGAAGTGACGACGCCTGTAGTCCAGTTGACCCGATAAGCTTGGGGTGGTTCGGTAGGCTGCTCCACCTCAAAAAGAAATGCCCCACAGATCAAGCACCGTCCAAACGGGCGCAACTGCACAGCCAGTCCACTGCATCCAGGGCAGAGCATGCCCAGGGCCTCCGCATCCCGACTCGTGTACAACGCGAAGCGGCCCCGGGGCTTGAGTCGGATCCCCATATCCGTAAATGGGGCTGCAAGCTGAGCAGTGTCCACAGCAGTAGGCACAGGGAACATCCGGGGTCCAGACATGACTGAGGCCCATGGAAATGACAACATGCTGCTCTTCTTGCTCGATCCAACACTCTCTGTTCCTTGGCACCAAAAACACCCACGTGTAGCATGCAGGTGGCGGGAACTCCTCCCCTTTGCGCTGCACGTAGCTCGCAGGCTTTTCTTCTTCTGGATCCGCCCATAAACTACGCAGTTAAGAAAAACAGCATCTGTACCCTTTCTTCTCGTTTAAAGCACAGTAACAGTCCAACACTTTCTCAATGGCCGACTCTTCCAAAAACACAGCAAAATAAAAGTATCCAATTGCGGGAGGTAGCTGCAAATCCCGGACTCGAGCCCCCACGTGTAGCACTGACCCCCGAAGGAGCTGCTGATTAATTTTGGGTCATGCAAACTACCTCCATGGCTCCCGTTGTCAGGGTAAAGAGTTTTCAGAAAAGTCAATGTCCACACCGATGTAAAACCTCAACAGTAAAGCCTCGTACACACGAACGAGTTTCTCGGCAAAAGCCAGCAAGAAACTTGCTGGCAGAGATTTTTTGCCGAGAAATTTGTTCGTGTGTATGGTTTCTCGTCAAGAAAAGCGACAAGTATCTCAAAGAGAAAATAGAGATCCTGCTCTCTATTTTCTCGTCGAGATTCTCGTCGGCATGTTTCTCGACGAGAAAAGTCAGTGTGTGTACACTTACCTGTCCTCCCGGAAGCCCGCGCATGTTCAAAATGAATTCAACGCATGCGCGGTAGCTTCCTAGGCATACGTAGGGCATACCAAGATGGCGGCGACGGCATCGAGTGTGACGAGCGCATGCTCGTCGTAGTCGATGACGTCACCGCGTACGCTCCATTCAAAGAACCGCGGGTTCTTTGAAACGAGCGTGTGTACACTCGGCCGGGACAAGTTTCTTGTCCAAGAATCTCGTCGAAAAAAACGACATGTTTTTTTCGACGAGAATCTCGGCCGTGTGTACGAGGCCTTAGGATTTATTTTCTTTTGCTGTAGAACTTGAGAGAAAGTGGGAAACGAGAGAAGTAGGGGAAGGTTCAGGCACGCGGTACAAGAGATGCAAACAGACAGTATATTCGCCACTCAAGCCTGAGTGGGTATTGCTCACCCGGATAGTCTCCTCTCACGGTCCTAGCAGCCGGCATGATGTAGTGATCAAACTTTAGTCTCTGCCACAAACTGCCACAGGTGAACGAAGGTCTCTGCCACAGACCTGATGAACTTTAGGATGCGTCCGGGAATCCTCTGCCACAGGATTTCTAAAGTCCCGAACCTCCAACCGAGCAATAATAGAGCCTTTAAGCCGGACCGGCGTATTGCAGGGCTTTAGTATAGTGGATCCCTCCTTGAATGGGTTGCCAGGCCTCTCCCGAGACATCAGCACCTTTCCAGTCTCCTCCGGGGCAGGTCCTACCCCGGCTCCCCTCCTCAAGAGCTTCCTTCCCACGGATAGACAGCTTGGGATACCTTCAGAAGTGTAGGCCCAAACCAGCAGAGCGGGCCTAGCGAGCAGAGATGTAGCCTCGGGCTGAAGGTGCCCGGTGGTAGAACACACACACGCACCCCGTGCCATGAGGGCCACGAGGCGCACCAGGAAGAAGACTCCCCTTAATGGCGTCTGCCCCTTTTGTACCCCTCCCCAGCATGCACAGCGGGTCAACCACGCCCACTGCATGGCTGCCGAGAAGGGACACCCAATACGCTGTGATACACCTGTATTCAAACATGGGCCAGCGGTGGCAGTGCCACCTATGGGCGAACAGGGAAAATAACTGCCAGGCAGTATCACAACCAGAGCAGAAGCAAGAATTTAGAGCAATCAGCAGGTCTGAGCCTAACTATTGGCTCAGACTATCCCCTAAATATAAATATAGCGTCCCAACCATTTGGGATGGGCGCTACAGTTATAGGAAATTCCGACAGGAAATGTCCGATGGAGCTTACACACGGTCGGAATTTCCGACCAAAAGCTTACATCGAACATTTGTTGTCAGAAATTCCGATCGTGTGTACGCGACATAAGACTGACGTTGACATTGTCCAAGGTTCAGCCTGGACCCTAGCTTATCCCTGGCGCCTTGTGAGAACTGTTTATTTTTTATTTTCTTGGGGGGGTGCTGTATTTTTCATTATTTTTTGTTGTTTCATTTAAAGCATTAAGTCCGGATTACACCTTTCTGTTTTCTAAACCATGGCCATTATTAAGCAAAGGCCCCCTTCCCCCTTGTGGCTGTAACAGCCTCCACTCTAGGAATGAATTCACATGATTCCTGTGGCCGGGAACTGATGTTGGATGGGAAGACTTGGCTCACAATGGAGCTGGCTTTGTATACAGGGGCACATAGATTTTGTACTCAAATTAGAGCAAAACAGGATAGGACTTTGCAGGCAACACACGAAAATGGAATACAAAAATACTTTTATTGTCACAAAATTAATGTTAAACAAAGATAATTAAAAGACCATACAATGTATATAGCAGTAAGAAGTCCCTTGAATGTCGACGCGTTACGCCGTGAGGCTTCGTCAGGATGGACAAAAAGGGGGGAAGGTTTTTACACACTTGGGACAAATCTCACTATCTCAGAAGGGAATCCGAATAATGAGATGTTGTTCAAAGGCTACCGATTCATATGTGCAGTATGGTGACTGGTACACGTGTCGTCTGCTGGTCAAAAGGTGATCAAGCAGAGGTATTCTCACAAGGATATATTTCACAGATGGAAGAGCCTGATGCTCACTGCTACCATAAATAGCTGAGCAGATCAGCTACATCCAATGGGATATGCCCGAAACGGGGGTGGAGGACGTTCTAGTATGGAGAAGGGGAAACTTCATATTCACCACAAAGTTCTATCGTGGGCCCTTACAATAAGAGAGAGTAGAGGTTCAAAGGCGTTCAGAAGGGTTGAGGTCAGGGCTCTGTGCAGGACACTCGAGTTGAACAGTTTGCTGGGTGGTCTTCAGCTAGATCCTGATTTACCGGTGACCTAATCTGCTATAAGACCCATATGACCTGGCTTGCCATTGACCTGTCTTTGGATTCCTGTCTACCGGTTGACCTTGGCTTGGGTTTGGATTCTGTATCCTGCTTCCTGATTCTGTAGCTCACTGCCTGGGCTGTCGACCTTGACTTGTATCCTGACTCCGCCTCTGCCTCATGTACTTGTACCTCATTGTCTGGCTGTTGCCGACCTTTGGCTTGTGTCCTAAGTTTGCTCCCGTCTTCTTATTGAGTGTCACCATGTTCTGGCCTCTGCTCCTTCACTAGTGGTCCACGGTCCGATGTGTCCTGCAACCAACAAGTTTGCACTACCCGCTACATCGGCCCTCGTGCCACTCTGTGCCCGCACAGCTTCTGCTACCACTACAAAGGGTGCTGGACAAGACCTGCAAAAGAAGCGCCCTCTCCAGCTCCATCTCTACCAAGGTGCATGGCAAAAATACACATACTGCACCCAATAAACACCCACACACTTATTGGAGGAACATCAAGAAGGGCTGCCTAATATGAGCAGCAGTGGTAACCTTTCTAGGGAGCTACAGTGCCTTAAAAAAGTATTCATACCCCTTGAAATTTTCCACATTTTGTCATGTTACAACCAAAAACGTAAATGTATTTTATTGGGATCTTATGTGATGGACCAACACAAAGTGTCACATAATTGTGAAGTGGAAGGAAAATGATACAAATTAATATGTGAAAAGTGTGGGAGGGGAGGGGGGCATTTGTATGGCGCCCCCCGGAGTCAATACTTTGTAGAACCCCCTTTCTCTACAAGTCTTTTTGGGGATGCCTCTACCAGCTTTGCACATCTAGAGAGGGACATTTCTGCCCATTCTTCTTTGTAAAATATCTCAAGCTCTGTCAGATTGGATGGAGAGCGTCTGTGATCAGCAATTTTCAAGTCTTGCCACAGATTCTCAATGTGATTTAGGTCTGGACTGTGACTGGACCATTCTAACACATGAATATGCTTTGATCTAAACCAGGGGTCTTCAAACTACGGCCCTCCAGGTGTTCAGGAACTAGAATTCCCATCATGCCTAGTCACGTCTGTGAATGTCAGAGTTTTGCAATGCCTCATGGGATTTGTAGTTCCACAACAGCTGGAGGGCCGTAGTTTGAGGATCCTTGATCTAAACCATTCCATTGCAGCTCTGGCTGTATGTTTCGGGTCGTTGTCCTGCTGGAAGGTAAACCTCCGCCCCCGGTCTCAAGTCTTTTGCAGACTCCAACAGGTTTTCTTCTAAGATTGCCCTGTATTTGTCTCCATCCATCTTCCCTGTCCCTGCTGAAAAAAAAAAAAAAAAAAAAAGCATCCCCACCACATGATGCTGCCACCACCATGTTTCACGGTGGGGATAGTGTGTTCAGGGTGATGTGCAGTCTTCGTTTTCCACCACACATAGCGTTTTGCTTTTAGGCCCAAAAGTAAAATTTTGGTCCCATAAAGTGGCCGGTGAGTGTATATAAAGGGAGGTCAGACTTTAGAAGAAAGTGACAGAAGATGGTGGAATGTGGCAGTTGAGGAGGAGGAATAAAAATACAAATACAGACAATAACGCATTTATTTTCATCCTCGTTTATTGGATAGAAAAAAAAATCAACTCCGTCCATAATTGAAATGTGAAAGGGTACATCAGAAACCACTAACATTGTCACATTTACCACTTTCAGCCAGCAGGGGGCACTCTCCAAGCACATGCATCTGCCTGTGGAAGCTCATAGCACGTCTGCTGCACACAGTGATCACAGCTGCTGTCTAGTCTGATCTCCCCTGCTCTTCATCTGCAAGCAATAATTAGCTCCTCCCTCAATAATGTTTTCCTTTGAATCTTCTGCTGAAGAGCAGGGGAGATCAGACAACACCTCAGGAGGGACAGCAACATGTCCCGTAGAGTAGACTAAGCTCAGGACACTCTTCAAGAGGTTGTGTGGGATCCCTGATGTCTGAGAAGATGGCCCCTCTGAGAAAAACTTTTCCCGCACTCCGGGCAGGAATACGGCTTCTCCCCCGTGTGAGACCTCTGATGTGCATCAAGATCTTGCTGCCTTACGAAACATTTCCCGCAATCGGGGCAGGAATACGGCTTCTCGGTGGCGTGATACTTTCGATGTATGAGAAGCGTTGACTTCCGCGGATAGCTTTTCCCGCAATCGGGGCAGGAAAACGGCTTCTCGCCCGTGTGGCACCTCTGATGTTCCGCAAGGCTGGACTTCCGTGAATAGCACTTCCCGCAGTCGGGGCAGGAAAACGGCTTCTCCCCCGTGTGAGACCTCTCGTGTATCAGAAGCTCTCTTTTGACAAGGTAGCACTTCCCGCACTCGGCGCAGGAGAAGGGCATCTTGCCCGCGTGAATGACTCGATGTTTTAAAATTTGGGACTGCCACTTGAAACGTTCCCCGCACACGGGGCAGGAGTACGGCTTCTCTCCGTTGTGAAATTTCTGGTGTCTGATCAGGTAGGACTTATCCGAAAAACATTTGCCGCATTCGGGGCAGGAATACGGCTTCTCGCCCGTGTGACACCTCCGATGTCTCTCTACGTGATATTTTGAGATGAAGCATTTCTCACAGTCGGGGCAGAAATACAACCGGTCGTCCTTTACAATCACAGTGTAGGAGGAACTCGATGGTCCATCCACGCCATCGGGAACTGGATGGACATTTCCATTAAGGACGTCTTCTCCTGGACTATACTGTGTGATGCCATCTTCTTCTACTTTACAGTCTGGAGACAAAGCGAAACAACGTCAGGTTTTCCTCAACTCCCCTCCATACACAACAACAATACAACTCTTGTACTTAGCGTAAAACATTTTTCTTGGAGTCCACTGAGAGACACAAAAAATTCAGAAACAGTTGGGTTATACTGCCAACTAGAGGAGGTCGAGACACTGGCAAACAGCATAGTGGTGGGACCTGTCCCTCAATGGCTTCTAACAGGGCTGTGGATAAATGGGTACCACCAGTCTTCCTGTACAGGGCCCAGGTAGCTGGGTGAATTGGATGTGGGCAAGGAGGTTGATTGGCATGGGGGGATTACTGGTATCAGCCCCCTGTACGGCTCCCCCTCTCCTGCTGGCTTTTAGCTGCTGCTGAGAGCCATGCAGGGGATTGGTTCCAGTATTGCCCCCCCCCCCCTCCACCGTGCCATTCACCCTCCCTGCCCACATCTGATTCACCCAGCTCGGTGCTGCAGGGGAAAATACTGGAACCAATCCTCTGTTTGGCTCCCTCTGCAGCAGCTGAAAGCTGGCGGCTTATCCTCTCCCTCCCGCTGGCTTTCATTTTCTGCTGAAAGAAAATATACAGGGGATTGGATCCAATAATTGCCCCCTCCCCTCAGTGCTGATCACTCTCCCTGCCCATATCCGATTCACCCAGCTCAGCACTGCAGGGGGGCAATTACTGGAACGATCACCTGTACAGCTCCCTCTGCAGCAGCTGAAAGCTGGCGGCTCCTCCTCTCCCTCCTGCTGGCTTTTAGCTGCTGCTGAGAGAGCCATGCAGGGGATTGGTTCCAGTATTACCCCCCCCCCCTCCACGTGCCATTCACCCTCCCTGCCCACATCCGATTCACCCAGCTCGGTGCTGCAGGGGCAAATACTGGAACCAATCCCCTGTTTGGCTCCCTCTGCAGCAGCAGAAAGCTGGCGGCTTATCCTCTCCCTCCCGCTGGCTTTCATTTTCTGCTGAAATAAAACTAACAGGGGATTGGATCCAATAATTGTCCCCCCCCTCAGTGCTGATCACTCTCCCTGCCCATATCCGATTCACCCAGCTCAGCACGGCAGGGGGGCTAATTACTGGAACCGATCACCTGTATGGCTCCCTCTGCAGCAGCTGAAAGCTGGCTCCTTCTCCTCTCCCTCCCGCTGGCTTTCAGCTGCTGCAAAGAGCCATACAGGGAATTGGTTTCAGTAATTGCCCCCCAGCCGTGCAGATAACCCTCCCCCTGCCCACATCCTTTTTACCCAGCTCAGCATGGCAGGGGCGATTGCTGGAACTTATTCTCTGTAGGGCTCTCTCTGCAGCAGCTAAAGATGGCATCTTCTCCTCTCCCTGTTGGATTTCAGCTGCTGCAAAGAGCCATACAGGGGCTTGGTTCCAGTAATTTCCCTCCCCGCCATGCTGATCACCCTCCCTGCCCACATCTGGTTCACCCAGCTCAGCACGGCGAGGGGGCAATTACTAGAACAGATTCCCTGCATGGCTCTCTCTGCAGCAGCTGAAAGCTGGTGGCTTATTCTCTCCCTCCCTCTGGCTTTGAGCTGCTGCTGTGAGAGCCATACAGGTGATGGGTGTGGCGGCTGGGGGGGGGGGGCAATTACTGGAACCCATCACCCTCCCTGTACACCATAAGCTCCCTCCTGCTGCCCAGGCCTCCTCTGTTTGCTCCCACCCTGCAGTGCATTGGCTTCCCTTCTCTTCTTCCCATCGGCAGCTGCAAGCACACAATAGGATCCTTTCTTTGGAGAGAGGGGAAAGGGTCTGGTAAATATGTCATATTTACCAGCCCCTTCCTTTCCTGAATGAACACAATGAGTGATAGTTACCGATCACTGACTGTGTTCATCCATATCTGAAGCATAGAAAACAGTGTCCTTTATGTGTGGGGGGGATTCTCAGGTTGGTTGTATGAGGCCTTGGTTTCTATACAGCAGCCCTGGTTTCCAAGAAAAAATGTTTTACGCTAAGAACATAATAGGATCTTTATCATCCGATGAAGAATCTCATACACACACTATTATCCAGCGCTCATGGAAAGTCCCAATAACTAGTGAAGACTTTGGGAATAATGATGAAAAAAGCTTAGTCTGTTTATTAGTAACAATAAAAAGGGGGAATCCACTCCCAAATGTACAGAAAGCAGGTAAAACTTTACTCTCTAGCCGCCATTGATATACCCCTTATTAAACTTGCAAAAAAATCCGTGGAACAAGGAGGGGTTAAAAGAAAGTCAGCACTAAGCCTGCAATCTGATCCCTCTATGGGTACAGTACCTTGGATGATATGATCTGACCGAGCGGCGTGTGGAGGACCCTCCAGCGAGGGATACAAGACCAGGTTCGTAGTGCAGCTGGGACAAGAGGAATCACTCACTGTGTTCCTCCAGATCTATAACGTCACCCGGCTGCGACGCCAGCTGATGTGTCAGGGAGCAGGCAGTGTAGTGAGCCAGAAGGCTGTCCTGCAAGTTCCTCTCCTACTTAAGTCGAGGCACTATCCCCTTCTCTTTTCAAGATATTACATCTTTCATATACTTCTATTATTCAGGAATGGCTCTGCATTGAAATCTCCCTGGCTATTGTGCTCATGTGCTGATTTGAACAATTTTTATTTCCTGAAGTGGTCATTCCTCTATTACTCCACTAGAGAGCAGTGACGCTGAGAGTAGAGCAGAGAGCAGTGACGCTGATATCCCCGTAGGAGAGGAACTTGCAGGACAGCCTTCTGGCTCACTACACTGCCTGCTCCCTGACACATCAGCTGGCGTCGCAGCCGGGTGACGTTATAGATCTGGAGGAACACAGTGAGTGATTCCTCTTGTCCCAGCTGCACTACGAACCTGGTCTTGTATCCCTCGCTGGAGGGTCCTCCACACGCCGCTCGGTCAGATCATATCATCCAAGGTACTGTACCCATAGAGGGATCAGATTGCAAGCTTAGTGCTGACTTTCTTTTAACCCCTCCTTGTTCCACGGATTTTTTTGCAAGTTTAATAAGGGGTATATCAATGGCGGCTAGAGAGTAAAGTTTTACCTGCTTTCTGTACATTTGGGAGTGGATTCCCCCTTTTTATTGTTACTAATAAACAGACTAAGCTTTTTTCATCATTATTCCCAAAGTCTTCACTAGTTATTGGGACTTTCCATGAGCGCTGGATAATAGTGTGTGTATGAGATTCTTCATCGGATGATAAAGATCCTATTATGTTCTTAGCGTAAAACATTTTTTCTTGGAAACCAGGGCTGCTGTATAGAAACCAGGGCCTCATACAACCAACCTGAGAATCCCCCCCACACATAAAGGACACTGTTTTCTATGCTTCAGATATGGATGAACACAGTCAGTGATCGGTAACTATCACTCATTGTGTTCATTTAGGAAAGGAAGGGGCTGGTAAATATGACATATTTACCAGACCCTTTCCCCTCTCTCCAAAGAAAGGATCCTATTGTGCGCTTGCAGCTGCCGATGGGAAGAAGAGAAGGGAAGCCAATGCACTGCAGGGTGGGAGCAAACAGAGGAGGCCTGGGCAGCAGGAGGGAGCTTATGGTGTACAGGGAGGGTGATGGGTTCCAGTAATTGCCCCCCCCCCAGCCGCCACACCCATCACCTGTATGGCTCTCACAGCAGCAGCTCAAAGCCAGAGGGAGGGAGAGAATAAGCCACCAGCTTTCAGCTGCTGCAGAGAGAGCCATGCAGTTCTAGTAATTGCCCCCTCGCCGTGCTGAGCTTGGTGAACCAGATGTGGGCAGGGAGGGTGATCAGCATGGCGGGGAGGGAAATTACTGGAACCAAGCCCCTGTATGGCTCTTTGCAGCAGCTGAAATCCAACAGGGAGAGGAGAAGATGCCATCTTTAGCTGCTGCAGAGAGAGCCCTACAGAGAATAAGTTCCAGCAATCGCCCCTACCATGCTGAGCTGGGTAAAAAGGATGTGGGCAGGGGGAGGGTTATCTGCACGGCTGGGGGGCAATTACTGAAACCAATTCCCTGTATGGCTCTTTGCAGCAGCTTTTTTTTTTTTTTCCACCTTTTTTAGCGCTTGTGATCTTTGTTGTTTTATCGATGAAGAATCTCAGAAACAGTTGGGGTGTGAAAAAGTAATTGAACTGGGGGGTAGGCAACAGCCACTGGCCGACCGACCCAAGAGAATTTGGGGAACCTTCTGTAACTCAGGAGTACCTGAAGGACCGTTGCTCAAGTCTACACAGGACGAGGTGTAACTCTTACACAACCAAGGTGAGGCCTCAGAGGATCAGCTTGGTGAGCCAGACCAGGACAGAGATAACTACCTGAAGAACACTGAGCTTGAATCAGCGAGAGTCCATAAGAACCAAGAATCCATCAAAATCAAATAGGGTCAACTAAAAAAAAAAAGAAACAATGGGACAAGTCCCAAGGTAACAGGTCCAATGAGGTCACCTTTGACAAACAAAAGAGGTCTATAGGAGAAGAGCAGCTGGTTAACCCAAGAAGGCCGCAGCTTTACATTCTTCAGACTTAGGATTACTGTAAAAATATCCCAATATCCCTTCATGCAGACACAAAAAAAAACCCAAAGCCAGACTGACTGAAGCAGGGAGTAAGCTGAGCAAGAAGCCCTCAAAGATGAGGGTGTACCACAACATAGACTGGTACAGGGGAACATGAGCAGAGGAATGACCATCCACTTAGAACCATATATTTTTGGAAACCAGGTGTTTAAGAGACCAGCCGATAAGGGGGTAGCACTGGCCCTCCTGTATGGGGTCCAAGCCCCATCAGTTCAACAGGGGGGGCACAAGCAGCTTTTTGGTGCAGGCAGTCCCCCCCTCCCTGCAGCAAAGGCTTCTCCTCCTCTCCCTCCTGCAGACTGTCAGCTGCTGCAGGGGGAGCCACAGGGGGATCCGTTTCAGGCAATATTTCCCCCTCTTGCTGCTCCGATCACTCCCTCTCCTAACCAAGATCCACATCATTTGCAGCTTTGATCCCCCTGTGCCCTTCCCACGCGCCCCCCCCCCCCCCCATGTTTACCATTCTACAGTCTGTGAATGAACAGGGAGCCTCTGTATAGTACTTCCTGCTCATTAATTCTGTAGCAGCTGAGGCTGCAGAGAAAGGATTGGGGATTTGTGTCCTCAATCACTTTCTCTGTCTCAAAAGTGAGAAATTGGGGATCTGTTTAGACCCCTGATATTTCACCAAAGTCCCCCCCCCCCCCATGGGTATTAATAATGTAAAAAAAAAAACATAATTTAGGGCTCATCCCCACTGTGGTACTCTTGCCTAGGGATGAGCTGTGAGTTCGACTTGAACATCGCCAGTTTGGGGAATTTTGAACATTATGGGCCGTTTGCGCCAAATTCAAGTGGCGCGTCACGGCCCATAATTCACTGCGGCATCGCAGTACATTGCTGGCTGATGATTGGCCAAGCATGCACTAAGACCCTCATGCTTGGCCAATCACAGCGCCGCAAGTACAGAGAGCCATAATTGGGCAAAGCCAGGGTGGCTTTGGCCAATCATGGCTCAGAGTAGGTACACGCCCCACACTATATAAGGAGAGAGAGAGAGAGAGCCCTCGGCTCAATGGCATCGGTTGTGGCAACACCACCATCAAAGTCCCAATTTTTCTGCCCCGTTTTTCTCAATGAT
Organism: Rana muscosa; assembly: GCA_029206835.1. Taxonomy (NCBI): domain Eukaryota; kingdom Metazoa; phylum Chordata; class Amphibia; order Anura; family Ranidae; genus Rana; species Rana muscosa. Next base: position 418,018,681 of record CM055123.1, on the reverse strand, counting down.
TTTCATCCATATTGCCAGGACAAGACATGACAATAAAGCCGAAAGCAGTTTTAAATGACTTTTTTTCCCCTTTAAAAATGTCATTTTGTGCAGGGACAGTTCTAAACACGGGAAACATGCGCCACTTTACAGGCATACTATAGACACCCCCCAGGTACGATATTTAAAGGAATGTTTCACTTTATACATCATTAAAATCAATCCTCCCGAAAAAACTTCAGTTTTTAAAACTTTTTTTTGCATCAATACATGTCCCCTGGGGCAGGACCCGGGTCTCCAAACCCTTTTTAGGACAATAACTTGCATATTATTCTACATAATTAGCACTTTTGATTTTGAACGTTCGAGTCCCATAGACTTTAACGGGGGTTCTTAAGTTTGCGCAAACTTTCGGTCCGTTCGCAGGTTCTGGTGCAAACCGAACCGGGGGGTGCTCGGCTCATCCCTACTCTTGCCACATGAATGAATGGTTTGTTCATGAGGCTGGTGCCGTATTTGGGTCATACACCTGCACCCAGGCTGGGGAGGGGCCTGTCAGGTAGGCTGTACAGGGGCCCCATGATTTCTAACAGGAGCCCTGCCTCTGAGCTTCCCTAGTCCTAGCCTCAGCCTGAGGAGTGAGGGGCAGGAATCTTAGTTACGCTGTTAAAAAAATTCACCTGATTGGGACCAGGAACAAGGAACTTCCTCAAGAAGCTGCAAATCAGCCACAGAATGAGCACCGATCTCAAGGGCATAAGGTCCTATGAAGACCTCTGGACATTCTCTATCCCATACAGGGGTACATGCAGAGGTATCCCAGCCGACAATCCAGGGAAAGGCCGGGCCATCCAGCAATGGATATTTCCTGCCACGCTGGAGATGAGGAGCACCCAGGTGAAAATTCCCCCGATCTTTAGTTTGGAGGCCACCCATTGAGGAGAGCGTGATGGTGATGCCTTGTCTCTAAGGAAAACAGTGTGGTCAAGAGTAGAACACATCCAGTGAAGGGATCACACTACTTGATCTGTTATAAGGAAACCTCCCAACACTTCTCAAGAAGAGAGGATCCAACAACACCTAAGTGATGGCCATCAGAGACCAGATCAGAACCCCCAACTCACAGAGAGGACAGGGACATCTCTCTGGTGGGTTCCCATTACTGGATCCATCTGTAGGAAACACACACACTGACTGAATACATTGTTTCTATGTGTTTATCAGATGATGGGGGATCTAGGTGGAGCCTCCGTACTGCTCTCTCCTTTACAATAAAGTCTCCTCTTACCCGGTGGATCCCCTGAAGGAGTGGAAACACTCTGTTCTGGGAAACCAGACTGAAACCTCAGGCACTGGGAAACATCAGCAAGTGGGGTCTGACCAGGGTGGGGGAGACCTCCCAATATGAGGAAAAAACGATCCGCACTCCGGTCATTGCTCTTTAAAAATTATTTGTTTTTATTGACAAGCCACAGTGAACAAACGCAAATAAAAACAGTTGACGCTTTTCAGCCTATAAGGCCTTAGTCAATGTTGATGCGTTTCAGCCTATAAGGCCTTAGTCATAACATTGACTAAGGCCTTATAGGCTGAAACGCGTCAACTGTTTTTATTTGCGTTTGTTCACTCTGGCTTGTCAAAAAAAACAACAAAGATTTTTTAAAGAGCAACGACCGGAGTGTGGATCATTTTTTCCTCATTACTCTACTCATCCAGCGACTGTGGATCGAGCACCTGGGAGCTCTGCTATCTATGAGGTGTATAGGTAGTAGCACTGACTATTCTATTTATACTTTAGACCTCCCAATATAGCTTAAGAGACTGACAGGTTGCATCAGAGACTTCCCGGTGTCAGGTCACCTGAGCCCAGGTGACAGATGTACCCCGTTAGGGTCAGGAGTGCACCGCTAAGGTAGTGGACCCTACGGATGACTGCTGCAGATAGAACTCTGGGTGGTTCAGGAAGGCAGGTCCACTGGAGCACAAACAGGGATCCCACAGGGAGCTAGAGCCTAAGATTCCCCAGGGCGCGGAGTCTAAGAGCCAGCAGGTGTTCACCAGAGCCTCTAGTGGTGAGGATTGACTGCGCTGCAACTGGCTCCAGGTCGCGGCCCCCAAGGTCTCCCAGCTCCCGGTAGGCTACAGGAGGATGGAAAGGAAGCAGCAGCCCACAACAAGGGATAGTAAGGAGATAAGCCAAAGGTTGGGGCGACTAGCAGACAAGGATAACAGAGAACACGCCAAAGGTCAGGGTCATAAGCAGGCAAGGATAGTCGAGAACACGTCAAAAGTCAGGGTCACAAGCAGACAGGGATCGGTAACAGAGACAAATCTAGAGCACACAGCAAGCAGGAAACAGGAAACCAAACACACAATATTGCACGGCAAGGCAGGCTTGGAGAACACAGTGTTAAATAGTGGTTCCCGTTGAGGCTAGGGTGGAGCCACACTGAGGGAAGATTACTTAACCATGCAGGTGTGAGAGTACAAGCCCCAAGGCTGATACACAGACCAGGTAAGAGACAGACAGGTCATGAAAGTATTACTGCAAGGTCAAGGAGAGGTGATCTGGATGTCTCTACTCCAATCCAGGCTCTTAGACTCAGAAGGTGGGCTGAAAAGGACAGAGTCAATGAGAAAAAGAGGGGGGGGGGGGGGGAGAGATAAGCACACTACAAACTCTGGAACGGAAGTTTTATTGACGGAGAAAAAGGAATCAATGGCCCACAGCCTTCTTTAGTGGGGATGTGAGCTGACCAGCCTCACACATTGGTGATCCACAGTTACCAACACTAAACATATGAGCCAGTCAAAGATCTCAGGTATTAGGGCCTTCAGAAGGGTTCAGACTGAAATAGTCCAGAAAACTGACCCTCTTCAGGGATGGACGCCTCCGCATTCCATAATGTGGGTGCCAGGTGAAGGGACTAGAATGAATCCAGCGTTCACAGAAATCTAAGTGCTGCTGGAGATCCTTACCAGGAGAAAGAACAGCAGGCACCGGTCCAAGCTGGCCTGGCAGGTCAGAGGGTCCCTCCGAGAAGGGTTCAAGCTAAGGGGGTAACAAGTACTAAAAAGAGCTAAACAGTATCCATGGAGACGGAACACTCCTGAAGAGAGAAGTGTAAGTCCATGAAGGGTGACACAGAGTCAAGAGTGAATGAATTGTATCTGCGGCACAGAAAACAAAGATTATCCGAAAGAAAAAAGAAAGGTAAACGCATTTCAGGAAAGTCACCATTCTCAGCTAATATGGCTCAGTCCCCACCCTATTCTGAGCCAATCAGTGAGCAGTATGGGTGGAGGAATGTATTTAGTGTTAATGACCCACCTGTGCTGGTCTCTGTAGGAGTGTCCTCCTCTATAAATGTCCCCGTTATTCCATCCTCCTCCATAGACTGCTGATCATCCCTCACATTCGTCTCTTCTTCTTCTGATTTATCCTTCACATTCGTATCTGTCAGATCTTCACCCTAAACCAAGTGAAGGATCAACAATAACATCTATAAATATAAGGTCAACAATGTGAGATCACAAACGAAATCTTGTAGGCTCCACAGATTATCCCCCCATGATGTAATTTTCATGTTCTAGATGCTCCGTCCCACCAACCTGATAAAGGCGTGAGTAGTTGTGATCTTCCCATCTGGAACTCCGTGAATGCAGAGGACGGGGACATCTCTCTGGAGGGTGTATGGTATTAGGTGGTTCCATCATAGGGTCCTTGTGGAGGTCTTTCTGTCCTTCTGAACACTCCATCACCCCATCCTCATCATCCTCCTCTTTTATCTCTTCTTTAACATCAACTGTAGAATCTCTCAGGTTTCCACTCTGAATATATAATAAAAATGACATCAATGGTAACAATGCAGATAATGTACAGATCCTAATGATACTATCAGTGATTGCTCCTCATCTACCTGATGATGGTGGGGGATGGTGTGACCTTCCTGTGTGGAATCCCGGGAATACAGAGGACGGGGACATCTCTCTGGTGGGTTCCTGGTATTAAGTGGCTCCATCATATCCTTGTGTCCTTCTGAATACTCCTCCATCACTCCATACTCCTCATCCTCCTCTTTATACTCTTCTTTAACAACAATATTGAAATCCTTGAAGTTTCCACTCTAAAATATTTAATAAAACATTTATTGTAAAAAAAAAAAAAAAAGCCTTGTGTATAAAACAACTGGTAATGATTATTAATCAACAACCTCTGGTGGGTTCCTGGTATTAGGTGGCCCCATCATATCCTCGAGATCCTCTGAAAACTCCTCCATTTCACCATCATCCTCATCCTCCTCTTTATACTCTTCTTTAACATCAATATTATCATCCCCGACGTTTCCACTCTGAATATATAATAAAACATTCATTGTAACAAACATGCTTGTGTATTGATTTGATTATTTGTAAAGCGCCAAATACAGTTCAAGAACTGTGCCTAAGCGCTAGATAGACCAAATCATAGATAGATGTATAAATCATAACTACCAATAATTGTTTCTCATCTACCTGATGATGGTGAGGGATGGTGTGACCTTCCTGTGTGGAATCCCGGGAATACAGAGGACGGGGACATCTCTCTGGTGGGTTTCTGTAGCTGGATGACTCCACCATGGTGTCCTGGTACAGATCTTTGTGTTCTTCTGGAACCTCTGACTCCTTCATCACCTTATCATCCTCATCATCCTCCTCTTTTATCTCTCCTTTAACCTCAACTTTAGGATCTCTCAGGTCTCCACTCTGAATATATAATAAAAATGACATCAATGGTAACAATGCAGATAATGTACAGATCCTAATGGTACTATCAGTGATTGTTCCTCATCTACCTGATGATGGTGGGGGATGGTGTGACCTTCCTGTGTGGAATCCCGGGAATACAGAGGACTGGGACATGTCTCTGGTGGGTTTCCGTAGCTGGATGACTCCTCCACGGTGTCCTGGTACAGATCTTTGTGTACTTTTGGAAACTCTGACTCCCCCATAACCCCATCCTCATCATCCTCCTCTTTTATCTCTTCATTAATATCAACCTGTGTGGAGTCCAGAGGACGGGGAGATCTCTCTGGTGGGTTCCCATTACTGGATCCATCTGTAGGAAACACACACACTGACTGAATACATTGTTTCTATGTGTTTATCAGATGATGGGGGATCTAGGTGGAGCCTCCGTACTGCTCTCTCCTTTACAATAAAAAGTCTCCTCTTACCCGGTGATGTGAGGGGCGGCTGATTCTCCATCATGACGTCCTTGTAGAGATCCTTGTGTCCTTCTAAATACTCCCACTCCTCCATGGAGAAATAGACAGTGACATCCTGACACCTTATAGGAACCTGACACACACAATGATACAGTCACCATCCAGACACATCCCTTGTCTGTTACTGGATAATGTCCCAGAATTCCCGGCACCGCTCACCTCTCCTGTCAGCAGCTCCATCATCTTCTGGGTGACTTCTAGAATCTTCTCCATGTTGTGTCTCTCAGGTTTTAGGAAGTCACATGGAGGCACTGTGATGGTCATATGATCACCTGACTTCACAAGAGGAAATCTCTGTATTGGAGAACCAATAGGAATATCATGTTAGACTCCCAGAATCCTCCTCACCTCTCTGGTCAGGTCTGTGTTTTATTAATAGAGATAAGAGTGATGTCATGTGACCTCCCAGAATCCTCCTCACCTCTCCAGTCAGGTTTGTGTATTATTAATAGAGCTAAGAGTGATGTCATGTGACCTCCCAGAATCCCCCTCACCTCTCCGGTCAGGTCTGTGTTTTATTAATAGAGATAAGAGTGCTGTCATGTGACCTCCCAGAATCCTCCTCACCTCTCCGGTCAGGTCTGTGTTTTATTAATAGAGATAAGAGTGCTGTCATGTGACCTCCCAGAATCCTCCTCACCTCCCTGGTCAGGTCTGTGTTTTATTAATAGAGATAAGAGTTCTGTCATGTGACCTCCCAGAATCCCCCTCACCTCTCCGGTCAGGTCTGTGTTTTATTAATAGAGATAAGAGTGATGTCATGTGACTTCCCAGAATCCCCCTCACCTCTCCGGTCAGGTCTGTGTTTTATTAATAGAGATAAGAGTGCTGTCATGTGACCTCCCAGAATCCTCCTCACCTCCCCGGTAAGGTCTGTGTATTATTAATAGAGATAAGAGTGATGTCATGTGACCTCCCAGAATCCTCCTCACCTCTCTGGTCAGGTCTGTCTTTTATTAATAGAGATAAGAGTGATGTCATGTGACCTCCCAGAATCCTCTTCACCTCTCCGGTCAGGTCTGTGTTTTATTAATAGGGATAAGAGAGATGTCATGTGACCTCCCAGAATCCTCCTCACTTCTCCGGTCAGGTCTGTGTATTATTAATAGAGATAAGAGTGATGTCATGTGACCTCCCAGAGTCCTCCTCACTTCTCCGGTCAGGTCTGTGTATTATTAAGAGAGATAAGAGTGATGTCATGTGACCTCCCAGAATCCTCCTCACCTCTCTGGTCAGGTCTGTCTTTTATTAATAGAGATAAGAGTGATGTCATGTGACCTCCCAGAATCCCCTTCACCTCTCCGGTCAGGTCTGTGTTTTATTAATAGGGATAAGAGAGATGTCATGTGACCTCCCAGAATCCTCCTCACCTCTCCGGTCAGGTCTGTGTATTATTAATAGAGATAAGAATGATGTCATGTGACCTCCCAGAATCCCCCTCACCTCTCCGGTCAGGTCTGTGTATTATTAATAGAGATAAGAGTGATGTCATGTGACCTCCCAGAATCCTCCTCACCTCTCCGGTCAGGTCTGTGTATTATTAATAGAGATAAGAGTGATGTCATGTGACCTCCCAGAATCCTCCTCACCTCTCCGGTCAGCAGGTAGATGATCTCCAGGGTGAGGTTTAGTATCCTCTCAGTCATGTGACTCCGGTCCTCCTCCATCCTCATTCCTGCTGTCATTTATGAAGGTTTCCCTGTAGACAGATAAGATTGATAACAGGGAATAATCTAGATTGGCATTTGGCTGTACAATATTAGGATGAAGATATCAGGAATTAATATGAAGATATGTACTTTAGAACTATGGCTACGAGTGGGAACATTTCTAATCTGGATTATTAAATGTTTGCCATGATTTTTTTACCACAATTTATGTTAGATGCCTCAAAGTGACCATGTGTATGAGGCCTGTGTGATCTCCCTATACTCCAGAGACTCTACTGATCACATTTCGGGTTAATATCGGAGACCTGGGATCATTATGTAAAAATTAACGGGGCCGGAACATTCTCTTTATTTTGGAGATGTGTCACCTTTCCCACCAATCACCTTCTCACCTCATCAGTTTATACTTAAGGATTATACCGCTTTCACTGGGTGCAGGTGATGGGTGGGTCCATTGTAGATGTGACTTTGGATTTGTATGTCTTTATTGTGACTAGAAACAAAGAGGGAAAAATACTCCTCCGTTATTCTATATATGTGTGTATCATCATCTGCTGGAGATAAAAGACGTCACAGTGACTATGGAGGAAGAGGACGGACATGACGGGGGGGGTTACTGGGTGTAAATAGAAAATACGATCTTATTACCTCCTCAGCTGCCAGCTCCAGCAATGTCTCCTCTCTACTTCCTCCTGACTCACCTCTCACCCGGAAGTTCTTTGTGTACCTGACATCACTTCCTGTCTGTATCTGACATCACTTCCTGTCTTTTCCATAGAGACTTCCTTTCTGGATAAGACGTGAGATCACCATCTTGTGGAGCGCAGAGGAACCGCAGCCTCGGGGAGCGTCTCAAAAACCAGTTTTGACCCTTTACATTCTTGCATCTTTTAAACATTCCAATTTATCATACTGAATACATCTGCTAACCAACTACCCAAGTAGACGAGGCAGTGCTGGACTGCTCCCGATGATTTCCAAATTGAGGAAACACACAGAGAGGTCATCATGTTACTGGGGAGGAGGAGGACATAGTAAGGACAGAAGCTCCTTATCAGACCTGGACGTACCTTTAGTCCAGTGATGATACGCTATGATGGTGGTCATCATCTGTTTTAGGAGATAAATGAGTTTGTAAAATAGATATGTAGCGCCCTGCTCCCAATGACTGGGCTCTATATTAAATTTAGTGGGTATGCCGGGAAGGGGTACTTAAGGGACAGACGCCATTTTATTGGGGTCTTCGCCTCGTGGCCCTCCTGGCGCGAGGAATGTGCTGTGTGATTTCGGCCCCGGGACCATGTTGGTCCGAGGCCGCATCTCTACCAAGTAGGCCCAGTTATGCTGACTGGGGCCTATGATTCAGAGGGGTTCCCAAGCTGTCCGTCTAAGCAGAGGAAGCTACTTAACGGAGGAAACCAGGGGGAGGACCTGGCCTGGAGGAGACCAAGCGAAAGGCTAATGTCTCGGGATAGGCCTGGTGACCTTATTAAGGAGGGATCTACCGCTCAAGTTACCTTACAGTCCGCCAGGTCGGCTTAAAGCATACCTCCCAACTGGCACAGATTGTGCGGGTTTTACCTGCAGAGGCTCCTCCTTCCCGCACTCCCGCAAGACTATCATGTTTCCCGCACAGCAGGAAACATGAAGAGAAGAAGAGGAGCACAGCAGGAAACAGCAGCAGGTAAGAGCCCCCCCCCGCGATCGGCGCACTAGTATGCCCCCCCCCGATCGGCTGCCCCCCGCCGCGCCCCAAACCCCCCCCCCCCCCCGCTTAGATTTTTTTTTTTTTTAAATGTTCCTGTGGCAACCACCGCTCAACAACTCTGGTTGGCAGGGGAGAGGGGACATCAGAATGTCCCGCGAAGGGACTTTACAAAGTTGGGAGGTATGCTTAAAGGCTCTTTGACTGTTTGGCTGGGAGTTCGGGCATTAAGTCCTGTGGCAGAGGATTATCCATTTTTTTGTTCGCAACCAGTCTGTGGCAGAGACTGTTCCTGATCACTGTCCGTGCATCATTCCGGCTGCTAGGCCAGGTGAGAGGGGTCTATCCAGGTGAGCAATACCCACTCGAGGGGGAGTGGTAAATGACTTTGCGGTTGAGAAGTTTTTCCCCAGTGATCTGTACCGCGTACCTTAAACTCCCCCTTCCTCCTTCATCCTTCTCCTTTCTTCCCAAGTTTTGAGCAGCAAAAAGGTTTTACATCTTGTGTGGACATTGGAGTTTCTTACAGACTTTATTCCCCTAGACAACGAATACCGAGGTAACGTGCAAGGCCCAAACAAAAACCAGCAGTTCCTATGGGGGTAGTGCTACAGATAAATTGATTAAACTGGTGAGTTAATTTCCACCTAGGTGTGTGCACAGATTTGTAGGTGTCCATATAGGGGATTTAAGTGACTTTGAACGTGGCATGGTTGTTGGTGCCAGGCGGGCGGGTCTGAGTATTTCTGGGATTTTCATGCACAACCATCTCTCTGGTTTACAGAGAATGGTGGGAAAAAGAGAAAATATCCAGTGAAAGTCCAACAAACTTTACACTTGGCACAATGCAGTAAGGCAAGTACCATTATCCTGGTAACTGCCAAACCCAGACACGTCCTTCAGATTGCCAGACAGAAAAGCGTGATTCATCACTCAAAAGAACACGTCTCCACTGCTCTAGAGTCCAGTGGCGTTGTGCTTTACACTACGGCATCCGACGCTTTGCATTGCGCTTGGTGATGGATGCAGCTGCTTGGCCATGGAAACCCATTCCATGAAGCTCTCTACGCACTGTTGTTGTGCTGATCTGAAGGCCACATGAAGTTTGGAGGTCTGTAGCTTTTGACTCTGGAAACAGTTGGCAAGTGTTGTGGGGATGAGGCCCTTGTCCCCATCAACATGGGGACATCCTCCCCATGTTGAGGGCATGTGGCCTGGTACGGTTCAGGGGGGGGGTGCTTTCTTGTCCCCCCTCTTTTCCTGCGGCCTGCCAGGTTGCGTGCTTGGATAAGGGTCTGGTGTGGATTTTTGGGGGGACTCCACGCCATTTTTTTTTTACATTTGGGGTAGAGTTCCCATTAAAATCCATACCAGACCTGAAGGGTCTAGTATGGATATTTGGGGGGAACCCCACGTCATTTTTTTTTTACATTTGATGCAGGGTTCCCCTTAATATCCATACCAGACCTGAAGGGCCTGGTAATTGAATTTGGGGGGACCCCCACGCATTTTTTTTTTTTATCAATGACTTTTCTCTGTATTGCCGGGAGCCGACAATTCATTAATAGCCGCGAGTGCTTTTAAATTACTTTTTCTTCTTCAGAAATGACACTTTGTGCAGGGACAGTTCTAAGCACGGGAAACATGCTCCACTTTACATGCATATCATACACACCCCCCAGGTACGAAATTTAAAGGAATATTTCACTTTTATTGTTTCACTTTAAGTATTTTTAAAATCACTGCTCCCGAAAAAACGTCAGTTTTTAAAACTTCTTTTTGCATTGATACATGTCCCCTGGGGCAGGACCCAGGTCCCCAAACACTTTTTAGGACAATAAATTGCATATTACCCTTTATAATTGGCACTTTTGATTTCGAACGTTCGAGTCCATTGTATTTAATAGGGTTCTAACGCTAAAGTTCACGCAAACTTTAGGTCTGTTTGCAGGTTCTGTTGCGAACCGAACAGGGGGGTGTTCGGCTCTTCCCTAAATACCACGAATGCCCTGTACACACGATCGGATTTTCCGATGGGATAAAATCCGATGGAAATTTCCGTCGGAATTCCGTTCAAGCTGTCTTGCATACACACTGTCAGACCAAACTCCGACCGTCCAAAACGCGGTGACGTACAACACTATGACGAGCCGAGAAAAATTAAGTTCAATGCTTCCGAGCATGCGTCGACTTGATTCTGAGCATGCGTGTTTTTTTCTCCGTCGGAGTTCCACACAGACGATCGGAATTTCCGATCGGATTTTCTTTCATCGGAAAAATAAATAAAACATGTTCTATTTCTAAACTCCGACGGAAAAAAGTCAGTTGGGGCCCACACACGGTCGGAATATCCGATGAAAAAATTCCGTCAGACTTTTTTCATCGGAAATTCCGATCGTGTGTACAGGGCATAACAGTTGAGCGTGGAATATTTCGTAGCAAGGAAATTTCACGGATGGACTTATTGCACAGGTGGCCACCTATCACGGTACCACGCTTGTATTCACTAAGCTCCTGAGAGCGACCCATTCTTTCAAAAATGTTTGTAGAAGCCGCCTGCATGCCTAGGGGCTTGATTTTTATACACCTGACTCCAATGATTTGGAGGGGTGTCCCAATACTTTTGGCAATATAGGATATATATATATATATATATATATAAATTGACCTAGAGCCATGACAGCCCATGGCATGACCTTGTCTCTGAAGACTCACTTGGTGAGTAAGGTTGTTAGGGTGGTCGATAGATAGCTAAGATAAGATTTATTGTAGAAACAAATTCACAATGAAATGAGATTTCTACTCCACACATTATTTATACATCACAATTATCAACCATGCATTTACCACACAGGATTTATATATAAAAGTGTCCCCATATTATAAAAGTATAAAAAGTGTCCTCATACTAAAAAAAACGAAACAAGACAATAAAATAAAGCCTCGTACACACGGGCGGGAATCTCGTCGGGAAAAAAAAAATGTCGGTTTTCCCGGCAAGCTTGCCTTGCTCGCCGAGTGTACGCACAGCCATTCAAAAGAACCGCAGTTCTTTTGAAGGGCAAAGAACGCGGTGACGTCATAGACTACGACGAGCCTGCGCTCGTCACATTCGGTGCCGTCGCCGCCATCTTGCTACACCCTACACTACCCTTGTATGCTACTGTGCATGCGTCAAAGTCTTTTCGAGCATGCGCGGGTTTACCATGGACAGGTAAGCATACACACTCATGGTTTTCTCGTCGGGAAACAGGGAAGAGCAGGTTCTCTATTTTTCTCGTTGAGATTCCCGGTAGTTTTCCCGACGAGAAACCATACACACGACCGGTTTTCCCTCCGGCGTGTTCGCAGTCGGTACCCGCGCTGCGCTAATCACAGGCAGGGAGACATTTCCCGATCTCTGCAGCCGAGCATCGGGACAATGTCTCACTGCCTGTCGTTAGCGCAGCGCGGTGCCGACTTCCTGGCGGGCTCTGCAAGTGTTCAATGCGAACACGCCGGAGCTCATCCCTGAGGAGGAACAGGAAGTGAGAAATTCAGGCAAAGAAAACAAAGAAAAAAAACATTTAGAAGGGAAATCTAAGGAAAAGGTAAGTGAACCAACAATGCACAAGCTTAAAGGAGCCTATTTAAAAAATAAAAAACGAACCTTTACAACCGCTTTAAGACTATGTGACCTCCTTTCATTTCATTCCTGCATTGATAGTCCTGGGGAAGAAGCTCTCTTTAAATATTTTTGTCCTTGTTTTAATCACCCTAAAACGTCTCCCAGATGGCAATATCTCAAAGAAATGACGACCAGGATGAGTCGGGTCTCTCACTATTTTTCCTGATCTACAAAGGCAACGAGTCTCATATATTTCATCTAGAGAAACAAGTTCACACCCTACAATTTTCTGCGCTGTTTGAACCACTCTCTTTAGAGCATTTTTATCTGCCTGCGTACAACTAGGATACCAAATAAGAATACAATACGTTAATGTACTCCCAATGGCAGAGCGATAGTAGGTCTCTAGTACCTTCCTTCCCAAGCCATTCTTCCTAAAGCCCCATACACACGGTCGGACTTCCATCTGACTTTTCCCTGGATTTTTGTCCGAACGGAATTGGCCCGGCACACCCATAGCATACACACCACAGGACTTTTCTGCAAACTTTACCAAAACTTTTTGCAACATCGCGTGGTTTTTCTGCTCTTTATCGCCACCCTTTGGTCAACTTCTGCTATTGTTGGTTGATTTTAACATTCGTTGTTTTCTCCATCGGACAAAAGTCCGATGGTTTTCTGTACACACGGTCAGACTTCCATCGGACTTTTCCCTGGATTTTTGTCCGAACGGAGTTGGCCGGGAACACCCATAGCATACACACCACAGGACTTTTCTGCAAACTTTCCCAAAACTTTTTGCAACATCGCATGGTTTTTCTGCTCTTTTCTGCTCTTTACCGCCACCCTTTGGTCAACTTCTGCTATTGTTGGTTGATTTTAACATAAGGTGTTTTCTCCATCGGACAAAAGTCCTATGGTTTTCTGTACACACGGTCGGACTTTGCTCCATCGGACTTTTGTTGGCCAAAAGTTTGTCCGTTTGCAGAACCAACTTTTGTCCGATGAAAACAAAAAAAAAAAAAAAAAAGTTTGTCCGATGGAGCGTACACACGGTCGGATTGTTGGTCCAACTTGCTCAAAATTGAAGTTTGTTGGCCAATAGTCCGACCGTGTGTATGGGGCTTAAGGAGTCGCAAAAAATATAAACACTGTTGCGATTTCTTAATAATGGCTTTAACGTTGATCGTCCACGATAAGTTTTCAGAAATGCCTGTGTAGCGCCCACCCCATTTAGGGGTGCTATATACCCAAATTTAGGGGGCTGGTCTGAGTTAGTAGTTAGGCTCAGACCGTTCTCATTGATAGGTTGTGCTGTTTATTTTAAAGGATGGTATACTGGTGTGCAGTTCCCTGTGGCCTGTAGGTGGCACTGCCATAATGGGTCAGGGTTGAACCGCTGGTATTAGTGCTGTGCCTTGGGTGTCCTCTCTCGGCAGCGGTACGGTGGGTGTGGTCGACCTGCTGTGCATGCCGGGAGATTATACATAAGAGGCAGACGCCGCCTGGGAGGGGTCTTCGTTCCAAAATCGGAGTCCTGGTGCGTGGCACATGGCCCTCCAGGCCATGGGGCCACGTGTGCATCAGTCCCAGGCACCTTTAGTCCTGGGGCTGCATCTTCAACACTGGGCCCAGCACCTTTAGCTGGAGCCCGTTTCGAGGAGGAGAAGTCCCAGGGTGTCCCTCGTGAGGGAGCCCGCTTCTAAGAGGAGGAGGCCGGGGGGAGGACCTTTCTGACGGACCGGTGAGAGTTCACGGTGAAGGAAGGGGCCCGGTAACTCTCTGGAGGGATTCTTCTATCCACCAAGGGCCTAGTAATGTGCTGCTGCTGGCACCTGTCCTTAGGTACCAGAAGCTAAGAGGTTCGGGGTCTGATAGATTCTGTGGCAGAGAGTCTCCCGATCGCATCTAGAAAGAACTTGATCAAACGTCAGATCATCACTTCGGCTGCTAGGATCCATTTTGTAGGAGACTATCCGGGTGAGCTGAACCTACTCAGGGATAGAGTAGTGATTGTGCTATCCATTGTGCCTGGACTAACCTCCCAAACCTTGCTGTCCTGTCTTCTCTTCCACCCTTTACCTATCTGCTGAACATTGAGAAAATAAACTCAACGTTGGAGTTTAGAGTGGTGTGGACATTGGAATTACTGGGGGGAATACGGAGACTTGTCCCTATATCCTAGGAGACGAGAACCAACTGACGGAAGAACCTAGCTGTGGGACCCAAATACATGACACCGCTCAACCTCCTCATCCAGGAGGGTACAGCATATAGTACGGTGTGCCCTTTTCCTACAAGTGAGCCAAAGCAAGGGAAAAGGGTCCGTGTGCTACACATGTAAAACACCAGGAGCTACCTCACCATGTACACTGCTAAGCACCCTTTACATTTCCTGTATCATGAATAGGAACCGTCATGTATGGTTGGGATTGTGGACCATTCATGTCGCCTACATGCTGGATGGCCGTGTGCTCGGGAAACACACTCACTCAGGCTACAACCGATCCGGTACAGGAAAGCACAGAGATGAAGATCTTGGAAAGCACGGAATACAGGACTCACAGGAACAGGACATTAAATACTAATGTAGCACTACCCCCGCAACGGCTGCTTATAACTGGCTCCCCTATTCCTGCACAGCCAGGCAAAGCACATTTGCTACTTGCACCCAGACACAAGAAGTCAGTCCCTTGGCTTTGTTTTTTTATTAAAGGTAACAACTTGGATGGGGTGGAGAAAATTATGGGATGCCCAACTTGACAAAAACAACAGATGGGGACAACTTCCTTCCTATGTACAGAGAGAAGATCCCAGACTGTTCTCCTTTCTGGACACAATCAGTTTTTAAGGATTAGTGGCAAAAGTCCCTTACGGACTTAGGAGCTCTAGTCCTAGTCTAGTCCCCTTTGGAAAGTAGCACAAAAGGTTGCAAAACTGCATACCAGAGTATCTCCTTTTCTCTGTAGAACTGCTCCCAGCCCCACTGCTTGCAGGTACTACCAACCCGTCTGGCATTTGTCTACCATCTCACCTGGCTGTTCTGAAGAACTCCCAGGGCAAGGGATAAAAGGGTTAAGCTTAGCACTGTCCTTTAGAAATCTTGCTACATGTGGCAGTCTCTCCCCTTGTGAATCCCTAGGTGTGCTGATGTAGTCACTCTCTCCCCCATGCTCCCGCTGCTCACAGGCAATATTTCTTCTCAAACCATTCTGCTGAAACGATCTTCCTAAGCCAGCCTGAGGTCAGCCTGGAGGCAAAGGCCCCCTAGACCTACGGGACCCCTCCTAGGCCACCGACAGCCTCCTCACCACTCCATCTTCCACCCCACTCCCCCTGCTAGCATGACTCATCCATATTTAAGGGTTCACCTAGCCACCCTGCCAGGACATTCTGCCTGGGGATTGGCCAAGTTCCCTCAGGTATACGGATCGGTCCCTCCTGGCCCCTGCCCACTAACTTCCAGAAGCTTCTCCAAACTTCTTGATCCAGGGGAAGGTACCAGAGACCTGCATCTGTGAAGCCATCCAGCCTGACCTAGAATCAGACTGACATGATTACCTACTATGAGTCATACACATAAATATGCCTACACTCACACTAGCAGCACACTAGAGGGTGCTACACTAATAAGAGACTCTTACAGCACTGGGGTTCTGGGCTTACAGGGAGATAGGAGTATCTTAGCAGCAATAGGATGCTGAGCTTACAGGAACACAGAGGTAACAATATGTATGAGGAACACTGAGGTGCACAGAGGTAACAATATGTATGAGGAACACTGAGGTGCACAGGGGTAACAACATGTATGAGGATCACTGAGATGCACAGGGGTCCCAGAGAATGCAAGTACACAGGAACCAGATGAGCTACACGAGGAGTCTAGGACAGGAAGGATACCTATTGTTAATGTCTGGGGAGAACCCAGGCTGTCCACATGTTTTTCAAAGGTGAGGGCCCTTGGGAGGGCCAAGGTGCAGAGTCTAAGGAACCACCTGGTCTTCTCCGGAGCTCCTGAAGTTGGAGATGGGTTGCACTACAGACAACTCCCAGCGTGTGATTCCCTGAACCACCTGAGCAGGCAGCTACTGGGAACTAATGTCGTGTACACAT
The DNA here is from genome assembly GCA_029206835.1 of Rana muscosa. Classification (NCBI taxonomy): domain Eukaryota; kingdom Metazoa; phylum Chordata; class Amphibia; order Anura; family Ranidae; genus Rana; species Rana muscosa. The sequence goes on along the minus strand of CM055123.1, from coordinate 418,002,340 downwards.
GACCATTTTTCATAACGAGAAAAATGCAATTTTTAAAAATGGTCGTGAAAACCGGTCGTGTGTATGCTCCAGAGCATTTTTCTCGACGAGAAAAATGCCCGAAAAAAAATTAGAACCTGCTCTCTGACTCAAAATCAGAGATGGTAATGGAGCCAAATGCCTGGCTTGATTTAAGGACTCAGCAGGGCCAGAGAAAGACTGCAGGCAATGGCACCAGAGTGCACTGAGGGCTCTATGAGTGGAATGCCCCTGAATGCAATTATCTATGAAGTTCTGAGTGGATGTGAAGGTCTTTGAGGACATAGAGACCAACAGAGCTTAGGAAGACTCCGATGATGATGACAGCATTACAATAAGGCTTGTCCATGTTATCCGGATTAAAGGTTCCATTTCATTTTGGGAATACCAGGGAAACACTCACAGAATGGATGGGGGAGTTTTGGGCTGAAGTCACCCATGGCAGCAGGACTGTCCTCTGTGTCTTAGTAAAGTCTTATTGCTTCTGTGCAGTTGTAATGCAACTAGGTCTGATGTGAAGGAAGACCTAAGGGTACTCCAAAACCTGGGCAGCTGGTGCTGATGGGATGTTTTAGGCAGCTGGATGTGACCAGGTCACTCTAGGTGTGCAGTGGAACCCGAGATTGCGAGTAACGCAGTTAACGAGCGTTTCGCAATACGAGCACTGTATTTTTAAAAAATCGTAACTCGGTTTGCGAGTGTTGTCTCGCAAAACGAACCCGATTCAGGCCAAAGTGGTGTGCAGTACCGCGTTTGGCCTGAGGTGGGGGGGCGCCGAAGCCGAGCCAAACGTCGCCGATCGGCGCCGTTCGCAAATGCACGGAAAGGCCCGAGGACAGCACGGCTGACCTCGGCAAATCTCGGAAACAAAGTCTTTCCGAGGTTTGCCGAAGGTTCGGCCGTTTCCGAGGCTCTCCAGCGCCCCCCGCCTCTGGCCGCATGCGGTATTGTATGCCATTGATGTCAATGCGGAACAAATTATTTTCGTTTCCATTGACTTCAATGGGGAAACTCGCTTTGATATGCAAGTACTTTAGATTACGAGCATTCTCCTGGAACGGATTATGCTCGTAATCCGAGGTTCCACTGTAGACAGAAAATCCATTTGGTGCTTTAGGAGCAGCAGTATGATGCTGCTTCCTCCAGGCCTCGCTCCATCAGTGCTTGGTCCTTTACAGATAACTCTTACTGCAACCATACCAGTGCTGGTGGAATATTTGAAAATGAGCTTAACGGTGATTGGCTACACTCAACTCTGGAGCTGTACCATGGCTCTGGATACAAAGAACGCACTGTGGCTAATTAATACAGAACACTAAAGCCTCGTACACACGGCCGAGATTCTCGTCGAAAAAAACATGTCGTTTTTTTCGACGAGATTCTTGGACAAGAAAATTGTCCCGGCCGAGTGTACACACGCTCGATTCAAAGAACCCGTGGTTCTTTGAATGGAGCGTACGCGGTGACGTCATCGACTACGACGAGCATGCGCTCGTCACATTCGATGCCGTCGCCGCCATCTTGGTATACCCTACGTATGCCTAGGAAGCTACCGTGCATGCGTCGAATTCATTTCGCACATGCGCGGGCTTCCCGGAGGACAGGTAAGTGTACACACACTCACTTTTCTCATCGAGAAACAGGCTGACGAGAATCTCGACGAGAAAATAGAGAGCAGGTTCTCTATTTTCTCGTCGAGATTCTTGTCGCTTTTCTTGACGAGAAACCATACACACGAACGAATTTCTCGGCAAGAAATCTCTGCCAGCAAGTTTCTTGCTGGTTTTTGCCGAGAAACTCATTCGTGTGTACGAGGCCTTAGGTCTATAAAGTGCCACAATGCAAAGCCCAGAACTCAAAGGTCTCATTCCAGAGAAGCCTCACACATCCCAACCAGTAGGGTACTGACCTCAGCCTGCTTCTGGACCCCGCTATGCCTGGTTCCCTGGTACTGACCTCGGCCTGCTACTGGACCTCGCTCTCCCTGCTTCCCTGATACTGGCCTCGGCCTGTTACTGGAACTCGCTCTGCCTGCTTCCCTGGTACTGACCTCAGCCTGCTACTGGACCTCGCTCTCCCTGCTTCCCTCATACTGGCCTCGGCCTGTTACTGGAACTCGCTCTGCCTGCTTCCCTGGTACTGACCTCAGCCTGCTACTGGACCTCGCTCTGCCTGCTTCCCTGGTACTGACCTCAGTTTGCTACTGGACCTCGCTCTCTGTGCTTTCCTGATACTGACCTCTGCTTGCAAAGCTGTTTCTGAGAAGACACTGATCCTTATAGCCACTATACAGGGACCAGCTCAAGCAACAATGTTAGTGAAGAATCCTAAAAGTAAAGAAAACTAAAAAGAGTGGAGTTCAAAAGGCATCCAGCCTCTCAAGAGGCTCGCAAAAAAACTAAGGCACGCTGTGTACTGAGGGGTCTTATGGGGTGCTGGCATACAATTTTTGTTTTTTAGTCTCCCACCCTCCTGGAGGTGGCAGTATTAGGGTCAGGGCAGCTCTAATTGGATGGATTAGAGCTTCCCCCCAGATATTCTATTCATCTGCGCATATGGGCGTACAGGTAGGTCCCCTTTAAGATCCCAGCCGTGGGCGGCGCGCTCGCGACCCGGTCCGGAGCTCCATGACCGCACCGGCGGGACCCGCGGACCCGATCGCCGCCGGTGTCCCACGATCGGGTCACAGAGCTGAAGAACAGGGAGAGGTAAGTGTAAACAAACCTTTCCCCGTTCTTCACAGTGGCATTGTCAGTGATCGTCTGTTCCCTGTCATCGGGAACAGCAATCAGTGACATGTCACGCCAAGCCACGCCCCTAACAGTTACAAGCACTCCCTAGGTCACACTTAACCCCTTCAGCGCCCCCTACAGGTTAACCCCTTCACTGCCAGTGTAGTTTTTACAGTAATCAGTGCATTTTTATAGCAATCGTTGCATGCTGGTTCAGTGATGTCACACGGGGGGCGGTGCCACCAGGTGACTCTACCCCTTACTTATTTAAGAACTGTCAGATGGAGGTGCAGTCAGTCGGCGATTAGCCTTTGTCGCGGGCAGAGCTTTTTTCTTCTTCTTTTTTCGCGTGTGGCGGTCGTTGTGATTGCCGATGGATCCACATCGGAGGATGTAGTTTTTTTTTTTAATAAAGGAAATGTCAAAAACTGTGTCTCCCAAAGTGTTGTGGCCCAGGGTTATGGGGAAGAGGCCCTTGTCCCCCTCAACATGTGGACAAGGTGTTGTTGAGGGCATGAGGCCTGGTATGGATTGGGGGGGACCCCTACACCTAAACCCTATTGAGCATCTGTGGGGCATACTCAAACAGAAGGTGGAGGAGCTCAAGGTCTCTAACATCCACCAGCTCCGTGATGTCGTCATGGAGGAGTGGAAGAGGACTCCAGTGGCAAAGGTGCTGTTGAGGGCATGAGGCCTTGATTGGGTGGGAACCCCACGCTTTTTTTTTTCCGACATTTTTTTTTTCATTTAGCTGTCAGCGGGGAAGCACTTTGATGGCTGATGACTCATCCAGTTGTTATGGAACGGGGCCGGGAAGCCGGCCGCTGTGTCCTTAACAACCGGATAGAGGAGTGGAAGAGGACTCCAGTGGCAAGGTGCTGTTGAGGGCATGAGGCCTGGTAAAGATTGGGGGGGACCCCTACCCGTAAACCCTATTGTGCATCTGTGGGGCTTCCTCAAACAGAAGGCGAAGGAGCGCATGGTCTCTAACATCCACCAGCTCTGTGATGTCGTCATGGAGGAGTGGAAGAGGACTCCAGTGGCAAAGGTGCTGTTGAGGGCATGAGGCCAGGATTGGGTGGGAACCCCACGCTTTTTTTTTTTTCATTTAGCTGTCAGCGGGGAAGCCCTTTGATGGCTGATGACTCATCCGGTTGTTATGGAACGGGGCCGGGAAGCCGGCCGCTGTGTCCTTAACAACTGGATGGAGGATTGGAAGAGGACTCCAGTGGCAAAGGTGCTGTTGAGGGCATGAGGCCTGGTATGGATTGGAGGGGACCCCATCGCTTTTTTTTTGCCGACATTTTTTTTTTCATTTAGCTGTCAGCGGGGAAGCCCTTTGATGGCTGATGACTCATCCGGTTGTTATGGAACGGGGCCGGGAAGCTGGCCGCTGTGTCCTTAACAACCGGATAGAGGAGTGGAAGAGGACTCCAGTGGCAAGGTGCTGTTGAGGGCATGAGGCCTGGTATGGATTGAAGGGGACCCCTACGCTTTTTTTTTGCCGACATTTTTTTTTCATTCAGCTGTCAGCGGGGAAACCTTTTGATGGCTGATGACTCATCCGGTTGTTAAGGAACGGGGCCGGGAAGCCGGCCGCTGTGTCCTTAACAACCGGATAGAAGAGTGGAAGAGGACTCCAGTGGCAAGGTGCTGTTGAGGGCATGAGGCCTGGTAAAGATTGGGGGGGACCCCTACCCGTAAACCCTATTGTGCATCTGTGGGGCTTCCTCAAACAGAAGGCGAAGGAGCGCATGGTCTCTAACATCCACCAGCTCTGTGATGTCGTCATGGAGGAGTGGAAGAGGACTCCAGTGGCAAAGGTGCTGTTGAGGGCATGAGGCCTGGATTGGGTGGGAACCCCACGCTTTTTTTTTTCATTTAGCTGTCAGCGGGGAAGCCCTTTGATGGCTGATGACTCATCCGGTTGTTATGGAACGGGGCCGGGAAGCCGGCCGCTGTGTCCTTAACAACTGGATGGAGGATTGGAAGAGGACTCCAGTGGCAAAGGTGCTGTTGAGGGCATGAGGCCTGGTATGGATTGGAGGGGACCCCATCGCTTTTTTTTTGCCGACATTTTTTTTTTCATTTAGCTGTCAGCGGGGAAGCCCTTTGATGGCTGATGACTCATCCGGTTGTTATGGAACGGGGTCGGGAAGCTGGCCGCTGTGTCCTTAACAACCGGATAGAGGAGTGGAAGAGGACTCCAGTGGCAAGGTGCTGTTGAGGGCATGAGGCCTGGTATGGATTGAAGGGGACCCCTACCCGTAAACCCTATTGTGCATCTGTGGGGCTTCCTCAAACAGAAGGCGAAGGAGCGCATGGTCTCTAACATCCACCAGCTCTGTGATGTCGTCATGGAGGAGTGGAAGAGGACTCCAGTGGCAAAGGTGCTGTTGAGGGCATGAGGCCTGGATTGGGTGGGAACCCCACGCTTTTTTTTTTCATTTAGCTGTCAGCGGGGAAGCCCTTTGATGGCTGATGACTCATCCGGTTGTTATGGAACGGGGCCGGGAAGCCGGCCGCTGTGTCCTTAACAACTGGATGGAGGATTGGTAAGAGGTCTCCAGTGGCAAAGGTGCTGTTGAGGGCATGAGGCCTGGTATGGATTGGAGGGGACCCCATCGCTTTTTTTTTGCCGACATTTTTTTTTTCATTTAGCTGTCAGCGGGGAAGCCCTTTGATGGCTGATGACTCATCCGGTTGTTATGGAACGGGGCCGGGAAGCTGGCCGCTGTGTCCTTAACAACCGGATAGAGGAGTGGAAGAGGACTCCAGTGGCAAGGTGCTGTTGAGGGCATGAGGCCTGGTAAAGATTGGGGGGGACCCCTACCCGTAAACCCTATTGTGCATCTGTGGGGCTTCCTCAAACAGAAGGCGAAGGAGCGCATGGTCTCTAACATCCACCAGCTCTGTGATGTCGTCATGGAGGAGTGGAAGAGGACTCCAGTGGCAAAGGTGCTGTTGAGGGCATGAGGCCTGGATTGGGTGGGAACCCCACGCTTTTTTTTTTCCGACATTTTATTTTTTTCATTTAGCTGTCAGCGGGGAAGCACTTTGACGGCTGATGACTCATCCGGTTGTTAGGGACACACGGCTTCCCGGCCGTTCCTCAACCAGCTATGCACTATGCAGCACGCAGTGGATTGTGGGGCATTCGGCGAGCAAACATCCTGCCAAACATACCGCACATTCAGGTGTTCACCGAACGGGCGATGTTCAGGTCAAACTTATTCTCGGTCCGAACCGCTCGCCCAACACGACTGTTAAAGACAAGGACCTCTTCCCCATAACCAATGGCTAAAAATAAGGGGACACCCAGATACCATGCCACATGTCAATGAGTACTCACTCACCAAAAAAAAAAGTGAAAGTAAATAAAAAACACACAACTTTTGAAGTAATTTTAATAAATAAAAAAAAGTCCAACAAACTAAATTCACCGTCCACCACATTATCCATCGATACCGATCCACATCAATCCTTATGAACGAGGAGCACTGACCTGCCAACCGTCAGCATCACCCTCTCCTGGCAATGGCTCCCCCCCCCAGGTGACAGCTGAGTATGAAGAAAAGGACGGGGTCTCCTGGGTGACGTCTCTGACGAAACGTGGACAAGACCACATCTGGTCAGTGACATCATTGGGAATTCTGTAAGTGGTTCTCAAAGGGTCGAGTATAGAATTTGGGGGAGCCCCACTTTTTTTTTTTTTACCTGAATAAGCAAAATTCCGAACACAAGTTTGGACTGAACCAGGAGCTCAGCAATAATATTGATGTGCACAACGTTACCTAATAGAGTAACGCAATTGCTGTTTTTGATGAATGCAATCATGTATATACACTATATTACCAAAAGTATTGGGACACCTGCCTTTACACACACATGAACTTTAATGACATCTCAGTCTTATGTCGCGTACACACGATCATTATTCACGGCGGTTAAAAAAACCGCCGTGAATAATGTCATTAAAAACGAGGGAACGGCTTGTTCCCCACACACGGTCGTTTTTCACGTCGTTTTTTCTCTTGTCGAGAAAAACGACCGTCTGTGGGCTCCGCGGCAGTGTTTCCCTATGGGAAACACTGCCGCGGAAAAAATGTCGGACAAAAACGACGAGAAAAATTAGAACATGTTCTAATTTTTCTCGTTGTTTTTAATGCCGTTTTTCTCGTCGAAAAAAACGGCAGAAAGCCCACAGACGATCGTTTTTCTCGTCGAATGGGAAAAAATTTGTTTTTCTCGATGAGAAATAAACGTCCGTGTGTACGCGGCATTAGTCTGTAGGGTTCAATATTGAGTTGGCCCACCTTTTTGCAGCTATAACAGCTTCAACTCTTCTGGGAAGGCCGTCCACAAGGTTTAGGAGGGTGTCTATGGGAATGTTTGACCGTTCTTCCAGAAGAGCATTTGTGAGGTCAGGCACTGATGCCGGACGAGAAGGCCTGGCTCGAAGTCTCCGCTCCAATTCATCCCAAAGTTGTCCTATCGGGTTGAGGTCGGTCAAGTTCCTCATCCATGTCTTCATGGACCTTGCTTTGTGCACTGGTCCAAACCATTTGGTGGAGGGGGGATTATGGTGTGGGGTTGCATTTCAGGGGTTGGGCTTGGCCCCTTAGTTCCAGTGAAGGGAACTCTTAAAGCGTCAGCATACATTTTGGGCAATTTCTTGAAAAAAAAGGAGGTCATGTCTGACCTCAACCCTCAGTGCAGGCCAGTCAAGTTCCTCCACCCCAAACTTGCTCATCCATGTCTTTATGGACCTTGCTTTGTGCACTGGTGTGCAGTCATGCTGGGACAGGAAGGGGCCGTCCCCAAACTGTTCCCACAAAGTTGGGGGCATGAAATTGTCCAAATTGTCTTGTTATGCTGATGCCTTAAGAGTTCTGGAACTAAGCGGCCAAGCCCAACCCCTGAAAAACAGCCCCACACCATAATCCCCCCCCCCCTCCACCAAATGATTTGGACCAGTGCACAAAGCAAGGTCCATAAAGACTTGGATGAGCGAGTTTGGGGTGGAGGAACTTGAATGGCCTGCACAGAGTCCTGACCTCAACATGATAAAACACCTTTGGAATGAATTAGAGCCAGGCCTTCTCATCCAAAAATGGTCAAACATTTCCATAGACCAGGGGTCTCCAAACTATTGCCCTCCAGTTGTTCAGGAACTACAATTCCCATCATGCCTAGTCATGTCTGTGAATATCCTCATGGGACGTGTAGTTCTGCAACAGCTGGAGGGCCGTAGTTTGAAGATCCCTGCCATAGACACACTCCTAAACCTTGTGGACGGCCTTCCCAGAAGAGTTGAAGCTGTTATAGCTGCAAAGGGCGGGGCCAACTCAATATTGAACCTTACGGACTAAGACTGGGATGCCAAAAAAGTTCATGTGCGTGTAAAGGCAGGCGTCCCAAAACTTTTGACAATATAGTGTATGTACGTGGGGGCCCTTACCTTTATTAATATCACATTAGGGGCCTGTCAAGCATCCTATGCAATAGCATTTATGGAGTGACAGGTTCTCTCCACTGAGACATCAGGGGTCTATTAGACCCATAATGTAGCTAGTCAAGCACAGATTCTGCTCCATTAGCTGCTTCCCCAGCAATCCTGAAATGATCAGCCCGTGTAGTCTGATCTCCCCTTCTCATTATCCACAAGCAATATCCAGCTCCTCTATCACCATGCTATCTTCCATTAGAGATTCTCCCTGTCGGGGGGAGATCAGCCACGTGTTTTCTAAGGTTTCTATCCAGGCGTGCTTCTTCCCAACCAAATATGATCCATATAGAAGACATTTTCCGCACTCAGGACACTAATGCACCTCAAGCGGTAGTGTGGGTTCTCTGGTGTTTGGTGAGAGAAGACTTTCGTGAGTAACATTTCCCGCAATCTGGACAGAAATACGGCTCCTCTCCCGTGTGAGATCTTTTATGCCTGAAAAGTTGGGACTTGTCTGTGAAACATTTCTCGCACTCGAGGCAGGAAAACGGCTTTTCCCCCGTGTGAAATCCGAGATGTACAACAAGTTGTGAATTCCTTGCAAAACCTTTTCCGCACTCGGGGCAGGGATACGGCTTCTCGCCCGCGTGACCCCTCTGATGCCTGAAAAGACTGCACTTCTCTGTAAAACATTTCCCGCACTCGGGGCAGAAAAACTGCCTTTTCCCCATGTGAGATCTTTGATGTCTAACAAGTTGGGATTCGTGTGAAAAACATTTCCCGCACTCAGAACAGGGATGACGCTCCTCCCCCGTGTGAGATCTCTGATGTAAAATAAGACTTAATGCAGAACTAAAACGTCCCCCACATCGAGGACAGGAAAATGTCTCCTCCCCCTGAATCCCGGCCCCGCCCCTCACAGTACGAGGTTCCTCAGAGTCGGAGGGATTCCCTGGTCTATCCACACTGTGAAGTCCTCCATCCATAGTGGAGCTCATTGTCTTTTCTCCTCCACAATCTCCTGTGATGTCCTCATCTTCCATTTTCCATCCTGGAGATAAAGTGAGACGATCCTCTGAGGGTTTCTCCATGGCGGGTCCTGGAAAAATAGAAAAACATCATCAATAGATCTGAGAGGGTTAGTTCTCTTCCATCAAGATTCCATCTGGATCAGGTAGATATGAGTGAGGAGATGTTCTCTGTGGAGGTCCCAACCAGCTGGGACTCTTCCCCCCATCAAAGATTCTTTGGTCCTCCTCCCAGATCTCTTCTACATTTACACAGCCTTGTCAGAAGAGCAGGAACCAATGGGGACTGGGAGGGGCGTGCTCTTTACACAACCACAAGCCTAGGCACTGGGTCATGTGATCTCTGATAAACAAGGAGGGTCAAAGTTCAGACTGGTCGACCCTTTACCATAGAAGAAGTGACCATAGGCCAAGGCTTCTGGTGATCTTTTACCACTTCCATCAGCTCATTCCCCGCAGTTACAACCTTTTGTACCCACCTGCAGGGCCGCCATCAGGGGGGTACAGGCAGTACACCTGCAAGGGGCCCGGATGGCAACCCCCCCCCCCCTTTTTTTTTTTTTTTTTTATAAAAAATTATTATTATTTTTGTGTAAGGGCCCCAGAGGTCCCCAGGGCCCCAGATGGCAACCTCCCTTTTTTTTTTATAATTTTTTTTTGTAAGGGGCCCAGAGGTCCCCAGGGCCCCGGATGGCAACCCCCCTTTTTTTTATTTATTTTTTGTAAGGGGCCCAGAGGTCCCCGGATGGCAACCCCCCTTTTTTATTTATTTTTTATTTTTTATAAGGGGCCCAGAGGTCCCCAGGGCCCCGGATGGCAACCCCCCTTTTTTTTATAATTTTTTTTGTAAGGGGCCCAGAGGTCCCCGGATGGCAACCCCCCCTTTTTTTTAAATAATTTTTTATTTATTTATTTTATTTATATTTTTTTGTAAGGGGCCCAGAGGTCCCCAAAGGCCCCGGATTGGCAACCCCCCCCCTTTTTTTTTATAATTATTTATTTATTTTTTTGTAAGGTCCCCAGGGCCCCGGATGGCAACCCCCCCTTTTTTTTAATAATTATTTATTTATTTTTATTTTTTTGTAAGGTCCCCAGGGCCCCGGATGGCAACCCCCCCTTTTTTTTTTTTTAATAATTTTTTATTTATTTATTTTATTTATATTTTTTTTGTAAGGGGCCCAGAGGTCCCCAAAGGCCCCGGATTGGCAACCCCCTTTTTTTTTTTTAGAATTATTTATTTATTTTTATTTTTTTGTAAGGTCCCCAGGGCCCCCCCCCTTTTTTTTTATATAATTTTTTTTGTAAGGGGCCCAGAGGTCCCCAGATGGCAACCCCCCTTTTTTATTAATAATTTTTTATTTATTAATATATTTTTTTTGTAAGGGGCCCAGAGGTCCCCAGATGGCAACCCCCCTTTTTTACTAATAATTTTTTATTTATTTATTAATATATTTTTTTGTAAGGGGCCCAGAGGTCCCCAGATGGCAACCCCCCTTTTTTATTAATAATTTTTTATTTATTTATTAATATATTTTTTTGTAAGGGGCCCAGAGGTCCCCAGATGGCAACCCCCCTTTTTTATTATTAATTTTTTATTTATTTATTAATATATTTTTTTTGTAAGGGGCCCAGAGGTCCCCAGATGGCAACCCCCCTTTTTTATTAATAATTTTTTATTTATTTATTAATATATTTTTTTGTAAGGGGCCCAGAGGTCCCCAGATGGCAACCCCCCTTTTTTATTAATAATTTTTTATTTATTTATTAATATATTTTTTTGTAAGGGGCCCAGAGGTCCCCAGATGGCAACCCCCCTTTTTTATTATTAATTTTTTATTTATTTATTAATATATTTTTTTTTGTAAGGGGCCCAGAGGTCCCCAGATGGCAACCCCCCTTTTTTATTAATAATTTTTTATTTATTTATTAATATATTTTTTTTGTAAGGGGCCCAGAGGTCCCCAGATGGCAACCCCCCTTTTTTATTATTAATTTTTTATTTATTTATTAATATATTTTTTTTGTAAGGGGGCCCAGAGGTCCCCAGATGGCAACCCCCCTTTTTTATTAATAATTTTTTATTTATTTATTAATATATTTTTTTTGTAAGGGGCCCAGAGGTCCCCAGATGGCAACCCCCCTTTTTTATTAATAATTTTTTATTTATTTATTAATATATTTTTTTTGTAAGGGGCCCAGAGGTCCCCAGATGGCAACCCCCCTTTTTTATTATTAATTTTTTATTTATTTATTAATATATTTTTTTGTAAGGGGGCCCAGAGGTCCCCAGATGGCAACCCCCCTTTTTTATTAATAATTTTTTATTTATTTATTAATATATTTTTTTTGTAAGGGGCCCAGAGGTCCCCAGATGGCAACCCCCCTTTTTTATTAATAATTTTTTATTTATTTATTAATATATTTTTTTGTAAGGGGCCCAGAGGTCCCCAGATGGCAACCCCCCTTTTTTATTAATAATTTTTTATTTATTTATTAATATATTTTTTTTTGTAAGGGGCCCAGAGGTCCCCAGATGGCAACCCCCCTTTTTTATTAATAATTTTTTATTTATTTATTAATATATTTTTTTTGTAAGGGGCCCAGAGGTCCCCAGATGGCAACCCCCCTTTTTTATTATTATTTTTTTATTTATTTATTAATATATTTTTTTTGTAAGGGGCCCAGAGGTCCCCAGATGGCAACCCCCCTTTTTTATTAATAATTTTTTATTTATTTATTAATATATTTTTTTTTGTAAGGGGCCCAGAGGTCCCCAGATGGCAACCCCCCTTTTTTATTAATAATTTTTTATTTATTTATTAATATATTTTTTTTGTAAGGGGCCCAGAGGTCCCCAGATGGCAACCCCCCTTTTTTATTAATATTTTTTTATTTATTTATTAATATATTTTTTTGTAAGGGGCCCAGAGGTCCCCAGATGGCAACCCCCCTTTTTTATTAATAATTTTTTATTTATTTATTAATATATTTTTTTGTAAGGGGCCCAGAGGTCCCCAGATGGCAACCCCCCCCCCCCTTCTCAATTTGCGGCGGCAGCACCCCCGCCCCGGTTCCCCTCTGCTCCAGGGGGCCCATGCCTGAAGCTGTGTAAGGGGCCCCAAATTTCCTGATGGCGGCCCTGACCACCTGCCCCACCCTATTAGATTGGAAGGTCTCCTGAGCAGGGCCCTCTTAATCCTCTTGTACTTTATTGTAACTGTATTGTAAAGCGCTGCGTAAACTGTTGGCGCCATATAAATCCTGTATAATAATAATAATAATAATAATAATATGCAGCACTGGAGGGGGGTTGGGAGAAGTACTTTCTCCTGGAAAGATGAGTGTTTCAGTCTTTATGTTACTTTTCATCCCAACAAGACTGGTAATAAGAGTTTTATGGTAACATTTGGGGTCTAATGCCGCGTACACACGATCGATTTTCTCGACGGTGAAAACACCGTCGAGAAAATCGACGGGAAAAACGAGGAACGGCTTGGTTCCCCTACTTTTTCCCCGACGAGAAAAATGGTCGTGTGTACGCGGCATAAGACTTCCGGAAGAAGAGGGACCAACCTAAGAAAGGTTCAATCTGTGTTATCATATCTGTGCTACTGTAACTAGGAGTGACACACAACCTAATACTGCCAGCTGAACCCCCGGACGGGTATCAGTACAGGGAGGGGACCATTACCAACCTATCATTGGCTGAGATCACTCAGCTCCCGCCCTACTCTGGACCAATCAGTGTGCAGTAACAGAGCAGAGATAAGAGAAGACTACAGGCAGTCCCCGAGTTACGAACGGGCTAGGGACTGTAGCTTTGTTCTTAAGTCGAATATGTTCGTAAGTCGGAACAGCAGGCGCAGAATGGCAGATACGTCCTTTTCCGATGTTCCGTCGAATGTGCCCGCCGTCGAAAACGTGCGCAGAACGGCAGATACGTCACGCAGCCTCCCGTTCATAAGTAGGAGTCGTTCGCAAGTCTGATGTTCGTAACTCGGGGACTGCCTGTATATTATGACCCACCTGTGCTGATCTCTGTAGGAGTGTCCTCCTCCTCTATGGATGTCCTCGTCATTCCAGCCTCCTCCGTATATTGCTGATCATCCCTCACATACGTCTCTTCTTCTTCACCCTCAACTTTCACGTTCATCAGATCTTCACCCTAAAAACCAACAAGATGGCAGCAATTAAATCTATTTCTTGGAGTCCATGGAGGGACACAGAAATTCATAAACAGTTGGGTTATACTGCCACCTACAGGAAGCTGGAATACGTGGAAATCAGAAAAATTGTAAGCCAGAACCCAAATAACTCCTCCTCTACCCAGCATGCCTCCGTTTAAAGAAAATTAGTACCAAGGGCAAGAGCAAAAACAGAAACAGGCGTGAGAACTGTGTCAATGGACCCCAAGAAATAGATTTTATAGTAAGTGTGACAGTGGGGTCACTTTGGACACAGGGTGAATAAAAGAAACCCCCGATATGGTCTGTGATAGCCATATTCAAGGCTGTATATACATTGTATATAGATTGGATGTATACTGTGTGTGGGGGTTATGTAATCATTGCTGTGAGGAATTAAGGTGTTTTGCATTCTATTGTTCATTAAGTCTGTCCTTGTGTGTATTGTAAAGTGCCAGACAGACTGGCTGCCAACCCTTTGTGAGAAGATGTGTATTGTGTGGGATCTTTTGAAGCCTAGCAGACGTCAGGATGAGGTGTTGAGTTTTGGGATGTGTGCGTGGAGCTGGGCCCTTGTTCATGTTAAATCAGGTGTATTGAATTGTGTATAAAGTTACAATGTTTCTCAATAATAAAGAAATTCCTATTACAGAAGAAGACAGAGTGCGTCTCGTTTTCTTCCAGAGGGATTGGTTCCTATGGGAAAGGGTCGTTTGGCTGTGGATATTGGTAGCGGAGTGGATGTGTGTCTAGGAGAGGGAACATCGTAAACGGCGTTTTACCCCTTGATATTGGGGTGCCGTTACAGTAAGTACAAAAATCTTTTCTTTGTCGTCCCTTGAAGGACATATAGAAATTGAGATACAACGTGGACTTCCTGCCCCTCAGAAGCAGTCTGAGGAGTAGGAAGTAGCCACTGAAAGGACCCAAAGGAGCTGGAAACTATCTGCAGGTCTGAACTATCTGAAGGACCAAAAGCATGAATCTAAACCAGATGAGAAGAAGCCCCATGCAAGACAGAGCATGCTGCCAACAACCAAGGAAAGACCACAGATGATCAACCTGATGCTCAGACCCGGACAGAAGAAATTGCTGCCAAAAGGGGTAATGACTCCACCTGAAGGAACGCAGATCCAGAACCAGCATGAGGCTGTGAAACCAGAAACCCACCAAAAACTGATCAAACTATATAACTACCCAATGAGGAAGAAATAGACCACCAACATGACGTGTCCAACAGAAAAAAAAACACTGGGACAAGTTCCAAAGTAAACAAGTCACCAGAAGGAACCTTGGTCAAAACCAGACCCACAAGGAAAGACCAGCCGGTCTACATGTGAAGGTCCAAGCCTTCCGCTCCCAACTCCTTCAGGATTCAGGTAAGGATGAGGTTGTCTGACCAGATAACTAATCTCACAAATAAGATATGTGATCATGTTTCTCACATCCTTGCATAATATCCAACTTGCGTAATATCCTTGCATAATAGCAAACTAAAGGGTCCCAACCGTGAAGTCAGCCTGACTGAAAAAGGATTCAACAAGCAGTACCCCTACATAGCCAGCAATACCCCCCCCCAGCACATTAATATACCTTCGGCACCACACAATAAAAAACCCTTTAGCACAACATAAAAAATGTCCACCAAAACGGCACACTAAGTAAACCTCAGCACAGGAAAAAAATTACCCCCAGCATGGTAAAATATTTAACTCCCAGCATTGTACAATAATTAACCACGAGCATGGAACAATAATTCACTCCCAGCACAGTACAATAATTCACTCCCAGCACAGTACAATAATTCACTCCCAGCACAGCACAATAATTCACTCCCAGCACAGCACAATAATTCACTCCCAGCACAGCACAATAATTCACTCCCAGCACAGTACAATAATTCACTCCCAGCACAGCACAATAATTCACTCCCAGCACAGTACAATAATTCACTCCCAGCACAGTACAATAATTCACTCCCAGCACAGTACAATAATTCACTCCCAGCACTGTACAATAATTCACTCCCAGCATTGTACAATAATTAACCACAAGCATGGAACAATAATTCACTCCCAACACAGTACAATAATTCACTCCCAGCACAGTACAATAATTCACTACCAGCACAGCACAATAATTCACTCCCAGCACAGTACAATAATTCACTCCCAGCACAGTACAATAATTCACTCCCAGCACAGTACAATAATTCACTCCCAGCATTGTACAATAATTCACTCCCAGCACAGCACAATAATTCACTCCCAGCACAGTACAATAATTCACTCCCAGCATAGTACAATAATTCACTCCCAGCATAGTACAATAATTCACTCCCAGCACAGCACAATAATTCACTCCCAGCACAGCACAATAATTCACTCCCAGCACAATAATTCACTCCCAGCACAGCACAATAATTCACTCCCAGCATTGTACAATAATTCACTCCCAGCACAGCACAATAATTCACTCCCAGCACAGCACAACAATTCACTCCCAGCACAGCACAACAATTCACTCCCAGCACAGCACAACAATTCACTCCCAGCACAGCACAACAATTCACTCCCAGCACAGTACAATAATTCACTCCCAGCACAGCACAATAATTCACTCCCAGCACAGCACAATTCACTCCCAGCACAGCACAACAATTCACTCCCAGCACAGCACAACAATTCACTCCCAGCACAGCACAACAATTCACTCCCAGCACAGCACAACAATTCACTCCCAGCACAGTACAATAATTCACTCCCAGCACAGCACAATAATTCACTCCCAGCACAGCACAACAATTCACTCCCAGCACAGCACAACAATTCACTCCCAGCACAGCACAACAATTCACTCCCAGCACAGCACAATAATTCACTCCCAGCACAGCACAACAATTCACTCCCAGCACAGCACAACAATTCACTCCCAGCACAGCACAATAATTCACTCCCAGCACAGCACAACAATTCACTCCCAGCACAGCACAACAATTCACTCCCAGCACAGCACAACAATTCACTCCCAGCACAGTACAATAATTCACTCCCAGCACAGCACAATAATTCACTCCCAGCACAGCACAACAATTCACTCCCAGCACAGCACAACAATTCACTCCCAGCACAGCACAACAATTCACTCCCAGCACAGCACAACGATTCACTCCCAGCACAGCACAACGATTCACTCCCAGCACAGCACAATAATTCACTCCCAGCACAGCACAACAATTCACTCCCAGCACAGCACAACAATTCACTCCCAGCACAGCACAACGATTCACTCTCAGCACAGCACAATAATTCACTCCCAGCACAGCACAACAATTCACTCCCAGCACAGCACAACAATTCACTCCCAGCACAGCACAATAATTCACTCCCAGCACAGCACAACGATTCACTCCCAGCACAGCACAATAATTCACTCCCAGCACAGCACAACGATTCACTCCCAGCACAGCACAACAATTCACTCCCAGCACAGCACAACAATTCACTCCCAGCACAGCACAACGATTCACTCCCAGCACAGCACAACAATTCACTCCCAGCACAGCACAACAATTCACTCCCAGCACAGCACAACAATTCACTCCCAGCACAGCACAATAATTCACTCCCAGCACAGCACAACAATTCACTCCCAGCACAGCACAATAATTCACTCCCAGCACAGCACAACAATTCACTCCCAGCACAGCACAACGATTCACTCCCAGCACAGCACAACGATTCACTCCCAGCACAGCACAATAATTCACTCCCAGCACAGCACAACAATTCACTCCCAGCACAGCACAACAATTCACTCCCAGCACAGCACAACAATTCACTCCCAGCACAGCACAACGATTCACTCTCAGCACAGCACAATAATTCACTCCCAGCACAGCACAACAATTCACTCCCAGCACAGCACAACAATTCACTCCCAGCACAGCACAACAATTCACTCCCAGCACAGTACAATAATTCACTCCCAGCACAGCACAATAATTCACTCCCAGCACAGCACAACGATTCACTCCCAGCACAGCACAACAATTCACTCCCAGCACAGCACAACAATTCACTCCCAGCACAGCACAACAATTCACTCCCAGCACAGCACAACAATTCACTCCCAGCACAGCACAACGATTCACTCCCAGCACAGCACAACGATTCACTCCCAGCACAGCACAACGATTCACTCCCAGCACAGCACAACGATTCACTCCCAGCACAGCACAATAATTCACTCCCAGCACAGCACAACAATTCACTCCCAGCACAGCACAACAATTCACTCCCAGCACAGCACAACGATTCACTCTCAGCACAGCACAATAATTCACTCCCAGCACAGCACAACAATTCACTCCCAGCACAGCACAACGATTCACTCCCAGCACAGCACAACAATTCACTCCCAGCACAGCACAATAATTCACTCCCAGCACAGCACAACAATTCACTCCCAGCACAGCACAACAATTCACTCCCAGCACAGCACAACAATTCACTCCCAGCACAGCACAACGATTCACTCCCAGCACAGCACAACGATTCACTCCCAGCACAGCACAATAATTCACTCCCAGCACAGCACAACAATTCACTCCCAGCACAGCACAACAATTCACTCCCAGCACAGCACAACGATTCACTCTCAGCACAGCACAATAATTCACTCCCAGCACAGCACAACAATTCACTCCCAGCACAGCACAACAATTCACTCCCAGCACAGCACAATAATTCACTCCCAGCACAGCACAACGATTCACTCCCAGCACAGCACAATAATTCACTCCCAGCACAGCACAACGATTCACTCCCAGCACAGCACAACAATTCACTCCCAGCACAGCACAACAATTCACTCCCAGCACAGCACAACAATTCACTCCCAGCACAGCACAATAATTCACTCCCAGCACAGCACAACAATTCACTCCCAGCACAGCACAATAATTCACTCCCAGCACAGCACAACAATTCACTCCCAGCACAGCACAACAATTCACTCCCAGCACAGCACAATAATTCACTCCCAGCACAGCACAACGATTCACTCCCAGCACAGCACAATAATTCACTCCCAGCACAGCACAACGATTCACTCCCAGCACAGCACAACGATTCACTCCCAGCACAGCACAATAATTCACTCCCAGCACAGCACAACGATTCACTCCCAGCACAGCACAAAAATAACACAACAAGGCACAATTATTAACCTCCAGCACGGCACTATAATTAAATCTCAAAATTACAAAACAATTAACCCCCAGAACTGCACAATAATTTTGGAATGTGAGGGTGAGGAGTGGACTATGTACAGTATTATTTGCTTACCTTGATCATCAGTGCTCAGTGTTCCCATTTACAGTGGTGATAAGTGCTCAGTGTGCCTCCTTACATTAGTGGTCAGTACTTGGTGCTCCCCTCTACAATGGTGGTCGGTACTCAGTGTGCTCCCTTTACATTGTGGCCAGTGTGTTCCTCTTACATTGGTGGTCAGCATTCCAAAATACTAAGTGCAGTGCTAAACCTTCAACTCCACCTACCTGATCATGATAAGGAATGGCGTGACCTTCCTGTGTGGAATCCCAAAGAGGACGGGGACATCTCTCTGGTGTGTTACTGGTATTAGGTGGCTCCATCATATCCATGTGTCCTTCTGAAAACTCCTCCATCACTCCATACTCCTCATCCTCCTCTTTATACTCTTCTTTAACCTCAACTTTAGGATCTCTCAGGTTTCCACTCTGAATATATAATAAAACTTTCATTGTAACAAACATACTTGTTTATAAATCATAACTACCAATAATTGTCAATCACCTACCTGATGATGGTGGGGGATGGTGAGACCTTCCTGTGTGGAATCCCGGGAATACAGAGGACGGGGACATCTCTCTGGTGGGTTCCCATTACTGGATCCATCTGTAGGAAACACACACACTGACTGAATACATTGTTTCTATGTGTTTATCAGATGATGGGGGATCTAGGTGGAGCCTCCGTACTGCTCTCTCCTTTACAATAAAGTCTCCTCTTACCCGGTGATGTGAGGGGCGGCTGATTGTCCATCATGACGTCCTTCCCGGCACCGCTCACCTCTCCTGTCAGCAGCTCCATCATCTTCTTGGTGACTTCAAGAATCTTCTCCATGTTGTGTCTCTCAGGTATTAGGGAGTCACATGGAGGCACTGTGATGGTCATATGATCACCTGACTTCACAAGAGGAAATCTCTGTATTGAGGAACCAATAGGAATATCATGTTAGATCCCAGAATCCTCCTCACCTCTACGGTCAGGTCTGTGTTTTATTAATAGAGATAAGAGTGATGTCATGTGACCTCCCAGAATCCTCCTCACCTCTCCGGTCAGGTCTGTGTTTTATTAATAGAGATAAGAGTGATGTCATGTGACCTCCCAGAATCCTCCTCACCTCTCCGGTCAGGTCTGTGTTTTATTAATAGAGATAAGAGTGATGTCATGTGACCTCCCAGAATACTCCTCACCTCTCCGGTCAGGTCTGTGTTTTATTAATAGAGATAAGAGTGATGTCATGTGACCTCCCAGAATCCTCCTCACCTCTCCGGTCAGGTCTGTGTTTTATTAATAGAGATAAGAGTGATGTCATGTGACCTCCCAGAATACTCCTCACCTCTCCGGTCAGGTCTGTGTTTTATTAATAGAGATAAGAGTGATGTCATGTGACCTCCCAGAATCCTCCTCACCTCTCCGGTCAGGTCTGTGTTTTATTAATAGAGATAAGAGTGATGTCATGTGACCTCCCAGAATCCTCCTCACCTCTCCGGTCAGGTCTGTGTTTTATTAATAGAGATAAGAGTGATGTCATGTGACCTCCCAGAATACTCCTCACCTCTCCGGTCAGGTCTGTGTTTTATTAATAGAGATAAGAGTGATGTCATGTGACCTCCCAGAATCCTCCTCACCTCTCCGGTCAGGTCTGTGTTTTATTAATAGAGATAAGAGTGATGTCATGTGACCTCCCAGAATCCTCCTCACCTCTCCGGTCAGGTCTGTGTTTTATTAATAGAGATAAGAGTGATGTCATGTGACCTCCCAGAATCCTCCTCACCTCTCCGGTCAGGTCTGTGTTTTATTAATAGAGATAAGAGTGATGTCATGTGACCTCCCAGAATCCTCCTCACCTCTCCGGTCAGGTCTGTGTTTTATTAATAGAGATAAGAGAGATGTCATGTGACCTCCCAGAATCCTCCTCACCTCTCCGGTCAGGTCTGTGTTTTATTAATAGAGATAAGAGTGATGTCATGTGACCTCCCAGAATCCTCCTCACCTCTCCGGTCAGGTCTGTGTATTATTAATAGAGATAAGAGTGATATCATGTGACCTCCCAGAATCCTCCTCACCTCTCCGGTCAGGTCTGTGTATTATTAATAGAGATAAGAGTGATGTCATGTGACCTCCCAGAATCCTCCTCACCTCTCCGGTCAGGTCTGTGTTTTATTAATAGAGAGAAGAGTGATGTCATGTGACCTCCCAGAATCCTCCTCACCTCTCCGGTCAGGTCTGTGTTTTATTAATAGAGATAAGAGTGATGTCATGTGACCTCCCAGAATCCTCCTCACCTCTCCGGTCAGCAGGTAAATGATCTCCAGGGTGAAGTTTAGTATCTTCTCAGTCACGTGACTCCGGTCCTCCTCCATCCTCAGTGATGTGGTCATGTAATCTGTGTAGGTTTCTCTGTAGATGGATAGTGGAGAATTATCTGGGCTGTATTGGTTGTAGAATTTTAGGATGGGGATATAAGGGTGTTGGAACTGATAAAACTGACAGGGCTCGACAAACCCCGGGCACCAGGTCGCATTTGCGACTAGAATTAGCAACCTGGCGCCTGGGGCGGCACAGCTGGGGTATCCTGTCTCCGTGCGCACCCCCCCGGCACGTGATCGCGTCGGACCGCGCCGGGCGGTAATTGAGGCTGCGGCTTTGTGGCCTTCTGCAGTCCTATGCTTCCTTCTCGGAATCTGGCGCCCCCTTGTGGTGCCCGTTGGTATGACAAGACAACCAGCAATGCTAATGGAGCTTCCCCTGCCTGTTTTCACTGCCCGCCCATCTCCTTCCCAAAGTGGAGAAGAGAAGGAAGTGATTGCGGCCGTCATCTGGCGCCTTTTGCCTAATGGTGAGTGTGGGGTGACTGGTTTAAATAGCTTCAAATAGCCTTTTTTTTTTTCCTAATAGCTTTTATTTATTTATTTTTTTTTTTAAGTAAAAACTGTTTATTTTATTTTTTTCTTAATTAAAATGTATTTATTATTTGTCCTCTCCCTGCTTGGCCCCTTTCGCATGGGCTGTCTGATCAGGTTCGCCTGTCAGTTTTTCAGGCGGACCTGATCGGACCCTTAACGGGGATATGGCGGTCTTGTGTCCCTGCAAGGCAGGAAATAAAAGCAGTCACATTCCTAAGTTAAAGCACCACATAGTAGGGATGGGGGAAAAAAATTGATTCTTGAATCGAGATGAGAGGTCAAATCGATTCAGATTTTCAGCGAATCTATTTTTTTTTCTTTCACCAGGGCCGGTGCTGACACCGCGCCGGTCCTGAGGAGCTGCGGGCTGGAGTTTTTAGGCGAGGCCGCTGCTTCGGCCTAGTCCGTGAGGCCGGACGCCGCGGACTAGGCCAAAGCCGCGGCCTCGCCTAAAAACTCCTGCCTGCAGCTTCCCAGGACCGGCGCTGACACCATGCCGGTCCTGAGGAGCTGCGGGCATGAGTTTTTAGGCGAGGCCGCTGCTTCGGCCTAGTCCGCGAGGCCGGACGCCGCGGACTAGGCCGAAGCCGCGGCCTTGCCTAAAAACTCCTGCCCGCAGCTCTTCAGGAACGGCGCGGTGTCCATCAAAAAAAAAACTTGTTTAGAATCGTGAATCAAGTTTTTTTTTGTTTTTTTTTTTATCGTAGATTTATTTTTTGGGGAGAAAATCGCCCAGCTCTACCACATAGTAAACACACGCTACTAGGAACATAGTTAACCCTTTGATTGCCCCTGGTGTTAACCCCTTCCTACCCAGTGTCATTATTACAGTGACAGTGTATATTATTATCACTGATCACTGTATTAGTGTCACTTGAGATGTCAGTAGCAGTTAGTTCCGACCCAGTGTCAGATTGTATGCCGCTCTATCACAGTCCCGCTCTAAGTTGCTGATCGCCGCCATTACTAGTATTAAAAAAATAAAGAAAAACTCCAGTATATATACCATAATCTGTAGACTAACTTTCACACAAACCTAATAATAATATACCGTATTTGCCGGCGTATAAGGCGACTGGGCGTATAAGACGACCCCCTAATTTTCCAGATAAAATTCGGGTTTTGGGATATACTCGCCATATAAGACGACCCCCTACCGACTAGCCATGCCTCACCATACCTCACTGTGCCATTGCATGCCTCACTGTGCCCCTGCATGCCTCACTGTTCCATTGCATACCTCACTGTGCCCCTGCATGCCTCACTGTTCCATTGCATACCTCACTGTGCCCCTCGACGATCACATACCTTATCCCTGACATGTAGAATCTCAGTCAGACCGTGGCCGTCCATTTTTCAAAAGCCGCGCCTCCTCCTCGTGCTGTTCCGTGATAGGCGGAACACTCAGCTTCCCAGCAGACACTGTGTTCAGTGTTCCGCCTATCACAGATGCCCTCTCATCCGAGGCCGAGGACGAGAGGGCATCCGTGATAGGCGGAACACTAAACAGAGGCTCTGCTGGGAAGCTGAGTGTTCCGCCTATCACGAGGAGGAGGCGCGGCTTTTGAAAAATGGACGGCCGCGGTCTGAGATTCTACAGTACATGTCAGGTACCGGCGTATAAGACGACCCCCGACTTTTAAGAGGATTTTTAGGGGTTAAAAAGTCGTCTTATACGCCGGAAAATACGGTACACTTAATGTGATTTTTTTTTTAACCAAAGACATGTAGCAGAATGCGTTTTTTGGCCAACATTTATTGGATATGTTTTATTGCAAAAAGTAAAAATAAAGCTTTGTCGGTCGGTAAAAAAAAAAAAAAACTGTCTCCTAACTTTTTTAGCTGGCTCCTAGATTCCAAGCAAATTTGTCAAGCCCTGAAAACTGATATCTATGAAAGTTTGATAGAAGATGGAAGTTTTTATTAAGGCAGATGATGATCATTAACAGACCTAACAGTCTAGTTGAAAAGTGATAGTGACTGATCTTTTGATGAGGGAAGACCTGATGCCACGTACACACGACTGTTATTCATGTCATGGAAAAAAACAACGTTTTTCTCGACGTGATTTTTCGTGTTTCCTCTCAAGCCTGCCTTGCATACACACGTTCATGAAAAAAAAAATGCTCGAGCAAAGCGCGGTGACGTACAACACATACATTCGAATGGCGCCACCCTTTGGGACGCTTTTGCTGATCCTCATGTTAATAAAGTTTGGTGAGAGACGATTCGCGCTTTTCAGTCTTCGTGCTTTTCAGTCCATTACAGCGTGACGAATGTGCTATCTCCATTACGAACGCTAGTTTTACCAGAACAAGCGCTCCCGTCTCATACTTGATTCTGAGCATGTGCGTTTTTTTCCCCCTCGTAAAAGCATACACGCGACCGGTTTTTAACGACGTGAAAAACAACGAGAAAAAATGGAGCAGGTTCTAAAAAAAATGTGGCCATTTTTCTCGTTGAGAAAAATGCTCTGGAGCCTACACACGACCGTTTTTACCCCAACCATTTTTAAAAATTGCATTTTTTGTCATGAAAAACGGTCATGTGTACGCGGCATGAGAGTCATTAGAACATTGACCACTATCACCCCTGTGATGTATTCGTGAGGACACAGCTGTCAGTAAGACGAGCTGGAGGCCATATCTAAGCCTGTTTTACTACCATCAGAGACCAAAGGACTCCTATCTACTGACTAATGTCACAGGGCAGACCCCTGATCCCCCTTCTGCACTTTCAGTTCAAGAACCCCATGTATTGGGGTTGAAGGAACATAGGAGAGTCTTTCTAATTCATCAGACCTTTTTCAATCTGAATGAGTGAAAATGTCCACAAAAGAAAATTCTTAAGACTTGAAAAGGACAAAGAGAGAAACAATCTTTGAGTTCCTCGAAAGGACGCAATCTTGTCTCGAAGGCCTAAAAATTTGGATCTTTTCTTTATAGATTCCAGGCCTACTAAAGATCAGAAAGTTGGAAAGAGTCTGTGAGGGATCTCGTGCAGCAGGTGCTCATTCCCGTGTGCAGAGGCATAGAAGCCCAAGATAAGCACGGACTAGAATGGGCATACAAATGCACATTGGCATATACGAGCGGGCACGTGCGCTTACATGTAAGTGTGCACACGAATCCACAGATTCTGGCACCTAGCACCCTCATCAACTCGGGCTCCACATTCAAGGAACATGACAGAGTCTTAAGCCCCGTACACACGATCGGATAACCTATGGATTTTCGTCTGATGGATTTGACCATCGGAAATCCGATGAAACTGTTTTTCATCAGTCTTGGCCACACACCATCAGTCAAAAAACCGACCGTTCCAAACGCGGTGACGTAAAACACTCCGATGAGCCGAGAAAAATTAAGTTTAATGCTTCTGAGCATGCGTCGACTTGATTCTGAGCATGCGTGGGTTTTTGATCCGATGGACTTGCCCATAGACGATCGGAAATTACTATCGGTTTTTGATCCATCGGAAAATTTTAAAACAAGTTCTATTTTTTAAAACCGATGGAAAAAAGACCGATGGGTACCATACACAATTGGTTGGTCTGATGAAAACCATCCATCGGACGGTTTTCATCAGTCAAACCGATCGTGTGTACGGGGCTTTAGTGTTTTTAGAAGAGTCTACTATGCTAGTGTCACGTCCACGGCACCGGCTTCAGGGGCTACCTGTCTAACCCATAACCTAAATGTGTGGGCTGATCATTTGAGTCAACACCTTTCAAGAGAAGCCCCACTTTATACGGCTGAAGACTCTCTTTGAGTAGGTCTATGACTGCATTCTATTTGACAGACACTACTGGTAATTATCTGAAGGCTGAGGATCTGTCATTTGCAAAGGGAGTAGCGTTGGGTGAACATGGCCTGGTGTGACCGGTAGTCAAGTCGGTAGCTCGTTGTGATTGACTTGGATCTACGTTACTGGACAACGCGATTGATGTTGGATTTACAAACAAAGAGATTGTTTTATTTTTAGCTTTTTTTTCCCCAGTGAACTCATTCACTTGGGGGTGATATCTGGAGGCCCCCCTATTCTAAAGGGGGCCAAATATTCTGATGAGTCCCCCCTACAGACCCCCAAATCCCTTTTTGGGGACAGGATGTGGGAGGTCCATTAATAAGGAAGAGAATGTTCCATAAGTGGGGGGATTTTCGGATCCTGAAGGGATTATTCTAGGTTTCCACACTATATATGTGTGTATTATCATCTGCTGGAGATAAAAGACGTCACAGTGACTATGGAGGAAGAGGACGGACATGACGGGGGGGTTACTGGGTGTAAATAGAAAATAAGATCTTATTACCTCCTCAGCTGCTACTTCCAGCTTTGTCTCCTCTCTACTTCCTCCCGACTCACCTCTCACCCGGAACTTCCTGTCTGTACCTTACATCACTTCCTGTCAGTTTTCCATAGAGACTTTCTGTCTCTATGGTAGAAGTGAGATCACCACCTTGTGGAGCTTAGAGGAACAGCAGCCCCAAGAAACATCTTGTAGTTAGAACACGGCCTTGTGCTATGTGTGTATGTACTGTATATCCTTATAGATGGGATCATCTCCACTCCCACCAAGGGGAATAGAAGTAGATTACGGCTAGGGATGAGCCGAACACCCCCGGGTTCGGTTCGCACCAGAACCCGCGAACGGACCGAAAGTTCGCACGAACATTAGAACCCTATTAAATTAGGGTGACCAGACATCCCCAGTTTCAGGGGACAGTCCCCGGATTGAGGACACTGTCCCCGGACCAAGTCTGTCCCCGGTTTTGTCCCCGAATTGGATTTGAACAGGGGCTGGGGCAATTTCAAAGACAGTCAGTGCAGAATAAAAAAACAAAAAAAACATCTGAATTACACTATTAGCTTAGGGGGGTGTATTTTTTCAATTATCTGTGCCCCTTTCTGATGATCATATGCTGGTCGGAGCAGAGGGAATATTTCTTCAGTTTCGGGTGCATGCCCATCCAGGTCCGCCCGCATTTTCTTTTACCTTGGCTCAAGTCCCGGCCAGCCGCCAGCCTGCTTATCTCCTTGCCTTCCCTGGCGGAGTGATCTTCCTCCGCTCCCCACCCAATAGTAGCCGGGGCCCAGAGAGTAAGACTTGACAGGCTGTGAGGCGGGCAGAGAGTCGCTGATTGCCGCCATTACTAGTAAAAGAAAAAAAAAATGTCCCCGTATTTTATTTAAAAAATCTGGTCACCTTATATTAAATACAATGGCATAGTTGCCAACAGTCACGGATTGGCCGGGACGTTCCCGGGATTCAAACCCTTTTCCCGGATTTATTTTGTCCCGGCCAATGTCCCGGCCAATCCGATTTTTCCCGTTTTCCCCGAATTTGGACGCCGCAGGCCGCCGCCGCTAGAGGTCCACGGCTGGTGGAGACAATGTCTCGGCCGGCCGCCATGTTCAAGAAGACCATAACACGGATGTAGTACAATAGAAAATAAAGCCGCTGCGGCGCCGCCCACACCCCGCACCTCCCCGGGGGTGGGCGGCGCCGCAGCAGCTTTATCTTCTATTGTACTACATCTGTGTTTTGGCTGGCCGGCAGGCCACCCCCCCGCCCGCCCCGCCCCGCTGCAGGTCTGTCTGTAATGGAAAGGGGCGGGGGTCGGCAGCGCCACAGCTTAATTTTTTTTTTTTTTCAGCCACACTGTCGGCTCCGCCTCTATTTTGTTCCCCTTCGGGAAAGGGGAAACAATAATGGCGGCCGAGACAGGAGACGCCTGTGGTTAAGGGGGGACTCCGCTGGGGATGCCTGTGGTAAGGGGGGACTCCGCTGGGAACGCCTGTGGTAAGGGAGGACTCCGCTGGGGACGGCTGAGGTAAGGGGGGACTCCGCTGGGGACGCCTGATGTAAGGGGGGACTCCGCTGGGGATGCCTGATGTAAGGGGGGACTCCGATGGGGACGCCTGATGTAAGGGGGGACTCCGCTGGGGACGCCTGAGGTAAGGGGGGACTCCGCTGGGGACGCCTGATGTAAGGGGGGACTCCGATGGGGACGCCTGATGTAAGGGGGGACTCCGCTGGGGACGCCTGAGGTAAGGGGGGACTCCGCTGGGGACGCCTGATGTAAGGGGGGACTCCGCTGGGGACGCCTGAGGTAAGGGGGGACTCCGCTGGGGACGCCTGAGGTAAGGGGGGACTCTGCTGGGGACGCCTGAGGTAAGGGGGGACTCCGCTGGGGACACTTGATGTAAGGGGGACTCCACTGGGGACGCCTGATGTAAGGGGGGACTCCGCTGGGGACGCCTGATGTAAGGGGGGACTCCGCTGGGGACGCCTGATGTAAGGGGGGACTCTGCTGGGGACGCCTGATGTAGGGGGGACTCCTCTGGGTACACCTGATGTAAGGAAGGACTCCGCTGGGTACGCCTGAGGTAAGGAGGGACTCCTCTGGGGACGCCTGAGGTAAGGAGGGACTCCTCTGGGGACGCCTGATGTAAGGAGGGACTCCTCTGGGGACGCCTGATGTAAGGAGGGACTCCTCTGGGGACACTTGATGTAAGGGGGGACTCCACTGGGGACGCCTGATGTAAGGGGGGACTCCACTGGGGACGCCTGCATAGTTACCAACAGTCCCGAATTTCCCGGGACAAGCACGATTTTTGGACCCTTGTCCCGAATTGGGCTTGTCCCGATTCGGGACAAGCCCAGTTCTTTTTGTCCCGTTTTGTCCCGGTAAATTCGGGAATACTTTAGCTAAAAACGGCAGCGGCTACACAAAAATGGCCGCTGCCGCCACCATATTTGTTTACGTTTTCCCCTTGTGTTCAGTGCAGAGCCTGGGGCAGCCAATCGGCTTCGGATTGGCGACTCCTCCCCGTTCTCCACTGAACGCAAGGAGAGGCACAAGGAAGCAGCATGCTTCACCTGCCGCCGCCAACGACCCTCTGCCCAGCCCCCGTGTGTCCGACAAGGAGCGGGGACACGGATGTAAGGACCGGGGCTCCACTGGCTGGGGACACTGACGCCTATCAGCACCCGGCGCCGCCGCTGCCAACAACCCTCCGCCCCGCCCCCGTGTGTCCGACGAGTGGGGACACTGATGGAAGGACCGGGGCACCGCTGGCTGGGGACACTGTGATGGTCCTGGCTCACTCCATTTGGCAGACCCCTCGGACCACCAGCACATCCTCACGCACCGCAGGTACCGTACTATTGCACTGTAGTGTAGTGGGTGGTGGGGTAATTGTAGTGTAGTGGGTGGTGGGGTAATTAGTGTAGTGTAGTGGGTGGCGGGGTAATTTAGTGTAGTGGGCGGTGGGGTAATCACAGTGTAGTGTAGTGGGTGGTGGGGTAATCACAGTGTAGTGTAGTGGGTGGCGGGGTAATCACAGTGTAGTGTAGTGGGTGGCGGGGTAATCAGTGTAGTGGGTGGCGGGGTAATCATTGTAGTGGGTGGCGGGGTAATCAGTGTAGTGGGTGGTGGGGTAATCAGTGTAGTGGGTGGCGGGGTAATCAGTGTAGTGGGTGGCGGGGTAATCAGTGTAGTGGGTGGCGGGGTAATCAGTGTAGTGGGTGGCGGGGTAATCAGTGTAGTGAGTGGCGGGGTAATCAGTGTAGTGGGTGGCGGGGTAATCAGTGTAGTGTAGTGGGTGGCGGGGTAATTAGTGTAGTGGGTGGCAGGGTAATCTGTGTAGTGTAGTGGGTGGTGGGGTAATCAGTGTGGGGTAATCAGTGTAGTGGGTGGCAGGGTAATCTGTGTAGTGTAGTGGGTGGTGGGATAATCAGTGTAGTGGGTGGCAGGGTAATCTGTGTAGTGTAGTGGGTGGCAGGGTAATCAGTGTAGTGTAGTGAGTAGCGGGGTAATCAGTGTAGTGGGTGGCAGGGTAATCTGTGTAGTGTAGTGGGTGGTGGGATAATCAGTGTAGTGGGTGGCAGGGTAATCTGTGTAGTGTAGTGGGTGGCGGGGTAATCAGTGTAGTGTAGTGAGTAGCGGGGTAATCAGTGTAGTGGGTGGCGGGGTAATCAGTGTAGTGGGTGGCGGGGTAATCAGTGTAGTGTAGTGAGTGGCAGGGTAATCAGTGTAGTGGGTGGCGGGGTAATCAGTGTAGTGGGTGGCGGGGTAATCAGTGTAGTGCATAGTTGCCAAACAGTCCCGAATTTCCCGGGACAATCATGATTTTTGGACCCTTGTCCACAAGTGTGGAGGGGGCTCTTCTGGGGAGGCACCTGATGCAAGGACGGACTGCTGGGGAGGCACCTGATGCAAGGACGGACTGCTGGGGAGGCACCTGATGCAAGGACGAACTGCTGGGGAGGCACCTGATGCAAGGACGGACTGCTGGGGAGGCCATCTGGTGGCAGGCGACGTGGCAGGTAACACGCTCAGGGCTTCCACTGATTCGGCATTACGGTGTCAGGATGATTGAAGTGCATTATTTCTATTTTTACATTGTAATATAAAATGAAATCATTCAACTCACCATAATGCCGAATCAGTGGAAGCCCTGAGCGTGTTACCTGCCACGTCGCCTGCCACCAGATGGCCTCAGGTGCCAACAGGTGTTTTGGAGTATCCTTATCTGCCAATTTTGTTACACATTTCTATTGTGGTGTAGGATCTGGCTTCTTTCTTTCTATTTCTTTCTCTCTCTTTCTCTCACCTCGGACTCTAGCCACACCCCTTTGAACCACGCCCATTTAAACCACACCCACTATCGTGCATAAACCACGCCCATTTTCACTCCGGCATAACACGCCTACAAACGAATGCCCCACCCCCTGATTATAGCAAGGCTCCGCCTCAATACAAAAAAAGTGTCCCAGATGTTTTTTTTGCAATGTTGGCAACTATGCAATGGATGCGAACGTTCGAATTCTAAAGTGCTAATTATAACGACTATTATGCATGTTATTGTCCTAAACAGAGTTTGGGAACCCGGCTTCTGCACCAGGGGACATGTATCAATGCAAAAAGAAGTTTTAAAAACGGACGTTTTCCGGGAGCAGTCATTTTAATGATGCATAAAGTGAAACAAAAAAAGTCAAATATTCCTTTAAATATCGTACCTGGGGGGTGTCTAAAGTATGCCTGTGAAGTGCCACGTGTTTCCCGTGTTTAGAACTGTCCCTGCACAAAATGACACTTCTAAAGGAAAAAAAGCCATTTAAAACTGCTTGCGGCTTTAATGTAATGTCTGGTCCCGGTAATATGGATGAAAATCTTTAAGAAAAATGGCATAGCTACCACATCACCCCCCCCCCCCCCACCCCAGCCCATTACCAGCCCCTTTGGGTCTTGTTTGGATATTAAGGGGAACCCCGCACACAAAATAAAAAAGGCCCTATATACTCTGAACAGCAGTATACAGGCGGTGTAAACAAGACAGGGACTGTAGGTTTGTTCTTATGTAGAATCTGTTTGTAATTTTGAACAGGTACATTGTTTAAGTGTAGCTCCAGCCCAAAAATCTATTTTTATGCTTTTTGGAAAACATAGGGAAGGGTTATCACCCCTGTAACATTTGTTTTGCTGTCTGTGCCCCTGTTCAGAACATTTCACCTCACTTTGCGTCCCAATGACAACTGTTTTTGAATTGTGGTGTTTTTATTGAAACAAGGATTGGTGATAAAGCATCAGTAGAGAGGAGACACCTTTCTCCCATATTAATTCTTACAGGAGAGAATTTTCCTTCCTAGGGGTAGATTTCCTCTCACTTCCTGTTGTCTTCTTCCGTTTGCAAGTAGGAGTCGTTTGTAAGTTGGATGTTTGAAAGTAGGGACCTGCCGGATATACTCTGCAGAAATTGGCCCCTTAGGTGTTGGTGTTGGCACAACACTGTAAGCACTCACAGTTACTCTTGGTGGGTGCTGGAACGCCCTGCTGTCAACTATTATATCAGGAATTGTAATAACATATAATTGTTGAACAGGGGCTGAAAAATTGGGCCTTTGGTGGTGGTGGTGGTGTTGACACAACACTGTAAGGCCTGACAGTTACTCTTGGTGGGTGCAGAAATGGGCCCTGCTGTGAATTATTAGATCAAGAATTGTAATTGCATGCCCCTGTTGAACAGGGGCTGAAAAATTGGGCCTTAGGCACTGGTGGCACAACACTGCAACCCCTCACAGATACTGTACTTGGAGCACAGCAATGAGCCCTGTTGCAAAGTATTGCATCAAAAATTGTAATTTCACACCCCTGTTAAACAGGGGCTGAAAAATTGGGCCTTAGCCACTGGTGGCGGCACCCATAAACCAAAATGATCTTCCAAGCTATCATCATTAATCGGATCATTGAGGAGGAGGAGGAGGATAGCCAGTCAACATAACAGCACAGGCACTCAGCATCCGCATCAGTCTTGAAGGGATGTGACATTTTAAAATCAATTAGTCTGTTATATCAGCATCTGGTGTGTGGTAGCTGGTGGTGATCCAAGACTGGTTCATCTTGATGAAAGTCAGTCGATCAACCGAGTCGGTGGACAGGCGCACCCTGTGATCCGTGAAAAATCCTCCAGCAGCACTGAATGTGCGTTCTGAAAGAACGCTGGATGCAGGACAGGCCAGTAGCTCAATTGCATACTGTGCAAGCTCTGGCCAGTGATCCATCCTCAAGACCCAGTAAGCCAGAGGATTTTCGGTGGGGAAGGTGTCCAAGTCTGACCTTGCCCCTAGGTATTCCTGCACCATGTATATCAGACGCTGGCGATGGTTGCTGGAACCGATCATACTTTGGGGCTGCGGACTAAAGAATTGTCTGAACGCATCGGTCAGACGGCCACCTTCCCCACCGCTCCTTCTTTGACTGCCCGAAGCCTCAGCAACTCGTTGTCCAGGACCAGGAGTTTGTAACCTCCCAGTCTCTGGGAACGCGTTGCACAGACCTTTCTGCAAGGCCTCCCGGAGTTGTCTCATCCTCTACTCCCTCTGCGACGGTAAGATAAGGTCCGCAACCTTACCCTTGTACCGTGGATCAAGGAGAGTGGCCAGCCAGTAATGGTCCCTCTCCTTGATCCGAAGAATACGAGGATCCTTCCGCAGACTTTGCAGGATCAGGGAGGCCATGCAGCGTAGGTTAGCTGAGGCATTCAGTCCGGAGTCCTCTGGGTCACTAAGGACGACATGATCCGCAGCCACCTCCTCCCAGCCACGTACAAGTCCACTGGTTTCTTGGGACTGTAAATCATCCCTAAAAGACTGCTGCTGATGATGCTGAGTGCCAGCATCCCCCTCCATGCTGACACAATTCTCCTCCTCCTCCTCCTCCTCCTCCTCTTCCTGTGCGATGGGTGGGACAGA
Source organism: Rana muscosa (assembly GCA_029206835.1). Lineage (NCBI taxonomy): Eukaryota > Metazoa > Chordata > Amphibia > Anura > Ranidae > Rana > Rana muscosa. Next base: position 417,969,436 of record CM055123.1, on the reverse strand, counting down.
AGGAACACTGTCTGGGTAAAGGGGGCCTTGAGAGGCAAGGAAGTCCTCCTCTTCCTGCCTCTGTTCTGCCTCAAGTGCCCTGTCCATTATTCCACGCAGCGTGTGCTCCAACAGGTGGACAAGAGGTACAGTGTCACTGATGCATGCACTGTCACTGCTCACCATCCTCGTGGCCTCCTCAAATGGTGCCAGGACAGTGCATGCATCCTTGATCATGCCCCACTGGCGTGGTGAAAAAAACCCGAGCTCCCCTGACCCTGTCCTGGTGCCGTAGTCGCACAGGTACTCATTGATGGCCCTCTGCTGCGTGTGCAGCCGCTGAAGCATGGCCAACGTTGAGTTCCACCTGGTGGGCATGCCACATATAAGGCGGTTCTTGGGCAGGTTCAACTCCTTTTGCAGCTCAGCCAGGCGAGCACTGGCATTATAAGATCTGTGGAAATGCACACAGACTTTCCTGGCCTGCCTCAGGACATCCTGTAAGCCCGGGTACCTGCCCAAGAACCGCTGCACCACCAGGTTAAGGACGTGAGCCACACAGGGCACATGAGTCAGTTGTCCCTGTCGGAGGGCGGAGAGGAGGTTGGTGCCATTGTCGCAAACCACCATTCCTGGCTTAAGCTGGCGTGGCGTCAACCACCTCTCGGCCTGCCCCTGCAGAGCAGACAGGACCTCTGCCCCAGTGTGGCTCCTGTCCCCCAAACACACCAGCGCAAGCACGGCATGGCATCTTTTTGCCTGCGTACTTGCGTAGCCCCTTGAACGCCTACGGAGCACCGCTGGTTCCGAGGACAAAGCACAGGAAGAGGCCATGGAGGAAGAAGAAGAGGAGGGGGTGGAGGAGAGAGGTGTGTCACAACCAGTAGTAGCATTTTGGAGGCGTGGAGGTGGAACAACCTCCAACACTACTGCACCTTGTCCTGCATCCTTCCCAGCTGCCAAAAGAGTGACCCAATGGGCCGTGAAAGAAAGGTAACGTCCCTGTCCATGCCTGCTGGACCATGAGTCAGCGGTAATATGCACCTTACCGCTGACCGCCCTGTCCAGCGAGGCCAAGACATTGCCTTCCACATGCCTGTAGAGAGCCGGAATCGCCTTCCGTGAGAAAAAGTGGCGTTTGGGAACCTGCCACTGAGGAACCGCACATTGCACAAACTCACGGAAGGGGGCCGAGTCTACCAACTGAAAAGGCAGCAGTTGAAGCGCTAGCAATTTAGCCAAGCTAGCATTCAACCGCTGGGCATGTGGATGGCTGGGAGTGAACTTCTTTCGACGGTCCAGCAGCTGGGGCAGGGAAATTTGCCTGCTAGAATTGGACGTCGGTGTACTGCTAGCAGAGTGGCCGCAAGTACTTGGCTGTGACACACCTAATTCTACACCTTCATTCCTCTCAGTGCATGTTTCAGAGAGGATTGAAGTTATAGTGGGGTTGGAGATCCCAGCTGATGCGGTGCAAGGAGAGGTCCGCTTTGTTCTTTGGTGTGGGTCTTTAAGGTAGGCTTGCCAACGAGCTGCATGGCAGGTCAACATATGTCTGATCAAGCATGTGGTGCCCAAGCGGCTGATGTTTTGGCCACGCGATATACGCTTGAGACATATGTTGCAAACAGCAGCTGTGCGATCTGATGCACTCGCCTCAAAAAAGGCCCACACCAAAGAACTTTTTGAATGACGGGCAGAGGCAGCGCCCTGCACAGGCGGAGCTCTGCGGTGTGATTCCGTCGGTGTGCTGCCCATACGCTGGCCACCCAAGGGCATCCTGCCTCGTTGGAGATGTGCCTCCTCCTCATCCTCCTCCTCCTCCTCTCTCCTATTAGGCACCCACGTGGAGTCAGTGACCTCATCATCCCCTCCCTCCTCATCACTGGAGCCAATCTGGCAGTATGCTGCAGCTACTGGAGCATGACTGCCAGATTGGTGTCCTTCTTGAGCATCCCCTCTCTCTGCTCTCACGCTACTGCCTTCCTCTATCTGGGTATCATCATCAGATCCTTCGAAACGCTGGGCATCCTCCTGGAGCATGTACCCAACACTGTGCTCAAACAGTTCGGGGGACTCCTCAGGAGGAGGACATGGTGGGTCTAGGGAAGGATTGACTAATGAAGATAATGATACCAGAGAAGAGGACGCTTTGGCAGCTGCTTTGCCAGTACCCTGAGCCTGGGTGAGAGAGGATGAGGAGGATGAGGTGGGCTTGGTCATCCACTCTACCAAGTCTTCGGCATGATGTGGCTCAACATGTCCAGCTGCCGAAAAGAAGGACAAGCGTGTCCCATGGCCATGTGCTGATGACAATGCACCGCGTCCACGACCAGCACTGTTGCCCCCAGACACAGAGCCTGCTTGCCCTCTTTTATTGGCTCGTGACTGTCTGCCTCTCCTTGTTTGCCTTCCAGACATTTTAATGGATGGCCTGCAGGGAGATGGGAAAAACAGCAATAAGGGCTACCTTCAGGTGTATACTGTGCAGGAGGCTTAGCAACAATGACACTGACTGTCACGTACCTGACGGTGACGAGCCCGGATCTGCAGAGGGAGGCCTCTCTTACGGCTTCCACCGGCGGCCCCTGGTACTGAAGACAGGAGGCACGGAGGTAGAAGGGGTACGAGTGCCTGGCAGGATGGATCAAGGTAGAGTAGAGTCTGAAGACTGGGACGGATCCAGGCACCCAGGAAGTATGGCAGGCTGAACCGGAACCAGGAACACAGCAACTGGACTGGAACTGATGAGACTGGCTGGACTGGAACCAGGATACAGCAACTGGACTGGAACCAGGAACAAGCAACTGGACTGGAACTGATGAGGCTGACTGGACTGGAACCAGGACACAGCAACTGGAGAGATTGGTCGGACAAGCCGGGTCGGTAGTATTGGCTGGCGGCAAGGTACTGGAGGATCAGGCAGAAGATTGGTCAAACAAAGCCGGGGGTCAGAGGCAGGCAGGAAACTGGAAGGGTCAAGGTAAGCTGGGTCGGATGCAGGTAAATACACGAATCAGGTCTCTTTGGGTACTACACGCTGTAGAGCAGACAGCAGGGACTGTCTGTCACAGGCATGTTTAAATAGCTCTTCTGGCGCGCTTTGTGGAGCGTGCGCGCGCCCCCGCTAAGCGCGTGCGCGCGCACGTGCTCGCCATCGCGCGTGCCCGCGCGCGTGGACGTGCCCGAGATTCGGAATCAGGAAGTCCAGGAATCCTGTAGCTGACAGGATTTCTATGACATTGCCCCCCCCCCAAGGGGCAGCCTCCGGATGCCCAGCCGGGTGAACCTTCCAGGGTGAGTCCTTTTGAAAGCCTGTATCAAACTCCTGGCATGGATATTCTCCTCGGGTTCCCATGAGTTTTCCTCGGGTCCGTAGCCCTTCCATTTAATTAGATATTGGTTCTGGTTATTTCTTCTCCTGAAGTCCATGATAGCTTCTACTTCGAATTCCTGCTCACCGTCAATAATGATCGGATCAGGGTGATCCGGCTTCCGATCTGGAAACGGATTAGAGACTGTGGGTTTTAGGAGAGAGACATGAAAAACTGGATGGATTCTAAGAGAGTCAGGAAGTTCCAATTCATAAGCTACTTCATTAATTTTCCTCTTAACAGGGAATGGACCTAAAAATTTGGGGCCCAGTTTTTTAGAAGGGCATGCCATTCTTAGGTTTGTGGTAGATAGCCATACTTGGTCGCCGGGAACCAACACTAATTCACCCCGTCTCTTCTTGTCATAGATTGTCTTGTTGCGTTCTTGAGTCTTGGTCATGGTCTCTTGTAGAAGCTGGTTATTGACCGAGAAAAAATTTAACTTTTCCTGGACTGCAGGTACAGGACACTCAGGAAGGGAATTAGGCAGAAAAGTAGGATGAAAACCATAGTTTGCAAAGAAAGGAGTCTGGCAGGTAGCGGAGTGGATGGAATTGTTATACGCAAACTCGGCCAACGGAAGTAGGGAAACCCAGTTGTCCTGAGCAAAAGAGGAGAAGCATCGCAGGTATTGTTCGAGCGTCTGATTCGTTCTCTCCGTCTGTCCGTTGGTCTGTGGATGGTAAGCAGAGGAAAACGATAATTCGATTTTCAAGGTTTTGCAAAGGGATCTCCAGAATCGAGAGGTAAATTGAACCCCGCGATCGGAAACAATATTGGCTGGTACCCCGTGGAGTCTGACTATTTCTCTGATGAATACCTGTGCGGTTTCAGGAGCGGAGGGAGTCCCTTTCATAGGGATGAAGTGTGCCATCTTGGACAGACGGTCCACAATAACGAAGATGGTGGAATGGTTCTCGGCCGGGGGTAACTCGACAATGAAGTCGATGGACAACATTCTCCAGGGCCTATCTGGAACGGGTAAGGGTTTTAGTAGTCCCCAGGCCTTGGATCTGGAACCCTTGTTTCGGGTGCAAGTTGTACAAGAATCTACAAACCTCCTACAGTCTTCACGTACTCGAGGCCACCAGAAGGTGCGCTGTACCAGGTCAGTGGTCTTGGCAACGCCAAAATGCCCGGCCAGGGCGTGGTCGTGGCAGAGTTCTAATGCGGTTACTCTTAGTTTCTCAGGTACGTAGATTCTGTCTTGGTACCACAATAGTCCATCCTTAACCTGCAATTCCGGCTCGGAGAACTGTCTCTGCCCGGTGGAAGCTTGTTTGATTTGAGTGAACAGGTTCTCCTGTAGAAGAAGGAAATTTCCGGGGGCAAGGATGGTATCAGGCGGAGAAGTCTCCTTGGACTTATGGAACATCCGAGACAGGGCGTCAGGCTTAATATTCTTGGCCCCAGGACGATAAGTAACATGAAAAGAGAACCGGGAGAAGAAGAGTGCCCACCTGGCTTGCCGTGGATTCAATCTTCTCGCGGCTTTCAGGTACTCCAGGTTCTTGTGGTCAGTGAATATTAGGATCGGATGAGCCGCGCCCTCCAACAGGTACCGCCATTCTTCTAGTGCAGACTTGATCGCTAGTAGCTCCCGATCCCCCACGTCGTAGTTCCTCTCTGCTGCAGAAAGCTTGCGGGAGAAGAAGGCTACTGGGTGGAGCAAGGCTTTGACTCCCTGTCTTTGGGACAGTATTGCTCCTACCGCTATTTCGGAGGCGTCTACCTCAAGTACGAATGGTAGTGAGGAGTCTGGGTGTTTCAAGATAGAGGCTGAGGTAAATAGGGCCTTCAGGCGTTCAAAAGCTTCTTGGGCTTCAGGAGACCAGTGAAAACGTGTTCCTTGCTTGGTGAGTTGAGTAATGGGTGCGATAATAGCTGAAAACCCCCTGATGAACTTGCGGTAGAAGTTGGCGAATCCAACGAAACGTTGGATTCCCTTCTTGTCCACCGGTTCTGGCCAGTCCAGGATTGCGGTAATCTTTTGAGGATCCATCTTGATGCCCTCGCTGGAAATGATTAGCCCCAGAAATTATATACTCTCTTGCTCGAACTCGCATTTTTCGGCCTTCGCATACAGGCCATGCTGGCGGAGCCGACCCAACACATTTTTGACATGTCTGCGATGAGAATCAAGGGAGGAAGAAAAAATTAAGATATCATCAAGATAAACAATAACAAAGAGGTCTAGGAAGTCCCGTAGAACATCGTTGATAAAATACTGGAAAGTGGCAGGGGCGTTACACAACCCGAATGGCATTACCAAGTACTCAAAATGTCCATACCGGGTACGGAAGGCGGTCTTCCATTCGTCACCTTCTTTGATACGGATCAAGTTGTAGGCTCCGCGGAGGTCAAGTTTGGTAAAGATGGTGGCAGTTCCTAGTCTCTGAAATAACTCTGGTACCAGGGGGAGAGGGTAGGGATTTTTTACTGTAATTTTATTCAATTCCCGGTAATCCACACAAGGTCGAAGGGTGTGGTCCTTTTTCTCTACAAAAAAGATGCCTGCGCCTGCTGGGGATGTGGAAGGGCGGATGAACCCCTTTTGCAAGTTCTCATCAACATAATTTTTTAAAGCCCCTTGTTCTACCTCCGTTAAAGGGAAGACTCTACCGAACGGAATCTTTGCTCCAGGAAGTAGGTCGATGGGGCAATCGTAGGCCCGATGGGGCGGTAGAGTCTCTGCCTTTTGTTTACTAAATACGTCAAGAAAGTCGTGGTAAACTTCTGGGATGGATTGACGGGTGCCATCTTCGGTGTCAATGCATAGTAACGAGGCCGGCCCAGGAGGTTTATATGAGCCACAGGACTGTTGGCAATAGGAAGAAGGAAAGGTAACTATTCCCGTAGTCCAGTTGATAGTGGGATTGTGGGCTTGTAACCAAGGCATACCAAGGATCAAGGGAAACAACGGGGAAGAGATGATGTCCAGACACAAGCATTCTTGGTGGGTTCCAGAGGTGGTAAAGATGGTAGCGGGTATAGGAGTGGTCTCCTGGGTCACAGGTCCGGACTTAATGACGGAACCATCAGCCAGATGGACACGAAGTCCGTGGGTCTTGGTACGAAGGGGAATTTGGTGTTTAATGGCAAAGGTTGAGTCCATAAAGCAGCTGCATGCTCCGGAATCAATAATGGCGGGTACTTGCAAAGTCCTTCCTGGGAGCTGTAATGAAACAGAGAGGGCAAGGTGAGATGTGGTTTTGGCTTGTAGGTTAGTCATGTTAGAAGAAACTGAAAGAAACTTACGAAGCTTCAGGGGACAGGTTCTAACGAAATGTCCGGGGTCCCCGCAGTACAGGCACAGATTATTTATTCGGCGGCGCTGGCGTTCCTCAGGAGCGAGGGATGGACGAAGGAGCCCGAGCTGCATTGGTTCAGGCGTGTCAGATGTGGGAGTTGGAGGTGTAGCAGGAGCCGAGTACAGGTGACTAGGAGCCCGAGGAAGCATCCAGGTTGGGCGGGAGAAGCCAGTGGTCCTCTCAGCCCTCCGTTCCCTCAGACGTCAGTCAATCTGGATGGTTAGATCAATCAACAGGTTGAGTGTCTGTGGTACACCAACTCTAGCTAGCTCGTCCTTCAAGGAATCGGAAAGTCCTAAGCGAAACTGATGGCGGAGGGCGGCATCATTCCAATTGGTATCCGCACTCCACCGCCTGAATTCTGCCACATAGTCCTCCGCTGGTCTGCGTCCTTGTTGAAGGGAACGCAAGGCGGCTTCTGCGGTTACTGAGAGTTGGGGATCTTCGTATAGCTGGGCCAGGGCATCAAAAAAAGCAGCGAGGTTGTTTAGTGATACATCCTTCTGTTCAAAGAGACGGTGGGCCCAGCTCTGAGGGTCTCCAGCGAGCAAAGAGACCACAAAGCCCACCTTGGTGGCCTCTAGAGAAAAGGTACGGGGCTGTAGGGCAAAATACAGTTCACACGAATTCCGGAAGGCCCTAAACTTGCTCCGATCCCCGGAAAATCTTTCGGGTGTAGGAACCTTAGGTTCAGGAGGAAGCATGACCACTGTGGGTGAGGAACTTGTTCCGGCTGTGGAAGCAGAGGCGTGGGGCCCCTCTTGGATGGCAGAAGGATTGGAGAGGACCCGCACTTGTTCTTCCAAGCGGGTGTATCCTTGTTGAAGACTCTTGACTGCTTCAGACAAACCTGCCAGGTGCCGACAGAGTTCCTCCATAGGTGAGGCTCCCTGCCCGGGCTCAGACATGGCTGTCTGCTACTGTCACGTACCTGACGGTGACGAGCCCGGATCTGCAGAGGGAGGCCTCTCTTACGGCTTCCACCGGCGGCCCCTGGTACTGAAGACAGGAGGCACGGAGGTAGAAGGGGTACGAGTGCCTGGCAGGATGGATCAAGGTAGAGTAGAGTCTGAAGACTGGGACGGATTCAGGCACCCAGGAAGTATGGCAGGCTGAACCGGAACCAGGAACACAGCAACTGGACTGGAACTGATGAGACTGGCTGGACTGGAACCAGGATACAGCAACTGGACTGGAACCAGGAACAAGCAACTGGACTGGAACTGATGAGGCTGACTGGACTGGAACCAGGACACAGCAACTGGAGAGATTGGTCGGACAAGCCGGGTCGGTAGTATTGGCTGGCGGCAAGGTACTGGAGGATCAGGCAGAAGATTGGTCAAACAAAGCCGGGGGTCAGAGGCAGGCAGGAAACTGGAAGGGTCAAGGTAAGCCGGGTCAGATGCAGGTAAATACACGAATCAGGTCTCTTTGGGTACTACACGCTGTAGAGCAGACAGCAGGGACTGTCTGTCACAGGCATGTTTAAATAGCTCTTCTGGCGCGCTTTGTGGAGCGTGCGCGCGCCCCTGCTAAGCGCGTGCGCGCGCACGTGCTCGCCATCGTGCGCGCGCGTGCCCGCGCGCGTGGACGTGCCCGAGATTCGGAATCAGGAAGTCCAGGAATCCTGTAGCTGACAGGATTTCTATGACACTGACACTGTCCCCTGCCCATCCTTCTCTGTCCCTAAACACAAGGATTTGCAATATGCTTCAGCAAGATTGGTTTAGCACAGAATAGCACACTGACAGTTTCCCTCACTGTCCTTCTCTGTCCCTACAAACAAAGTTTAGCACAGAATAGCACACTGACAGTTTCCCCGAGTCTCCTTCTCTGTCCCTAAACTCAAGGATTTCAAATATGGTTCAGCAAGATTGGTTTAGCACAGAATAGCACACTGACAGTTTCCCCGAGTGTCCTTCTCTGTCCCTAAACTCAAGGATTTCAAATATGGTTCAGCAAGATTGGTTTAGCACAGAATAGCACACTGACACTTTCCCTCACTGTCCTTCTCTGTCCCTACAAACAAGGTTTAGCACAGAATAGCACACTGATAGTTTCCCTCACTGTCCTTCTCTGTCCCTACAAACAAGGTTTAGCACAGAATAGCACACTGACAGTTTCCCCGAGTGTCCTTCTCTGTCCCTAAACTCAAGGATTTCAAATATGGTTCAGCAAGATTGGTTTAGCACAGAATAGCACACTGACAGTTTCCCTGAGTGTCCTTCTCTGTCCCTAAACTCAAGGATTTCAAATATGGTTCAGCAAGATTGGTTTAGCACAGAATAGCACACTGACACTTTCCCTCACTGTCCTTCTCTGTCCCTAAACTCAAGGATTTCAAATATGGTTCAGCAAGATTGGTTTAGCACAGAATAGCACACTGATAGTTTCCCTCACTGTCCTTCTCTGTCCCTACAAACAAGATTTAGCACAGAATAGCACACTGATAGTTTCCACGAGTGTCCTTCTCTGTCCCTAAACTCAAGGATTTCAAATACGGTTCAGCAAGATTGGTTTAGAACAGAATAGCACACTGACACTTTCCCTCACTGTCCTTCTCTGTCCCTAAACTCAAGTATTTCAAATATGGTTCAGCAAGATTGGTTTAGCACAGAATAGCACACTGACAGTTTCCCTCACTGTCCTTCTCTGTCCCTACAAACAAGGATTAGCACAGAATAGCACACTGATAGTTTCCCTCACTGTCCTTCTCTGTCCCTACAAACAAGATTTAGCACAGAATAGCACACTGATAGTTTCCACGAGTGTCCTTCTCTGTCCCTAAACTCAAGGATTTCAAATACGGTTCAGCAAGATTGGTTTAGAACAGAATAGCACACTGACACTTTCCCTCACTGTCCTTCTCTGTCCCTACAAACAAGGTTTAGCACAGAATAACACACTGACACTCTCCCTACCTATCCTTCTCTGTCCCTAAACACAAGGAATCCAGGATTAGTAAAGGAAAAAAATGACACTGTCCCTGCCTATGCTTCTCTTTCCCTGTTCCGGAACACACTACACAAGGCAGCCGCGCTGGCGGCCTTTTATAGTGTGGGGCGTGTACTAAACCCCCTCAGCAATAATTGGCCACAGGCATCCTGCCTGTGGCCAATCTTTGCTCTCCTCGCTGCCGGCGCTGTGATTGGCCAAGCATGCGGGGTCACAGTGCATGCTTGGCCAATCACAGCGCCTGGATGACACTGCGATGGCGTAGTGCATTGTGGGCCGTTCGCGTCACTCGAATTTGGCACGAACGGCCCAAATCGTTCGATCTTCGTCGAACAATCGAACAGCCGATGTTCGAGTTGAACGTATGTTCGACTCGAACACGAAGCTCGTCCCTGATTACGGCCTACTCCAGCCTTTCTCAGCCAAAGTTCCTCCAAAGGTTTATGTCTCTCAGTAGGGAAGTTCTACCACCTGAAGTTTGTTCCCACTAGGTGGATGGCTGACTAACAAGAAATAAGTTATTGCAGCCAGGGCTAGACAGTGACAGTGGCCATGGAGGAGTCATGGACAACTTTGAGGAGTCTTGGAGAAGCAATATGCTCATTGTTACTGAAGAGCAAGCCCAGTATGCCCTCCCATACCGTAGCAGCCCTTAGAAGGACCCAGGCACAAAACCTAAGCAAGCTGCCTTGTCTTCCTCAGAGCTCCTGAAGGTGGAGATGGGTTTGGAGGTAGATGACAACCAGGTTGCGGCCCTCTGGCTCACCTAAGTAGGCAGCTACTTGGAACTGGGAGCGGATATGCGGGGAAGAGTCCTTGTAGCACTATGAGGCCGGGAAGTCAGTAGGGTACACCGTCCAAACTGGTAGGAGTGCACGGGAGCCACACAGAGGCACAGAGAAGGAAAACAGACTAGGAGTGCACAGATGCTGACAATGAGAGGCTGGCTGGAATTCCACTGGTGCAGAGTAGTATATGAAAACTAGGTGGTGAATGGAGGCTGGACCATGAAGGAGACTCAGAGAATAGAGATTGTGTGTACAAGACTTACACAATTTTGTTGGTGACTAAAGTCTCCTAGCTCACTATGACATGAACCAGGGTTGGACTAAGGGGTAGGTAGAAGAGGTGGCCGCTTTGGACAATTCAGCAAGAGACGGATGCAAAAACGTCAGGACCTTCAACCGATGCTGCACACATTGGCCTTCTTATCTTCTGTGCTGATGGACCTTATCACAGGACTGAACCTTACCTTAAAGTGGTTGTAAACCCACTTTTGCAACTTGCACCTACAGGTAAGCCTAGATTAAGGCTTACCTGTAGGTGCAATAAATATCTCCTAAACCTACACGGTTTAGGAGATATTTACTAAAATCACAGGCGCCGCTGTCTACGGCGCATGCGTGCCGTAGATAACGGCGCATTCATGGGGTTAATCCCATTCACAAATTCGGCTAAGTCCCAGCAACGCTTGGGCTTAGCCGAATTTGACGGCTCCCGCGCGCATGCGCGGAGTCACGTCTTGGCCGCTCCGGCCAATCACAGCGCCGGAGCGGCGCTGTGATTGGCTGGAGCGGCGATACCCGGAAGTAACATTCCGGCTATCGCCGCAGCGATGGCTGCGGCTGGAGAGAGGGACACGGACGGCTTCGGGGGCCCCGATCTAAGGTAAGTGGTACATAATGAGCTAGTATGCTAGTCATACTAGCTCATTATAGCTTTGTCTTGCAGGTGGGCTAAAAAAGAAAAAAAAATTATATGGGTTTACAACCACTTTAAGGAACCTTTCCAACTCAAGCCATTGGTTGACATACAGGTGATATCGAAAAATTAGAATATCATGCAAAAGTTTATTTATTTCACTAATGCAACTTAAAAGGTGAAACTAATATATGAGATAGACTCATTACATGCAAAGCAAGATAGTTCAAGCCGTGATTTGTCATAATTGTGATGATTATAACTTACAGCTCATGAAAACCCCAAATCCACAATCTCAGAAAATTAGAATATTACATGCAATTAATAAAACAAGGATTGTACATAGAACAATATCGGACCTGTGAAAATGCATATGTACTCAGTACTTGGTTTGGGCCCCTTTTGCAGAAATAACTGCCTCAATGTGGCGTGGCATGGAAGCGATCAGCCTGTGGCACTGCTGAGGTGTTATGGAGGCACTGCTGAGGTGTTATGGAAGACCAGGATGCTTCAATAGCGGCCTTCAGCTCTTTTGCATTGTTCAGACTCATGTCTCTCATCTTTCTCTTGGCAATGCCTCATAGATTCTCTATGGGGTTCAGGTCAGGCGACTTTGCTGGCCAATCAAGCACAGTGATCCTACGGTCATTGAACCAGGTTTTGGTGCTTTTGGCAGTGTGGGGGAGGTGCCAAGTCCTGCTGGAAAATGAAGTCAGCATCCCCATAGAGCTCGTCTGCGGAAGGAAGCATGAAGTGCTCCAAAATCTCCTGGTAGATGGCTGCTGTGACCCCGGACTTAATGAAGCACAGGGGACCAACACCAGCAGATGACACGGCTCCCCAAATCAACACAGACTGTGGAAACTTCACACTGGACTTCAAGCATCTTGCAGTGTGAGCCTCTCCATTCCTGCTCCATACTCCGGCTCCTTGGTTTCCAAATGAGATGCAAAATTTTCTCTCATCAGAAAAGAGGACTTTGGACTGCTGAGCACCAGACCAGGTGTGTTTTTCTTTAGCCCAGGTAAGACGCTTCTGACGTTGTTTGTTGTTCAGGAGTGGGGTGACAAGAGGAACATTCGAAGCCCATGTCCAGGATCCGTCTGTGTGTGGTGCCTCTTGATGCACTGACTCCAGCCTCAGTCCACTCCTTGTGAAAGTCCCCAACACTTGCCATTTCCTGACAATCCTCTCCAGGCTGCGGTCATCCCTGCTGCTTGTGCACCCTTTTCTTCCATATAACTTTCTATTAATGTGCTTTGATACAGCACTTGTGTCACGTACCTGGTGGTGACGAGCCCGGTTAGCAGAGGGAGGCCTCCCTTACGGCTCCCACCAGCGGCCCCTGACGGTAAAACAGGAGGGGTTCGGGAGCATCGTACGAGGGAGTCGAGGGTGCTGCAGGAGCTGGGTGCAGATGACTGGGGACCCGGGGAAGCATCCAGGTCGGCCGGGTAAAGCCCGTGGCCCTCTCAGCCCTCCGTTCCCTCAGGCGTCGGTCAATCTGAATTGTCAGATCGATCAGCAGGTTCAGATTTTCTGGTATTCCTACCCTAGCCAGTTCGTCCTTCAGGGGGTCAGAAAGGCCTATACGAAACTGGTGACAGAGGGCAGCGTCATTCCAGCTGGTGTCTGCGCTCCAGCGCCTAAATTCGGCTACATAATCTTCCGCTGCTCTGCGACCCTGCTGAAGGGTCCGCAGGGCATTTTCTGCAGTGACCGAGAGCTGAGGGTCCTCGTACAATTTGGCCATGGCGTCAAAAAGAAGTGTAAGGCTGTCCAAGGACGCATCCTTGCGTTCTAGCAGGCGGCGGGCCCAGTTCTGTGGGTCTCCGGATAGTAGTGAAATTACAAAGCCCACCTTGGTAGCTTCTAAGGAAAAGGTGCGGGGCTGTAAGGCAAAGTACAACTCACAAGAGTTCCGGAAGGCCCTGAACTTGCTCCGGTCCCCGGAGAATTTTTCGGGTGTAGGAACCCTGGGTTCAGGGGGAAGCATGACCACCGTGGGCGCAGCTCCTGCCCCGGCAGAGGAAGTGGAAGCGCGTGGATCCCCTTGAGCTCCATCGGGGTTGGTGAGGGCCCGCACTTGTCCTTCCAGGTGAGCGTAGCCTTGCTGGAGGCTCTTGACAGCCTCGGTCAGTCCCGCCAGGTGTCGGCATAGTTCCTCCATAGGTGAGGCTTCCTGCTCGGGCTCAGACATGGCTGTCTGCTACTGTCACGTACCTGGTGGTGACGAGCCTGGTTAGCAGAGGGAGGCCTCCCTTACGGCTCCCACCAGCGGCCCCTGACGGTAAAACAGGAGGCACGGAGGTGGAAGGGGTACGAGTGCCTGGCAGGATCAAGGAGAACCGCAGGTGATCAGGAACCAGCAGGTGAGAAGACAGGAACCAGGAACCACAGCAGATGACCCGGACCGGGAGGCACAGCAGGTAGACTGGAACTACTGAGCAGCAGCAGGTGAGCAGGAACCAGCAGAGGAGTAGGCAGGAACCAGGAACTACAGCAGATGAGCAGACAGGAACCAGGAACTACAGCAGATGAGCAGACAGGAACCAGGAACCACAGCAGATGACCCGGACCGGAAGGCACAGCAGGTAGACTGGAACCACTGAGCAGCAGCAGGTGAGCAGGAACCAGCAGATGAGCAGACGGGAACCAGGAACCACAGCAGGTGAGTAAACAGGAACCAGGAACTACGGCAGGTGGCCCGGACCGGGAGGCACAGCAGGTGGACTGGAACCACTGAACAGCAGCGGGTGAACAGAGCCTGGATCAGGCAGGATCAACAGACAAGCCGGGGTCGGGTAAACTGGCGGGCAGCGAGGTACAGAAGGATCAGGCAATACCGAAGTCAGAAACAGGCCGATGGTCAGGTACAGGTAGATAGCAGGAAGGTCTCAGGAAGCCGGGTCAGATACAGGTGATTTGAGCAGATCAGGTCACTTGGGGTGAACGCTGTAGAGCAGACAGCAGGGACTGTCTGCAAGTGAGGAGTTTAAATAGCCCTTCCGGCGTCACCTGCGGGGGGCGCGCGCGCACGCAAACGGGAACCAGGAAGTCCAGGGCGTCTGTTCCTGGCAGGGTTTCCATGACATTGCCCCCCCAAGGGGCAGCCTCCGGATGCCCCTAGGGGTAAACTTCTCGGGGTGAGACCTCCTGAAGGCCTGTATCAGGTCTTTGGCGTGAATGTTCTCTTCCGGTTCCCAAGAGTTCTCCTCTGGTCCGTAACCCTTCCATTTTATTAAAAATTGACTCTGGCTATTTCTTTTTCGTGCGTCCAGAATAGCTTCTACCTCGAATTCCTGTTCCCCGTCTATGATGACGGGATCAGGGCGAGTCGGGGTCCGACCTGGGAATGGGTTGGAGACTGATGGTTTCAGCAGAGAAACGTGAAAAACAGGGTGGACCCTCAGGGAGTCGGGGAGCTCCAGCTCGTAGGCCACCTCGTTAATTTTCCTTTTGACAGGAAATGGCCCTAGAAACTTGGGGCCCAATTTCCTGGACGGACAAGCCAATCTTAGATTGATGGTAGAAAGCCATACTTGGTTGCCTGGTGCCAGCACTAATTCACCCCGTCTCCTCCTGTCGTAGACCATCTTGTTATACTCCTGAGTTCTTGCCATGGTTTCGCGTAGAAGTTGGTTGTTAGAAGAGAAGAAATTCACCTTTTCCAGAACTGCGGGCACCGAGCACTCAGGGAGAGAGTTGGGCAGAAATGTGGGGTGAAACCCGAAGTTTGCAAAAAATGGGGTCTGGTTAGTTGCGGAGTGGATGGAGTTATTGTAAGAGAACTCCGCTAGCGGAAGCAGGGAGAGCCAGTCATTCTGAGCAAAGGAGGAAAAACAACGCAAATATTGCTCGAGAGTCTGATTTGTTCTCTCCGTCTGTCCGTTGGTTTGAGGGTGGTAAGCCGAAGAGAATGATAGTTCTATTCCCAGGGTCTTGCAGAGGGACCTCCAGAACCGGGAGGTAAATTGTACCCCCCGATCGGAGACTATATTAGCGGGTACCCCGTGGAGCCTGACGACTTCTTTAATGAACATTTGTGCAGTTTCCGGGGCCGAGGGGGTCCCTCTCATAGGAACAAAATGTGCCATCTTGGACAGACGGTCCACTATCACAAAGATGGTGGTGTGATTCTCAGCCGGGGGGAGTTCAACTATGAAGTCGATAGAAAGCATTTTCCACGGTCTCTCTGAAACGGGTAAGGGCTTCAGTAGTCCCCAGGCTTTGGATCTGGACCCTTTATTCCGGGTACATGTAGTACAGGACTCCACGAACCTCCTGCAATCCTCGCGTAGTCGAGGCCACCAGAAGGTACGTTGTACCAACTCAGTGGTCTTAGCCACGCCAAAGTGCCCAGCAAGGGCGTGATCGTGGCAGAGCTCAAGCACGGCTATCTTTAGTTCTTCTGGTACGAATATCCTGTCTTGATGCCAGAGTAATCCATCCTTGGTTTGCAGATCCAGTTCAGAAGAGGGTTCCTGTCTGGTGGTGGCTTGTCTGATCCGGGTGAGTAGGTCCTCCTGAAGTAGAAGAAAGTTCCCAGGAGCGAGGATTGTATCGGGTGAGGAGAGTTCTTTGGATCCATGAAACATTCGGGGCAAGGCGTCAGGTTTAGTGTTCTTGGCACCGGGGCGGTATGTCACATGGAAGGAGAACCAAGAAAAAAACAGGGCCCATCTGGCTTGTCGTGGTTTAAGTCTTTTTGCAGTTTTCAGGTACTCTAAGTTCTTATGGTCAGTGAATACTAAGATCGGGTGAGCAGCACCTTCAAGTAAATACCTCCATTCCTCCAGGGCGGACTTGATCGCCAAGAGTTCCCGGTCTCCCACATCATAATTTTTTTCTGCCGCAGATAATTTGCGAGAAAAGAAAGCCACCGGATGAAGCAAAGCCTTGGTTCCTTGCCTCTGTGACAATATTGCTCCTACTGCAACCTCCGAAGCATCTACCTCAAGCACAAATGGTAGGGAGGAATCAGGGTGTTTTAAGATGGATGCAGAGGTGAAGAGCCCTTTAAGATCCTCAAAGGCCTTTTGGGCCTCAGGGGACCAGTGGAAACGGGTACCTTGCTTGGTTAGCTGGGTAATGGGAGCAATGATGGCGGAGAACCCCCGGATAAATTTACGGTAAAAGTTGGCGAATCCAACGAACCGTTGGATTCCCTTCTTATCCACTGGCGCTGGCCAGTCCAAGATTGCGGTGATCTTCTGTGGGTCCATCCTGATGCCTTCGCCAGAGATGATTAATCCCAGAAATGCTATGCTCTTTCGCTCAAACTCGCATTTCTCAGCCTTCGCATATAGACTATGCTGTCGAAGCCGGTCTAACACACTTCTGACATGCCTGCGATGGGAGCCAAGGGAGGAAGAGAAGATTAGTATGTCATCTAAATAAGCAATCACAAAGAGATCTAAAAAGTCCCGAAGTACATCATTAATAAAATACTGGAAGGTGGCAGGGGCATTGCACAGCCCGAAGGGCATCACTAAATACTCGAAATGTCCGAACCGGGAGCGGAAGGCAGTTTTCCACTCATCGCCCTCCTTGATTCGAACCAGGTTATAGGCCCCCCGGAGGTCGAGTTTAGTAAAAATGACGGCAGTTCCCAATCTTTGGAATAACTCTGGTACCAGAGGGAGAGGATAGCGATTTTTAATGGTGACCTTGTTTAGTTCACGGTAGTCCACACATGGCCTGAGGGTGTGGTCCTTCTTCTCCACAAAGAAAATGCCTGCGCCTGCTGGCGACGTAGAGGGGCGAATGAACCCCTTTAAAAGGTTCTCATTGATGTAATCCTTCAGGGCCCCCTGTTCTACCTCCGTTAAAGGGAAAATCCTACCGAAAGGAATAGCTGCTCCGGGGAGTAGATCAATGGGACAGTCGTAGGCTCGGTGGGGTGGTAGTGTCTCTGCCCCCTGTTTACTAAACACATCGAGAAAGTCCAGGTAAGCGTCAGGGATGGCCTGACGTATTCCGGCCTCAGTGTCGGTACACATTAAGGTGGCAGGCCCAGGGGGTTTGTGTGAGCCGCAGGAACGTTGGCAGTAGGAGGAAGGAAAAGTGACCACCCCTGTGACCCAGTTGATGGTAGGATTATGGGCTTGTAGCCAGGGCATACCGAGAATTATGGGGAACAGTGGAGAGGAGATAATGTCCAGCCGTAGATATTCTCGGTGCTCTCCGGTAGAGGTGGAGACAGTGACGGGTAGGGGAGCCGTCTCTTCGACTACGGGCCCCGACTTGATAATGGACCCATCAGCCAGGTGAACCCGTAGGCCATGGGTCTTGGGAAGTAGAGGAATCAGTTGAGTACGGGCAAAAGTTGAGTCCATGAAGCAACTACAGGCCCCAGAGTCAATAATTGTGACTACTTGTAGGGTCCTTCCTGGGAGCTGCAGGGAGATAGAAAGAGCAAAGTGAGAAGAGGATCTAGTCTGAGGGTTGATCACAGCAGGGAATACTGACAAGCACTTACGGAGCTTCAGGGGACAGTTCCTAACGAAGTGACCGGGCTCCCCGCAGTACAGGCACAAGTTATGCGTGCGTCGGCGTTCCTCCGGAGTAAGGGAAGGGCGGAGGACCCCAAGCTGCATGGGTTCGGGAGCATCGTACGAGGGAGTCGAGGGTGCTGCAGGAGCTGGGTGCAGATGACTGGGGACCCGGGGAAGCATCCAGGTCGGCCGGGTAAAGCCCGTGGCCCTCTCAGCCCTCCGTTCCCTCAGGCGTCGGTCAATCTGAATTGTCAGATCGATCAGCAGGTTCAGATTTTCTGATATTCCTACCCTAGCCAGTTCGTCCTTCAGGGGGTCAGAAAGGCCTATACGAAACTGGTGACGGAGGGCAGCGTCATTCCAGCTGGTGTCTGCGCTCCAGCGCCTAAATTCGGCTACATAATCTTCCGCTGCTCTGCGACCCTGCTGAAGGGTCCGCAGGGCGTTTTCTGCAGTGACCGAGAGCTGAGGGTCCTCGTACAATTTGGCCATGGCGTCAAAAAGAAGTGTAAGGCTGTCCAAGGACGCATCCTTGCGTTCTAGCAGGCGGTGGGCCCAGTTCTGTGGGTCTCCGGATAGTAGTGAAATTACAAAGCCCACCTTGGTAGCTTCTAAGGAAAAGGTGCGGGGCTGTAAGGCAAAGTACAACTCACAAGAGTTCCGGAAGGCCCTGAACTTGCTCCGGTCCCCGGAGAATTTTTCGGGTGTAGGAACCCTGGGTTCAGGGGGAAGCATGACCACCGTGGGCGCAGCTCCTGCCCCGGCAGAGGAAGTGGAAGCGCGTGGATCCCCTTGAGCTCCACCGGGGTTGGTGAGGGCCCGCACTTGTCCTTCCAGGTGAGCGTAGCCTTGCTGGAGGCTCTTGACGGCCTCGGTCAGTCCCGCCAGGTGTCGGCATAGTTCCTCCATAGGTGAGGCTCCCTGCTCGGGCTCAGACATGGCTGTCTGCTACTGTCACGTACCTGGTGGTGACGAGCCCGGTTAGCAGAGGGAGGCCTCCCTTACGGCTCCCACCAGCGGCCCCTGACGGTAAAACAGGAGGCACGGAGGTGGAAGGGGTACGAGTGCCTGGCAGGATCAAGGAGAACCACAGGTGATCAGGAACCAGCAGGTGAGAAGACAGGAACCAGGAACCACAGCAGATGACCCGGACCGGGAGGCACAACAGGTAGACTGGAACTACTGAGCAGCAGCAGGTGAGCAGGAACCAGCAGAGGAGTAGGCAGGAACCAGGAACTACAGCAGATGAGCAGACAGGAACCAGGAACTACAGCAGATGAGCAGACAGGAACCAGGAACTACAGCAGATGACCCGGACCGGAAGGCACAGCAGGTAGACTGGAACCACTGAGCAGCAGCAGGTGAGCAGGAACCAGCAGATGAGCAGACGGGAACCAGGAACCACAGCAGGTGAGTAAACAGGAACCAGGAACTACGGCAGGTGGCCCGGACCGGGAGGCACAGCAGGTGGACTGGAACCACTGAACAGCAGCGGGTGAACAGAGCCTGGATCAGGCAGGATCAACAGACAAGCCGGGGTCGGGTAAACTGGCGGGCAGCGAGGTACAGAAGGATCAGGCAATACCGAAGTCAGAAACAGGCCGATGGTCAGGTACAGGTAGATAGCAGGAAGGTCTCAGGAAGCCGGGTCAGATACAGGTGATTTGAGCAGATCAGGTCACTTGGGGTGAACGCTGTAGAGCAGACAGCAGGGACTGTCTGCAAGTGAGGAGTTTAAATAGCCCTTCCGGCGTCACCTGCAGGGGGCGCGCGCGCATGTACGCGTGCGCGCACGCAAACGGGAACCAGGAAGTCCAGGGCGTCTGTTCCTGGCAGGGTTTCCATGACAACTTGGGAACATCAAATTCTTTTGCAATTACCTTTTAAAGCTTTCCCTCCTTTGGAGTGTGTCATTGATGGTTTTCTGCACAACTGTCAAGTCAGCAGTCTTTCCCATGATTGTGATTCCTACTGAACCAGACTGAGAGACCATTTAAAGGCTCAGGAACCCTTTGCAGGTGTTATGGCTTAATTAGCTGATTAGAGTGGGACACTTTGAGCCGAGAACATTCCACCTTTTCACAATATTCTAATTTTCTGAGTTTGTGGATTTGGGGTTTTCATGAGCTGTAAGCCATAATCATCACAATTAGGACAAATCACGGCTTGAACTATCTTGCTTTGCATGTAATGATTCTCTCATATATTAGTTTGTTTCACCTTTTAAGTTGCATTAGTGAAATAAATGAACTTTTGCACGATATTCAAATTTTTCGAGTATCACCTGTATATTATGGGCACTCTTTATGCTACATAGTTGGTGAGGTTAAAAAAAAGACACAAGTCCATCAAGTCCAACCCATGCGTGTGATTATATGTCAGTATTACATTGTATATCCCTGTATGTTGCGGTCGGTCAGGTGATTATCTAATAGTGTCTTGAAACCATTGATGCCCCCCGCTGAGACCACCGCCTGTGGAAGGGAATTCCACAGCCTTGCCACTCTTACAGTAAAGAACCCTCTATGTAGTTTAGGGTTAAACCTCTTTTCTTCTCATTTTAATGAGTGGCCACGTGTCTTGTTAAACTCCCTTCAGCGGAAAAGTTTTCTCCCTATTGTGGGGTCACCAGTACGGTATTTATACATTAAAATCATATCCCCTCTCAGGCGTCTCTTCTCCAGAGAGAATAAGTTCAGTGCTCGCAACCTTTCCTTTATAACTAATATCCTCCAGACCCTTTATTAGTTTTGTTGCACTTCTTTGTACTCGCTCCATTTCCAGTACATCCTTCCTGAGGACTGGTGCCCAGAACTGGACATCATACTCCAGGTGCGGCCGGACCAGAGTCTTGTAGAGTGGGAGAATTATCGTTTTATCTCTGGAGTTAATCCCCTTTTTAATGCCAATATTCGGTTTGCTTTGTTAGCAACATCTTGGCATTGCTGAGCCTCATCTACTAGGACCCCCAGGTCCTTTTCAATCCTAGATTCCCCCAGAGGTTCTCCCCCCAGTGTATAGATTGCATTCATATTTTTGCCACCCAAATGCATTATTTTACATTGAACCTCATTTGCCATGTAGTTGCCCACCCCATTAATTGGTTCAGATCTTTTTGCAAGGTTTCCACATCCTGCGGAGAAGTTATTGCCCTGCTATTGTGGTTCATTTACTAAATAGTTGAATGAATCATTGTCAAGGAGCTTGATTGATGCTGGACCTCAGTGGAGACTCAGAGAATAGAGATTGCAGAGGTGACTCTAGGCTTTGTGAGGCCTTAGGCAAAACTTAGACATGAGGCCCCACTCACGCCCATAATGGGGAAAAATAATTCAAGCAAAAAAAATGGCTGCAGAAAATGCACGGATCTAGCACACAGGTGATCAGCACCACTTCCAGGGTACCCTCCTCACCCATCAGACATATTCAGCCAATGCAAGAGGGGGGAGAGAGTGGGAGGCGATAAAGAGAGAGGGGTGATAGAGATCCGATGGCGCCGACATTAGTATTGATCACAGGCAAATTAGACGGCCGCGAAGCCCCTGTGAGTGTGAGGCCTTAGGCGATCGCCTAATTTTCCTAATTAGAGAGCCGCCTCTGAGAGATTGCGAGGACAGGACTTACACAATTTTTGTTGGTGATGGACCTCATCACAGGACTGATATGGGGGATGGTGTCACCACAGGGTGTCAAATCCAAGATATCACCAGCACACCATGTGTAGATAAACAGATAGAAATGTCCTAATGTTTGCAAAAGTAGGCAGATAGTATATTTACACCACAAAATGTACTCAGCCAATGAAAGGTAATGACTCCATTTTTATTTTTTTACTACTATCAATGACCAACACGGTACAAAACCACATTGATGCCCATGGAGAAATCTAATCTACTTATGAACTGTTTCTTACATGATGAAGATCAACCCCATATTTTCCGAGGTGAATATCAAGGTGGGCTTCTTAACAGTGTGGGATCTCTGATGTACGGCAGAATACGATTCATATAGAAGACATTTCCTGCACTCGAAAATCAAATCCACTTCGAGAGTTGTGTGTGTTCTCTGGAGCAAGACAAGATTTCTGTGAAAAACATTTCCAGCACTCAAGGCAGGATTATGGTTTGTATCCCCATGTGCAGTCTCTGATGTCTGTAAAGATTGGACCTCTCTGAAAAACTTTTCCCGCACTCATTACAGGAATACGGCTTCTCCCCCGTGTGAGACCTCTGATGTCTGTAAAGATAGGACTTGTCTGAGAAACATTTCCCGCACTCAGGACAGGAATACGGCTTCTCCCCCGTGTGTGATCTCTGATGTATGCCCAGTGCAGATTTATGAACAAAACATTTCCCACACTGGTGACAGGAATGCGACTTTTTGCCCGTGTGCAATCTCCGATGATTGCAAAAAAGGAACTTCTCTGAAAAATGTTTCCCGCAGTCAGGACAAACATATGGCTTCTCACCTGTGTGGGACCTCTGATGTTTGTCCAGGGCGTGTTTATGAAAAAAACATTTCCCGCAATCGGGACAGGAATACGGCTTCTCACCTGTGTGCAATCTCTGATGTGTGCAAAGATTGGACTTCTCCAAAAAACATTTTCCGCAATCGGGGCAGGAATATGGTTTCTCACCCGTGTGCGATTTCTGGTGTCTGTAAAGTTTGGACTTATCTGAGAAAGATTTCCCGCACTCAGGACAGGAATGCGGCTTCACTCCCATGTGAGACATTTGATGTGCGACAAGTTTTGCATTACGTCCAAAACATTTTCCGCACTCAAGGCAGGCAAATGGCTTTTCCCCCGTGTGAGATCTTTGATGTCTGTAAAGATGGGATGACTCTGAAAAACATTTCCCGCACTCAAGGCAGGAATACGGCTTCTCCCCTGTGTGAGACCTTCGATGTTTAGTGAGATCCGCTTTATGTAGAAAATGTTTCCCGCAGTCAGCGCAGGAATGTGGCTTCTCACCTGTGTGAGTTTTTTTATGCACATAAAGACCAGACTTAAAACGGAAAGACTTTCCGCACTCAGGACAGGGAAACCTCTTATCTGTTGGAAGGACGGCACTGTACCGCACAGTCTGAGGTTCCTCAGGATAAGAGGAATACGATGGTCCGGCACCATCCCGCACAGTCTGAGGTTCCTCAGGATAAGAGGAATACGATGGTCCGGCACCGTCCCGCACAGTCTGAGGTTCCTCAGGATAAGAGGAATACGATGGTCCGGCACCGTCCCGCACAGTCTGAGGTTCCTCAGGATAAGAGGAATACGATGGTCCGGCACCGTCCCGCACAGTCTGAGGTTCCTCAGGATAAGAGGAATACGATGGTCCGGCACCGTCCCGCACAGTCTGAGGTTCCTCAGGATAAGAGGAATACGATGGTCCATCTACACTGTGTGGTGCCGGATGGACATTGGAGGTAGTCGGGTTTTCTCCTGGACTATACTGTGTGATGTCCTCATCTTCTACTTTACAGTCTGGAGACAAAGTGAGACAATCCTCTGAGGTTTTCCTCATCTCCCGTCCATCTACTAAAATAGAAATACAAAGATTATTACTAGACATCAGCTGATTGGTTCCCCTAACCAACCAAGATGAAGACTGGACTGATCCTGAAGACCACCATCATTGAGTTACTGACTCCTCCCTCATTATCACTTTCTGTTTAAGGTTGAGTAGGGTGAAAACGTGTGGGGAGTGTGGTTTGTTGGGTAGAGACATTATGTATGATGCCGCCATCTCTCTTTTATTTCATGGAATAAAACTATAGGTTGCTTTTACTACTCAGTGTGACTCTCATCTAGTGTATACTTCAAATGTTGGAGCGGAGACGGCTCATTGGAGTCAGCATCATAATAGTCTGTCAATGACCCACCTGTGCCGATCTTTGTAGCCGTGTCTTCCTCTATAATTATCCTTATTCCATCCTCCTCCATAGACTGCTGATCATCCCTCACATACCTCTCTTCTTCTTCTTTAACCTCAACTTTTATATCTATCAGATCTTCACTCTAAACCAAGAGAAGGATCAACAATATAATCTGTAAGATATAAGCTTTAATATTGTGACATCACATAAGCAAAAAAAAAATAATTCACACATCATCTCCACAAGTCCATATTGTTGATACTCCGTTCCACCAACCTTGTATTGGTAAGGGCTGGTGTGACGATCCTGTGTCGAATTCCGGGAATACAGAGGACGAGGACATCTCTCTGGTGGGTTCCCATTACTGGATCCATCTGTAGGAAACACACACACTGACTGAATACATTGTTTCTGTGACAGACCTAACCAGGACAGGCTTTTGGAGGGAACTGCAGTATAGAGTTTCGCCTACTGACTACGGGCCTTGGCGTTTGAGGGGGCTCTATTCTTTGGGAGGTGTGTGCCTGGGGGACCTCTGAAGTAGTTTTACGTCTAAATCAAGTCCATGTCTTCCCAATTCACACAGAGTAAGAGATCTGGAGGACCTGGCTACAGATTAGGGGCCTCTGTGTTTTGTTGGGGTATAGACAGCCCAAGCCAGCATTGACTGCTTCAACTCCCTCCTGGACTCCCTCCTAGACTCAAAGTAGAAGATTCGGCTCCAAACAACCTGATGCTGGTGTCTCCTGCCGTTATGTGTAATCTGTATTTTTAAGGCGTTTAATGTTATAATATTTTCCTGTGTTTGCCTATCCTGTCTAGGTGAGAAGTGTCTTTCTACCATTGTGTGCCTCCTAGGTGTGAATTCCCATTGTTAACTGAGTCACCTATTGTCTCTGTCTGTTTGCTAATCCTCCTGGAGATTCCTACAGCATGTAATTAGTCTTGTGTCAACTTTACCTCGTTATCTAACCATTGTGGCATGTTTACCCCAATGTGCAAAATTTTTTATATTGTTCCTGAGGGAACTGCCCGTTTTTGAAGTGTATAAAAACCTGAATTTCTGTTTAATAAACGTATTCCTTTGGTTTTATCCCAACATCTTGTCTGCATATGATGCTTGGGGTAAAGGGCTGCTATTAGCTATTGGTCTGTGGTAGGGTTTGGAGGGCAGGATGTACCCAGTCGGGGTGCCAGGTGGTCCGTCACAGTTTCTGTGTTTATCAGATGATGGGGGATCTAGGTGGAGCCTCCGTACTGCTCTCTCCTTTACAATAAAGTCTCCTCTTACCCGGTGATGTGAGGGGCGGCTGATTCTCCATCATGACGTCCTTGTAGAGATCCTTGTGTCCTTCTAAATACTCCCACTCCTCCATGGAGAAATAGACAGTGACATCCTGACACCTTATAGGAACCTGACACACACAATGATACAGTCACCATCCAGACACATCCCTTGTCTGTTACTGGATAATGTCCCAGAATTCCCGGCACCGCTCACCTCTCCTGTCAGCAGCTCCATCATCTTCCTGGTGACTTCTAGAATCTTCTCCATGTTGTGTCTCTCAGGTTTTAGGGAGTCACATGGAGGCACTGTGATGGTCATATGATCACCTGACTTCACAAGAGGAAATCTCTGTATTGGAGGACCAATAGGAATATCATGTTAGATTCCTAGAATCCTCCTCACCTCTCCGGTCAGGTCTGTGTTATATTAATAGAGATAAGAGTGATGTCATGTGACCTCCCAGAATCCTCCTCACCTCTCCGGTCAGGTCTGTGTATTATTAATAGAGATAAGAGTGATGTCATGTGACCTCCCAGAATCCTCCTCACCTCTCCGGTCAGGTCTGTGTTTTTATTAATAGAGATACGAGTGATGTCATGTGACCTCCCAGAATCCTCCTCACCTCTCCGGTCAGGTCTGTGTATTATTAATAGAGATAAGAGTGATGTCATGTGACCTCCCAGAATCCTCTTCACCTCTCCGGTCAGGTCTGTGTATTATTAATAGAGATAAGAGTGATGTCATGTGACCTCCCAGAATCCTCCTCACCTCTCCGGTCAGGTCTGTGTTTTATTAATAGAGATAATAGTGATGTCATGTGACCTCCCAGAATCCTCCTCACCTCTCCGGTCAGGTCTGTGTATTATTAATAGAGATAAGAGTGATGTCACGTGACCTCCCAGAATCCTCCTCACCTCCCCGGTCAGGTCTGTATTTTATTAATAGAGATAAGAGTGATGTCATGTGACCTCCCAGAATCCTCCTCACCTCTCCGGTCAGGTCTGTGTATTATTAATAGAGATAAGAGTGATGTCATGTGACCTCCCAGAATCCTCCTCACCTCTCCGGTCAGCAGGTAGATGATCTCCAGGGTGAGGTTTAGTATCTTCTTAGTCATGTGACTCCGGTCCTCCTCCATCCTCATTGGTGCCGTCATTTGATCTATACAGGTCTCCTTGTAGACGGATAACTTTGGGAAATGAAAGTAAGAATTATTTGAATGGTATTTTTAACACAGTAATAAGATGTGGATGTGAGGGGGAATAGTTGTCTGCTGGACCAAAAATCTGCAGACAAGGAATAATTGCTCTGAGGTCAATGGAGGGTCATCATGATGTCCGGGAAGGGGAACCTGCTGACTTTTGGTCGGAGTTGCCAGCTAATCAGGATAATTCCCAGAACTCCGGCTGCAAGGCTCCGATCTCCGGCAGCCTGCTGACTGACAGGAGTGATGTCACACTCTGCAGGAAGGAAAGGGATTGGACAACATGAGGATGCTGCTGGTGGAGTAGAGAGCTTCCGGGGAGGAGTTTGTTCTCTTCCCTCCACTGGAAGCCCAGTGTGTGTAGGAGGAGGACAGCAGGGGGGAGGGGTTTGTTCTCTTGGTTGCCAAGTCTACTGCAGCATCCAATACATTGTACAGGGTGGTGGAGGGTTTCTGGGGCTCTGAATTCCAGCACCGGGCACTGCCAGAGCCTGTGTCATGGGAAGGTATTGGACTGCACCCCTATATGCATATTACTGATATTGTGACCACACAATAGTCAATACTGCACAAACAGGCCTCCTCAAATTACGAGTGACAACCAAGGGATTAAGGACTGTCCTGCATTCCACTTGGTATCCTAATAATCATATCACTTGAGCAGTAATACAATGACAAGGTGAAGGCCACCTTCACTTCCTTCACTAGCAGGTGCCAGTACGGTAAGGTCTTTATAAAAAAAATACATGCTAATGGGGAGGGAGGACCCTCATAGAACCATGACCTCCTCCACTAGAGTCCCTCTGAGCCTTAGAGCCTCCTATTCCCTCAAAGCCCTGCAGTCCTTCAATCCTATCTTTTTTAGTCTAGTATTTTAGCTGTACTATCCCCTCAGGGGCCCTAAAGTCCTTCAGCCTCAGTACCTCCTGAGAGGTTTCTCTGCTCCTCTCCGTCCCTCAGAACCCTCAGCATTTTCCCCCCTATGACACCAGTGATGGAATATATTCTTCATGGCAGGCTGGGGAATGTTTTCTTCCTCCTGACCAGCAATGTAAGGGGCTCTATGCGCCATACTCCTGACCCCTGCACTCCATCATTGTGTTGGCTGCATAGTGTAATGATTGCCTATGGGCTGCCTGTGTAATAATTTCCCTTTGTAGACCATGTATGGTCATTGTCTTGGGTGAACGTGGTCTGGTGTAATTGACTTGGATGTACATTACTGGACAATGCCATTGACATTGGATTTAAAAAGGAAGAGATTGTTTATTTAAAAAATAAATAAAAAATTGAATGAGTAACAAGGGGTAGTATGTACCTGTACTCATTCACATGAGGGGGAATTTCAGGGGCCCCCTTATTACAACACTGATAGGTCCCCCTGCAGACCCACACATCCATTTTGAGGGACAGGATGTGGGAGGCCCATCAACTAGGGTGCCCACGTGTCCCGGATTGCCCCGCAATTGACATGTCTGTCCTGGGTCCCGGCACCTTCATTCCGGGACAATACAATGTCCCGGAATGAAATAGAGGACACAGCCACCCCCTACTAACTAATAACTACATTTCCAGAACTGGTTGCTAGGGCCAGCGCTGCCTGGCATCTTGCAACCAGTGACAATTTACTCTCAGGCAGTGAGACCGGGAGCGAGGCCTGCGCCTAGTGCAGCACTGCTGTCCCCTCCCACCTCGGCATCTTCTCCTTCTCCGGCACCCAGCGGGGACTGGTGTGATCTTCACTCTCCAGATAGTGACACCACTCCTTTCCTTCTACGCACGTGGCTCATGCAGAGGGAGTGACAGCGGCACTGCATCTGGTGGTAAGTGGCACATTCACCTGACAAATAACCCGCCGCCAAATTCCCTATCAACCCCAAGACTACATTTCCCCCTGCCCCCCTCATCTTTTTTTGGGGGAAAGTGAGAGAGGGGGTGTGTCCCTGAATGGCAGTTTGGAAATGTGGTCACCCTACCATCAACGTGGAAGGAAGCATTTTCTACCCCTGAAGGGGTTAATCTAGGTTTCCACACTATATGTGTGTGTATCATCATCTGCTGGAGATAAAGGGTAATTTCTCTGGTGATTTTTGGGGACCCGGTACTGGCCGGCCCCATGTCCCCTGGACCCCAAACTTTGCACACATGTATCCCCTCTTACTATTGACAAGTGTTCAAAGTTTGTTGTCCAGGGGACCTACGGCCGGGGATCACCGATTTTTCAAAGCCGGGCACCCCTTCCATAGACTCCCATGTTAAACGTCAGTCTAGTCACACAGCGCCGGAGATCAGGTAGGGAGATTGGGCACAGTGAGGCATGGGCACAGTGAGGCATGGACACAGTGAGGCATGGACACAGTGAGGCATGGACACAGTGAGGCATGCACATGGACACAGTAAGGCAAAGTGAGGCATGCAGATGGACACCCTAGGCTTATACTCGAGTCAATACGTTTTCCCAGTTTTTTGTGGTAAAATTAGGTGCCTCGGTTTATATTCGGGTCGGCTTATACTCGAGTATATATGGTAATTACATTTTTATTTTTATTTTTTATGATCCTTTGTTCTGAGGTTTATGTGTATCTGTGAGACTGGTGGCACAATAATTAGGAGTATTTAACACATAATTATATATATTTTTTGAATGATTTTTATTCTGATGTTTATGTGTATCTGTGAGACTGGTGGCACAATAATTAGGAGTATTTAACAAATAATCAAATTCTTTTTTTTTTTTATGATCCTTTGTTCTGAGGTATTTGTGTACCTGTGAGACTGGTGGCACAATAATTAGGAGTATTTTACAAGTAATAATTTTTTTTTTTTTTTTAATGATCCTTTGTTCTGAGGTTTATGTGTATCTGTGAGACTGGTGGCACAATAATTAGGAGTATTTAACAAATAATTATATATATTTTTTGAATGATCTTTATTCTGAGGTTTATGTGTATCTGTGAGACTTGTGGCACAATAATTAGGAGTATTTTACAAGTAATTAAATTATTATTATAATTTTGTTAATGATCCTTTGTTCGGAGGTTTATGTGCATCTGTGGGACTGGTGGCACAATAATTAGGAGTATTTTACAAGTAATTAAATTTTTTTTAATGATCCTTTGTTCTGAGGTTTTTGTGTATCTGTGAGACACATGGCACAATAATTAGGAGTATTTAACAAATAATCGAATTCTTTTTTTTATTTTTTATGATCCTTTGTTCTGAGGTTTATGTGTATCTGTAAGACTGGTGGCACAATATTTAGGAGTATTTTACAAGTCATTAAATTATTCTTTTTTTAAATTTTTTTATTATTATTATCTTTTGTTCTGAGGTTTATGTGTATCTGTGAGACACATGACACAATAATTAGGAGTATTTAACAAATAATTATATATATATTTTGAATGATCTTTATTCTGATGTTTATATGTATCTGTGAGACTGGTGGCACAATAATTAGGAGTATTTTAAAAGTAATTAATATTTTTTTTTTTAAATGATCCTTTGTTCTGAGGTTTATGTGTATCTGTGAGGCACGTGACACAATAATTAGGAGTATTTAACAAATAATTATATATATTTTTTTGAATGATCTTTATTCTGATGTTTATATGTATCTGTGAGACTGGTGGCACAATAATTAGGAGTATTTTAAAAGTAATTAATATATTTTTTTTAAATGATCCTTTGTTCTGAGGTTTATGTGTATCTGTGAGACTTACTTGTTATGGGGATTAATAATGTTTACATATTGTTTATATTATTCTTTAAAATATAAAGAAAGAAATCCTGTATTGTGTACACAGGAAGAGAAGACGTCGTGAGGGGGTTTTCGTGTCTATTTGGTAACTTACATCTTCAGTAATAAATAGGGGAAAAGAGATAAGGTTAGACCACGTTTCAATTGGCTGAGATGGAATACATGTCTATTAGGCTTGTGCAATTCGTTTCATAACGAATCGAAATTCGTCCGAATTTAGCAACTTTCGGACATTCGGAAGCATTCGAATTTCCGAACAAAGCAATTACGAATAAAACCGAATCCGAAATAAATTATATCGCAAATAGCGAATGCCCGAATTTCTTCGGCATAATTCGTTATGAAAAAAGTTACGAATGTACGAATCCATTGGAAGCACAATAACACTCACTGCTTTGCTCACTGCTTCTCCCTCACCGTGCTGAACTCCCTCTCAAAATGGTGTACAGGGGCGGAGGCTATAGCCGCATGTAAAAAACGAAAGTAAAATACGAGATTTTGGTGGTGGGGTTGATCACCCTGCACTAAAGGGGTTAATCACCCTGCACTGAAGGGGTTAATCTACGGGTTCCACACAATATACACTCACCGGCCACTTTTATTAGGTACACCTGTTCAATTGCTTGGTAACACACATTGCTAATCAGCCAATCACATGGAAGCAACTCAATGCATTTAGACATCTAGACGCAGTGAAGACAACTTGCTGAAGTTCAAACTGAGCATCAGAATGGGGAAGAAAGGGGATGGAAGTGACTTTAAAGGTGACATGGTTGTTGGTGCCAGACGGGCTGGTCTGAGTATTTCTGGGAATTTCACACACAACTATCTCTGGGGATTACAGAGAATGGTGGGGAAAAGAGAAAATATCCAGTGAGTGGCAGTTGTGTGGAGGAAAATGCCTTGTTGATGTCAGAGGAGAATGGGCAGAAATGGTTCCAGATGATAGAAAGACAACAGTAACTCAAATAACCACTCGTTACACCCCAGGTATGCAAAATACCATCTCTGAATGCACAACACATCCAACCTTTGGAGCAGATGGGCTACAGCAGCAGAAGACCACACCAGGTGCCATTCCTGTCAGCGAAGAACAGGAAACTGAGGCTATGATTGGCACAGGATCACCAAAGTTGGACAATAGAAGATTGGAAAAACGTTGCCGGGTCTGACAAGTCTGGATTTCAGCTGCGACATTCAGATGGTGGGGTCAGAATTTGGCGCACGGATCCATCCTGCCTTGTATCACCAGTTCAGGCTGGTGGTGGTGGTGTGGGGGATCTTGGCACACTTTGGGCCCCTTTGTACCAATTGAGCATGGTTTAATCACCACGACCTACCTGAGTATTGTTGCTGACCATGTCCATCCCTTTATGACTACAGTGGCTCCTTCCAGCAGGATAATGCACCATGTCACAAAGCTCCAATCATCTCACCACTGGACAATGAGGTCACTGTCCTCCACACTCACCACATCTCATCCAATAGAGCACCTTTGGGATGTGGTGGAAAGGGAGATTGGCATCATGGATGTGCAGCCGACGAATCTGAAGCAACTGCATGATGTTATCATGTCACTATGGAGCAAAAGCTCTGAGGAACGTTTCCAACACCTTGTTGTATCTATGCCACAAAGAATGAAGGCAAGGAGGACCTAATAAAGGGGGTCCAACCCGCTACTAGCAAGGTGGACCTAATAAAGTGGCCGGCGGTGAGTGTATCATCATCTGCTGAAAGATAAAAGACGTCACAGTGACTATGAAGGAAGAGGACGGACATGACGGGGGGGTTACTGGGTGTAAATAGAAAATAAGATCTTATTACCTCCTCTGCTGGCTCTTCCAGCTTTGTCTCCTCTCTACGTCCTCCCGACTCACCTCTCACCCGGAACTTCCTGCCTGTACTTGACATCACTTCCTGTCTTCCATAGAGACTTCCTGTCTGGGTAGAAGTGAGATCACTACCTTGTGGAGCTCAGAGGATTGGCAGCCGCGAGAAATGTCTTGCTGTGTGTGTATGTACTGTATATCCTTATAGATGGGGTCATCTCCACTCCCACCAAGGGGGAGAGAAATATATTACTGCCTAGTCCAACCTTTCTCAGCCAGGGTTCCTCCAAAGGTTTCTAGGGGTTCCTTGAGCAACAGACAATTTCTCTCAGTTGTCATCAATGATGTGTAAGAGGGGAAGTCTTCCCACTGACCACTAATATAAGAGGTTCCTTCTCCCATTGGCCACCAATGTAATGCCGCGTACACACGACCGCTTTTCTCGACGAGAAAAACGGCATTTTTTTTTTTCGCCGAGAAAAACGATCGTCTGTGGGCTTTATGTCGTTTTTCTCGTCGAGAAAAACGGCATAAAAAACGACGTGAAAAATTAGAACATGTTCTAAATTTTCTCGTCGTTATTTCCAGCATTTTTTTCCGCGGCAGTTTTCCCATAGGGAAACACTGCCGCGGAGCCCACAGACGGACGTTTTTCTCGTCAAGAGAAAAAATGACGGGAAAAACGACCGTGTGTAGGGAACCAAGCGGTTCCCTCATTTTTCCTGTCATTATTCACGGCGGTTTTTTAACCGCCGTGAATAATGATCGTGTGTACGCGGCATTAGAGACCACTACACTGACCACTGATATAAGGGGTTGATTCTCCCATTGTTCACGAATGTAAGTATAGCGCACCTACCCCAGACTTTACCTGCTTTTCTTAATTTGTCTCCTCCGCAGGAAAGACTGAGGCACACCGCACTACAAGCCCGTACCCTCCTGGATGGGGAGGTTGAGCGGTGTTAGTTTTCTCGGGCCTGCCTGCGGCTGGTGTTAGAATCCTCCCGAGCTGATCTCGCTTCTGCCTTGGCCAGAAACAAGTCCTTAATTCTCCCCGGTAAAGTAACTGTCCACACCAACTGAAAGTCCAACTTCTGTATTTATTTCACATGGATAATAAATAGTCCCTTTTAATAGCAGACAGGTTGAGATGAGACACAGGTCAGATAAGGTGGGAGGGAGGTCCAGGCACAAAATTAATCTTGGTTCTCTTACTGTTCTGATATGCACGAACAGGTTTGGCGTACGATCTTTGTCACAGACCTAGTGAATATGAAAGTCACTGCCACTGACTTGTTGAGGATGGTCACTGCCCTCCCGGGTGAATAGGGCCTTGCCCTATTTGGTCACTGACCTGGTGTGCGTAGAGTCACTGCCACTATGACCTACAGAACATGCACTGCCTTCTTGGAGAACTTGGCCCATGTCAAAGAGAAAAACGTCCCTCCAGAGAGTTACCAGAGGTCCTCACTGTCACCACGACTCTGCGCTGGGTCTTCAGAAAGGGTCACCTCCCTGGCCTCCTCGATCCAAGATGCGGGTCTCCTCGCAAGGCAGTACCCTGGGAGCTCTCGATCCTTAGCGGACCCCAGCCGAAGGTTGCTGGGCCCCGGGCCTCCTATTTAGTACCTCACCCCAGACTGAAGGTGTCTGGGATGGAACAGCAACTCCGCCTAGGGCACCCGGAGGCGACACACACACGCACCCAGGCTTAAGGTGCCTGGGCGCGGAACCACGACGACCACGACTCTCCCCTGGAAGATGGCCGCCCCTTTTTATACCCTCTCCCGACAGGCACAGCAGGTTCCCCGCCCCGCCGCACTGCTGTCAAGAGGGGATAAGAAAAGGCACAACCCTGTACTGTGGTTCAACCTGGGCCTATGGCAACAGCGCCACCTATAGGCCCCAGGGAACTGTACATCAATACTATCTCCCAGGGACAGAAATGGTCCATGAACCCTAACAATTTGTGTATCTGAGCCTTATTACCACTCAGATACTTCCCTTAAATATAGCACCCCGCTACACGTTCCCCCCTCTAAATAGACACTGGTCCCCAGTGTCTGGAGTAAACCCATGCCTCTCAGGCCTGAGTCAGCATAAGTCCAATCCAGAGACAGACTACTAAAAAAAAAATGACAATTTAGAAAAACTGTTTGTTTGTGCCAGAACCTAACACAGGGGAAAAGAAATGAAACACAGAAGGGAAAAAGGAGAAATACACATGTGTATAAAACATTTAAGATCACATAAAATTTTCAATAAAATTTACATTTCCCTCCCACTGTACTAGCTAAGACCCACCCTCAGCAGTCTTGCTTGGCATTCACCTGCAGGGGAAAGAAAAACACACCTGAAATAACAGTAGTTGGAATGAAGAGGCTCTCCCCTAGAGAAGAATCCCTTCCTTCCAACAAGTAAAACTGCATAATGTCTTATTGTCCTTGCAATAGTTACGTAACACCGCCACCTAGTAGTAGTGCCAACGTCAGAACACTCATCCCAACAGAAACTTTTCTTCTGTCCTGCGGGGTAAAACTTCCTCTTCTTCTTGAACTGTGACCCTGAACTGTCTACAACCCCAAAGTCCTTGTTATCTTTGCGGTAGGGAGAGAGGGAAGAACAACAAAACAGCAACAGCTCCCGCTCCTCCAAAGAGTAGACTACCCTTTAACTTAGGGCAAAATTTCCTGGGTTTTCAAGGAGAATGCACTCAAAAAAAATCACGCAAAAAAAAACAGAGTCTTGTCTCTCACAGGTAGTAGTGTGGGTCAGGCAACACCAATGGCTTCCCATGTCTATCAAAGGTTTCTATGTGATACTCAACATCATCCTTGTCTTTCCTACAAATGAGTACCTTGTCTGCATGGATGTGCCGACCCAACATCCAGGCAGCTTTACAGCCCTTAAACCGCAGAGTGGCTGCGGGTGAACATGAGAAGTACCTCCTGGCCTGGGGTACTTTGATGTGTGTCCACACAAAGTCCTCGTACCACCGGTGTCTACAGGCCTCCACTTCAAATAAAAGTTCCTTTGGTAAGTACGGGTACTCCCACCCATACTCGCTGGCAATATTTGATTGAAAAGTCTCTGCAACCGGGACAGTGGCGGCATGGTAGCACGGTCTCCCGCGCCAGGCAAGACGATGGCTTCAGGGTGTTGAGGTACTTTAACTACCTCCGGACCAGTTGCAGGGGCCCGCAGCGACACCCGACTCGTCTCGGCTGTTGAAACTGGTGCCTCCAATAATGGAGGAGCAGGCAAGGGGACAGATCCCTCCTCAGGCTCGGAAGCCACCACCCGGGGTGTATTTTCCCCAATGGACATGGGTTAGTCCCTAGCACTACGGGACAAGGACAGGGGCATCTTATCCCATCCCTTTTTCTCGAACAGTTCATCAATGGCGGTGTCATCACCAGCATCAGAGATGGACTCCAGATCGGAGGTGTCATATTCCTCCGCAGGAAGGTAACTCCTGGCACAGGACAAATCACCCCCTCTAGCTGATTCACTGACATGTGAATCCCCAGGGCTAGGGGCCTTTAACAGAGTCTCTTCCCCCGGCTTACCTCGGCTTGAAGAAGAACCCGGACTTTTCCCTTCGGAGGCATCCGTTCTGAGTATGCGCTGGGGCGTTGCTCCACCACGGCCTCGGGAAGCTTCACGAACCCGATCTTCCTCTTGGGCGGTGGGAGAAAGGACTCCGTACTAACCGAAGCAGCATCCTCCGGTCTCTCACTCGCTACAACGAGCTCCTTTGTGACTTCCTCCGAAGTCCCGTCAGTGTGCGCAGGGGTGGCTGTATAAGATCCGATTCCTCCTTCTAGAGTGGTGGCGCTCGTAAGGCAATTGAGATGGAAGGCCCGAGGCTTTTCCGTAGGTTGCTCGACCTCAAATAGAAACCTCAGATGAACCACCAGTCCCGAGCAGCCGGGACAAATCACTCCGAGGGCCTCCACATCTTTGCAAACGTAGAGGGCAAATCTTCCCCGGGGCTTGAGCCGAATCCCTGTATCCGTTAAAGCAGCAGCGAATGAAGTCATCTTCATGGTAGTAGTAGCCGGAACCCATGAGGCATGAGACGCGATGTTATCCATCCGCTGCTCCATTGCGCACTGACCTTTTCGCGCCAAAGTCCCCACGTGCTACTCCACACATGGCCAGACTCCTCCGAACTCCTGCATCGTTCGCGGGCTTTCTGTATAGGCACGTCCACGAACTACACAGTCAGGGTTCTCCTCGTGGCGCAGTTCACAATATGGCCAACCTCCACGGAACTTCACTGGGGAATAAACTCAAACTTCTGGGGGGTTTTCACACTTTCAACCGCAGACACATCCCGGACTCGAGCCCCCACGTATAGCGCACCCACCCCAGACTTTACCTGCATTTCTTAATTTGGCTCCTCCGCAGGAAAGACTGAGGCACACCGCACTACAAGCCCGTACCCTCCTGAATGGGGAGGTTGAGCGGTGTTAGTTTTCTCGGGCCTGCCTGCGGCTGGTGTTAGAATCCTCCCAAGCTGATCTCGCTTCTGCCTTGGCCAGAAACAAGTCCTTAATTCTCCCCAGTAAAGTAACTGTCCACACCAACTTCTGTATTTATTTCACATGGATAATAAACAGTCCCTTTAAGAGCAGACAGGTTGAGACGAGACACAGGTCAGATAAGGTGGGAGGGAGGTCCAGGCACAAATTTAATCTTGGTTCTCTTACTGTTCTGATATGCACGAACAGGTTTGGTGTACGATCTTTGTCACAGACCTAGTGAATATGAAAGTCACTGCCACTGACTTGTTGAGGATGGTCACTGCCACTGACCGGGTGAATAGGGCCTTTTCCTATTTGGTCACTGCCACTGACCTGGTGTGCGTAGAGTCACTGCCACTATGACCTACAGAACATGCACTGCCTTCTTGGAGAACTTGGTCCATGTCAAAGAGAAAAACGTCCCTCCGGAGAGTTACCAGTGGCCCTCACTGTCACCACGACTCTGCGCTGGGTCTTCAGAAAGGGTCACCTCCCTGGCCTCCTCGATCCAAGATACGGGTCCCATCGCAAGGCGGTACCCTGGGAATGTTTTGCTTGCGTCTATCTAGCAAGGTTACTCTGTGGTATAACAAGTAAGCTGAGACTTCTGCAGTGTGTAAATGTGCTTTTACTATACAAAGATGCTGTACATTAGACATGTGCACACTGAAATATTTTGTTTCGGAATTTCGTTTTCGTCCGAAAAATAAATTTATTTAGTTACTCCCGAAATTCGTTTTTATTTATTTCGTTTTTCGTTAGAAATTGCATTCGTCCGAAAATCTGAATTAATTAAGGTCGAATCTGTCATTGAAGGCTTATGGTGTCTGTGGAATGTTCAAAGAAGATTCGACGGAGCAGTAAAACTGTACGACGCCGCAATCATACATTTCCGGTCGAATGTTCCACCTACAAGCTATAGTATAATTCTAATGTTGTATGACTAGTAATAATTATATTTATTCATTACTATTACTAGTCAACCAACATTAGAATTCTTCTATAGCCTATGGGCGGATGCATTTGACCGGAAATGTACGATTGCAGCGTCGTACAGTTTTGCTGCACCGTCGAATCTTCTAACTTTCGATGCTTTGTCGAATCTTCGTCATTCTAGCTATTTTACTGCTCCTCCTCTTTGGTTACAATCAGCCAATAACATTCATCATCAACTTTATTTTTATTTTACTTCCCCCACCCAATTCCAGCAGTGATCTTTTCTCTCTATGTCGAATCTTTTCTCTCTATAATAACAAATCTTTTCTCTCCTATGTCGAATCTTTTCTCTCCTATGTCGAATCTTTTCTCTCTATAATGTCAAATCTTTTCTCTCCTATGTCGAATCTTTTCTCTCTATAATGTCGAATCTTTTCTCTCCTATGTCGAATCTTTTCTCTCCTATGTCGAATCTTTTCTCTCTATAATGTCGAATCTTTTCTCTCCTATGTCGAATCTTTTCTCTCCTATGTCGAATCTTTTCTCTCCTATGTCGAATCTTTCTCTCCTATGTCGAATCTTTTCTCTCTATAATGTCGAATCTTTTCTCTCCTATGTAGAATAATCTTGGACTAATAGAGTTAAGGTTAGGCACATTCGACCACAGGTTCGATAGACACAGATTGTTATTGTCAGCATCACGTCGAATCTCCTATCTATATCGAACTGTTGTAGCAACGAAAATGAAAATAAAGCATTTGTTTATGTCGGATCTTTCGGTTTTCGGATTCTGTGCTTTCGTTTTCGTTTGTTAAAACGATAACGAAAATAGCTGAAATTCGGACGAAAATGCATTCGGACGAAAACGAATGCACATGTCTACTGTACATACAAAACTATTACAATCTTAGGAATACAATACAAGACTGACAGATATCTATAACAAGCAAAATGCCTAGAAAATAGAACAGCCTATGGTTTATAACTACAAATACATTTAAGTTACTTATCTTCTGTTACGGTAAATTTGTGATCTCCATTGGCAATGATTCTTCTTGGAGACCAGGTTCTGTTCTTCTATCATGAGTGGCTTCTTCTGATCTTACAGCAACATGATGTGTGTGTGTGTGTCCTAGCTTATGCCTGCTTTTATGTGTCAGGCTGAGTTACCAAACAGAAAACATACCTGTTTACTGTAGCTGTAGAAACAATGGACTGTTGAGTACAACAATGCTATCTACCTATTGTCTACTCAAACCAA
Source organism: Rana muscosa (assembly GCA_029206835.1). Lineage (NCBI taxonomy): Eukaryota > Metazoa > Chordata > Amphibia > Anura > Ranidae > Rana > Rana muscosa. Next base: position 417,930,938 of record CM055123.1, on the reverse strand, counting down.
ATCTGTCAGTAATCTAACAGTCATTCTTTCAGTTTGAGAGCTGAAAGAAATCTCAAACAAGTAATGTCTTACTTTTTTACTGTAGCTATAGAGACATTAGCCTGTTGAATACAACAATGGTATCTAACCCCATTGTATGAAAACAGCATTTTGTTTGAGAAATCTACTCAAACCAAAAGACTGACAGTAATCTGACCAACTCACTATTGTAAAATTGTCCCATGTATCCTATGTCTGATTAATATAATAAAAATCATATTTTTAACAAACGCAACACATTCCGCCCTATGATTTTATTTTTATTTTCTCTCAGACTACACAGAAAATCTCTTCATTACTAACAACTCATTCTACACATGAATTTTCCTTAAATGCAACCCCTCCAATATTTCTGTCACTGGGAAGGTGTTTCAGTCTTTGGATAAAAGTTCATTAGAAAGTCCATTCTAAAGTTCTTTAGAAATAAGTCCAGGCTTGAAATACATCAAAGGCCTTGCTCTCCACAGCTCTTGCGATCTTCCGTCATTCTTTCCACCATGTAACCACTTTTCTTTGGTCTTCCTATGGATCAAATCGGAGGCAGCCTGTGGAGTGGAAAACAAAAGCGGATTATCTGTTCCTTCTAACAATACATAAACAGTAGATCCTGGCCCTTCAGATACAATCTCTCCTCTAAATGGCTTCTTGCCTGGATATCTGACCAATACTTTGCCACCTGCCTGTATGCACCTCTGACCCTCCCAAAGAACATCAATAGGGAGGAGAGGAAATATACTGATATTTCCCAGAAGATCACTGCTGTTTATTTTGGAAGGTTTGATGTTATGTAGCCTCACTTTCCACTCTTGCTGAGAAGTATCCACTAACCAGTCAGAGTCCCAGCCACTGTCTTGAAGCTTATCTGCCAATGCAAATATAACTTCAAACCTTCCTGCCAGATTCCCTCTCATTCCTAGATAGGCTTCAGCTTAAGATACGTCACTCTTGGTTTCTATGTCATGGGAAGCAGTAACATGGTATCTGTTAAACCCTGTTCTTTCAGGAACCATACATAAATACTGAACTCTGCACTCCAGCTGTGGAATCTGTGCCTCAGCCCCTACCATCCTCTCATATGGTGTGCTTTTGGCTATTGGCCTAAAATTTAACAACATGACTGCCTGTGTTAGGACCCGATCCCACCCCCTTAGTGTATGTGTGGGTGTAAGTTTGCGTATCTGGTCCTTCAATAGCCCGTTGTATCTTTCAATCAAACCAGCTGCCTGTGGATGGTATGGGATATGGCACAACCAGTACACTCCAGAATCTTTGGCCCACTGCTGTGCTGTTGATCCGGTGAAGTGTGAGCCATTATCACTTTGGACTTGTTTGGGACAACCATAAGCAACCACAAGTTTCTGAAGCAGTTGAAGCGTTGCGGCTTGATCTGCACGTTTGCAAGGATGGACAAGCATAAGCCCTGAATAGGTGTCCACTGCAGTGCAACAATATCTCAGTCCGTTGTTTCCCCAGGACAGGGGACCGATGAAGTCAATCTGCCAGATCTCTGCAGGCCTCTCACCCCTCTTAATCGACCCAGTGGAGTACTTTTGCAATGGCCATTGTCGCACTTCTCCACACACTGTACAGTTCCCTATTACAGTCTTTATCATGTACATGGATATAGGCAATCCTCTCTGCTGTGCCCATTCATATGTTGCTTTCTGCCCCAAATGTCCAGATTGCTTGTGGGCCCAGTTGGCCAAGTTCATCAAAACAGGATCAATTGGCACAACTGCCTTCACTTTGGCGATTTCATCTGCAACTCTGTTATAGTTCTCAAAGTCTGGTACTAGGGGCACATGTGCATCAACATGCCCCACTTTTATGGTGCGGGAGTGAGCTTCCTTCCAGATGTAGTCCCAGACTTCCTTGCCTCCCCACACCACCTTTCCATGAATCATCCATTCATTGGACTTCCACGTGGGCATCCAAGTTGTCAGTCCTTTAAAAACCGCCCAGCTGTCAGTGTAGGTAGTGACATGGGAAGAAGGATCCTCTTGAAGAGGCATCACTACAGATTTCAACTCTGCATACTGACTGGACCCTCCAATTCCGGACTCCTGCAGGACTGTGTCTGTACTTGGGTTGTAGGCTGCTGCTGTCCATTTACGCCCAGACGAGTTGATTATGGCTGAACCATCAGTGAACCACGCTGACTCCTTCATGTCTTCTAACAGAGACTCAAAGGGTGGAGCCTTTTGAATGGGGGATGACTGCAGCACAGGAATTTCTTCTTCTGGCCGGGTGCTGGTAAAAGTAACAAGCCCTGCCAACTGTTTTGAAATGTCTCTAACATCCCCAACTGCAATACCCCCTCTTTCTTGAAGGTACCACTTCCATTTCATCAGTGTCTGGTTCTGGGCTACAGCTGCCCTAGTGGTCAGTCCATTATCTCTCACCCATCCTGCTATTGGCAATGCAGTATGGATGGTGACTGTGTCCTTTTCTGTAATGGTCTCTACATGTTGAAGTGCTGTGTAGGCACCAAACAGGTACTTCTCTAGGGGTGTGTATCTTGTCTGTGCCCCTGTCAGTTTTTTGGACCAAAATCCAATAGGTATTGCTCTCAGTCCTTTCTTTTTATTTGGCTGCCACAGACTCCAAGATATGGTACCATTCTGCTCCACTACATCCAGCTGAAATGGTACTCCTTGTCTCACGGGTCCCAATCCCTGATGCTGCAAAATAGCTTCTTTAGCAGCCAGGAATGCAGTCCGCTGCTCTGAACCCCATTAGAACTCAGTCTATTTTCTGGTAACATTGTATATACGCCTCAGAATCAGTCCAAGATGTGGGATGAACGATCTCCAGAATCCCACAACTCCAATGAACTTCTGTGCCTCCTTTTTGGTAGTAGGGGGCGACAGCGCCTGGATAGTTTGCACAACTGTCTCTGGAATCTTCCTCTGTGGCCCAGTCCACATCATTCCTAGGAATTTCACCTCTGTGGCAGGTCCTTGGACTTTGTCTCTGTTGATAGCCCACCCTCTGTTCTCCAAGTGCTGTATCAGCAGGTGCGGTGCTTCAGTTACATCTTCTTTTGTCCCAGAGATCATGATGTCATCAATGTAGTGAAACACAGCGACTTTCAAATTCAGGGTACTTAAATCTCGGGCAATCAGTCCATGACAAATCGTTGGAGAATGAAGATAGCCTTGCGGAAGGACAGTGAAAGTGTACTGGCGGCAGTCCCACACCAGAGCAAACTGGTCTTGACACTCTGGGTCTATCAAAATTGAAAAGAAAGCATTAGCCAGGTCTATCACAGCATGATATTCTCCTGCATCTTTAGCAATTTTCTCAACAATTGAGATCATATCTGGTACAGCTGACTTCAATGGAGGTGCCATTTTGTTTAGACCTCTGTAATCCACAGTCATTCTATATGTCCCATCAGGTTTCTTTACTGGGAACACCGGAGACGAGAAAGGACTTACAGCAGGTCTAAGGATCCCTACTCTCAACAGTTCTTGAATAGTCTCCCCAATTTCTTTGTGGCCTCCAGGAAGTCTGTACTGCTTGAGACAGACTGGCTTCTCTGGTGGAGGAATGTAGACAGGGGTCCATTTCGCATGACCTCTGACCACAGCCTTCACCAGATAGGCTTTATCAGGATACCCGAATGTGAATGTACCTCTTTCAGTCTGAATTGACTGACCTTGAAGTACATCCATCCCAAGAATCTTTTCGGGTAACTCTGATACGAAAACATTTGTCATAAATCCTGATCCCTTGCCAATAGCCAATTTCACCCGTATCCTAACTGCTGGTGTAGTTTGCCCTCCCAAACCTTCTACATAAATCATTTCTCCTTTGTGATGGGAAGGATTTCCTTGCAAAAGTGTAACTTCAGCTCCGCTATCGACTAAAGCCATTACATGTGTAGGAGAAGATGACTTCCCCCACCATACAGTGACAGATGCATATGGGCGTCGGTCTCCTGCTGTCACTGCTATTACAGGAGACTCACCTTCCCTTCATAAAGGATAAGGAACCTCCCAATCCCCTTTTCTGATTCTCTCCAACTCCTCCCCAGGATAAAGGGATTTGGGTTCATGTTCAGTTTTGGGAATTGGTTTGGGGCTAACAGGAGGGGTCTGTTCTGTTTCCTCTAAGTCTAGGCTGATGTTATCTTCACTAGGAGTAGTGTTTCTAACCCTGACAGTTTTCCCTACTAAATGTTTCCACCTCTTCAGCATTTCTGCAGTAGAAATGCCATCTATCTCATCTCTAGGTACTCCTGCCTTTAATAGGTCCACCCACATTTCTTTCCTAGAAATAACTAGCCTGGTTTTCTCTTCACCTTCTGTCTTCTCTACCCCATTCCGTTTCTTCTCTGTTTGTATTCTTCCTGTCTGGCCTTGACCTTATCTACTGCCCTGACAGGTTTTGTTTTAGCCTCCTCTATCTCCCCCAACTGGCTTAAAAGGGTTGTGGCTTCATGAATCTTGCTGTTTAATCCCAGGCCTCCCAACAAATACAATGATGGAGCCTTTTGATTAAATGGTGCAGACTTCATCAGCCTAGAGCGCAGAACAGACGTAAAGGGTTCCATATCTGGACCTGTCCATTTTGGAAATGTATTTAATCCGGTTATACAACCCATCTCACGTAACCTGGAAATACCCTCTCCTATTGATCTTCAGGAGTAGGTATTTTCCAGGTCAGTAGGACTAGCGTATACTCGGACTATTCCATCTCTCACAAGGTCTAACAGTGAAAAATTCACGCTAAACTCTCGGGCTTTTCGCATTGCCTGACGCAATTGTGGATCATGGGTTAACACTCCCATAGCCACTGCTTCCTTACCTGACAAAACAACACTGTCCGCCCCTTCATCCCATAAGCGTAGGAGCCAACTCAATAGGGGCTCCCCAGACCTTTGTTTGTATTGTTTTGCCAGCTCATGGAGTTCAGTTTGTGTAAACTCCCGTACTTCTTCAATTTCAACATCTCTGGGGTTGCGATAATGCACCTCCCCATCTGCCATATCCTCTCTATCATGTTGCCGTTTCCTATGCTTAGTAATGAGAGGTCTGGCATACTTTTTCTTTCCCACTAGCAGATCATCATCTGAAACATCAAACTCTATCTCCTCATCCTCACTATCATTTGAGGAGAGCAAGAGAGTTTCTGGCCCAGATAGGTAAGCTGCACACTTTCTTCTGGTCACCAGAACCCTCTGCAGCCTTGCTTTTCCTAAACAGCTTACGCAGCATTTTACCTAGCACAAGCTACACAACACACTACAGAAAAACAAGTCTGCTTCAATTGAATTATAGCACAGATCCCGGACGAGCCTCCAAATGTTTCGCTTGCGTCTATCTAGCAAGGTTACTCTGTGGTATAACAAGGAAGCTGAGACTTCTGCAGTGTGTAAATGTGCTTTTACTATACAAAGATGCTGTACATACAAAACTATTACTATCTTAGTGTAACGGCACCCCAAGTATGAAAGGCGTTAACACCGTTAGGATATTCCCTTTCCAACCACACGACAGCCACCAGACACTCCAACCAGTCGAATAAGACCCCATACGAATGATTCTCCCCCCAGATACGAGACAACGCTCTGCATTCAAGTTCCAAAACAGGGAATGACTTTTTTTTCAAAACACATGGTAACACATTTCTCTTCAAAACCCTCCCCTCCCATCCTTTGGGAAACAGGGCGGGTTAAACTGTCCAATGACAATGGTGATACAGGTCAGGTGTGTGCAAACTTCTCCTTCAGTAAACAGTCTTAGCAGGAGGGGTGATTTCCCCCCCCTCCTCACAGACGACACTTCAACATCCCATAATATGCAGCCAGACGCCGGTCGACCAGCTCCAATCCACATTGTCACAGTAGCAGACTTAATTCATAATAGACAATAGAATGCAAATCACCTTAACTCCTCACAGCAATGATTACACCCCCCCCCCCCCCACAGTACACATCCAATCTAGATACAATGTATGTGCAGGATTGAATATGGCTATCATAGACCATATTGGGGTTTTCATTCACCATGTGCCCCTAATAGAGACACAGGGTGGTTGACACATAAGAGGCATTGGGGGAGCTGAAGCCAGGGTATATCATACTTTCTAAGCAATTCTGAGTTCCCCGGGCCTTCCCGTTACATCTCTCCCCTTTTGGCAGGAGACTAACAGAGGAGGGGACCCCAGACGGGTTGACTCCGAAGTTAGTCCATAGGTCCCTTCTTCTAATGCCGGTATCCACACAGTACCCCAAATAAATTGCTCCAAACAGAGCATCACTTACCCAGCCAACCTCTGCCTCTCTCAGAGAACATACCCGCCGCTGGGGAGAAGACAGGGTGACTGGGCTTAGTCTTTCATGCCGCTGGGGATCCGGGCCGACTGCCCAGCATCCCCGAGGTACACAAGTGGAGACCGAAGTCCCATCCACTTGTGGTAGGTGAAAATCCCCCAGTGCTTGCAAAGCAAGGCTGACATCCTCCTGTCCCAGTGTCACACCATTTTCTGGGGTTGTGTCAGTGAGGACCGAAGTCCCATCCAGTACCACAGGAACTCCCTCTTCTGTTAGTTGAGAGCAGAGGCCCGTGGCACTCTGCTCTGTTGCCAGCTCTTCCGCTGGGTTGCTGTGAGTGGAGACCGTAGTCCCATCCACCGATATCCGCTCAAGTGCCAGTTGTGTGCAGCGGCCACTAGCACTCTGCCCTGCTGCCAGTGATTCAGCTGGGGGTAAAGGCTTTACTACCTCAGCTTGTTGCTGGAGAGATGGGCCAACTGCCCCGGCTCCCTGAAACTCCACAGTTGTTTCCGGTGCTGGGCAGAGGTTGCTAGCACTCTGCCCTGTTGCCAGCACTTCTGCTGGGGACTTCACCCCATCTGCTCTGGCTAACTGTTGGGGAGGGAAAAGGGCTGCTTCTCCCCCCTGCATCTCTGAAATCCCCTGAGAAAGAGGAAACAACACCTTCTCATCTCGGGCCTCCAAAACTGCCACGGGTGTAGAGCAGGGGTCTGCAGTACTCTGTCCTGCTGCCAGTACTTGGGCAGGCGATGCATAATCCATAACATCCTCTGAACAGTCCCTTAAGTCCATACCTTCTGTAATCTGTAGCTGGGAAGATGAGCCAACTGCCCTAGCTCCTTGGAACTCCATATCATCCACTTCAGCTTTAGGGATGGCAATCTTCAGATTTTCCACTGCCGATTCTTCAGCCAGGCTAGCTCCCTGGAACTCCATATCATTCACTTCGGCTTTAGGGATGACAATCTTCAGATTTTCCACTGCTGATTCTTCAGCCAGGCTAGCTCCCTGGAACTCCATATCATTCACTTCGGCTTTAGGGATGGCAATCTTCTGATTTTCCACTGCTGATTCTTCAGCCAGGATTTCATAGTTGTCAACTGGTATTTCCTGATAGTCCCAGGCAAAGGGAGCCCCACCCTGCTGCTGAGCCGAGTCTAGCAGCTGTCTGTAGGCAATCTCCAGCTCCCATTCCTGAACGGCCAGAAACTCCAAATCTTCCTGTGCCCAGTGCCCTTCCGAGACATTCAGTCTTTGCTCTCTGTGCTCCATTATTTCCTCCAAACGCCACTCCTGATCACTCCCAAAGTCAGGGTCACTGGACAGCCTCCAATACAACAATCCCAGGCCATCATAGTCAAAGCCTTCCATGGGGCTGTCATCTGCTGACCATGGGCACTCTTGGGCTACATACCACCGGAGGGCTCTGTAGCTCTCGTCCAACCGCATCTCTGCCCGGATCAGCCTGCTTAACTCAGTTGTCCACTCCTGCTTTGGTTGTTCCCCCAATAACGGCATTCGTACATCATACTGTGACCAGTACCTTACATAGATGGAGGGGAGAACCTTTCCCTGGTGTTGCTGCTCGAGAGCTAGCGCTTTCTTCCAGAGTTCGCAGCGGATCGAATCAGACCATCCCAGCAGGACCTCCTCTGACACTGGTCCTCTATGCTCTATCTGCATCTCTTGTAACCTCCTTCTGACTTCCTCTTCCATGGAGGCTGGTATCTGTACCTCTCCTCTCCAATCACATCCAATCTAGATACAATGTATGTGCAGGATTGAATATGGCTATCATAGACCATATTGGGGTTTTCATTCACCCTGTGCCCCTAATAGAGACACAGGGTGGTTGACACATAAGAGGCATTGGGGGAGCTGAAGCAAGGGTATCTCATACTTTCTAAGCGATTCTGAGTTCCCCGGGCCTTCCCGTTACACTTAGGAATACAATACAAGACTGACAGATCTCTATAACAAGCAAAATGCCTAGAAAATAGAACAGCCTATGGTCTATAACTACAAATACATTTAAGTTACTTCTCTTCTGTTACGGTAAATTTGTGATCTCCATTGGCAATGATTCTTCTTGGAGACCAGGTTCTGTTCTTCTATCATGAGTGGCTTCTTCTGATCTTACAGCAACATGATGTGTGTGTGTGTGTGTCCTAGCTTATGCCTGCTTTTATGTGTCAGGTTGAGTTTCCAAACAACAGAAAACATACTTGTTTACTGTAGCTGTAGAAACAATGGACTGTTGAATACAACAATGGTATCTACCTATTGTCTACTCAAACCAAACCTGTCAGTAATCTAACAGTCATTCTTTCAGTTTGAGAGCTGAAAGAAATCTCAAAGAAGTAATGTCTTACTTGTTTATTGTAGCTATAGAGGCATTAGCCTGTTGAATACAACAATGGTATCTAACCCCATTGTATGAAAACAGCATTTGTTTGAGAAATCTACTCAAACCAAAAGACTGACAGTAATCTGACCAACTCACTATTGTAAAATTGTCCCATGTATCCTATTGTCTGATTAATATAATAAAAATTATATTTTTAACAAACGCAACACACGCCCGCATATGTAAACAGTGTTCAAATCACACGTGAGGTATCGCAGCGATCGTCAGAGTGAGAGCAATAATTCTAGCCGTGGACCTCCTCTGTAACTCTAACCTGGTAACCGTAAAAAATTTTTAAAGCGTCGCCTATTTCGATTTTTAGGTACCGTAGTTTGTCGCCATTCCACGGGTGCGTGCAATTATAAAGCATGACATGTTTGGTATCTATTTACTCGTCGTAACATCATCTTTCACATTATACAAAAAAATTGGGCTTACTTTACTTATTATTATTTTTTTTATTCATGAAAGTAAATTTTTCCAAAAAAGTTGCGTTTAAAACACCGCTGCACAAATACTGTGTGACATAAAATATTGCAACAATCGCCATTTTTTTCTCTAGATTCTCTGCTAAAAAAATATATATAATGTTTGGGGTTTCTAAGTAATTTTCTAGCAAAAAATACGCATTTTAACTTGTAAACACCAAATGTCAGAAATGGGCTTAGTCATGAACAGGATTTATACATATTTCCCAGGGGTAAAAAAACATATGAAAGAAAAAGAAACCCATGTCAATAGGAGGCAACTCTCCTCCTTTATTACCCCCACCCACTTTCCTCTCCCCCAGTGCCCTCCTGGCATTCTGATGTTGTTATAGATACTTGTTACCAACTCCCAGCCCTTTGTTCTATTCTTCTACTTGCAGCTTCTTGCCCCTCATATCACCCCATAATTCTATCTGTGTATTATATTTTAATTATTATGTGTTGGATTATATTAATCCTTAGTGTATTTAATTACCGTATATTGTTATAGTCAAAGTTCATCTTGGCTCATCTAGGCTCTTTATAATTTTCATCTCCGAGGGAGTACCTGTAGCAAGTCCGGGAGTGGGAATAGTTCGCTACCCAAAAACTGAAAAAAGTCTGGTCGATCTATTTTAGAGCGTAGCCAAAATGAGGAGCCCCCCTTTCGTATTAGAACTGAGATCGGAAATCTCCACCTGTATGTACCCCCCTAGTCTCTTACCCACTCAAGCACTGGTCGGAGCATTGCTCTGCGTTGCAAAGTAGCCCTTGAAAGATCAGGCAAAATCTTTAACTGTACACCCTGGAAGTCTATCCCTCCTGCCTCCCATGCTTTCTTCATTATAGCTTCCCTATGCGTAAAGTAATGTAGGCGGCATATTATATCCCGGGGACGGTTTTATGCCGCGTACACACGACCGTTTTTCATGACGAGGAAAATTCAATTTTTTAATTTGGTCATTAAAAACGATCGTGTGTGGGCTCCAGAGCATTTTTCACGACGTTAAAAAATTGCCATTAAAAATTTGGAACATGCTTTCATTTTTCTTGTCGTTTTTCACGTCGTCGTTTTTCTCGTCATGAAAAACGGCCGTGTGTAGGCTTTAATGACGTGAAAAAAAATGCGCATGTTTAGAAGCAAGTGATGAGATGGGAGCGCTCGTTCTGTTAAACTAGCGTTCGTAATGGAGATAGCACATTCATCATGCTGTAACGGACTGAAGAGCACGAGGCTGAAAAGCGCAAATCGTCTCTCAACAAACTTTACTAACACAAGGATAAAGCAGCCCAAAGGGTGGCACCATCACAATGGAACTTCCACTTTATAGTGCCGTCGAACGTGTTGTACATCACCGCGCTTTGCTCGAGCATTTTTTTCATGATCGCGTGTAGGCAAGGCAGGCTTGAGAAGAATCACGTTGAGAAAAACATTAAAAACGGTCGTGTTTACGCGGCATAAGTCTTTGGATTTGGGGCCCAAGGCTCTATGCACTATATCATGCTCTAAGTTCAGGGGAGTGGTGTCCTCTAAAATTTTTGGGTAAATAGACTTTACCGTTTCTTGAAGATTTTCTTGGTCCGTAGTTTCTGGGACCCCCCCGGAGCCGAACGTTGTTCTGTCGACTTAGGTCTTCGAGTTGTAGTTACAGTGTCACTGCGTTATCTGCTTGCACCAATCTTTCCCTCTCCAGGTCAGTCACTCTTTGCTCCAGGGTCTGTGAAATCACCTCTCCATCTGTGACTCGCTCTGCTAATGCCTGCACCTCTATGCGTACCTGTTGTATGTCTTTATTATGTGCTTCCTCCACTTTTAAAATGAGAGCTTCCATGTCTGCTCTAGTGGGGAGGGCCTGCATAAGCATTCTCAAGTCTTCTATTTTTGAGTTTACTGATTCCATAACTCCGCTCTGCAAGCGTAGTCTTTCAGCCACTGCTGCTTGCACTTGGAAACTCTGTGGAGCGGTCCGGAGGGCTTCCAGACTCCTCCTCACCTCCCTCTGTGTCTGTGCTACAGATGCGGGATGGGGGGGGGGGGTTCTCACCTAAGCGATACAGCTCTTCCGCGTCCTCCGTTTCCGGGTCTGGTCCCTGCACCGCTTGGTAAAAACTGCTGTATCTCTGGCTGCAATCCTCCTTCTTTATTTATTTTCCCAGCCTTTCCTGCTTTAGCCGCTCCAGCCGCTTTGCGAGAGGTATTATGCCGCGTACACACAACCGTTTTTCATGACGAGAAAAATGCCATTTTTTTATTTGGTCATTAAAAACGATCGTGTGTATGCTCCAGAGCATTTTTTCACGACGTGAAAAATGGGCATTAAAATTTTGGAACATGCTCTACTTTTTCTCATCGTTTTTCACGTCATGAAAAACGGCCGTGTGTAGGCTTTAACGACGTGAAAAAAATGCGCATGCTCAGAAGCAAGTGATGAGACGGGAGCGCTCGTTATGTTAAAACTAGACATGTGCACACTGAAATATTTTGTTTCGGAATTTCGTTTTCGTCTGAAAAATTAATTTATTTAGTTACTCCCGAAATTAGTTTTTATTTATTTCGTTAGAAAAATCTGAATTAAAGTCGGATCTATCATTGAAGGCTTATGGTGTCTGTCGAATGTTCAAAGAAGATTCGACGGAGCAGCGAAACTGTAAATTTCTGGTCGAATGCTCCGCCCACAAGCTATAGTAGAATTCTATTGTTGTATGACTAGTAATAATTATATTTATTAATCATTATTACTAGTCAATGTTTCTATAGCCTATGGGCGGATGCATTTGACCGGAAATGTACGATTGCGGCGTCGTACAGTTTCACTGCTCCGTCGAATCTTCTTAGAACATTCGACAGACACCATAAGCCTTCAATGGCAGATTCAACGTTTGTATGTTTTTCGATGCTTTGTCTAGCTATTTTACTGCTCCTCCTCTTTGGTTACAATCAGCCAATAACATTCATCATCATCATTATTTTTATTTTACTTCCCCCACCCAATTCCAGCAGCGATCTTTTCTCTCTATAATGTCGGATCTTTTCTCTCTATAATGTCGAATCTTTTCTCTCTATAATGTCAAATCTTTTCTCTCTCTAATGCCGAATCTTTTCTCTCTATAATGTCGGATCTTTTCTCTCTATAATGTTGAATCTTTTCTCTCTATAATGTCGGATATTTTCTCTCTATAATGTCGGATCTTTTCTCTCTATAATGTTGAATCTTTTCTCTCTATAATGTCAAATCTTTTCTCTCTATAATGTCAAATCTTTCCTCTCTCTAATGTCGAATCTTTTCTCTCTATAATGTCCAATCTTTTCTCTCTATAATGTCCAATCTTTTCTCTCTATAATGTTGAATCTTTTCTCTCTATAATGTCAAATCTTTTCTCTCTATAATGTCGGATCTTTTCTCTCTATAATGTTGAATCTTTTCTCTCTATAATGTCGAATCTTTTCTCTCTATGTAGAATAATCTTGGACTAATAGAGTTAAGGTTAGGCACATTCGACCACAGGTTCGAGAGACACAGATTGTTATTGTCAGCGTCATGTCGAATCTCCTATCTATATCCAACTGTTGTCACAACAAAAACGAAAATAAAGCGTTTGTTTATGCCGGATCTTTCGGTTTTCGGATTCTGCACTTTCGTTTGTTAAAACGATAAGGAAAATACCTGAAATTAGGACGAAAATGCATTTGGACGAAAACGAATGCACATGTCTAGTTAAAACTAGCGTTCATAATGGAGATAGCACATTCGTCACGCTGTAACGGACTGAAGAGCACGAGGCTGAAAAGCGCGAATCGTCTCTCACCAAACTTTACTAACACGAGGATCAGCAAAAGCAGCCCAAAGGGTGGCGCCATCCGAATGGAACTTCCCCTTTATAGTGCCGTTGTACATTCCGTACGTCACCGCGCTTTGCTCGAGCGTTTTTTTTCATGATCGTGTGTAGGCAAGGCAGGCTTGAGAAGAATCACGTCGAGAAAAACGCTGTTTTTTTCAATGACATTAAAAACGGTTGTGTGTACACGGCATTAGTCTCCCCGATTGCATACCGCTATACTGCTGGGTTGGTTCTTTGGTTCTCCCTGCTTCCTCCTTCCTGTCTGCCTCGTCTGAAGCCAGCGTGGACCCGGGAGCTCTCACAGCGTGCGTCCTCACCTGGCCATACTCAGACCACGCCCCTCCCAAAAATTTTTTTTATGGTTGAACTGGATGGACTTGTGTCTTTTTTCAACCTGACTAACTATGTAACTATGAAACTGTGCACACCGGAGTGAGAAAAATCCCACACCCGATATTCACAATTACCTCTAAACTGATGACCTGTACAGGATTTTAAAGCGTCTCCTATGAGCTACTGAAGTCATCAATTTTTTTCGTTCAATACATTTTTATTATAGTTTTACTTTTACAAGATTGCAGTCATAAGATCAGGAAATAGTAAAGAAAGAAATTCGATTGGTCAGGAAAATGACTTGTCTGGAATGTGGAGGCGGAGTCATACAATACAATACGCAACGTGTTACATTATTATAACAAAGTATTGTAGAAAAGATCACACCATAGAAAATGGGGGGAAAAAGAAGAAAATAAACCCGGATAGTAAGGGGAAATTTGTGTACGAGGAACACCTTAACAATCACCACCATTTTATTCTCCAGGGTCTCTGCTATCAGATAATATATGTTTGGGGGTTTTATCTAATCTTCAGGCCTAAAATCTGAATTTTAGCACCAATGTAAAAACAGCTCTGACAGTGAAAGTGTTAATGTGAGCTAGATGGGATCACTGCTATGGTCGCGCATTAGAGCTCCCCCTAGCTGCAGCCTGGTAATAACATTGCTAGGAGGTCTATTCATTTATCTGCTCAATACTTCCCATCTTTATATAAACCTCTCCTGACAATTCTCTCACTTAGAACAAGATTTCTGATGCCTGTTACGATTGGACTTGATTGAAAAACATTTCCCGCACTCAGAACAGGAATATGGCTTCTCTCCCGTGTGCAATTTCTTATGCCTGTAATAACTGGACTTGTCTGCAAAACTTTTCCCGCACTCGCTACAGAAAAATGGCTTTTCCCCCGTGTGCACTCTGTGATGTCTGTACAGAGAATTGCTCTCAGGGAAACATTTCCCGCACTCTGAACAAAATATGGCTTATCACCTGTGTGAGATCTCAGATGTATGGAAAGATGATTCTTCTGTGTAAAACATTTCCCGCACTCAGGGCAGGGAAACCTCCCATCTGTTGGACGGACAGCACTGTCCCTCACAGTCTGAGGTTCCTTAGGATAAGAGGAATACGATGGTCCGGCACCGTCCCGCACAGTCTGAGGTTCCTCAAGATAAGAGGAATACGATGGTCCGGCACCGTCCCGCACAGTCTGAGGTTCCTCAGGATAAGAGGAATACGATGGTCCGGCACCATCCCGCACAGTCTGAGGTTCCTCAGGATAAGAGGAATACGATGGTCCGGCACCGTCCCGCACAGTCTGAGGTTCCTCAGGATAAGAGGAATACGATGGTCCGGCACCGTCCCGCACAGTCTGAGGTTCCTCAGGATAAGAGGAATACGATGGTCCGGCACCGTCCCGCACAGTCTGAGGTTCCTCAGGATAAGAGGAATACGATGGTCCAGCACCGTCCCGCACAGTCTGAGGTTCCTCAGAATAAGAGGAATACGATGGTCCGGCACCGTCCCGCACAGTCTGAGGTTCCTCAGGATAAGAGGAATACGATGGTCCGGCACCGTCCCGCACAGTCTGAGGTTCCTCAGGATAAGAGGAATACGATGGTCCGGCACCGTCCCTCACAGTCTGAGGTTCCTCAGGATAAGAGGAATACGATGGTCCGGCACCGTCCCGCATAGTCTGAGGTTCCTCAGGATAAGAGGAATACCATGGTCCATCTACACTGTGTGGTGCCAGATGGACATTTGAGGTAGTCGGGTTTTCTCCTGGTGGTGTGACCTCCCTGACACACACTGACCTACCTAACACACACACTGACACTGACACACACTGACCTACCCGACCCACACTGACCTACCTGATCCACACTGACCTACCTGACCCACACTGACCATTACACTGACCTAACTGACACATACTGACCTATCTGACACGCACTGACCTACCTGACCATTACACGTCAGACTTCAGATGACCTCCTCCTGCAGCTCAGCCGTAGTCTGCGGCGTGCCCATCCCAGTAGACAGCAGGCAGCCAGAGACAGGACTGGAGAGCCGCCCGCTCGAGCGCCGAGCGGGGATCTCATATTGCTGAAAGCGGCTGCATTTTAATTCCCGCCCTCTGGAGCCTTCAGCGCCTATGATGGACGTCACGCATCCCACGGTCCCGGCATTGTACAGTGGGACGTCCATCATAGGATCTGCAGGCTCCAGAAGGCGGGACTTGCCATGTCACTCAGCTGCACTCGGAGTCAGATCGGTCCCCGCTCGGGGCTGATAATAGAATTGGGAATGCCCGAGACCTGGGGCTTTTTTGGGGCCCACTTGGGGCTCCAGCCCACCTCCCGACGCCACTTGGGGCAGTCTTCCCACTGATAAAGATGTAAGATTGTCCGTCTCCCACTGATATAAAGGGGTCCTTCTCCCATTGGTCACCAATGTAAGGGACCACTGCACTGACCAATGATATAAGGGGGTCCTTCTCCCATTGGCCATCAATGTAAGAGACCACTACACTGATATAAGGGGGTGCTTTGCCCATAGGTCACCATTGTCAGGGACCACTACACTGACCACTCATATAAGAGGGTCCTTGTCCCATTGGTCACCAATTTAAGGGACCACTGCACTGACCATGAGCCCGATGTTCGAGACAAACTTAAGTTAATGGATATTAAGGGGAACCCTGTGCCAAATTTTTGTTTAAAAGTGGCATAGGGGTCCCCCTCAAAATCCCTTCAGGTCTGGTATGGATTTTAAGGGAAACCCTGCGCCCAAATAAAAAAATTAATTGCGTGGGGTTCCCCCCAAAAATCCATACCAGACCCTTATCCGAGCACGCAACCTGGCAGGCCGCAGGAAAAGAGGGGGGGACTAGAGAGCGCCCCCCCTCCTGAACTGTACCAGGTCACATGCCTTCACAGGTGACCCTGCCCCCCTCTGACGCCACGTGAAACCCCTGTGGCGTCAGAGGGGGGCAGGTTCACCCGTGACTCCACAGGGAAACCCTGGGGCAGGACCCGGGTCCCCAAACACTTTTTATGACAATAACTTGCATATTAACCTTTAAAATTAGCATTTTTGATTTTTCACGTTTGTGTCGCATAGACTTTAACGGTGTTCGCACAAACTTTTTGCTTGTTCGCATGTTCTGCTGCGATACGAACCGGGGGTTGTTCGGCTCATCCCTACTGACAACTGATATAGGGGGATCCTTCTCCCATTGATCACCATAGTAAGGGAGTGGGACCACTACACTGACCATTGATATAAGGGGGTCCTTCTCCTATTGGTCACCAATGTAAGGAACCACTACACTGACCACTGATATAAGGGGGTCCTTCTCCCATTGGTCTCCAATGTAAGGGACCACTACACTGACCACTGATATAAGGGGGTCCTTCTCCCATTGGTCATCAATATAAGGATCCACTACACTGACCACTGATATAAGGGGGTCCTTCTCCCATTGGTCTCCAATGTAAGGGACCACTACACTGACCACTGATATAAGGGGGTCCTTCTTCCATTGCTCATCAATATAAGGATCCACTACACTGACCACTGATATAAGGGGGTCCTTCTCCCATTGGTCACCACCTCTTGCCATGTTTCCCAGGCTCCACTTTGCCACCTGTAGGCCTGAAATCAGCATGGCAGAGGATATCATGCAGAGGGGAGGAAGACCTGCAAACATCTGTCCTAACAGATAGACAGTAAAGAGAACCTGTCACTACAATATCCTATCACAGAGGGGGTTATTTGTTTCTTATGTGGAAGCATTATGCCGAGTACACGCAACCGTTTTTCCTGTCATGCAAAAAAACTATGTTTCTTGTTCATACATCACGGGACACAGAGCAGCATAGTCATTACTATGTGGGTTATATAGAATTACCTTCAGGTGCTGGCACTGGCAACTTCCAAAACAGGAAGTACCCTCCCCTATATAAGCCCCTCCCATCCGGGAGTACCTCAGTTTTTTGCCAGTGTCTAAGGTGTTGGCCAAGGTTAACATGTATTCATCTGGGCTTGTGTACAGGTTCTCTGGGCCTTAGCAAGCTATTCCGGATCCGACCAAAAAAGCTTCATAGCTAAACGGTCGGTACCCGGGCCTTGCAGAGAAGAGCAGGGTTTTGCCTGTAATGCCTCTCTTAGGAGGGCTGGACCCTGGGATCCAGAGCTCTGGTCATACCCAAAACCAAGAGGCTATCTGTGCAGGGTGCTATACAGGTCCAGGGGTGTGGAATCCTTGGGAACCCGGTCCCTGAAGGTCTAGTACAATGCCTGCCGTGAGAGGTGAAGTTTGGGCTTCTGTGGACCAAACAAAGTCCTGCGGCGGGGAAAAGGTAAGTGGGGGCCCCTCAGGAACTTAGTTCTATTGAGGGGACCCCCAAGCCTAATATGTCTTTCTGCCTGTTACCTAAAGGGTATTCCCGCTAATAGCTGTATATGCCTAAGAAATCCTAGAAATGTTTTTTCATAAGGGAAGTTTTAAAAAAACTGTAAACCTGGAAATGTTTTTTCATAAAGGAGGTTTTAAAAAAAAAAAAAAAAAGACAAAGGTGCGGTACCTGTGTTTGTCCACTAGAGGCCGCTGTGGAACGTCTTTTTTCTTGGGACTATTCCTTCCATGGTGAAAGTCCAGGCAGATGAGTGAGCTCTCTATCAGGGAAGCTGCATTCCTCTGTCATGCTGCCAAGTAGTTTCCTTCCATCCCCGAGTCCTGGTGAAACAGGGACCCTGGCTCCTCTCCCTACATGGCGCCAAGAGCGCACACGTGCACGCGCGCGCGCGCACACATGCTTTCCTTTTATAAGGTTTAGCTTAAAAAAAGGGGGCGGAGCCTGGCGGATGACGCGCTCTGTGCGCCCAGCGCTTCTGCGCATGTGCGGGCGTCCCAGCAAGATAAAAGGACTCAGTCCACGCTGCTTGCTATGGACACAGAGCATGAAAAGGAGCTGGTAGCATGGTATAGGGGCTTACAGCGGGCGGTTGATACAGGCATCCCCAGAAAGACGCATTAGTAGACGCCCACTGATGTACATAGCAGCAAATTGCATTAGACTATTTCAGTAAAGGGGTGTATTGCGGCTGGAATACCTCAGCTTTGAACTAAGGAATATGCCGCCTAAAAAACTCTGAGATATACCTCTCAGGAAGTGTAGGGGGTCTCCATCGGGCTCTGAGGATCTGGAGCAGTCATCTGCACCCTCCTCCCCTGAGAAATCAGAGGTTAATACCCATAAGGAACCCCCGGGAGTGCCAGGTACTGCGGCTGTCCTCAGTCCACCTGCTCCTGCATATATAACAGAGGAGGTTTTTTCCTCAACTCTGGAGGGATTGGAGCAGAGATTGGCTGCATTGATCGCTTCTTCTCTACAGGAAAGAAAGCGCGCCAGATCTCCATCACCTCCATTAGAGTGCCTGTTGGCAGAGCAACAGTCCCAGGAAGGGACCGACCTACCTGAAGGGGATCAGGAGGAGGTTAGCTCTGTTTTTGAGGAATCGACAGTAGATGAACCATTTTCAGCATCACAGACTGAAAGATTGTGGGTCCAGACCCTAACTGACATGGTTCGATCTGCATTTAAAATGCCTCTTGTTGAACCATCAACTACTGCTGTCTCCTCATTGGGGTCGCTAAAAGCTCCCCAGGTTAATTGCTCCTTTCCAATACATCCATTATTGGAAGGACTTATATACCAGGACTGGGAACATCCTGATAAACTATTTGTTCCGCCTAAAAGGTTTCCGGTGATCTATCCCATGGAGGAAAAGTTCACCCAGAGATGGAATGTTCCTACGGTGGATGCAGCCATCTCTTCTGTGAACAAATCACTGACATGTCCAGTAGATAATGTTCAAATGTTCAAAGATCCAGTGGATAAAAAATTGGAATCTTTATTAAAATCTGCTTTTTCCACAGCAGGGGCTGTTACACAGCCAGCAGTGGCAGCTATTGGGATCTGCCAAGCTTTAAAGGATCAAATGAAAATGGTCCTGAGGGATTTGCCAGACCAGCAGGCCCAGGCTCTGGCTGATCTGCCTAGAGCATTATGCTTTGCGGTTGACGCCATCAAGGATTCTATCCATCAGGCCTCCCGCCTCACGCTGTCTTTGGTACATATGCGTAGGCTTCTGTGGCTCAAAAACTGGTCTGCTGAAGCTCCCTGTAAGAAGCTCTTAGTTAGCTTCCCATTTCATGAGGAACGCCTTTTTGGCGAAGACCTGGATAAGTATATCCAGAAGATTTCCAGTGGTAAAAGTACTCTCTTACCGAGTAAAAAGAGGTCTAGGGGTCCATCTTTTAAGAGGACTACCTCTCCTATCCCTGCGACGTCTGCTACTAAGCAGTTCCGACGGCCTCCTCGGTCAAACTCAGGAGGTAAAAATCAGGGACAGCCACAGGGTAATAAAAAGCCCTGGATCCGAAGAGGTACTAAACCAGCCTCCAAGTCAAGCCTATGAAGGGCTGCCCCCACTCAAACGGGTGGGGGGAAGACTTCAGTTGTTCGCAGAGACCTGGCGGGAGACGATCAAAGACAGATGGGTGCTCTCCGCAGTAACTCTGGGATACAAGTTGGAGTTAAAAGAGTCTCCTCCGTCCCATTTTATGTGGTCAGGCATGCCAAGAGACCCTCTGAAAAGAGGGTCTCTCCTATTGGCGTTAGAACAACTATTGCTCCAAGGAGTAATTATGGAGGTTCCTATGGAAGAGTGGGGGTTGGGTTTCTACTCAAACCTTTTCACAGTCCCGAAGCCAAACGGGGACATAAGACCCATATTGGACCTAAAGAGTCTAAACAAATTTCTAAACGTCCGGTCTTTCCGGATGGAGTCGATCCGATCGGTCACCGCTGCCCTACAAGGGGAGGAATGGTTAGCCTCGATCGACATCAAAGATGCTTACTTGCATGTTCCCATCTTTCCAGGTCATCAAAAATTCCTACGCTTTGCAGTAGAAGGGCGCCATTTTCAGTTCAGAGCCTTACCATTCGGTCTGGCCACAGCACCACGAGTGTTCACAAAAATTCTGGCCCCACTGTTGGCCGATCTAAGAACACGGGGTGTAACGATAATGGCATACCTAGACGACCTGTTGTTGATGGACCACTCAGTTGCCAAGCTAGAAGTGGTAATTGTCGATACAATCAAGTATCTAGAGTCTCACGGTTGGGTCATCAACCTGGACAAGTCAGCCCTACAGCCAGTGAAAAACCTGGTATATCTAGGGCTACGGCTGGATTCAGACCAGAGGAAGATTTTCTTACCTCTAGACAAGGTATCCTCTTTGAGGGCCTTGGTCCGTCTGCTTTGTGCAAAAAGACAGCCGTCCATACGCCTGTGCATGAGGCTGCTAGGAAAGATGGTAGCATCATTCGAAGCTGTGCCATACGCCCAATTCCACTCAAGGAATTTACGAAGGGCCATATTGTCAGCCTGGAACGGAAAAGTTCAGGCTCTAGACTTCCCGATGGCTTTGTCCCCCTTCCGTTGGGAAGAGTCTCTGCTGGTGGTTGATCCCCCAGAATCTCCAGAAGGGAAAACCCTTCAGCCCGATATCTTGGAAGGTGGTCACTACAGATGCCAGCCTTATAGGCTGGGGGGCAGTACTGGAGCAATGGTCTCTCCAGGGCAGATGGTCAAATGTAGTAAAAACCCTGCCCATCAATCTCTTAGAGATACGAAAAGCCCGGTACGCCCTAGTAGCCTGGACATCCAGACTCCAAGGGTCCCCTGTCAGAATTCAATCAGACAATGCCACAGCAGTGGCATATATCAATCATCAGGGAGGCACCAGGAGTCGTGCAGCCCAGAGGGAAGTAAGTCACATCCTGGAATGGGCAGAAAAGCATGTCCCATGTATATCAGCTGTCTTCATTCCAGGGGTGGAGAATTGGAAGGCGGACTTTCTGAGTCGCCAACAGTTATGCCCAGGGGAATGGTCCCTTCATCCCGAGGTCTTCCGAGCAATATGTCAGCGGTGGGGAACACCGGATGTAGATCTGCTAGCATCCAGATTCAACGCAAAGGTGGACAGATTTGTCTCCCGGACAAGGGATCCCCTCGCTTGCGGCTCGGATGCTCTGGTGTTCCCTTGGGATCAGTTCAGACTGATATATGCATTCCCTCCGCTACAATTGTTGCCTCGACTCCTTCGCAGAGTCAGGTTGGAGAAGAAGCCGGTGATCCTGGTGGCTCCAGCGTGGCCCCGAAGGGCCTGGTACGCGGAGATCATCAAAATGTCTGGGGGGAGTCCTTGGACCCTTCCACGTCGTCCGGACCTGCTTTCGCAAGGACCGATATACCACCCTTCCTTACTAACTCTAAGTTTAACGGCCTGGCTATTGAATCCCACATCCTAAAGAAGAGAGGTCTCTCTAACTCTGTGGTATCAACTATAATCAATGCCAGGAAGCCTGTATCCAGGCAGATCTACTATAGAGTTTGGAAGGCGTACATCACTTGGTGCGAGGCCAGAAAATGGCATCCACGTAAGTACGTTATAGGTAGAATTCTGGACTTCCTGCAGTGGGCTGTAGACAGGAAGTTTGCCTTAAGTACTATCAGGGGTCAGGTTTCGGCCTTGTCAATACTATTTCAAAGGCCCCTGGCTATGCATTCACTTGTCAAATCCTTTATGCAAGGTGTGACTCGTATTATTCCACCGATTAAGGCTCCCATATGCCCATGGGATCTAAATTTGGTTCTGTCGGTTCTGCAGAAGCAGCCATTTGAACCTTTGCGGCACATTTCCTTGGTTCTACTCACCAGGAAATTGATATTTTTAGTAGCCATATGCTCGGCTAGAAGAGTGTCGGAATTAGCCGCCATGTCCTGTAAAGAGCCATGTCTGGTTATCCATAAGGACAGAGTAGTATTACGTCCTCACCCAGCCTTTCTTCCTAAGGTGGTATCGAGGTTTCACTTGAACCAGGATGTGGTTCTTCCTTCTTTTTTCCCCAAACCAAGCTCGGTAGAGGAAAAGTTATTGCATTCTTTGGATGTAGTAAGAGCAGTTAAAGCTTATCTAAAAGCCACTGCTCAGATTCGTAGAACGGATTCTTTCTTTGTTCTGCCGGAAGGCCCCAGAAAGGGTCAGGCAGCATCAAAATCTACTTTAGCCAAGTGGATTCGACAGGTCATAATACAAGCCTATGGCTTGAGAAGTAGACCGCCTCCGTTCAAAGTTAGGGCGCACTCCACGAGAGCAGTTGGAACTTCATGGGCAGTGCATCACCAGGCCTCCCTGGCGCAAATTTGTAAGGCCGCAACATGGTCTTCAGTACACACGTTTACTAGGTTCTACCAGGTGGACGTTAGAAGTCAGGAGGATGTCGCCTTTGGGCGCAGTGTGTTGCAGGCCGCAAAAGATCCTCATGCCTGATGGCGCCCAGCTTATGTATGGTGTATCCCCCCCCTCATGTGGCATTGCTTTGGGACGTCCCACATAGTAATGACTATGCTGCTCTGTGTCCCGTGATGTATGAACAAGAAAGTAGGATTTTTAAAACAGCTTACCTGTAAAATCCTTTTCTTGGAGTACATCACGGGACACAGAGCTCCCACCCCTCTTTTGGGGACACGTATTGCTTTGCTACAAAACTGAGGTACTCCCGGATGGGAGGGGCTTATATAGGGGAGGGTACTTCCTGTTTTGGAAGTTGCCAGTGCCAGCACCTGAAGGTAATTCTATATAACCCACATAGTAATGACTATGCTGCTCTGTGTCCCGTGATGTACTCCAAGAAAAGGATTTTACAGGTAAGCTGTTTTAAAAATCCTACTTTTTCTCGTTGTGATTCTTCTCAAGCCTGCCTTGCCTACACACGTTCAGGAGAAAAAAAACGCTTGAGAAAAGCACGGTGACGTACAACACGTACGACGGCACTATAAAGGGGAAGTTCCATTTGGATGGCGCCACCCTTTGGGCTGCTTTTGCTGATCCTCGTGTTAGTAAAGTTTGGTGAGAGACGATTCGCGCTTTTCAGCCTCGTGCTTTTTAGTCCGTTACAGCATGACGAATGTGCTATCTCCAATATGAACGTTAGTTTTACCAGAACGAGCGCTCCCGTCTCATCACTTGCTTCTGAGCATGCGCATTTTTTTTCCCCTCGGAAAAGCATACACATGAGCGGTTTTCGCAACGAGAAAAAGAACGAAGGGGAAAAACTAGGAGAAAAAATAGAGCAGGTTCAATTTTTTTTGCAGGCAGTTTTCTCGTCGAGAAAACTGCTATGGAGCGTACACACGACCGGTTTTCACGACCAATCTCAAAAATTGGAGTTACTTACCGGTAACATCCTTTTCCACGAATCTTTCAGGACAGCCACCTCAGAGAGATCCCGGCTCCTCCCCTCTCAGGAAACACTGCCTTCAATCAGAGATTTAAGCCTCATTCTCCCGCCAGACCCTCAGTTCTTTGAGAGTACCTCCGGTCAACTGGGGAGACACAAGAACACGTCATACAAATATAATTATCTTACCTGACGGCCTCATACCATGAGCTCATAGAAATATCCAGTAGATGGGTGGGTACCGGTGCTGTCCTGAAAGATTCGTGGAAAAGGATGTTACCGGTAAGTAACTCCAATTTTCCCTCTTCATCTTTCAGGACAGCCACCTCAGAGAGGATAAGCGAGTACCTTACCTTAGGGTGGGACTACTGCTTGCAGTACTTTACGGCCAAATGCTTGGTCTTTGGCTGTCAGTAAATCCAATCTGTAGTGTTTCACAAATGTGGTAAAGCTGGACCACATTGCTGCTCTACAGATCTGCTCCGGAGAAGCACCAGCCCACTCTGCTTGAGAGGTTGACATTGCCCTGGTAGAGTGTGCCCTAACACCCTCCGGGGCTTCTAACCCCCCTAGTACGTAAGCTTTACTAATAGCTGTCCTTAGCCACCTGGCTATCGTACGTCTAGAGGCCTTAGAGCCCTGTCTAGACCCTGAAAATAAAACAAATAAAGATTCAGATTTTCTAAACTGTTTTGTAGCCTCTAGATACTGAAGAACGCACCTCCTGACGTCTAAGTTATGAAATTTTTGTTCCTGTTCCCTCACAGGGTTTGAACAAAAGGTAGGCAAAACAATATCTTGACCTCTATGAAACTTAGAAGATACTTTAGGCAAAAAGGCCGGATCTGTCTTAAAAACTACACGATCCGTAAAAACTTGAAAAAAGGGAGCCCTAATTGAGAGGGCTTCGAGTTCACTCACTCGCCTTGCCGTAGTGATTGCCACTAGAAACACAGTTTTGAGGGTGATAAACTCAATTGTGCACGAATCTAGTGGCTCAAAGGGTTCTTCTGTAAGAGCTTGTAGAACTAAGGAAAGGTCCCATACAGGAAAAGAGGAAATTTTGACTGGCCTCTGTCTAGCTAGTGCTTTAAGGAACCTTACTATCCAAGGGTCCATGGCTAGTTGTTTCTCTAAGAAAACGCTTAAGGCGGACACTTGCCCCTTAAGGGTGCTAAGGGCCAAGCCCTTATCAGCCCCGGACTGCAGGAATTCCAATACTGCTACCGAACTTCGGGTGTCAAAGGAGCTTTCCAAGCACCAACTATTGAAACGCTTCCAAACTTTCAAGTAGATAACCTGCGTCTCTTTTTTCCTGCAGTTTAGGAGGGTTGCCACTAGGCGATCCGAGAATCCCTTGCCCCTCAGCAATTCCTTCTCAGAAGCCAGGCTGCAAGGTTCCACCTCTCTATGTGCGGACAACAGACTGGGCCCTGAGTGAGAAGGTTCTTCTGGGCTGGTAGAAACCAAGGTGGTTCTACCGCCAGACTCTTCAGGATGGAGAACCACGGCCTCCTTGGCCAATGTGGCGCAATTAGAATTAGGGTTGTATTCTCCTCCCGGAATTTCCTCAGCACTGCAGGAATCAGGACAGATGGGGGGGAAGCATAACACTTGGAGAATGCCCAGGTCTGAGCCAGGGCATCTACCCCTAGTGCCCCATCTCGTCTGTTCAGGGAAAAGAAGAGGTCTGCTTTGGCATTGTGCCCTGAGGCGAAGAGGTCCACACATGGCACCCCCCACTTTTGAGTGACCATGTTGAAGGCCTCCTGGCTCAAGACCCAGTTGCCTTCCCTTAGGGTTTTCCTGCTGAGAAAATCCGCCAACTGATTCTGTTCCCCCTTCAGATGTAATGCTGAGAGGGACAGAACATTGGACTTGGCCCACCTGAGGATGTCTTCTGTAAAACTCCACAGGGACCCACTCTTGGTACCTCCCTGCCTGTTGATGTAGGCCACCGTTGAGGAATTGTCTGATCGGATTCTCACGTGTTGGCCCTGAAGTTCCCCCTGAAAAGACTTGAGGGCCAGTGAGACCGCCCTCAGCTCCCTCCAGTTGGAGGACCTCCTTGCGTCCTTCTTTTTCCAGGTCCCTTGTACTAACTGGGAATCCAGGTGTGCTCCCCAACCTGTGCCACTCGCATTGGTTGTAACTGTCCTGGATATTGGGAGGACCCAATCTAGACCCTGTGTCAGATTTGCCCCCTTTCGCCACCACCAGAGAGACCGCTTGATCTGACCTGGTACTGTGATCAAGGAGTCTATAGACTGCTGGCTGTGGTCTCAGACCTTTAGGATAAACAGTTGTAGGGGGCGA
Source organism: Rana muscosa (assembly GCA_029206835.1). Lineage (NCBI taxonomy): Eukaryota > Metazoa > Chordata > Amphibia > Anura > Ranidae > Rana > Rana muscosa. The sequence goes on along the minus strand of CM055123.1, from coordinate 417,904,935 downwards.
AAATGTAATCCCGCCCACTGAACTGCTGGGAGTGTTGATGTCAGTAAACCCAAGGCTGACATAGCCCTTCTTACCGAGACTAGGCCACTGCCTTGTAGAACTGACATTGCACTGTTTACCTTCATGACCTTCTCCTGTGGAAGGAAGACTCTCTGACTTACTGAGTCTAACCAGTATCCCAGAAAGATGACTTTCTGGGACGGAACCAAGTTGGATTTTTCCAGATTCAGGAGCCAGCCCAGATTTTCGAGAATGTCTCTTGCTACCTGAAGGTCCAGAGACAGCTGCTCCGGAGAAGGGACAAACAGAAGCAGGTCATCTAAATATGCAATCACTGAGACTCCCCTGAGTCGTATGAACGCTAAGACTTCCGCCATCACTTTGGTGAAAATAGGGGGGGAAGATGATAGGCCAAAGGGGAGAGCCCTTGAATTGGAGATGGACTACCCTGTTTCCGACATTTACTGCCAGTCTGAGGAACTTTTGATGATCCTCTGCGATGGGAATGTGCAGGTATGCATTCTTCAGATCGATGGATGCCATATAACAGTTTGGAAGAAGCAGGGCTTTCACCGAATAAATTGAATCCATCCTGAATCTTTTGAAGATGACTGAAAGATTCAGGGGTTTCAAGTTCAGAATAAGTCTGAACTTTCCTGTCGGCTTGCGGACCACAAAAATGTGGGAGTAGAAGCCTCTGCCCGACTCTGGCGTTGGGACCTTGACTACCACCTCCTGTTCCTCTAACTCCTGAAGGGAGGCCAGAAGGGCAGGTGATTTTTCTGCACATCTTGGGAGGTCTGTGATTAACAGTCTGAGTGGGGGAGGATTGGAAAATTCCAATTTGTATCCTCTCCTGATGATCCCCAACACAAATTGGTTGGACGTGATTATCTCCCACTGTGGGAGGAAGGCCCCCAACCTTCCTCCCACCTTGACGCCGTCACTGGGTCTTTTTGGGCTGTTCAGGAGGGCGAAAAATCGCCCCCCCCCACACCTTTTTCCTTTTGGTCCCCATACCCTCTTCTGTTTGGTTTTTGGGGCTTCCTGAGGAAGAAACTTCCTTTTGGTCTGTTCCCCAAATCTCTTTTTAAGGGGAAAGGCCTTTTTCTTATCAGCCATTCGATCCAGAACTACCTCCAAGCCTGGTCCAAATAGCAGGTCCCCTGTGAGGGGAATCCCACAGAGTTTTACTTTGGACGCGCTATCTCCCTGCCAAGTCTTAAGCCACAAGGCCCTCCTTGCAGAATTGGCCAGGGCAGTAGACCTTGCTGACATACATATTGACTCCGCAGACGCGTCTGCAAGGTATGCAACTCCTTTGAGTAGCATGGGGAAAGAGGCAAGAATTGTCTCCTTCGCCGTACCTGCTTCAATGTGAGCTTTGATCTGTGTAAGCCAATATTCCATGTTGCGGGCCACCACTGTGGCCGCCATGGCAGGTTTGAGATTTCCTTGGGATGAATCCCATGACTTTTTTAGAAGGGAGTCCATCCTTCTATCCATGGGGTCAGAAAGGACTCCCATGTCCTCAAAGGCCAGGTCCGTGTGCCTTGAGACCTGGGAAAAGGCAGCGTCTAATCTAGGAGATTTATTCCAGACTAGACACTCGTCTTCAGCAAAGGGAAATCTTCTCTTCAATGTCTTTGAGAAGAAAGGTTTCCTTTCTGGATCCTGCCATTCTCTTTTAATGGCATCGACCAGGACCTCGTGGACCGGGAACACTCTCTTTTTCTGTTCCGCTAAGCCCCTGTACATCTGGTCGTGTAAGGATAGTGTCTTCCTTTCTTCCTGAATACCTAAAGTGGTATGGATAGCTCCTAAGAGCTCATCCACCTCTTCAAGAGAAAGTTTATACCGTGAGGAGCTTGTGGACTCCCCGTCCAACTCCTCTGGTTCCGATTCACTTTGAGAATCTGAAGCTGCATTGTCTGCTTCATCTTCAATTTCCTCTCTGGAATCTTGCGGTTGCTCACCACTACTAGGGAGCATTACCGCAAGGGTGGGGGCAACACTCTGCTGCGCTGGTGGAGGATTACTCTGGGGCTGAGGCAACTGGAAAGAGGAAAAAAGTGCCTGAAAGGACTGGAAGGTGCTGGAAAGCTCCTTTACTGATGCTGCCAGGTCCGCCCCCTGCTCTGCTCCCTAACTAGTCCATCAATGCACTCCCTACAGAGTGACTTGGCCCAGGAATCCCCCATGGTGGTTCTACATAAAGGACACTTCTTCCTAGACCCATGGGGTGATTTACTCGTGGCTTTCTGAAAAAGACAGAGAGAGAGAGCAGCGTTTAGGTAAAAATCCACCAGCCTAAACAGAAGGATCACCAGGAGTGCACCCCCCAGGACCACCACCACCAGGGTCCCAGACACACCTCTTTACCCCTCCGACCACCAGGGAGGGAAAAAACACCCGTGGAGCTAACAGGGACCAGTAAGGGAACACCACCCCAGGGTTCCTCTTACCTTTGAGTGGCTGGTGCTGCTGTCTCCCGGAGTTGTTCGTGGAGCCTCTGCTTCCGACATCTCCGCGAGGAACGTGGTCACAACTGGCCCTAAATAGCTGTCTCCAAAGCTCTGACAAGAGGCCGCACCAGCCAGCGCCTGGTCCGCTTTCATATTCCGCGTCCGGAACCGGAAGACGCGGATCCTGTGGAAACTGCACGCCCCCTCCAGGAACTGACGTCGCCCGTCACCCGGAACAGCCTTCAGGCTCCATGCTGACTGTTGTGAGGCAGGGGGGAACCTAGTGCGACTTCCACAGCGCCACCCTAGGCGAGATGAAGAGCGGACCTCCCCGGCTTCTTCCTTCACTAAGGGAAGCCGAGGGCGCGCAAAATTTGAAAACCGGCGTTGCTGGCGCTCCAGCCGACCAGATCAAAAAGAAGGTAGGAGAGAGAGTGGGACAGCCAGATGAGAACTGTCTCCCTCCCTCCCAGGAAATAGCTCCAGCCTCGCCAGCTGCTCAGCTTGGTTCCTTAGCGGTGTCTCCCCACCGGAGGAAACACCATAACTGAGGGTCTGGCGGGAGAATGAGGCTTAAATCTCTGATTGAAGGCGGTGTTTCCTGAGAGGGGAGGAGCCGGGATCTCTCTGAGGTGGCTGTCCTGAAAGATGAAGAGGGAAAATGGCAGTTTTCTTGTCATGAAAAACGGTCGTGTGTACGCGGCATAAGAGTTGGGTGAAAAAAAAAATGTAAAAAGTTAAACTTACGCCCAAAAACGTGACCTCTCCCCAAAATGTTTGAGCCCCCACATACATATGAGAAAAACGCACATGTTGCGGGCACCTACAAGACATACAATTGAAAACACACCATTTTTTTTTATTTTTGTTCACTACATTTTTTTATTTTACTTTTAACAGGATTACAGTCATAGAATCAGGAAATAGTAAAAAGGTAGAAGTGTGATTGGTCAGGAAAATGACTTGTCTGGAATGTGGAGGCGGAGTCGTACAATACAATACACAACGTGTTACATTATTATAACAAAGTATTGTAGAAAAGATCACACCATAGAAAATGGAGGGAAAAGGAGAAAATAAACCCGGATATTAAGGGGAAATTTGTGTACGAGGAACACCTCAACAATCACCACCATTTTATTCTCCAGGGCTTCTGCTATCAGATTATATATGTTTGGGGGTTTTTATCTAATCTTCAGGCCTAAAATAATGCAAAAACATCTCTGACAGTGAAAGGGTTAATGTGAGGTAGATGGGATCACTCTGCTGTGCTCACACATTAGAGCTCCCCCTAGCTTCAGCCTGGTAACTACATCACTACATTGCTATATACAGTGAAACCTCGGATTGCGAGTAACGCGGTCAACGAGCGTTTCGGAAGACGAGCACTTTTTTTTTTTTAAATCCCGACTCGGTTTGCGAGTGTTGTCTCGCAAAACGAGCAGGATTCAAGCCAAAGCGGTGTGCAATACTGTGTTTGGCCTGAGGTGGGGGAGCGCCGGAGCCGTTCGGAAATACTCCGTTCCTGAGCCTTTCCGAGTTCAGCCGAGATGTCCCTGGGCCTTTCCGATCATTGCCGAGGCTCTCCGGCGCCCCCCACCTCTGGCCACATGCGGTATTGGATGCCATTGAAGTCAATGCGGAATGAATTATTTTAGTTTCCATTGACTTCAATGGGGAAACTCGCTTTGATATGCTAGTACTTTGGATTACAAGCATTCTCCTGGAACGGATAATGCTCGTAATCCGAGGTTCCGCTGTACTTCCCAACTTTATATGAATGTCTTCTGACTGCTCTCTCCCTCAGAAGTTGAAAGTGGCTTCTCCCCTGTGTGAGATCTCTGATGTCTGTCACGATTGGACTTGTCTGCAAAGCGTTTCCCACACCCAGAACATAAATACGGCATCTCACCCGTGTGTAATCTCATATGCCTGTGACGACTGGACTTGTCTGCGAAGCATTTCCCGCACTCGCTACAAGCATGCGGTTTCTCACCCGTGTGCAGTCTCTGATGTGTGTAAAGAACATACTTCTCAGAAAACTGTTTTCCGCACTCCGAACAGGAGAACGGCTTCACACCTGTGTGGGATCTCAGATGCGTTTTAAGGCTGAACTTCCTTGAAAAGCATTTTCCGCACTCTGAACAAGAATACGGCTTCTCACCCATGTGCAATTTCTGGTGTCTGTAAAGATAGGACCTATCTAAAAAATGTTTCCCGCACTCAGGACAGGAATACGGCTTCTCACCTGTGTGAGAGCTCTGATGTATGACAAGTCGTGATTTTTCTACAAAGCTTTTCCCGCAATCAGGGCAGGAATGCGACTTCTCCCCCGTGTGTGATTCCTGATGTTTTTTAAGACTAGACTTACGTGAAAAAGATTTCCCGCACTCAGGGCAGGAATGTGGCTTCTCACCTGTGTGAGATCTTTCATGCTCATTAAGACGAGATTTTAAACTGAAACACTTCCCGCACTCAGTACAGGGAAACCTCTTATCTGTTGGAAGAACGGCACCGTCCCGCACAGTCTGAGGTTCCTCGGGATAAGAGGAATACGGTGGTCCGGCACCGTCCCACACAGTCTGAGGTTCCTCAGGATAAGAGGAATACGATGGTCCGGCACCGTCCCGCACAGTCTGAGGTTCCTCAGGATAAGAGGAATACGATGGTCCGGCACCGTCCCGCACAGTCTGAGGTTCCTCAGGATAAGAGGAATACGATGGTCCGGCACCGTCCCGCACAGTCTGAGGTTCCTCAGGATAAGAGGAATACGATGGTCCGGCACCATCCCGCACAGTCTGAGGTTCCTCAGGATAAGAGGAATACGATGGTCCGGCACCGTCCCGCACAGTCTGAGGTTCCTCAGGATAAGAGGAATACAATGGTCCATCTACACTGTGTGGTGCCGGATTAAAATTTGAGGTAGTCGGGTTTTCTCCTGGACTATACTGTGTGATGTCCTCATCTTCTACTTTACAGTCTAGATCTCTGATCGCTGTAAGAGTGTCGTCCTCGATAACTATCCTTATTATTCCATCCTCCTCCATAGACTGCTGATCATCCCTCACATACGTCTCTTCTTCTTCTGATTTCACCTCAAATTCTTTATCGATTGGATCTCCACTCTAAACCAAGAAAATGAGATGAAATATCATTAAAATATAACGTTAATGATGTGAGACCATATAGAAAAATATCATACATCATTTCCATGAGTCATTTTCATGTTCTAGATGCTCCATTCCACCAACCTGATAAAGGTATGAGAAGCTGTAATCTTCCCATCTGGAATCCCGGGAATACAGAGGACGGGGACATCTCTCTGGTGGGTTCCTGGTATTAGGTGGCTCCATCATATCCTTGTGTCCTTCTGAAAACTCCTCCATCACCTCCTCATCCTCCTCTTTTATCAATTCTTTAACCTCAACTTTAGGATCTCTCAGGTCTCCACTCTGAATATATAATAAAAATGACATCAATGGTAACAATGCAGATAATGTACAGATCCTAATGATACTGTGACAGGAGGGTCACTTTGGACACAGGGTGAGCCAGGAAATAATGGACATTAAGAAATATATCTTGGGCTACCTAAAATGGATCTGTAATATTTATCCACCATATCCCCAAGGATATCTGTAAAGGACTATTTACTGTTACTAGTTACTGTTTCTGAACTCAACAGGTTAATTGAGAGATACTGAGGTGTTCAGCCTCAATCACCTGTCTGCCTAGTGTAATGCTAATCCCAGCTTCTAAAAGACCTGTTCATTGTTTGTGGTGATTTACATTCTATTGTCCATTGTGGTTTGGGGGAATTAAGCCTATAATTATAGGTTGTGGAACTAGCAGCAGACGGGTTAATTGAAGAGATGTTGATGAATCACCTGCATACTTGTGTGTATTGGGTCTGTTATGTTGTGGGTGGAGCTGGACCATTCTTCATTTTAGGTTAATGCAGTATTGGATGGTTATAAAAGTTACAATGTTTTTCTCAATAAAGTCATTCGATGCTAGGAAGATACAGAGTGCGTCTCGTTCTTCCAGAAAGATTAATTCCTATGGGAAGTGGTCGTCGGGCTGTGGAGGATCGACAGGGAATTTGTGTCCAGGAGAGGGAAGGGATCTAAACGGCGTTACCCCCTTTCGTATTTGGGGTGCTGTTACATTGGTGGCAGCAGTGGGATTTTCCCTCCAGTTCCTTGGACACTCCAAGCCACCACAGTGAATGACCAGCTATGCAGCCTGCAGGAAAGCCACACTGAAGGACCTACTTGAGAGCCGTGGAGGGACCAGTGGGACAAAGAACGGGGCCACCTTGATCAGGGAGCTGGCCGAGATGGATCAGAGGGATGGTGAGGCAGGACCCCGGTCAGCTGAAGACTTGTTTCAGCAACGAGTTCGACAGCGGTTGGCATTGTATGGTGCTAGCCCATCAGAGACCGCCATACAGGAAGCCATTAGAGAAATCGAGCGGCAGGATGAGCAGAGAATGGCGGAAATACGGCAATCGGAGACAACACCTAAAAAAGCAGCACCAACTGAAAGGAGAGGAGAGATACAGATACCAGCCTACATGGAAAAGGAATTCAGAAGGAGGTTGCGAGAGATGCAGATACAGCATAGAGGACAAGTATCAGAGAAGGTCCTGCTGGGATGGTCTGATTCAATCCGCTGCGAACTCGGGAAGAAAGCGCTAGCTCTCGAGCAGCAACACCAGGGAAAAGTTCTCCCCTCCATCCATGTAAGGTACTGGTCGCAGTATGAAGTACGAATGCTGTTATTGGGGGAACAACCGAAGCAGGAGTGGACAGCTGAGTTAGGCAGGCTGATCCGGGCAGAGATGCGGTTGGACGAGAGCTACGGAGCCCTCCGGTGGTATGTAGCCCAAGAGTGCCAGTGGTCAGCGGATGACAGCCCCACGGAAGGCTTTGACTATAATGGCCTGGGATTGTTGTATTGGAGGCTGTCCGAGGACCCTGACTTTGGGAGTGATCGGGTGTGGTGTTTGGAGAGAATAATGGAGCACAGAGAGCAAAGACTGAATGTCTCGGAAGGGCACTGGGCACAGGAAGATTTGGAGTTTCTGGCCGTTCAGGAATGGGAGCTGGAGATCGCCTACAGACAGCTGCTAGACTCTGCTCAGCAGCAGGGTGGGGCTCCCTTTGCCTGGGACTATCAGGAAATACCAGTTGACAACTATGAAATCCTGGCTGAAGAATCGGCAGTGGAAAATCTGAAGATTGCCATCCCTAAAGCCGAAGTGAATGATACGGAGTTCCAGGGAGCTAGCCTGGCTGAAGAATCGGCAGTGGAAAATCTGAAGATTGCCACCCCTAAAGCCGAAGTGGATGATATTGAGTTCCAGGGAGCTAGCCTGGCTGAAGAATCGGCAGTGGAAAATCTGAAGATTGCCATCCCTAAAGCTGAAGTGGATGATATGGAGTTCCAGGGAGCTAGGGCAGTTGGCTCATCTTCCCAGCTACAGATTACAGAAGGTATGGACTTAAGGGACTGTTCAGAGGATGTTATGGATTATGCATCGCCTGCCCAAGTACTGGCAGCAGAACAGAGTACTGCAGAACCCTGCTCTACACCCGTGGCAGTTTTGGAGGCCCGAGATGAGAAGGTGATGGTTCCTCTTTCCCAGGGGATTTCAGAGATGCAGGGGGGAGAAGCAGCCCTTTTCCCTCCCCAACAGTTAGCCAGAGCAGATGGGGTGGAGTCCCCAGCAGCAGTGCTGGCAACAGGGGAGAGTGCTAGCAACCTCTGCCCAGCACCGGAAACAACTGTGGAGTTTCAGGGAGGCGGGGCAGTTGGCCCATCTCTCCAGCAACAAGCTGAGGTGGTAAAGCTTTTACCCCCAGCTGAATCACTGGCAGCAGGGCAGAATGCTACTGGCCGCTGCACACAACTGCCACTTGAGCGGATATCGGTGGATGGGACTACGGTCTCCACTCACAGCAACCCAGTGGAAGAGCTGGCAACAGAGCAGAGTGCCGCGGGCCTCTGCTCTCAACTAACAGAAGAGGGAGTTCCTGTGGTACTGGATGGGACTTCGGTCCTCACTGACACAACCCCAGAAAATGGTGTGACACTGGGACAGGAGGATGTCAGCCTTGCTTTGCAAGCACTGGGGGATTTTCGCCTACCACAAGTGGATGGGACTTCGGTCTCCACTTGTGTACCTCGGGGATGCTGGGCAGTCGGCCCGGATCCCCAGCGGCATGAAAGACTGAGCCCAGTCACCCTGTCTTCTCCCCAGCGGCAGGTATGTTCTCTGAGAGAGGCAGAGGTTGGCTGGGTAAGTGATGCTCTGTTTGGAGCAATTTATTTGGGGTACGGTGTGGACACCGGCTTTGGAGGAATGGACCTATGGACTTACTTCGGAGTCAACCCGTCTGGGGTCACCTCCTTTGTTAGTCTCCTGCCGAAAGGGGAGATGTGTGACAGGAGGGTCACTTTGGACACAGGGTGAGCCAGGAAATAATGAACATTAAGAAATATATCTTGGGCTACCTAAAATGGGTCTGTAATATTTATCCACCATATCCCCAAGGATATCTGTAAAGGACTATTTACTGTTTCTGAACTCAACAGGTTAATTGAGAGATACTGAGGTGTTCAGCCTCAATCACCTGTCTGGCTAGTGTAATGCTAATCCCAGCTTCTAAAAGACCTGTTCATTGTTTGTGGTGATTTACATTTTATTGTCCATTGTGGTTTGGGGGAATTAAGCCTATAATTATAGGTTGTGGAACTAGCAGCAGACGGGTTAATTGAAGAGATGTTGATGAATCACCTGCATACTTGTGTGTATTGGGTCTGTTATGTTGTGGGTGGAGCTGGACCATTCTTCATTTTAGGTTAATGCAGTATTGGATGGTTATAAAAGTTACAATGTTTTTCTCAATAAAGTCATTCGATGCTAGGAAGATACAGAGTGCGTCTCGTTCTTCCAGAAGGATTAATTCCTATGGGAAGTGGTCGTCGGGCTGTGGAGGATTGACAGGGAATTTGTGTCCAGGAGAGGGAAGGGATCTAAACGGCGTTACCCCCTTTCGTATTTGGGGTGCTGTTACAGATATTATCAGTGATTGTTCCTCATCTACCTGATGATGGTGAGGGATAGTGTGACCTTCCTGTGTGGAATCCCGGGAATACAGAGGACGGGGACATCTCTCTGGTGGGCTCCTGGTATTAGGTGGCTCAATAACAACATCCTTGTATGCTTCTGAAAACTCCTGCATCACCCCATACTCCTCATCCTCATACTCTTCTTTTACAACAATATTATCCTTGTGGTGTTCATTCTGAAAGATATAATTAAACATTCATTGTAACAAACATGCTTGTGTATAAATCCTAATGACCAATAATTGTTCCTCACCTACCTGATGATGGCGGGGGATGGTGTGACCTTCCTGTGTGGAATCCCGGGAATACAGAGGACGGGGACATCTCTCTGGTGGGTTCCCATTACTGGATCCATCTGTAGGAAACACACACACTGACTGAATACATTGTTTCTATGTGTTTATCAGATGATGGGGGATCTAGGTGGAGCCTCCGTACTGCTCTCTCCTTTACAATAAAGTCTCCTCTTACCCGGTGATGTGAGGGGCGGCTGATTGTCCATCATGACGTCCTTGTAGAGATCCTTGTGTCCTTCTAAATACTCCCACTCCTCCATGGAGAAATAGACAGTGACATCCTGACACCTTATAGGAACCTGACACACACAATGATACAGTCACCATCCAGACACATCCCTTGTCTGTTACTGGATAATGTCCCAGAATTCCCGGCACGCTCACCTCTCCTGTCAGCAGCTCCATCATCTTCTTGGTGACTTCTAGAATCTTCTCCATGTTGTGTCTTGTAGGGATCAGGAATGGAGGTAGTGGGACGGTGATGGGGTTCTGGATTCTAGAGGATCTTGTCTCATCTTTAGTAGATTTCTTCATGACTACTGTACAGTTCTGTGTTATAGAAAGATAAATATTAGGCTTGTGCAATTCGTTTCGTAACGAATTGAAATTCGTACGAATTTAGCAACTTTTGGACATTCGGAAGCATTCGAATTTCCGAACAAAGCAATTACGAATAAAACCGAATCCGAAATAAATGATATCGCAAATAAGCGAATGCACGAATGCCTTCAGCATAATTCGTTCCGAAAAAAGTTACGAATGTACGAATCCATTCGAAGCACAATAACACCGTGCTCTGCTCTCTGCTTCTCCCTCACCGTGCTGAACTCCCTCTCAAAATGGTGTACAGGGGCGGAGGCTTTTGGCCCAAGTAAAAAACTAAAGTAAAATACGAGATTTCGATTTGTTACAAATAACCGCAATGTATTTAGAAAAGTATGAATCCATTCGAAGCACGTTAGGCATAATAGGCAGCGCCATTGTGAGAGAGACATGGAAAATTACGAATCAACGAACCCAAAAAAAAGTTACGAAAGTAGGAGTTGTGTCCAGAATCAACGAAAGTACGAATTATAAATCAACTAAAAATAAGGCTTGCATAAATACGAATCATTCCGATTCAAAGAAAAATGTCGCTTGCAAAAATACGAATTAGTCCGAAAACGAAAAATCCTGTTTAGCGAAATTACGAATGATTATGAATCAACAGGACCGAAAAGAAACTAAACTAAACTAAACAAATTTTTCCGTTGTGCACAAGTCTAATAAATATCACTCTCTCATAATCCCTCACCTCTATGGTCGGCTCTAGATTTATTCTTCAGGGATTGGTCACAATGTTCCCGATTCAGGAAAGGACAGACATCTCCATCCAATGATATGATTACAATGTGGTCAGATTTATCACTCCTTCTAGAAGTCTTATAATAGAGTCACTAATGTTTTACTGGTAAGGCTCACTGACCCACCAGGAAACGGTACCCATGGATTTAGTGGCCACTGGGCGTTGCATGCTGGTAATCATGGGTCTCACTGATTGGACTAAAGCTAAAATTGCTCTCTTCTATAACCAATGCCGCCATCTTGTATTATAACCAAATGTCATAGAGTACGTACACTTTATGTATTCATAATACTTGTGTGGATGTCTTTATTGATTAGCAGAACATCAGAAGATTTAAAGTGACTCTGAATACATCCCAGTGTACACCGGAGTCAGATTTACCACCTTCATTACACTCACCTCTCCAGTCAGCAGGCCGAGGATCTCCAGGGTGAGGTTCAATATCTTCTCATTCCGGGGAAATTCCTTCCTCTCATTCTTCACAAAACGTAAAGTCTGCTGATTGTCCATCATGACGTCCTTGTAGAGATCCTTGTGTCCTTCTAAATCCTCCCACTCCTCCATGGAGAAATAGACAGTGACATCCTGACACCTTATAGGAACCTGACACACACAATGATACAGTCACCATCCAGACACATCCCTTGTCTGTTACTGGATAATGTCCCAGAATTCCCGGCACCGCTCACCTCTCCTGTCAGCAGCTCCGTCATCTTCTTGGTGACTTCTAGAATCTTCTCCATGTTGTGTCTCTCAGGTTTTAGGGAATCACATGGAGGCACTGTGATGGTCATATGATCACCTGACTTCACAAGAGGAAATCTCTGTATTGGAGAACCAATAGGAATATCATGTTAGAATCCCAGAATCCTCCTCACCTCTCTGGTCAGGTCTGTGTATTATTAATAGAGATAAGAGTGATGTCATGTGACCTCCCAGAATCCCCCTCACCTCTCCGGTCAGGTCTATGTTTTATTAATAGAGATAAGAGTGATGTCATGTGACCTCCCAGAATCCTCCTCACCTCTCCGGTCAGGTCTGTGTATTATTAATAGAGATAAGAGGGATGTCATGTGACCTCCCAGAATCCTCCTCACCTCTGCGGTCAGGTCTGTGTTTTATTAATAGAGATAAGAGTGATGTCATGTGACCTCCCAGAATCCTCCTCACCTCTCCGGTCAGGTCTGTGTATTATTAATAGAGATAAGAGGGATGTCATGTGACCTCCCAGAATCCTCCTCACCTCTGCGGTCAGGTCTGTGTTTTATTAATAGAGATAAGTGTGATGTCATGTGACTTCCCAGAATCCTCCTCACCTCTGCGGTCAGGTCTGTGTTTTATTAATAGAGATAAGTGTGATGTCATGTGACTTCCCAGAGTCCTCCTCACCTCTGCGGTCAGGTCTGTGTTTTATTAATAGAGATAAGAGAGATGTCATGTGGACTCCCAGAATCCTCCTCACCTCTCCGGTCAGGTCTGTGTTTTATTACTAGAGATAAGAGTGATGTCATGTGACCTCCCAGAATCCTCCTCACCTCTGCGGTCAGCAGGTAGATGATCTCCAGGGTGAGGTTTAGTATCTTCTCAGTCATGTGACTCCGGTCCTCCTCCATCCTCATTCGAGCCATAACTTGTTTTTTACAGGTTTCTGCCTAGATAGGTAAAAATGATTATTGATAACGAATACGTGTATATATGAGTGGGGAAATGTTCTGACCCTAAAGGGGTTAATCTAGGTTTCCACACTATATATGTGTGTATCATCATCTGCTGGAGATAAAAGACGTCACAGTGACTATGGAGGAAGAGGACGGACATGAGGGGGGGTTACTGGGTGTAAATAGAAAATAAGATCTTATTACCTCCCCTGCTGCCATTTTCAGCAATGTCTCCTCTACTTCTTCCCAATTCACCTCTCACCTGGAACTTCCTGGCTCCATGTTACATCATTTCCTGTCTGTATCTGATATCACTTCCTGTCTTCCAAAGAGACTTCCTGTCTCTATGGTATAAGTGAGATCACCATCTTGTGGATCTCAGAGGAACTGCAGCCCTGAGAAACGCATCGCAGTGTTAACAGGTACTTGCGCTGTGTGTGTATGTACTGTATATCCTTATAGATGGGGTCATCTCCACTTAGGGTTGCTGCCTGTCCAGGATTCATCTGGACAGTCCAGGTTTTACATCATGTTTCTGGGTTTCTGACTGCCTGACACCTGTACACATTATTCTGAAGCATACTTGCCAGTGAGATGTCCTCAGTGCCTGCCACCAATGTGTCTTCCCCTCATCTCTGTCCCCAGTCCAAACTCCAGAGACCACAAACTGTCCACACTTCTCTGCTTACTACTGCTGGCCTCTGTCCCCCTCACTGATGTTCAGAGTTTACACATCGAGGCTTTAAGTGTCCAAAAACGGTAAGCAACTCTCAGGACAGACCACCAGCAGCTCCTCACTGCACACCAGACTACTCCCCCCTAGTGCACCCTGTTACCCTCCAGTCCACCCCTTTGTCTATATTACTGCACCCCTGTCCACTCCTGCATACTGTACACCAGGACACAAGTCAATTCATATAGATGTAGCGCCCTGTTCCTAAAGAATAGGGGTTATGTTGTAAATTTAGTTTGGCTGAGCTGTACACAGCTCAGATTGATTGTAAAAAGTTTAATTAGCTTCTGTTCCAACTTTGACTATGTTGTGTATTTCTCACTGTTGCCAGTAGGTGTCACTGGTGCCACAGGTCAGGATGAGAAATACAGCAAGCTGAACTGTATTGAATACTTTCTTTTCCCAGAAACAGCCCAGTAGGAGGTTCTTGGCCACTGTGCATTCTGGGAGAATGTATTTAAGGGGCAGATGCCATGTGTTCACTCTCTCTTACCTCAAGGCCCTGCTGGCCGGAGGCTGTGTTGCTGCAAGCTCTGCAAGTAGACCCTGTCTGGTGCCTACTGATTTTGAGGTGGTCCTAGGCTGTCTTGCCTGAGTGGAAGAAGCCAAGCTAAGCTGAGGAGATCCAGGGGAGGACCCTTTGCTGGAGAGAGCCAGGATGAAGGCTGGTCTCTCAGGAAGGGCCTGGCGACTCGGTTGGAGGACGCACCTAAGTTATTCTACCCTCACAGTACTGCCAGGTCGGCTTAAAGGTTCTGGTACTGTGAAGCTGTTCTACAAATCTACATTCAAGATCTGCTGAAAGAAAGCTGTTTTGTCCTTTGGATCCAAGAAATCCATCAGTGATCTGCTAAAGGTATCTGAAAACCTCCCCTAACCCTCTATCCTACTGCTATTTCCAAGTACTTATTAAAGCATTGAAAAATACTTAAGTGACTGGCGCCCGCATTTGTTCTACATTTCCCATTATAGCCATGAATTCAGCCCTGGGGTGGATGTAGGCCGCTCCCTGGTCTTTGAAGGTATCTTTCTGCCCCCCAGTAGACCCAGGAAACCCTGCTACATAGATATCATACTGTACACAAAAATAGAGAAGGTTCAACTGTATGCAGGAGCTCTATGTCCCCTTAGTCGAAAATATAGAAGGTTCAACTGCATGCAGGAGCTTTATGTCCCCTTAGTAGAAAATAGAGAAGTCCCAACTGTATGCAGGAGCTCTATGTCCCCTTAGTAGAAAATAGAAAAGTCCCAACTGTATGCAGGAGGTCTATGTCCCCTTAGCAGAAAATAGAGAAGTCCCAACTGTATGCAGAGAGAATGTCCCTTTTGTGTCCTGAATGCAGGAGACCCACCATGGCCATTGGAGCGTGGTTGAAGTGTGGACACTGTGGGGAGCCACTGGTGAAACTAGTATCCAGTGACCTGCCGCTGGTTATCTAAACAGTGATTCTGCAGACCAGAATGTGTGTGGGGGAGTCCCGGTCGGCCAGAGAGCATGGAGAGCCAGTGAGAAAGATGCTACAAAACCACAACCCAGCAGACGGCTGGGCATCCGTCATTACACCTGCGGAAGGGGCAAGAGGTCTGCCGCAATTCAGAGCCCAGGAACGGTTGAGCTATGTCCTGCAGTGCCTGAGGGTGCTGCCACTAAAGACCAAGCCATCCCACCAGAGCAGCCAGCTGCTGAAGTCCACCCCGTCACCCTCACTCAGAAGGAGCCAGATTGTGATGACTACTCGTCGTCAGATGAGCCAGTGGTGAGTGACATCGGAGGTAAGATAGATTGGAGGTCACCCAGACTGCAGGCTGAGTTTGGGCTCCCAGTGTCAGGGTTGGATGAGTGGTCTCTGGCCAGTGAGTTGGACCCAGAGTGAGACTGGGGGACTTTATAAAGATACAGAACTGGAAGCAGGACAGCCTGAGAGGGAAGCAGAACAGTCAGGGAAATGGAAATCTGAACAGGCTGAGTGGGCAGCGGAGGTCGAGCAGCTGCTATGCTGTGCAGAGGAACTTTAGCTGAAAAAAGCCTAAGCCCAACACCGGGTTCAATCTGGACCATCGGGTACTTGGGCCAGTACCCAGGCCCAGAATGCTGCCTGCAATAATTAGATTGTTAGGTCCTCACAAGCGTGTATTCATCCTGGACAAGGCAGGCTGAGGGAGCTTCCAAGGATCTCCCAGTTTCAGTGTGAAGTGCAGAAGAGGACCACCTTGGAGTTGGGGTTGGACTATCCCTTTTCCCCCCAAGAATATTATGGACACCATCGGGGCCTCCCACACCCAGTGGGCAGAGGAGGTTATGTGAAATTTTCTGCATGTCCCCAAGCCACAGAGGGGGCCCCAAACCAAAAAGCTTGGGCCCGATTCCAGGATTTAAGCTTTTCTTCCTCTCTCCTCAGCTCCAGCTTGGAGGCAGAGCCCACCAGCCGCGGGGGCCCCTCACAACTCCAGCTTCAACTTTCCATCTTCCACCTGACAGTACCAACCCTGCTGGCCAGGCTCTTCTATATTTATGAGCCCATCCAACCACCTTGTCAGGCCTCCTGCCTGGGGATTGGTCAGATTCTCATAAATATGCAGATCATTGACCCCTTACCTCCGCCTACTAGCATCTAGAACTTTCTGGTGGTTTCTAGAACCAGGGGGAAGAGCCAAAAGTCTGACCTGTAGAGTCCCCTAGAGCCTAATCTACATCTGAACCCACGGCAATTACCCAGACTCACTTAAGCTACAACGAGCCAGCTAAATTTTCTTATCACCTTTGTGCACTAGAGGGTGCTACAATTAAAAGGGTCCTCCAGATTCTGATAAGCCCTCTGCCCATAGACCCCCCCCACAACCACCGGCAAGGGCTGTTGGAAAGAGGCTCTCATCCTCATCAACATCGGGAGAAGGTAAGAGGGGCCATCCTTGAAATGCAACCTCCTTATTTGACGGCATGCAACCTAGTATGGCTTAGGGCACATTTGACCCCCATTTCTTGGACAGGCAGGCTGCATTTTTTTTTTATGTAATCTTTATTTATTACAAAATAATATGAATACAAAAGCACATCCAAAAATTGTTGAAGAGTAAGAACATATAACCTTGTGCAAGACACAAAAGTACAGCATACAACATAACTTAACTAGGAAACAGTCCCTTTAAAAGGGATATAGGCGGCTCAGTTGGCCCACATACTGACCAATGTAAATATATATACACAATATCAGGCAAACCCTGGGGTGAGCCCCGACAAGTCTACTGTAGTCATAAGTGCATGGGTATAATATCTCCGGGATTTGTAGGAAACCATGTCTGATGACGGGAACCAAGGGATCAATGTACAGAAGATTTGTTGGACGAGTGTGACAAGAATTAGCCCAGATGTGATCAATTCTGGCCATATTGTAACTAACAGAGTGATTTCCTATGATTGTCAGCTCCATCTAGTGGCCATAATGAAGTATTTTTCCTGAAATTCCTCCATCTGTAAAAATATTGTGATACAGAATTATGGACACTAGCTGGAGGTAATGATCATAAAAGATCACTGAGTTATATAAAATATGGACAATATTCATCCTGGCTGAACAAACCTGTGCCACATTCCATCAACTATTTGTTTTCTTATTCATAATAGAACCTCTAAATCTCCATACCACAAAATGTACTCAGCCAATGAGAGGTAATGACTCCATTTTTATTTTAAAAGGCCTAGAGAACTGCCCTTTAAGTGGTGGGGTTAACGCGTTTCGTCCTGGAAGACGACTTGAGAAAACAGACCTCTTGCAGTAGTTTACGCCACAAAATGTACTCAGCCAATGAGAGGTAATGACTCCATTTTTATTTTTCTCCTGCTATCAATGGCCAACACGGTACAACACTTCATCCATGTCTTTGGTGATCTCTCATCTCCTTATGAACTGTTTCTTACATGATGAAGATCAGCCATGGAGTATATCTGAGGTGTATATCAGGGTGTGCTTCTTCCCCACATGTCCAGCAACATTCATATACAAGACATTTCCCACACTCAAGGCACGAATACACCTCAGGGGTTGTGTGGGACCCCTGATGTACAGGAAGACAGGACTTCAGTGAGGAACATTTGCCTCACGCAAGACAGGAATACGGCTTCTCCTCCGTGTGCAATCTCTGATGTCTGTAAAGATCGGCCTTATGTGAAAAACATTTCCCGCACTCAGGACAGGAATACGACTTCTCCCCAGTGTAAGATCTCTGATGTCTGTAAAGACTGGACCTCTGTGAAAAATATTCCCCGCACTCAGGACAGGAATTTGGTTTTTCCCCCGTATGCAATGTCTGATGTATGTAAAGATTTGGCTTTTTTAAAAAACATTTTCCACAGTCAGAACAGGAATACGGCTTCTCACCCGTGTATAATCTCTGGTGTCTGTCAAGATTAGACTTGTTTGGAAAACATTTCCCACACTCAGGTCAGGAATGTGGCTTCTCACCCGTGTGAGATCTCTGATGTCTGCAAAGACTGAACTTCTGTGAAAAATATTTCCCACACTCAGGACAGGAATACGGCTTCTCACCCGTGTGTAATCTATGGTGTCTGTCAAGATTAGACTTGTCTGAAAAACATTTCCCACACTCAGGACAGGAATACGGCTTCTCCTCCGTGTGCAATCTCTGATGTCTGTAAAGATCGGACTTCTGTGAATAACATTTCCCACACTCAGGACAGGAATACGGCTTCTCCCCCGTGTGAGATCTCTTATGTCTGTAAAGACTGGACTTCTGTGAAAAATATTTCCCACACTCAGGACAGGAATATGGTTTTTCCCCCGTGTGCAATCTCTGATGTGTGTAAAGAGTGGACTTCCCTAAAAAACATTTCCCGCACTCAGCACAGGAATACAGCTTCTCCCCCGTGTGAGACCTCTGATGTAAGACAAGCTGTGATTTGTATACAAAACATTTCCCGCACTCAGAACAGGAAAATGGCTTCTCACCCGTGTGTAATCTCTGGTGTCTGTCAAGATTAGATTTGTCTGAAAAACATTTCCCACACTCAGGACAGGAATACGGCTTCTCCCCTGTGTGAGACCTCTGATGTAAGACAAGCTGTGATTTGTATACAAAACATTTCCCGCACTCAGTACAGGAAAACCACCTATCTGTTGGAAGGACGGCACCGTCCCGCACAGTCTGAGGTTCCCCGGGATAAGAGGAATACGATGGTCCGGCACCGTCCCGCACAGTCTGCGGTTCCTCAGGATAAGAGAAATACGATGGTCCGGCACCGTCCCGCACAGTCTGAGGTTCCTCAGGATAAGAGGAATACGATGGCCCGGCACCGTCCCGCACAGTCTGAGGTTCCTCAGGATAAGAGGAATACGATGGTCCGGCACCGTCCCGCACAGTCTGAGGTTCCTCAGGATAAGAGGAATACGATGGTCCGGCACCGTCCCGCACAGTCTGAGGCTCCTCAGGATAGGAGGAATACGATGGTCCGGCACCGTCCCGCACAGTCTGAGGCTCCTCAGGATAAGAGGAATACGATGGTCCGGCACCGTCCCGCACAGTCTGAGGTTCCTCAGGATAAGAGGAATACGATGGTCCGGCACCGTCCCGCACAGTCTGAGGTTCCTCAGGATAAGAGGAATACGATGGTCCGGCACCGTCCCGCACAGTCTGAGGTTCCTCGGGATAAGAGGAATACGATGGTCCGGCACCGTCCCGCACAGTCTGAGGTTCCTCAGGATAAGAGGAATACGATGGGCCGGCACCGTCCCGCACAGTCTGAGGTTCCTCAGGATAAGAGGAATACGATGGGCCGGCACCGTCCCGCACAGTCTGAGGTTCCTCAGGATAAGAGGAATACGATGGTCCGGCACCGTCCCGCACAGTCTGAGGTTCCTCAGGATAAGAGGAATATGATGGTCCATCTACACTGTGTGGTGCCGGATGGACATTTGAGGTAGTCGGGTTTTCTCCTGGACTATACTGTGTGATGTCCTCATCTTCTACTTTACAGTCTGGAGACAATGTGAGACAATCCTCTGAGGTTTTCCTCATCTCCCGTCCATCTACTAAAATAGAAATACAAAGATTATTACTAGACATGAGCTGATTGGTTCCCCTAAAGCAGGACTCCGCCCACATCAGGCAGCTTTGTCTCTGAGGATCTTACAATTCCCCCCTCAAGGTAACTAGTAAATGGCTCCTCTGATCTCCTACCAGTTCATTTCTTTATTCATGGACCTTAGTCAGAGAGTGAGGAAACAACGAGAACTGTCTTTTATAAGAGTGACAGTGAGCACTATGTAGTCTCTTTATCTCTAGTATCAGAAGCTGGCTGCTTAGAGGAGGCTTCATCTACATGTACCTGGAGGTGTGTGATTTCATGCTGGTTATGTCCTCTTGTTATTTAGCAATGGGGTCCTTCTGAAGTGGTGAGAGTACACCCGGAGGTGCATGAGGGTATTGCAGATTGGCGCACTGTCAGCTTATTGTCTGTGACACGAGAAGGTGGATTTGTGGCACATTCATGTTTATTGTGAATTATAAAACTCTTTGGGACTGTTCACCAGTAGAGTTGGGCGAATAGCTCGAGCTGAGCAAAAGTTTGCCCCGTAAAGAGTGCCCCCTTCTCCTGTGTTGACCATAAAGTGAATAACTCAATGCCAAGTTGACCAACACCACTACCCAGGGTTGTCAGGGACAAGGGCCTCTTCCCATCGACATGGGGACAAGAAGCTTTGGGGTGGGGGGTGCAGAGCTCCTCCCACCCCAAAACACTCCCCCAAGTTGAGTGCATGTGGCCTGGTATGGTTCAGTGGGGGTAGGGGCCCCGTGCCATTTTTTTGGGGCGTGGGGCTACGCTTAAAACCCATACCAGACCCAAAGGTCTAGGTATTGCTGGAAATGATATGGTATTGCCGGTAGGGTTTCACCAGTACCGATACTCAGTACTTGCCCGAATACTTGTATTCGGGCAAATGCTCCCGATGCTTCACCCGATACCTTGGCATGCAGAGGCTCCCGGAAGTCAGTGGGCAGAGTGGAGCACGAGTCCTGGCACAATGAGAGCGAGTCCTTGCAGCGCAAGGTAAGCTTATAGGTCAGGGGTGTGGGTCGTAGCCGCATGTGCCGCCCATCAGAATCGGTGACCCGGACCGGCAGAATCATTAACGGAAGTGACGGCCCGTGTCTCCGTCAGAGACTGTACACCGCGCCG
Source organism: Rana muscosa (assembly GCA_029206835.1). Taxonomy (NCBI): domain Eukaryota; kingdom Metazoa; phylum Chordata; class Amphibia; order Anura; family Ranidae; genus Rana; species Rana muscosa. The sequence continues at coordinate 417,884,109 of CM055123.1, read as the reverse complement.
CTCATCTTGGTACACCCTGCACTCGGCCTCAGTAGGCTTTCAGTCACAAGGCATGTTCACTAACTATATGGGCTGGGTGTAACAAGATGTCCGCTGCTGCTTTCTGACTAGGCTTACTGAGGCCGAGTGCAGGGTGTACCAAGATGGGCTCTTGTATACTCTACTCTTTATCGATTACATTTTATCATGCCAGGCTGCCAGCAATTATCAGTGCTGCATTTCATTGCCACTGCCTACCAATCAGTTCCACCTATCATTGCCCATAAGTGCCACCTATCAGTGCTGCAAATCAGGGCCCATCAGTCGTGCCACATACCAGTGCCCATAAGTGCTACCTATCAGAGCCCATCAGTGCCAGCCATCAGTGCTGCATATCAGTGCTGCATATCAGTGCCAGTCATCAATGCAGACTCATCAGCACACATTAGTGAAGGAGAAGAAGTTCCTAATTTCAACATTTTCTGACAAACGAAGAAAAACGTTTCTTTTGCAAAAAATAAAACCAAGCGGTGTTTAAATAAATACCACCAAAATAAGCTCTATTTGTGTGAAAAAACTGATTAAAAAATGTATTCGGGTACAGTCACATGACCTTAAAAAGTATCGGTAATCAGTATCGGCGAGTACTTGAAAAAAGTATCGGCACTTGTCTTAAAAAAGTCGTATCTGTGCAACCCTAATTGCCGACAATTTAAAGTCATTTATTTTTCCTTATAAATGTCAGTTTTGCTGCAGCAGGTTCTATACATGGTGCAGATGCACCACTTTACAGTCAGACTAAGGGGACCCCCCAGGCACTATATTTAATGGGATTTTTCATTTTTATTGTTTCAATTTAAGCATCATTAAAATCACTGCTCCTTTAAAAACATTTTTCATTAAAACATGTCCCCCAGGGCAGTACCCGGACCCCCATACCCCTTTTTATGGCTAATAACTTGCATACTAGCCTTCAAAATGGGCACTTTTGATTTTTCAAGTTCAGGTCCCATAGACTTTAATAGAGAAAATAGTGTAGGGGTCAGGACTATGTAATGTACAACATAGAGTATATAGTGTTATGGTCAGGACTCATAATATTGGTGGCTGAAATATTTACTGGAGACAAGTTGCAGAGGTCCCACAACGCTGCCTCCCATCTCCTGAGACTGCACTCAGTGACTTGTGTCTGAGACTATACAGACATATGAGTGGAAAGGAAAATGTAGCGCTGATTTATATAGGAGAGATATTGCTATCTCACTAAGTAAAGTGTACCCCACTGGGTTTGTACAGTGAAAAAATATATATATATATATATATATATATATATATATATGTGTATGTGTGTGCTTATAAGTCCACATAACAAAGAAAGAAGCAAAAAACATAAATGTAAATTGTCCATCAACATAAAGTGAAAATAGACGTGTAACCGCGTAGATCATCACATGGAACTTTCTTTCAAATGGGTAAGGAGAGACTGAATAAGCTTACCGGAACAGGTGGATCTACCTGTCAGCGAAAGCAGATCATTCAGGCATATGAAATCCCAACGGCAAGTAGGCTCGGCTTGTCTGAAGACTCTGGATAGTAGAAACCACAAACACAGCCCCTGGACCCGACAGTCCACGGCTGGAAATCCTAGGTAGATAATATCCTGGACTTGTGGAAAACTCAGAGTTCCCAGGGTATCCACCCTGTTTTCAGAGGGTGTTGAGACAGCTCCAGATGGGAAAACTCATTGCAGGATCAGTAAAGGGCACGATAAAACAACTCAAAAAACGTAATCCGCCAGAACATGGAAGGAGAAAGAAAAACGACACTCCAACGGTGCAGGTCAAAAAGTGTGGGGTTTAATGTAATAAAACATTAAAAGTGATCACAGGTAACAAATTAAAAGCAATAAGGGGAGTGGTGTACCAAAGAGCGATGCGTTTCGTCCGACTAGGACTTCTACTGGGGCATCTACCTGCTCACCCATATTGCACATATATTTAGAAGAAAACACTCCAAAATAGACTGAAAACTGACCAGTCGAGTTTCCAAATGTAGGTCAATGATTGGTGGAGAGCCGACCACATGGTCTACTACGTTTGCAGCCTCCAACCGTGAACCAATAGAAAAAGACTGCTGAGAAGACCTTTCCAGGTCAGCCTTGACTGAAGGCTTGTACCCGGAAGTGACCTCAATCAAGCACATGGTAAAAAGACTTAAAAAAGCCCGCGAAAATCGGGAAGGGGGGGGGGCACGCGGTGATTGACACCCACGTGACCGTTCTTCCTCCTGAATTGGCAGGGCTGTATATATAAGTGACCAATAAAACCACATAATATTGCTCCCTAACAGACACCTGGCCAGATAAAGTACTGGCAATGCGGGCCTCTTTGGAGACCAGAACTGGTCCTTTGGGCCAGATATATAGACAACATCCTCCTCCTATGGAAAGGAGACCATGGATCATTGAATGATTTCATATCCCTGCTCAACTCCAATGACAGAGGTATACGTCTGAGCCATGAGGCTAGCTCTACCTCTGTACATTTTTTGGATCTTGAGATCAAGGTGGTCGACCATCATTTGGAGTTCTCCACCTACTTCAAACCTACAGACCGCAACGGGTACATCCCGGTTAATAGCTGTCACCATCCACAGTGGCTTAAGTCCGTACCTCGCAGGCTTTTTCTCCGATTACGGAGAAACTGTACCAGAGTGGAGGACTTCACCACCCAATCTGCTATTCTGAAGAACAGATTTGTGGAGAAGGGCTATGTATCTAGTGACCTTGATGTTGAAATCTCACGGATCTCACGGAATCGATCGGAGTTCACTAATACAGGTGTGCCCCAAAAAGGCCAAAGACGACAAATTTAGATGGTCGTTCTTCACTACATACTCGGTTCAAACCAGACAAATCAAAGAAATCTTCAAAAAACATTGGGGTGTCCTCCAGAACGACAGGCTATTAGGACCAGCACTGCCAAAACGAGCTGGCCTTATTTTTAGGGGTGCTATATCTATTTAAGGACAGATTGCGCCTAATATCATAGATCCCCCTGAAAGGGTCACGTTCTTTCAAGATTGCAAGGGCTATTTTCCCTGCCACAGGTGCAATGTGTGTCTGCATAACACCAGCGGCAGACGTAAAAGTGAGACGTTCCAGTCAACGGTTACCTTACAGGTGTACTAGATGAAGCGCTTCGCTACGTGTGCTACACAGTACATTGTCTATCTTTTGACTTGCCCCTAAAAAAAGGCGATATGTAGGGCGTACGATCAGGACCTTCACTACCTGGGTAAATGAACACAATATTAATCTTAAGAACGGCAAGACCAATCATAGTGTTCCCCGTCACTATTTACAGCACCACAATCGTGACCCTATGGGAACACAATTTCTGGTGATTGACCAATTTGTTTCCCACTGGAGAGGAGAGTCCCGTGTGCGTGGAGTGTCTCGCCTAGAAACTTTTTGGATTTATGAGCTCCGTACCTACTCGCTATTCGGCATGAATGTAGAGTGGGATATAATTTCTTTTATTAATTTGGCCTAAATATTTTTTATGTGACACATTCAAGCTTTTTATTCTTAAATCAGGTTTTGTTGTTATACATGATTTTTTATTCGAAGATTTGGTTTGGGTGTTGGTATCTGTTATTATTATTCTTGTTCAAGTGTATCTATTTTTTTGTAAAAAAATTTGGACTATTTTTGTTTTTCCATGAGGTTGTTTAGTTCCCTTTTAGGATATATTTCCAGCCTTTGTTTATTACAAGTCCCGTTCATGTCTGGCTTGTTGAAATTTTGTCCATCCCCACAAGATGGCGTTGTTCCACCTACATCTGGACATCTTCGGTGATCCGGCCTATCGCGGGCGCATTTTTTCACACTTCCGCCCGTCATTGAGCTTTCCAGGGCCTCGCACTGCGCTCCACCGCTGTGTGGCCGCATGACTGTTGCGACGTCTCTTTATGCGTCGTGACGTCATGCATGCTGCTCGGCGTTGTGCCCCAGTTGAGCATGTCCGGTGCTGTGTACGTGTGCACATGTCGTGGCGTGTGAGACGCTGCAATGAGGCACACGCGGCTGTCTGCTTGACGTGGTGTGGGCGTGACGGTTGCCGCGTCGCGTCATTGCTGGTCTGGCCTCTCTCGATGTGGCTGACACGTGACGTCATGACGTGGGGCGGTCCCCGCATTGCCAGTACTTAATCTGGCCAGGTGTCTGTTAGGGAGCAATATTATGTGGTTTTATTGGTCACTTATATATACAGCCCTGCCAATTCGGGAGGAAGAACAGTCACGTGGGTGTCAATCACCCCCTCCCCCTTCCCGGTTTTCGCAGTCTTTTTACCATGTGCTTGATTGAGGTCACTTCCGGGTACAAGCCTTCAGTCAGGGCTGACCTAGGAAGGACTTCTCAGCAGTCTTTTTCTATTGGTTCATGGTTGGAGGCTGTGAGCATAGTAGATCATGTGGTCGGCTCTCCACCAATCATTGACCTACATTTGGAAACTCGACTGATTGGTCAGTTTTCAGTCTATTTTGGAGTGTTTTCTTATAAATATATGTGCAATATGGGGGAGCAGGTAGATGCCCCAGTAGAAGTCCTAGTCGGACGAAACGCGTCGGGCTTTGGTACACCACTCCCCATTTTGCTTTTACTTTGTTACCTGTGATCACTTTTAATGTTTTCTTGGTTTTATTACATTAAAACGCACATTTTTTTACCTGCACCATTGAAGCGTCATTTTTCTTTCTCCTTCCATCGTGCCCTTTACTGATCCTGCAAGGGGTTTTCCCATCTGGAGCTGTCTCAACACCCTCTGAAAACAGGGTGGATACCCTGTGAACTCTGAGTTTTCCACAAGTCCAGTATATTATCTACCTAGGATTTCCAGCCGTGGACTGTCGGGTCCAGGGGCTGCGTTTGTGGTTTCTACTATCCAGAGTCTTCAGACAAGCCGAGCCTACTTGCTGTTGGGATTTCATATGCCTGAATGATCTGCGGTCGCTGACAGGTAGATCCACCTGTTCCGGTAAGCGTATTCAGTCTCTTCTTACCCATTTGAAAGAAAGTTCCATGTGATGATCTACACGGTTACACGTCTATTTTCACCGGCATTTTTCACTTTATGTTGATGGACAATTTACATTTATGTTTTTTGCTTCTTTCTTTGTTATGTGGACTTATAAGCACACACACACACACACATATATATATATATTTTTTTCACTGTACAAACCCAGTGGGATACACTTTACTTAGTGAGATAGCAACATCTCTCCTATATAACCCAGCAATACATTTTCCTTTCCACTCACTTTTCGAATTTTAGTCACATTCTTGTGTAGCTGCTTATTTTACATATTTTTATTTTTTGACTTTAGACTAGCGCACTATTTATTTTTTCCACTTATACAGACATATCCCTCCACCCGGCACAGCCAGCAAACAACAGAGCAAGTAACCCGGGAGAATTGTTCTGTCAGAGATCTTGCTAGACCCGGGCATGGGGGAGAAATCCGAAGGCACATAAGTTAGGTGCCTTGTTCGAGTTTTGCCACCAGCTGAACCCCAGAATCTCCATAAATCCAGTCTGGATACATAAATTGTGTCTGCAGCACAGAGAAGGAAGATTATCCGAGAGAAATACAGGAATACAGGACGGGGAACACAGCTCAGGAAAGTGACCAGGGGATTACAGGCTGATATCACCCAGCCCCCGCCCTACTCTGGACCAATCAGTGAGCAGTATGGGTGGAGGAATAGATTTAGTGTTAATGACCCACCTGTGCTGATCTCTGTAGGAGTGTCCTCCTCTATAAATGTCCCCGTTATTCCATCCTCCTCCATAGACTGCTGATCATCCCTCACATACCTCTCTTCTTCTTCTGATTTCACCTCAAATTCCATATCGATTGGATCTCCACTCTAAACCAAGAAAATGAGAGAGAAAATCATCTGTAAGATATAAGCTTTATTATTGTGACATCACACAAAAAATCCGCACATCGTCTCCATGAGTCTGTTTTATAATCTCCGTCCCACCAACCTTGTAACAGTGGGGGATGGTGTGACCTTCCTGTGTGGAATCCCGGGAATACAGAGGACGGGGACATCTCTCTGGTGGGTTCCTGGTATTAGGTGGCTCCATCACATCCTTGTGTCCTTCTGAATACTCCTCCATCACTCCATACTCCTCATCCTCCTCTTTATACTCTTCTTTTACAACAATATTATTTTTTTCATTCTGAAAGATGTAATAAAATATTCATTGTAACAAATATACTTGTATATAAATCATAATGACCAATAATTGTTCCTCATCTACCTGATGATGGTGGGGGATGGTGTGACCTTCCTGTGTGGAATCCCGGGAATACAGAGGACGGGGACATCTCTCTGGTGGGTTCCCATTACTGGATCCATCTGTAGGAAACACACACACTGACTGAATACATTGTTTCTATGTGTTTATCAGATGATGGGGGATCTAGGTGGAGCCTCCGTACTGCTCTCTCCTTTACAATAAAGTCTCCTCTTACCCGGTGATGTGAGGGGCGGCTGATTCTCCATCATGACGTCCTTGTAGAGATCCTTGTGTCCTTCTAAATACTAAATAAATAGACAGTGACATCCTGACACCTTATAGGAACCTGACACACACAATGATACAGTCACCATCCAGACACATCCCTTGTCTGTTACTGGATAATGTCCCAGAATTCCCGGCACCGCTCACCTCTCCTGTCAGCAACTCCATCATCTTCTTGGTGACTTCTAGAATCTTCTCCATGTTGTGTCTCTCAGGGTTTAGGGAGTCACATGGAGGCACTGTGATGGTCATGTGATCACCGGACTTCGCAAGAGGAAATCTCTGTATTGGGGAACCAATAGGAATATCATGTTAGACTCCCAGAATCCTCCTCACCTCTCCGGTCAGGTCTGTGTATTATTAATAGAGATAAGAGTGATGTCATGTGACCTCCCAGAATCCTCCTCACCTCTCCGGTCAGGTCTGTTTTATTAATAGAGATAAGAGTGATGTCATGTGATCTCCCAGAATCCTCCTCACCTCTCCGGTCAGGTCTGTGTATTACTAATAGAGATAAGAGTGATGTCATGTGACCTCCCAGAATCCTCCTCACCTCTCCGGTCAGGTCTGTGTTTTATTAATAGAGATAAGAGTGATGTCATGTGACTTCCCAGAATCCTCCTCACCTCTCCGGTCAGGTCTGTGTATTATTAATAGAGATAAGAGTGATGTCATGTGACCTCCCAGAATCCCCCTCACCTCTCCGGTCAGGTCTGTGTATTATTAATAGAGATAAGAGTGATGTCATGTGACCTCCCAGAATCCTCCTCACCTCTCCGGTCAGGTCTGTGTTTTATTAATAGAGATAAAAGTGATGTCATGTGACCTCCCAGAATCCTCCTCACCTCTCCGGTCAGGTCGGTGTTTTATTAATAGAGATAAGAGTGATGTCATGTGACCTCCCAGAATCCTCCTCACCTCTCCGGTCAGCAGGTAGATGATCTCCAGGGTGAGGTTTAGTATCTTCTCAGTCATGTGACTCTGGTCCTCCTCCATCTTCATTCGAGCCATAATTTGATATTTACAGGTTTCTGCCTAGATAGGTAAAAATTATTATTGATAACGAATACGTGTATATATGAGTGGGGAAATGTTCTGACCCTAAAGGGGTTAATCTAGGTTTCCACACTATATATGTGTGTTTCATCATCTGCTGGAGATAAAAGACGTCACAGTGACTATGGAGGAAGAGGACGGACATGACGGGGGGTTACTGGGTGTAAATAGAAAATACGATCTTATTACCTCCTCTGCTGCCATTTCCAGCAATGTCTCCTCTCTACTTCCTCCCAACTCACCTCTCACCTGGAACTTCTTGTCTGTATCTGATATCACTTCCTGTTTTTCATAGAGACTTCCTGTCTCTATGGTATAAGTGAGATCTCCACCTTGTGGAGCTCAGAGGAACTGCAGCCCAGAGAAACGCATCGTAGTGTGAACACGTACTTGCGCTGTGTGTGTGTATGTACTGTATATCCTTATAGATGGGGTCATCTCCACTTAGGGTTGCTACCTGTCCAGGATACATCAGGACAGTCCAGGTTTTACATCATGTGTCTGGGTTTCCGACTGCCTGACACCTGTACACATTATTCTAAAGCATACTTGCCAGTGAGATGTCCTCAGTGCCTGCCACCAATGTGTCTTCCCCTCATCTCTGTTCCCAGTCCAAACTCCAGAGACAACAAACTGTCCACACTTCTCTGCTTACTACTGCTGGCCTCTGTCCCCCTCACTGATGTTCAGAGTTTACACATCGAGGCTTTAAGTGTCCAAAAACGGTAAGCAACTCTCAGGACAGACCACCAGCAGCTCCTCACTGCACACCAGACTACTCCCCCCTAGTGCACCCTGTTACCCTCCAGTCCACCCCTTTGTCTATATTACTGCACCCCTGTCCACTCCTGCATACTGTACACCAGGACACAAGTCATTCCATATAGATATCATACTGTACACCACAACACAAGTCATTCCATATAGATATCATACTGTACACCACAACACACGTCATTCCATATAGATATCATACTGTACACCACAACACAAGTCATTCCATATAGATATCATACTGTACACCACGACACAAGTCATTCCATATAGATATCATACTGTACACCACGACACAAGTCATTCCATATAGATATCATACTGTACACCAGGACACAAGTCATTCCATATAGATATCATACTGTACACCAGGACACACGTCATTCCATATAGATATCATACTGTACACCAGGACACAAGTCATTCCATATAGATATCATACTGTACACCACGACACAAGTCATTCCATATAGATATCATACTGTACACCACGACACAAGTCATTCCATATAGATATCATACTGTACACCACGACACAAGTCATTCCATATAGATATCATACTGTACACCAGGACACAAGTCATTCCATATAGATATCATACTGTACACCAGGACACATGTCATTCCATATAGATATCATACTGTACACCAGGACACAAGTCATTCCATATAGATATCATACTGTACACCACAACACAAGTCATTCCATATAGATATCATACTGTACACCACAACACACGTCATTCCATATAGATATCATACTGTACACCACAACACAAGTCATTCCATATAGATATCATACTGTACACCACGACACAAGTCATTCCATATAGATATCATACTGTACACCACGACACAAGTCATTCCATATAGATATCATACTGTACACCAGGACACAAGTCATTCCATATAGATATCATACTGTACACCAGACACACGTCATTCCATATAGATATCATACTGTACACCAGGACACACGTCATTCCATATAGATATCATACTGTACACCAGGACACAAGTCATTCCATATAGATATCATACTGTACACCAGGACACACGTCATTCCATATAGATATCATACTGTACACCAGGACACAAGTCATTCCATATAGATATCATACTGTACACCAGGACACACGTCATTCCATATAGATATCATACTGTACACCAGGACACAAGTCATTCCATATAGATATCATACTGTACACAGGACACAAGTCATTCCATATAGATATCATACTGTACACCAGGACACAAGTCATTCCATATAGATATCATACTGTACACAGGACACAAGTCATTCCATATAGATATCATACTGTACACCAGGACACACGTCATTCCATATAGATATCATACTGTACACCACGACACAAGTTATTCCATATAGATATCATACTGTACACCAGGACACACGTCATTCCATATAGATATCATACTGTACACCAGGACACACGTCATTCCATATAGATATCATACTGTACACCAGGACACACGTCATTCCATATAGATATCATACTGTACACCACGACACAAGTCATTCCATATAGATATCATACTGTACACCACGACACAAGTCATTCCATATAGATATCATACTGTACACCAGGACACAAGTCATTCCATATAGATATCATACTGTACACAGGACACAAGTCATTCCATATAGATATCATACTGTACACCAGGACACAAGTCATTCCATATAGATATCATACTGTACACCAGGACACACGTCATTCCATATAGATATCATACTGTACACCAGGACACACGTCATTCCATATAGATATCATACTGTACACCAGGACACACGTCATTCCATATAGATATCATACTGCACACCAGGACACAAGTCATTCCATATAGATATCATACTGTACACCAGGACACAAGTCATTCCATATAGATATCATACTGTACACAGGACACAAGTCATTCCATATAGATATCATACTGTACACCAGGACACAAGTCATTCCATATAGATATCATACTGTACACCAGGACACAAGTCATTCCATATAGATATCATACTGTACACCAGGACACACGTCATTCCATATAGATATCATACTGTACACCAGGACACACGTCATTCCATATAGATATCATACTGTACACCAGGACACAAGTCATTCCATATAGATATCATACTGTACACCAGGACACAAGTCATTCCATATAGATATCATACTGTACACCACGACACAAGTCATTCCATATAGATATCATACTGTACACCAGGACACAAGTCATTCCATATAGATATCATACTGTACACCACGACACAAGTCATTCCATATAGATATCATACTGTACACCACGACACAAGTCATTCCATATAGATATCATACTGTACACCAGGACACAAGTCATTCCATATAGATATCATACTGTACACCACGACACAAGTCATTCCATATAGATATCATACTGTACACCAGGACACAAGTCATTCCATATAGATATCATACTGTACACCACGACACAAGTCATTCCATATAGATATCATACTGTACACCACGACACAAGTCATTCCATATAGATATCATACTGTACACCAGGACACAAGTCATTCCATATAGATATCATACTGTACACCAGGACACAAGTCATTCCATATAGATATCATACTGTACACCAGGACACAAGTCATTCCACATAGATATCATACTGTACACAGGACACAAGTCATTCCATATAGATATCATACTGTACACCACGACACAAGTCATTCCATATAGATATCATACTGTACACCAGGACACAAGTCATTCCATATAGATATCATACTGTACACCAGGACACAAGTCATTCCATATAGATATCATACTGTACACCAGGACACACGTCATTCCATATAGATATCATACTGTACACCAGGACACACGTCATTCCATATAGATATCATACTGTACACCAGGACACACGTCATTCCATATAGATATCATACTGTACATCACGACACAAGTCATTCCATATAGATATCATACTGTACACCAGGACACAAGTCATTCCATATAGATATCATACTGTACACAGGACACAAGTCATTCCATATAGATATCATACTGTACACCAGGACACACGTCATTCCATATAGATATCATACTGTACACCAGGACACAAGTCATTCCATATAGATATCATACTGTACACCAGGACACACGTCATTCCATATAGATATCATACTGTACACCAGGACACAAGTCATTCCATATAGATATCATACTGTACACAGGACACAAGTCATTCCATATAGATATCATACTGTACACCAGGACACAAGTCATTCCATATAGATATCATACTGTACACAGGACACAAGTCATTCCATATAGATATCATACTGTACACCAGGACACACGTCATTCCATATAGATATCATACTGTACACCACGACACAAGTTATTCCATATAGATATCATACTGTACACCAGGACACACGTCATTCCATATAGATATCATACTGTACACCAGGACACACGTCATTCCATATAGATATCATACTGTACACCAGGACACACGTCATTCCATATAGATATCATACTGTACACCACGACACAAGTCATTCCATATAGATATCATACTGTACACCACGACACAAGTCATTCCATATAGATATCATACTGTACACCAGGACACAAGTCATTCCATATAGATATCATACTGTACACAGGACACAAGTCATTCCATATAGATATCATACTGTACACCAGGACACAAGTCATTCCATATAGATATCATACTGTACACCAGGACACACGTCATTCCATATAGATATCATACTGTACACCAGGACACACGTCATTCCATATAGATATCATACTGTACACCAGGACACACGTCATTCCATATAGATATCATACTGCACACCAGGACACAAGTCATTCCATATAGATATCATACTGTACACCAGGACACAAGTCATTCCATATAGATATCATACTGTACACAGGACACAAGTCATTCCATATAGATATCATACTGTACACCAGGACACAAGTCATTCCATATAGATATCATACTGTACACCAGGACACAAGTCATTCCATATAGATATCATACTGTACACCAGGACACACGTCATTCCATATAGATATCATACTGTACACCAGGACACACGTCATTCCATATAGATATCATACTGTACACCAGGACACAAGTCATTCCATATAGATATCATACTGTACACCAGGACACAAGTCATTCCATATAGATATCATACTGTACACCACGACACAAGTCATTCCATATAGATATCATACTGTACACCAGGACACAAGTCATTCCATATAGATATCATACTGTACACCACGACACAAGTCATTCCATATAGATATCATACTGTACACCACGACACAAGTCATTCCATATAGATATCATACTGTACACCAGGACACAAGTCATTCCATATAGATATCATACTGTACACCACGACACAAGTCATTCCATATAGATATCATACTGTACACCAGGACACAAGTCATTCCATATAGATATCATACTGTACACCACGACACAAGTCATTCCATATAGATATCATACTGTACACCACGACACAAGTCATTCCATATAGATATCATACTGTACACCAGGACACAAGTCATTCCATATAGATATCATACTGTACACCAGGACACAAGTCATTCCATATAGATATCATACTGTACACCAGGACACAAGTCATTCCACATAGATATCATACTGTACACAGGACACAAGTCATTCCATATAGATATCATACTGTACACCACGACACAAGTCATTCCATATAGATATCATACTGTACACCAGGACACAAGTCATTCCATATAGATATCATACTGTACACCAGGACACAAGTCATTCCATATAGATATCATACTGTACACCAGGACACACGTCATTCCATATAGATATCATACTGTACACCAGGACACACGTCATTCCATATAGATATCATACTGTACACCAGGACACACGTCATTCCATATAGATATCATACTGTACATCACGACACAAGTCATTCCATATAGATATCATACTGTACACCAGGACACAAGTCATTCCATATAGATATCATACTGTACACAGGACACAAGTCATTCCATATAGATATCATACTGTACACCAGGACACACGTCATTCCATATAGATATCATACTGTACACCAGGACACAAGTCATTCCATATAGATATCATACTGTACACCACGACACAAGTCATTCCATATAGATATCATACTGTACACCAGGACACAGGTCATTCCATATAGATATCATACTGTACACCACGACACAAGTCATTCCATATAGATATCATACTGTACACCAGGACACAAGTCATTCCATATAGATATCATACTGTACACCAGGACACAAGTCATTCCATATAGATATCATACTGTACACCAGGACACAAGTCATTCCACATAGATATCATACTGTACACAGGACACAAGTCATTCCATATAGATATCATACTGTACACCACGACACAAGTCATTCCATATAGATATCATACTGTACACCAGGACACAAGTCATTCCATATAGATATCATACTGTACACCAGGACACAAGTCATTCCATATAGATATCATACTGTACACCAGGACACAAGTCATTCCATATAGATATCATACTGTACACCAGGACACAAGTCATTCCATATAGATATCATACTGTACACCACGACACACGTCATTCCATATAGATATCATACTGTACATCACGACACAAGTCATTCCATATAGATATCATACTGTACACCAGGACACAAGTCATTCCATATAGATATCATACTGTACACCAGGACACAAGTCATTCCATATAGATATCATACTGTACACCAGGACACACGTCATTCCATATAGATATCATACTGTACACCAGGACACACGTCATTCCATATAGATATCATACTGTACACCACGACACAAGTCATTCCATATAGATATCATACTGTACACCACGACACAAGTCATTCCATATAGATATCATACTGTACACCAGGACACAAGTCATTCCATATAGATATCATACTGTACACAGGACACAAGTCATTCCATATAGATATCATACTGTACACAGGACACAAGTCATTCCATATAGATATCATACTGTACACCAGGACACACGTCATTCCATATAGATATCATACTGTACACCAGGACACACGTCATTCCATATAGATATCATACTGTACACCAGGACACACGTCATTCCATATAGATATCATACTGTACACCAGGACACAAGTCATTCCATATAGATATCATACTGTACACCAGGACACAAGTCATTCCATATAGATATCATACTGTACATCACGACACAAGTCATTCCATATAGATATCATACTGTACACCAGGACACAAGTCATTCCATATAGATATCATACTGTACACCAGGACACACGTCATTCCATATAGATATCATACTGTACACCACGACACAAGTCATTCCATATAGATATCATACTGTACACCACGACACAAGTCATTCCATATAGATATCATACTGTACACCAGGACACACGTCATTCCATATAGATATCATACTGTACACCACGACACAAGTCATTCCATATAGATATCATACTGTACACCAGGACACACGTCATTCCATATAGATATCATACTGTACACCAGGACACACGTCATTCCAAATAGATATCATACTGTACACCAGGACACAAGTCATTCCATATAGATATCATACTGTACACCAGGACACAAGTCATTCCATATAGATATCATACTGTACACCAGGACACACGTCATTCCATATAGATATCATACTGTACACCAGGACACAAGTCATTCCATATAGATATCATACTGTACAGCACGACACAAGTCATTCCATATAGATACCATACTGTACACCAGGACACAAGTCATTCCATATAGATATCATACTGTACACCAGGACACACGTCATTCCATATAGATATCATACTGTACACCAGGACACACGTCATTCCATATAGATATCATACTGTACACCAGGACACACGTCATTCCATATAGATATCATACTGTACACCAGGACACAAGTCATTCCATATAGATATCATACTGTACATCACGACACAAGTCATTCCATATAGATATCATACTGTACACAGGACACAAGTCATTCCATATAGATATCATACTGTACATCACGACACACGTCATTCCATATAGATATCATACTGTACACCAGGACACAAGTCATTCCATATAGATATCATACTGTACACCACGACACACGTCATTTCATATAGATATCATACTGTACACAGGACACAAGTCATTCCATATAGATATCATTCTGTACACCAGGACACAAGTCATTCCATATAGATATCATACTGTACACCACGACACAAGTCATTCCATATAGATATCATACTGTACACCAGGACACACGTCATTCCATATAGATATCATACTGTACACCAGGACACAAGTCATTCCATATAGATATCATACTGTACACCAGGACACAAGTCATTCCATATAGATATCATACTGTACACAGGACACAAGTCATTCCATATAGATATCATACTGTACACCAGGACACAAGTCATTCCATATAGATATCATACTGTACACCAGGACACAAGTCATTCCATATAGATATCATACTGTACACCAGGACACACGTCATTCCATATAGATATCATACTGTACACCAGGACACACGTCATTCCATATAGATATCATTCTGTACACCAGGACACAAGTCATTCCATATAGATATCATACTGTACACCAGGACACAAGTCATTCCATATAGATATCATACTGTACACCAGGACACACGTCATTCCATATAGATATCATACTGTACACCAGGACACACGTCATTCCATATAGATATCATACTGGACACAAGTCATTCCATATAGATATCATACTGTACACCACAACACAAGTCATTCCATATAGATATCATACTGTACACCAGGACACACGTCATTCCATATAGATATCATACTGTACACCAGGACACAAGTCATTCCATATAGATATCATACTGGACACCACGACACAAGTCATTCCATATAGATATCATACTGGACACCACGACACAAGTCATTCCATATAGATATCATACTGGACACAAGTCATTCCATATAGATATCATACTGTACACCAGGACACACGTCATTCCATATAGATATCATACTGTACACCAGGACACAAGTCATTCCATATAGATATCATACTGTACACCAGGACACAAGTCATTCCATATAGATATCATACTGTACACCAGGACACACGTCATTCCATATAGATATCATACTGTACACCAGGACACAAGTCATTCCATATAGATATCATACTGTACACCAGGACACAAGTCATTCCATATAGATATCATACTGTACACCACGACACAAGTCATTCCATATAGCATACCTCCCAACATTTTAAAATGGGAATGAGGGACACCTACTAGCAAACGTATGTAGGCATAGGACACACCCCCTGACACGCCCCTTAAAGGAGAATAAAAAAAAGGTTAATTAAATCCACAAGGGCTTTTTTTTTACCGCTGCTATTACTTTATATTGGCTTTTTAAATGTAAAAATGCAGCAATTTAGAATTCGGATGAAAGGTTTAGCACTGGGAAACACTTTTTGAAAGATTAAAAAGTAAATTTTATATACAACCATATAGATCAGACCAAAATGAGGGACAAATGAGGAGGAAAGAGGGACAGAGGGACATTGCTCCAAATCAGGGACAGTCCCTTGGAATCAGGGACAGTTGGGAGCTATGCATATAGATATCATACTGTACACAAAAATAGAGAAGATTCAACTGTATGCAGGAGCTCTATGTCCCCTTAGTAGAAAATAGCAAAGTCTCAACTGTATGCAGGAGCTCTATGTCCCCTTAGTAGAAAATAGCAAAGTCTCAACTGTATGCAGGAGCTCTATGTCCCATTAGTAGAAACTAAGAGAAGTCAGAACTGTATGCAGGAGCTCTGTGTCCCCTTAGTAGAAACATACAGAAGTCCCAACTGTATGCAGGAGCTCCATGTCCCATTAGTAGAAATAGCAACGTCTCAACTGTATGCAGGAGCTCTACGTCCCCTTAGTAAAAAATAGAGAAGTCCCAACAGTATGCAGAGACGGTCCCTTTTGTGTCCTGAATGCAGGAGACCCATCGTGGCCATAGGAGAGTGGTTGAAGTGTGAAAACTGTGGGGAGCCGCTGGTGAAACTAGTGTAGCGATACCTTTACTTAAGAGGGCCGCAGATTAGTTTGGGCCCTGAAGACAGCTCCGCCAACCCCCAGCAATTTACTCGACCCCCTTCTGGCACAGTTAGTCTAGGGTAACAATATATATTTCTTATGCTCTATGATCAACTCAGACACCAAGGCAAGAATAAAAGGGGGGTATCTAATTTACTTTAGATTGTGGTAAAAGGGATCAACAGTGGTAACAGTTTACATGAAATAGGTTGCAGAGCCCTGCAGTATTAAACACACTATGCATTAATGGAACAGTAAAGGCGCGTCGCGTGGGCGACCGTTAACTAGGCGCCGCAACTAAATGAACTATCTAACTGGCCAGGCCTGGCTCAGATACTAAGACTCAGTCTCTAGGGGATGATGTTTTCTTCACTGGCAAGTCTTTAAAGGTGGTGCACATAACAGAACAACATTTGTAATCCACTGGGGAAATGGTAATAGAACCAAACACTCTACCGAAGATCTCCTGACTCAGTTCTGCTATGGATCTCCAGTGAGAGTATCAAATATGAACTGGTGGGCCACGGCAGTCTGTAGGCACATTAACAATAGACAGTATATGGTCTGAGCATACGCTCGCTCACCCCTCCGGACGCGATCCCAGTCTGGGAACTTCCACCGACTGTGTCTTCACACACAGCTCTGCAGCAGTCTCATCTCCGGCTCAGCAGCAGTTGAGGAACCCGAGTCAGATGCCACCCAGGCTCGAGATGGAGTGGAAGGCTCTTTAGGTAGCAGCGCAAGGCCCCAGGCTTCAGGCCCTGCACTACAGCGGATCCGCACCGGAAGATCTCTTCCTTGAAGTCTCGTGTCCCAAAGAGACTGAGCCCAGCCTCGCCTCCTCCTTTTATAACCCCTCACATGAGTCTCTGGGGTGAAAAACATTGCCGAAAGGGGTTCTGGGTAAGGTAGTCCTGGGAGTCCTAAAGGGGACCCCGCTACACTAGTATCCAGTGACCTGCCGCTGGTTATCTACACAGTGATTCTGCAGACCAGAATGTGTGTGGGGGAGTCCCGGTCGGCTGGAGGAGACCTGAGAGCCAGTGAGAAAGATGATAGTGAGTCTCTGGGGTGGAAACATTGCCGAAAGGGGTTCTGGGTAAGGTAGTCATGGGAGTCTTAAAGGGGACCCAGCTACACACTCCCCCCACTTAAATTCTTTGGTCCCCAAAGAAAATTCTAGCATACACTGCATACAACCCTAGACAACATTGCATAAGAGGTAGGCATAGGGAATTCCCACCAAAACCGAGGGGTTGAATTCCCTTGCCCACAGGTCACACTATCACGAGTGGCCTGCCTAACTGTGCCAGAGAGTGAGTGGGGGTTGCCCTCCACCAAATGAACAGTGGAAGGATCCGGATTCTCTGCACTCCTCCTGGCAGTGACCACAGAATCTTCTGAGCTCTTCCCCATTTGTGGGTAGGTCAACTTTCTGGGAGGCCTTATGACTCTGCAAGCCCTTTGTTCTCTTGGGGTTTCTGGCTCAGGCGCCACAAGCTCTTCTTCTGTAACAGGCTCGGGCGACACGGGAGGCTCTGTAACATCTGCTTCAGAAGCCGAGGGATACATAGAGTCTCTAGGGCCCTGTTCAGGGTAAGTATCACAGGCATCTTCCCATTAATCTGATGAAGGACTAGATGGGATGAATTCAGCGGCTTCTGCATTCAGTTGTCCATCTATAGTGTCTTCTGTGGTTGGAAGATCTATAGCAGAAGTTCCTTGAGTTGGGGGAGGCCACAGCCAGTCAAGTTCTCTTCCTTCATCTCCACTGAGTTCAGAGACCTCTTCATCTTCAGCCCGAGAGGTCTGGGACCGAGTGTTTGGCCTGGGGGTATCCAGAATGGAGACTGGTTCAGGGGAGTCCCTCACTGGAGGTATCCTGACCGCTTCAGCAAGTGGGAGCAGGTGGTTTCGATGCCACATCTTCAGTGGTCCTACCTTTCCTTCTGACTTCAACTTGTAGACAGGTAGGCCCGGCAGCTTCCTGCAGATGACATAGGGTTCAGATCTCCATCTGTCTGCAAGTTTGTGTTTTCCAGGGACCCCCAGATTGCGTAGCAGTACTCGGTCCCCGGGCTGCAAGTCCTGCACCCGGACCTTCAAGTCGAAGTTTCTTTTGTTTCAAGCTCCCCTTTGATCTGAGGCCGCTTGAGCTTGTTCATAGGCCACTTTCAGGCTGTGTCTGAGCCTGTCCACATATCCTTTGTGGGATGTGGCTGAGGAATGGTCTAAAGAGGTGCCGAAGGCCAAGTCCACAGGTATCCTTGCTTCTCTCCCAAACATGAGTCGATATGGGGAGTAGCCTGTAGCATCACTGGTGGTGCAGTTGTAAGCGTGTACTATAGCTGCTATGTGTTTGCTCCAATGTTGTTTCTTCTCACTATCCAGAGTTCCCAACATGTTGAGCAGGGTTCGGTTAAACCTCTCTGGCTGAGCATCTCCTTGTGGGTGGTAAGGTGTGGTTTGAGTTTTCTTGATTCCTAACGAATCCAAGAGCTTCCGGATCAGCCGACTCTCAAAGTCCCTTCCTTGATCTGAATGAAGTCGCTGGGGCAGCCCATAATGGACAAAATACTTCTCCATAAGTACCTTGGCTACAGTGGAAGCCTTCTGGTCTTTGGTTGGAAAAGCTTGGGCATACCGGGTGAAATGATCGGTTATCACCAGAACATTTCCTAGTCCACTCAGGTCAGGTTCGAGGCAGAGGAAATCAATGCATACCAGATCCATTGGGCCTTGACTTTGTAGATGGCCCATTGGGGCAGCTTGATGAGGTAAATTCTTCCTCTGGATGCAGCGTGCACATGAATGGCAGTACTCTACTTCTGCCCTCATGCAGGGCCAATAGAACCGACTTCTGACAAGTTGAAAGGTCCTCTCCGCCCCTAGATGGCCGTGATTGTCATGTAGGGCAATCAGAACAGTCTCTCGATGTTTTTCTGGAAGAAACAATTGCCATTTATCTTCCAGGTCATCAGAGGGGCCCCTTCGGTAGACCACTCCCTGATTTACCTATAACCTATCCCACTCTTTCCTCAACAGGCGAGCTTCCTTTGAGGAGTGACTCAGGAGTTTGTTTGGATCCTGATTCTACAGGGCTTCCAGAACCAATTTCCCCATGGGATCTTCTAATTGGTCGCATCTTAGTTCCTTCTTGGACAACTTTGGCAGATGGTCTTCCTCCAGCTGAGTTACTCCACAGTATTGTTTGGGGACTCCTACCATGGTAACTCCTATCTCTTCCACCCTTGAGCCCCCTCTGGCTTGTAATTCAGCCCCTTGACAAAGGGCCCGCACCCCGTCAGGTGCCACTTGAGTCCAGTCTTCCATGTCATTGGTGGGATCATGAGATCTCCTGGACAGAGCGTCTGCGTCTCGATTCCCAATCCCTGGCCTGTATTTTAGGCTGAAATTGAATCCAGACAATGCGGCCAGCCACCTGTGTCCAGTGGCGTCCAGCTTTGCTGTAGTGAAAAGGTAGGTAAGGGGGTTGTTGTCGGTCTTCACAGTGAACTCCGCCCCATACAGGTAGTCTTTGAGCTTGTCTACTACCGCCCACTTAAGGGCCAGGAACTCCAGGTTGTGAGTGGGGTAGTTTTTCTCAGAGGGGGCCAGGCTCCGGCTCACGTAGGCAACAGGCCGTAGTTGTCCTTCGTGTTCTTGGTAAAGTACTCCTCCCAGACCGTCATGACTAGCATCTACGTGTAGTTCATAGGGTTTGGTTGGGTCGCCGTAGGCCAAGACTGGGGCAGTGGTTAGGCTCTTCTTCAATGCCTGGAAGGCCTCTTCACACTTCTGGTTCTACTGATCTCTGACTGACTCTCCCGGCTTCCTGGGCCCTGAGTCGTCCTCTTCCCCCTCAGTCTTGAGCAGTTCATTCAATGGTCTAGCAATTCGGGCGAATCCTTCCACAAACCTCCTATAATAGGAGCAGAACCCTAAGAAGGATCTGAATTCTGTTACTGTGGTGGGCCGTGGCCAGGAGGTAACTGCCTCCAATTTCTCAGGGTCTGTGGCCACCCCTTCTTCAGACTCTATGTGCCCCAGATAGTTCACAGAAGACTGGTAGAACCGACACTTCTCAGGCGAAAGCTTGAGTCCCTCCTCACTGAATCTTCTCAACACTTTTTCCAGCCTCTCTTCGTGTTCTTCCAGGGTTCTCCCAAAGACAATGACATTGTCCAGGTATACAAGGACTTCATAAGGTTCATGTCTCCTACAGTCTTCTCCATGAGACGTTGGAAGGTAGCAAGCAGGAGCTCCAGACAGTCCCTGAGGCATTTGATCAAACTCAAAGAACCCCACTGGGGTTATGAAGGCTGTCTTCTCCTTATCTTCTGGATGCATAGGGATCTGGTAGTATCCACTCTTGAGATCCACAACGCTGAACCACTTGGCTCCAGACAAACTCTGTAAAGCGTCCTCTATCCTCGAAATGGTGTACTGGTCGAGGATGGTTCTCCTGTTAAGAGTCCTGTAGTCGATACAGAGCCTCAACAACCTATTCTTCTTCCTGACCACCACTATCGGGGAGACATAGGGGCTTCTAGACTCCCGGATCACACCAGTCCTCTTAAGTTCTGCGAGTTGTTCCCTTAGATCCTCCAGATCTGCTAGTGGGACCTGCCTGACCCTCTCTCTGAAGGGCTTGTCTTCTTGGAGGCGGATTCGATGGGTGGCACTCCTTGCACACCCCACATTGAACTCATCTTTTGAGAAGATCTTCTCCCATCTGGTCAACTGGGCCATGGCTCTCTCTTTCCAAGCCCTGGGCAGATTCGGGTTTTCCATGGACAGCTTCTCCCAAACGTCTCCTCCTTCCCCCATCCCCTTGACTTCTGACAGGGTAACCGGGGCAGCAGGGCTCACCTGGCCCAACAGCATCCTGGCTGGGATTTCAATGGGGCCACCTGTAGTGTTCCTAACGCTCACCGGAACTGTACAATGGGCCTTCTTTAGGGCCTTCAGTGGAATCACTTCTGGTATCACCTCCAGACCGGAGGTCTCTTCCCTTGGGTCGGACTCCAGCATGACAAAGGGTCCAGGTTGCTCCCAAGTAAGCTTCACAGTGGCTCTGAGACAGGTTACTTCGCCGGGCTGCAACACTACCCCTTCTCTTCCAAGTCTCCACACCTTCCCTATCCCCTCTCCAGGGGTCTTCTGCTCTAGGACCAGCCGTTGGTAGGCCGTCTTCAACATGGGGTGGATCTTGGTGACCGCTGGCCCCTTCTCTTTCATTAGAGGGGTTAGGAGTCTTTGGACCAGGTCCGTGTTCATCCCTATTATAAGGGAACTTTTGTTGGCTCCTGGCGGCCGAGGGCACACAACTGCCAGGGTGTCAAACACTTCAGCCTTCCCAGCCATGGATGGGTCAAAAGTCATCTTGACGGGTAGATAGCCATCGTAGGGGAAATTCTGGGTTCCGATACCACATATTTCCAGCTCCTCTATCTTCTGGATAGGTAGGTGACTCAAGTGCTTATCGTAGAAATCTCGATACAGTAAGGTCACTTGTGCCCCAGTATCCAAGATGGCTCTGGTGTAGACTCCCTCCACTTGGATGGGCACTATAGGAGATGGGCCTACCAGCTTCTCCGGATATGGCCTGGCAGGGGTCGCCTTCTTCTGGCCCTTTCCCCTCGGACTCTCTCTCATCCAACTCCCTTTAGACTTTAATCTTTCTTGAGCCTGGTATGCATTAATTTCCCTCCTTTCAATGGGTGTACAAACCTGCTGAGGGATACTATTATTTTTCTTACGTGTGCACCCCCTCTGGGGAGTGCTGTGCCTCTTCTGAGGGGTCTTGTCCCCTTTCTCTGAGGTGTATCTCTGTTGAGGAATGTTGTGTTTCCTCTGAGGTGTTTTATCTACTCTTTTCTTCTGCTTCGCATTCAGCTTGGAGCTCACTGAAGGTGATGGGCACCTGGTTGACTCCTTCACCGGGGCCCTCTGGAGTTTCCCGCCGACTTGCGGTTGTCCGTTTTCTTCTTCTTAGGACTGGAACATGTAGCTGTAATATGGCCAATTCCTCCACAGTTAAAGCAGACTATATCTCCCCATTCTTGTAACGACGCGTGTGCCGAAACAATTGGGAATAGTTCCTTCCGTGATACCTCTCTCTTGGGACCCTCTGGGTCTTTTGCCATCAGAGAGGTCAACATTTCTAACACCTTGGACATTTGTGCTTTTAAAGTGTCTACCTCTGAGTCTCTTTCAGGGGTCATCACTGGATTGACTAGCACCTGTGCGGGGACAACATTTGTCTTAATCATTTGCTGGTCCTGTTGTAGCGCCTCCTCATCTCTGATGATTTTTATCACGTCGGCATAAGTCAGTAACGTTCCTCCTCCCGAGGTTTTCAGGTGCAGTCAGACTGGATCCGAGCGTAACGCTCCCTTTAAGACTTGCTTCATTCTCGCTGCATCTGTATCTTGGGGCTTCATTCCCTTCTTCAACACAATCTTGCACAGCAACCTGTTCAGTCTCCTAACATACTCTGAAAGTTTCTCCCTTGGTTGTTGGTAAGTATGTTCAAATTGGTAGACCATCTCTGACACCTTTTCCAATTGACCAAACTCTTCCTGTAGCATGGCTAGACAGTCTTGAGCCGTGCAATCTGCATTCCCAAACCGAAAACTTTTCACTGCTTCTGCTGCTGCGCCTTTGAGGCTTTCTATCACTCGTTGCCTCTTCTGCGCTTCAGGCATCTCCCATGCCTCTACTGCCTGCAATGCCTGCTCCACCCAGGTATCAAAATCTTCTTCCCCTGCAGGGACAGGGAGCTTTCCTGAGAATGTCTTCAGTCTCCGGTAGCTAGTCTCTACATGCACCGTGCTTGTCTTCTGACATTTGATTAGCAGATCCCCTATTGCCTTTATCAATTCTGGTGATATAGCAGTGGCAGGTGCGGGTGTCACCGGGGGCGTCACCCCGTCTCTTCTTACTGGTGAGGTACAGGCCGCAGCCTGCGGTGATCCCATCGGTGATGGTTCCTTCTTTACAGTTAAAGCAGGCGCCAACCAATAGGTTCTATTGTCTGGTGTCTTTACACACTTGCGCTTGCAAGCCTCTGGTATCCCGTCTCCGTATTCCACCAGTGCATACTGATATGAAGTGTCTGGGTCTGACTTTATATCTATCACCCATGGTGTGTTATCTGGGGACACTAACTTCATTAACTCCTCTACCATCTCAGTCTTCCATTCCTCCCCTGGGAGGCTGATGACTATCGAGTTGTTTGGCTCTGC
Source organism: Rana muscosa (assembly GCA_029206835.1). NCBI lineage: Eukaryota > Metazoa > Chordata > Amphibia > Anura > Ranidae > Rana > Rana muscosa. The sequence continues at coordinate 417,859,205 of CM055123.1, read as the reverse complement.
CCTAACGGCTTTGCACCACTCTTCTACTGCTTGTGGGTCCATGCCGGCACCTCTGGCGTTCAACTGCTGTATCAGGATCCCAGATGAGAACCCCCACGTGTAGCGATACTTTCACTTAAGAGCGCCGCAGATTAGTTTGGGCCCTGAAGACAGCTCCGCCAACCCCCAGCAATTTACTCGACCCCCTTCTGGCACAGTTAGTCTAGGGTAACAATATATATTTCTTATGCTCTATGAGAAACTCAGACACCAAGGCAAGAATAAAAGGGGGGTATCTAATTTACTTTAGATTGTGGTAAAAGGGATCAACAGTGGTAACAGTTTACATGAAATAGGTTGCAGAGCCCTGCAGCATTAAACACACTATGCATTAATGGAACAGTAAAGGCGCGTCGCGTGGGCGACCGTTAACTAGGCGCCCTGTGGCGCAGCAACTAAATGAACAATCTAACTGGCCAGGCCTGGCTCAGATACTAAGACTCAGTCTCTAGGGGATGATGTTTTCTTCACCGGCAAGTCTTTAAAGGTGGTGCACATAACAGAACAACATTTGTAATCCACTGGGGAAATGGTAATAGAACCAAACACTCTACCGAAGATCTCCTGACTCAGTTCTGCTATGGATCTCCAGTGAGAGTATCAAATATGAACTGGTGGGCCACGGCAGTCTGTAGGCACATTAACAATAGACAGTATATGGTCTGAGCATACGCTCGCTCACCCCTCCGGACGTGATCCCAGTCTGGGAACTTCCACTGACTGTGTCTTCACACACAGCTCTGCAGCAGTCTCATCTCCGGCTCAGCAGCAGTTGAGGAACCCGAGTCAGATGCCACCCAGGCTCGAGATGGGGTAGAAAGCTCTTTAGGTAGCAGCGCAAGGCCCCAGGCTTCAGGCCCTGCACTACAGCGGATCCGCACCGGAAGATCTCTTCCTTGAAGTCTCGTGTCCCAAAGAGACTGAGCCCAGCCTCGCCTCCTCCTTTTATAACCCCTCCCATGAGTCTCTGGGGTGAAAAACATTGCCGAAAGGGGTTCTGGGTAAGGTAGTCCTGGGAGTCTTAAAGGGGACCCCGCTACACTAGTATCCAGTGACCTGCCGCTGGTTATCTACACAGTGATTCTGCAGACCAGAATGTGTGTGGGGGAGTCCCGGTCGGCCGGAGGAGACCTGAGAGCCAGTGAGAAAGATGATACAAAACCACAACCCAGGGGCAAGAGGTCTGCCGCAATCCAGAGACCAGGAACCGGTGAGCTATGTCCTGCAGTGCCTGAGGGTGCTGCCACTAAAGACCAAGCCATCCCACCAGAGCAGCCAGCTGCTGAAGTCCACCCCGTCACCCTCACTCAGAAGGAGCCGGATTGTGATGACTACTCGTTGTCAGATGAGCCAGTGGTGAGTGACATCGGAGGTAAGATAGATCGGGGGGTCACCCCCCAGACTGCAGGCTGAGTTTGGGCTCCCAGTGTCAGAGTTGGATGAGTGGTCTCTGGCCAGTGAGTTGGACCCAGAGTGGGACTGGGGGACTTCATAAAGATACAGAACTATAAGCAGGACAGCCTGAGAGGGAAGCAGAACAGTCAGGGAAATGGAAATCTGAACAGGCTGAGTGGGCAGCAGAGGTCGAGCAGCTGCTATCCTGTGCAGAGGAACTTTAGCTGGAAAAAGCTTATGCCCAAAACTGGGTTCAATCTGGACCATCGGGTACTTGGGCCAGGACCCAGGCCCAGAACACTGCCTACAAGAATTAGAATGTTAGGTCCTCACAAGCGTGTATTCATCCTGGACAAGGCAGGCTGAGGGAGCTTCCAAGGTTCTCCCAGTTTCAGTGTGAAGTGCAGAAGAGGACCACCTTGGAGTTGGGGTTGGACTATCCCCTTTCCCCCCAAGAATAATATGGACACCATCGGGGCCTCCCACACCCAGTGGGAAGAGGAGGTTATGTGAAATGTTCTGCATGTTCCCAAGCCACAGAGGGGGGCCTCACAACCAAAAAGCTTGGGCCCAATTCCAGGATTCAAGCTTTTCTTCCTCTTTCCTCAGCTCCAGCTTGGAGGCAGAGCCCACCAGCCCCGGGGGCCCCTCACAACTCCAGCTTCAACTTTCCATCTTCCACCTGACAGTACCAACCCTGCTGGCCAGGCTCTTCTATATTTATGAGCCCATCCAACCACCTTGTCAGGCCTCCTGTCTGGGGATTGGTCAGATTCTTATAAATATGCAGATCATTGACCCCTTACCTCCGCCTACTAGCATCTAGAGCTTTCTGGTGGTTTTTAGAACCAGGGGGAAGAGCCAAAAGTCTGACCTGTAGAGACCCCTAGGGCCTGATCTACATCTGAACCCACAGCATTTACCCAGATTCGCTTAAGCTACAATGAGCCAGCTAAATTTTCCGAACACATTTGCACACTGGAGGGTACTACAAATAAAAGGGACCTCCAGATTCTGATAAGCCCTCTGCCCATATAGACCCCCCCCCCACAACCACTGGCCAGGGTTGTTGGAAAAGGCCCTTATCCTCATCAACATCGGGAGAAGGTTGACGGCATGCAACTTAGTATGGTTGAGGGCACATTTGACCCCCATTTCTTGGACAGGCAGGCTGCATTTTTTTTTGTGTAATCTTTATTTAATACAAAATAATATGAATACAAAAGCTCATCCAAAAATTGTTGAAGAGTAAGAACATATAACCTTATGCAAGACACAAAAGTACATTATACAACATAGCATAACTAGGAAACAGTCCCTTTAAAAAAGGAATACAAAAGATATAGGCTGCCTAGTTGGCCCACATACTGACCAATGTGAATATATACACAATATCAGGCAAACCCTGGGGTGAGCCCCGACAAGTCTACTTTAGTCATAAGTGCATGGGTATAATATCTCCGGGATTTGTAGGAAATGATGTCTTGTCATGGAAAAATAGGTTGTTTGCAGAGCACACAGCCATTTCTCCTTATGCTAATAAGCACACCTTTTGTCTTAATGATATAATGCATCTCAAGCTAAAAGTTCACTCACCATTCGTTCAATTTCCCATTCATTCAAGTAAAGAGACATCACCAGACTGTTATGTTCATCTCCGCACGGCCAGCATCACTCCCCGCCGAGCCCCTTACTGGCTCCTTTTATTATCACAAAAGATCTCACAAACAGGAAGTGATGGCTGCAGCAGCCAATCACATCCTCCATGGGAGGGGACATCACAGGATGTCCACTCCACACAGGAAAATTACCATATAAGGATCTGACTATATAAGGATTTGACAACACAAGAAATACAGCTAAAGGATACAATACAACAACAATATAATACAATAATAATACAATAACCAATGAACACAGTTCCTGATGAGAGGAGCTTATCTGCAGGTGTATGCTCATGTTACCACTTCAATGTTGATCAGGCATATCGAGGAGACAAAAGCATATATCCGCTAAACCGATAATGCGTTTGCAGAGCGGACAACCCCCCCAGGCGAACGTCTGTGCATCACACAGGGGCCCTTTCGCTGGCAGACATCCTCACTCCGCAAACACTCTTCTCCAAATCAGGAAGTTTATCTCAACCAGCGTCAGTCTGCCCCAATCAGCTCTTTAGAGTGGGTTGCGGGAGAACTAACAATGGGTGACACTATGACAATACATATTAAATACATCTTCATAAAATTTCCACGACAGTCTGATGACAGAAACCAAGGGATCAATGTACAGAAGATTTGTTGGACGAGTGTGACAAGAATTAGCCCAGATGTGATCAATTCTGGCCATATTGTAACTAATTGTCAGAAACCATGAATCAGACCGAGACAGAAGTACAGTTAAATCACACTTGTTTATTAATAATAATAAAAAGGTAAACAGAGTAAGCGTAGTCAAAACATAGCCAGAATTCAATAACCGGATCGGGTAGTCGGCCAAGCCAATGTCAGAGAGCCAGAGATAAACGTAGTAGTACAGCAAGCAGGATCAGTAGCCAGAAGGAACGTCAGCCGAGAAAGTCTTCAACAGGAACGCAGGAGAAAGTCTCTGTGATGTTGATGAAGGCGAAGGCAGAGAGCAAATGAACTGGAAGGCTTTAAGTAGACAGGACTGACGAGTCGGATCAACAACAGGTGAGTCACTGTGGAGAGATAGGAACTGATAATTAGCTGACAGCTGAGCTGCCAGCTCTGAGAAGGAAGGGCTGAGCCCAGTCCTGACACTAATAGAGTGATTTCTTATGATTGTCGGCTCCATCTAGTGGCCAGAATGAAGTATTTTTCCTGAAATACCTCCATCTGTAAAAATATTGCTCACTAGGCTTTCTTCTCATCATTTATTATTATGGATGATGGCACTAATTTTTGTCTTTGATTATTATGTCTTAACTGAGGCTATACTCAAAAACTTGTAAAAATATTGTGACACAGAATTAGATGGAGGCAACGATCATAGAAAATCACTGGGTAATATCAAATATGGACAATATTCGTCACGGCTGGGCAAACCTGTGCCACATTCCATCAACTATTTGTTTTCTTATTCATAGTAGACCTCTAAGTCTCCATACCACAAAATGTACTCAGCCAATGAGAGGTAATGACTTCATTTTTATTTTAAAAGGCCTAGAGGACCGCCTTTTAAGTGGTGGGGTTAACGCGTTTCGTCCTGGAAGACGACTTGAGAAAACAGACATCTTGCAAGAGTTTACACCACAAAATGTACTCAGCCAATGAGAGGTAATGACTCAATTTTTCTCCTGCTATCAATGGCCAACACGGTACAACACTTCATCCATGTCTTTGGTGATCTCTGATCTCCTTATCAACTGTTTCTTACATAATGAAGATCAGCCATGGAGTATATCTGAGGTGTATATCAGGGTGTGCTTCTTCCCCACATGTCCAGCAACATTCATATACAAGACATTTCCCGCACTCACTAATACACCTCGAGGGTTGTGTGGGACCCCTGATGTACAGGAAGACAGGACTTCAGTGAGGAACATTTCCCTCACTCAAGACAGGAATACGGTTTCTCCTCTCTGTGCAATCTCTGATGTCTGTAAAGATCGGCCTTATGTGAATAACATTTCCCACACTCAGCACAGGAATGTGGCTTCTCACCCGTGTGAGATCTCTGATGTCTGCAAAGACTGGACTTCTGTGAAAAACATTTCCCGCACTCAGGACAGGAATATGGTTTTTCCCCAGTGTGCAATGTCTGATGTATGTAAAGATTTGGCTTTTTTGAAAAACATTTCCCACAGTCAGAACAGGAATACGGCTTCTCACCCGTGTGTAATCTCCGGTGTTTGTCAAGATTAGACTTGTCTGAAAAACATTTCTCGCACTCGGGACAGGAATATGGTTTTTCCCCCGTGTGCAATCTTTGATGTGTGTAAAGAGTGGGCTTTTTTGAAAAACATTTCCCGCACTCAGAACAGGAATACAGCTTCTCACCCGTATGAGACCTCTGGTGTAATACAAGATGTGATTTGTGTACAAAACATTTCCCGCACTCAGAACAGGAAAAAGGCTTCTCCCCTGTGTGCAATTTCTGATGTGTGTAAAGATTGAACTTCCGTGAAAAAAATTTCCCGCACTCAGCACAGGAATATAGCTTCTCCCCTGTATGAGACCTTTGATGTAAGACAAGCTGTGATTTGTATACAAAACACTTCCCGCACTCAGTACAGGGAAACCTTTTATCGGTTGAAAGGACGGCACCGTCCCGCACAGTCTGAGGTTCCTCGGGATAAGAGGAATACGATGGTCCGGCACCGTCCCGCACAGTCTGAGGTTCCTCAGGATAAGAGGAATACGATGGTCCATCTACACTGTGTGGTGCCGGATGGACATTTGAGGTAGTCGGGTTTTCTCCTGGACTATTCCGCTTATGAGATCTCCAATGTCCGTTAAGAAGTGATTTCTGTGCAAAACATTTTTCGCACTTAGGACAGGAGAAAGACTTCTCTCCCGTGTGAATTCTCTGATGTATTAAAAGATGGGACTTCTGTGAAAAACATTTCCCGCACCCAGGGCAGGAATACGGCTTCTCACCTGTGTGAGATCTTATATGCTTCTTTAGATTGCCTTTCCAATTGAAACACTTTCCGCATTCAGGACAAGGAAACCTCTTATGTGTTGGAAAGATGGCACCGTCCCGCACAGTCTGAGGTTCCTCAGGATAAGAGGAATACGATGGTCCGGCACCGTCCCGCACAGTCTGAGGTTCCTCAGGATAAGAGGAATACGATGGTCCGGCACCGTCCCGCACAGTCTGAGGTTCCTCAGGATAAGAGGAATACGATGGTCCGGCACCGTCCCGCACAGTCTGAGGTTCCTCAGGATAAGAGGAATACGATGGTCCGGCACCGTCCCGCACAGTCTGAGGTTCCTCAGGATAAGAGGAATACGATGGTCCGGCACCGTCCCGCACAGTCTGAGGTTCCTCAGGATAAGAGGAATACGATGGTCCGGCACCGTCCCGCACAGTCTGAGGTTCCTCAGGATAAGAGGAATACGATGGTCCGGCACCGTCCCGCACAGTCTGAGGTTCCTCAGGATAAGAGGAATACGATGGTCCGGCACCGTCCCGCACAGTCTGAGGTTCCTCAGGATAAGAGGAATACGATGGTCCGGCACCGTCCCGCACAGTCTGAGGTTCCTCAGGATAAGAGGAATACGATGGTCCGGCACCGTCCCGCACAGTCTGAGGTTCCTCAGGATAAGAGGAATACGATGGTCCGGCACCGTCCCGCACAGTCTGAGGTTCCTCAGGATAAGAGGAATACGATGGTCCGGCACCGTCCCACACAGTCTGAGGTTCCTCAGGATAAGAGGAATACGATGGTCCGGCACCGTCCCGCACAGTCTGAGGTTCCTCAGGATAAGAGGAATACGATGGGCCATGTACACTGTGTGGTGCCGGATGGACATTTGAGGTAGTCGGGTTTTCTCCTGAACTATACTGTGTGATGTCCTCATCTTCTACTTTACAGTCTGGAGACAACGTGAGACAATCCTCTGAGGTTTTCCTCATCTCCCGTCCATCTACTAAAATAGAAATACAAAGATTATTACTAGACATGAGCTGATTGGTTCCCCTAAACCAGGACTCCGCCCACATCAGGCAGATTTGTCTCTGAGGATCTTACAATTCCCCCCTCAAGGTAACTAGTAAATGGGTCCTCTGATCTCCTACCAGATCATTTCTTTATTCATGGACCTTAGTCAGAGAGTGAGGAAACTACGACAACTGTCTTTTATAGGAGTGACAGTGATGAGGGGATTATAGGATGAGTGTCCCCTCCCCCTCTATCACTCATTGCCATCTTCCCAACACAAGAAGTCCTGCACTTCCTTATTTAGTCCATGATTTATTCATGAATAACAGCGGGGCTGAGCCCCACCAAAGGCCAGAGAGTGAGGATGGGGGGAGAACAACACAGGTGAAGACTGGACTGATTCTGAAGACCATATTTACTTCTGATAAAGTCCAATCAGGATGCAACGCATCAGATGGGCGTGGTTTGAGGACATCACCACGTTAGATGGAGTGCCCTCAAGTTACACTGAGACTGATGCTTGGGGAATCTGCAGTGATTATGTGTATTCAATGCTAAATTGCTTTTTTTTAACCATGTGAGTGATTTTCTATTTTATCCATTTAATAAATAGAACAGTGAGCACTGGGTAGTCTATTTATCTCTAGTATCAGAAGCTGGCTACTTAAAGAGGAGGCTTCATCTACATGTACGGGAAGGTGTGTGATTTCATGCTGGTTATGTCCTCTTGTTATTTAGCAATGGGGTCCATCTGAAGTGGTGAGAGTACACCTGGAGGTGTATGAGGGTATTGCAGATTGGCGCACTATCAGCTTTTTGTCTGTGACCCGAGAAGGGTGGATTTGTGGCACACTCATGTTTATTGTGGATTATAAAACAGTTTGGAACTGTTCGCCAGTAGAGATGGGTGAATAGTTTGAGCCGAAACGAAAGTTCAGCCCAAACATCACCTGTTCGCCTGTTCAGCAAACACACGAATTTGCGGGGCACTCGGCCGGACGTTAGCCCGCTGAGCGCCCCACAATGCACTGCACTCTGCATAGTGCATAGCTGGTTGTTAAAGAGCGGGCCGGGAAGCCAGTCGCTGCGTCCTTAACAACGAATGAGTCATCAGCTGTCAACAGCTTCCCCCGCTGACAGCTGAATGAGAAAAAAACATTGCCGGCCCTTCGGGTCTTGTATGGATTTTAAGGTGAACCCCACACCAAAATATTAACAAAAACAATGTGGGGTCCCCCCCAAAATCCATTTCAGGCCCTTATCTGAGCTTTCAGCCCGGCAGGTCAGGAAAGGGGGGGGACGAGCAATGTCCCCCAATGTAGATCCATCATCAATCACAATGCCCGCCGCACCGCCAGACCCGGCAAAAAAAAAAAAAAAAAAACGATCCTCCCGCAATGAAGGCTAACCGCTGAATGCCTGTTCCGCCATTTGACAGTAGGTAAGGGGCATCACAAGGTAGGGCGGTGCCACCAGGTGACGTCAGTGGGTGGCCCCGCCCCTTACCTATTTAAGAACTGTCAACTGCGGAGCAGGCATTCAGCGGTTAGCCTTCATCGCGGGTGGGGCATTTTTTTTCTAGGTCCGGCGGGTGCCCTGATTGACAATGGATCTACATCAGGGGACATTGTGTTTTTATTAATTTTTTTAAAATAATTTTTCAGAAACTGCCTCCTGTCTATTTATTTTTGAATTTTTTTTTTGGTGAATGAGTTGGGTTACAATGTACCCCTTTCTCATTCACATGGGGGAGGAGCCAGGATCTGGGGGATCTTCCAGATTCCGATAAGCCCCCTGTCTGCAGACCCCCACAACCACCACCCAGGGTTGTCGGGAAGAACATGGAGACAAGATGCTCTGCTCCCCCCACCCCAAAGTTGAGGGCATGTGGCCTGGTATGGTTCAGGGGGGTAGGGGCACTCGCTCGTCCTCCCCTTTCCTGTCTGGGATTTTGGGGGGCCCCATACCATTTTTATTTTTTTGGGCGTGCGGCCCCCCTTAAAACCCATACCAGACCCAAACGGCCTGGAATTGTTGGCAATGGTATTGTATTGCCGGAAATTTAAATGCAATTTTTTTTTTTTTATTTCAGTTTTGCTGCAGCAGGTTCTATACATGGTACAGATGCGCCACTTTACAGTCAGACTAAGGGGACCCCCCAGGCACTATATTTAACAGTTTTTTTAATTTTTATTGTTTCAATTAAAGCATCATTGAAATTATGCTCCCTTTTAAAGTTTTTTTTGTCATTGATACATGTACCCCAGGATAGTTCCCCAGACCCCCATACCCCTTTTTATGGCTAATAACTTGCATATAAGCCTTCAAAATGGGCATTTTTGATTTTTCAAGTTCAGGTCCCTTAAGCCTCGTACACGCGACCGAGAATCTCGTCAGGAAAAAACACGTTGTTTTTCCTGACGAGATTCTTGACAAGAATCCTGTCCCGGCCGAGTGTACACACACTCGATTCAAAAGAACCGCCGTTCTTTTGAATGGAACGGACGCGGTGATGTCATCGACTACGACGAGCGTGCGCTCATCACATTCGATGCCGCCGCCGCCATCTTGCTACACCCTACCTATGCCTAGGAAGCTACCGCGCATGCGTCAAAGTCATTTCGAGCATGCGCGGGTTTCCACGGCGACAGGTAAGCGTACACACTCTCGGGTTTCTCGTCAGGAAACAGGCCGACGATAAAATAGAGAGCAGGTTTTCCATTTTTCTCGTTGAGATTCTGGGCAGTTTTCTTGACGAGAAACCTGAAAGCCTCGTACACACGGCCGGTTTTCTCGGCAAGAAAGCTCTGCGGCAGTTTTCTTGTCGTTTCTTGACGAGAAAACCGGCCGTGTGTAAGAGGCTATAGACTTTAATAGAGCAAATAGTGCAGGGATCAGGACTATGTAATGTTCGACAGAGTATATAGTGCAGAGGTCAGGACTCATAATATCGGTGGCTGAAATATTTCCTGGAGACAAGTTGCAGAGGTCCCTCACCGCTGCCTCCCATCTCCTGAAACTGCACTCAGTGACTTGGGTCTGAGACTATACAGACATATCCCTCCACCCGGCACAGCAAGCAAATAACAGAGCAAGTAACCCCGGGAGAATTGTTCTTGCCTAGTTTTAGTGATGACTATGGTAAAATTCTGAGTTTTACTGCCAGCTGAACCCCAGAATCTCCATAAATCCAGTCTAGATACATAAATTGTGTCTGCAGCACAGAGAAGGAAGATTATCCAAGAGAAATACAGGAATACAGGACAGGGAACACAGCTCAGGAAAGTGACCAGGGGATTACAGGCTGATATCACCCAGTCCCCGCCCTACTCTGGACCAATCAGCGAGCAGTATGGGTGGAGAAATGTATTTAGTGTTAATGACCCATTGTTAAGTCACCTGAAGCCAGGAAACAGATGCACCCCGTTGGGGTTAGGAGTGCACCGCTAAGGTAGTGGACCTTACGGCTGACTGCTGCGGATGGAGCCCTGGGTGGTTCAGGAAAGCAGGTCCTCTGGAGCACCAACAAGGATCACACTGGGAGCTAGAGCATGAAATTCCCCAGGGCGCAGAATCTAAGAGCCAGCAGGTGTTCACGAGTGCCCCTGATGGTGGGGATGGACTTCGCTGCAACTGGTTCCAAGTCGCGGCCCCAGGGTCTCCCAGCTCACGCTCATGGTAGGCTACTAGAGGATAGAGAGGAAGCAGCAGACCAGGAAAACAAAGGATGTTCAGGAGATAAGCCAAAAGGTCGGGGCAACAAGCAGGCAGGGATAGTCAAAGAACATGCCAAAGGTCGGGATATGAAGCAGACAGAGACAGTCAAGAACAAGCCAAGGTCGGTAAACAGGATCAGACATAGAGCACATGGCAAGAAGCACACAGGAAGCCAAACACACTAATAATGAACGGCAAGGCAAGGCTTGCAGTGCACAGGTTGATATAGTGTTCCCAGTTAGGGGCTGGGGTGGAGCCATGCTTGAGGGAAGATTACTTAAGCAGACAGGTGAACAGGCGGTCGGTCTCTTAAGCTAAACACAGAGGTAGGCAGACAGACAGACATGAACATTACTGCAGATCCATGACACCCACCTGTGCTGATCTCTGTAGGAGTGTCCTCCTCTATAAATGTCCCCGTTATTCCATCCTCCTCCATAGACTGCTGATCATCCCTCACATACCTCTCTTCTTCTTCTGATTTCACCTCAAATTCTATATCAATTGGATCACCACTCTAAACCAAGAAAATGAGAGAGAATATCATCTGTAAGGTATAAGCTTTATTATTGTGACATCATTAAAAAAAAACACAAAAACCCCATCCTCTTCAGAAGTCCATGTTCTAAATGCCTAGTTCCACCAACCTTGCAATATTGAGGGATGGTGTGATCTTCCTGTGTGGAATCCCGGGAATACAGAGAACCGGAAAATGTCTCTGGTGGGTTCCTGGTATTAGGTAGCTCCATCATATCCACGTGTTCCTCTGGAAATTTCTCCATCACTCCATACTCCTCATCCTCCTCTTTATACTCTTCTTTAACCACAATCTGAATATATAATAAAACATTCATTATAACAAACATGCTTGTGTATAAATCATAACTACCAATAATTGTTCCTCATCTACCTGATGATGGTGGGGGATGGTGTGACCTTCCTGTGTGGAATCCCGGGAATACAGAGGACAGGGACATCTCTCTGGTGGGTTCCTGTAGCTGGATGACTCCCCCATGGTGTCCTGGTACAGATCTTTGTGTTCTTCCTCCATCACCCCATCCTCATCATCCTCCTCTTTTATCTCTTCTTTAACCTCAACTTTAGGATCTCTCAGGTTTCCACTCTGAATATATAATAAAAATGACATCAATGGTAACAATGCAGATAATGTACAGATCCTAATGATACCATCAGTGATTGTTCCTCATCTACCTGATGATGGTGGGGGATGGTGTGACCTTCCTGTGTGGAATCCCGGGAATACAGAGGACGGGGACATCTCTCTGGTGGGTTCCCATTACTGGATCCATCTGTAGGAAACACACACACTGACTGAATACATTGTTTCTATGTGTTTATCAGATGATGGGGGATCTAGGTGGAGCCTCCGTACTGCTCTCTCCTTTACAATAAAGTCTCCTCTTACCCGGTGATGTGAGGGGCGGCTGATTGTCCATCATGACGTCCTTGTAGAGATCCTTGTGTCCTTCTAAATACTCCCACTCCTCCATGGAGAAATAGACAGTGACATCCTGACACCTTATAGGAACCTGACACACACAATGATACAGTCACCATCCAGACACATCCCTTGTCTGTTACTGGATAATGTCCCAGAATTCCCGGCACCGCTCACCTCTCCTGTCAGCAGCTCCATCATCTTCTTGGTGACTTCTAGAATCTTCTCCATGTTGTGTCTTTCAGGTTTTAGGGAGTCACATGGAGGCACTGTGATGGTCATATGATCACCTGACTTCACAAGAGGAAATCTCTGTATTGGAGAACCAATAGGAATATCATGTTAGACTCCCAGAATCCTCCTCACCTCTCCGGTCAGGTCTGTGTTTTATTATTAGAGATAAGAGTGATGTCATGTGACCTCCCAGAATCCTCCTCACCTCTCCGGTCAGTGTTTTATTAATAGAGATAAGAGTGATGTCATGTGACCTCCCAGAATCCTCCTCACCTCTCCGGTCAGGTCTGTGTTTTATTAATAGAGATAAGAGTGATGTCATGTGACCTCCCAGAATCCCCCTCACCTCTCCGGTCAGGTCTGTGTTTTATTAATAGAGATAAGAGTGATGTCATGTGACCTCCCAGAATCCTCCTCACCTCTCCGGTAAGGTCTGTGTTTTATTAATAGAGATAAGAGTGATGTCATGTGACCTCCCAGAATCCTCCTCACCTCTCCGGTCAGGTCTGTGTTTTATTAATAGAGATAAGAGTGATATCATGTGACCTCCCAGAATCCTCCTCACCTCTCCGGTCAGCAGGTAGATGATCTCCAGGGTGAGGTTTAGTATCTTCTCAGTCATGTGACTCCGGTCCTCCTCCATCCTCATTCGTGCCATAGTTTGATCTTTACAGGTTTCCGTCTAGACAGGTAAGGATAATAATTGATAATGAAAATATATATATAAGTAGAGAAATGTTCTGACCTTAGGGTTGCCACTTCATCCCTTTAAACCCGAACACACATGAATTACACAGGTTCTGTGGCTGATTAAGGTGGTAATTAAACTCACTTGGTGCCTTATCTGCATTCAATTAGCCTCAGAACCTGTGTAATTCAGATGTGTTCAGGTTTAAAGGGATGAGGTGGCAACCCTATATGACCCTGAAGGGGTTAATCTAGGTCTCCACACTATATATGTGTGTATTATCATCTGCTGGAGATAAATGACGTCACAGTGACTATGGAGGAAGAGGGCGGACATGACGGGGGGTTACTGGGTGTAAATAGAAAATAAGATCTTATTACCTCCTGTGCTGCCATTTCCAGCAATGTCTCCGGACTACTTCCTCCTGACTCACCTCTAACCCAGAACTTCCTGTCTGTATCTGACATCACTTCCTGTCTTCCATAGAGACTTCCTGTCTCTATGGTAGAAGTGAGAAGATCATCACCTTGTGGAGCTCAGAGGAATTGCAGCCCAGAGAAACATCTCGTAGTGTGAACACGGCCTTGTGCTGTGTGTGTATGTACTGTATATCCTTATAGATGGGGTCATCTCCACTCCCACCAAGGGGGAGAGAACTATATTACTGCCTAGTCCAGCCTTTCTCAGCCAGGGTTCCTCCATAAGTTTCTAGGGGTTCCTTGAGCAATGAGCAGGTTCTGTCTCTCAATAACAACTGGCAATCTTCCCACTGATTATATAAGGGGGTCTTTGTCCCATTGGTCACCAATATAAGGGACCACTACACTGACAGCTAGGAATTACTCCAAGTTCTAGTGAAATTACTCCTGTCCTGAGCCCCCTATAAGGCTGCTTTCACACTGATGTGCTGCGGTTTTCCTGCAGCGCGGGTGCAGCACAATGCATCTGCAACTTTCCAGGGTTAGCTGAGCTTTCCCATATTTAGCGATACCCCCAACTTAAGAGAGCCGCTGATATTGTTTCGGGCCCTGTACACAGCACTGCCAACCCCCCGGGAATCTACTCGACCCTCCCCTGGCACAGCTAGTCTAGGGAGTGATAGACTGGTAATGTCTCTGCGATCATCTATGACACAGTCCCACAATAAAGCAAACAGTGATAAAGTACAGTAATTGACACTAATACCGGAGTACTTAACTATAGCAACTTTACTTTAGTATAAAAGTTAGGTAGAAGTACAGTACATCAGAACACATGCAGAGCCCTGCAATATTAGTGACACTTAGCAATACTGTATAGAAATAACTAGCACACCACGCTGCAGCCATCCTCCCCGTGAGCAATATGGCGCCCAATAATGTCCTACCCAGTCAGGTCTGACCTAAAGTAAGGTATAGTCTTAGGGTGAAGAATCTTCGCATGCAAGGAAATCGGTGGTGCACATCAGGAACAACAATTTGTAATCCAACAGGACTGTATCTCAGCAAAGTAACAACTTGTAGGGTACAATTTTAAGTGTGCCTGCCCTTTGCAGCTATTATAGCTTCAACTCTTCTGGGAAGGCTGTCCACAAGGTTTAGGAGGGTGTCTATGGGAATGTTTGACCGTTCTTCCAGAAGCTCATTTGTGAGGTCAGGCACTGATGTTGGACGAGAAGCCCCGGCTTGCAGTCTCCGCTCTAATTCATCCCAAAGGTGTTCTATCGGGTTGAGGTCAGGACTCTGTGCAGGCCATTCAAGTTCATCCAACCCAACCTCGCTCATCCATGTCTTCATAGACATTGCTTTGTGCACGCACAGTCATGTTGGAACAGGAAGGGGCCGTCCCCAAATTGTTCCTACAAAGTTGGGAGCATGAAATGGTCCAAAATGTCTTGGTATTCTGACCCAGGATTGCGGGAGATATCCCTCTATAGGAGCCACATTGACAGACAACGCAGCTGGTGCCATATACAAGTTGCTGATCCATCCAGGCTTGTTTCCACACATGCCGTTATTGACCGCTCTATAACTCGAGGGTCAACTTGTTCTGGTAAGCAGGCTTCCCTCCTCCTGGTGACAATTGTCTTCACAATTCTTCTCACAGCAGTTGGTGTGGGGACTCTTTTATCATCTTTATTTCTGGACTTTTTATGAAATGTTTTGAGGACTTTCTGGAAGAGATAGTTGGCGCTGCAACGCTTGTGTTTTATATTGATGGTTGCTTCCAGTGGTAGTGACCTGCAGGAGAACCTTCTGAACCTTCCAAAGGTTTTTTGTTGAGTAGGGCAGTGGCTGGGTCTGGGTCCAGAGGACCAATAACCACTTCTCCACCAAGGACGTCATATGACGTCCTTGAATTTGAGGTGGGATATCTGAATGATGCCTGCAGCTACAGGCATCATTCAGATATCAATCTGTCGGGCCGGCAATTCTGCGCACCATAGGAATAATCATAGCGGCGGTTTCGCCGCTTGATCATTCTTATAGGCGGCGGGAGGGAACACCCTCCCCCTCCCGCCGCCATCCGGTGCTTCTCCGGGCTCTCCCATGCCATCGGGGGCCCGGAGAACGAATCGGCCGGCGCTGGATGACGAGCATAGAGATTTCCAGTGACCAGATGGTTACCAGTCATCTCTATGACCGTCGGAGTCCCGGGCGCGACGTTGTGACATCACGCCCGGGTACCCGGAAGTAAACAAAGCCGCAATTGCAGCTGTCAGCATGAGATCGGTGAATTTTTTTTCACCGATCTCATGCTTTCCAGTCTGGAGGAGAGATGTGGGGGGAGGGGGAGGTCTTATTGACCCCGCATCTCTCCATAAAGAGGACCTGTCACACACATTCCTATTACAAGGGATGTTTACATTCCTTGTAATATGAATAAAAGTGATCAAAAAAAAAAAATATGTAAAAAAAAAAGTGTCAAAATAAAAAGAAAATAGTAAAATAAAAAAATAAAAAAATTTAAATGCCCCAGTCTCCGGTAGCTCGCGCTCAGAAGCGAACGCACATGTAAGTCCCGCCCACATATGTAAACGGAATTTAAACCCCACATGTGAGGTATCGCCGCGTGCATTAGAGCACGTGCAACAATTCTAGCACTAGACCTCCTCTGTAACTCTAACCTGGTAACCTGTAAAAAAAATTAAAGCGTCGCTTATGGAGAGTTTTTAAGTACCGAAGTTTGGCGCCATTCCATGAGTGTGCGCAATTTCAAAGCGTGACATGTTAGGTATCTATTTACTCGGCGTAACATCATCTTTCACATTATACAAAAAAATTGGGCTAACTTTACTGTTTTGTTATTTTTTAATTCGTGAAACCGTTTTTTTTTTCCCAAAAAAAGGCGTTTGAAAAATTAATGCGCAAATACCGTGCAAGATAAAAAGTTGCAATGACCGCCATTTTATTCCCTAGGGTGTCTGCTAAAAAAAAATATATATATAACGTTTGGGGGTTCTGATTAATTTTCTAGCAAAAAAATGATGATTATTACATGAAGGAGAGGAGTGCTAGAATAGGCCCGGTGGAGAAGTGGATAAACAGGGTAGATAGAATGCAGAAAATTTCAGCCTAATAAGCTTGAGCTGGTGGGCAGGTCCACCAGATATGGTGACGTGTGCCTGTATCTGAAAGCAGGTGGGGGAGTCATTTGGAAGAGATTTGGCGATCCGAGCAGGAAGTCCAGCAACGTTCATATAGAAGACATTTTCCACACTCAAAGGAGCTAATACACCTTAAGGGTTGTGTGGGGCCCCTGATGTACAGGATAACAGGACTTCAATGAGGAACATTTCCCTCACTCAGGACAGGAAAGTGGCTTCTCCCCCGTGTGCAATCTCTGATGTTTGTAAAGATGGGACTTCCTAGAAAAACATTTTGCGCACTCAGAACAGGAAAACGGCTTCTCCCCCGTGTGAGACGTCTGATGTGTGACAAGTTGTGATTTTCGTACAAAACATTTCCCACACTCAGGACAGGAATGCGGCTTTTCTCCCGTGTGAGATCTCTGATGTCTGTAAAGATGAGACTTCCTAGAAAACCATTTCCCGCACTCAGGACACGAATACGGTTTCTCGCCCGTGTGAGAGTCCTGATGTGTGGCAAGTTGTGATTTCCGTACAAAACTTTTGCCACACTCAGGACAGGAATACGGCTTCTCCCCGGTGTGAGATCTCTGATGTGTGTTAAGATGGGCTATCTGTGAAAAACATTTCCCGCATTCAGAACAGGAATACGGCTTCTCCCCTGTATGCAATCTCTGATGTCTAAAAAGACTGGACTTCAATGAAAAACATTTCCCGCACTCAGAACAAGAAAATGGCTTCTCCTCTGTGTGAGATCTCTGATGTGTGACAAGTTCTGATTTTGTTGCAAAACTTTTCCCGCATTCAGAACAGGAATACGGCTTCTCACCCGTGTGCAATCTCTGATGTCTAAAAAGACTGGACTTCAATGAAAAAAATTTCCCGCATTCAGCACAGGAAAATGCCTTATATTCTGTGTGAGACCTCTGATGAGTGACAAGTTCGGATTTTTTTGCAAAACATTTCCCGCACTCAGAACAGGTGAACGGCTTCTCTCCTGTGTGAGACATTTGATGAGTCACAAGTTGTAATTTTTCTAAAAAACATTTCCCGCACTCAGGACAGGAATACAGCTTCTCTCCTGTGTGAGATCTCTGATGTCTGTTAAGACCGAACTTCCCTGAAAAACATTTTCCGCACTCAGAACAAGAATACGGCTTTTCTTCTGTGTGAGATCTCTGATGTAGGGAAAGATGGGCTTTCTTTAAAAAACACTTCCCGCACCCTGGGCAAGAATGCGGCTTCTCAACTGTGTGAGCTCTTTTATGCTCATCAAGATTGAATTTAAAATGGAAACACTTTTCGCACTTAGTACAGGGAAACTTCTTATCTGTTGGGAGGACGGCACCATCCCTCACAGTCCGAGGTTCCTCAGGATAAGAGGAATACGATGGTCCGGCACCGTCCCGCACAGTCTGAAGTTCCTCAGGATAAGAGGAATACGATGGTCCGGCACCGTCCCGCACAGTCTGAGGTTCCTCAGGATAAGAGGAATACGATGGTTCGGCACCGTCCCGCACAGTCTGAGGTTCCTCGGGATAAGAGGAATACGATGGCCCGGCACCGTCCCGCACAGTCTGAGGTTCCTCAGGATAAGAGGAATACGATGGTCCGGCACCGTCCCGCACAGTCTGAGGTTCCTCAGGATAAGAGGAATACGATGGTCCGGCACCGTCCCGCACAGTCTGAGGTTCCTCAGGATAAGAGGAATACGATGGTCCGGCACCGTCCCGCACAGTCTGAGGTTCCTCAGGATAAGAGGAATACGATGGTCCGGCACCGTCCCGCACAGTCTGAGGTTCCTCAGGATAAGAGGAATACGATGGTCCGGCACCGTCCCGCACAGTCTGAGGTTCCTCAGGATAAGAGGAATACGATGGTCCGGCACCGTCCCGCACAGTCTGAGGTTCCTCAGGATAAGAGGAATACGATGGTCCGGCACCGTCCCGCACAGTCTGAGGTTCCTCAGGATAAGAGGAATACGATGGTCCGGCACCGTCCCGCACAGTCTGAGGTTCCTCAGGATAAGAGGAATACGATGGTCCGGCACCGTCCCGCACAGTCTGAGGTTCCTCAGGATAAGAGGAATACGATGGTCCGGCACCGTCCCGCACAGTCTGACGTTCCTCAGGATAAGAGGAATACGATGGTCCGGCACCGTCCCGCACAGTCTGAGGTTCCTCGGGATAAGAGGAATACGATGGTCCGGCACCGTCCCGCACAGTCTGAGGTTCCTCGGGATAAGAGGAATACGATGGTCCGGCACCGTCCCGCACAGTCTGAGGTTCCTCAGGATAAGAGGAATACGATGGTCCGGCACCGTCCCGCACAGTCTGAGGTTCCTCAGGATAAGAGGAATACGATGGTCCGGCACCGTCCCGCACAGTCTGAGGTTCCTCAGGATAAGAGGAATACGATGGTCCGGCACCGTCCCGCACAGTCTGAGGTTCCTCAGGATAAGAGGAATACGATGGTCCGGCACCGTCCCGCACAGTCTGAGGTTCCTCAGGATAAGAGGAATACGATGGTCCGGCACCGTCCCGCACAGTCTGAGGTTCCTCGGGATAAGAGGAATACGATGGTCCGGCACCGTCCCGCACAGTCTGAGGTTCCTCAGGATAAGAGGAATACGATGGTCCGGCACCGTCCCGCACAGTCTGAGGTTCCTCAGGATAAGAGGAATACGATGGTCCATCTACACTGTGGGGTGCCGGATGGACATTTGAGGTAGTCGGGTTTTCTCCTGGACTATACTGTGTGATGTCCTCATCTTCTACTTTACAGTCTGGAGACAAAGTGAGACAATCCTCTGAGGTTTTCCTCATCTCCCGTCCATCTACTAAAATAGAAATACAAAGATTATTACTAGACATGAGCTGATTGGTTCCCCTAAACCAGGACTCCGCCCACATCAGGCAGCTTTGTCTCTGAGGATCTTACAATTCCCCCCTCAAGGTAACTAGTAAATGGATCCTCTGATCTCCTACCAGTTCATTTCTTTATTCATGGACCTTAGTCAGAGAGTGAGGAAACAACGAGAACTGTCTTTTATAGGAGTGACAGTGATGAGGGGATTATAGGACGAGATTCCCCACCCCCTCTATCACTCATTGCCATCTTCCCAACACAAGAAGTCCTTCACTTCCTTATTTAGTCCATGATTTAGTCATGAATAACAGCGGGGCTGAGCCCCACCAGAGGTCAGAGAGTGAAGATGGGGGAGAACAACCAAGATGAAGACTGGACTGATCCTGAGAACCATATATACATTTTAGGAGTGGTTTGAGGACTGTTCACCAGTGTGAGTGTCTTTGTCTTTTTTTTTTCAAGTATTTGTGTGCATTGTGTAGATATAATATATTTTATGTTTGAGCATAAGGGAGTACATATATTATATCATTATTATTTGTCTCACCAATGTATTATTTCTGCACTTTAATGAGAGAGACACTGTTCCAGTGTTTGCTTTAGGGTTTGTTCTCGAAAAGTGCTGCACTATTATTTTTTTAGAATACAAGTTTATAGTGCAGGGGTCAGGAGTATGTAACATGCAATATATAATTACTGTATACAGTATAATGGTCGGGTGTTACGGTGTAACAGTCGGGACTCATAATATTGGTATTCCGTAATCAGTGTTAGATAAAAATTTTACTGAAAACAAGTTGCAGAGGTCCCACCCCGCTGCCTCCCATCTCCTGAGACTGCACTCAGTGACTTGGGTCTGAGACTATACAGACATATCCCTCCACCGGGCACAGCCAGGAAATAACAGAGCAAGTAACCCGGGAGAATTGTTCTGTCAGAGATCTTGCTAGACCTGGGAAAGGGGCAGAGAGACTCAAGGTTCTGCCCCCAGGTGTCTAGGCTAAACAACACCTATGGTATAAAACAACATTTTGCTGCCAGCTGAACCCCAGAATCTCCATAAATCCAGTCTAGATACATAAATTGTGTCTGCAGCACAGAGAAGGAAGATTATCCGAGAGAAATACAGGAATACAGGACGGGGAACACAGCTCAGGAAAGTGACCAGGGGATTACAGGCTGATATCACCCAGTCCCCGCCCTACTCTGGACCAATCAGTGAGCAGTATGAGTGGAGGAATGGATTTAGTGTTAATGACCCACCTGTGCTGATCTCTGTAGGAGTGTCCTCCTCTATAAATGTCCCCGTTATTCCATCCTCCTCCATAGACTGCTGATCACCCCTCACATACGTCTCTTCTTCTTCTGATTTAACTTCAACTTTCATATCTATCAGATCTTCACCCTAAACCAAGAAAATAAGAGAAAATTATAGCCTTTAATATTGTAAGATCTTGTAAAAAAATCAAAATATTGTCTCCATGTTCTAGAAACTCCGTCCCACCAACCTTGTAATGGTGAGGGATGGTGTGACCTTCCTGTGTGGAATCCCGGGAATACAGAGGACGGGGACATCTCTCTGGTGGGTTCCTGGTATTAGGTGGCTCCATCATATCCTTGTGTCCTTCTGAAAACTTCTCCATCACCCCATACTCCTCATCCTCCTCTTTATACTCTTCTTTTACATTAATATTATCCTTGGGGTTTTCATTCTGAAAGATATAATAAAACATTCATTGTAACAAACATGCTTTTATAGGAATCATAACTACTGATAATTATTCCTCATCTACCTGATGATGGTGAGGGATGGTGTGACCTTCCTGTGTGGAATCCCGGGAATACAGAGGACGGGGACATCTCTCTGGTGGGTTACCATTACTGGATCCATCTGTAGGAAACCCACCCACTGTCAGAAACCAGAAACCAGGCGAAGACAGAAAGTGGTAAAAAATTACACTTTTAATGACAAAGCAAAAATAACACAGTCCAGGAATGTAGTCAAAACCAGAAGCCAGGGTTTGGATGCCAGAGTGGGTAATTAGGTGAGCCGGGGTCAGGAAACCAGAAGTCAGTGTATTCAGGAGGAAAAATCAGGAACAGGTATCGGAAAAGAAGACAGTCAGGGCAAGTCATACACAGGAACACACTGGAGATCATAGACCACGCAAGGGCAAGGAGGAAATGAGCAAAGCTGCTTAAATATCCAAAAGGGGCTGGCTGTAGGCTGGACTAATGAGGCAGGTAATGGTAACCAGGTGAGTCACTGTGGAATCAATGAGTGGCTGGTAGTTAACCGACAGCTGAGCAGCTTCTGAGCACTGAAAGAAAAGAGCAGCTTCCTCAATGATCCCACCCCCTCGGAGGGGCACCAGGCTTGAGGGGAAAACGTAAATGGAAAGCACGAAGGAGGGCAGGAGCATATATGTCTGAGGATGAGACCCAAATGTGTTCCTCCAGACTGTAACCCCTCCAGTGAACTAGATATTGTATGCGTCCACGAAACCTATGGGAGCCAATGATAGATTGTATCTCATATTCCTCATGGCTGTTAACCTCAAGTGGGCAAGTTCGTTTGTACCAAGGTGGTATAGCAGTAACACATAAGAAAACATGGAATATGTTGTAAATAGGCATCTTGGAAAGAAGATCTAATGCAGGAGTCTCCAAACTTTTCAAACAAAGGGACAGTTTATTGTTCTTCAGCCTTTAGGAGGGCCGAATTGTGGCCAGCAGGGGTAGAAAATGTCCCGGGCCCAGCATTGGTGAGAATAAATATGGCTTCAGAGTTTGCGGTCAGTAGGATAAGGAGTAGTGCCCCTATTAGTAGGAGTAATTGTATCTCATCATTGGTATCAGCGGAAGAAATAGTGCCCCCTTGTTGGAGTCAGTGGGAAGAATAGTGCCTCATATCAGTGGAAGGAATAAAGCCCCGAGGGCCAGATAAAGGCTAGCAAAGGGCCACATCTGGCCCTTGGGCCGCAGTTTGGAGACCCCTGATCTAGTGCATTAGGCCACTGGGTTAACCTTACGGAGTATGCGGAAAGGCCCAATATACCAATGCGCCGGTTTTAGTGAGGGAACACGGAGTCGGAGGTTACGGGAAGAAAGCTAGACCCTCTCCCCAACTTGGTAGGAGGGCACAGGTAGGCGTCGGCAGTCAGCATGGAGTTTGTACCTCTCACTGGAGCGTTGCAAGGATTCTTGGACCTGCACCCAAGTGGAATGGAGTTCCCGAAGATGTTCCTCTAACACAGGAATGCATGTATCTGGCAACATGGATGGCTGGAACCCATAGTTCGCCATAAACGGAGATAATCGGGAGGCGGATTTGAAGGTGCTATTGTGAGCAAACTCCGCCCAAGGTAACAGGTCTGACCAGTTGTTATGATGGTCTGAAATATAGCAACGCAGAAACTGCTCCAAGGCTTGGTTGACCCATTCTGTGGTCCCATTGGACTTCGGATGATATGCTGAGGAGAAGAAAGCTGAACTCCCAACTGTGCAAAAATCTCACCAAAACCTGGACACAAACTGGCTATCCCTGTCCGAGATGATAACGTTAAGTAACCGAAAGACCGCCTGAGAGAAAATTGATGCCAGTTTTTTGGACGTAGGCAACTTCTTTAGTGGAATACAATGTGACATTTTTGAAAAGCAGTCAACCACTATAAGAATATCTGTGTTGCCCTGGGAGTTGGATAAATCCACATCAAAATCAATAGACAAGTGGGTCCAAGACCTCTCTCCACTGGATATGGGTTGTAGGAGGCCCACTGAAAGGAGTCGTCGTGTTTTATTTTGAGAACACACGGGACAAGTGGCTACGAAGGTGGTTACATCAGCGCGGAGACTAGGCCACCAAAATTGTTGAGCCATGGACCATAGGAGTTGATTCTTCTCTGGACGCCCAGCTGCAGCAGTCATGAGGTTTTCCAGGAGGAGAATAAGAGGCCAGGCCAGGCTCTTTCCCAAAGGTGAAGTGGGACTAGTGCAAAACGTGGCCAAAATGCGGTCCGGCAGTATCACAGGAGTAGGAACAGACTCCATTTAGGAAGAGGAGAAAAACTGATGCAATAATGCATCTGCCATTATATTCTTCGTACCGAGTAAGAATGAGACTATGCAATTGAAGCTTGACAGAAAAAGATAAACGTTTAGCCTCAGACAAAAATGCAAGATTCTTAAGGTCAGTCAAAATGAGAACTGGCACAAAAGTACTCATGAAGAGATGCCTCCATCCTTTAAGAGCTAAAATAATGGCTAATAATTCTCTGTCCCCAATTTCGTAATTGCGTTCTGCTGGAGACAATTTCTTAGAAAAGTAGCCACAAGGATGCAGAGAGCTCTAAGAGGTAGGACGTAGAGGCAGGAGAGCGCCTCCTCCAGTCTCAGATGCATAAACTTCAAGAATGAAGGGTAGCATAGGATCAGGATGTGCCAGCAATGGAGCTTCAAAGGCTTTAATGGAATCTGGGGACCAATCCCTTGGGTTGCCCTCTTTTCTCGTCATATTAGTCAGGGGTTTGACCAGAGAAAATTAATTAGAAATACATTTCCGATAATAATTGGCAAAGCCAAGAAAATGTTGTAGAGGATGTAGACCTATGGGCCGAAGCCTCTGTAAGACTGCAGATAGCTTCTCTGGGTCCATCAAAAACCAATGGGATCAGATAAGCATTCTTAACAGTAATTAGATTGGGACCCCTAGAATCGATACAAGGTCTCAGTTTACCGCTCTTCTTTTTCACAAAGAAACAGCCAGCACCAACGGGAGAAGAGGATTTGCAGATAAACTCCCGGGACAGTGAACCTGCAACATACTCCTCCATAACCTTATCTTCTGAGACAGACAGAGCCTAAACCCGGCCATGAGGAGAAATGGCACCAGGTTGAAGGTCAATTGTGCAGTCATAAAGCTGATATGGCACCAAAATACCGATCTGACCTTTGTGAAAGACATCACAGAATTCACGGTACTCTTTTGGCAATGAACTATCTGAAAACATGTATTAGTGCATTGTGGCGACCATGACAGAACCTCGGCACTACGTCAATCATAAGAAGGATTGCGCCTCTGTAACCCAGTATAACCAATGACAACTGGGTAATGTGGTGAGAAAATTACTTGGAATTGGATTATCTCATGGTGAAGAGCCCCTACAGCCATGGTCAATGGAGTGGATTCATGGGTCATATGGGCAGGCTGTAGAGGTCTCCCATCAATATCCTCAATGCCAAGTGGGGAGGCACAAGGCTGCAGTGGTATCAAGTGCTTCAACACAAAGGCACTATTTATGAACAAGCCTGCAAAGACGCCACATAAGGTCTGTCCCCTACAGGACCTCAGGTGTGGGCGTTTCCCGTGCGGGTTAGACAAACCCTGGTTGGCCACAGTAAAGGCACAATCTCTCCCTTCTCCTAAAGACCCTCTCTTTGGCAGAGAGACATGTGAAACCCAGTTACATGGGCTCTATTTCCCTGGAGGACTTGGGCTCAGAAGGCATGGGAGGTGAGAAAGGCATGGGTGGGAATGAAAACTCGGAGCCAAACTTACAATAGGCTTTCGCAAGCGCTCCTTAACCACTTCAGCCCCGGACCATTTGGCTGGTCAAAGACCAGGCCACTTTTTGCGATTCGGCACTGTGTCGCTTTAACTGACAATTGCGCGGTCGTGCGACGTGGCTCCCAAACAAAATTTACGTCCTTTTTTTCCCCACAAATAGAGATTTATTTTGGTGGTATTTGATCACCTCTGCGGTTTTTACTTTTTGCGCTATAAACAAACATAGAGCGTCAATTTTGAAAAAAATGCATATTTTTTACTTTTTGCTATAATAAATATCCCCAAAAAATTATATAAAAAAAAAAGTTTTTTTTCCTCAGTTTAGGCCGATACGTATTCTTCTACATATTTTTGGTAAACAAAATCTCAATATGCGTTCATTAATTGGTTTGCGCAAAAGTTATAGCGTCTACAAAATAGGGAATAGTTTTAGTTTAATTTTTTTTATTTTTACTAGTAATGGCGGCGATCAGCGATTTTTATCATGACTGCGATATTATGGCGGACACATCGGACACCATTTTGGGACCATTGTCATTTTTACAGCGATCAGTGCTATAAAAATCCACTGCTTACTGTAAAAATGACACTGGCAGTGAAGGGGTTAACCTGTAGGGGGCGCTGAAGGGGTTAAGTGTGACCTAGGGAGTGATTCTAACTGTTAGGGGGCGTAGCTTGCCGTGACACGTCACTGATCGCTGTTCCCGATGACAGGGAACAGACAATCAGTGACATGTCACTAGGAAGAACGGGGAGATGTTGTGTTTACACTGACATCTCCCCGTTCTTCAGCTCCGTGACACGATCGCGGGACACCGGCGGACATAGAGTCCGCGGGTCCCGCCGGCACGGTCATGGAACTCGCGGCAGGGTCGCGAGGGCGCGCCCACACGGCGGCAGTTTTAAGGGGATGTATATATACGCCCATTTGCGCAGCCGTGCTATTGTGTCGACGTAAAAGTTCGTGCAGCAGTCGGCAAGCGGTTAAAGGAAGGTCTCTCTCTGATTCTGGTATCAATGAGAATGATAAACAAGTATATCTCGAGCTGCAATCTCATCTTTAATGTTATCAGAGAGGCCATGGAAAAAGCAGCCACGAAAGCCTCATTGTTCCAACCAACCTCTGCTGCCAGAGTATGGGATTAATAGTGTAATTGGCAACAGTTCTCGTACTCTGTTTAATGAACATGAGGCTTTTGGTAGCAGAGGTGGAACGAATGGGAATATCAAATACCCTTTTAAAGGAGGCCACAAACTCAGGGTAATTCTGGACATCGGGTTTTTGTTTCTCCAATAGATGGTTTGCCCATGTTTACTTTGCTTCTGTAGGGAACGCCTGTGGGAACATTTTAAAATATATTCCAACCTGGTTGAAAAACCTTCTGCATTGAGCTGGATCGCTCCCCAAAATGCCGGGAAAGCGGAGCAGAACCAGTCATACCTCCTAGAGTGGTGGTATTGGAGGCAGCTGAGCAGAGACAGGAGCAGCAGCAGGGATGGCTTGCAACACTTAATGTACCGGAGCAGCCGGAGTACGAGGATCCAGATGAACATTTCAAATCAGGAGCGTTTGTAACGCTATGGCAATCTGATCCATGCAGTAGCCCTGCTCGTCCAATCTGGAAAAAATATTACAACTAGGTGGATTGTCTGCATCTTCTGAATTCATGGCCCTTGCATAATGTCAGGAACCATAAACCAAGCAGAGACAGAAAGTACAATTAAAATCACACCTTTAATGAAATAGCAAAAATAACACAGTTCAAGAACATAGTCAAAAACAGAAGCCAGGGTTTAGAAGTCAGAGCGGGTAAATTAGATGAGCTGGGGTCAAGAGACCATAAGTCAGCGTAGTCAGAAGCAAAAATCAGGAACAGATATCGGAAAATAAGTTAGCCAGGCCAAGTCATAGACAGAAACACACTGGAGATCATAGACCATGCAAGGGCAAGGAGGAAATGAGCTAAGCTGCTTAAATAGCAAAAAGGGGCTGGCTGTAGGCTGGACTAATGAGGCAGGTAATGGTAACCAGGTGAGTCAATATGGTAACAACGGTAGTTACTCGACAGCTGAGCAACTTCTGAGCACTGAAAGTAAAAAGCTGCTTGTTAAGTAGTAGGAGCCCAGCCCTGACACACACTGACTGAATACATTGTTTCTATGTGTTTATCAGATGATGGGGGATCTAGGTGGAGCCTCCGTACTGCTCTCTCCTTTACAATAAAGTCTCCTCTTACCCGGTGATGTGAGGGGCGGCTGATTCTCTATCATGACGTCCTTATAGAGATCCTTGTGTCCTTCTAAATACTCCCACTCCTCCATGGAGAAATAGACAGTGACATCCTGACACCTTATAGGAACCTGACACACACAATGATACAGTCACCATCCAGACACATCCCTTGTCTGCTACTGGATAATGTCCCAGAATTCCCGGCACCACTCACCTCTCCTGTCAGCAGCTCCATCATCTTCTTGGTGACTTCTAGAATCTTCTCCATGTTGTGTCTCTCGGGATTTAGGGAGTCACATGGAGGCACTGTGATGGTCATATGATCACCTGACTTCACAAGAGGAAATCTCTGTATTGAGGAACCAATAGGAATATCATGTTAGAATCCCAGAATCCTCCTCACCTCTCCGGTCAGGTCTGTGTTTTATTAATAGAGATAAGAGTGATGTCATGTGACCTCCCGAAATCCTCCTCACCTCTCCGGTCAGGTCTGTGTATTATTAATAGAGATAAGAGTGATGTCATGTGATCTCCCAGAATCCTCCTCACCTCTCCGGTCTGTATTATTAAGAGATAAGAGTGATGTCATGTGACCTCCCAGAATCCCCCTCACCTCTCCGGTCAGGTCTGTGTTTTATTAATAGAGATAAGAGTGATGTCATGTGACCTCCCAGCATCCTCCTTACCTCTCCGGTCAGGTCTGTGTTTTATTAATAGAGATAAGAGTGATGTCATGTGACCTCCCAGAATCCTCCTCACCTCTCCGGTCAGGTCTGTGTATTATTAATAGAGATAAGAGTGATGTCATGTGATCTCCCAGAATCCTCCTCACCTCTCCGGTCAGGTCTGTGTTTTATTAATAGAGATAAGAGTGATGTCATGTGACCTCCCAGAATCCTCCTCACCTCTCCGGTCAGCAGGAAGATGATCTCCAGGGTGAAGTTTAGTATCTTCTCAGTCATGTGACTCCAGTCCTCCTCCATCCTCATTTGTTCTGTCATTTGATCTATACAGGTTTCTGTCAAGACAGGTAAGGATGAAAATTGATAACGAATATATATATATGCAAGTGGGGAATGTTCTGCCCCTGAAGGGGTTAATCTAGGTCTCCACACTATATATGTGTGTATCATCATCTGCTGGAGATAAAAGACGTCACAGTGACTATGGAGGAAGAGGACGGACATGACGGGGGGTTACTGGGTGTAAATATAAAATAAGATCTTATTACCTCCTCTGCTGCCAGTTCCAGCAATGTCTTCTCTCTACTTCCTCCTGACTAACCTCTCACCTGGAACTTTCTGTCTAGACATGACATCACTTCCTGTCTTCCATAGAGACTTCTTGTCTCTATGGTAGAAGTGATATCACCACCTTGTGGAGCTCAGAGGAACTGCAGTCCCAAGAAACGTCTCGTAGTGTGAACACGTCCTTGTGCTGTGTGTGTATGTGCTGTATATCCTTATAGATGGGGTCATCTCCACTCCCACCAAGGGGGATAGAAATATATTACTGCCTAGTCTAGGGGTTCATTTAGCAATGAACAATATCTGTCTCTATTGATCTATAAGGGGGGGCAGTCTTCCTACTAATGACGCTATAAGGGGTTCCTTCATCCATTGGTCACCAATGTAAGGGACCACTACACTGATCACTGATATAAGGGGGTCCTTCTCCCATTGGCCATCAATGTAAGAGACCACTAAACTGACCACTGATATAAGGGGGTCCTTCTCCCATTGGTCACCAATGTAAGGGACCAGTACACTGACAACTAGGAATTAAAAAGTAATTCAACTGAGATGAATGTATTACTGTCACTAACAAATAACAGCTTGATGCTCAGTCTAGCTGTTACAGAGTAGGAATGAGCCAATATTTCCATTCAAACCTTGGATGTGTCGCCCCCCCTTCATATTTGGACAATATTGTGACAACTATCCCCACCCCTTAGCACCCTGGGCTGTCATTTGCTATAAAAGCTATCATCAAGCTAATGGTACCATCAAGTACATTGTACTCCACACTCATTCATGTGAAGGGGGGGTTAATATCTGGATATCTATTAATAAAATGGGGTCCAGATTCTGATAAGCCCTCTGCCCACAGACCTCCCCCCCACAACCACTGGCCAGGGTTGTTGGAAAGAGGCCGTTATCCTCATCAACATTGGGACAAGGTACTTTGCAAGGAGGGTCCACCCTGGAGGGGAACGTCCTATGTTAAGATCATGTGGCCTAATATGGTTTAGGACACACTCACCTTCCCCTTTCTTGGCCAGCCAAGCTGCATATTTGGATCAAGGGTCTAGTTTGGATTTTCTGGGGGAACTTTTTTTTTGTTGTTTCTTAGTGGGGACCCCCTTAAAATTTATACCGGACTCAAAGGAGCTCCTCGTGGGCACTGGACATCCCACCATCAATGATAGTTATTTGAATACCTTCATAACTAATAGTCCAGAAAATTGGCATTTTTTATACTGTTTCCATTGATCTCAATAGGGTTCGGCATCCGATCTTCTCTGTAGTTCACCAAACCCTGTTTGCAGTTTTGGCTCATCACTAGTAGAGAGCTGATATACGCCTGACCACCGCACTCTGTACCCTGGGCTGTATATAATATATTCTCTTGCCCTCTGTACCCTGGGCTGTATATGATATACTCCTGACCACTGCATTCTATACACAGGGCTGTATATGATATACTCCTGACCACTGCATTCTATACACAGGGCTGTATATGATATACTCCTGACCACTGCACTCTGTACACAGGGCTGTATATGATATACTCCTGACCACTGCACTCTGTACACAGGGCTGTATATGATATACTCCTGACCATTGCACTCTATACACAGGGCTGTATATGATATACTCCTGACCACTGCATTCTATACACAGGGCTGTATATGATATACTCCTGACCACTGCACTCTGTACACAGGGCTGTATATGATATACTCCTGACCACTGCACTCTGTACACAGGGCTGTATATGATATACTCCTGACCATTGCACTCTATACACAGGGCTGTATATGATATACTCCTGACCCCTGCACTCTGTACACAGGGCTGTATATAATATACTCCTGACCACTGCATTCTATACACAGGGCTGTATATGATATACTCCTGGCCATTGCACTCTGTACCCTGGGCTGTATATTATTATTATTGTATGTAGGGGTCAGGAGTATATGATATACTCCTGACCCCTACATCCTTTATGCTATATTGTAGAACACTTGCTGGTTGCTCAGTAGTCAGGATGTTTTTGAAGATCCTCCTGAAGGTCGGCTGTGTGTAGAAAAGCATATCTGATGGAAGAGTTCCATTTTTACCAATGATTGTGCTGAGGTTTATGTGTGTCTCCATGACTCCTTATTGTGACTCAGTCATTGAAGCATATTTTGTGGGTACAAGACCTGGGTAATATCTTATCTTGTGCACTATGTAGGTTCAAATTTTAAGCTCCTCCCATTGCCTATTTATTTTCTTCAGGTTACGCCATGCTGAACCTCCTCAGGAAAAAAAATAACTTTAGCCCTGTACTTTATTGCCTGGAGAACATTGGTGGATCCCTTAGATCTGACAACAAAGCTGTAAGGCCAGAAATCTGTTTCGTGATTGGACATGATATGGATCCTTCCTCATGTCATTCCTGGTTATGGAAATCTATTATATTACCAGTCCGGTATCAGAGTATCGGCAAACACGAGGATTAGATATTTTATAGGCGTGGCCAATGGCCAATAGTGGAAATTGCCAAACACCAAATTACGATGCTCAGGGAAACCTTCCCCAATCTACCTACAATGGTGTAATCATTTGTCACAAAGATCAGCAGTATACTTCTGGAACATTCTGGTGAAGAATAAGTGCGCTCTCAGACATCGTCACAGGGTTGTAAACTCTATACAGCCACTGAATGGCTTCCCTAGACTCCCCACCATGTTGCCTGGGCTTCAATATCCCACCTGCAGGCCCAGCATTGGCTTGGTAGGTCCTGTTAAGTAGAGGAGAGAGAGAGACCAAAGAACATCCACTCGCTGATCACCCCTAGCTAGAATGAACCCGGAAGTAATTTGTATTAGGTCACTTCCAGGTTCAGAGCCATCATTTCAGACCGCTGTGGACGGAGAAGTGGTGAATGGAGCCCAGTCTGCTGTCTATTATCTTCAGTGGGGGGCAGTAGAGAGATGAGGGACCTAATAGAACATTCATGTCTCATTCAAGAGAACCTGTCACAACAAAATACTAACACATGGGTATTATTAAGCCCCGTACACACGATCGGATTTCCTATGGTTTTCAAACCGATGGATTTTTCCATCGGAAAACCGATGAAGCTGACTTCCATCAGTCTTGCCTACACACCATCAGTCAAAAAACCGACCGTTCCAAACGCGGTGACGTAAAACACTCCGTTGAGCCGAGAAAAAATGAATTTCAATGCTTCTGAGCATGCGTCGACTTGATTCTGAGCATGCGTGGGTTTTTTATCCGATGGGAGTTCCCCACAGACGATAGTAATTTGCTTTCGGTTTTTTAACCATCGGATAAATTTAAAACATGTTCTATTTTTAAACACCGATGGAAAAAAGACCGATGGGGCCCATACACGATAGGTTTGTCCGATAAAAAAAGTCCATCGGGCTGTTTTCATCGGTAAAACCGATCGTGTGTACACGGCTTTAGTCTATTATTTTATAGCAATAAAGTTAAGTGAAAAAAAAGATGGAAAACGTTTAAGTTACCCCCAAACACTTAAACTACCCCCCAAAATGTTTGAGTCTCCACGTATATAAACCACATGTCACGGGCGCCTACATATGAAATGTTGAGAATGCTAATGTCCAAATTCCGTATTTTGGTTTTGAAGCAGGGGTTCGCTTAAATAACTTACGTTATTCAATGTCTGCAGTACCCATTAGTGCATGGGTATATTATGGCCAATATTCGTAATGGCTGGGCAAACGTGCCACATTCGATCAACTCTTTGTTTTCTTTTTCATAATAGACCTCTAAGTCTCCATCCCACAAAATGTACTCAGCCAATGAGAGGTAATGACTCCATTTTTATTTTTCACCTGATATCAATGGCCAACACGGTACAACACTTCATCCATGTCTTTGGTGATCTCTGATCTCCTTATCAACTGTTTCTTACATGATGAAGATCAGCCATGGAGTATATCTGAGGTGTATATCAGGGTGTGCTTCTTCCCCACATGTCCAGCAACATTCATATACAAGACATTTCCCGCACTCACTAATACACCTCAAGGGTTGTGTGGGACCCCTGATGTACAGGAAGACAGGACTTCAGTGAGGAACATTTCCCTCACTCAAGACAGGAATACGGATTCTCCTCCGTGTGAGACCTCAGATGTGTAACAAGTTGTGATTTTTGTACAAAACATTTGCTGCACTCAGGACAGGAATGTGGCTTCTCCCTAGTGTGAGATCTCTGATGTCTGTAAAGATGGGACTTCCTTGAAAACCTTTTTCCGCACTCAGGACAAGAATGTGGCTTCCCCCTCGTGTGAGATCTCTGATGTTTGTAGAGATGGGCTTTCGTTAAAAAACACTTCCCACACTCAGGGCAGGAATGTGGCCTTTCAACTGTGTGAGCTCTTTTATGCTCATCAAGATTGAATTTAAAATGGAAACACTTCCCGCACTCAGGACAGGAAGACCTCTTATCTGTTGGAAGGACGGCACCGTCCCGCACAGTCTGAGGTTCCTCAGGATAAGAGGAATACGATGGTCCAGGACCGTCCCGCACAGTCTGAGGTTCCTCAGGATAAGAGGAATACGATGGTCCGGCACCGTCCCGCACAGTCTGAGGTTCCTCAGGATAAGAGGAATACGATGGTCCGGCACCGTCCCGCACAGTCTGAGGTTCCTCAGGATAAGAGGAATACGATGGTCCGGCACCGTCCCGCACAGTCTGAGGTTCCTCAGGATAAGAGGAATACGATGGTCCGGCACCGTCCCGCACAGTCTGAGGTTCCTCAGGATAAGAGGAATACGATGGTCCGGCACCGTCCCGCACAGTCTGAGGTTCCTCAGGATAAGAGGAATACGATGGTTCGGCACCGTCCCGCACAGTCTGAGGTTCCTCAGGATAAGAGGAATACGATGGTCCGGCACCGTCCCGCACAGTCTGAGGTTCCTCAGGATAAGAGGAATACGATGGTCCGGCACCGTCCCGCACAGTCTGAGGTTCCTCAGGATAAGAGGAATACGATGATCCATCTACACTGTGTGGTGCCGGATGGACATTTGAGGTAGTCGGGTTTTCTCCTGGACTATACTGTGTGATGTCCAAATCTTCTACTTTACAGTCTGGAGACAAAGTGAGACAATCCTCTGAGGTTTTCCTCATCTCCCGTCCATCTACTAAAATAGAAATACATAGGGAGTATGTAATGCACAACGTAGACTAATCAGCGGAAGCTTCAATATTTATTTCAGACAAGTTGCAGAGGTCCCACACCGCTGCCTCCCATCTCCTGAGACTGCACTCAGTGACTTGGGTCTGAGACTATACAGACATATCCCTCCACCCGGCACAGCCAGCAAAACACATGGCAAGTAACTCCGGGACAATCGTGCTAGACCCGGGCATGGGGAAGAACATCCAAGGCACATGCTTTAGGTGCCTAGGTCTTATGATGCCTTTGGTAAAGTTTTGCTGCCAGCTGAACCCCAGAATCTCCATAAATCCAGTCTAGAGACATAAATTGTGTCTGCAGCACAGAGAAGGAAGATTATCAGAGAGAAATACAGGAATACAGGACGGGGAACACAGCTCAGGAAAGTGACCAGGGGATTACAGGCTGTTATCACCCAGTCCCCGCCCTACTCTGGACCAATCAGTGAGCAGTATGGGTGGAGGAATGGATTCAGTGTTAATGACCCACCTGTGCTGATCTCTGTAAGAGTGTCCTCTTCTATAAATGTCCCTGTTATTCCATCCTCCTCCATAGACTGCTGATCATCCCTCACATACGTCTCTTCTTCTTCTTCTAATTTAACCTCAACTTTTATATCTATCAGATCTTCACCCTAAACAGGAAAATTAGAGAAAATGTCATCTGAAAAATATAAGCTTTATTATTGTGACATCACGTAAAAAAAAAATAATCAAAACATTGTCTCCATGTGTCCATGTTCTAGATACTCCATCCCACCAACCTTGTAACAGTGAGGGATGGTGTGACCTTCCTGTGTGGAATCCCGGGAATACAGAGGACGGGGACATCTCTCTGGTGGGTTCCTGGTATTAGGTGGCTCCATCATATCCTTGTGTCCTTCAGAAAATTCCTCCATCACCCCATACTCCTCATCCTCCTCTTTATACTCTTCTTTAACATCAATATTATCCTTGGGGTTTTCAATTTGAAAGACATAATAAAACATTCATTGTAACAAACACACTTGTATAAGAATTGTAACTATCAAAACTTGCTCCTCATCTACCTGATGATGGTGGGGGATGGTGTGACCTTCCTGTGTGGAATCCCGGGAATACAGAGGACGGGGACATCTCTCTGGTGGGTTCCTGGTATTAGGTGGCTCCATCATATCCTTGTGTCCTTCTGAAAGCTCCTCCATCACGCCATACTCCTCATCCTCCTCTTTATACTCTTCTTTTACAACAATATTATACTTGTGGTTTTCATTCTGACAGATATAGTAAAACATTAATTGTAACAAACATGCTTTTATATAAATCATAAACTACCAATAATTGTTCCTCGTCTACCTGATGATGGTGGGGGATGGTGTGACCTTCCTGTGTGGAATCCCAGGAATACAGAGGATGGGGATGTCTCTCTGGTGGATTCCCATAACTGGATCCATCTGTAAGAAACACACACACTGTCAGGAACCATAAACCAGGTGAAGACAGAGAGTGCAGGTAAAAATCACACCTTTAATGAAACAAGAAAAATAACACCGTTTTCAGAACGTAGTCAAAAACAAAAGCCAGGGTTTGGATGCCAGTGTGGGTAATCAGGAAACCAGAAGTCAGGAGCAAAAATCAGAATCGGGTATCGGAAGAGAAGGTAGCCAGGGCTAGTCATACACAGGAACACAGGCAGGAACACACTGCAGATCATAGACCACACAAGGGCAAGGAGGAAATGAGATAAACTGCTTAAATAGCAAAAAGGGTCTGGCTGTAGGCTGGACTAATGAGGCAGGTAATGGTAACCAGGTTAGTCACTGTGGTAACAATGAGTAGCAGGTAGTCAACCGACAGCTTAGCAACTTCTAAGCACTATAAAGTAGTGGGATAATACTGCGCCAACCCAAAAAATATAAACAATAAATGTGAGCAGCCTACACAATTGACTAAAATTTTAAAAACTATACAATATATAAAGTGTGAGCGCCCACACTTTATATATTATATAACTTCTAAGCACTGAATGAAAAAAGCTACTCGTTAGGTAGCAGGAGCCCAGCCCTGACACACACTGACTGAATACATTGTTTCTATGTGTTTATCAGATGATGGTGGAGCCTCCGTACTGCTTTCTCCTTTACAATGAAGTCTCCTTATACCCGGTGATGTGAGGGGCGGCTGATTCTCCATCATGATGTCCTTGTAGAGATCCTTGTGTCCTTCTAAATACTCCTACATAGAGAAATAAACAGCGACACCACTTAGGAACCTGATACTTACAATCATACAGTCATCATCCAGACACATCTCTTGGCCCAGAATTCCCGGCACCGCTCACCTCTCCTGTCAGCAGCTCCATCATCTTCTTGATGACTTCTTGAACCTTCTGCATGTTGTGTCTCTCAGGTTTTAGGGAGTCACATGGAGGCACTGTGATGGTCATATGATCACCTGACTTCACAAGAGGAAATCTCTGTATTGAGGAACCAATAGGAATATCATGTTAGAATCCCAGAATCCTCCTCACCTCTTCAGTCAGGTCTGTGTTTTATTAATAGAGATAAGAGTGGTGTCATGGGACCTCCCAGAATCCTCCTCACCTCTTCAGTCAGGTCTGGGTTTTATTAATAGAGATAAGAGTGGTGTCATGTGACCTCCCAGAATCCTCCTCACCTCTCCGTTCAGGCCTGTGTGATGTCATGTGACCTCCCAGAATCCTCCTCACCTCTCCGGTCAGGTCTGTGTTTTATTAATAGAGATAAGAGTGATGTCATGTGACCTCCCAGAATCCTCCTCACCTCTCCGTTCAGGCCTGTGTTTTATTAATAGAGATAAGAGAGATGTCATGTGACCTCCCAGAATCCTCCTCACCTCTCCGGTCAGGTCTGTGTTTTATTAATAGAGATAAGAGTGATGTCATGTGACCTCCCAGAATCCTCCTCACCTCTCCGGTCAGGTCTGTGTTTTATTAATAGAGATAAGAGTGATGTCATGTGACCTCCCAGAATCCTCCTCACCTCTTCAGTCAGGTCTGGGTTTTATTAATAGAGATAAGAGTGATGTCATGTGACCTCCCAGAATCCTCCTCACCTCTCCGTTCAGGCCTGTGTTTTATTAATAGAGATAAGAGAGATGTCATGTGACCTCCCAGAATCCTCCTCACCTCTCCAGTCAGGTCTGTGTTTTATTAATAGAGATAAGAGTGATGTCATGTGACCTCCCAGAATCCTCCTCACCTCTTCAGTCAGGTCTGGGTTTTATTAATAGAGATAAGAGTGATGTCATGTGACCTCCCAGAATCCTCCTCACCTCTCCGTTCAGGCCTGTGTTTTATTAATAGAGATAAGAGTGATGTCATGTGACCTCCCAGAATCCCCCTCACCTCTCCGGTCAGGTCTGTGTTTTATTAATAGAGATAAGAGTGATGTCATGTGACCTCTCAGAATCCTCCTCACCTCTCCGGTCAGGT
Organism: Rana muscosa; assembly: GCA_029206835.1. Lineage (NCBI taxonomy): Eukaryota > Metazoa > Chordata > Amphibia > Anura > Ranidae > Rana > Rana muscosa. Next base: position 417,821,917 of record CM055123.1, on the reverse strand, counting down.
CTGTGTTTTATTAATAGAGATAAGAGTGGTGTCATGTGACCTCCCAGAATCCTCCTCACCTCTCCGGTCAGGTCTGTGTTTTATTAATAGAGATAAGAGTGATGTCATGTGACCTCCCAGAATCCTCCTCACCTCTCCGGTCAGGTCTGTGTTTTATTAATAGAGATAAGAGTGATGTCATGTGACCTCCCAGAATCCTCCTCACCTCTCCGGTCAGGTTTGTGTTTTATTAATAGAGATAAGAGTGATGTCATGTGACCTCCCAGAATCCTCCTCACCTCTCCGGTCAGGTCTGTGTTTTATTAATAGAGATAAGAGTGATGTCATGTGACCTCCCAGAATCCTCCTCACCTCTCCGGTCAGGTCTGTGTTTTATTAATAGAGATAAGAGTGCTGTCATGTGACCTCCCAGAATCCTCCTCACCTCTCCGGTCAGGCCTGTGTTTTATTAATAGAGATAAGAGTGATGTCATGTGACCTCCCAGAATCCTCCTCACCTCTCCGGTCAGGTCTGTGTTTTATTAATAGAGATAAGAGTGATGTCATGTGACCTCCCAGAATCCTCCTCACCTCTCCGGTCAGGTCTGTGTTTTATTAATAGAGATAAGAGTGATGTCATGTGACCTCCCAGAATCCTCCTCACCTCTCCGGTCAGGTCTGTGTTTTATTAATAGAGATAAGAGTGATGTCATGTGACCTCCCAGAATCCTCCTCACCTCTCCGTTCAGGCCTGTGTTTTATTAATAGAGATGAGTGATGTCATGTGACCTCCCAGAATCCTCCTCACCTCTCCGTTCAGGCCTGTGTTTTATTAATAGAGATAAGAGTGATGTCATGTGACCTCCCAGAATCCTCCTCACCTCTCCGGTCAGCAGGTAGATGATCTCCAGGGTGAGGTTTAGTATCTTCTTAGTCATGTGACTCCGGTCCTCCTCCATCCTCATTCGTGCCACAATTTGATCTATACAGGTTTCTGTCTAGACAGGTAAGGATGATAATAGATAATGACAATATATACTGTATATAAGAGGGGAAATGTTCTGACCCTGAAGGGGTTAATCTAGGTTTCCACACTATATATGTGTGTTTCATCATCTGCTGGAGATAAAAGATGTCACAGTGACTATGGAGGAAGAGGACGGACATGACGGGGTTACTGGGTGTAAATAGAAGATAAGATCATATTACCTCCTCTGCTGCCACTTCCAACAATGTCTCCTAGCTCCTTCTTTTCGACTCACCTTTCACCCGGGACTTCCTGTCTGTACCTGACATCACTTCCTTTCTGAGCCGGACATTATTTCCTGTCTTCAATAGAGACTTCCTATCTCTATGGTAGAATTGAGATCACCACCTTGTGGATCTCAGAGGAACTGCAGCCCCGGGAAGCATCTCGTAGTGTGAACACGGCCTTGTGCTGGGTGTGTATGTACTGTATATCCTTATAGATGGGGTCATCTCCACTCCCACCAAGGGGGAGAGAAATATATTACTGCCTAGTCCAGCCTTTCTCAGCCAGGATTCCTCCAAAGGTTTCTAGGGGTTCCTTGAGCAATGAACAATTTCTGTCTCTCAGTAACAACTGACATCAATGATCTGTAAGGGGGGCAGTCTTCCCACTGATGATGATATAAGGTGGTCCTTCTCCCATGTGTCACAACTGTGAGGGACCACTGATATAAGGGAGTAATTTTCCCATTTTTTATAATGTAAGGGACCACTACACTGACCACTGATATAATGGGGTCCTTCTCTCATTGGTCTCCAATATAAGGGACGACTACACTGACCACTGATATAATGGGGTCCTTCTCTCATTGGTCTCCAATATAAGGGACGACTACACTGACCACTGATATAAGGGGGTCCTTCTCCCATTGGTCTCCAATATAAGGGACCACTACACTGACCACTGATATAAGGGGGTCCTTCTCCCATTGGTCATCAATATAAGGATCCACTACACTGACCACTGATATAAGGGGGTCCTTCTCCCATTGGTCTCCAATATAAGGGACCACTACACTGACCACTGATATAAGGGGGTCCTTCTCCCATTGATCTCCAATATAAGGGAACACTACACTGACCACTGATATAAGGGGGTCCTTCTCCCATTGGTCTCCAATATAAGGGACCACTACACTGACCACTGATATAAGGGGGTCCTTCTCCCATTGGTCTCCAATATAAGGGACCACTACACTGACCACTGATATAAGGGGGTCCTTCTCCCATTGATCTCCAATATAAGGGAACACTACACTGACCACTGATATAAGGGGGTCCTTCTCCCATTGGTCTCCAATATAAGGGACCACTACACTGACCACTGATATAAGGGGGTCCTTCTCCCATTGGTCACCAATATAAGGGACCACTACACTGACCACTAGGAATTACTCCAAGTTCTAGTGAAACTAAAAAGTTATTCAGCCGAGATGAAAGAATTACAATCACTGAAAAATGACAGCTTGATGCTCAGTCTAGTTGTTAAAGAGTAGGGATAAGCCGATATTTCAAACTTTGGCAGTGTTTTTTTTTTTGTTTCTTTGTGGGAATCCCCATAAATTCCATACCAGACTCAAAGGTGCTCCTCAGGGCACCGACATGTTGGGTGCTGTCAGGTAGAGGAGAGAGAGACCAGAGAACATCCGCTCGCTGATCACCCCTAGCTAGAATGAACCCGGAAGTGATGTGTATTGGGTCACTTCCAGGTTTAGTTCTATTATTCCTGGCCGCTGTGGCTGAAGAAGCTGTGAAAGGAGCCCAGTCTGTTCTCTACTATCTTCAGTAAAGGGCAGGAGAGACATGAGGGACCTAATAGAACGATCATGTCTCATTAGAGAGAAGACAAAAAGACTCTAATAAGGCGCTATCTTTGCACCAATACCTTATGAATGAATTTAATAAAACAAGGGATGTGTTTCCAACATGTGTTGTGTAGCGGGGGTCCCAAATTTAGGGATCGCTATACCAAATTTAGGGGTGATTTGAGTGGTGGTTTGGCTCGAATCTTTCAATTTGCTGGACTCTGCCTTGCTGCTGTTTTGCCTGGTGTGCAGTTCCCCTTAGAAGTATGGGTGGCGCTGTCACTTGTACTCGGGGTTGAACCACAGGTAATGGGGCAGTGATTTGGTGTCCTCACTCGGCAGCCGTGCAGTGGGTGGGGTTTACCTGCTGTGCATGCCGGGAGAGGATACATGAGGGGCAGACGCCGCCTGGGAGGGGTTGGTTCTTTTTGGTTCCAGAGTCGGAGTCCTGGTGCGTGGCGTGTGGCCCTCCAGGCCATGGGGCCACGTGCACTTCAGTCCCAGGCACCTTTAGTCCTGGGACTGCAACTTCCGCCCTGGGCCCAGCACCTTTAGCTGGAGCCCACTTCGGGAGGAGGAATCCCAGGGTGCCGCCTTGCGAGGGGACCCGTTTCTAGACGAGGAGGCTGGGGGAGGACCGTTCCTAAGGACTGGTGAGAGATCACAGTGAAGGAAGGGGCCCAGTAACTCTCTGGAGGGATGTCATCCATCCGAAAACAGGGATCTAAACAACGGGACCAGTAGGAGGTTTGGGACACTATAGATTCTGTGGCAGAGAATCTCCTTAACGCATCCATTAGGGAATCTAATAGACTGTACAAGTTACACGCCGGCTGCTAGTGCCTTCGGGTGACTATCCGGGTGAGCTGTACCCACTCTGGATCGAGTGACGAAGAAACAAGAGTGCCCAAATTGATCTGTCTTCCTAACACCTTTCTCTTCTCCTCATTTTGTGGATGTTCATTTATAAAGAAATAAACTCTACATTGGAGTTGACACTGGTGTGGACCTTGGAGTTACTTGGGGTGTAGAGACTTTTGTCCTTACATTCTAGGGACAGAAACCAACTCTGAGAGGAGTCCCGCTGCAAAGACCCATAAGCAGTGTTGTAACTAACGCTGTTTAAATAAACGGCGTTAGGTAACGTAGCCACTTTTTGGGGTAACGAGTAATCTAACTGATTACTCTTACCCTCGTGGCACCGCCGTTCCCATTACTTGGGCGGCGTTACCCCAATTACATCTACTCGCCGCAGCCGCCGCAGGTAGATGTAATGTAAGTCTAACTGCAAACCGCCGTCTGCCTACCTTATCAGCGTGTCATGCAGACAGACGGCGGCCATTGCAGTCTTCAAAAGCCGCGCCTCCCGAGTCCTCGTCGCCTGTGATAGGCGGAACACTCAATTTCCCAGCAGGCAGTGTTCCGCCTATCACGGACATCCTCTCATCCCCGTCTGTGTTATGAGGATGAGAGGATGTCCGTGATAGGCGGAACACTGCCTGCTGGGAAATTGAGTGTTCCGCCTATCACAAACAAGGAGGACTGGAGGAGGCGCGGCTTTTGAATAATAGAATGGCCGTCGGGAGTCTCGGGACGCCGCCGATCTGAGGTACCGTAACACACAGGCACAGTGAGGCATGGGGCGCAGTGAGGCATGGGGCACAGTGAGGCATGGGGCACGGGCCCAGTGAGGCATGGGGCACAGTGAAGCATGGGGCACAGTGAGGCATGGGGCACAGTGAGGCATGGGGCACGGGCACAGTGAGGCACGGGCACAGTGAGGCATTGGGCACAGTGAGGCTGCGGCATGGGCACAGTGAGGCATTATTTTTATACACTGAAAAAATTACATATATATCGTCCTTCTACCGCCCCGCCCCCGTGTATATATAATATAACCAATATAGTTACTTTGCTGAGTAACTAGTTACTTTTCCTATGTAGTAACTGAGTTACTAACGCAATTACTTTTTGGGAGAAGTAATTTGTAACTGTAACTAATTACTTTTTTAGAGCAAGATGAACAACACTGCCCGTAAGTGAAAAGAAGTGTGCTTAACCTCTGCAACCCAGGGGGTACGGGCATGGTGGAGACTGTGCGCCTTCCTCTCCAGTGAACGAGCCAAAGAGTAGAGAAGGAGGGCCGGTGGTGCTACAGTAGTAAAGAGCTAATATATATGTATCTAGAATACACACCAAAAAATATATATAGTGCATATACTTTTTTCCCTACTTTTAGTTTAGTAATTGCAGCAGCTCCTCCCGTTACTTCAGTATTTAATTTTGTGACTTTCATTGATTGCCGTTGCTGACCGGGAGTGAACAGGGTTAATAGCTGTCTGTATAAATTCCCGGAGGCTACCTGATCTGACAGGCTGATAAAGGAGGCCTTGCTTGCCTCCAAAACGCATCCCTATTGGCTGCCGATCCTCTGGCTGACAGGTCGTCCACACAGGCTGTAGGATCTTCCCAGGCGTCCACCGCAGCTCTGGAATCATCTGCCCAGCGGTCCTCGGCTTCTCCGGCCTCGGCTCGCCCTTGAACTGTTGGCTTTCCTTGCACTGCCGGTTCAAAGTAGGCAATGTTCAATAAAGACAACAGTCTATCCAGTTCAACCTGTGTAGGTGTACGTGTGTCAGTGTCGATAATCATTTCCCATATCCCTGTATGTTGTGTTCTTTAAGATGCACGTCCAAGAGTCTTTTAAAAAATATCCATACTGTACTCTCCGCAGATGTGGAAGAGAGTTCAACATTCTTATCGCCCTGACGGTGAAAAGCCCCCTGCGCAGCTTAAGGTTAAACCGCTTTGTTGCGGAGCTCCAACGTCCGCTGGGAAATCCTTGAAGCTGAGGAAGTACTGACTTATCCAAGGCAACCTGTTACCCCCCCCCCCCCCCCAGTATCTGGACGACACACAGTTCTGGGAGTAAATCAACCCTTTATTTTTGCCACAGCTGGCTTTTTTATATCATTCTCCATGCAAGAGGTTCCTTAACTCATTTTCCAGGGGCATTCCCTTCAACAAGTAACAGATAATAGGTGGTCATTAACACACTGACAATAGATGAATAGAACGCTACCTCAGACCCCCTTTACTTATTCAGACATCAGTAGACATTCTGTCTCTACATTTCCTGGAATGATACTTTGCGGTCACCTTTGAAGTGATCAAAACCATTTCTCAGTTTCAGTATTTTGCTACACTTCTCCCCCTTACCCACAAGCCGGCATACACAGTCTGATCCTTAACGGATCGGCTTGGGGATGTCCGGAGAGTACTCACGGATCACTTTTCCAGTCCAGTTTGCCACGATAATCCGTCAGCATTGCCGTTCTGTTTCCCGGGTCAGTAGCTGATGGTGAGGTTGTAAGGTTGCAGGGCGAATAATGGAATTCAGTTCTGGAACAGTCACTTGCTTTGCTCTCTCAATGGCTCCCAAAACTTGCTGCTGATGCTCTTGGGAGAGGTACGGCAAAACCTGGGCGCAAATCCCATTTAACCTTTTGCAAATTTCAGCCTGTTTGTGCATTTCAATGTTCAAGCCATAGGACATCTCATAATACATGACGTAGTGTCGTTGCATCTCCGATTTCTCACTGGCCAACTTGTCACATTCCAATTTTAGACTGTGATATTGTGCCTGATCTACGGTACCTATCGGGGAAGATAGTCTTACCCGGGTCTCAGCAGCACGCGGGTCGGTTCCAGCAGCACGGGTCGGTGCACAGGTAGTCACGGGGTTGGCTTCAGCGGGGTCCATCGGGGCGTAGCCGAAACGAGGGGGGCCAAATCATTCCCCAGTAGTACATCCGCTGGCAAATCCTTCATCACCCCCACATTCACGTGTCCCGAACCAACCCCCCAATCCAGGTGAACACGGGCAACGGGTAGCCGGAAGACGGTGCCTCCCGCTACTCTTACGGCTACAGTGTCTCCGGTGTGTTGGTTCTCTGGGATGAGGTTCCTCTGTAGTAGGGTCATGGTGGTGCCAGTATCACGTAGGCCATTGGCTACCTTTCCATTGACCCAGACCGTCTGCCTGTGTTGCTGCCGGTTGTCCCGGTTAGCTGCTTGTATTGGATCAGCCTCGTGCAGGACGCCCCATTGTTCCTCCAATTTTCCAGCTCCGCGGTTGTCTGGGGCCGCTTCCGTGTGATAGCAATGAGCGGCAGCCCGTGCTGAAGGGGGTGGCCCTGATTGAATCCATGCCGCTTGGTCCTGGTTCTCAGTGCAGTCTCTCTGATAGTGCCCAAATTGCTTGCACGAATGGCACTGCACTCCCTTGTGCCCAAAGTATCGATTTGCAGGGGGGGGGTAGGGATTAGCCTGGGTCATTGTGTAGCTGGTGGCCCTGGGTTATTGTTCAGTGGTCTGGTGTTTGGTCTGAAGTTAGTCTGTGATGGCCTGCGGGCATCTTGATATTCATCAGCTTGCCTGGCCGCTTCCGAGAGAGTGGTAGGTTTGCGATCCCTTGCCCACTCCTGTACCTCTGGGTTTAGTCCATTAAAGAATTGTTCCAGTAAAATCAGCTGGGTGATCGCATCTGCTGTGGTTGCCTGACGGGCTTGTAGCCAAGCTAGGGCTGCCCTCTGCATTCGGCAAGCCCATTCGGTGTGGGAGTCCTTCTCCTGTTTCTTTGTGTCCCGGAAGCGTCTCCTGTATGCTTCTGGGGTGATGGCATACCTTGCCAAAATAACTTCCTTTACCCGGCTATAGCTTGCGATTTCCTCCTTTGGCACGGCTCTGTAGGCTTCTGCTGCACGGCCTGACAGCTTACCAGCTAAGATCCGTACCCAGTCTGTCTGGGGTACTTGGTACAGCTTGCATTGCCGTTCAAAATCTTGCAGGAAGCTATCGATTTCTTCCTCTGCTTCCACAAACTTTTTAAAGGCATCATGGGGTACTTTTAGTTTTGTCTCTGGTGCCGGTGTAGTCGTTAGCAGTCTCTCAGAGGCACGCTGTTCCGCCAGCCGGAGTTGGGTCTCCCGTTCTTCTCTCGCCGTGATAAAGGCATCCACTTGGGCTAACGTTGCCTGTACCAGCTCGGTGGAGGGGTTTTCTCCATAAAACGCTAGCCTGCGTTTCACTTCTTGGTCAAACTCGGTCTCCATGGCTTCTGTAGCCATGCTGTGTGCCCGATCTCCCTCGGTTAGTTCTGCAATCAGCTCGGCTTTGGTTTTATTTCTGGCGATCTTCCCTCTTGCTTCCAGCAAATCCTTTAACGTCGCTCGTTTTAATCCAGCATAGTTTGTCTCCATTCACACTTCCATTCGTGTAGCTGAATTTGCATGAACGCTGCTTCCTCTTGCTGCAAGGCTTTAATCCCACCGCTGCCAACCAGTGTTGCGGAGCTCCAACGTCCGCTGGGAAATCCTTGAAGCTGAGGAAGTACTGACTTATCCAAGGCAACCTGTTACCCCCCCAGTAACTGGACGACACACAGTTCTGGGAGTAAATCAACCCTTTATTTTTGCCACAGCTGGCTTTTTTATATCATTCTCCATGCAAGGGGTTCCTTAACTCATTTTCCAGGGGCATTCCCTTCAACAAGTAACAGATAATAGGTGGTCATTAACACACTGACAATAGATGAATAGAACGCTACCTCAGACCCCCAATTAACCCAATTTACTTATTCAGACAGCAGTAGACATTCTGTCTCTACATTTCCTGGAATGAATCTTTGCTGTCACCTTTGAAGTGATCAAAACCATTTCTCAGTTTCAGTATTTTGCTACACGCTTCTTCTCCAATCTCATTGCGTGGCCCCGTGTCCTCTCATACCTCCTGAGATTGAATGTTTTTTTTTTCCTACGCTAGGATCACCATTAAGATATTTGTAAGAAACGCATGCTCTGAAACGCGTTGTGGTTCCCCATACAATCTGATCCAGCTGACGTCACACGCTCCTTCACGGGTTGATTGTCGCCATCTCTAGCTACGGACACAGCCGGCTCTCACTCCGGCTTCTTGCGGCTGCTACAGCCGGGGATCTTGGGACACTCGTGGAGAGGCTACATAGACCCTGGATCCAGCAAGAACACTGACTCTACTGGAGCATGCCTGAACTTACCTAAATGTAAGTGCTGGATATGATCTTTGTTACCTGTCAATAAACCTATTAACTTAGAGGCGCTTTTCTATTTTTTGTTTTCATTAAGATATTTGTAAATCGCTATCATGTCCCCTCTCAGGCGTCTCTTCTCCAGCGAGAATAAACTTAGCGCTTGTAGTTGCTCCTCGTATTTGAGGTCCTCCAGTCCCCGAATTAATTTAGTTGCCCTTCTTTGGACTCTCTCCAGCTCCAGCACATCCCTTCTGAGGACTGGTGACCAGAACTGGGCGGAATACTCCAGATGTGGCTGGACCAGAGTTTTATAAAGTAGCAGATTATAGTTTTATCTCCTTTTTTATGCATGCTAATAGTCTGCCGGCTTTGGTAGCTGCAGCTTGACATTGCATGCTACTGCTCAGTCTTTTCTTCCACTAGGACCCCCAGATCTTTCTCCATCCTTGATTCCCCCAGAGGTTCTCCCGCCCAGTGAGTAGTTTGCGTTTATGTTCTTAGCCCCAAGTGCATTATTTTACATTTCCCCACATTAAACCTAATTTTCCATGTAGTCCCCCCCCCCCCCCATTATTTTGTTCAGGTCTTTCTGTAAAATTTCTATATCCTGCTGTGAAGTTATTGTCCTGCTTATTTTTGTATCGTCCGGAAAAATTGAGATTGAGCTATTTATCCCTCCCTCTATATCATTTGTCAATGAATTAAACAGAATTGGTCCCAAGACAGAGCCTTGGGGTACCCCACTTACCACTCCAGACCAGTCTGAGTACACGTTATTTATCACCACCCTTTGGACGCGCCCCTGTAACCAGTTTTCTATCCAAGAACAAACCTTATGGTCCAAGCCTGCAGACCTCAGCTTGTAGATTCAACATTTATGGGGAACTGTATCGAATGCTCTTGCAAAATCCAGATACACCACATTCACAGGCCTCCTCTTATCTAGATGGCAGCTCACTTCTTTGTAGAATGTTAACAGATTGGTCTGGCAAGAACGACCCTTCGTAAACCAATGCTTACTACTAATGATACAAGGAAATAGATTTTATAACCACGGGCAAACAACTATTATTAGCACCACATCCCTTATTTTAATAGGTATAGGGGAATTTTATTGGATTTTTAAGGTGCAAAATAAGGTGCAGTGATTTTAAAAGATGATATACATTTTTTTATTTAAAGACAAATAAAAAATTGTTTAAAAACAATTATGGAAAGGACGTGAGACACAGTTTAATGGATACAGCACTTTTGAATGGAATTCCCAACATGTTTCGCCAATGTTCCGGGCTTCTTCAGGGGATGCTGTCCATTTGAGGTACAAGCCTTCATGGTCTCTTGAAATATTGTAAACTATGATTAAGCAACTATATGGGTCAAGATGTCTGCCAGCGTCAAGGAGACCAAGAGCTATAGGTGACCATAGGGAGACAGAAAACAGAGTGTCAGTGTCAGGGATCGAATGGGAGACTGAATTGACGAGGTCGGCCTCTCTTATATCTCCTGTCCTGGCTCCGCTGGAGGTGAGACAGAGGAAGCCGCAGGACAAGAGGGACACGAGTGCCTGGAGCAGGAGGTCCCGGGAGAACAGGTTGGCAGGGTTCAGCAGACTGGAGTAGGCTGTGATGTGCCGAGCAGGAACAGGTAACAGCCAGGCAGGTAGCCGGGGGTTAACAGCAACCAGGAACAAAGACAGGAGCAAGGTCTCAGGAATAGCCAGGTTCGTCAGCAGGCGGGCAGCGAGGTACAAGATCAGAGACAGAGCCAGAGTCGGGAACGGAGCCGCGTCAGAGATGGACATCGGTACAGGAGCAAGGTCAAGAGCAAGCCGGGTCAAAGTACTGAGGAGACACACAGGATCAGAGCAGGACTCAGGAACACAGCTGAGATCAGTCAGCAAAGCACAAGAGCCCAGACTCCCTTTAAATAGGCTGTCTGGCGCCAAAGGAGAATTAGGCCCGTGCGTGCGCGCGCATTCTATGGCAAAGACTATGTGCTTGTGCACGTCTGTGTGCAAACAGTCTCACAGGAATTCCCTGACAGTCAGGGAATCTCTGGCCATAGCAGAGTAGATGTTCAGAGACAGAGGCCATTGGGCATGCGTGGGCACAATTCCAATGACGTCCCTCCTGACAGGCAGGTCCGTGGGCTCAGGCAAACGTCTATGCGCACGCCCTCATTAGCATTGGTGCCCATTTGTAGTATATAAGGATGGCAGATGTACTAGGGCCTTTGCTGTCTGATCTGCAGTTTCCCCCTGTATCCTGTTCCCAGTGCCTATCCTTGATCTGATCGTTACCTGGCTTCCTGACTACTCTGATTCTCTCCATTCCTGACCTCGGCTTGCTTGACCTTCCTTCTGTCTTACCCTCGGATTTCTCTGTTGCCAAACCTCTGCCTGAACTTGACCATTCTTAAGTATTATCTCTGATGTACCTTGACTCCTCTGTATCTGACCCGGCTTGTCTCTTTCTGCACCTTGCTTCAGGCTCCACGTACCTGTTTCTGCGGTACCCGGAACCAGCAACCTCCCTGCATCCGCAGTATCCCTGCATCCACAAGTGCCTGCACCAACAGCCACCTACCGCAGCTCCACTACTGCTGCTGGCTGCTACAAGTGTCCTCCTGCCACGGAAAACATCACGGGCACTCCTACACCACTGTGCTCTCGTGGCCGCGGTTGCAAACTGGCCCTTGAACCGGAGTTGTACGAGAGGCTTCCTCTGCTCCTCAGGCTGTACCTTAAGGTACGTGGCACAGAGTTTTGCAATAGACTCAATACCCAGGGACACACAAGTATCCTGCTGTACAGAGAGTCTATCTACAGCTGGCGTCCTGCAGTAGCATATAATGTATGTCCCTGTGGTTCCGGCAGCAAAACCACAGGGACATATATGCTACAGCAGGATGTCAGCTTTAGATACAAGTATCCTGCTGTGCAGAGAGTCTGTGTCCCTGGAAATCAAGCCTATTGCAAAACTCTGTTTCCTGGCCCTTGAATGCTCCCTATGGTCACCTATAGCTCTTGGTCTCCTTGACGCTGGCAGACATCTTGACCCATATAGTTGCTTAATCATAGTATACAATATTTCAAGAGACCAGGAAGGCTTGTACCTCAAATGGACTGTATCCCCTGAAGAAGGCCGTAATATGGGCGAAACATGTTGGGAATTCCATTCAAAAGTGCTATATCTATAAAACTGTGTCTCCCATACTTGCCATAATTTTTTATTGGTCTTTAAATAAAACTTTTTACATTATCTCTTGAGATCACTGCACCTTAAAAATCCCATACAATTCCCCTATACCCATACTAATGATACTTTTTTCCATCACCAAATTCATGGATATAGTCCCTTATTGTCCCCTCCAATAATTTACATACTATTGATGTTAGGCTGACCGGCCTGTAGTTCCCAGCAATGTCTCTGTCCTTTTTTGCTAGGTTCCCCCTGGACTGTTGGCAGACGCTCCCCTAGTTCCACCCCAGAAAGCATTTCCGCCAGTCCTTCGCCTGTTGCCCCCACATATTCTGAGTGCATTTTCTTGTGTTTTTATATATTTTTTATATTAAACTGTGCTACACCATAGCCTACTTGATGCTTCTCCTTTCCTCCCCTCGTCTCATTAGTGATGCTGTGGCCAGAGAATCTATGAACAGAGCCCAGTCTGCTCTTCATTATCTTCAGTGGAGGGCAGGAGAGACAAAAAAATTTGGCCACCTAGTCTCCCCTCCTAGTAACGATGTGCAATCTACTAATATGATTTTATTTGCTTATTTTATAGATTTGTTTGAAACTGTACTGTACAACTCTTCACCCCTGATGAAGCCAATGAATTGGCGAAACATGTTGGGTTAACTCTGTGATCTAGTGCATAATATGTACAGTATGATGTGTTCAATTCTTTATATGTATGTTTTTGTGTTTTCTTTGGTTGAATTAATAAAAATAACTTATTTTATATATTATATTATTCAAAGCTTTTTTTCTGGCACCGTCATAATCCCACAATCCCTACTTCCTTTTCCATAAACTATTTGTTTTCTTATTCATAATAGACCTCTAAGTCTTCATACCACAAAATGTACTCAGCCAATGAGAGGTAATGACTCAATTTTTATTTTAAAAGGCCTAGAGGACCGCCTTTTAAGTGGTGGGGTTAACGCGTTTCGTCCTGGAAGACGACTTGAGAAAAATGACCTCTTGCAAGAGTTTACACCACAAAATATCCTGCTATCAATGGCCAACACGGTACAACACTTCATCCATGTCTTTGGTGATCTCTGATCTCCTTATGAACTGTTTCTTACATGATGAAGATCAGCCATGGAGTATATCTGAGGTGTATATCAGGGTGTGCTTCTTCCCCACATGTCCAGCAACATTCATATACAAGACATTTCCCGCACTCACTAATAAACCTCAAGGGTTGTGTGGGACCCCTGATGTACAGGAAGACAGGACTTCAGTGAGGAACAATTCCCTCACTCAGGACAGGAAAAAACCTTCTTCCCCGTGTGCAGTTTCTCATGTTTGTAAAGATAGGACTTATGTGCAAAACATTTACCGCACTCAGGACAGGAATACGGCTTTTCCCCCGTGTGAGATCTCTGATGTCTGGAAAGATCGGACTTATGTGAAAAACTTTTCCTGCATTCAAGACAGGAATACGGCTTCTCCCCTGTGTGAGATCTCTGATGTGTATAAAGATGGGACGTCTGTGAAAAACATTTCCCGCAATCGGGACAGGAATACGGCTTCTCCCCCGTGTGAGATCTCTGATGTGTGACAAGTTTTGATTTATCCATAAAACATTTTCCACACTCAGGACAGGAAAGTGGCTTCTCTCCAGTATGAGATCTCTGATGTCTGTAAAAATTGGACTTATCTGAAAAACATTTTCCACACTCAAGACAGGAAAGTGGCTTCTCCCCCGTGTGAGATCTCTGATGTCTGGAAAGATGGGACTTTCTAGAAAAACATTTCCCGCACTCAGCACAGAAATATGGCTTCTCACCTGTGTGACACCTCTGATGTGTGACAAGATGATATTTTCGTACAAAACATGCCCCGCACTCAGGACAGGAATGCGGCTTCTCCCCCGTGTGCAAACTCTGATGTCTGTAAAGATGGCCTATCTGTGAAAAACATTTCCCGCACACAGAACATGAATACGGTTTCTCACCCGTGTGCAAACTCTGATGTCTATAAAGATGGGCAATCTGTGAAAAACATTTCCCGCACACAGAACAGGAATAGGGTTTCTCACCTGAGTGCAATTTCTGATGTCTATAAAGATTCGATTTTACTGAAAAAAAATTCCCGCACACAGAACAGGAAAATTGCTTCTCCTGCGTGTGAGACCTCTGATGTATGACAAGTTTTGATTTTACTGTGAAACATTTCCCGCACTCAGAACAGGAATGGGGTTTCTCACCCGTGTGAATTCTCTGATGTACTGAAAGACTGGACTTCACTGAAAAACATTTCCCACACTCAGAACAGGAATATGGCTTCTCAACTGTGTGAGATCTTATATGCACATTAAGTTTGGAGAGAAATTGGAAACACTTCCCGCACTCTGTACAGGAAAGCCTCTTATTTGTTGGAAGTTTGGCACCGTCCCACACAGTCTGAGGTTCCTCAGGATAAGAGGAATACGATGGTCCGGCACCGTCCCGCACAGTCTGAGGTTCCTCGGGATAAGAGGAATACGATGGTCCGGCACCGTCCCGCACAGTCTGAGGTTCCTCAGGATAAGAGGAATACGATGGTCCGGCACCGTCCCGCACAGTCTGAGGTTCCTCAGGATAAGAGGAATACGATGGTCCGGCACCGTCCCGCACAGTCTGAGGTTCCTCAGGATAAGAGGAATACGATGGTCCGGCACCGTCCCGCACAGTCTGAGGTTCCTCAGGATAAGAGGAATACGATGATCCGGCACCGTCCCGCACAGTCTGAGGTTCCTCAGGATAAGAGGAATACGAAGGTCCGGCACCGTCCCGCACAGTCTGAGGTTCCTCAGGATAAGAGGAATACGATGGTCCGGCACCGTCCCGCACAGTCTGAGGTTCCTCAGGATAAGAGGGATACGATGGTCCGGCACCGTCCCGCACAGTCTGAGGTTCCTCAGGATAAGAGGGATACGATGGTCCGGCACCGTCCCGCACAGTCTGAGGTTCCTCGGGATAAGAGGAATACGATGGTCCGGCACCGTCCCACACAGTCTGGGGTTCCTCAGGATAAGAGGAATACGATGGTCCGGCACCGTCCCGCACAGTCTGAGGTTCCTCAGGATAAGAGGAATACGATGGTCCGGCACCGTCCCGCACAGTCTGAGGTTCCTCAGGATAAGAGGAATACGATGGTCCGGCACCGTCCCGCACAGTCTGAGGTTCCTCAGGATAAGAGGAATACGATGGTCCGGCACCGTCCCGCACAGTCTGAGGTTCCTCAGGATAAGAGGAATACGATGGTCCGGCACCGTCCCGCACAGTCTGAGGTTCCTCAGGATAAGAGGAATACGATGGTCCGGCACCGTCCCGCACAGTCTGAGGTTCCTCAGGATAAGAGGAATACGATGGTCCGGCACCGTCCCGCACAGTCTGAGGTTCCTCAGGATAAGAGGAATACGATGGTCCGGCACCGTCCCGCACAGTCTGAGGTTCCTCAGGATAAGAGGAATACGATGGTCCGGTACCGTCCCGCACAGTCTGAGGTTCCTCAGGATAAGAGGAATACGATGGTCCGGCACCGTCCCGCACAGTCTGAGGTTCCTCAGGATAGGAGGAATACGATGGTCCGGCATCGCCCCGCACAGTCTGAGGTTCCTCAGGATAAGAGGAATACGATGGTCCGGCACCGTCCCGCACAGTCTGAGGTTCCTCAGGATAAGAGGAATACGATGGTCCGGCACCGTCCCGCACAGTCTGAGGTTCCTCAGGATAAGAGGAATACGATGGTCCGGCACCGTCCCGCACAGTCTGAGGTTCCTCAGGATAAGAGGAATACGATGGTCTGGCACCGTCCCGCACAGTCTGAGGTTCCTCAGGATAAGAGGAATACGATGGTCCGGCACCGTCCCGCACAGTCTGAGGTTCCTCAGGATAAGAGGAATACGATGGTCCGGCACCGTCCCGCACAGTCTGAGGTTCCTCAGGATAAGAGGAATACGATAGGCCGGCACCGTCCCGCACAGTCTGAGGTTCCTCAGGATAAGAGGAATACGATGGTCCGGCACCGTCCCGCACAGTCTGAGGTTCCTCAGGATAAGAGGAATACGATGGTCCATCTACACTGTGGGGTGCCGGATGGACATTTGAGGTAGTCGGGTTTTCTCCTGGACTATACTGTGTGATGTCCTCATCTTCTACTTTACAGTCTGGAGACAATGTGAGACAATCCTCTGAGGTTTTCCTCATCTCCCGTCCATCTACTAAAATAGAAATACAAAGATTATTACTAGACATGAGCTGATTGGTTCCCCTAAACCAGGACTCCGCCCACATCAGGCAGCTTTGTCTCTGAGGATCTTACAATTCCCCCCTCAAGGTAACTAGTAAATGGGTCCTCTGATCTCCTACCAGATCATTTCTTTATTCATGGACCTTAGTCAGAGAGTGAGGAAACAACGAGAACTGTCTTTTATAGGAGTGACAGTGATGAGGGGATTATAGGACGAGTGTCCCCTCCCCCTCTATCACTCATTGCCATCTTCCCAACACAAGAAGTCCTGCACTTCCTTATTTAGTCCATGATTTAGTCATAAATAACAGCGGGGCTGAGCCCCACCAGAGGTCAGAGAGTGAGGATGGGGGGAGAACAACCAAGATGAAGACTGGACTGATCCTGAAGACCATATATACTTTTGAGGAAGTCCAAACGCGACAGATGGGCATGGTTTGAGGATGGTGCACCAGTGTGCATGTCTTTGTTTATGTTTTTTTGTGTTTGTGTAGATATAATATATTTTATATTTAAGCATAATGGAGTACATATAGTATATCATTATATTTTGTCTTACCACTGTATTATTTTTGCACTTTAATGAGAGAGACACTTTTATAGTCTGTTTAAAGTATTTGCTTTAGGGATTGTTCACGAGGAGTGCTGCACTATTATTTTAGTGTACAGCATAGGGTATATAGTGCAGGGGTCAGGAGTATGTAATGTACAATATATATTATAAGTATTAACATTATAAGTATAAGGATCAGGATTTATAATATTGGTGGCTGAAGTATTTTCTGGAGACAAGTTGCAGAGGTCCCACACCGCTGCCTCCCATCTCCTGAGACTGCACTCGGTGACTTGGGTCTGAGACTTTACAGACATATCCCTCCCCCCGGCACAGCCAGCAAATAACAGAGCAAGTAACCCGGGAGAATTGTTCTGTCTGAGATATTGCTAGACCCAGATGCCCTAGGTCAAGCAACACCCATGATGTAAAACAACACTTTACGGGCAGCTGAACCCCAGAATCTCCATAAATCCAGTCTAGAGACATAAATTGTGTCTGCAGCACAGAGAAGGAAGATTATTGGAGAGAAATACAGGAATACAGGACGGGGAACACAGCTCAGGAAAGTGACCAGGGGATTACAGGCTGATATCACCCAGTCCCCGCCCTACTCTGGACCAATCAGTGAGCAGTATGGGTGGAGGAATGGATTTAGTGTTAATGACCCACCTGTGCTGATCTCTGTAGGAGTGTCCTCCTCTATAAATGTCCCCGTTATTCCATCCTCCTCCATAGACTGCTGATCACCCCTCACATACGTCTCTTCTTCTTCTGATTTAACCTCAACTTTTATATCTATTAGATCTTCACCCTAAACCAAGAAAATAAAAGAGAATATCATTTGTAAAATATGAGCTTTAATATTGTAAGTTCACGTAAAAAAAATCCAAACATTGTTTCTAGATATTCTAGATATCTTGTTCTAGATACTGCTTCCTGCCAACCTTGTAACAGTGAGGGATGGTGTGACCTTCCTGTGTGGAATCCCGGGAATACAGAGGACGGGGACATCTCTCTGGTGGGTTCCTGGTATTAGGTGGCTCCATCATATCCTTGTGTCCTTCTGAAAACTTCTTCATCACTCCATACTCCTCATCCTCCTCTTTATACTCTTCTTTAACCTCAATTTCGGAATCTCTCAGCTTTCCACTCTAAATATATATAATAAAAATGACATCAATGGTAACAATGCAGATAATGTACAGATCCTAATGATACTATCAGTGATTGTTCCTCATCTACCTGATGATGGTGGGGGATGGTGTGACCCTCCTGTGTGGAATCCCAGGAATACAGAGGACGGGGACATCTCTTTGGTGGGTTCCCATTACTGGATCCATCTGTAGGAAACACACACTGTCAGGAACGATAGACCAGGCGAAGACAGAAAGTGCAGTTAAAAATGACACCTTTAATGACATAGAAAATATAAAACATTTCAGGAACGCGGTCAAAAACAAAAGCCAGGGTTTGGATGCCAGAGTGGGTAATCAGAGAAGCCAGGGTGAAGAAACCAGAAGAAAGCGTAGTCAGGAGAAAAAATCAGAAACAGAAATGGGAAGAGAAGTCAGCCAGGGCAAGTCAAACACAGGAACACATTCGAGATCATAGACCACGCAAGGGCAAGGAGAAAATGAGCTAAACAGCTTAAATAGCAAAAAGGTGCTGGCTGTACGCTGGACTAATGAGGCAGGTAATGGAAATCAGGCGAGTCACTGTAATAACAATGAGTGGCTTGTAGTTAACCCACAGCTGAGCAGCTTCTGAGCACTGAAAGAAATGAGCAGCTCATTAAGTAGCAAGGAGCCCAACCTTGACAGTATCCCCTGCTCAATGCCCCTTCCCCACTCAGGAGGGAACCAGGCTTGAGGGGAAAACGTAAGTGGAAAGCACAGAGAGGGGCAGGAGCATGTACGTCTGAGGATGAGACCCAAGAGTGTTCCTCCGGACCATAACCCCTCTCGCGAACTAGATATCGTATGTGTCCACTAAACCTATGAGAGTCAATGATAGATTGTATCTCATATTCCTCATGGTTGTTAACCTGAAGCAGGCAAGGGCATGGTAATGAGGTGGTTTAGCAGTAACACATAAGGAATAATGGAATATGTTGTACATACGCATGTTAGAAGAAAGATCTAATGCGTAAGCTCCTCGGTTAACCTTACTGAGTATGCAGAAAGGCCCAATATACCAAGGTGCCAGACCCTCTCCCCAACTTGGTAGGAGGTCAGCATGAGGTTTGTACCTCTCTCTGGAGCGTTGCAAGGATTCTTGGACCTGCGCCCAAGTGGAATAGAGTTCCTTAACGCAAGAATGCCTTGCAGAATGAATGTATCAGGAAACATGGATGGCTGGAACTCATAGTTCACCATAAACTGAGATAACCTGGAGGCAGCATGGAAGGTGCTATTGTGAGCAAACTCCGCCCAAGGGAAAAGGTCCAACCAGTTGTTATGGTGATCTGATATATAGCAATGCAGGAACTGCTCCAAGGCTTGGATGGCCCATTTTGCTGCCACATTGGACTGTGGGTGCAGAAGAGAAGGAAAGCTGAACTCCCAACTTCGCACAAAAGGCCTGCCAAAACCTGGACACAAACTGGCTACCCCTGTCCAAGATGATAACTTTAGGTAACACATATAACTGAAAGACCCCCGAGCGAAAATTTATGCCAGTTCTTTGGAAATAGCCAACTTCTTTAGCGGAATGCAATGTGACATTTTTGAAAAAGAATAAGAATAACTGTGTTGCCCTGGGAGTTAGGTAAATCCACAATAAAATTAATGGACAAGTGGGTCCAAGACCTCTCTCTACTGGGTATGGGTTGTAGGAGGCCCACTGGAAGGTGTTGTGTTTTTTTAATTCTGAGCCCACACAGGACAAGCAGCTACAAAGGCAGTTACATCAGCGTGGAGACTAGGCCACCAGCATTATTGAGACATAGGCCATAGGAGTTGATTCTTCCCAGGGTGCCCAGCTGCCTTAGAAGAATATTAGGTCTGGAGCAAAGCAGTGCAGAGATTCTCGGGGACAAAGCAGCGGTCATGATGTTTTCCAGGAGTAGAATGGATCTGAGAGGGCATCATTCTCTCACCAAAAGGTGAAGTGAGGCTAGCAATAATGGCCATAATGCAGTCTGGCAGTATCACAGGAGTGGGAGCAGACTCCATTTTGGAAGAAGAGGAAAACGACTGCGATAATGCATCTGCCCTTATATTCTTCGTATCAGGTAAGAATGAGACTATGTAATTGAAGCTTGACAGAAAAGGGGCCCACGAGCCTTTAGTCTTATGCCGCGTACACACGATCAGTTTTCTCGTCGGGAAAACGGTCATGTTTTCTCTTGGACGAAAAAAACGGCCGTGTGTAGGCTCTCCAGTAGTTTTCCCGACGAGAAAACCGCAGAGAATCACGACGAGAAAATTTAGAACATGCACTAAATTTTTCTCGTCACGAATCGTGGCATTTTTTTCCTCTGCAGTTTTCCCATAGGGAAACACTGCTAGAGAGCCTACACGCGGCCGGTTTTCTCGACCAAGAGAAAACCTGTCATGAAAAACGGCCGTGTGTACGCTTTAATGACGGGAAAAAACGCGCATTCTCAGAAGCAAGTGATGAGACGGGAGCGCTCGTTCTGGTAAAACTAGCGTTCAGAATGGAGATAGCACATTCGTCACGCTGTAACGGACTGAAGAGCACGAGGCTGAAAAGCGCGAATTGTCTCTCACCAAACTTTACTAACACGAGGATCAGCAAATGCAGCCCAAAGGGTGGCGCCATCCGAATGGAACTTCCCCTTTATAGTGCCGTCGTACGTGTTGTCGAACGTGTTGTACGTCATCGCGCTTTGCTCAAGCATTTTTATTCACGATAGTGTGTAGGCAAGGCAGGCTTGAGAAGAATCACGTCGAGAAAAACGTCGTTTTTTTCAATGTCATTAAAAACGGTCGTGTGTACGTGGCATTAGTCGTATTTTAGTCAACTAAAATAGTATTCATATAGTCGACTAAAATGTTTTAGTCGTTTTAGTCAACTAAAGTAACACTGCCTCAGACAGATTATTATGGTCAGTCAAAATGAGGAACGGCACAGTAGTACCCTCGAGGAGATGCCTCCATTCTTTAAGAGCTAAAATGAAGGCTAATAATTCTCTGTCCCCAATTTTGAAATTGCATTCTGCTGGAGACAATTTCTTAGAAAAGTAGCCACACGGATGCATAGAGTTCTCAGCAGTAGGACGTTGAGACAGGAGAGAGCAGTCACAGACACATCAACTTCAAGAAGGAAAGATAACATAGGATCAGGATGTGCCAGCAGAGGAGCTACAGCAAAAAGTGGCCTTGAAGGATTCAAAGGCTTAAATGGAATCTGTGGACCAATTCTGTGGATTGCCCTCTTTGCTGGTCATAGCAGTCAGGGGTTTGACCATAGAAGAGAAATTACGAATACATTTCTGATAATAATTGGCAAAGCCAAGAAAACGTTGTAGAGAATGTAGCCCTCTGGGTTGAGGCCACTGCAATGCTGCGTACACACGCTCAGAATTTTCGACAACAAATGTTCGATGGGAGCTTTTGGTCGGAAATTCCGACCGTGTGTAGGCCCCATCGGACATTTTCTGTCGGAATTTCCGACAACAAAAATTTGAGAGCTGGTTCTCAAATTTTCCGAAAACAAAACTTGTTGGAAATTCCGACCATGTGTACACAATTCCGACGCATAAAATTCCACGCATTCTCTGAATCAAGCAGAAGAGCCGCACTGGCTATTTTCTCGGCTCGTCTTACGTGTTGTACGTCACCACGTTCTTGACGTTCGGAATTTCCGACAACATTTGTGTGACCGTGTGTATGCAAGACAAGTTTGAGCCAACATTCGTCGGAAATAAATCCACGGTTTTGTTGTCGGAATGTCCGATCGTGTGTACGCGGCCTAAGACTGCAGATAGCTTCTCTGGGTCCATCGAAAACCTGGCAGCAGAAATGACATAACCCAAACATTTAACCTGTTCACGATGGAACTCGCACTTCTCTAATGTGCAATACAGGTTGTTCTCTCTCAACCTCTGTAGCACACAGGAGTTGTCTGTGTGGTGGCTCTCTAGGGATTTGGAATACATGATAATATCATCAAGGTAAACCACCACACATTGCTGCAGTATGTCTCGGAGGCCATTATTATTAAATTCCTGAAAATCTGCAGGAGCGTTGTAGAGACCAAAGGCCATTACGAGTTATTCCTAGCGTACGGTCCTAGTATTAAATGCAGATTTCCATTCGTGGCCCTCTTTAATCCTCACAAGATTGTATGCCCCTCTCAAATCAAGCTTAGTGAAGACCGTTGCTCCCTTGAGGCGGTCAAACAATTCCGTTTTCAATGGGATCAGATAAAGATTTTTAACAGTAATGTGATTGAGACCCCTATAATCAATACAGGGTCTCAGTTCACCGCTCTTTTTTTTTTTTTTACAAAAAAACAGCCAGCAGCGATGGGAGAAGAGGATTTGCGGATGAACCCCCGGGATATTGATCCGCAACATACTCCTCCATAGCCTTATCCTCCAAGACAGACAGCAGGTAAACTAGGCCACAAGGAGGAATGGCACCAGGTTGAAGGTCAATTGTGCAGTCATACAGCAGATGTGGTGGCAAAAAAACAGCCTGACCTTTGTCAAAGACATCACAGACTTCACGGTACTCTTCTGCAAATGAGGAGAGTGAAGACGTGCACATGACCTTACTTCTCTTCTTCACATTTTAGAAGAGAAGTCAGTCATACACAGAAACACAGGCAGGAACACATTGGAGATCATAGACCACGCAAGGGCAAGGAGGAAATAAGCTCAACTGCTTAAATAGCCAAAAAGGGCTGGCTGTAGGCTGGACTATGAGGCAGGTAATGGTAACCAGGTGAGTTACTGTGGAAACAACGAGTGACTTGTAATTACCCCACAGCTGAGCAGCTTTTGAGCACCGAAACCTCATTAAGTAGTGGGAGCCCAGCCCTGACAAACACTGAATAAATGCATTGTTTCTACTGTATGTGTTTATCAGATGATGGGGGATCTAGGTGGACCTTCCGTACTGCTCTCTCCTTTACAATAAAGTCTCCTCTTACCCGGTGATGTGAGGGGCGGCTGATTGTCCATCATGACGTCCTTGTAGAGATCCTTGTGTCCTTCTAAATACTCCTACATAGAGAAATAGACAGCGACACCACTTAGGAACCTGATACTTACAATGATACAGTCACCATCCTGGCACATCTCTTGGCCCAGAATTCCCGGCACTTCTCACCTCTCCTGTCAGCAGCTCCATTATCTTCTTGGTGACTTCTAGAATCTTCTCCATGTTGTGTCTCTCAGGTTTTAGGGAGTCACATGGAGGCACTGTGATGGTCATATGATCACCGGACTTCACAAGAGGAAATCTCTGTATTGAGGAACCAATAGAAAATATGATGTTAGAATCCCAGAATCCTCCTCACCTCTCCGGTCAGGTCTGTGTTTTATTAATAGAGATAAGAGTGATGTCATGTGACCTCCCAGAATCCTCCTCACCTCTCCGGTCAGGTCTGTGTTTTATTAATAGAGATAAGAGTGATGTCATGTGACCTCCCAGAATCCTCCTCACCTCTCCGGTCAGGTCTGTGTTTTATTAATAGAGATAAGAGTGATGTCATGTGACCTCCCAGAATCCCCCTCACCTCTCCGGTCAGGTCTGTGTTTTATTAATAGAGATAAGAGTGATGTCATGTGACCTCCCAGAATCCTCCTCACCTCTCCGGTCAGCAGGTAGATGATTTCCAGGGTGAGGTTTAGTATCTTCTCAGTCATGTGACTCTGGTCCTCCTCCATCCTCATTCGTTCCGTCATTTGAATCTATAAAGGTTTTTTGACTAGACAGGTAAG
Organism: Rana muscosa; assembly: GCA_029206835.1. Taxonomy (NCBI): domain Eukaryota; kingdom Metazoa; phylum Chordata; class Amphibia; order Anura; family Ranidae; genus Rana; species Rana muscosa. The sequence continues at coordinate 417,798,099 of CM055123.1, read as the reverse complement.
GATGAAATATGATAATGAAAATATATATGTAAGTGGGGGAATGTTCTGTTCCTGAAGGGGTTAATCTAGGTTTCCACACTATATATGTGTGTATCATCATCTGCTGGAGATAAAAGACGTCACAGTGATTATGGAGGAAGAGGACGGACATGATGGGGGTTACTGGGTGTAAATAGAAAATAAGATCTTATTACCTCCTCTGCTGCCACTTCCAACAATGTCTCCTCTGTACTTCCTCCCGACTCACCTTTCACCCGGAACTTCCTGTCTGTACCTGACATCACTTCTTTTCTTCCTGTCTCTATGGTAAAAGTGAGATCACCACCTTGAGGAGCTCAGAGGAACTGCAGTCCTGAGAAACATCTCGTAGTGTGAACATGACCTTGTGCTGTGTGTGCATAGCTCCCAACTGTCCCTGATTTCGAGGGACTGTCCCTGATTTGGAACAAAGCTCCTCTGTCTCTCTTTCCTCCAAATTTATCCCTCATTTTGGTCTGATCTATATAGTTGTATATAAAATTCACTTTTTATCTTTCAGTAAGTGTTTTTCTGTGCTAAACCTTTCATCCAATTTCTAAATTGCCGCATTTGTAAATTTCAAAAGCCAAAATAAAGGAATAGCAGTGGTAAAAAAAGCACTTGTTGAGAAGTTGGGAGGTATGTGTGTGTATGTACTGTATATCCTTATAGATGGGTCATCTTTACTCCCACCAAGGGTAGGGTGACCAGACATCCCCAGTTTCAGGGGACAGTCCACTGATTGAGGACACTGTCCCCGGATCAAGTCTGTCCCCGGTTTTGTCCCCGGATTGGATTTGAACAGGGGCTGGGGCAAATTCAAATACAGTCAGTGCAGAATTAAAAAAAAATATTCTGAATTACACCCCCCAGCTCCACCGTACCTACTAGCTTGGGGGGGGGGGGTGTATTTTTTCCATGATCTGTGCCCCTTTCTGATGATCATGTGCTGGTCGGAGCGGAGGGACCATTTCTTCAGTTTCGGGTGCATACCCATTCAGCTCCGCTCGCATGTTCTTCTGCCTTGGCTCAAGTCCCGGCCAGCCACCCGTCTGTTTTATCTCCATGCCTTCCCTGGTGATCTTCCCCCGCACCCCACCCAGTAGTAGCCGGGAGCCCGGAGAGTGAGACTTGAGAGGCTGTGAGGCGGGCAGGGGGCGTGCAGCCGTAACGGGCAGAGAGAGGCAGCTGGGCTCAGCTGACGGTGTCCAGCAGCAGGAACAGAGGGGAAGCGGATCCGATCGTGGGGCTGCCAGTGCGTTCAAGGCTTCAAAACAGGAGTGCTTTGGGGGTGTCTGTGAATAGACTACATTGCACTGTGTCTGTCTCTCTGGCATCATGGATGGTGTCATGGCTCGCGGGCAGCGGGCGCTCTGTCGTGGCTCTGGCTGGCTCTGTCGTGGTGTGTCGCGTGGCATGTCTGCTGGGTGCTGATTTTGGTAACTTATTGGCCGGCCGGAGCCGTGGTGGAGTGCCTGCTGCCTGTGAGTTATCATAATGCTGATGATGTTAACCAGTTGCTGATTGCCTGATAGCAGATTTACGACTACAGGATGGCCGCGCTGCGCAGGATCACGTATATACAGCATCCTGCATTTCTGGGTATGAGAGCCAATCAGCGGCTCGGGTGGACTCGATGTCCACCGGTACCCGCTGATCGTTATGTTCAAAGACAGAACTGTGGTCTGCCTATGTAAACACGGCAGATTGCCGTTCTATGCCTTCCCTTAGTAAAAGTACCTTCCCACAGTGAAAAAACACTTGTTAGGCACACATTTAACCCTTTGATTGCCCTAGATGTTATCCCCTTCCCAGCCAGTGTCATTAGTACAGTGACAGTGCATATTTTTAGCACTGATCACTGTATTAGTGTAACTGGTTCTCACAAAGTGTCATTAGTGTCCAATTTGTCCACCGCAATATCGCAGTCCCGCTATGAGTCACTGATCGCTGCCATTACTAGTAAAAAAAAAAAAATGTCCCCGGATTTCATTTAAAAAATCTGGTCACCTTAACCAAGGGGGAGAGAAATATATTACTGCCTAGTCCAGCCTTTCTCAGCCAGGGTTCCTCCAAAGGTTCCTAGGGGTTCCTTGAGCAATGAACTATTTCTGTCTCTCAGTAATTCTTCCCACTGATGAATTACTCTATACAGCCGGTTGTATATGATACACTCCAGACCTCGGCACTCTGTACCCTGAGCTGTATATGATATACACCTGACCACTGCACCCTATACACAGGGTTGTATATGATATACTCCTGACCTCTGCCCCCTGGGCTGTATATGATATACTCCTGACCACTGCACACTATACACAGGGCTGTATATGATATACTCCTGACCACTGGACTCTATACACAGGGCTGTATATGATATACTCCTGACCACTGCACACTATACACAGGGCTGTATATGATATACTCATGACCACTGCACACTATACACAGGGCTGTATATAATATACTCCTGACCACTGCACTCTGTACCTTTTAGTTGTATATGATATACTCCTGACCACTGCACTCTGTATCCTGGGCTGTATATGATATACTGCTGACCACTGCACTCTATACACAGGGCTGTATATGATATACTCCTGACCACTGCACTCTATAAACAGGGCTGTATATGATATACTCCTGACCACTGCACTCTATACACAGGGCTGTATATGATATACTCCTGACCACTGCACTCTATACACAGGGCTGTATATGATATACTCCTGACCACTGCACTCTGTACCCTGGGCTGTATATGATATACTCCTGACCACTGCACTCTGTACCCTGGGCTGTATATGATATACTCCTGACCACTGCACTCTATACACAGGGCTGTATATGATATACTCCTGACCACTGCACTCTATACACAGGGCTGTATATGATACACTCCTGACCACTGCACTCTGTACCCTGGGATGTATATGATATACTCCTGACCACTGCACTCTGTACCCTGGGCTGTATATGATATACTCCTGACCACTGCACTCTATACACAGGGCTGTATATGATATACTCCTGACCCCTGCATCTTTTATGCCATATTGTACAACAGTTGCTGGGTACCTAGCAGTCAGGATGTTATTGAAGATATACCTTAAGAACGGCTGTGTGTAGAAAAGCATATCTGATGGAAGAGTTCCATTTTTACAAATGATTGTGCTGAGGTTTATGTGTGTCTCCAGGACTCTCCCTTGTGACTCAGTCATTAAAGCATGTTTTGTGGGTACAAGGACTGTGGAATATGTAATGTTGTGCACTATGAGTTGGTTCAACATTTAAGCCCCTCCCACTGTTACCGCAATTTTACCACACCCCCAATTCACTGCCTATTGATTTTCCTTTGGGTATGCAAGGCTGAACCCCCCTCAGAAGCTTTAGAACATTGGTGGATCCCTTATGCCGCATTCACACAATCGGAATTTCCGACAACAAATGTTTGATGTGAGCTTTTGGTCGGATATTCCGACCGTGTGTAGGCTCCATTGGACATTTGCTGTTGGAATTACCGACAACAAATGATTGAGAGCTTTTTCCCAATTTTTCCGACCGTATGTATCCAATTCCGACGCACAAAAATCCTGCGCATGCTTGGAATCAATTTGACGCATGCTCGGAATCATTGAACTTCACTTTTCTCGGCTCGTTGTAGTGTTGTACGTCACCGCGTTCTTGGCGATCGGAAGTTCCGAGCAACATTTGTGTGACTGTGTGTATGCAAGACAAGTTTGAGCGAGAATTCAGTCGGAAAAAAAAATCCACGGTTTTGTGGTTGGAATGTCCGATCGTGTGTACGCGGCATTAGATCTGACAGTAAAGCTGTGAGTGAGGCCAGAAATCTGCTTAATGAACACCAAATTACAATGCTCAGTGAAACCTTGCCCAACCTACCTACAATGGTGGAATCATTTGTCACAGACAACAGCAATACCCTTCTGGAACATTCTGGTAAAGGATAAGTGCGCTCTCAGACATCATGGGGAGCTTTGTTACCTCTATACAGCCACTGGATGGCTTCCCTAGACCCCCCCCCCCTCACCATGTTGCCTGGGCTCCGATATCCCACCTGCAGGCCCAGCATTGGCATGGTGGGTGCTGTCAGGTAGAGGAGAGAGACCTGACCTTTGTATACAAGCATGGGGGAGCTCATGTCCATAATGGGGGTGATAGTGACACCAAATAAGATAAAATAAGATTTGTCATTGTAGGAAACAAATTCACAATGAAATGACAAATAATCCACAATAGATCAAAAGTGATGTGGTCCAGAAATAATTAGACAGAATAAAGGTGGATAAAGCACCTGGACCAGATGGCATACACCCACGGATCCTCAAATAATTGAGCTCTGTCATTTCAAGGCCATTGTATCTAATATTTAGGGACTCATTAATGACGGGAATAGTACCACTGGATTGGCGCAGGGCGAACGTGGTGCCTATATTTAAAAAGGGAACAAAGTCTTTACCAAGTAACTATAGACATGTTCGTTTAACTTCTATAGTTGGAAAGATACTGGAGAGGGGTGGCTGTGGACTTGGTATACTTGGACAGAGGGGTGGTGGTGAACGTGGTATACTTGGACAGAGGGGTGGCTGTGGACGTGGTATACTTGGACAGAGGGGTGGCTGTGGATGTGGTATACTTGGGACAGAGGGGTGGCTGTGGACATGGTATACTTGGACAGAGGGGTGGCTGTGGATGTGGTATACTTGGACAGAGGGGTGGCTGTGGATGTGGTATACTTGGACAGAGGGGTGGCTGTGGTATACTTGGACAGAGGGGTGGCTGTGGATGTGGTATACTTGGACAGAGGGGTGGCTGTGGATGTGGTATACTTGGACAGAGGGGTGGCTGTGGATGTGGTATACTTGGACAGAGGGGTGGCTGTGGACGTGGTATACTTGGACAGACGGGTGGCTGTGGACGTGGTATACTTGGACAGACGGGTGGCTGTGGACGTGGTATACTTGGACAGAGGGGTGGACGTGGTATACTTGGACAGAGGGGTGGCTGTGGATGTGGTATACTTGGACAGAGGGGTGGACGTGGTATACTTGGACAGAGGGGTGGCTGTGGATGTGGTATACTTGGACAGAGGGGTGGCTGTGGATGTGGTATACTTGGGACAGAGGGGTGGCTGTGGACATGGTATACTTGGACAGAGGGGTGGCTGTGGATGTGGTATACTTGGACAGAGGGGTGGCTGTGGACGTGGTATACTTGGACAGAGGGGTGGCTGTGGACGTGGTATACTTGGACAGAGGGGTGGTGGTGGACGTGGTATACTTGGACAGAGGGGTGGCTGTGGACGTGGTATACTTGGACAGAGGGGTGGCTGTGGATGTGGTATACTTGGACAGAGGGGTGGCTGTGGACGTGGTATACTTGGACAGAGGGGTGGCTGTGGATGTGGTATACTTGGACAGAGGGGTGGCTGTGGATGTGGTATACTTGGACAGAGGGGTGGCTGTGGACGTGGTATACTTGGACAGAGGGGTGGCTGTGGATGTGGTATACTTGGACAGAGGGGTGGCTGTGGACGTGGTATACTTGGACAGAGGGGTGGCTGTGGATGTGGTATACTTGGACAGAGGGGTGGCTGTGGACGTGGTATACTTGGACAGAGGGGTGGCTGTGGATGTGGTATACTTGGACAGAGGGGTGGCTGTGGATGTGGTATACTTGGACAGAGGGGTGGCTGTGGACGTGGGATTTTGCAAAAGCATTTGACACAGTTCCCCACACACTGCTAAGGTAAAGTCTACAGGCTTGGAAAGATAAGGGGGATATGGAGCTCCATGTAAAAATACATAAGTGGACCATATAGTGAGTTGAGTTATTCACTTTAAGGTCATCACAGAGGACAAGGGGGCACTCTTTACGTCTAGAGAAAAAGAGATTTCACCTCCAAATACGGAAATGTTTCTTCACAGTAAGAGCTGTGAAAATGTGGAATAGACTCCCTGCAGAGGTGGATCTGGCCAGATCAGTAGATTGCTTGAAAAAAGCCCTGGATTCTTTCCTAAATGTACATAATATAACTGGGTACTGACATTTATAGGAAAAGTTGATCCAGGGAAAATCCGATTGCCTCTCATGCCTAGTACACACGTCCGGAATTCCCGACAGGAAAAGATCCGTCGGAAATCCCGGGGGGAAAACCAAGAGCCTGCTCTCTAGTTTTCCCCCGTACAGATGATCGGTTTTGATGAGAGCTTTTCCTCGGGAATCCCGACCATGTTTTAACCACTTAACGACCGCCCACTGTAAATATACATCGGCAGAATGGCACCGACAGGCAGAATCACGTACATATACGTGATTGCCTTTGTATAGTTGGGGGGTCCGATCGGACCCCCCTTCTTTACAGTGGGTGGTCGTTTTACCTTCGAGAGCGATCCGGCATGAGGGGACGGCCGTTCGATTCCGCCCCCCCCTCTCGATCGCTCCCGGCAAATGAGAGAGCTTCCCCTGCCTGTGTACTGTTTACACAGGCAGGAGGAAGTGATGTCATCTCTCCTGCGGCGCTCACATATACTGAGCGCCGTACAGGAGAAGATGCAGGTTAGTGCACAAAACAGCACACTGACACCAGGACACATAGGCACATAAATCGCCCCCCCAGATCACCCCCCAGCCCCCAGTCACAGTGTCACTGATTGCAGTGACCATTTATTTAGTGATCACTGCAATCAGTGACATTTGTGACTGTAAAAGTGTCACTACATTTAGTTTTAGGTCCAGTGTAGCCCCCTAACCCCCCCTAATAAAGGTTTAACCCCCTGATCACCCCCCAGATAACCGTTTCACCCCCTAGCACCGCCGTCGCTAAGCGATCATTTTTCTGATCGATGTCTTAGCGTCGGTGATGCTGATCGGTAGCCAGTAATTTTTTTTAGGTTCGCCACAGGTTTTTATAGCGTCGGGTACCCCCATATATTACCTAATAAAGGTTTAACCCCCTTGATCGCCCCCCAGATAACCCTTTCACCCCCTATCACCACTGTCGCTAAGCGATCATTTTTCTGATCGCTGTCTTAGCGTCGGTGATGCAGATCAGTAGCCAGTAATTTTTTTTAGGTTCGCCGCAGGTTTTTATAGCGTCAGGTACCCCGACATATTACCTAATAAAGGTTTAACCCCCTTGATCGCCCCCCAGGTAACCCCTTCACCCCCTATCACCACTGTCGCTAAGCGATCATTTTTCTGATCGCTGTCTTAGCGTCGGTGATGCAGATCGGTAGCCAGTAATTTTTTTTAGGTTCGCCGCAGGTTTTTATAGCGTCAGGTACCCCCATATATTATCTAATAAAGGTTTAACCCCCTGATCGCCCCCCAGGTAACCCTTTCACCCCCTATCACCACTGTCGCTAAGCGATCGTTTTTATTATCGTTGTCTTAGTGTCGGTGATGCCGATAGGTAGCCAGTAATTTTTTTTTAGGTTCGCCGTCAGGTTTTTATATAGCGTCAGGTACCCCCATATATTACCTAATATAGGTTTTAACCCCCTAATTGCCCCTAGTTAACCCTTTCACCAGTGATCACCATATAAGTGTTACGGGTGACGCTGGTTAGTTAGTTTGCTTTTTATAGTGTCAGGGCACCCGCCGTATATAACCCAATAAAGGTTTAACCCCCTGATCGCCCGGCGGGTGATATCAATTAGGTTTTAGCGTCAGAGAGGGTCTGCGTCACACCCCAGGCAGCGTCAGGTTAGTGCCAGTAACACTAACACCCACACGTGAAGCATACACCCCCCTTAGTGGTATAGTATCTGAACAGATCAATATCTGATCTGATCAGATCTATACTAGCGTCCCCAGCAGTTTAGGGTTCCCAAAAACGCAGTGTTAGCGGGATCAGCCCAGATACCTGCTAGCACCTGCGTTTTGCCCCTCCGTCCAGCCCAGGCCACCCAAGTGCAGTATCGATCGGTCACTGTCACTTACAAAACACAACACACATAACTGCAGCGTTCGCAGAGACAGGCCTGATCCCTGCGACTCCAGTGCTGTAGGAGGTGATTTCACCACCACAGTTAAAAAAAAAGCATATATGCCGAAGCATTGGGGCAGCAGGGGCGGAGGAGCGATTTTGCTCCTAATGCCGCGTACATACGGTCAAAATTCCGACGGAGGCTTGCCCGTGGAAAAGTCCGACCATGTGTGTGCGGCATAACTTTTGCGGGAGGATGCCCCCATGCTTCGGCATATATAAATGGTGCATGTATGCCCATCATTGGAAGTGGGTGGATGAAGGGCGGTATTCTAATGGTGGGCATACCCACCGATCAATCTCTTTTTTCGTTCAGTCAACTGGCTGCATGAAATAAAAAGATTACAATACATGTCCAACAAGGACCAGCAACGTACTGGTATGTTGCTGGACTTTGAATGTTTATATCAGAATGATGCCTGCGGGTTTAGGTATCATCTTGGTATCATTATTTTCAGCCAGCAGCCGGCTTTCATGTAAAAGCAATCCTAGTAGCTAATTAGCCTCTGGACTGCTTTTACAAGCAGTGGGAGGGAATGTCCCCCCCCCCGGATATAAAAAGCACCATTGGGAAATTGGGAAAGCATTTTATCACACCGATCTTGGTGTGGTCAGATGCTTTGAGGGCAGAGGAAAGATCTAGGGTCTAGAAGACCCCAGTTTTTTCAAAAAAGAGTACCTGTCACTACCTATTGCTATCATAGGGGATATTTACATTCCCTGAGATAACAATAAAAATGATAAAAAAAATAAAAATATGGAAGCAACAGTTTAAAAATAAAATAAAAAAGCAAAATTAATAATAAAAAAAAAAAAAAAGCACCCCTGTCCTGCCCTGCTCTTACCCAATGGCGAACACAAGCGTCGGTCTGGCGTCATATGTAAACAGCAATTGCACCATACATGTGAGGTATCACCGCGAAGGTCAGATCGAGGGCAGTAATTTTAGCAGTAGACCTCCTCTGTAAATCTAATGGCGTAACCTGTAAAGGCTTTTAAAAATGTATGTAGTTTGTCGCCAATGCGCGTTTGTGCGAAATTTTAAAGCTTGTCGTGTTTGGTATCTATGTACTCGGCCTAAGATCATCTTTTTTATTTCATCAAACATTTGGGCAATATAGTGTGTTTTAGTGCATTAAAATTAAAAAAATTGTATTTTTTCCCCAAAAAATGCGTTTGAAAAATCGCTGCGCAAATACTGTGTAGAAAAAAAAAATTGCAACACCCACCATTTTATTCTGTAGGGCCTTTGCTTTAAAAATATATATAATGTTTGGGGGTTCAACATAATTTTCTTGCAAAAAAAAAAAATGTTTTCATGTAAACAAAAAGTGTGAAAAAGGGCTTTGTCTTCAAGTGGTTAGGAGAGTGGATGTAAGCTTCCTAATGTTGTGTATAAAATGACAGAACAGTTCAAAACCCCCCCAAATGACCCCATTTTGGAAAGTAGACACCCCAAGCTATTTGCTGAGAGGTATGGTGAGTATTTTGCAGATCTCGCTTTTTGTCACAAAGTTTTGAAAAAAAAAAAAAATTGTTTTTTCTTCATTTTCAAAAACAAATGAAAGCTGTAAAATACTCACCATGCCTCTCAGCAAACAGCTTGGGGTGTCTACTTTCCAAAATGGGGTCATTTGGGGGGGTTTTGTGCTATTTTGGCATTTTATGGCCTTCGAAACTGTGATAGGTAGTGAGGAGTGAAATCAAAAATTTGCGCCCTTAGAAATCCTGAAGGCGGTGATTGGTTTTCGGGGTCCCGTACGCGGCTAGGCTCCCAAAAAGTCCCACACATGTGGTATCCCCGTACTCAGGAGCAGCAGCAAAATGTATTTTGGGGTGCAATTCCACATATAACCATGGCATGTGTGAGCAATATATCATTTAGTGACAACTTTTTGTAATTTTTTTTTTTTTTTTGTCATTATTCAATCACTTGCGACAAAAAAAAAAAATATTCAATGGGCTCAACAGGCCTCTCAGCAATTTCCTTGGGGTGTCTACTTTCCAAAATGGGGTCATTTGGGGGGGTTTGTACTGCCCTGTCATTTTAGCACCTCAAGAAATGAGATAGGCAGTCATAAATTAAAGCTGTGTAAATTCCAGAAAATGTACCCTAGTTTGTAGACGCTATAACTTTTGCGCAAACCGATAAATATACGCTTATTGACATTTTTTTTACTAAAAACATGTGGCTGAATACATTTTGGCCTATATGTATGACTAAAATTGAGTTTATTCGATTTTTCTTATAACAAAAAGTAGAAAATATCATTTTTTTAAAAAAAATTCGGTCTTTTTCCGTTTATATCGCAAAAAATAAAAATCGCAGAGGCAATCAAATACCATTAAAAGAAAGCTCTATTTGTGGGAAGAAAAGGACGCAAATCTCGTTTCGGTACAACATTGCATGTCCGCACAATTTACAGTTAAAGCAGCGCAGTGCAAAATTCTGAAAACAGCTCTGGTCCTTTAGCTACAAAATGGTCCGGGGCTTAAGTGGTTAAAGCTCCATCTGAGTTTTTCCACACAGGAAAACTGCCAAAAATGGCCGGTTTTTGGTCTACACGGCCGGGTTTTCTGACGGATAAAAGTCCGTCGGGAAACCCGCCGGGAAAAAAGAGAGTAGGTTCTCTTTTTTTTTGTCTGGCGGTTTTCCCGTCGGAAAAACTGCGAGGGAGCATACACACGGCCGAGATTCCTGGCCAAAAATCTCTCCTCGTAGTTTTCCCGTCGGGAAAACCGGCCGTGTGTACGAGGCTTAAGAGGCAGCTATGGGTTTGTGTATATGGGATTGTATGATTTTTTTTTTCGTTTATTGGTTGAACTAGATGGACTTGTGTCTTTTTTCCACCTGACTAACTATGTAACCAGAGAACATCCACTCGCTGATCACCCCCCTAGCTAGAATGAACCCGGAAGTGATGTGTATTGGGTCACTTCCGGGTTCAGAACCATCATTCCTGACCGCTGTGGACGGAGAAGCTGTGAACATAACTGCATGGGTATAATATCTCCGGGATTTAAGGGCAACCATGTCTGATGACGGGAACCAAGGGATCAATGTACAGAAGATTGGTTGGACGAGTGTGACAAGAATTAGCCCAGATGTGATCAATTCTGGCCTTTTGTAACTAACAGAGTGATTTCCTATGATTGTCAGCTCCACCTAGTGGTCATAATGAAGTATTTTTCCTGAAATTCCTCCCTCTGTAAAAATATTGTGATACAGAATTATGGACACTAGAGGGAGGCAATGATCATAGTTATATAAAATATGGACAATATTCGTCACGGCTGGGCAAACCTGTGCCACATTCCATCAACTATTTGTTTTCTTCTTCATAATAGACCTCTAAATCTCCATACCACAAAATGTACTCAGGTGATAAATGAAAAGATCCTGGACTGCCGCACTCTGCAAAAAGATGCAAATTTATTGATAAAATCCACAAAATACAGCAAAAACACCCGAAGGTTGAACACAGGGACTGGCTAACGCGTTTCACATCGTGAGATGCTTACTCATAGCTAATGAGTAAGCATCTCACGATGTGAAACGCGTTAGCCAGTCCCTGTGTTCAACCTTTGGGTGTTTTTGCTGTATTTTATCAATAAATTAGCATCTTTTTGCAGAGTGCGGCAGTCCAGGATCTTTTCATTTATCACCTACGTTGTGCAGAGCCAGCACCTGCGTGTGCTTAGAGTGCATTATATGGATCCAGAGGCTTTGGAGCGGTAATCCCTTCTATCACAAAATGTACTCAGCCAATGAGAGGTAATGACTCCATTTTTATTTTAAAAGCCCTAGATGACCACTTTTTAAGTGGTGGGGTTAACGTGTTTCGTCCTGGAAGACGACTTGAGAAAACAGACCTCTTGCAAGACAATAATAGACCTCTAAGACCCCATACCACAAAATGTACTCAGCCAATGAGAGGTAATGACTCAATTTTTATTTTTCTCCTGCTATCAATGGCCAACACGGTACAACACTTCATCCATGTCTTTGGTGATCTCTGATCTCCTTATCAACTATTTCTTACATGATGAAGATCAGCCATGGAGTATATCTGAGGTGTATATCAGGGTGTGCTTCTTCCCCACATGTCCAGCAACATTCATATACAAGACATTTCCCACACTCACTAATACACCTCGAGGGTTGTGTGGGACCCCTGATGTACAGGAAGACAGGACTTCAGTGAGGAACATTTCCCTCACTCAGGACCGGAAAGTGAATTCTTCTTTGTGTGCAATGTCAGATGTTTGTTAAGATGGGACTTCTGTGAAAAACATTTTCCGCACTCAGGACAGGAATACGGCTTCTCCCCCGTGTGAGATCTCTGATGTCTGGAAAGATGGGACTTTCTACAAAAACATTTCCCGCACTCAGGACAGGAATACGGCTTCAACCCCGTGCGAAATTTCTGATGTTTGTAAAAATAGGCTATCTGTGAAAACCTTTTTTTTTAAGATTAGACTTCTTTATAGACTAGTGATCGATTTTACTGCAAAACATTTCCCGCACTCAGAACAGAAATACGGTGTCTCTCCCGTGTGAATTCTCTGATGTGCTGAAAAACTGGACTTCACTGAAAAACACTTCAATTGTATACAGCAATACGGCTTCTCTCCTGTATGAGACCTCTGATGTTTGTAAAAATTGCATTTCTTTATAAAACATTTTCCACACTCAGGGCAGGAATACGGCTTCTCTACTGTGTGAGATTTTATATGTTCATTAAGATTGAATTGAAAATGGAAATACTTCCCGCACTCAGTACAGGAAAACCTCTTATCTGTTGGAAGGACGGCACCGTCCCGCACAGTCTGAGGTTCCTCAGGATAAGAGGAATACGATGGTCCGGCACCGTCCCGCACAGTCGGAGGTTCCTCAGGATAAGAGGAATACGATGGTCCGGCACCGTCCCGCACAGTCTGAGGTTCCTCAGGATAAGAGGAATACGATGGTCCGGCACCGTCCCGCACAGTCTGAGGTTCCTCAGGATAAGAGGAATACGATGGTCCGGCACCATCCCGCACAGTCTGAGGTTCCTCAGGATAAGAGGAATACGATGGACCATCTACACTGTGTGGTGCCGGATGGACATTTGAGGTAGTCGGGTTTTCTCCTGGACTATACTGTGTGATGTCCTCATCTTCTACTTTACAGTCTGGAGACAAAGTGAGACAATCCTCTGAGGTTTTCCTCATCTCCCGTCCATCTACTAAAATAGAAATACAAAGATTATTACTAGACATGAGCTGATTGGTTCCCCTAAACCAGGACTCCGCCCACATCAGACAGCTTTGTCTCTGAGGATCTTACAATTCCCCCCTCAAGATAAATACTTCCCATCTCTAGTCAGGAGTATGTAATGTACAATATAGAGTATACAGTGTAATGGTCAGGACTCATATTATTGGTATTCAATAATCAGTGGTGGCTTAAATGTTTATTTGTTTTAGGAACCATAAACCGGGTGAGGGCGTGGGATCGAGGTGGTATAGCGGTTGCACACCAAAGGTTTTACTAAGGAAACATGGAATATGTTGGATATACGCATGTTGGAAGGAAGATCTAATGTGTAGGCCACTGGGTTAATCTTACGGAGTATGCAGAAAGGCCCAATATACTGAGGCACCAGATTTAGTGAGGGAACACAGAATCTGAGGTTACGGGAAGACAGCCAGACCCTCTCGCCAACTTGATAGAAGGGTGCAGGTAGGAGTCGGCTGAACATGTGCACATGACATTAATTACTTTCTAAAAACATATATTAGTGCATTGTGGGGACAGTGGCAGAACTTCGGCACTATACCAATCAAAAGAAGGATTGTGTCTCAGTAACCAAGGATAACCAATGAGGCTTTCGGCAGCAGAGGTGGAGCGAGTGGGAATACCAAATACCCTTTTAAAAGGTGGCCACAAACTCTAATTCTAGACAAAGGGTTTTTGGGTCTCTCACAGAGGATTTGCCAAGGCTTTGTCAGAAAGCAAAGAAATAATGAAGCCTACTTTGCTTCCAGGCTGAGTCATACACAGGAACACACTGGAGATCATAGACCACACAAGGGCAAGGAGGAATTGAGATAAACTGCTTAAATAGCAAAAAGGGGCTGGCTGTAGGCTGGACTAATGAGGTATGGGTTGTAGGAGGCCCACTTGAAGGTATTCTGAGCACACATTGGACAAGCGGCTACAAAGACGGTGACAGCAGCACGGACACTAGGCTACCAGAATTGTTGAGACATAGACCATATGAGTTGATTCTTCCCTGGGTGCCCAGCTGCCTTAGGAGAATGGTAGGTCTGGAGCAAAACAGTGTGGAGATTCTTGGGGACAAAGCAGCTGTTATGAGTTTTTCCAGGAGGAGAATGGATCTGAGAGGCCAGAATTTTCTTATCAAAGGTGAAATGAGACTAGTGCGAATAGTGTCCAAAATGTGGTCCGGAGGTATCACAGGAGTAAGAACAGCCTCAGACAGAAATGCAAGATTCTTATTGTCAGTCAAAATGAGGACCAGCACAGTAATACCCTCGAGGAGATGCCTCCATTCTTTAAGAGCTAAAATGATGGCTAATAATTCTCTGTTTCCAATTTCGTAATTGCGTTCTGCTGGAGACCTTTTTCTAAAACGGTAGCCACAGGGATGCAGAGAGCTCTCAGAGGTAGGACGTTGAGACAGAAGGTTGCCTACTCCAGTCTCAGATGCATCAACTTAAAGAATGAGGGGTAACGTAGAATCAGGATGTGCCAACACTGGAGCTGCAGCAAAAGTGGGCCTTGAGAGAATCAAATGCTTTAATGGAATCCGGGGGACCAATTCTGAGGATTGCCCTCTTTGCTGGTCATAACAGTCAGGGGTTTGACCAGAGAAGAGAAAATAAATTTCCCATAAAAATTGGCAAAGCTAAGAAAACTTTGTAGAGGACGTAGACCTACGGGTCGAGCCTACTGTAAAACTGCAGATAACTTCTCTCTGGGTCCAGCAAAAACCCAGCAGCAGAAATGACATCTGCCCTTATATTCTTCGTATCAGGTAAGAATGAGACTATGTAATTGAAGCTTGACAGAAAAAGAGCCCACAAGCCCTTCTAGGAGAAAAATGTTTAGCCTCAGACAAAAATGTGAGATTCTAATGGTCAGTCAAAATGAGGACCAGCACAGTAGGACCCTTGAGGAGATGTCTCCATTCTTTAACAGCTAAAATGATGGCTAATAATTCTCTGTCCCCAGTTTCGTATTTTTTTTAAAAAAAAGTAGCCACAAGGATGCATAGCGCTTTCAGAGGTAGGACGTTGAGAAAGAAGAGCGGCTACTCCAGTCTCAGATGCATCAACTTCAAGAATGAAGGGTAGCATAGGATCAGAATGTGCCAACACAGGAGCTGCAGCAAAAGTGGCCTTGAGGGATTCAAAGGCTTTAAGGGAATCCGGGGGACCAATTCTGTGGATTGCCCTCTTTTCTGGTAGTAACAGTCAGGGGTTTGACCAGAGAAGAGAAATTACGAATACATTTCTGATAATAATTGGCAAAGCCAAGAAAATGTTGTAGAGGACGTAGACCTACGGGTCGAGGCCACCGTAAGACTGCAGATAGCTTCTCTGGGTCCATCAAAAACCCGGCAGCAGAAATTACATAACCCAAATATTTAACCACTTCAGCTCCGAACCATTTGGCTGGCCAAAGACCAGAGCACTTTTTGCGATTCGGCACTGCGTCCCTTTAGCTGACAATTATGCGATCGTGCGACGTGGCTCCCAAACAAAATTTACGTCCTTTTTTTCCCACAAATAGAGCTTTATTTTGGTGGTATTTAATCACCTCTGCGGTTTTTATTTTTTGTGCTATAAACAAAAATAGAGCAACAATTTAAAAAAAAAAAGTAATATTTTTTACTTATTGCTACAATAAATATCCCCCAAAAATATATTTAAAAAAAAAAACGCAAATTTCCTTAGTTTAGGTCGATACGTATTCTTCTACATATTTTTGGTAAAAAAAAACGCAATAAGCATTTATTGATTGGTTTGCGCAAAAGTTATAGCGTCTACAAAATAGGGGATAGTTTTATGGCAATTTTATTAATGATTTTTTTTTACCAGTAATGGCGGCGATCAGCGATTTTTATCGTGACTATGACATTATGGCGGACACATGGGACACTGTTGGGACTATTTTGGGACCATTCACATTTATACAGCGATCAGTGCTATAAAAATGCATTGATTACTGTGTAAATGTGACTGGCAGTGAAGGGGTTAACCAGGAGGGGCGCTGATGGGGTTAAGTGTGTCCTAACTGTAGGGAGGATGGGCTACGCGTGACAGGACACTTATCACCGCTCCCGATTACAGGGAGCTGTGATCAGTGTCCTGTCACTGGGAAGACTGGGGAAATGCTTGTTTACATTAGCATTTCCCCGTTCTTCCTCTCAGTGAGACGATCGCGGAACTCCTGGCGGACATCAAGTACGCGGGACCCGAGGTCGGACTCACAGCGCGTGCCCACAATGCCGCTTCTTAAAGGCGACGTATATATACGTCGATCTGCCCACAGGAGCCATTCTGCCGACATATATGTACGTTAGGCGGTCGGCAAGTGGTTAACCTGTTAACGACGGAATTTGCACTTTTCCAACGTGCAATACAGGTTGTTTTCTCTCAACCTCTGTAGCACACGGGAGACGTCTGTGTGGTGGTTCTCTAGGGATTTTGAATATATGATAATATCATCGAGGTAAACCACCACACATTGCTGCAGAGTATCTCGGAGGACATCATCAATAAATTCCTGGAAAACTGCTGGAGCGTTGCAGAGACCAAAGGGCATGACGAGGTATTCGTAGTGTCCGGTAATGGTATTAAACACAGTTTTTCCATTCATGGCCCTCTTTAATCCTCACAAGATTGTATGCCTGTCTCAAATCGAGCTTAATGAAGACCGTTGCTCTCTTGAGGCGGTCAAATAATTTTGTATTTAATGGAATCGGATAAGCATTTTTAACAGTAATGTGACTGAGACCCCTATAACTGATACAGGGTCTCAGTTCACCGCTCTTCTTTTTCACCAAAAATAAACAGCCAGCACCGGCAGGAGAAGAGGATGAACCCCCCAGGATAGTGAGTGCGCAACATACTCCTCCATAGACTTATCCTCTGAGACAGACAGAGGGTAAACCAGGCCACAAGGAGGAACGGCACCAGGTTGAAGGTCAATTGTGCAGTCATAAGGCCGATGTGGCGGCAAAATTCCGGCCTGACCTTTGTCAGAGTTCACGGTACTCTTCTGGCAATGAAGAGACTGAATATGTGCACATGACATGTATTAGTGCATTGAGGCGACCATGGCAGAAAATTATTGTGCCTCAATAACCAAGGATAACGAATAACCAATGAGGCTTTTGGCAGCAGAGGTGGAGCGAGTGGGAATATCAAATACCCTTTTAAAGGTGGCCACAAACTCAGGGTAATTCTAGACGAAGGGTTTTTGTGTCTCTCATTGAGGATTTGCCAAGGCTTTGTCAGAAAGCAAAGAAATAATGAAGCCCACTTTGCTTCCAGGCCAAGTCATACACAGGAACACCCTGGAGATCATAGACCACACAAGGGCAAGGAGGAAATGAGATAAACTGCTTAAATAGCAAAAAGGGGCTGGCTGTAGGCTGGACTAATGAGGCAGGTGATGGTAACCAGGTTAGACACTGTGGAAGCAATGAGTGTCTGGTAATTTCCCCGACAGCTGAGCAGCCTCTGTGCACTGAAAGAAAAGAGCTGCTCATAAATAGCAGGAGCCCAGCCCTGACAATTTGAGACAAGTTACAGAGGTCCCACACCGCTGCCTCCCATCTCCTGAGACTGCACTCAGTGACTTGGGTTTGAGACTGTACAGACATATCCCTCCACCCGGCACAGCCAGCAAATAACAGAGCAAGTAACCCGGGAGAATTGTTCTGTCAGAGATTTTGCTAGACCCGGGCATGGGGCAGAAGACCCAAAGTACATACCCCAGGTGCCTTACATCTTGTGACGCCTATGGTAAAAATCTGAGTTTTGCTGCCAACTGAACCCCAGAATCTTCATAAATCCAGAGAGGAATACAGGATGAGGAACACAGCTCAGAAAAGTGACCAGGGGATTACAGGCTGATATCACCCAGTCCCCGCCCTACTCTGGACCAATCAGTGAGCAGTATGGGTGGAGGAATGTATTTACTGTTAATGACCCACCTGTGCTGATCTCTGTAGGAGTGTCCTCCTCTATAAATGTCCCTGTTATTCCATCCTCCTCCATAGACTGCTGATCATCCCTCACATACGTCTCTTCTTCTTCTGATTTCACCTCAACTTTTATATCTATCAGATCTTCACCCTAAACCAAGAGAATTGGAGAGAATATCATCTGAAAATTACATCTTAAAATATAAGCTTTAAAGCAGAGCCCCGCCGTAAAAAAAAATAATCTTAAAAGCCAGCAGCTACAAATACTGCAGCTGCTGACTTTTAATAAATGGACACTTACCTGTCCTGGAGTCCAGCGACGTCGGCAGCAGAAGACGAGCAATCGCTCGTCTCTCGGCTGCCCCCACTGCCATCATCGGCGAGGGAATCAGGAAGTGAAGCGTTGCGGCTTCACTGCCCAGTTCCCTACTGCGCATGCGCGAGTCGCCCAGCGCCATCCTCACTGGCCCCTGTGGTGTTCTGGGAGCCGTGTGTTTCCCAAAACACAACGGGGGGGGGGAGTGGCGTAATGCCCACAGTTTCCCGCAGGAGTGTATTCCCGGAAGTGGGTGCAAATACCTGACAGGTATCTGCGCCCCCCTCCCCCCTGAAAGGTGCCAATTGTGGCACCGGAGGGGGGAGGAATCCGATGAGCGGAAGTTCCACTTTAGGGTGGAGCTCTGCTTTAATGTTGTCATATAAGAAAAAAAAAATCCAAGCATTGTCTCCATGTGTCCATGTTCTAGATACTCCGTCCCACCAACCTTGTAATGGTGAAGGATGGTGTGACCTTCCTGTGTGGAATCCCGGGAATACAGAGGACGGGGACATCTCTCTGGTGGGTTCCTGGTATTAGGTGGCTCCATCATATCCATGTGTCCTTCTGATAACTCCTCCATCACTCCATACTCCTCATCCTCCTCTTTATACTCTTCTTTTACAACAATATTATCCTTGGAGTTTTCATTCTGAAAGATAAAATAAAACATTAATTGTAACAAACATGCTTGTATATAAATAATAACTACCAATCTTTGTTCCTCATCTACCTGATGATGGTGGGGGATGGTGTGACCTTCCTGTGTGGAATCCCGGGAATACAGAGGACGGGGACATCTCTCTGGTGGGTTCCCATTACTGGATCCATCTGTAGGAAACACACACACTGAGTGAATACATTGTTTCTATGTGTTTATCAGATGATGGGGGATCTAGGTGGAGCCTCCGTACTGCTCTCTCCTTTACAATAAAGTCTCCTCTTACCCGGTGATGTGAGGGGCGGCTGATTGTCCATCATGACGTCCTTGTAGAGATCCTTGTGTCCTTCTAAATACTCCCACTCCTCCATGGAGAAATAGACAGTGACATCCTGACACCTTATAGGAACCTGACACACACAATGATACAGTCACCATCCAGACACATCCCTTGTCTGTTACTGGATAATGTCCCAGAATTCCCGGCACCGCTCACCTCTCCTGTCAGCAGCTCCATCATCTTCTTGGTGACTTCTAGAATCTTCTCCATGTTGTGTCTCTCAGGTTTTAGGGCGTCACATGGAGGCACTGCCTTGGTCATATGATCACCTGACTTCACAAGAGGAAATCTCTGTATTGGAGAACCAATAGGAATATCATGTTAGATTCCAGAATCCTCCTCACCTCTCCGGTCAGGTCTGTGTATTATTAGTAGAGATAAGAGTGATGTCATGTGACCTTCCAGAATCCTCCTCACCCCTCCGGTCAGGTCTGTGTTTTATTAATAGAGATAAGAGTGATGTTATGTGACTTCCCAGAATCCTCCTCACCTCTCCGGTCAGGTCTGTGTATTATTAATAGAGATAAGAGTGATGTCATGTGACCTCCCAGAATCCTCCTCACCTCTCCGGTCAGGTCTGTGTATTATTAATAGAGATAAGAGAGATGTCATGTGACTTCCCAGAATCCTCCTCACCTCTCCGGTCAGGTCTGTGTTTTATTATTAGAGATAAGAGTGATGTCATGTGACCTCCCAGAATCCTCCTCACTTCTCCGGTCAGGTCTGTGTTTTATTAATAGAGATAAGAGTGATGTCATGTGACCTCCCAGAATCCTCCTCACCTCTCCGGTCAGGTCTGTGTTTTATTAATAGAGATAAGAGTGATGTCATGTGACTTCCCAGAATCCTCCTCACCTCTCCGGTCAGGTCTGTGTATTATTAGTAGAGATAAGAGTGATGTCATGTGACCTTCCAGAATCCCCCTCACCTCTCCGGTCAGGTCTGTGTATTATTAGTAGAGATAAGAGTGATGTCATGTGACCTTCCAGAATCCTCCTCACCCCTCCGGTCAGGTCTGTGTTTTATTAATAGAGATAAGAGTGATGTTATGTGACTTCCCAGAATCCTCCTCACCTCTCCGGTCAGGTCTGTGTATTATTAATAGAGATAAGAGTGATGTCATGTGACTTCCCAGAATCCTCCTCACCTCTCCGGTCAGGTCTGTGTTTTATTATTAGAGATAAGAGTGATGTCATGAGACCTCCCAGAATCCTCCTCACTTCTCCGGTCAGGTCTGTGTTTTATTAATAGAGATAAGAGTGATGTCATGTGACCTCCCAGAATCCTCCTCACCTCTCCGGTCAGGTCTGTGTTTTATTAATAGAGATAAGAGTGATGTCATGTGACTTCCCAGAATCCTCCTCACTTCTCCGGTCAGGTCTGTGTTTTATTAATAGAGATAAGAGTGGCGTCGTGTGACCTCCCAGAATCCTCCTCACCTCTCCGGTCAGCAGGTAGATGATCTCCAGGGTGAGGTTTAGTATCTTCTCAGTCATGTGACGTAGGTCTTCCTCCATTCTCATTCGTTCTGTCATTTGATCTATACAGGTTTCTGTCTAGACAGGTAAGGATGAAAATTGATAATGAAAAAATATTTGTAAGTGGGGGAATGATCTGCCCCTGAAGGGGTTAATCTAGGTTTCCACACTATATATGTGTGTATCATCATCTGCTGGAGATAAAAGACGTCACAGTGACTATGGAGGAAGAGGACGGACATGACGGGGGGGGTTACTGGGTGTAAAAAGAAAATAAGATCTTATTACCTCCTCTGTTGTCACTTCCAACAATGTCTCCTCTCCACTTCCTCCCGACTCTCCTTTCACCCGGAACTTCCTGTTTGTACCTGACATCACTTCCTGTCTCTACCTGACATTGATTCTTTTCTTCCATAGAGACTTCCTGTCTCTATGGTAAAAGTGAGATCACCACCTTGTGGCGCTCAAAGGTACTACAGTCCTGAGAAATATCTCATAGTGTGAACACGTCCTTGTGCTGTGTGTGCATCGCTCCCAACTGTCCCTGATTTTGACTCGAGGGACTGTCCCTGATTTGGAGCAAAGTTCCTCTGTCACTCTTTCCTCCACATGTGTCCCTCATTTTAGTCTGATTTATATAGTTGTATATAAAATTCACTTTTTATCTTTCAATAAGTGTTTCCCAGTGCTAAACCTTTCATCTGTAGCGGCCTCACCCCTCTCCCTTGCTTTATCGGTTATATGGCTGTTGTCTAGGGGTACCTGGGGGGGGAGGGATGAGATACACCACGGCCCATGTCCTCCATAACTAAGAGGTTAAGGCCAGAAGATTGGGTTCTGTGTAGGTGTCCTAGAGCCAAGTCCAGTCCTTCGTCCCTGACTCCTTTGCTTAGTAACCCAAGTTCCACACAGTGAATAGGTACAACTCAGTTTTATTCTTCTTGCCAAGCAATAAAACAATCTTTCTTCTTTGGAAAATGGGGGACAGATCGAGGCACAATCCTTTCCCTTCTGCTGCTGCCCACTGTGGTGTCACCAGTGGTGAATAGTCACTGCCACTGACTAGGTGATATAGAACATGAATTACCTTCGCTCACTTTGCCCCTGTCAGAGGAAGAAATCTGTCCAAGGGAGAAGTGGAGGCCTCTCCGTCACCAGCGATGCCGCGCCGGGCTCTTCAGAGAAGTTACTGCGCACCAATCCTCACATAAATTCAAATACCCGCTACACATCCAATTTCTAAATTGCTGCATTTGTAAATTTCAAAATCCAATATAAAGGAATAGTAGTGGTAAAAAAAAAAGCACTTGTTGATTTAATCAATCATTTTTTGTGTGTATAATTCTCCTTTAAAGGGGCGTGGCAGGGGAGGTGTCCTATGCTTACATACTTTTGCTAATAGGTGTCCCTCGTTCTCTTCTCAGAAAGTTGGGAGGTATGTGTGTGTATGTGCTGTATATCCTTATAGGTGGGGTCATCTCCACTCCCACCAAGGGGGAGAGAAATATATTACTGACTAGTCCAATCTTTCTCAGCCAGGGTTCCTCCAAAGGGTTCTAGGGGTTCCTTGAGCAATGGAAAATTTATGTCTTTCATTAATTCTTCCCACTGATGAATAACTCATTACACAGGGTTGTATATGATATACACCTGACCACTGCATTCTATACACAGGGCTGTATATGATATACTCCTGAACACTGCACTCTATACACAGGGCTGTATATGATATACTCCTGACCTCTGCACTCTATACACAGGGCTGTATATGATATACACCTGACCACTGCACTCTATACATAGGGCTGTATATGATATACTCCTGACCACTGCACTCTATACACTGGACTGTATATGATATACACCTGACCACTGCACTCTGTACACAGGGCTGTATATGAGACACTCCTGACCACTGCACTCTGTACACAGGGCTGTATATGATATACTCCTGACCACTGCACTCTATACACTGGGCTGTATATGATATACTTCTGACCACTGCACTCTATACACGGGGTTGTATATGATACACTCCTGACCACTGCACTCTGTACACAGGGCTGTATATGATATACTCCTGACCACTGCACTCTATACACAGGGCTGTATATGATATACTTCTGACCACTGCACTCTATACACGGGGTTGTATATGATATACTCCTGACCACTGCACTCTGTACACAGGGCTGTATATGATACACTCCTGACCACTGCACTCTGTACACAGGGCTGTATATGATATACTCCTGACCACTACACTCTGTACACAGGACTGTATATGATATACTCCTGACCTATGCACTCTATTCACGGGGTTGTATATGATATACACCTGACCACTGCACTCTGTACACAGGGCTGTATATGATACACTCCTGACCACTGCACTCTATACACAGGGCTGTATATGATATACTCCTGACCACTGCACTCTGTACACAGGGCTGTATATGATATACTCCTGACCACTGCACTCTATACACAGGACTGTATATGATATACTCCTGACCACTGCACTCTATACACAGGGCTGTATATGATATACTCCTGACCACTGCACTCTATACACAGGGCTGTATATGATATACTCTTGACCACTGCACTCTATACACAGGGCTGTATATGATATACTCCTGACCACTGCACTCTGTACACAGGGCTGTATATAATATACTCCTGACCACTGCACTCTATACACAGGGCTGTATATGATATACTCCTGACCACTGCACTCTATACACAGGGCTGTATATGATATACTCCTGACCACTGCACTCTATACACATGGCTGTATATAATATACTCCTGACCACTGCACTCTATACACAGGGCTGTATATAATATACTCCTGACCACTGCACTCTATACACAGGGCTGTATATGATATACTCCTGACCACTGCACTCTATACACAGGGCTGTATATGATATACTCCTGACCACTGCACTCTATACACGGGGCTGTATATTATATACTCCTGACCACTGCACTCTGAACCCTGGGCTGTATACAATATACTCTTGATCACTGCATCCTTTATGCCATATTGTAGAACAGTTGCTGGTTGCTCAGTAGTCAGGATGTTATAGAAGATCTTCCTGAAGGTCGGCTGTGTGTAGAAAAGCATATCTGATGGAAGAGTTCCATTGTTACCAATGATTGTGCTGAGGTTTGTGTGTGTCTTCATGACTCTTGTGGCTGATGCCTCGTACACATGACCGGTTTTCCCATCGGAAAAAAAACCTGATGGTTTTCCCGACGGAATTCCTCTCAAGCCTGCCTGGCATACACACATACACGGTGAACTTTTGACTGCCAAGAACGCGGCGACGTAAAAGACTATGACGAGCCGACAAAATGAAGTTCTATGCTTCCGTGCATGCGTCAAATTGTTTCCGAGCATGCACGTTTTTTTTTCCCCATCAGAAAAGCATACAGACGAACGGTTTTCCAGCTAGGATTTTTTCATTACGGGAAAAAAGAGATCCTGCTCTCTTTTTTTTTCCCCGGCAGTCGGAAAAACTCCAACGGAGCATACACACGGCCGGAATTCCCGGCCAAAAGCTCTCATCGCAGTTTTTCCGATGGGAAAACCGGTCGTGTCTACGAGGCATCAGTCATTAAAGCATATTTTGTGGGTACAAGGACTGTGGAATATGTAATCTTGTGCACTATGAGTTGGTTCAACTTTTAAGCCTCTCCCACTGTTAGCACAATTTTACCACACCCCCAATTCACCGCCTATTTATTTTCCTTTGGGTATGCAAGGCTGAACCCCCCTCAGAAGCTGGAGAACATTGGTGGATCTCTTAGATCTGACAGTAAAGCTGTGAGTGAGGCCAGAAATCTGCTTCATGTTTGGACGCGATATGGATCCTTCCTCATCTCATTCCTGGTTATGGAAATCTATTATATTACCAGTCCGGTATCAGAGTATCGGCAAACACGAGGATTAGATATTTTACAGACGTGGCCAATGGTGGAAATGGCCAAACACCAAATTATGATGCTCAGGGAAACCTTCCCCAACCTGGGCTCCGATATCCCACCTGCAGGCCCAGCATTGGCATGGTGGGTGCTGTCATGTAGAGGAGACCGGACCTTTGTATACAAGCATGGGGGAGCTCATGTCCATAACGGGGGCGGTAGTGACACAGCCCCAAATAAGATAAGATAAGATTTATTGTCATTGTAGGAAACAAATTCACAATGAAATGACAAATGATCCACAATGGTTCAAAAGTGATGTGGTCCAGAAATATTTAGACAGAATAAAGGTGGATAAATCACCTGGACCCGATGGCATCCACCTACCGATCCTCAAATAATTAAGCTCTGTCATTTCAAGGCCATTGTTTCTAATATTTAGGGACTCGTTAATGACTGGAATGGTACCACTGGATTGGCGTAGAGTCATGTGGTGCCTATATTTAAAAAGCGAACAAAGTCTTTACCAAGTGGACGTGGTATACTTGGACAGACGGGTGGCTGTGGACGTGGTATACTTGGACAGACGGGTGGCTGTGGACGTGGTATACTTGGACAGACGGGTGGCTGTGGACGTGGTATACTTGGACAGAGGGGTGGACATGGTATACTTGGACAGAGGAGTGGCTGTGGATGTGGTATACTTGGACAGAGGGGTGGCTGTGGACTTGGTATACTTGGACAGAGGAGAGGCTGTGGACGTGGTATACTTGGACAGAGGGGTGGCTGTGGACAAGGTATACTTGGACAGAGGGGTGGCTGTGGAATACTTGGACAGAGGGGTGGCTGTGGACGTGGTATACTTGGACAGAGGGGTGGCTGTGGACTTGGTATACTTGGACAGAGGGGTGGCTGTGGAATACTTGGACAGAGGGGTGGCTGTGGACGTGGTATACTTGGACAGAGGGGTAGCTGTGGACTTGGTATACTTGGACAGAGGGGTGGACATGGTATACTTGGACAGAGGAGTGGCTGTGGATGTGGTATACTTGGACAGAGGGGTGGCTGTGGACTTGGTATACTTGGACAGAGGAGAGGCTGTGGACGTGGTATACTTGGACAGAGGGGTGGCTGTGGACAAGGTATACTTGGACAGAGGGGTGGCTGTGGAATACTTGGACAGAGGGGTGGCTGTGGACGTGGTATACTTGGACAGAGGGGTGGCTGTGGACTTGGTATACTTGGACAGAGGGGTGGCTGTGGAATACTTGGACAGAGGGGTGGCTGTGGACGTGGTATACTTGGACAGAGGGGTAGCTGTGGACTTGGTATACTTGGACAGAGGGGTGGCTGTGGACGTGGTATACTTGGACAGAGGGGTGGCTGTGGACGTGGTATACTTGGACAGAGGGGTGGACGTGGTATACTTGGACAGAGGGGTGGACGTGGTATACTTGGACAGAGGGGTACCAAGTGGACGTGGTATACTTGGACAGACGGGTGGCTGTGGACGTGGTATACTTGGACAGAGGGGTGGTTGTGGACAAGGTATACTTGGACAGAGGGGTGGTTGTGGAATACTTGAACAGAGGGGTGGCGGTGGACGTGGTATACTTGGACAGACGGGTGGCTGTGGACGTGGTATACTTGGACAGAGGGGTGGACATGGTATACTTGGACAGAGGAGTGGCTGTGGATGTGGTATACTTGGACAGAGGGGTGGCTGTGGACGTGGTATACTTGGACAGAGGGGTGGCTGTGGACAAGGTATACTTGGACAGAGGGGTGGCTGTGGAATACTTGGACAGAGGGGTGGCTGTGGACGTGGTATACTTGGACAGAGGGGTGGCTGTGGACTTGGTATACTTGGACAGAGGGGTGGCTGTGGAATACTTGGACAGAGGGGTGGCTGTGGACGTGGTATACTTGGACAGAGGGGTAGCTGTGGACTTG
This sequence comes from Rana muscosa, assembly GCA_029206835.1. Classification (NCBI taxonomy): domain Eukaryota; kingdom Metazoa; phylum Chordata; class Amphibia; order Anura; family Ranidae; genus Rana; species Rana muscosa. The sequence continues at coordinate 417,771,166 of CM055123.1, read as the reverse complement.
GTATACTTGGACAGAGGGGTGGCTGTGGACGTGGTATACTTGGACAGAGGGGTGGCTGTGGACGTGGTATACTTGGACAGAGGGGTGGACGTGGTATACTTGGACAGAGGGGTGGACGTGGTATACTTGGACAGAGGGGTACCAAGTGGACGTGGTATACTTGGACAGACGGGTGGCTGTGGACGTGGTATACTTGGACAGAGGGGTGGTTGTGGACAAGGTATACTTGGACAGAGGGGTGGTTGTGGAATACTTGGACAGAGGGGTGGCTGTGGATGTGGTATACTTGGACAGAGGGGTGGCTGTGGACTTGGTATACTTGGACAGAGGGGTGGCTGTGGTATACTTGGACAGAGGGGTAGCTGTGGACTTGGTATACTTGGACAGAGGGGTGGCTGTGGACGTGGTATACTTGGACAGAGGGGTGGCTGTGGACGTGGTATACTTGGACAGAGGGGTGGACGTGGTATACTTGGACAGAGGGGTGGACGTGGTATACTTGGACAGAGGGGTACCAAGTGGACGTGGTATACTTGGACAGACGGGTGGCTGTGGACGTGGTATACTTGGACAGAGGGGTGGTTGTGGACAAGGTATACTTGGACAGAGGGGTGGTTGTGGAATAATTGGACAGAGGGGTGGCTGTGGATGTGGTATACTTGGACAGAGGGGTGGCTGTGGACTTGGTATACTTGGACAGAGGGGTGGCTGTGGAATACTTGGACAGAGGGGTGGCTGTGGACGTGGTATACTTGGACAGAGGGGTAGCTGTGGACTTGGTATACTTGGACAGAGGGGTGGCTGTGGACGTGGTATACTTGGACAGAGGAGAGGCTGTGGACGTGGTATACTTGAACAGAGGGGTGGCTGTGGACGTGGTATACTTGGACAGAGGGGTGGCTGTGGACGTGGTATACTTGGACAGAGGGGTGGCTGTGGACTTGGTATACTTGGACAGAGGGGTGGCTGTGGACTTGGTATACTTGGACAGAGGGGTGGCTGTGGACGTGGTATACTTGGACAGAGGGGTGGCTGTGGATGTGGTATACTTGGACAGAGGGGTGGCTGTGGACGTGGTATACTTGGACAGAGGGGTGGCTGTGGACGTGGTATACTTGGACAGAGGGGTGGCTGTGGACTTGGTATACTTGGACAGAGGGGTGGCTGTGGACGTGGTATACTTGGACAGAGGGGTGGCTGTGGTATACTTGGACAGAGGGGTGGCTGTGGACGTGGTAGACTTGGACAGAGGGGTGGCTGTGGTATACTTGGACAGAGGGGTGGCTGTGGTATACTTAGACAGAGGGGTGGCTGTGGACGTGGTATACTTGGACAGAGGGGTGGCGGTGGACGTGGTATACTTGGACAGAGGGGTGGCTGTGGACGTGGTATACTTGGACAGAGGGGTGGCTGTGGTATACTTGGACAGAGGGGTGGCTGTGGACGTGGTATACTTGGACATAGGGGTGGCTGTGGACATGGTATACTTGGACAGAGGGGTGGCTGTGGTATACTTGGACAGAGGGGTGGCTGTGGACTTGGTATACTTGGACAGAGGGGTGGCTGTGGACATGGTATACTTGGACAGAGGGGTGGCTGTGGACGTGGTTATACTTGGACAGAGGGGTGGTTGTGGACGTGGTATACTTGGACAGAGGGGTGGCGGTGGACGTGGTATACTTGGACAGAGGGGTGGCGGTGGACGTGGTATACTTGGACAGAGGGGTGGCTGTGGACTTGGTATATTTGGACAGAGGGGTGGCTGTGGACGTGGTATACTTGGACAGAGGAGTGGCTGTGGACATGGTATACTTGGACAGAGGGGTGGCGGTGGACGTGGTATACTTGGACAGAGGAGTGGCTGTGGACGTGGTATACTTGGACAGAGGGGTCGCTGTGGACGTGGTATACTTGGACAGAGGGGTGGCTGTGGACTTGGTATACTTGGACAGAGGGGTGGCTGTGGACGTGGTATACTTGGACAGAGGGGTGGCTGTGGATGTGGTATACTTGGACAGAGGGGTGGCTGTGGACGTGGTATACTTGGACAGAGGGGTGGCTGTGGACGTGGTATACTTGGACAGAGGGGTGGCGGTGGACGTGGTATACTTGGACAGAGGGGTGGCTGTGGACGTGGTATACTTGGACAGAGGGGTGGCTGTGGTATACTTGGACAGAGGGGTGGCTGTGGACGTGGTATACTTGGACAGAGGGGTGGCTGTGGACTTGGTATACTTGGACAGAGGGGTGGCTGTGGACGTGGTATACTTGGACAGAGGGGTGGCTGTGGACTTGGTATACTTGGACAGAGGGGTGGCTGTGGACGTGGTTATACTTGGACAGAGGGGTGGTTGTGGACGTGGTATACTTGGACAGAGGGGTGGCGGTGGACGTGGTATACTTGGACAGAGGGGTGGCTGTGGTATACTTGGACAGAGGGGTGGCTGTGGACGTGGTATACTTGGACAGAGGGGTGGCTGTGGACGTGGTATACTTGGACAGAGGGGTGGCTGTGGACTTGGTATACTTGGACAGAGGGGTGGCTGTGGACTTGGTATACTTGGACAGAGGGGTGGCTGTGGACGTGGTTATACTTGGACAGAGGGGTGGTTGTGGACGTGGTATACTTGGACAGAGGGGTGGACGTGGTATACTTGGACAGAGGGGTGGACGTGGTATACTTGGACAGAGGGGTACCAAGTGGACGTGGTATACTTGGACAGACGGGTGGCTGTGGACGTGGTATACTTGGACAGAGGGGTGGTTGTGGACAAGGTATACTTGGACAAAGGGGTGGTTGTGGAATACTTGGACAGAGGGGTGGCGGTGGACGTGGTATACTTGGACAGACGGGTGGCTGTGGACGTGGTATACTTGGACAGACGGGTGGCTGTGGACGTGGTATACTTGGACAGAGGGGTGGACATGGTATACTTGGACAGAGGAGTGGCTGTGGATGTGGTATACTTGGACAGAGGGGTGGCTGTGGACGTGGTATACTTGGACAGAGGGGTGGCTGTGGACAAGGTATACTTGGACAGAGGGGTGGCTGTGGAATACTTGGACAGAGGGGTGGCTGTGGACGTGGTATACTTGGACAGAGGGGTGGCTGTGGACTTGGTATACTTGGACAGAGGGGTGGCTGTGGAATACTTGGACAGAGGGGTGGCTGTGGACGTGGTATACTTGGACAGAGGGGTAGCTGTGGACTTGGTATACTTGGACAGAGGGGTGGCTGTGGACGTGGTATACTTGGACAGAGGGGTGGCTGTGGACGTGGTATACTTGGACAGAGGGGTGGACGTGGTATACTTGGACAGAGGGGTGGACGTGGTATACTTGGACAGAGGGGTACCAAGTGGACGTGGTATACTTGGACAGACGGGTGGCTGTGGACGTGGTATACTTGGACAGAGGGGTGGTTGTGGACAAGGTATACTTGGACAGAGGGGTGGTTGTGGAATACTTGGACAGAGGGGTGGCTGTGGATGTGGTATACTTGGACAGAGGGGTGGCTGTGGACTTGGTATACTTGGACAGAGGGGTGGCTGTGGTATACTTGGACAGAGGGGTAGCTGTGGACTTGGTATACTTGGACAGAGGGGTGGCTGTGGACGTGGTATACTTGGACAGAGGGGTGGCTGTGGACGTGGTATACTTGGACAGAGGGGTGGACGTGGTATACTTGGACAGAGGGGTGGACGTGGTATACTTGGACAGAGGGGTACCAAGTGGACGTGGTATACTTGGACAGACGGGTGGCTGTGGACGTGGTATACTTGGACAGAGGGGTGGTTGTGGACAAGGTATACTTGGACAGAGGGGTGGTTGTGGAATACTTGGACAGAGGGGTGGCTGTGGATGTGGTATACTTGGACAGAGGGGTGGCTGTGGACTTGGTATACTTGGACAGAGGGGTGGCTGTGGAATACTTGGACAGAGGGGTGGCTGTGGACGTGGTATACTTGGACAGAGGGGTAGCTGTGGACTTGGTATACTTGGACAGAGGGGTGGCTGTGGACGTGGTATACTTGGACAGAGGAGAGGCTGTGGACGTGGTATACTTGAACAGAGGGGTGGCTGTGGACGTGGTATACTTGGACAGAGGGGTGGCTGTGGACGTGGTATACTTGGACAGAGGGGTGGCTGTGGACTTGGTATACTTGGACAGAGGGGTGGCTGTGGACTTGGTATACTTGGACAGAGGGGTGGCTGTGGACGTGGTATACTTGGACAGAGGGGTGGCTGTGGACGTGGTATACTTGGACAGAGGGGTGGCTGTGGACTTGGTATACTTGGACAGAGGGGTGGCTGTGGACGTGGTATACTTGGACAGAGGGGTGGCTGTGGTATACTTGGACAGAGGGGTGGCTGTGGACGTGGTATACTTGGACAGAGGGGTGGCTGTGGTATACTTGGACAGAGGGGTGGCTGTGGTATACTTAGACAGAGGGGTGGCTGTGGACGTGGTATACTTGGACAGAGGGGTGGCGGTGGACGTGGTATACTTGGACAGAGGGGTGGCTGTGGACGTGGTATACTTGGACAGAGGGGTGGCTGTGGTATACTTGGACAGAGGGGTGGCTGTGGACGTGGTATACTTGGACATAGGGGTGGCTGTGGACATGGTATACTTGGACAGAGGGGTGGCTGTGGTATACTTGGACAGAGGGGTGGCTGTGGACTTGGTATACTTGGACAGAGGGGTGGCTGTGGACATGGTATACTTGGACAGAGGGGTGGCTGTGGACGTGGTTATACTTGGACAGAGGGGTGGTTGTGGACGTGGTATACTTGGACAGAGGGGTGGCGGTGGACGTGGTATACTTGGACAGAGGGGTGGCGGTGGACGTGGTATACTTGGACAGAGGGGTGGCTGTGGACTTGGTATACTTGGACAGAGGGGTGGCTGTGGACGTGGTATACTTGGACAGAGGAGTGGCTGTGGACGTGGTATACTTGGACAGAGGGGTGGCGGTGGACGTGGTATACTTGGACAGAGGAGTGGCTGTGGACGTGGTATACTTGGACAGAGGGGTCGCTGTGGACGTGGTATACTTGGACAGAGGGGTGGCTGTGGACTTGGTATACTTGGACAGAGGGGTGGCTGTGGACGTGGTATACTTGGACAGAGGGGTGGCTGTGGATGTGGTATACTTGGACAGAGGGGTGGCTGTGGACGTGGTATACTTGGACAGAGGGGTGGCTGTGGACGTGGTATACTTGGACAGAGGGGTGGCGGTGGACGTGGTATACTTGGACAGAGGGGTGGCTGTGGACGTGGTATACTTGGACAGAGGGGTGGCTGTGGTATACTTGGACAGAGGGGTGGCTGTGGACGTGGTATACTTGGACAGAGGGGTGGCTGTGGACTTGGTATACTTGGACAGAGGGGTGGCTGTGGACGTGGTATACTTGGACAGAGGGGTGGCTGTGGACTTGGTATACTTGGACAGAGGGGTGGCTGTGGACGTGGTTATACTTGGACAGAGGGGTGGTTGTGGACGTGGTATACTTGGACAGAGGGGTGGCGGTGGACGTGGTATACTTGGACAGAGGGGTGGCTGTGGTATACTTGGACAGAGGGGTGGCTGTGGACGTGGTATACTTGGACAGAGGGGTGGCTGTGGACGTGGTATACTTGGACAGAGGGGTGGCTGTGGACTTGGTATACTTGGACAGAGGGGTGGCTGTGGACTTGGTATACTTGGACAGAGGGGTGGCTGTGGACGTGGTTATACTTGGACAGAGGGGTGGTTGTGGACGTGGTATACTTGGACAGAGGGGTGGCGGTGGACGTGGTATACTTGGACAGAGGGGTGGCGGTGGACGTGGTATACTTGGACAGAGGGGTGGCTGTGGACTTGGTATACTTGGACAGAGGGGTGGCTGTGGACGTGGTATACTTGGACAGAGGGGTGGCTGTGGACGTGGTATACTTGGACAGAGGGGTGGCTGTGGACTTGGTATACTTGGACAGAGGGGTGGCTGTGGACGTGGTATACTTGGACAGAGGGGTGGCTGTGGACGTGGTATACTTGGACAGAGGGGTGGCTGTGGACGTGGTATACTTGGACAGAGGGGTGGCTGTGGATGTGGTATACTTGGACAAGGGGGTGGACGTGGACAGAGGGGTGGCTGTGGACGTGGTATAGTTGGACAGAGGGGTGGCTGTGGACGTGGTATACTTGGACAGAGGGGTGGCTGTGGACGTGGTAGACTTGGACAAGGGGGTGGCGGTGGACATGGTAGACTTGGACAGAGGGGTGGCTGTGGACGTGGTATACTTGGACAAGGGGGGTGGCGGTGGACGTGGTAGACTTGGACAAGGGGGTGGCGGTGGACGTGGTATACTTGGACAGAGGGGTGACTGTGGACATGGTATACTTGGACAGAGGGGTGGCTGTGGACTTGGTATACTTGGACAGAGGGCTGGCTGTGGAAGTGGTATACTTGGACAGAGGGGTGGCTGTGGACGTGGTATACTTGGACAGAGGGGTGGCTGTGGACGTGGTATACTTGGACAGAGGGGTGGCTGTGGTCTTGGTATACTTGGACAGAGGGGTGGCTGTGGACGTGGTATACTTGGACAGAGGGGTGGCTGTGGACTTGGTATACTTGGACAGAGGGGTGGCTGTGGACGTGGTATACTTGGACAGAGGGGTGGCTGTGGACGTGGTTATACTTGGACAGAGGGGTGGTTGTGGACGTGGTATACTTGGACAGAGGGGTGACGGTGGACGTGGTATACTTGGACAGAGGGGTGGCTGTGGTATACTTGGACAGAGGGGTGGCTGTGGACGTGGTATACTTGGACAGAGGGGTGGCTGTGGACGTGGTATACTTGGACAGAGGGGTGGCTGTGGACTTGGTATACTTGGACAGAGGGGTGGCTGTGGACGTGGTTATATTTGGACAGAGGGGTGGTTGTGGACGTGGTATACTTGGACAGAGGGGTGGCGGTGGACGTGGTATACTTGGACAGAGGGGTGGCGGTGGACGTGGTATACTTGAACAGAGGGGTGGCTGTGGACTTGGTATACTTGGACAGAGGGGTGGCTGTGGATGTGGTATACTTGGACAGAGGGGTGGCGGTGGACGTGGTATACTTGGACAGAGGGGTGGAGGTGGTATACTTGGACAGAGGGGTGGCGGTGGACATGGTTATACTTGGACAGAGGGGTGGACGTGGTATACTTGGACAGAGGGGTGGCTGTGGACGTGGTATACTTGGACAGAGGGGTGGCTGTGGACTTGGTATACTTGGACAGAGGAGTGGCTGTGGACGTGGTATACTTGGACAGAGGGGTGGCTGTGGACGTGGTATACTTGGACAGAGGGGTGGCTGTGGACGTGGTATACTTGGACAGAGGGGTGGCTGTGGACGTGGTATACTTGGACAGAGGGGTGGCTGTGGACTTGGTATACTTGGACAGAGGGGTGGCTGTGGACTTGGTATACTTGGACAGAGGGGTGGCGGTGGACGTGGTATACTTGGACAGAGGGGTGGCTGTGGACGTGGTATACTTGGACAGAGGGGTGGCTGTGGACTTGGTATACTTGGACAGAGGGGTGGCTGTGGACTTGGTATACTTGGACAGAGGGGTGGCTGTGGACGTGGTATACTTGGACAGAGGGGTGGCTGTGGACGTGGTATACTTGGACAGAGGGGTGGCGGTGGACGTGGTATACTTGGACAGAGGGGTGGCTGTGGACGTGGTATACTTGGACAGAGGGGTGGCTGTGGACTTGGTATACTTGGACAGAGGGGTGGCTGTGGACTTGGTATACTTGGACAGAGGGGTGGCGGTGGACGTGGTATACTTGGACAGAGGGGTGGCTGTGGACGTGGTATACTTGGACAGAGGGGTGGCTGTGGACGTGGTATACTTGGACAGAGGGGTGGCGGTGGACGTGGTATACTTGGACAGAGGAGAGGCTGTGGACGTGGTATACTTGGACAGAGGGGTGGCTGTGGACAAGGTATACTTGGACAGAGGGGTGGCTGTGGAATACTTGGACAGAGGGGTGGCTGTGGACGTGGTATACTTGGACAGAGGGGTAGCTGTGGACTTGGTATACTTGGACAGAGGGGTGGCTGTGGACGTGGTATACTTAGACAGGGGGGTGGCTGTGGTATACTTGGACAGAGGGGTGGCTGTGGACTTGGTATACTTGGACAGAGGGGTGGCTGTGGACTTGGTATACTTGGACAGAGGGGTGGTGGTGGACGTGGTATACTTGGACAGAGGGGTGGCTGTGGTTGTGGTATACTTGGACAGAGGGGTGGTGGTGGACGTGGTATACTTGGACAGAGGGGTGGCTGTGGTTGTGGTATACTTGGACAGAGGGGTGGCTGTGGACTTGGTATACTTGGACAGAGGGGTGGCTGTGGACGTGGTATACTTAGACAGAGAGGTGGCTGTGGACGTGGTATACTTGGACAGAGGGGTGGCTGTGGACGTGGTATACTTGGACAGAGGGGTGGCTGTGGTTGTGGTATACTTGGACAGAGGGGTGGCGGTGGACGTGGTATACTTGGACAGAGGGGTGGCTGTGGTTGTGGTATACTTGGACAGAGGGGTGGCGGTGGACGTGGTATACTTGGACAGAGGGGTGGCTGTGGTTGTGGTATACTTGGACAGAGGGGTGGCGGTGGACGTGGTATACTTGGACAGAGGGGTGGCTGTGGTTGTGGTATACTTGGACAGAGGGGTGGCGGTAGACGTGGTATACTTGGACAGAGGGGTGGCTGTGGACGTGGTATACTTGGACAGAGGGGTGGCTGTGGACTTGGTATACTTGGACAGAGGGGTGGCTGTGGACTTGGTATACTTGGACAGAGGGGTGGCGGTGGACGTGGTATACTTGGACAGAGGGGTGGCTGTGGACGTGGTATACTTGGACAGAGGGGTGGCTGTGGACGTGGTATACTTGGACAGAGGGGTGGCGGTGGACGTGGTATACTTGGACAGAGGAGAGGCTGTGGACGTGGTATACTTGGACAGAGGGGTGGCTGTGGACAAGGTATACTTGGACAGAGGGGTGGCTGTGGAATACTTGGACAGAGGGGTGGCTGTGGACGTGGTATACTTGGACAGAGGGGTAGCTGTGGACGTGGTATACTTAGACAGGGGGGTGGCTGTGGTATACTTGGACAGAGGGGTGGCTGTGGACGTGGTATACTTAGACAGGGGGGTGGCTGTGGTATACTTGGACAGAGGGGTGGCTGTGGACTTGGTATACTTGGACAGAGGGGTGGCTGTGGACTTGGTATACTTGGACAGAGGGGTGGTGGTGGACGTGGTATACTTGGACAGAGGGGTGGCTGTGGTTGTGGTATACTTGGACAGAGGGGTGGTGGTGGACGTGGTATACTTGGACAGAGGGGTGGCTGTGGACTTGGTATACTTGGACAGAGGGGTGGCTGTGGACGTGGTATACTTAGACAGAGAGGTGGCTGTGGACGTGGTATACTTGGACAGAGGGGTGGCTGTGGTTGTGGTATACTTGGACAGAGGGGTGGCTGTGGACGTGGTATACTTGGACAGAGGGGTGGCTGTGGACGTGGTATACTTGGACAGAGGGGTGGCTGTGGACTTGGTATACTTGGACAGAGGGGTGGCTGTGGACTTGGTATACTTGGACAGAGGGGTGGCGGTGGACGTGGTATACTTGGACAGAGGGGTGGCTGTGGACGTGGTATACTTGGACAGAGGGGTGGCTGTGGACGTGGTATACTTGGACAGAGGGGTGGCGGTGGACGTGGTATACTTGGACAGAGGAGAGGCTGTGGACGTGGTATACTTGGACAGAGGGGTGGCTGTGGACAAGGTATACTTGGACAGAGGGGTGGCTGTGGAATACTTGGACAGAGGGGTGGCTGTGGACGTGGTATACTTGGACAGAGGGGTAGCTGTGGACGTGGTATACTTAGACAGGGGGGTGGCTGTGGTATACTTGGACAGAGGGGTGGCTGTGGACGTGGTATACTTAGACAGGGGGGTGGCTGTGGTATACTTGGACAGAGGGGTGGCTGTGGACTTGGTATACTTGGACAGAGGGGTGGCTGTGGACTTGGTATACTTGGACAGAGGGGTGGTGGTGGACGTGGTATACTTGGACAGAGGGGTGGCTGTGGTTGTGGTATACTTGGACAGAGGGGTGGTGGTGGACGTGGTATACTTGGACAGAGGGGTGGCTGTGGACTTGGTATACTTGGACAGAGGGGTGGCTGTGGACGTGGTATACTTAGACAGAGAGGTGGCTGTGGACGTGGTATACTTGGACAGAGGGGTGGCTGTGGTTGTGGTATACTTGGACAGAGGGGTGGCTGTGGACGTGGTATACTTGGACAGAGGGGTGGCTGTGGTTGTGGTATACTTGGACAGAGGGGTGGTGGTGGACGTGGTATACTTGGACAGAGGGGTGGCTGTGGTTGTGGTATACTTGGACAGAGGGGTGGCTGTGGACTTGGTATACTTGGACAGAGGGGTGGCTGTGGACGTGGTATACTTAGACAGAGAGGTGGCTGTGGACGTGGTATACTTGGACAGAGGGGTGGCTGTGGACGTGGTATACTTGGACAGAGGGGTGGCTGTGGTTGTGGTATACTTGGACAGAGGGGTGGCGGTGGAAGTGGTATACTTGGACAGAGGGGTGGCTGTGGTTGTGGTTTACTTGGACAGAGGGGTGGCGGTGGACGTGGTATACTTGGACAGAGGGGTGGCTGTGGTTGTGGTATACTTGGACAGAGGGGTGGCGGTGGACGTGGTATACTTGGACAGAGGGGTGGCTGTGGTTGTGGTATACTTGGACAGAGGGGTGGCGGTGGACGTGGTATACTTGGACAGAGGGGTGGCTGTGGACGTGGTATACTTGGACAGAGGGGTGGCTGTGGACTTGGTATACTTGGACAGAGGGGTGGCTGTGGACTTGGTATACTTGGACAGAGGGGTGGCGGTGGACGTGGTATACTTGGACAGAGGGGTGGCTGTGGACGTGGTATACTTGGACAGAGGGGTGGCTGTGGACGTGGTATACTTGGACAGAGGGGTGGCAGTGGACGTGGTATACTTGGACAGAGGAGAGGCTGTGGACGTGGTATACTTGGACAGAGGGGTGGCTGTGGACAAGGTATACTTGGACAGAGGGGTGGCTGTGGAATACTTGGACAGAGGGGTGGCTGTGGACGTGGTATACTTGGACAGAGGGGTAGCTGTGGACGTGGTATACTTAGACAGGGGGGTGGCTGTGGTATACTTGGACAGAGGGGTGGCTGTGGACGTGGTATACTTAGACAGGGGGGTGGCTGTGGTATACTTGGACAGAGGGGTGGCTGTGGACTTGGTATACTTGGACAGAGGGGTGGCTGTGGACTTGGTATACTTGGACAGAGGGGTGGTGGTGGACGTGGTATACTTGGACAGAGGGGTGGCTGTGGTTGTGGTATACTTGGACAGAGGGGTGGTGGTGGACGTGGTATACTTGGACAGAGGGGTGGCTGTGGACTTGGTATACTTGGACAGAGGGGTGGCTGTGGACTTGGTATACTTGGACAGAGGGGTGGCTGTGGACTTGGTATACTTGGACAGAGGGGTGGTGGTGGACGTGGTATACTTGGACAGAGGGGTGGCTGTGGTTGTGGTATACTTGGACAGAGGGGTGGCTGTGGACTTGGTATACTTGGACAGAGGGGTGGCTGTGGACTTGGTATACTTGGACAGAGGGGTGGCTGTGGACTTGGTATACTTGGACAGAGGGGTGGCTGTGGACTTGGTATACTTGGACAGAGGGGTGGCTGTGGTTGTGGTATACTTGGACAGAGGGGTGGTGGTGGACGTGGTATACTTAGACAGAGAGGTGGCTGTGGACGTGGTATACTTGGACAGAGGGGTGGCTGTGGTTGTGGTATACTTGGACAGAGGGGTGGCTGTGGACGTGGTATACTTGGACAGAGGGGTGGCTGTGGACGTGGTATACTTGGACAGAGGGGTGGCTGTGGTTGTGGTATACTTGGACAGAGGGGTGGCGGTGGACGTGGTATACTTGGACAGAGGGGTGGCTGTGGTTGTGGTATACTTGGACAGAGGGGTGGCGGTGGACGTGGTATACTTGGACAGAGGGGTGGCTGTGGACGTGGTATACTTGGACAGAGGGGTGGCTGTGGACTTGGTATACTTGGACAGAGGGGTGGCTGTGGACGTGGTATACTTGGACAGAGGGGTGGCTGTGGACGTGGTATACTTGGACAGAGGGGTGGCTGTGGACTTGGTATACTTGGACAGAGGGGTGGCTGTGGACGTGGTATACTTGGACAGAGGGGTGGCTGTGGTATACTTGGACAGAGGGGTGGCTGTGGACGTGGTATACTTGGACAGAGGGGTGGCTGTGGTATACTTGGACAGAGGGGTGGCTGTGGTATACTTAGACAGAGGGGTGGCTGTGGACGTGGTATACTTGGACAGAGGGGTGGCGGTGGACGTGGTATACTTGGACAGAGGGGTGGCTGTGGACGTGGTATACTTGGACAGAGGGGTGGCTGTGGTATACTTGGACAGAGGGGTGGCTGTGGACGTGGTATACTTGGACAGAGGGGTGGCTGTGGACATGGTATACTTGGACAGAGGGGTGGCTGTGGTATACTTGGACAGAGGGGTGGCTGTGGACTTGGTATACTTGGACAGAGGGGTGGCTGTGGACATGGTATACTTGGACAGAGGGGTGGCTGTGGACGTGGTTATACTTGGACAGAGGGGTGGTTGTGGACGTGGTATACTTGGACAGAGGGGTGGCGGTGGACGTGGTATACTTGGACAGAGGGGTGGCGGTGGACGTGGTATACTTGGACAGAGGGGTGGCTGTGGACTTGGTATACTTGGACAGAGGGGTGGCTGTGGACGTGGTATACTTGGACAGAGGAGTGGCTGTGGACGTGGTATACTTGGACAGAGGAGTGGCTGTGGACGTGGTATACTTGGACAGAGGGGTCGCTGTGGACGTGGTATACTTGGACAGAGGGGTGGCTGTGGACTTGGTATACTTGGACAGAGGGGTGGCTGTGGACGTGGTATACTTGGACAGAGGGGTGGCTGTGGATGTGGTATACTTGGACAGAGGGGTGGCTGTGGACGTGGTATACTTGGACAGAGGGGTGGCTGTGGACGTGGTATACTTGGACAGAGGGGTGGCGGTGGACGTGGTATACTTGGACAGAGGGGTGGCTGTGGACGTGGTATACTTGGACAGAGGGGTGGCTGTGGTATACTTGGACAGAGGGGTGGCTGTGGACGTGGTATACTTGGACAGAGGGGTGGCTGTGGACTTGGTATACTTGGACAGAGGGGTGGCTGTGGACGTGGTTATACTTGGACAGAGGGGTGGTTGTGGACGTGGTATACTTGGACAGAGGGGTGGCGGTGGACGTGGTATACTTGGACAGAGGGGTGGCTGTGGTATACTTGGACAGAGGGGTGGCTGTGGACGTGGTATACTTGGACAGAGGGGTGGCTGTGGACGTGGTATACTTGGACAGAGGGGTGGCTGTGGACTTGGTATACTTGGACAGAGGGGTGGCTGTGGACTTGGTATACTTGGACAGAGGGGTGGCTGTGGACGTGGTTATACTTGGACAGAGGGGTGGTTGTGGACGTGGTATACTTGGACAGAGGGGTGGCGGTGGACGTGGTATACTTGAACAGAGGGGTGGCGGTGGACGTGGTATACTTGGACAGAGGGGTGGCTGTGGACTTGGTATACTTGGACAGAGGGGTGGCTGTGGACGTGGTATACTTGGACAGAGGGGTGGCTGTGGACGTGGTATACTTGGACAGAGGGGTGGCTGTGGACTTGGTATACTTGGACAGAGGGGTGGCTGTGGACGTGGTATACTTGGACAGAGGGGTGGCTGTGGACAAGGTATACTTGGACAGAGGGGTGGCTGTGGAATACTTGGACAGAGGGGTGGCTGTGGACGTGGTATACTTGGACAGAGGGGTAGCTGTGGACGTGGTATACTTAGACAGGGGGGTGGCTGTGGTATACTTGGACAGAGGGGTGGCTGTGGACGTGGTATACTTAGACAGGGGGGTGGCTGTGGTATACTTGGACAGAGGGGTGGCTGTGGACTTGGTATACTTGGACAGAGGGGTGGCTGTGGACTTGGTATACTTGGACAGAGGGGTGGTGGTGGACGTGGTATACTTGGACAGAGGGGTGGCTGTGGTTGTGGTATACTTGGACAGAGGGGTGGTGGTGGACGTGGTATACTTGGACAGAGGGGTGGCTGTGGACTTGGTATACTTGGACAGAGGGGTGGCTGTGGACGTGGTATACTTAGACAGAGAGGTGGCTGTGGACGTGGTATACTTGGACAGAGGGGTGGCTGTGGTTGTGGTATACTTGGACAGAGGGGTGGCTGTGGACGTGGTATACTTGGACAGAGGGGTGGCTGTGGACGTGGTATACTTGGACAGAGGGGTGGCTGTGGACTTGGTATACTTGGACAGAGGGGTGGCTGTGGACTTGGTATACTTGGACAGAGGGGTGGCGGTGGACGTGGTATACTTGGACAGAGGGGTGGCTGTGGACGTGGTATACTTGGACAGAGGGGTGGCTGTGGACGTGGTATACTTGGACAGAGGGGTGGCGGTGGACGTGGTATACTTGGACAGAGGAGAGGCTGTGGACGTGGTATACTTGGACAGAGGGGTGGCTGTGGACAAGGTATACTTGGACAGAGGGGTGGCTGTGGAATACTTGGACAGAGGGGTGGCTGTGGACGTGGTATACTTGGACAGAGGGGTAGCTGTGGACGTGGTATACTTAGACAGGGGGGTGGCTGTGGTATACTTGGACAGAGGGGTGGCTGTGGACGTGGTATACTTAGACAGGGGGGTGGCTGTGGTATACTTGGACAGAGGGGTGGCTGTGGACTTGGTATACTTGGACAGAGGGGTGGCTGTGGACTTGGTATACTTGGACAGAGGGGTGGTGGTGGACGTGGTATACTTGGACAGAGGGGTGGCTGTGGTTGTGGTATACTTGGACAGAGGGGTGGTGGTGGACGTGGTATACTTGGACAGAGGGGTGGCTGTGGACTTGGTATACTTGGACAGAGGGGTGGCTGTGGACGTGGTATACTTAGACAGAGAGGTGGCTGTGGACGTGGTATACTTGGACAGAGGGGTGGCTGTGGTTGTGGTATACTTGGACAGAGGGGTGGCTGTGGACGTGGTATACTTGGACAGAGGGGTGGCTGTGGTTGTGGTATACTTGGACAGAGGGGTGGTGGTGGACGTGGTATACTTGGACAGAGGGGTGGCTGTGGTTGTGGTATACTTGGACAGAGGGGTGGCTGTGGACTTGGTATACTTGGACAGAGGGGTGGCTGTGGACGTGGTATACTTAGACAGAGAGGTGGCTGTGGACGTGGTATACTTGGACAGAGGGGTGGCTGTGGACGTGGTATACTTGGACAGAGGGGTGGCTGTGGTTGTGGTATACTTGGACAGAGGGGTGGCGGTGGAAGTGGTATACTTGGACAGAGGGGTGGCTGTGGTTGTGGTTTACTTGGACAGAGGGGTGGCGGTGGACGTGGTATACTTGGACAGAGGGGTGGCTGTGGTTGTGGTATACTTGGACAGAGGGGTGGCGGTGGACGTGGTATACTTGGACAGAGGGGTGGCTGTGGTTGTGGTATACTTGGACAGAGGGGTGGCGGTGGACGTGGTATACTTGGACAGAGGGGTGGCTGTGGACGTGGTATACTTGGACAGAGGGGTGGCTGTGGACTTGGTATACTTGGACAGAGGGGTGGCTGTGGACTTGGTATACTTGGACAGAGGGGTGGCGGTGGACGTGGTATACTTGGACAGAGGGGTGGCTGTGGACGTGGTATACTTGGACAGAGGGGTGGCTGTGGACGTGGTATACTTGGACAGAGGGGTGGCGGTGGACGTGGTATACTTGGACAGAGGAGAGGCTGTGGACGTGGTATACTTGGACAGAGGGGTGGCTGTGGACAAGGTATACTTGGACAGAGGGGTGGCTGTGGAATACTTGGACAGAGGGGTGGCTGTGGACGTGGTATACTTGGACAGAGGGGTAGCTGTGGACGTGGTATACTTAGACAGGGGGGTGGCTGTGGTATACTTGGACAGAGGGGTGGCTGTGGACGTGGTATACTTAGACAGGGGGGTGGCTGTGGTATACTTGGACAGAGGGGTGGCTGTGGACTTGGTATACTTGGACAGAGGGGTGGCTGTGGACTTGGTATACTTGGACAGAGGGGTGGTGGTGGACGTGGTATACTTGGACAGAGGGGTGGCTGTGGTTGTGGTATACTTGGACAGAGGGGTGGTGGTGGACGTGGTATACTTGGACAGAGGGGTGGCTGTGGACTTGGTATACTTGGACAGAGGGGTGGCTGTGGACTTGGTATACTTGGACAGAGGGGTGGCTGTGGACTTGGTATACTTGGACAGAGGGGTGGTGGTGGACGTGGTATACTTGGACAGAGGGGTGGCTGTGGTTGTGGTATACTTGGACAGAGGGGTGGCTGTGGACTTGGTATACTTGGACAGAGGGGTGGCTGTGGACTTGGTATACTTGGACAGAGGGGTGGCAGTGGACTTGGTATACTTGGACAGAGGGGTGGCTGTGGACTTGGTATACTTGGACAGAGGGGTGGCTGTGGTTGTGGTATACTTGGACAGAGGGGTGGTGGTGGACGTGGTATACTTAGACAGAGAGGTGGCTGTGGACGTGGTATACTTGGACAGAGGGGTGGCTGTGGTTGTGGTATACTTGGACAGAGGGGTGGCTGTGGACGTGGTATACTTGGACAGAGGGGTGGCTGTGGACGTGGTATACTTGGACAGAGGGGTGGCTGTGGTTGTGGTATACTTGGACAGAGGGGTGGCGGTGGACGTGGTATACTTGGACAGAGGGGTGGCTGTGGTTGTGGTATACTTGGACAGAGGGGTGGCGGTGGACGTGGTATACTTGGACAGAGGGGTGGCTGTGGACGTGGTATACTTGGACAGAGGGGTGGCTGTGGACTTGGTATACTTGGACAGAGGGGTGGCTGTGGACGTGGTATACTTGGACAGAGGGGTGGCTGTGGACGTGGTATACTTGGACAGAGGGGTGGCTGTGGACTTGGTATACTTGGACAGAGGGGTGGCTGTGGACGTGGTATACTTGGACAGAGGGGTGGCTGTGGTATACTTGGACAGAGGGGTGGCTGTGGACGTGGTATACTTGGACAGAGGGGTGGCTGTGGTATACTTGGACAGAGGGGTGGCTGTGGTATACTTAGACAGAGGGGTGGCTGTGGACGTGGTATACTTGGACAGAGGGGTGGCGGTGG
Organism: Rana muscosa; assembly: GCA_029206835.1. Lineage (NCBI taxonomy): Eukaryota > Metazoa > Chordata > Amphibia > Anura > Ranidae > Rana > Rana muscosa. The sequence goes on along the minus strand of CM055123.1, from coordinate 417,753,795 downwards.
ACGTGGTATACTTGGACAGAGGGGTGGCTGTGGACGTGGTATACTTGGACAGAGGGGTGGCTGTGGTATACTTGGACAGAGGGGTGGCTGTGGACGTGGTATACTTGGACAGAGGGGTGGCTGTGGACATGGTATACTTGGACAGAGGGGTGGCTGTGGTATACTTGGACAGAGGGGTGGCTGTGGACTTGGTATACTTGGACAGAGGGGTGGCTGTGGACATGGTATACTTGGACAGAGGGGTGGCTGTGGACGTGGTTATACTTGGACAGAGGGGTGGTTGTGGACGTGGTATACTTGGACAGAGGGGTGGCGGTGGACGTGGTATACTTGGACAGAGGGGTGGCGGTGGACGTGGTATACTTGGACAGAGGGGTGGCTGTGGACTTGGTATACTTGGACAGAGGGGTGGCTGTGGACGTGGTATACTTGGACAGAGGAGTGGCTGTGGACGTGGTATACTTGGACAGAGGAGTGGCTGTGGACGTGGTATACTTGGACAGAGGGGTCGCTGTGGACGTGGTATACTTGGACAGAGGGGTGGCTGTGGACTTGGTATACTTGGACAGAGGGGTGGCTGTGGACGTGGTATACTTGGACAGAGGGGTGGCTGTGGATGTGGTATACTTGGACAGAGGGGTGGCTGTGGACGTGGTATACTTGGACAGAGGGGTGGCTGTGGACGTGGTATACTTGGACAGAGGGGTGGCGGTGGACGTGGTATACTTGGACAGAGGGGTGGCTGTGGACGTGGTATACTTGGACAGAGGGGTGGCTGTGGTATACTTGGACAGAGGGGTGGCTGTGGACGTGGTATACTTGGACAGAGGGGTGGCTGTGGACTTGGTATACTTGGACAGAGGGGTGGCTGTGGACGTGGTTATACTTGGACAGAGGGGTGGTTGTGGACGTGGTATACTTGGACAGAGGGGTGGCGGTGGACGTGGTATACTTGGACAGAGGGGTGGCTGTGGTATACTTGGACAGAGGGGTGGCTGTGGACGTGGTATACTTGGACAGAGGGGTGGCTGTGGACGTGGTATACTTGGACAGAGGGGTGGCTGTGGACTTGGTATACTTGGACAGAGGGGTGGCTGTGGACTTGGTATACTTGGACAGAGGGGTGGCTGTGGACGTGGTTATACTTGGACAGAGGGGTGGTTGTGGACGTGGTATACTTGGACAGAGGGGTGGCGGTGGACGTGGTATACTTGAACAGAGGGGTGGCGGTGGACGTGGTATACTTGGACAGAGGGGTGGCTGTGGACTTGGTATACTTGGACAGAGGGGTGGCTGTGGACGTGGTATACTTGGACAGAGGGGTGGCTGTGGACGTGGTATACTTGGACAGAGGGGTGGCTGTGGACTTGGTATACTTGGACAGAGGGGTGGCTGTGGACGTGGTATACTTGGACAGAGGGGTGGCTGTGGACGTGGTATACTTGGACAGAGGGGTGGCTGTGGACGTGGTATACTTGGACAGAGGGGTGGCTGTGGATGTGGTATACTTGGACAAGGGGGTGGACGTGGACGTGGACAGAGGGGTGGCTGTGGACGTGGTATAGTTGGACAGAGGGGTGGCTGTGGACGTGGTATACTTGGACAGAGGGGTGGCTGTGGACGTGGTAGACTTGGACAAGGGGGTGGCGGTGGACATGGTAGACTTGGACAGAGGGGTGGCTGTGGACGTGGTATACTTGGACAAGGGGGTGGCGGTGGACGTGGTAGATTTGGACAAGGGGGTGGCGGTGGACGTGGTATACTTGGACAGAGGGGTGGCTGTGGTTGTGGTATACTTGGACAGAGGGGTGGTGGTGGACGTGGTATACTTGGACAGAGGGGTGGCTGTGGACTTGGTATACTTGGACAGAGGGGTGGCTGTGGACGTGGTATACTTAGACAGAGAGGTGGCTGTGGACGTGGTATACTTGGACAGAGGGGTGGCTGTGGTTGTGGTATACTTGGACAGAGGGGTGGCTGTGGACGTGGTATACTTGGACAGAGGGGTGGCTGTGGTTGTGGTATACTTGGACAGAGGGGTGGTGGTGGACGTGGTATACTTGGACAGAGGGGTGGCTGTGGTTGTGGTATACTTGGACAGAGGGGTGGCTGTGGACTTGGTATACTTGGACAGAGGGGTGGCTGTGGACTTGGTATACTTGGACAGAGGGGTGGCTGTGGACTTGGTATACTTGGACAGAGGGGTGGCTGTGGACTTGGTATACTTGGACAGAGGGGTGGTGGTGGACGTGGTATACTTGGACAGAGGGGTGGCTGTGGTTGTGGTATACTTGGACAGAGGGGTGGCTGTGGACTTGGTATACTTGGACAGAGGGGTGGCTGTGGACTTGGTATACTTGGACAGAGGGGTGGCTGTGGACTTGGTATACTTGGACAGAGGGGTGGCTGTGGACTTGGTATACTTGGACAGAGGGGTGGCTGTGGTTGTGGTATACTTGGACAGAGGGGTGGTGGTGGACGTGGTATACTTAGACAGAGAGGTGGCTGTGGACGTGGTATACTTGGACAGAGGGGTGGCTGTGGTTGTGGTATACTTGGACAGAGGGGTGGCTGTGGACGTGGTATACTTGGACAGAGGGGTGGCTGTGGACGTGGTATACTTGGACAGAGGGGTGGCTGTGGTTGTGGTATACTTGGACAGAGGGGTGGCGGTGGACGTGGTATACTTGGACAGAGGGGTGGCTGTGGTTGTGGTATACTTGGACAGAGGGGTGGCGGTGGACGTGGTATACTTGGACAGAGGGGTGGCTGTGGACGTGGTATACTTGGACAGAGGGGTGGCTGTGGACTTGGTATACTTGGACAGAGGGGTGGCTGTGGACGTGGTATACTTGGACAGAGGGGTGGCTGTGGACGTGGTATACTTGGACAGAGGGGTGGCTGTGGACTTGGTATACTTGGACAGAGGGGTGGCTGTGGACGTGGTATACTTGGACAGAGGGGTGGCTGTGGTATACTTGGACAGAGGGGTGGCTGTGGACGTGGTATACTTGGACAGAGGGGTGGCTGTGGTATACTTGGACAGAGGGGTGGCTGTGGTATACTTAGACAGAGGGGTGGCTGTGGACGTGGTATACTTGGACAGAGGGGTGGCGGTGGACGTGGTATACTTGGACAGAGGGGTGGCTGTGGACGTGGTATACTTGGACAGAGGGGTGGCTGTGGTATACTTGGACAGAGGGGTGGCTGTGGACGTGGTATACTTGGACAGAGGGGTGGCTGTGGACATGGTATACTTGGACAGAGGGGTGGCTGTGGTATACTTGGACAGAGGGGTGGCTGTGGACTTGGTATACTTGGACAGAGGGGTGGCTGTGGACATGGTATACTTGGACAGAGGGGTGGCTGTGGACGTGGTTATACTTGGACAGAGGGGTGGTTGTGGACGTGGTATACTTGGACAGAGGGGTGGCGGTGGACGTGGTATACTTGGACAGAGGGGTGGCGGTGGACGTGGTATACTTGGACAGAGGGGTGGCTGTGGACTTGGTATACTTGGACAGAGGGGTGGCTGTGGACGTGGTATACTTGGACAGAGGAGTGGCTGTGGACGTGGTATACTTGGACAGAGGAGTGGCTGTGGACGTGGTATACTTGGACAGAGGGGTCGCTGTGGACGTGGTATACTTGGACAGAGGGGTGGCTGTGGACTTGGTATACTTGGACAGAGGGGTGGCTGTGGACGTGGTATACTTGGACAGAGGGGTGGCTGTGGATGTGGTATACTTGGACAGAGGGGTGGCTGTGGACGTGGTATACTTGGACAGAGGGGTGGCTGTGGACGTGGTATACTTGGACAGAGGGGTGGCGGTGGACGTGGTATACTTGGACAGAGGGGTGGCTGTGGACGTGGTATACTTGGACAGAGGGGTGGCTGTGGTATACTTGGACAGAGGGGTGGCTGTGGACGTGGTATACTTGGACAGAAGGGTGGCTGTGGACTTGGTATACTTGGACAGAGGGGTGGCTGTGGACGTGGTATACTTGGACAGAGGGGTGGCTGTGGACTTGGTATACTTGGACAGAGGGGTGGCTGTGGACGTGGTTATACTTGGACAGAGGGGTGGTTGTGGACGTGGTATACTTGGACAGAGGGGTGGCGGTGGACGTGGTATACTTGGACAGAGGGGTGGCTGTGGTATACTTGGACAGAGGGGTGGCTGTGGACGTGGTATACTTGGACAGAGGGGTGGCTGTGGACGTGGTATACTTGGACAGAGGGGTGGCTGTGGACTTGGTATACTTGGAAAGAGGGGTGGCTGTGGACTTGGTATACTTGGACAGAGGGGTGGCTGTGGACGTGGTTATACTTGGACAGAGGGGTGGTTGTGGACGTGGTATACTTGGACAGAGGGGTGGCGGTGGACGTGGTATACTTGGACAGAGGGGTGGCGGTGGACGTGGTATACTTGGACAGAGGGGTGGCTGTGGACTTGGTATACTTGGACAGAGGGGTGGCTGTGGACGTGGTATACTTGGACAGAGGGGTGGCTTTGGACGTGGTATACTTGGACAGAGGGGTGGCTGTGGACTTGGTATACTTGGACAGAGGGGTGGCTGTGGACGTGGTATACTTGGACAGAGGGGTGGCTGTGGACGTGGTATACTTGGACAGAGGGGTGGCTGTGGACGTGGTATACTTGGACAGAGGGGTGGCTGTGGATGTGGTATACTTGGACAAGGGGGTGGACGTGGACGTGGACAGAGGGGTGGCTGTGGACGTGGTATAGTTGGACAGAGGGGTGGCTGTGGACGTGGTATACTTGGACAGAGGGGTGGCTGTGGACGTGGTAGACTTGGACAAGGGGGTGGCGGTGGACATGGTAGACTTGGACAGAGGGGTGGCTGTGGACGTGGTATACTTGGACAAGGGGGTGGTGGTGGACGTGGTAGACTTGGACAAGGGGGTGGCGGTGGACGTGGTATACTTGGACAGAGGGGTGACTGTGGACATGGTATACTTGGACAGAGGGGTGGCTGTGGACTTGGTATACTTGGACAGAGGGCTGGCTGTGGAAGTGGTATACTTGGACAGAGGGGTGGCTGTGGACGTGGTATACTTGGACAGAGGGGTGGCTGTGGACGTGGTATACTTGGACAGAGGGGTGGCTGTGGTATACTTGGACAGAGGGGTGGCTGTGGACGTGGTATACTTGGACAGAGGGGTGGCTGTGGTATACTTGGACAGAGGGGTGGCTGTGGACGTGGTATACTTGGACAGAGGGGTGGCTGTGGTCTTGGTATACTTGGACAGAGGGGTGGCTGTGGACGTGGTATACTTGGACAGAGGGGTGGCTGTGGACTTGGTATACTTGGACAGAGGGGTGGCTGTGGACGTGGTATACTTGGACAGAGGGGTGGCTGTGGACGTGGTTATACTTGGACAGAGGGGTGGTTGTGGACGTGGTATACTTGGACAGAGGGGTGGCGGTGGACGTGGTATACTTGGACAGAGGGGTGGCTGTGGTATACTTGGACAGAGGGGTGGCTGTGGACGTGGTATACTTGGACAGAGGGATGGCTGTGGACGTGGTATACTTGGACAGAGGGGTGGCTGTGGACTTGGTATACTTGGACAGAGGGGTGGCTGTGGACGTGGTTATATTTGGACAGAGGGGTGGTTGTGGACGTGGTATACTTGGACAGAGGGGTGGCGGTGGACGTGGTATACTTGGACAGAGGGGTGGCGGTGGACGTGGTATACTTGAACAGAGGGGTGGCTGTGGACTTGGTATACTTGGACAGAGGGGTGGCTGTGGATGTGGTATACTTGGACAGAGGGGTGGCGGTGGACGTGGTATACTTGGACAGAGGGGTGGCGGTGGACGTGGTATACTTGGACAGAGGGGTGGCGGTGGACATGGTTATACTTGGACAGAGGGGTGGACGTGGTATACTTGGACAGAGGGGTGGCTGTGGACGTGGTATACTTGGACAGAGGGGTGGCTGTGGACTTGGTATACTTGGACAGAGGAGTGGCTGTGGACGTGGTATACTTGGACAGAGGGGTGGCTGTGGACGTGGTATACTTGGACAGAGGGGTGGCTGTGGACGTGGTATACTTGGACAGAGGGGTGGCTGTGGACGTGGTATACTTGGACAGAGGGGTGGCTGTGGACTTGGTATACTTGGACAGAGGGGTGGCTGTGGACTTGGTATACTTGGACAGAGGGGTGGCGGTGGACGTGGTATACTTGGACAGAGGGGTGGCTGTGGACGTGGTATACTTGGACAGAGGGGTGGCTGTGGACTTGGTATACTTGGACAGAGGGGTGGCTGTGGACTTGGTATACTTGGACAGAGGGGTGGCTGTGGACGTGGTATACTTGGACAGAGGGGTGGCTGTGGACGTGGTATACTTGGACAGAGGGGTGGCGGTGGACGTGGTATACTTGGACAGAGGGGTGGCTGTGGACGTGGTATACTTGGACAGAGGGGTGGCTGTGGACTTGGTATACTTGGACAGAGGGGTGGCTGTGGACTTGGTATACTTGGACAGAGGGGTGGCGGTGGACGTGGTATACTTGGACAGAGGGGTGGCTGTGGACGTGGTATACTTGGACAGAGGGGTGGCTGTGGACGTGGTATACTTGGACAGAGGGGTGGCGGTGGACGTGGTATACTTGGACAGAGGAGAGGCTGTGGACGTGGTATACTTGGACAGAGGGGTGGCTGTGGACAAGGTATACTTGGACAGAGGGGTGGCTGTGGAATACTTGGACAGAGGGGTGGCTGTGGACGTGGTATACTTGGACAGAGGGGTGGCTGTGGACTTGGTATACTTGGACAGAGGGGTGGTGGTGGACGTGGTATACTTGGACAGAGGGGTGGCTGTGGTTGTGGTATACTTGGACAGAGGGGTGGTGGTGGACGTGGTATACTTGGACAGAGGGGTGGCTGTGGTTGTGGTATACTTGGACAGAGGGGTGGCTGTGGACTTGGTATACTTGGACAGAGGGGTGGCTGTGGACGTGGTATACTTAGACAGAGAGGTGGCTGTGGACGTGGTATACTTGGACAGAGGGGTGGCTGTGGACGTGGTATACTTGGACAGAGGGGTGGCTGTGGTTGTGGTATACTTGGACAGAGGGGTGGCGGTGGACGTGGTATACTTGGACAGAGGGGTGGCTGTGGTTGTGGTATACTTGGACAGAGGGGTGGCGGTGGACGTGGTATACTTGGACAGAGGGGTGGCTGTGGTTGTGGTATACTTGGACAGAGGGGTGGCAGTGGACGTGGTATACTTGGACAGAGGGGTGGTTGTGGACGTGGTATACTTGGACAGAGGGGTGGCGGTGGACGTGGTATACTTGGACAGAGGGGTGGCTGTGGACGTGGTATACTTGGACAGAGGGGTGGCTGTGGACTTGGTATACTTGGACAGAGGGGTGGCTGTGGACTTGGTATACTTGGACAGAGGGGTGGCGGTGGACGTGGTATACTTGGACAGAGGGGTGGCTGTGGACGTGGTATACTTGGACAGAGGGGTGGCTGTGGACGTGGTATACTTGGACAGAGGGGTGGCGGTGGACGTGGTATACTTGGACAGAGGAGAGGCTGTGGACGTGGTATACTTGGACAGAGGGGTGGCTGTGGACAAGGTATACTTGGACAGAGGGGTGGCTGTGGAATACTTGGACAGAGGGGTGGCTGTGGACGTGGTATACTTGGACAGAGGGGTAGCTGTGGACGTGGTATACTTAGACAGGGGGGTGGCTGTGGTATACTTGGACAGAGGGGTGGCTGTGGACGTGGTATACTTAGACAGGGGGGTGGCTGTGGTATACTTGGACAGAGGGGTGGCTGTGGACTTGGTATACTTGGACAGAGGGGTGGCTGTGGACTTGGTATACTTGGACAGAGGGGTGGTGGTGGACGTGGTATACTTGGACAGAGGGGTGGCTGTGGATGTGGTATACTTGGACAGAGGGGTGGCGGTGGACGTGGTATACTTGGACAGAGGGGTGGCGGTGGACGTGGTATACTTGGACAGAGGGGTGGCGGTGGACATGGTTATACTTGGACAGAGGGGTGGACGTGGTATACTTGGACAGAGGGGTGGCTGTGGACGTGGTATACTTGGACAGAGGGGTGGCTGTGGACTTGGTATACTTGGACAGAGGAGTGGCTGTGGACGTGGTATACTTGGACAGAGGGGTGGCTGTGGACGTGGTATACTTGGACAGAGGGGTGGCTGTGGACGTGGTATACTTGGACAGAGGGGTGGCTGTGGACGTGGTATACTTGGACAGAGGGGTGGCTGTGGACTTGGTATACTTGGACAGAGGGGTGGCTGTGGACTTGGTATACTTGGACAGAGGGGTGGCGGTGGACGTGGTATACTTGGACAGAGGGGTGGCTGTGGACGTGGTATACTTGGACAGAGGGGTGGCTGTGGACTTGGTATACTTGGACAGAGGGGTGGCTGTGGACTTGGTATACTTGGACAGAGGGGTGGCTGTGGACGTGGTATACTTGGACAGAGGGGTGGCTGTGGACGTGGTATACTTGGACAGAGGGGTGGCGGTGGACGTGGTATACTTGGACAAAGGGGTGGCTGTGGACGTGGTATACTTGGACAGAGGGGTGGCTGTGGACTTGGTATACTTGGACAGAGGGGTGGCTGTGGACTTGGTATACTTGGACAGAGGGGTGGCGGTGGACGTGGTATACTTGGACAGAGGGGTGGCTGTGGACGTGGTATACTTGGACAGAGGGGTGGCTGTGGACGTGGTATACTTGGACAGAGGGGTGGCGGTGGACGTGGTATACTTGGACAGAGGAGAGGCTGTGGACGTGGTATACTTGGACAGAGGGGTGGCTGTGGACAAGGTATACTTGGACAGAGGGGTGGCTGTGGAATACTTGGACAGAGGGGTGGCTGTGGACGTGGTATACTTGGACAGAGGGGTAGCTGTGGACGTGGTATACTTGGACAGAGGGGTAGCTGTGGACGTGGTATACTTAGACAGGGGGGTGGCTGTGGTATACTTGGACAGAGGGGTGGCTGTGGACTTGGTATACTTGGACAGAGGGGTGGCTGTGGACTTGGTATACTTGGACAGAGGGGTGGCTGTGGACGTGGTATACTTAGACAGAGAGGTGGCTGTGGACGTGGTATACTTGGACAGAGGGGTGGCTGTGGACGTGGTATACTTGGACAGAGGGGTGGCTGTGGTATACTTGGACAGAGGGGTGGCTGTGGACGTGGTATACTTGGACAGAGGGGTGGACGTGGTATACTTGGACAGAGGGGTGGCGGTGGACGTGGTATACTTGGACAGAGGGGTGGCTGTGGACGTGGTATACTTGGACAGAGGGGTGGCTGTGGACGTGTTATACTTGGACAGAGGGGTGGCGGTGGACGTGGTATACTTGGACAGAGGAGAGGCTGTGGACGTGGTATACTTGGACAGAGGGGTGGCTGTGGACAAGGTATACTTGGACAGAGGGGTGGCTGTGGAATACTTGGACAGAGGGGTGGCTGTGGACGTGGTATACTTGGACAGAGGGGTAGCTGTGGACGTGGTATACTTAGACAGGGGGGTGGCTGTGGTATACTTGGACAGAGGGGTGGCTGTGGACGTGGTATACTTAGACAGGGGGGTGGCTGTGGTATACTTGGACAGAGGGGTGGCTGTGGACTTGGTATACTTGGACAGAGGGGTGGCTGTGGACTTGGTATACTTGGACAGAGGGGTGGTGGTGGACGTGGTATACTTGGACAGAGGGGTGGCTGTGGATGTGGTATACTTGGACAGAGGGGTGGCGGTGGACGTGGTATACTTGGACAGAGGGGTGGCGGTGGACGTGGTATACTTGGACAGAGGGGTGGCGGTGGACATGGTTATACTTGGACAGAGGGGTGGACGTGGTATACTTGGACAGAGGGGTGGCTGTGGACGTGGTATACTTGGACAGAGGGGTGGCTGTGGACTTGGTATACTTGGACAGAGGAGTGGCTGTGGACGTGGTATACTTGGACAGAGGGGTGGCTGTGGACGTGGTATACTTGGACAGAGGGGTGGCTGTGGACGTGGTATACTTGGACAGAGGGGTGGCTGTGGACGTGGTATACTTGGACAGAGGGGTGGCTGTGGACTTGGTATACTTGGACAGAGGGGTGGCTGTGGACTTGGTATACTTGGACAGAGGGGTGGCGGTGGACGTGGTATACTTGGACAGAGGGGTGGCTGTGGACGTGGTATACTTGGACAGAGGGGTGGCTGTGGACTTGGTATACTTGGACAGAGGGGTGGCTGTGGACTTGGTATACTTGGACAGAGGGGTGGCTGTGGACGTGGTATACTTGGACAGAGGGGTGGCTGTGGACGTGGTATACTTGGACAGAGGGGTGGCGGTGGACGTGGTATACTTGGACAGAGGGGTGGCTGTGGACGTGGTATACTTGGACAGAGGGGTGGCTGTGGACTTGGTATACTTGGACAGAGGGGTGGCTGTGGACTTGGTATACTTGGACAGAGGGGTGGCGGTGGACGTGGTATACTTGGACAGAGGGGTGGCTGTGGACGTGGTATACTTGGACAGAGGGGTGGCTGTGGACGTGGTATACTTGGACAGAGGGGTGGCGGTGGACGTGGTATACTTGGACAGAGGAGAGGCTGTGGACGTGGTATACTTGGACAGAGGGGTGGCTGTGGACAAGGTATACTTGGACAGAGGGGTGGCTGTGGAATACTTGGACAGAGGGGTGGCTGTGGACGTGGTATACTTGGACAGAGGGGTAGCTGTGGACGTGGTATACTTGGACAGAGGGGTAGCTGTGGACGTGGTATACTTAGACAGGGGGGTGGCTGTGGTATACTTGGACAGAGGGGTGGCTGTGGACTTGGTATACTTGGACAGAGGGGTGGCTGTGGACTTGGTATACTTGGACAGAGGGGTGGCTGTGGACGTGGTATACTTAGACAGAGAGGTGGCTGTGGACGTGGTATACTTGGACAGAGGGGTGGCTGTGGACGTGGTATACTTGGACAGAGGGGTGGCTGTGGTATACTTGGACAGAGGGGTGGCGGTGGACGTGGTATACTTGGACAGAGGGGTGGCTGTGGTTGTGGTATACTTGGACAGAGGGGTGGCGGTGGACGTGGTATACTTGGACAGAGGGGTGGCTGTGGTTGTGGTATACTTGGACAGAGGGGTGGCGGTGGACGTGGTATACTTGGACAGAGGGGTGGTTGTGGACGTGGTATACTTGGACAGAGGGGTGGCTGTGGACGTGGTATACTTGGACAGAGGGGTGGCTGTGGACTTGGTATACTTGGACAGAGGGGTGGCTGTGGACTTGGTATACTTGGACAGAGGGGTGGTGGTGGACGTGGTATACTTGGACAGAGGGGTGGCTGTGGACGTGGTATACTTGGACAGAGGGGTGGCTGTGGACGTGGTATACTTGGACAGAGGGGTGGCGGTGGACGTGGTATACTTGGACAGAGGAGAGGCTGTGGACGTGGTATACTTGGACAGAGGGGTGGCTGTGGACAAGGTATACTTGGACAGAGGGGTGGCTGTGGAATACTTGGACAGAGGGGTGGCTGTGGACGTGGTATACTTGGACAGAGGGGTAGCTGTGGACGTGGTATACTTAGACAGGGGGGTGGCTGTGGTATACTTGGACAGAGGGGTGGCTGTGGACGTGGTATACTTAGACAGGGGGGTGGCTGTGGTATACTTGGACAGAGGGGTGGCTGTGGACTTGGTATACTTGGACAGAGGGGTGGCTGTGGACGTGGTATACTTAGACAGAGAGGTGGCTGTGGACGTGGTATACTTAGACAGAGGGGTGGCTGTGGTTGTGGTATACTTGGACAGAGGGGTGGTGGTGGACGTGGTATACTTGGACAGAGGGGTGGCTGTGGACTTGGTATACTTGGACAGAGGGGTGGCTGTGGACGTGGTATACTTAGACAGAGAGGTGGCTGTGGACGTGGTATACTTAGACAGAGAGGTGGCTGTGGACGTGGTATACTTGGACAGAGGGGTGGCTGTGGTTGTGGTATACTTGGACAGAGGGGTGGCTGTGGACGTGGTATACTTGGACAGAGGGGTGGCTGTGGTTGTGGTATACTTGGACAGAGGGGTGGTGGTGGACGTGGTATACTTGGACAGAGGGGTGGCTGTGGTTGTGGTATACTTGGACAGAGGGGTGGCTGTGGACTTGGTATACTTGGACAGAGGGGTGGCTGTGGACTTGGTATACTTGGACAGAGGGGTGGCTGTGGACTTGGTATACTTGGACAGAGGGGTGGCTGTGGTTGTGGTATACTTAGACAGAGAGGTGGCTGTGGACGTGGTATACTTGGACAGAGGGGTGGCTGTGGTTGTGGTATACTTGGACAGAGGGGTGGCTGTGGACGTGGTATACTTGGACAGAGGGGTGGCTGTGGACTTGGTATACTTGGACAGAGGGGTGGCGGTGGACGTGGTATACTTGGACAGAGGGGTGGCGGTGGACGTGGTATACTTGGACAGAGGGGTGGCTGTGGTTGTGGTATACTTGGACAGAGGGGTGGCTGTGGACGTGGTATACTTGGACAGAGGGGTGGCTGTGGACTTGGTATACTTGGACAGAGGGGTGGCGGTGGACGTGGTATACTTGGACAGAGGGGTGGCGGTGGACGTGGTATACTTGGACAGAGGGGTGGCGGTGGACGTGGTATACTTGGACAGAGGGGTGGCTGTGGTTGTGGTATACTTGGACAGAGGGGTGGCTGTGGACGTGGTATACTTGGACAGAGGGGTGGCTGTGGACGTGGTATACTTGGACAGAGGGGTGGCTGTGGATGTGGTATACTTGGACAGAGGGGTGGCTGTGGATGTGGTATACTTGGACAGAGGGGTGGCTGTGGATGTGGTATACTTGGACAGAGTAGTGGATGTGGTATACTTGGACAGAGGGGTGGCTGTGGATGTGGTATACTTGGACAGAGGGGTGGCTGTGGAATACTTGGACAGAGGGGTGGCTGTGGACGTGGTATACTTGGACAGAGGGGTAGCTGTGGACTTGGTATACTTGGACAGAGGGGTGGCTGTGGATGTGGTATACTTGGACAGAGGGGTGGCTGTGGATGTGGTATACTTGGACAGAGGGGTGGCTGTGGATGTGGTATACTTGGACAGAGGGGTGGCTGTGGATGTGGTATACTTGGACAGAGGGGTGGCTGTGGACGGGGTATACTTGGACAGAGGGGTGGCTGTGGATGTGGTATACTTGGACAGAGGGGTGGCTGTGGATGTGGTATACTTGGACAGAGGGGTGGCTGTGGACGGGGTATACTTGGACAGAGGGGTGGCTGTGGATGTGGTATACTTGGACAGAGGGGTGGCTGTGGATGTGGTATACTTGGACAGAGGGGTGGCTGTGGATGTGGTATACTTGGACAGAGGGTTGGCTGTGGACGTGGGATTTTGCAAAAGCATTTGACACAGTTCCCCACACACTGCTAAGGTAAAGTCTACTATGATCTCCATGTACAAATATATAAGGGGTCCATATAGTGAACTTGGTGTTGAGTTATTCACTTTAAGGTCATCACAGAGGACAAGGGGGCACTCTTTACATCTAGAGGAAAAGAGATTTCAGCTCCAAATACGGAAAGGTTTCTTCACAGTAAGAGCTGTGAAAATGTGGAACAGACTCCCTGCAGAGGTGGATCTGGACAGATCAGTAGATTGCTATAAGAAAGGTCTGGATACTTTCCTAAATGTACAGAATATAACTGGGTACTGACATTTATAGGTAAAGTTGATCCGGGGAAAATCTGATTGCCTCTCGGGGGCAACTATGGGTATAGGATTGTGTATATGGGATTGTTGATTTTTTTTTAATTTCGTTTATTGGTTGAACTAGATGGACTTGTGTCTTTTTTCCACCTGACTGACTATGTAACCAGAGAACCTCCGCTCGCTGATCACCCCCGAGCTAGAATGAACCCAGAAGTGAAGTGTATTGGGTCACTTCCGGGTTCAGAGCCATCATTCCTGACCGCTGTGAATGGAGTCCAGTCTGTTCTCCGTTATCTTCAGTGGAGGGCAGGAGAGACATGAGGGACACAATATAACCTTCATGTCTCATTAAAGAGAACTCACAACAAAATGCTAACATAGGGGGGGGGGGGGCTATCAGTCCATTATTTTATAGTAAATAAAGTGAAAATAAAGGTGGAAAACATCTAACTTATCCCCAAGCTCTTAAACCCCCCCCCCAAATTTTTGAGTCCCAACGTGCATAAACGCCCTGTCACAGGCCCCTACATACAAAATGTTGATTGCGCTAATGTCCAAATTCAGTATTTTGGTTTTGAATCAGTGGTTGGTTTATGTTCTTCGATGTCTAGTGTACTCATAACTGCATGGGTAGAATATCTCCGGGATTTGTAGGAAACCATGTCTGATGACGGGAACCAAGGGATCAATGTACAGAAGATTTGTTGGACGAGTGTGACAAGAATTAGCCCAGATGTGATCAATTCTGTCCATATTGTAACTAACAGAGTGATTTCCTATGATTGTCAGCTCCATCTAGTGGCCATAATGAAGTATTTTTCCTGAAATTCCTCCATCTGTAAAAATATTGTGATACAGAATTATAGACACTAGATGGAGGCAATGATCATAGGAAATCACTGAGTTACATAAAATATGGACAATATTCGTCACGGCTGGGCAAACCTGTGCCACATTCCATCATCTATTTGTTTTCTTATTCATAATAGAACCTCTAAGTCTCCATACCACAAAATGTACTCAGCCAATGAGAGGTAATGACTCCATTCTTATCTTAAAAGGCATAGAGGACCACCTTTTAAGTGGTGGGGTTAACGCGTTTCGTCCTGGAAGACGACTTGAGAAAACAGACCTCTTGCAGTAGTTTACACCACAAAATGTACTCAGCCAATGAGAGGTAATGACTCCATTTTATTTTTCTCCTGCAATGGCCAACACGGTACAACACTTCATCCATGTCTTTGGTGATCTCATGATGAAGATCAGCCATGGAGTATATCTGAGGTGTATATCAGGGTGTGCTTCTTCCCCACATGTCCAGCAACATTCATATACAAGACATTTCCCGCACTCACTAATACACTTCGAGGGTTGTGTGGGACCCCTGATGTACAGGAAGACAGGACTTCAGTGAGGAACAATTCCCTCACTCAGGACCGGAAAGTGAATTCTTCTTTGTGTGCAATGTCAGATGTTTGTTAAGATGGGACTTCTGCGAAAAACATTTCCCGCACTCAGGACAGGAATACGGCTTCTCCCCCGTGTGTATTCTCTGATGTGTGACAAGTTTTGATTTATCTATAAAACATTTTCCACACTCAAGACAGGTAAATGGCTTCTCCCCCGTGTGAGTTCTCCGATGTTTGTAAAAATTGTACTCTTCTGAAAAACATTTCCCGCACTCAGGACAGGAAAATGGCTTCTCCCCCGTGTGAGATCTCTGATGTCTGGAAAGATGGGACTTTCTAGAAAAACATTTCCCGCACTCAGGACAGAAATATGGCTTCTCCCCCGTGTGAGACATTTGGTGTTTGTTGAGATCTGATTTCCTTGAAAAACATTTCCCACACTCAGGACAGGAATACGGCTTCTCACCCGTGTGAAATTTCTGATGTTTGTAAAGATTGGCTATCTGTGAAAAACATTTCCCGCAATCAGAACAGGAATACGGCTTCTCCCCCGTGTGCAATCTCTGATGTCTATAAAGACTGGACTTCAATGAAAAACATTTCGAAAATTGCTTCTCCTCCTTGTGAGACCTCTGATGTATGACAAGTTTTGATTTTACTGCAAAACATTTCCCACACTCAGAACAGGAATACGGTGTCTCTCCCATGTGAATTCTCTGATGTGTTGAAAAACCAGACTTCATTGAAAAACACTTCCCGCACTCATTACAGCAATATGGCTTCTCTCCAGTGTGAGACCTCTGATGTCTGTAAAAATTGGATTTCTTTAAAAAACATTTCCCACACTCAGGACAGGAATACGGCTTCTCTACTGTGTGAGATTTTATATGTTCATTAAGATTGAATTGAAAATGGAAATACTTCCCGCACTCAGTACAGGAAAACCTCCTATTTGTTGGAAGAACGGCACCGTCCCGCACAGTCTGAGGTTCCTCAGGATAAGAGGAATACGATGGTCCGGCACCGTCCCGCACAGTCTGAGGTTCCTCAGGATAAGAGGAATACGATGGTCCGGCACCGTCCCGCACAGTCTGAGGTTCCTCAGGATAAGAGGAATACGATGGTCCGGCACCGTCCCGCACAGTCTGAGGTTCCTCGGGATAAGAGGAATACGATGGTCCGGCACCGTCCCGCACAGTCTGAGGTTCCTCAGGATAAGAGGAATACGATGGTCCGGCACCGTCCCGCACAGTCTGAGGTTCCTCAGGATAAGAGGAATACGATGGTCCGGCACCGTCCCGCACAGTCTGAGGTTCCTCAGGATAAGAGGAATACGATGGTCCGGCACCGTCCCGCACAGTCTGAGGTTCCTCGGGATAAGAGGAATACGATGGTCCGGCACCGTCCCGCACAGTCTGAGGTTCCTCAGGATAAGAGGAATACGATGGTCCGGCACCGTCCCGCACAGTCTGAGGTTCCTCAGGATAAGAGGAATACGATGGTCCGGCACCGTCCCGCACAGTCTGAGGTTCCTCAGGATAAGAGGAATACGATGGTCCGGCACCGTCCCGCACAGTCTGAGGTTCCTCAGGATAAGAGGAATACGATGGTCCGGCACCGTCCCGCACAGTCTGAGGTTCCTCAGGATAAGAGGAATACGATGGTCCGGCACCGTCCCGCACAGTCTGAGGTTCCTCAGGATAAGAGGAATACGATGGTCCGGCACCGTCCCGCACAGTCTGAGGTTCCTCAGGATAAGAGGAATACGATGGTCCGGCACCGTCCCGCACAGTCTGAGGTTCCTCAGGATAAGAGGAATACGATGGTCCGGCACCGTCCCGCACAGTCTGAGGTTCCTCAGGATAAGAGGAATACGATGGTCCGGCACCGTCCCGCACAGTCTGAGGTTCCTCAGGATAAGAGGAATACGATGGTCCGGCACCGTCCCGCACAGTCTGAGGTTCCTCAGGATAAGAGGAATACGATGGTCCGGCACCGTCCCGCACAGTCTGAGGTTCCTCAGGATAAGAGGAATACGATGGTCCGGCACCGTCCCTCACAGTCTGAGGTTCCTCAGGATAAGAGGAATACGATGTTCCGGCACCGTCCCGCACAGTCTGAGGTTCCTCAGGATAAGAGGAATACGATGGTCCGGCACCGTCCCGCACAGTCTGAGGTTCCTCAGGATAAGAGGAATACGATGGTCCGGCACCGTCCCGCACAGTCTGAGGTTCCTCAGGATAAGAGGAATACGATGGTCCGGCACCGTCCCGCACAGTCTGAGGTTCCTCAGGATAAGAGGAATACGATGGTCCATCTACACTGTGTGGTGCCGGATGGACATTGGAGGTAGTCGGGTTTTCTCCTGGACTATACTGTGTGATGTCCTCATCTTCTACTTTACAGTCTGGAGACAAAGTGAGACAATCCTCTGAGGTTTTCCTCATCTCCCGTCCATCTACTAAAATAGAAATACAAAGATTATTACTAGACATGAGCTGATTGGTTCCCCTAAACCAGGACTCCGCCCACATCAGGCAGCTTTGTCTCTGAGGATCTTACAATTCCCCCCCCAAGATAAATACTTCCCATCTCTAGTCAGGAGTATGTAATGTACAATATAGAGTATACAGTGTAATGGTCAGGACTCATATTATTGGTATTCAATAATCAGTGGTGGGTAAATGTTTATTTGTTTTAGGAACCATAAACCGGGTGAGGGCGTGGGATCGAGGTGGTATAGCGGTTGCACACCAAAGGTTTTACTAAGGAAACATGGAATATGTTGGAAATACGCATGTTGGAAGGAAGATCTAATGTGTAGGCCACTGGGTTAATCTTACGGAGTATGCAGAAAGGCCCAATATACCGAGGCACCAGATTTAGTGAGGGAACACAGAGTCGGAGGTTACGGGAAGACAGCCAGACCCTCTCGCCAACTTGATAGAAGGGTGCAGGTAGGAGTCGGCGGTTAGCATGGAGTTTGTACCTCTCTCTGGAGCGTTGCAAGGATTTTTGGACCTGCACCCAAGTGGAACCAAGTTTCCGAAGATGTTCCTCTAACGCAGGAATTATCTGTGGAACAAATGTGTCAGGTAACATGGATGGCTGGAACCCATAGTTCGCCATAAACTGAAATAATCCGAAAGCGGCACTGATGGCGCTATTGTGAGCAAACTCCGCCCAAGGTAACAGGTCTGAACAGTTTTTATGGTGGTCAGATATATAGCAACGTAGAAACTGCTCCAAGGCTTGGTTGGCCCATTCTGCGGCCCTATTGAACTGTGGGAGATTTGCCAACGAGAGGGAAAGCTGAACTCCCAACTGTGCACATAAAAGTTTGCCAAAACCTGGACACAAACTGGCTCCGAGATGATAACGTTTAGGTAACCCATGTAACCGAAAGTTTATGCCAGTTCTTTGGATGCAGGCAACTTTTTTAGCGGAATACAATGTGACATTTTCAAAAACAGGTCAACCACCATGAGAATAACTGTGTTGCCTTGGTAGTTAGGTAAATTCATAATAAAATCAATAGACAAGTGGGTCCAAGGCCTCTCTCCACTGGGTATGGGTTGTAGGAGGCCCACTTGAAGGTATTCTGAGCACACACTGGACAAGCGGCTACAAAGACGGTGACAGCAGCACGGACACTAGGCTACTAGAATTGTTGAGACATAGACCATATGAGTTAAATTGTTCCCTGGATTCCCAGCTGCCTTAGGAGAATGGTAGGCCTGGAAAAAAACAGTGTGGAGATTCTCGGGGACAAAGCAGCTGTTATGAGGTTTTCCTTCGAGACAGACAGAGGGTAAACCAGGCCACAAGGAGGAATGGCAACAGGTTGAAGGTTGAAGGTCAATTGTGCAGTCACAAGGCCGATATGGCACCAAAACCTTTGTCAGAGTTCACGGTACTCTTCTGGCAATGAAGAGACTGAACATGTGCACATGACATGTATTAGTGCATTGTGGGGACCATGGCAGAACTTCGGCACTATCCCAATCAAAAGAAGGATTGTGTCTCAGTAACCAAGGATAACCAAAAACCAATGAGGCTTTCGGCAGCAGAGGTGGAGCGAGTGGGAATATCAAATACCCTTTTAAAGGTGGCCACAAACTCAGGGTAATTCTAGACAAAGGGTTTTTGTGTCTCTCATAGAGGATTTGCCAAGGCTTTGTCAGAAAGCAAAGAAATAATGAAGCCTACTTTGCTTCCAGGCCAAGTCATACATAGGAACATACTGAAGATCATAGACCACACAAGGGCAAGGAGGAAATGAGGTAAACTGCTTAAATAGCAAAAAGGGGTTGGCTGTAGGCTGGAAAAATGAGGCAGGTAATGGTAACCAGGTTAGACACTGTGGAAGCAATGAGTGGCTGGTAATTAACCGACAGCTGAGCAGCTTCTGTGCACTGAAAGAAAAGAGCTGCTCATAAATAGCAGGAGCCCAGCCCTGACAATTTGAGACAAGTTGCAGAGGTCCCACACCGCTGCCTCCCATCTACTGAGACTGCAATCAGTGACTTGGGTCTGAGACTGTACAGACATATCCCTCCACCCGGCACAGCCAGCAAATAACAGAACAAGTAACCCCGGGAGAATTGTTCTGTCAGAAGTCTTGCTAGACCCGGGCATGAGGCAGAAGACCCAAAGTACATACCCCAGGTGCCTAGATCTTGTGATGCCTATGGTAAGAATCTGAGTTTTGCTGCCAACTGAACCCCAGAATCTCCATAAATCCAGTCTAGATACATAAATTGTGAGAAGGAAGATTATCCGAGAGGAATATAGGATGGGGAACACAGCTCAGGAAAGTGACCAGGGGATTACAGGCTGATATCACCCAGTCCCCGCCCTACTCTGGACCAATCAGTGAGCAGTATGGGTGGAGGAATGGATTTAGTGTTAATGACCCACCTGTGCTGATCTCTGTAGGAGTGTCCTCTATAAATGTTCCCGTTATTCCATCCTCCTCCATAGACTGCTGATCATCCCTCACATACGTCTCTTCTTCTTCTGATTTCACCTCAAATTCTATATCGATTGGATCTCCACTCTAAACCAAGAAAATGAGAGAGAATATCATCTGAAAATTACATTTTAAAATATAAGCTTTAATGTTGTCATATAAAAAGAAAATCCAAGCATTGTCTCCATGTGTCCATATTCTAGATACTCCGTCCCACCAACCTTGTAATGGTGGAGGATGGTGTGACCTTCCTGTGTGGAATCCCGGGAATACAGAGGACATCTCTCTGGTGGGTTCCTGGTATTAGGTGGCTCCATCATATCCTTGTGTCCTTCTGATAACTCCTCCATCACTCCATACTCCTCATCCTCCTCTGTAAACTCTTCTTTTACAATATTATCCTTGGAGTTTTCATTCTGAAAGATATAATAACACATTCATTGTAACAAACACACTTGTATATGAATCATAACTACCAATATTTGTTCCTCATCTACCTGATGATGGTGGGGGATGGTGTGACCTTCCTGTGTGGAATCCCGGGAATACAGAGGACGGGGACATCTCTCTGGAGGGTTTCTGTAGCTGGATGAGTCCCCCATGGTGTCCTGGTACAGATCTTTGTGTTCTTCCTTCGTCACCCCATCCTCATCATCCTCCTCTTTTATCTCTTCTTTAACCTCAACTTTAGGATCTCTCAGGTTTCCACTCTGAATATATAATAAAAATGACATCAATGGTAACAATGCAGATAATGTACAGATCCTAATGATACTATCAGTGATTGTTCCTCATCTACCTGATGATGGTGGGGGATGGTGTGACCTTTCTGTGTGGAATCCCGGGAATACAGAGGACGGGGACATCTCTCTGGGGGGTTCCCATTACTGGATCCATCTGTAGGAAACACACACACTGACTGAATACATTGTTTCTATGTGTTTATCAGATGATGGGGGATCTAGGTGGAGCCTCCGTACTGCTCTCTCCTTTACAATAAAGTCTCCTCTTACCCGGTGATGTGAGGGGCGGCTGATTCTCCATCATGACGTCCTTGTGTCCTTCTAAATACTCCCACTCCTCCATGGAGAAATAGACAGTGACATCCTGACACCTTATAGGAACCTGACACACACAATGATACAGTCACCATCCAGACACATCCCTTGTCTGTTACTGGATAATGTCCCAGAATTCCCGGCACCGCTCACCTCTCCTGTCAGCAGCTCCATCATCTTCTTGGTGACTTCTAGAATCTTCTCCATGTTGTGTCTCTCGAGTTTTAGGGAGTCACATGGAGGCACTGTGATGGTCATATGATCACCTGACTTCACAAGAGGAAATCTCTGTATTGGAGAACCAATAGGAAGATCATGTTAGAATCCTCCTCACCTCTCCGGTCAGGTCTGTGTTTTATTAATAGAGAGAAGAGTGATGTCATGTGACCTCCCAGAATCCTCCTCACCTCTCCGGTCAGGTCTGTGTATTATTAATAGAGATAAGAGTGATGTCATGTGACCTCCCAGAATCCTCCTCCCCTCTCCGGTCAGGTCTGTGTTTTATTAATAGAGATAAGAGTGATGTCATGTGACCTCCCAGAATCCTCCTCACCTCTCCGGTCAGGTCTGTGTTTTATTAATAGAGATAAGAGTGATGTCATGTGACCTCCCAGAATCCTCCTCACCTCTCCGGTCAGGTCTGTGTTTTATTAATAGAGATAAGAGTGATATCATGTGACCTCCCAGAATCCTCCTCACCTCTCCGGTCAGGTCTGTGTATTATTAATAGAGATAAGAGTGATGTCATGTGACCTCCCAGAATCCTCCTCCCCTCTCCGGTCAGGTCTGTGTTTTATTAATAGAGAAAAGGGTGATGTCATGTGACCTCCCAGAATCCTCCTCACCTCTCCGGTCAGGTCTGTGTTTTATTAATAGAGATAAGAGTGATGTCATGTGACCTCCCAGAATCCTCCTCACCTCTCCGGTCAGGTCTGTGTTTTATTAATAGAGATAAGAGTGATGTCATGTGACGTCCCAGAATCCTCCTCACCTCTCCGGTCAGGTCTGTGTATTATTAATAGAGATAAGAGTGATGTCATGTGACCTCCCAGAATCCTCCTCCCCTCTCCGGTCAGGTCTGTGTTTTATTAATAGAGAAAAGGGTGATGTCATGTGACCTCCCAGAATCCTCCTCACCTCTCCGGTCAGGTCTGTGTTTTATTAATAGAGATAAGAGTGATGTCATGTGACGTCCCAGAATCCTCCTCACCTCTCCGGTCAGGTCTGTGTTTTATTAATAGAGATAAGAGTGATGTCATGTGACCTCCCAGAATCCTCCTCACCTCTCCGGTCAGGTCTGTGTTTTATTAATAGAGATAAGAGTGATGTCATGTGACCTCCCAGAATCCTCCTCACCTCTCCGGTCAGCAGGTAGATGATCTCCAGGGTGAGGTTTAGTATCTTCTCAGTCATGTGACTCTGGTCCTCCTCCATTCTCATTTGTTCCGTCGTTTGATCTATACAGGTTTCTGTCTAGACAGGTAAGGATGATAATAGATAATGAAAATATATATAAATGGGGGAATGTTCTGCCCCTGAAGGGGTTAATCTAGATTTCCACACTATATATGTGTGTATCATCATCTGCTGGAGATAAAAGACGTCACAGTGACTATGGAGGAAGAGGACGGACATGACGGGGGGGGGGTTACTGGCTGTAATAGAAAATACGGGCGGCACAGTGGTGTAGTGGGTAGCACTTTCACCTAGCAGCAAAAGGGTCGCTGGTTCGAATTCCACCACGACACCATCTGCCTGGAGTTTGCATGTTCTCCCTGTGCCTGCGTGGGTTTCCTCCGGGTACTCCGGTTTCCTCCCACCCTCTAAAGACATGCTGGTAGGTTAATCAGATCCTGCCTAAATTGGCCCTAGTATATGTATTAGTGTTATTAAACTTAGGTTGTAAGCTCTTTGAGGGTAGTGACTGATGTTAATGTACAATGTATATGTAAAGCGCTGTGTAAATTGACGGCACTATATAAGTACCTGAAATAATAATCATATCTTATTACCTCCTCTGCTGCCACATCCAGCAATGTCACCTCTCCACTTCTTCCCAACTCACCTCTCACCTGAAACTTCCTGTCTGTACCTGACATCACTTCCTGTCTTTCATAGAGACTTTCTATCTCTATGGTAGAAGTGAGATCACCACCTTGTGGAGCTCAGAGGAATTACACCCCCCCCCCCCCAGAAATGTCTCGTAGTGTGAACACGGCCTTGTGCTGTGTGTGTATGTACTGTATATCCTTATAGATGGGGTCATCTCCACTCCTACCAAGGGGGATAGAAATATATTACCGCCTAGTCCAGCCTTTCTCAGCCAGGGTTCCTCCAAAGGTTTCTAGAGGTTCCTTAAGCAATAACAACTGATATCATTGATCTGTAGGTCTTCCCACTGATGATGATATAAGGGGGTCCTTCTCCCATTGGTCACCAATGTAAGGGGCACTGCATTGACCACTGATATAAGGGGGTCTTTCTTCTATTGGTCACCAATGTAAGGGTCACTGCACTGACCACTGATATAAGGGGGTCTTTCTTCCATTGGTCACCAATGTAAGGGGCACTGATATAAGGGGGTCTTTCTTCCATTGGTCACCAATGTAAGGGGCACTGCACTGACCACTGATATAAGGGGGTCCTTCTCCTATTGATTACCAATGTAAGGGGCCACTGCACTGATGTAGCACCCTGGTGTTTAGGCAGGGTTGTTAATCAATTTAGTTTGTCAGGTAGTAATTGTCCTGGCTAATTGTTAGGATAGGGTGACCAGACATCCCCGGTTTCTGGGGACAGTCCCCGGATTGAGGACACTGTCCCCGGACCAAGTCTGTCCCCGGTTTTGTCCCCGGATTGGATTTGAACAGGGGCTGGGGAAATTTCAAAGACAGTCAGTGCAGAATAAAAAAAAAAAACTGAATTACACACCCGGCTCCGCCACTCCTACTAGCTTAGGGGGGGTGTATTTTTTCCCATTATCTGTGCCCCTTTCTGATGATCATGTGCTGGTCGGAGCGGAGGGAATATTTCTTCAGTTTTGGGTGCCCGTTCCGCTCCCGCTCGCATGTTCTTCTGCCTTGGCTTAAGTCCCGGGCAGCCGCCTGCCTGCTTATCTCCTTGCCTTCCCTGGCGGAGTGATCTTCCTCCGCACCCCACCCAGTAGTAGTCGGGGCCTGGAGAGTGAGACCTAAAGTGATTGTAAAGGATTGTTTTTTTTTTAAATAACAAACATGTTATACTTACCTCCACTGTGCAGCTTGTTTTGCTCAGAGTGGCCCCGAACACCGACTCCTGGGGTCCCACGGTGGCTCTCGCAGCTCCTCCCCGCATCAGATAACCCCCCTAGGAGAAACGCTCTCCCGGGGGGTTGCCTTTTGGGCGCGCTCCAGGAGTCATTCATTTGGCATCCATAGCTGCCGAATGTATGACTCGGCCCGGCGCCCGCGTCATAGGTTTTGACTGACAGGAGCGGGAGCCAATGGCTGCACTGCTATCAATCTAGCCAATCAAAACCTTGGAACCCGTGGAGAGAGGGACGGCGCCAAGGGAAATTCGGGGCTCAGGTAAGTAAAATGGGGGAGGGAGGGCTAGGGGGCCAGTCACTGCAAGGTGTTTTTTGCATCCAATGCATTAAGGTGAAAAAACACGAGGGTTGTGAGGCAGGCGACGGGCAGAGAGTCACTGATTGCCACCATTACTAGTAAAAAAAATAATATGTCACTGGATTTCATTTTAAAAATCTGGTCACCTTATGTTAGGAGATCTACAGATTTCCCCCTAATTCTGCAATTTCTGCACTTCTCTCAGTAGGTGGCATTGTAGCTGGTGACATTCGATAGACAAGGGCAAAGCAAGGACAGATTATGAATGTATGGGATGTCTCAGCCAATGGGTAAGGGTTTCTTTAAGCCCCTTGGCCTGCTGGGAGAGCCTATGTATTTGGGTGGAGTCAGGTGATTGGGGTTCTGTGCCACCTGGACGGCTGTCTAGGTGGACATGTGTTATGTCGCCCCAGGTTGCCAGGCCAGAATTCTCAGGCCTATCCTGGGGACACCTGGTTGCTGGGATGCGTGAGGCCTATCCAGGAGCAGGAGAAGCAGCGTAGGGTTGGGACTGCAAGATTGGAGTCCAACCGAGTTGAGAAGGTTCAGCCGGACGGAGAACCAGTTGTGGTCGGAGGTAGAGGGGAAGCTGTCGCCACTAAAGGGACCATCCACCTTGTTACCGGAGACTACAGTGAGTAAGCTGAAGCAAGTACCTGAGCAGTCTTCTCACTAAACGGGGACAATGAAAAAGTGGGAAAGCTTCAGCAGGTGCCAAGCCAGGGGCCCAGCAGGATAGCGTGGGTGACGCTTGAGGAGTATAGCTTGAGGATAGCTGTTGAATAACTCAAGGGATGCAGTGATGACTGGGATCTGGAGGTCTAGTGAGAGACTGGGAGCTCAGTGAGTGAAGATCTACTGTGGGACACTGTGAGATAAGTAAAAGAACTGTTCTGTGTTACCAAGAGTTATGTAGAACTTCCGTTAGTGACTGTAACAAGATTTGTTACCATAGGAGACAGCGGTCCTACCTATACAGAAGTGGTATCTGGCTGGAGTCCTTCCACTATATATCTGTCTACCTATAGAAGTCTCAGAGTCTGCCAATTACCATTGCATCTACTCAAGGGTGTCCTGGCCCTAACCCTCTCTCCCCCAGTTCTGTTAAGAGACAATAAATCTTTTGTTTGCATTCAAAAAGTGACTGGCGCCCATCATTCTTCTTGCATCACACCCACCATGTCTGGTAACCCACTTTACAAGGAGGGATGCCAGCTCTCCCTAACCCTTGAGGCCACCATTAGGCCTTTGGGGCCCCGGGACCTTGCTATACTGATATTAGGGGGTCCTTCTCTATTGGTGTCCAATGTAAGGGACAACTACACTGACCACTAGGATTTCCTAAAAGTTCTAGCAAAACTAAAGATATTCATCTGAGATGAAAGTATTACAATCATCACTGAAAAATGACAGCTTGATGCTCAGTCTAGTTGTTAAAGGTCAAAGGGGCTGTAAAGGTTTGTTTTTTATTTTCTAAATAGGTTCCTTTAAGCTAGTGCATTGTTGGTTCACTTACCTTTCCTTCTATTTCCCTTCTAAATGTTTTTTTCTTTGTCTGTGTAGCGCCCTCCCCAATATTTGGGGGCGCTGTGTATATATTTAGGGGTAATCTGAGCTAGTAGTTGGGCTCAGATCAATTGATTATTCATTATTGCTTCTGCTCTGGGTGTGATGCTGCCTGGCAGTAGTGTTCCCTGTTGCCTGTAGGTGGCACTGTCACCGCCGGCATAGGTTGAACCACAGGGGGTATCACAGCACCTTGGGAGTCCTCTCTCGGCAGCCGTGCAGTGGGCGTGGTCTACCCGCTGTGCATGCTGGGAGAGGGTACATGAGTGGCAGACGCCGTTGGGGTTCGTTCGTTCCTGGGGACCCATTGGACCTGTGTGTGCGCCTCGTGGCCCGTATGGCACGGGGTGCGTGTGTTCTGGTCCCGGGCACCTTCAGCCCGAGGCCACATTGCTGCTTGTAGGCCCAGCTCTGCTGACTGAGGCCTATGTTTCAAGAAAAGGATCCCAAGCTACCCACCTACGGGAAGCCCACTGTTAGGAAAGGAGACCAGGGGAGGATCAGTCCCATAGGAGACTAGCGACGGTACGGCTGTCTCGGGAAGAGGCCCGGAAACTCGCCTAAAGAGGGGTCAAAAATCAGAAGCCTGCAATACGTCAATCTGGCCTAACGGTTCTCTTCATTATTGTCTGGCTGGGAGGATCGGGACTTTAATCCTGTGGCAGGGGATTTCCTGATCGTATCCATAATACAAAAAAGGAAAGATTGATTTGTGCTGCATTCCGGCTGCTAGGACCACTAAACGGGACTATCCGGGTGAGCAATACCCACTCAGGCTTGAGTGGTGAGGAGTGCTATTTTAGTGTTGCGTGCCTGAACCTTCCCCTGTGTGTTATTTTTCTCTCGTGTCCTACTCTTCCTCTAAAGTTTCCTCAGCAAAGAGAAAAATAAAGCCTAACTGTTTGGGTTTTACATTGTGTGGACATTGGCCTTTCTGAACATTCTTCTCACACCCTGACAACGGAAGCCACAGAGATAATTCGCAGACCCAAAACAAAACCAGCCGGCCGATCTCAGAGAGGGGGGGGGGGGGTATCGCTACATCTGAATATCTCACTTTCTGTTCCTCCTCATGAAGCTTGCCCCTGTCTCGTCACATACGGCTCCCCATCACAGATTGCTCCGGAAGTGACGTTCCATCGCCGCCATCTTGCTACACCCCACACTCCTGCACAGTAATGATAGAGTGAGAAGGGGGCAAGCGGACATCTTGTTACACCCACCGGAGTTTTATTTTCAACACAAAACGGAGCTTATATGCTTAAATACAGTATTTGTAAATCCCACGGACTGTTTACATGTTAAATGTGTGTAGCGGCCTCACTCCCTCCTCTTGTGAATCGGTTATCCGATAGCTCTCTTCTAGGGGTATCTTGTCTGTGAGAGTGAGATGCGCTACGGCCCATGTCCTCCCCATTGCGGCAGGTGAGGTGAAGGCCAGTACCAAGTATTCTTCTCGGGCCTGTGTGTTTCTATTCACAACCAAGTCTTGCTGTGCTGACACTTCCCTTCACTCCCATTAACTAGAGTTCCACATACCGATAAGGATCCAACACTTGATTTATTGTAGCACACACAATTAAAACAGTTCTTTGTCAGCCGATAGGTTGAGATCCATAAACAGTTCAATACGGTGGGGTGAGCAGGTCGAGGCACTGTCCTAATGATAAACTAAACCACTGTGGCTTCACCAGCGGTTGCTATAGCCATTGGCTAGAGAGAGAAACTTGAAACTTGTGAGTCTCTACCAGCGACTCTGAAGAACATGAATTGGAGTACCTTCGCTGCGTTGTGGCCCCTGTCAGGGGGAAGATGTCCATCCAAGGGAGTTACCAGAGGCCCCTTCGTCACCGGGTTGATGCTGCTCCGGACTCTTCAGACGGGTAACCTCTCCGGCCTCCTCACCTCAGACACGGGCCCCATCCACCTCAGGGTCCCTCGGACTCACCCGCCCTTGCGGAGCCCAGTCGAAGTCACTGGGCCCCAGGCTCCGGCAGTAGTACCTCACCCCAGGCTTAAGGTGCCTGGGATGGACGCCAACTCCGCTCCGCCCCAGGCCTAGGGCGCCTGGGCTGGAACTCCGGACCGCCCGCACCCAGGCCTAAGGTGCCTGGGCGCGCGCTCGACAAGACCTCGTGGCGAGGGCGTCTCTCCCCTTTATCCCCTCCCGTGACGCCACAGCAGGTTCTCCGCCCCCGCTATACCACCGCCGGAACGGGACAAAAAGGACAGCACTGCGGCACTGATTCTACCCTGACCCGTGGTAACACCGCCACCCACAGGCCAAGGAGAATAGTACACCACCAAGTCCTCCACGATTTAAATGGTCTAAATCCTCTTATGATTTATACACACCTGGGTCATACTACCATCCAGGTGTATCCCCCTAAATTTAAACCCCCGCTACATGTGAAAATCAGAGGTGTTCTGTCACATTAGCAACCATGTAAGGTCAGCAGGTTTGCTGCTGCTTTTAAAATTTTACATCTAAACAGTCCGTCGGATTTACAAATACTGGATTTAAGCAGATAAGCTCCGTTTTGTGTTGAAAATAACTGTGAAATCTAAAACTCCGGTGGGTGTAACAAGATGTCCGCTTGCCCCCTTCTCACTCTATCATTCCTGTGCAGGAGGGTGGGGTGTAGCAAGATGGCGGCGACGGAACGTCACTTCCAGAGCAATCTGCGATGGGGAGCCGAATGTGATGAGACACCCCCAACATCCCCTGCGGGGAGACGCTCTGTACGTTCACAAGCACGGGAGGCTCCCCGCAGGATTGTAGTCCCAATGGAGGAGGACGAGCACGCTGACTAACCCCCAGCCAGAACGGCTCGGATGATGGGGGCAAGCTTCATGGAGGAGGAACAGGAAGTGAGATATTCAGACAAATAAAAAAAAACATTTAGAAGGAAAATAGAAGGAAAAGGTAAGTGAACCAACAATGCACTAGCTTAAAGGAAGCTATTTAGAAAATAAAAAACAAACCTTTACAACCCCTTTTTTTCCGAAAACCCAGCCCCTCTATGTACCAATATACAATT
This sequence comes from Rana muscosa, assembly GCA_029206835.1. Taxonomy (NCBI): domain Eukaryota; kingdom Metazoa; phylum Chordata; class Amphibia; order Anura; family Ranidae; genus Rana; species Rana muscosa. Next base: position 417,724,377 of record CM055123.1, on the reverse strand, counting down.
AATGTTGCAAAACAATATACGTTATCTTTGATTCTAAAAACAAGGACTGACCTCATCTATGGCTATATTTCTCAGATCACTTCAGAGACTTCCTTGTATACAGACAGGACAGACAAACCAGTATTGCCGCGTACACACGACCATTTTTCTCGTCGGGAAAAATTTAATTTTTTCTCTTTGACGAGAGTGTGTGGGGCTTTTGGTCATTTTTCCAGACGAGAAAAACGGCATTAATCACGACGAGAAAAATTAGAACATGCTGTAATTTTTCTCGTCGTGATTCACTGCATTTTTTTCCGCGCAGTTTTCCCATAGGGAAACACTGCCGGGGAGCCCACACACGGTCGTTTTTCTCGTCCAAGAGAAAAAATGACGGGAATAACGGCCGTGTGTAGGGAAACAAGCCGTTCCTCGTTTTTCCTCGACGGTGAAAATCGATCGTGTGTACGCGGCATAAGACCCAGGAAGGCATTTACCAGCTGACCTCATTAGCACACCTTCACCCATCAACTAAGTTTTCACAGCACCCCCGGCATTCCTCCACGTTTGCGTTTGTCTGGCTTCCCCAGCGTCCCTTCAGATGGGCTCAGGGCGCATGCTAAACTCCCCGGGACAACATGCAGCCCACGGGAGACCCCTGATGTTGTGCAAGAGCCTGCCTGATTGGATACAGAGTGATTGGATTGATGGTGCGTCTTCCTATAATAGAGGAAGGGTAAAGCCCCGTACACACGGTCGGACTTTTGCCCAACAAACTTCGTTTTGAGCAAGTTAGACCAACAATGTGACTGTGTGTACGCTCCATCGGACAAACTTTTTTTGCTTTTTTCTTGTTTTCATCGGACAAAAGTTGGGTCTGCAAACGGACAAACTTTTGCCCAACAAAAGTCCGATGGAGCAAAGTCCGACCGTGTGTACAGAAAACCATCGGACTTTTGTCCGATGGACAAAACAACTAATGTTAAAATCAACCAACAATAGCAGAAGTTGACCAAAGGGTGGCGGTAAAGAGCAGAAAAACCACGTGATGTTGCAAAAAGTTTTGGGAAAGTTTGCAGAAAAGTCAGAGCATGTGTATGCTATGGGTGTTCCCGACCAACTCCGTTCGGACAAAAAAACACACGGAAATGTCTGATGGAGGTCCGACCGTGTGTACCGGGCTTCAGGGTCAATCTAAATGTAGCAGTACCCCCGTAGGGGCTGCTGGTAGTTGTGGTCTGCGTCTCCCCCTGCACAGCCAGGCACACAAATGTTAAGACACTCAGTAGTCAAAAAGCAGTCCTTGTACTTTGTTTTTATGTTTTATTGAGGGGATTGTAACTTGGATGGGGATGTGGTAGATAGAGGATGCCCAGTTGATGGTAAAAGCAATATAGGGACTGAAAACTATATACACCTCCGGTATATACAACTTCTTAAGTACAAACTTGCTTGCAGAATATCACTCCCAGGACCAGCTAGAACTTATATGGGGACCTGGTGTGGGGGAAATTTGTAGTCCTAGTGCTAGTCGTTCCACGTGGCTACTGATCCCAGAACCACCTCCTCAGGCCCTGCCAGCTCTCTTGGCTTCAGCTGCCTCTCTCCACTGCCCGCGCTACCACAGTCCTCTCCACTGGCTCTGCATCCATCCTCCTCACTGTGTCACTCACCAGCCCTCTTGGCTGCAACTTGTTCCTACTGGAGACTTGCAGTATTCTCTTTCTTTCCTCTCCTTGCTCCTGTGCCACTTGTCCAGGACACCTCCATTTGTCTTAAAAGGGTCCTGTCTGCACCCAAGCCCAGGCCCCCCCCCCCCCGACTGGGGAGCTCCCTCCAAATCCACAGACAGCCTAACACTCCATCTCCAGCTTCCACACGAACTCTCCTCCCCAGCTGGGCTGACCCAGCCTATTTGAGAAGGCCTGCCCCCTGCCAATCCAAGTTGGGGATTGATCAGAGCCCCTCAGAATATTTATCGCAGGCCATTGAAGTCAACCAACTGCCCCATGTGTGTCACTGGAAAATCGAGCCACGAAATGTGTGCTCCCACTACTTTAGATGTGAATGGGGCCTGAAAGTGGAATTGGTGCATTTACACAAGAACAATGAGGCTCCATCCATTCACAGAAAATGTTGGCTTCGCCACGCATTTCAGAAACGCTGCAAATGCCCCCCCCCCCGTGTCCTGTGTGGATGGGCCCCCCCATGTCCTGTGTGGATGGGCCCCCCCCCCCCGTGTCCTGTGTGGATGGGCCCCCCCGTGTCCTGTGTGGATGGGCCCCCGTGTCCTGTGTGGATGGGCCCCCGTGTCCTGTGTATATTGCCCCCCGTCCTGTGTGTAGATGGGTCCTCCGTGTCCTGTGTGGATGGGCCCCCCGTGTCCTGTGTGGATGGCCCCCCGTGTCCTGTGTGGTGGATGCCTCCTGTCTTGTGTGTATGGGCCCCCCTGTGTCCTGTGTGGTGGATGCCCCCTGTCCTGTGTGTATGGGCCCCCCGTGTCCTGTGTGGATGGGTCCCCCCCCGTGTCCAGTATAGATGGGTCCCCCCCTGTCCTGTGTGGATGGGCCCCCACGTTTCCTGTGTGGGTGCCCCCCGTGTCCTGTGTGGATAGGTCCCCCCTGTCCTGTGTGGATGGGCCCCCACGTGTCCTGTGTGGGTGCCCCCGTGTCCTGTGTGGATAGGTCCCCCCTGTCCTGTGTGGATGGCCCCCCATGTGTACTGTGTGGGTGCCCCTCCATGTCCTGTGTGGACGGGGCCCCCCGTGTCCTGTGTGGATGGTAGGGGTGCAACGGATCAAAAAACTCACGGTTCGGATCGTTCCTCGAATCAGAGTCACGGATCGGATCATTTTTCGGATCAGCAAAAAAAAAAAAGGGGGAGGACGGAACACTGGGAAGTCAGGGAAGGCAGGGGAGCTCACCTACGCATACATACCTAGGCATACATATATCAATATCAATCACTCTTGGGTGCCCCTTTAAGAGAGTGTATCCTCTCACAATATCCTCTCACCATATGTAGCCAGTTATAACAGTGTCCATGTATGTATACAGGCTTGCCCTGCCATTTCATTGTACTTTTAGGCAATTTACAGTCCTTTTACACTTCAAGCTAATTCCATTAGTGCCACTAGGGGGAGCAAAAGCAAAAGCAAGTCCTGGACAAGTGGAAGACAAAGTTATACTTATGTCATGTACTGTGACTATGACTCACCCCTGAGCCCTCTGATGTGTCTGGCACAATCGACTTGGTCCTGGGTTGCTGTATTGTAAGGAAACACCGCGCTGCTTAGGTGAGGGGAGGGGGTGAGGTGAGGGTGCCTTCTCTCAGTCTGTAATTTTGCAATTGGAGGTTGGACGATCAGTGTATTGCTCTCACTACAGGCGGGTCCCTCCGTGCTCCACCTGCTTGGGCGAGCTATGCAGGCTGTGACAGTGGTGTGCCGCTCGGGGGGGGATGCGCTCTCGTTGGTATTGTGGCTCCTGGCTGTCACTCCTTCCCCCTTCAACAGGGGGGGTTCCGGGGAAGTACTGGGCTACGCTGCTGCGCTGTTCCACAGTGAGCTCTCGGGACGCCTTGAGGGGGACTAGCTGGAAGCAGGCCGAGGGAGAGGAGGAATCATCTCCTGGGGGAGCATGCAGGCAGCGGAGCTCACACTACCTCCTGCGGATCCGAGGGATCACGTGTGTGCCGATCCGTAGATGTTGATCCGTACGGATCATGGATCAATGATGATCCGTTGCACCACTACTGGATGGACCCCCCTGTGTCCTGTGTGGATGTGTCTTTTATTTCTTCATTTTCTCATGGATTGGGATGTACAATACATCCTTACTGGTGATGAGAGAACACTGGGCGGGAACCTACAATCAGCTCCTCCCATCCTGTATACTCCCACTGGCTACACAGGAACAATGTCCCTCCCTGGAAGTGATGTCACTAGCTTTCAGTGACCACACCCACTGGCTGATATTAGACTCGGAAGGAAGGAGAATTGAAGTCATGTGACGGCACTGGATACCGCAAAATAAAGGAAGAAAAACTGGAATTTTTATAATTTTGAGATATAAAGCTGAACTTCGCTCACATTAATGATTGCGGGGGGGGGGGGAATTTAAGTGTTAAGGCTAGTACACACGGCCGAGAATCTCGTTGCAAAAAAAACGTTGATTTTCTCGACGGGTTTCTTGTCAAGCTTTCCTTACATACACACTGTCAATCCAAAATCTCGTCCGTTGTAAATCGCGGTCACGTACAACACGTACGACGGCAGTATAAAGGGGAAGTTCTATTCCAATGGCGCCACCCCTTGAGCTGCTTTTGCTGATCTTGTGTTACCGCGTGTTAGTAAAAATTTGGGGAGAGACGATTCGCGCTTTTCAGTCTTCGTGCTTTCAGTTCCTTACAGCGTGACGAATGTGCGATCTCCATTACGAACGCTAGTTTTACCAGAAGGTGCGCTCCCGTCTCATACTTGATTCTGACCATGCGCGGTTTTTGAAGATTCGGAAAAGCCTACACACGAACGGTTTTCTCGTGCAAATACAGTCTGACGAGAAAACAGACTCCCGACGAGAAAAGAAAAAGCAGGTCTTCTTTTTTTCTCGTCGAGATTCTGGGCAGTTTTCTTGACGAGAAACCTGAAAGCCTCGTACACACGGCCGGTTTTCTCGGCAAAAAAACTCTGCCGACAGTTTTCTTGTCGTTTCTTGCCGAGAAAACCAGTCGAGGCTTCAGGGTGGACTTCCACTTTAAGTGAAAAATAAAGAGGAAAACCTTCCTGTTACCCCCCCCAAACACTACCGCCCAAACTTTTGAGTCCCCACCTACATGAACAACATGTCACGGACTCCTACATATGAAATGTTGATTGCGCTAATAGCCAAATTCAGTATTTTGGTTTTGAATCAGTGGTTGGTTTAAATAACTTATGTTCTTCGATGTCTACTGTACTCATAAGTGGATGTGTATAATATCTCCGGGATTTGTAGGAAACCATGCCTGATGACGGGAACCAAGGGATCAATGTACAGAAGATTTGTTGGGCGAGTGTGACAAGCTTTAGCCCAGATGTGATCAATTCTGTCCATATTGTAACTAACAGAGTGATTTCCTATGATTGTCAGCTCCATCTAGTGGTCATAATGACGTATTTTTCCTGAAATTCCTCCATCTGTAAAAATATTGTGATACAGACTTATGGACACTAGAGGGAGGCAATGATCATAGGAAATCACTGAGTTACATAAAATATGGACAATATTCGTCACGGCTGGGCAAACCTGTGCCACATTCCATCAACTATTTGTTTTCTTATTCATAGTAGACCTCTAAGTCTCCATACCACAAAATGTACTCAGCCAATGAGAGGTAATGACTCAATTTTTATTTTAAAAGGCCTAGAGGACCGCCTTGTAAGTGGTGGGGTTAACGCGTTTCGTCTTGGAATACGACTTGGGAAAATAGACCTCTAAATCGCCATACCACAAAATGTACTCAGCCAATGAAAGGTAATAACTTTTTTATTTTTCTCCTGCTGTCAATGGCCAACACGGTACAACACTTCATCCATGTCTTTGGTGATCTCTGATCTCCTTATGAACTGTTTCTTACATGATGAAGATCAGCCATGGAGTATATCTGAGGTGTATATCAGGGTGTGCTTCTTCCCCACATGTCCAGCAACATTCATATACAAGACATTTCCCACACTCACTAATACACCTCGAGGGTTGTGTGGGACCCCTGATGTACAGGAAGACAGGACTTCAGTGAGGAACATTTCCCTCACTCAGGAAAGTGGCTTCTCCTTCGTGTGAGATCTCTGATGTATATAAAGATGGGTTTTCTGTGAGAAACATTTCCCACACACAGGACAGGAATACGGCTTCTCCCCTGTGTGCAATCTCTGATGTCTGCAAAGACTGGACCTAAATGAAAAATATTTCCCGCACTCAGAGCAGGAATACGGTTTCTCTCCCGTGTGAGATCTCTGATGACTAAAAAGATTGGTCTTCCATGAAAAACATTTCCCACACACAGAACAGGAAAATGGCTTCTCCTCCGTGTGAGACCTCTGATGTGAGATAAGGGCTGATTTTATTACGAAACATTTCCCGCACTCAGAGCAGGAATACGGTTTCTCTCCCGTGTGAGATCTCTGATGTATAAAAAGATAGGCCTTCGATGAAAAACATTTCCCGCACTCAGAACAGGAAAATGGCTTCTCCCCCGTGTGAGACATTTGATGTGTGACAAGATATAATTTTTGTAAAAAACATTTCCCGCACTCAGAACAAGAATAAAGCTTTTTTTCTGTGTGAGATTTCTGATGTTGGTAAAAATGGGATTTCTTTAAAAAACATTTCCCACACTCAGGACAAGAAAATGGCTTTTCTTCTGTGTGAGATCTCTGATGTTGGGAAAGATTGGCTTTCCTTAAAAAATGTTTCCCGCACTCAGGACAGGAATGCCGCTCCTCAACTGTGTGAGATCTTTTATGCTCATCAAGATTGAATTTAAAATAGAAACACTTTCCGCACTCAGTACAAGAAAATCTCTTATCTGTTGGAAGAACGGCACCGTCCCTCACAGTCTGAGGTTCCTCAGGATAAGAGGAATACGATGGTCCGGCACCGTCCCGCACAGTCTGAGGTTCCTCAGGATAAGAGGAATACGATGGTCCGGCACCGTCCCGCACAGTCTGAGGTTCCTCAGGATAAGAGGAATACGATGGTCCGGCACCGTCCCGCACAGTCTGAGGTTCCTCAGGATAAGAGGAATACGATGGTGCGGCACCGTCCCGCACAGTCTGAGGTTCCTCAGGATAAGAGGAATACGATGGTCCGGCACCATCCCGCACAGTCTGGGGTTCCTCGGGATAAGAGGAATACGATGGTCCGGCACCGTCCCGCACAGTCTGAGGTTCCTCAGGATAAGAGGAATACGATGGTCCGGCACCGTCCCGCACAGTCTGAGGTTCCTCAGGATAAGAGGAATACGATGGTCCGGCACCGTCCCGCACAGTCTGAGGTTCCTCAGGATAAGAGGAATACGATGGTGTGGCACCGTCCCGCACAGTCTGAGGTTCCTCAGGATAAGAGGAATACGATGGTCCGGCACCGTCCCGCACAGTCTGAGGTTCCTCAGGATAAGAGGAATACAATGGTCCGGCACCGTCCCACACAGTCTGAGGTTCCTCAGGATAAGAGGAATACGATGGTCCGGCACCGTCCCGCACAGTCTGAGGTTCCTCAGGATAAGAGGAATACGATGGTCCGGCACCGTCCCGCACAGTCTGAGGTTCCTCAGGATAAGAGGAATACGATGTTCCGGCACCGTCCCGCACAGTCTGAGGTTCCTCAGGATAAGAGGAATACGATGGTGTGGCACCATCCCGCACAGTCTGAGGTTCCTCAGGATAAGAGGAATACGATGGTCCGGCACCGTCCCGCACAGTCTGAGGTTCCTCAGGATAAGAGGAATACGATGGTCCGGCACCGTCCCGCACAGTCTGAGGTTCCTCAGGATAAGAGGAATACGATGGTCCGGCACCGTCCCGCACAGTCTGAGGTTCCTCGGGATAAGAGGAATACGATGGTCCGGCGCGGTCCCTCACAGTCTGAGGTTCCTCAGGATAAGAGGAATACGATGGTCCGGCACCGTCCCGCACAGTCTGAGGTTCCTCAGGATAAGAGGAATACGATGGTCCGGCACCGTCCCGCACAGTCTGAGGTTCCTCGGGATAAGAGGAATACGATGGTCCGGCACCGTCCCGCACAGTCTGAGGTTCCTCAGGATAAGAGGAATACGATGGTCCGGCACCGTCCCGCACAGTCTGAGGTTCCTCAGGATAAGAGGAATACGATGGTCCGGCACCGTCCCGCACAGTCTGAGGTTCCTCGGGATAAGAGGAATACGATGGTCCGGCACCGTCCCTCACAGTCTGAGGTTCCTCGGGATAAGAGGAATACGATGGTCCGGCACCGTCCCGCACAGTCTGAGGTTCCTCGGGATAAGAGGAATACGATGGTCCGGCACCGTCCCGCACAGTCTGAGGTTCCTCAGGATAAGAGGAATACGATGGTCCGGCACCGTCCCGCACAGTCTGAGGTTCCTCGGGATAAGAGGAATACGATGGTCCGGCACCGTCCCGCACAGTCTGAGGTTCCTCAGGATAAGAGGAATACGATGGTCCGGCACCGTCCCGCACAGTCTGAGGTTCCTCGGGATAAGAGGAATACGATGGTCCGGCACCGTCCCGCACAGTCTGAGGTTCCTCAGGATAAGAGGAATACGATGGTCCGGCACCGTCCCGCACAGTCTGAGGTTCCTCGGGATAAGAGGAATACGATGGTCCGGCACCGTCCCGCACAGTCTGAGGTTCCTCGGGATAAGAGGAATACGATGGTCCGGCACCGTCCCGCACAGTCTGAGGTTCCTCAGGATAAGAGGAATACGATGGTCCGGCACCGTCCCGCACAGTCTGAGGTTCCTCAGGATAAGAGGAATACGATGGTCCGGCACCGTCCCGCACAGTCTGAGGTTCCTCAGGATAAGAGGAATACGATGGTCCATCTACACTGTGGGGTGCCGGATGGACATTGGAGGTAGTCGGGATTTCTCCTGGACTATACTGTGTGATGTCCTCATCTTCTACTTTACAGTCTGGAGACAAAGTGAGACAATCCTCTGAGGTTTTCCTCATCTCCCGTCCATCTACTAAAATAGAAATACAAAGATTATTACTAGACATGAGCTGATTGGTTCCCCTAAACCAGGACTCCGCCCACATCAGGCAGCTTTGTCTCTGAGGATCTTACAATTCCCCCCTCAAGGTAACTAGTAAATGGGTCCTCTGATCTCCTACCAGATCATTTCTTTATTCATGGACCTTAGTCAGGAGTGAGGAAACTACGAGAACTGTCTCTTATAGGAGTGACAGTGATGAGGGGATTATAGGACGAGTGTCCCCACCCCCTCTATCACTCATTGCCATCTTCCCAACACAAGAAGTCCTTATTTAGTCATGAATAACAGCGGGGCTGAGCCCCACCAAAGGTCAGAGAGTGAGGATGGGGGGAGAACAACCCAGATGAAGACTGGACTGATCCTGAAGACCATATATACCTCTGAGGAAGTCGAATCAGGATGCAACGCATCAGATGGGTGTAGTTTAAGGACTGTTCACAAGTGTGCATGTCTTTTCTTCACTTTTTTTTGTGTTTGTGTGCAACAGTTTGTGCATTGTGTAGATATAATCTATTTATTATTTGAGCATAAGAGAGCATGTATATTATATCATTATATTTTGTCTCTCCAATGTATTATTTCTGCACTTTAATGAGAGAGACACTTTTATAGTCTGTTTCCAGTATTTGCTTTAAGGTTTGTTCACATTTTTTAGAATGTACAACATAGGAGTATATAGTGTAAGGATCAGGATTCATAATATTGGTGGCTGAAATGTTTACCGGAGACAAGTTGCAGAGGTCCCACACCGCTGCCTCCCATCTCCTGAGACTGCACTCAGTGACTTGGGTCTGAGACTATACAGACATATCCCTCCACCCGGCACAGCCAGCAAATAACAGAGCAAGTAACCCGGGAGAATTGTTCTGTCAGAGATCTCACTAGACCCGGGCATGGGGCAGAAGACCCAAGGTACATACCCCAGGGGTCTAGGTCAAGCAAACCCTATGGTGAAAATCAACATTTTGCCACCAGCTGAACCCCAGAATCTCCATAAATCCAGTCTAGATACATAAATTGTGTCTGCAGCACAGAGAAGGGAGATTATCCGAGAGAAATACAGAAATACAGGACGGGGAACACAGCTCAGGAAAGTGACCAGGGGATTACAGGCTGATATCACCCAGTCCCCGCCCTACTCTGGACCAATCAGTGAGCAGTATGGGTGGAGGAATGGATTTAGTGTTAATGACCCACCTGTGCTGATCTCTGTAGGAGTGTCCTCCTCTATAAATGTCCCTGTTATTCCATCCTCCTCCATAGACTGCTGATCATCCCTCACATACCTCTCTTCTTCTTCTGATTTCACCTCAAATTCTATATCGATTGGATCTCCACTCTAAACCAAGAAAATGAGAGAGAATATCATCTGTAAGATATAAGCTTTAATATTAAAAAATCACTTAAAAAAATTCAAACGTTGTTTTTAGATACTGTATCTTGTTCTAGATGTTCTAGATACTCCATCCCACCAACCTTGTAACAGTGGGGGATGGTGTGACCTTCCTGTGTGGAATCCCGGGAATACAGAGGACGGGGACATCTCTCTGGTGGGTTCCTGGTATTAGGTGGCTCCATCATATCCTTGTGTTCTTCTGAAAACTTCTCCATCACTCCATACTCCTCATCCTCCTCTTTATACTCTTCTTTAACAACATTATAATCCTCAAGGTTTCCTCTCTGAATATATAAAAAAAACATTCATTGGAACAAACATGATTGTGTATAAATCATAACCACCAATAATTGTTCCTCATCTACCTGATGATGGTGGGGGATGGTGTGACCTTCCTGTGTGGAATCCCGGGAATACAGAGGACGGGGACATCTCTCTGGTGGGTTTCTGTAGCTGGATGACTCCTCCATGGTGTCCTGGTACAGATCTTTGTGTTCTTCCTCCATCACCCCATCCTCATCATCCTCCTCTTTTATCTCTTCTTTAACCTCAACTTTAGGATCTCTCAGGTTTCCACTCAGAATATATAATAAAAATGACATCAATGGTAACAATGCAGATAATGTACAGATCCTAATGATACTATCAGTGATTGTTCCTCATCTACCTGATGATGGTGGGGGATGGTGTGACCTTCCTGTGTGGAATCCCGGGAATACAGAGGACGGGGACATCTCTCTGGTGGGTTCCCATTACTGGACCCATCTGTAGGAAACACACACACTGACTGAATACATTGTTTCTATGTGTTTATCAGATGATGGGGGATCTAGGTGGATCCTCCGTACTGCTCTCTCCTTTACAATAATGTGCACCACCCTACAGTTTGGGCCCCACTGTTAGCTGGGAATACAGAGGACGGGGACATCTCTCTGGTGGGTTCCCATTACTGGATCCATCTGTAGGAAACACACACACTGACTGAATACATTGTTTCTATGTGTTTATCAGATGATGGGGGATCTAGGTGGAGCCTCCGTACTGCTCTCTCCTTTACAATAAAGTCTCCTCTTACCCGGTGATGTGAGGGGTGGCTGATTGTCCATCATGACGTCCTTGTAGAGATCCTTGTGTCCTTCTAAATACTCCCACTCCTCCATGGAGAAATAGACAGTGACATCCCGACACCTTATAGGAACCTGACACACACAATGATACAGTCACCATCCAGACACATCCCTTGTCTGTTACTGGATAATGTCCCAGAATTCCCGGCACCTCTCACCTCTCCTGTCAGCAGCTCCATCATCTTCTGGGTGACTTCTAGAATCTTCTCCATGTTGTGTCTCTCAGGTTTTAGGGAGTCACATAGAGGCACTGTGATGGTCATATGATCACCTGACTTCACAAGAGGAAATCTCTGTATTGGAGAACCAATAGGAAGATCATGTTAGATTCCCAGAATCCTCCTCACCTCTCCGGTCAGGTCTGTGTTTTATTAATAGAGATAAGAGTGATGTCATGTGACCTCCCAGAATCCTCCTCACCTCTCCGGTCAGGTCTGTGTTTTATTAATAGAGATAAGAGTGATGTCATGTGACCTCCCAGAATCCTCCTCACCTCTCCGGTCAGGTCTGTGTTTTATTAATAGAGATAAGAGTGATGTCATGTGACCTCCCAGAATCCTCCTCACCTCTCCGGTCAGGTCTGTGTTTTATTAATAGAGATAAGAGTGATGTCATGTGACCTCCCAGAATCCTCCTCACCTCTCCGGTCAGGTCTGTGTTTTATTAATAGAGATAAGAGTGATGTCATGTGACCTCCCAGAATCCTCCTCACCTCTCCGGTCAGGTCTGTGTATTATTAATAGAGATAAGAGTGATGTCATGTGACCTCCCAGAATCCTCCTCACCTCTCCGGTCAGGTCTGTGTATTATTAATAGAGATAAGAGTGATGTCATGTGACCTCCCAGAATCCTCCTCACCTCTCCGGTCAGGTCTGTGTTTTATTAATAGAGATAAGAGTGATGTCATGTGACCTCCCAGAATCCTCCTCACCTCTCCGGTCAGGTCTGTGTATTATTAATAGAGATAAGAGTGATGTCATGTGACCTCCCAGAATCCTCCTCACCTCTCCGGTCAGGTCTGTGTATTATTAATAGAGATAAGAGTGATGTCATGTGACCTCCCAGAATCCTCCTCACCTCTCCGGTCAGGTCTGTGTTTTATTAATAGAGATAAGAGTGATGTCATGTGACCTCCCAGAATCCTCCTCACCTCTCTGGTCAGCAGGTAGATGATCTCCAGGGTGAGGTTTAGTATCTTCTCAGTCATGTGACTCCGGTCCTCCTCCATCCTGATTCGCGCCGTCATTTGATCTATACAGGTTTCTGTCTAGACAGGTAAGGATGATAATTGATAATGAAAATATATATAAGTGGGGGAATGTTCTACCCCTGAAGGGGTAAATAGGTAAAACTAGGTTTCCACACTATATATGTGTGTATCATCATCTGCTGGAGATAAAAGACGTCCCAGTGACTATGGAGGAAGAGGACGGACATGACGGGGGGGTTACTGAGTGTAAATAGAAAATAAGATCTTATTACCTCCTCTGCTACAACTTCCAGCAATGTCTCCTGTCTACTTCCTGCTGACTAACCTCTCACCCGGAACTTCCTGTCTGGCACTGACATCACTTCCTGTCTTCCATAGAGACTTGCTGTCTCTATGGTAAAAATGAGATCACCACTTTGTGGAGGTAAGAGGAATTATACTCCCAAGAAACATCTTGTAGTGTGAACACGGCCTTGTGCTGTGTGTGTATGTACTGTATATCCTTATAGATGGGACATCTCCACTCCCACCAAGGGGGAGAGAAATATATTACTGTCTAGTCCAGCCTTTCTCAGCCAGGGTTCCTCCAAAGGTTTCTAGGGGTTCCATGAGCAATGAACAATTTCTGTCTCTCAGTAACAACTGACATCAATGATCAGTAAGGGGTTCAGCATACCTCCCAACTTTGTAAATGTCCACTGCGGGACATTATTCAACACATTTTCCCCCTCAGATCAAAGTTGTTGAGCGGGGGTGGGTGGGGGGGTGCCGCGGGACAGAGTTTTTTTTTTTACGGCAGACTACTGCTGCTAGTTGGTTGAGCGGGGGGGGGGGGGGGGGTGGGGGGGTGCCGCGGGACAAAGACATTATTTTTTTTTTTTTTTATAAACAACTCCTGCTTCTTGTTGAGGGGGGGGGGGGGGCGCATGTGTAAGTCAGACGGGTGTCTACTTACATTTGTCAGCAGGGGGATGGGTTGGTTGCAGCCGCCGGAGACCTGCCATCCATCATTCTCCCCCCCCAGGACCTCCTCCTCCTCACATCGTTGTGCGGGAACGAAACCACTTGTGCGGGAGTGCGGGAAGGAGTTGCCATTCTGGGTAAGTCCCGCCCAATCCGTGCCAGTTGGGAGGTATGGGTTCAGTCTTCTGACTGATGACGATATAAGGGGGTCCTTCTTCATTGGTCACCAATGTAAGTGTAGCGGGGTATCGTTTTACCCGCAAGACTACATTTCCCAGCATGCTTTGCGTCACCCAGGGTGCCATTCCCCGCGCAGGGGCAGCTGGGGTGGACTTTAAAGGGGGAGAGGCGGGGCTCGCTCGCTCTCTCGGAACGCCGCCCTCCTTGCAAGAGGATCCCCTGCACTCACCTGCTGCGCGTGCTAGGCCTGAAGCTTGGGCCTTGCGCTTTTGTTCCAGAGAGCATCTTCTGAAGGACCGAGGACTCGATGCTTTGGGGGCACTGTGACGCCACTCACAGTAGCGGAGGAACCGGACAGGAATCAGCCAGCTCAGAACCATATTTCAATAACTTTGTGCCTATTAACTTTGCCCAGGCCCATTATTGAACACAGTTATACTTTGGAGAGACTGTGTTGAACTGAGTTTGTCAGTCTCTCCAGCTTTGCCTGGTTGGCGAATATCTGTTATCCCCTTTTACTGGATTACAAATTGGTTTCTCCATGTGCACCACCGACAGTTGCTAGCGAAGATTTTCCAGCGAACTATACCCTAAGTTATAGTCAGGCCTGACTGGGTAGTTTAGGACTTTTCTGGGCGCCATTTTATGCTCACGAGGGAGGATTGCAGCAGCGGGGTTGATGTGGTATTGCATTATTGACTGTCGTACCCTTTTAATGTGTTCACCTATTTTGCAGGGATCTGCATAGAATATTGTATACAAATTACTCTGTTATCTTTCTACCTTCAGTAAAGAGTTATAGTTAAGTAATTTGGTGGTGAGTGTCAATTACTGTGCTGGTATACAAAGAGGGTTGTACTGTATAATAGTGTATAGAGATAATACAATTATACCATCCTCCCTTTTCCTAACTGTGTCAAAGAGAAGTCAGAGCCGATTGCCAGGGGTTGGTAGCAGTGCATTACAGGGCCCAAACAAACAAGCAGCCCTCTTAAGCTGAGGGTACCGCTACATAAGGGACCACTACAGTGACCACTGATATAAGGGGGAGTTTTCCTATTGGTCACCAATGTAAGGGACCACTACACAGACCAGTAATATAAGGGTAACCTGTTCCTATTGGCTACCAATGTAAGGGACCACTATACTGACCACTGATATGAGGGGATCCTTCTGCCATTGGTCAATAATGTAAGGGACCACTTCACTGACCACTGATATAAGGGGATCCTTCTCCCATTGATCATCAATGTAAGGGACCACTACACTGACAACTAGGAAAACTGAAAATTACTATTATTACTAATAAATGACAGCTTGATGCTCAGTCTAGTTATTAAAGGATAAGTTCACCTTTTTTTTTGTTCTAGAACCCAGCCCCTCTGTGTACCAATATACCATTAATGTACTTCGGTTGCAGAAAAATATATATTTTTTTTATTTTTAAAACAAGGCCTTACCTCATCCATGGCTATATTTCTCAGATCACTTCAGAGACTTCCTGGTATACAGTCAGGACAGACAAACCAGTAAGACCCAGGAAGGAGTTTACCAGCTTAACTCATTAGCACACCTTCACCCATCAACTAAGTTTTCACAGCACCCCCCGGAATTCCATCACATGTGCATTTGCCTGGCTTCCCCAGCGTCCCTTCAGATGGGTGCATGCTAAACTCCCCAGGACAACATGCAGCCCACGGGACACCTCTGATGTAGTGCAAGAGCCTGCCTGATTGGATACAAAGTGATTGAATAGATGGCATGTCTTCCTATTATATAGTTTTTGAAAATCTAAACAGCCAAGACTCAATTGAGAAAGTCCCAAAAGCAATTAAATGACAATTGTCAATGACAGAAATACAATATTAAGGTATACAGAAAACCGACAGTAAATGATTGCTGGATGTAATACCACTGCTAAATGGGTACCCCAGGCTGGCCTATTGTACCTTTTAATCATAATGAGACATGAAGCAGTATAGTGGCTAGAGGTGTGTCTCTTTAAATGTAAAAGAATTAGAAGATTTCCAGGATGCAAGGCCTTGCAGTTATCTTCACCGGCAAGTTGGAGCTCAAAGAAATTAGACTTTACAGCAGGGTTGCCCAACCTTTTGAAGAGCGAGGGCCACTTAAGCAACTTGGTAACCAGTCGAGGGCCACAATGAGTGGAGCGGGCGGTTGACAGGTCACGGCTACTCTATAGGCCCTCCGATCCGCCTAGATGAAAGGGGACGAACTCCCTTCTGTTTTTTGGATTGGAGGTAGGTGGGCGTAAACAGACATCTGTTGCTCTATAGAGGTGAATTGAGGGTCCCATTTGGTCGGGCTGTTCATGTGAAAGGGGCCCAAGACTGATTTCACACTGATCTTCTGTGGTTTACCCACACCGCGGGTGCAGCGTAGTGCACCTGTGTCTATCCTGCGGGTTAGCTGAACTTTGCCATAGACTCCGCCTGTGCAAAAGCCGGCGCTGTAGAGGAAGCATCGGCTTATGGGGCTCTGCTCCGCAGCCGCTTTCTTCCTCTACCACCAGCTTCATGCACAACACTGATGCTGTGGTATGGCGGGTCGGCAACCTGCGATCTGGGCTTGCAAACCCACCATTCCAGAGCAGGAGGTCGCGGGCCACATCAGAGGGCTCCGCGGGCCACATGTGGCCCTCGGGCCAATGGTTGACCACCCCTGCTTTACAGTGATATGCAGTCAAGGCAAAGCAGCTGAAACTGACCAAATGGCAATCCTTAAAGGAGCACTAAAGCTTCCCTTTTTTTTCCCCAAAAATAACAAACATGTTATACTTACCTCCACTGTGCAGCTCGTTTTGCACAGTGGCCCCGATCCTGGTCTTCTGGGGTCCCTCGGCGGCTGTCTTGGCTCCTCCCCGCAAGGACTCCACACCATAATGCGAGTGAGCTCGCATGGTGTGGAGTGATTGCGGGCGCGCTCCCGTGATACAGCGGCGGCCATAGCCGCCGACTGTATCACTCGGCCCCGCCCCCCGCGTCATTGGATGTGATTGACAGCAGCGCCAGCCAATGGCTGCGCTGCTTTCAATCCATCCAGTGTAGCCAATCGGCGGCCAGGCTGAAAAACGAAGAGGATGACGGGGACGAGCGTGGGACTTTCAAGGGGCCAGGTAAGTAAAACGGGGGCTCGGGGGGGGGGGCGGTATTGTCGAATGTTTTTTCACCTTAATGCATAGGATGCATTAAGGTGAAAAAACATGTAACTTTACTACTCCTTTAAGGTAATTCAAAGATAAGATGTCTGCATACAGTGTCCTGTGGAGTGTGATAGTGTCTGGTACTGGATTTGTAGGCAGGTGCCCGCTCTCACCAAACTGGATACAGTGTAGGAACTTCCTGAAGAGCAATCCAAGTCGATTCTTCCTTCTGCAGAACGGGCAGAGATTACAGACCAGCTGCTGGAATGATAAATCGTCTGGTCCTGCTTGCTGGTTTCAACGATGCTGCCCCTTGTGTAGCTTGCGGCGTCCACCTAGGTCGGAGCTGGGAGCGCTTTGTTGCCACGTGATAGGCCGCAGTCCTCTCACACAGCAGCGCAGGGGATGTTCACTTGATGAGATCCGAGAAGCAAAAGCCCTTGGGCCTGGTCTGCTGGCTCTTTTATAGCCTTGAGCCTGCGTATATGCCATGCAATTCCTGCTGCACGGACATTCCATTCCTGACACTAGCTTTCACTTCTAGCACATTAGAGGGCGCTGCACTAAGGAGATTGTACAGAGATTGTACAATCAGATTGTATAGTGTATGGCCACATTTATACACCTAAAATGACCTAGTTGCCCTTTCAGTGTTGTTGTTCTGTTCTCGCTACACGTTTGCCCCTGGCGTATATGTAGCTCAACATACAGCTTAAAACTTACATCCTAAATAACCAGACTGTCTGTAACTTTGGTTCTTTATTATGATGAACAGGTGGTGGCCATATAAGATGCGTATGAATAATGGTGAAACTAGAGATAAACAAATAAATGAACATAAAAGAATTATATGAACACTAACAAATGTCTACTAAGCACATAGATAAACAGTCTTTATCATACCAGCAATGCTGCCTTAAGGAGATCAGGACTTAGGAAACATGTGGCACAGGCTTAGCTGACTCCATGTGGACTTTCCAGTGGAAAAAGATAAAGGAGTTGTGCTAGGAAATGAAGACAGTTTTAAATGACACAACAGGAAATGTACATTACCATAGAACACTGCCCATCAACAGTCCTTTGTTAAGAGTGACATCTTGTGGACGATATTTGAATTACAAGTCCAGAAGATATTACTGTATTTCTTTGTAGGCCAAAGGCATGACAGTTGTTAATTGTTAACGGCGCACCAAACACAGAAGAAAACGCACATTTTGCCACATGCAAAAAAAAGTGACAAATGTAGTAAAATACGTCCAAAAATGTCCTACGAGCTACTTTGCAAGATGTAGCGCAGGCCATTGAAGGTGGTATTGTATTGAGGGAGGTGTGGTCCAGAGCGGTGAACATGCCTTATCATGCCCTCTGTGATGCAACAAAGAAGTGAAGGCTTTGGGGAGATGACCTAACAGGAAGTGAATGCTGATACAAACTAAAGGAAGTGATGGAATCTGAAAATCCATTTCAAGATACAAGTAAACTGACAAGATTCTAATTATTATGTGAATGAGGTAAGTGAGAGGTGTGGCTGGGCCAAAAATGGAAAACCCTTCTGATTATTATGAAAAGTGAAATTGTGCCCGGAAAGGTGAACTTTTAAGACAGGGGTGCCCAACCAGTGGCCTGGGGGCCACATGTGGCCTGCGGAGCCCTCTGATGTGGCCCGCGACCTCCTGCTCTGGGATGGAATTGAATAGAATACTGTTATTAAAGGTAAGTTTATTACTAAAATCACAGTGTATATATGGGCATATCTGTTCTGCAGTGGCTACTGGGCTGCTTTCAAACTGATCTGCAGGTTACCTGCACTGAGCCATAGACTTCTGTTACCTGCGAGTTTGGTGAGCTTTCTGAAAGTGCACCACACCTACAGGATATAATAGAAGTCTATGGCAAAGTGCAGCTAACCTGCAGCAAAGCCACAGATGAACTGTGCTGCACCCGCGGTGCGGGTGAACAACAGTGGATCAGTGTGAAAGCAGCCTTAGGCTCCTTTCACACGGTCAGTCTGACCCAATCGGACCCTTTATTCACCTCTAAGGAGTGGCAGATGTAAATGGACTTGTGTCCGTTTACAAACGCCTACCCCCAATCCGATCCGCTAAAAAATAGTAGAGTGGGCTCTATAGAGTAGAGTGGGCTGCCATTCACCCGCTCCGCTCATTGTGGCCCGCGACCGGTTACCAAGTCGATTAAGTGGCCCTCGCTCTTCAAAAGGTTGGGCACTCCTGTTTTAAGAGAAGGGATGAGCCGATCATTCAATACAAACTTTGTGTGTAGGGGTTGGGGTGTATGCGAGATAACATGAAGCACCATCCCCTAAGAATATGCGACCATGTGTCAATAAAGGGGTTGAGCGGGGTGGGACTTTGTGTGTGACTCAGTGGAGTAAATAAATATAGAAATACCAGAATTTATAGAAAAATAAACAACTTTTATTTTTCTGCCATGTGGCAGTAATATCAAAAGATTATTATTTCAAAACATAAGATAAAATCACGTTACAGTTCAGAAGATCAATATCGGGGTGTGCAATTCCCAATCAAGAAGAATAAGAGGGCCTACGCGTTTCGCGGTTTTCCGCTTCAGAAGGGCCTTTGAAAGCGGCACAATGGGATATTATATAAATTCTAAAGGAATACATGCATTGGCTGTGATATGTATATACATATTCTACCAACCTTTTGTTTGTTTCTAGAATTTATATAATATCCCATTGTGCCGCTTTCAAAGGCCCTGACGAAGCGGAAATCCGCGAAACGCATAGCCCCATCTATTCTTCTTGATTGGGAATTGCACACCCCGATATTGGAAACTAAACTAATAATGGAAACTAAAATAAATAGTTCCGCATTGACTTCAATGGCATGCAATACCGCATGCGGCCAGTGTTGGGGGGGGGGTGCCGGAGAGCCTCGGAAACACATGAAAAGGCCTGAGGGCAGCTTGGCTGACCTCGGCAAACATCGGAAAGGCTCGGGAACGGCGTATTTCCGAGTCTTTACGATCATTTCCGAACTGCGCCGTTTGGCTCCCGCGCCCCCCCCCCCCACCTCAGGCCAAACACGGTTTTGCACAGTGCTTTGGCTTGAATCCTGCTCGTTTTGCGAGACAACACTCGCAAACCGAGTTAGGATTTAAAAAAATACAGTGCTCGTATTTAGAAACGCTCGTTAACCGCGTTACTTGCAATCCGAGGTTCCACTGTACTCCTGACCACTGCACTCTATACACAGGGCTGTATATGATATACTCCTGACCACTGCACTCTATACACAGGGCTGTATATGATATACTCCTGACCACTGCACTCTATACACAGGGCTGTATATGATATACTCCTGACCACTGCACTCTGTACACAGGGCTGTATATGATATACTCCTGACCACTGCACTCTGTACACAGGGCTGTATATGATATACTCCTGACCACTGCACTCTGTACACAGGGCTCTATATGATATACTCCTGACCTCTGCATCCTTTATGTCATATTGCAGAACAGTTACTGGTTGCTCAGTGGTCAGGATGTTATTGAAGATCTTCCCTAAGGTTGGCTGTGTGTAGAAAAGCATATCTAATGGAAGAGTTCCATTTTTTTTACCAATGATTGTGCTGAGGTTTGTGTGTGTCTCCATGACTCTGCATCGTGACTCAGTCATTAAAGCATGTTTTGTGGGTACAAGACCTGTGGAATATGTAATCTTGTGCACAATGAGTAGGTTCGAATTTTAAACCCACCCCACTGCAATTTTACCACACCCCCAATTCACCGGCTATTTATTTTTCTCAGGGTACGCAAGACTAAACCCTCCTTTGGAAAAAAATTACTTTGGCCCTGTAATGTACTGCCTGGAGCACATCAGTGGATCACTGAGATATGATAGTAAAGCTGTGAGTGAGGCCATAAATCTTCTTCATGATTGGACACGATATGGATCCTTCCTCATCTTATTCCTGGTTATGGAAATCTATAATATTACCAGTCCGGTATCAAAGTATCGGCAAACCTGAGGATCAGATATTTTACAAGCGTGGCCAATGGTAAAAATTGCCAAACACAAAACTACGAGAAACCTTCCACAACCTACATACAATGGTGGAATCATTTGTCAAAGAGACCAGCAGTACCCTTCTGGAACATTCTGGTGAAGAACAAATGCGCTCTCAGACATCATGGGGAGGTTTGTAAACTCTATACAGCCACTGGATGGCTTCCCTAGACCCCCCACCATGTTGCCCGGGCTTCCGATATCCCACCTGCTGGCCCAGCAATTGGCATGGTGTGCGCTGTCAGGTAGAGAGAGAGACCAGAGAACATCCTCTCGCTGATCACCCCTAGCTATTGGGTCACTTCCGGGTTTAGTTCTATCATTCCTGGCCACTGTGGATGGAGAAGCTGTGAATGGAGCCCAGTCTGCTCTTCATTACCTTCAGTGGAGGGCAGGAGACACATGAGAAGTCTAATAGACTCTCATAAAAGAGAACCTGTCACAACAAAATGCTAATATATGGGGGGGGGGGGGGGGGTTATTAGTCCATTATTTTTGGTAATAAAGTTAAGTTTAAAAAAAGATGGAAAACATTCAACTTACCCCCAAGCACTTAAGATACCCCCCAAAATTTTTGAGTCCCCATGTACATTAACGACATGTCTGCGCCTACATACGAAATGTTGATTGCACGAATGGCTAAATTCAGTATTATGGTTTTGTATCAGTGGTTGGTTTAATATTGTTGGTTTATGTTCTTCGTAGTCTACTGTAGTCATAAGTGCATGGGTATAATATCTCCGGGATTTGTAGGAAACCATACAAAAAATTTGAGAATACCGCGCTAAGTGATGAATAAATAAATAGATAATATATGAGCAGCAGCTCAAAGTGAGATACACACAAGAAAGAAAATTGTTAGAAGGAGCCGCACTAAACAAGTAAAAAAGGCAAAAATAGTGATAAATAAAAAGTCCATATAAACACAGATGAGTGTGCATAAAAAAATTTAAATAGCTTTCAACACCGCTACAGACTCGTGAACCTCCACCACATGAAGTGCATGCTTACCAGAAGGCAAGCTATCATAAGCTAGCGGCTATCAACCAAGCCAGGGCCTTTATCCAGGTATTGAAATGGCAGCTCACAGACAGATACTTGGTAATGACAACTCCATGACGTCAGCATACCTCTCCTCCCGACACCCGTTTCGTCACAATCTAAAGTCGCCTGATGTCAGATTGTGACGAAACGCGCATCAGGAGTGGCGTGCTGATGTCATCACGTTGTGATGCCGAGTGGACGGGTGTTGGCGAGCCGGCCGGCTTTTAACCTTGATGTTTTTATATTCACTTCCTGTAAGTGCAACTCTTTTTATTTCATTAAACCTCTGTGATACAATTTTCACTCTGGTGCGCTTCTTTTTGGGTGTAATGCCTGGTCCACGTCCATGATTGCTGATTAACTGAGTCTTCTTGATCGATTGGCGAGTGTTCCTGCCCTATCATGCCAAGTATCTGTCTGTGAGCTGCCATTTCAATACCTCCTCGATAAAGGCTTATGATAGCTTGCCTTTCGGTAAGCACGTACTTCACGTGGTGGAGGTTCACGAGTCTGTAGCGGTGTTGAAATCTATTTCAAGTTTTTTATGCACATTCATCTGTGTTATATGGACTTATTATTTATCACTATTTTTGCCGTTTCACTTGTTTAGCATGGCTCCTTCTAATCATTGTAGGACCATGCCTGATGAAGGAAACCAAGGGATCAACGTACAGAAGATTTGTTGGACGAATGTGACAAGCTTTAGTCCAGATGTAATCAATTCTGGTCATAGTGAGTGTGAGTGATTTCCTATGATTGTCAGCTCCATCTAGTGGCCATAATGAAGTATTTTTAATGAAATTCGTCCATCTGTAAAAATATTGTGATACAGACTTATGGACACTAGATGGAGGCAATGATCATAGGAAATCACTGAGTTACATAAAATATGGACAATATTCGTCACGGCTGGGCAAACCTGTGCCACATTCCATCAACTATTTGTTTTCTTATTTATAATAGAACCTCTAAGTCTCCATACCACAAAATGTACTCAGCCAATGAGAGGGAATGACTCAATTTTTATTTTAAAAGGCTTAGAAGACCGCCTTTTAAGTGGTGGGGTTAATGCGTTTCGTCCTGGAAGACGACTTGAGAAAACTGACCTCTTGCAAGAGTTTACACCACAAAATGTACTCAGCCAATGAGAGGTAATGACTCAATTTTTATTTTTCACCTGATATCAATGGCCAACACGGTACAACACTTCATCCATGTCTTTGGTGATCTCTGATCTCCTTATCAACTGTTTCTTACATGATGAAGATCAGCCATGGAGTATATCTGAGGTGTATATCAGGGTGTTCTTCTTCCCCACATGTCCAGCAACATTCATATACAAGACGTTTCCCGCACTCACTAATACACCTTGAGGGTTGTGTGGGACCCCTGATGTACAGAAAGACATGACTTCAGTGAAAAACATTTCCCTCACTCAGGACAGGAATACGGCTTCTCCCTCATGTGAGATCTCTGATGTATGGAAAGACTGCACTTAAATGAAAAACATTTACTGCACTCAGCACAGGCATACGGCTTCTCCCCAGTGTGAGATCTCTGATGTGCGGAAAGATAGGACTTTCTAGAAAAAAATTTCCCACACTCAGGACAGAAATATGGCTTCTCACCCATGTGAGACTTCTGATGTGCGGAAAGATTGGACTTGCAAGAAAAACATTTCCCGCACTCAGGACAGAAATATGGCTTCTCACCCGTGTGAGATCTCTGATGTAGGACAAGTCGTGATTTTTCTAGAAAACATTTCCCGCACTCAGAACAAGAATACGGCTTCTCCTCCATGTGAGACCTCTGATGTGAGACAAGGGCTGATTTTTTTACGAAACATTTCCCGCATTCAGAACAGGAATACGGCTTCTCACCTGTGTGCAATCTCTGATGTATAAAAAGATAGGACTTCGATGAAAAACATTTCCCGCAAACAGAACAGGGAAATGGTTTCACCTCCATGTGAGACCTTTGATGTGAGACAAGGGCTGATTTTTTTGCAAAGCATTTCCCGCATTCAGAACAGGAATGCAGTTTCTCACCCGTGTGCAATCTCTGGTGTGTAAAAAGATAGGACTTTGAAGAAAAACATTTCCCGCACTCAGAACAAGAATACGGCTTCTCCTCCATGTGAGACCTTTGATGTGAGACAAGCGCTGATTTTTTTACAAAACATTTCCCGCATTCAGAACAGGAATACGGCTTCTCACCCGTGTGCAATTTCTGATGCATAAAAAGACAGGACTTCGATGAAAAACATTTCCCGCACTCAGAACAGGAAAATGGCTTCTCTCCTGTGTGAGACATTTGATGGGTGACAAATTGTATTTTTTGTACAAAACATTTCCCACACTCAGAACAAGAATACAGCTTCTTTTCTGTGTGAGATTTCTGATGTAGGGAAAGATGGGATTTCTTTAAAAAACATTTTCCACACTCAGGACAAGAATATGGCTTTTCTTCTGCATGAGATTTCCGATGTTGGGAAAGATGGGCTTTCTTTAAAAAACACTTCCCGCACTCAGGACAGGACAGCGGCTTCTCAACTGAGTGAGCTCTTTTATGCTCATCAAGATTGAATTTAAAATTGAAACTCTTCCCGCACTCGGTACAGGAAAACCTCTTATCTGTTGGAAGGACGGCACCGTCCCTCACAGTCTGAGGTTCCTCAGGATAAGAGGAATACGATGGTCCGGCACCGTCCCGCACAGTCTGAGGTTCCTCAGGATAAGAGGAATACGATGGTCCGGCACCGTCCCGCACAGTCTGAGGTTCCTCAGGATAAGAGGAATACGATGGCCCGGCACCGTCCCGCACAGTCTGAGGTTCCTCAGGATAAGAGGAATACGATGGTCCGGCACCGTCCCGCACAGTCTGAGGTTCCTCAGGATAAGAGGAATACGATGGTCCGGCACCGTCCCGCACAGTCTGAGGTTCCTCAGGATAAGAGGAATACGATGGCCCGGCACCGTCCCGCACAGTCTGAGGTTCCTCAGGATAAGAGGAATACGATGGTCCGGCACCGTCCCGCACAGTCTGAGGTTCCTCGGGATAAGAGGAATACGATGGTCCGGCACCTTCCCGCACAGTCAGAGGTTCCTCAGGATAAGAGGAATACGATGGTCCGGCACCGTCCCGCACAGTCTTAGGTTCCTCAGGATAAGAGGAATACGATGGTCCGGCACCGTCCCGCACAGTCTGAGGTTCCTCAGGATAAGAGGAATACGATGGTCCGGCACCGTCCCGCACAGTCTGAGGTTCCTCAGGATAAGAGGAATACGATGGTCCGGCACCGTCCCGCACAGTCTGAGGTTCCTCAGGATAAGAGGAATACGATGGTCCGGCACCGTCCCTCACAGTCTGAGGTTCCTCAGGATAAGAGGAATACGATGGTCCGGCACCGTCCCGCACAGTCTGAGGTTCCTCAGGATAAGAGGAATACGATGGTCCGGCACCGTCCCGCACAGTCTGAGGTTCCTCAGGATAAGAGGAATACGATGGTCCGGCACCGTCCCGCACAGTCTGAGGTTCCTCAGGATAAGAGGAATACGATGGTCCGGCACCGTCCCGCACAGTCTGAGGTTCCTCAGGATAAGAGGAATACGATGGTCCGGCACCGTCCCGCACAGTCTGAGGTTCCTCGGGATAAGAGGAATACGATGGTCCGGCACCTTCCCGCACAGTCAGAGGTTCCTCAGGATAAGAGGAATACGATGGTCCGGCACCGTCCCGCACAGTCTTAGGTTCCTCAGGATAAGAGGAATACGATGGTCCGGCACCGTCCCGCACAGTCTGAGGTTCCTCAGGATAAGAGGAATACGATGGTCCGGCACCGTCCCGCACAGTCTGAGGTTCCTCAGGATAAGAGGAATACGATGGTCCGGCACCGTCCCGCACAGTCTGAGGTTCCTCAGGATAAGAGGAATACGATGGTCCGGCACCGTCCCTCACAGTCTGAGGTTCCTCAGGATAAGAGGAATACGATGGTCCGGCACCGTCCCGCACAGTCTGAGGTTCCTCAGGATAAGAGGAATACGATGGTCCGGCACCGTCCCGCACAGTCTTAGGTTCCTCAGGATAAGAGGAATACGATGGTCCGGCACCGTCCCGCACAGTCTGAGGTTCCTCAGGATAAGAGGAATACGATGGTCCGGCACCGTCCCGCACAGTCTGAGGTTCCTCAGGATAAGAGGAATACGATGGTCCATCTACACTGTGTGGTGCCGGATGGACATTTGAGGTAGTCGGGATTTCTCCTGGACTATACTGTGTGATGTCCTCATCTTCTACTTTACAGTCTGGAGACAAAGTGAGACAATCCTCTGAGGTTTTCCTCATCTCCCGTCCATCTACTAAAATAGAAATACAAAGATTATTACTAGACATGAGCTGATTGGTTCCCCTAAACCAGGACTCCGCCCACATCAGGCAGCTTTGTCTCTGAGGATCTTACAATTCCCCCCTCAAGATAAATACTTCCCATCTCTAGTCAGGAGTATGTAATGTACAATATAGGGTATACAGTGTAATGGTCAGGACTCATATTATTGGTATTTAATAATCAGTGGTGGGTTAAATGTTTATTTGTGTCAGGAACCATAAACCGGGTGAGGGCGTGGGATCGAGGTGGTATAGCGGTTGCACACCAAAGGTTTTACTAAGGAAACATGGAATATGTTGGAAATACGCATGTTGGAAGGAAGATCTAATGCGTAGGCCACTGGGTTAATCTTACGGAGTATGCAGAAAGGCCCAATATACCGAGGCACCAGATTTGGTGAGGGAACACAGAATCGGAGGTTACGGGAAGACAGCCAGACCCTCTCGCCAACTTGATAGAAGGGTGCAGGTAGGAGTCGGCGGTTAGCATGGAGTTTGTACCTCTCTCTGGAGCGTTGCAAGGATTCTTGGACCTGCACCCAAGTGGAACCAAGTTTCCGAAGATGTTCCTCTAACGCAGGAATTATCTGTGGAACAAATGTGTCAGGTAACATGGATGGCTGGAACCCATAGTTCGCCATAAACTGAAATAATCCGGAAGCGGCACTGATGGCGCTATTGTGAGCAAACTCCGCCCAAGGTAACAGGTCTGAACAGTTTTTATGGTGGTCAGATATATAGCAACGTAGAAACTGCTCCAAGGCTTGGTTGGCCCATTCTGCGGCCCTATTGAACTGCGGGAGATTTGCCAATGAGAGGGAAAGCTGAACTCCCAACTGTGCACATAAAAGTTTGCCAAAACCTGGACACAAACTGGCTCCGAGATGATAACGTTTAGGTAACCCATGTAACCGAAAGTTTATGCCAGTTCTTTGGATGCAGGCAACTTTTTTAGCGGAATACAATGTGACATTTTCAAAAACAGGTCAACCACCATGAGAATAACTGTGTTGCCTTGGTAGTTAGGTAAATTCATAATAAAATCAATAGACAAGTGGGTCCAAGGCCTCTCTCCACTGGGTATGGGTTGTAGGAGGCCCACTTGAAGGTATTCTGAGCACACACTGGACAAGCGGCTACAAAGACGGTGACAGCAGCACGGACACTAGGCTACTAGAATTGTTGAGACATAGACCATATGAGTTAAATTGTTCCCTGGATTCCCAGCTGCCTTAGGAGAATGGTAGGCCTGGAAAAAAACAGTGTGGAGATTCTCGGGGACAAAGCAGCTGTTATGAGGTTTTCCTTCGAGACAGACAGAGGGTAAACCAGGCCACAAGGAGGAATGGCAACAGGTTGAAGGTTGAAGGTCAATTGTGCAGTCACAAGGCCGATATGGCACCAAAACCTTTGTCAGAGTTCACGGTACTCTTCTGGCAATGAAGAGACTGAACATGTGCACATGACATGTATTAGTGCATTGTGGGGACCATGGCAGAACTTCGGCACTATCCCAATCAAAAGAAGGATTGTGTCTCAGTAACCAAGGATAACCAAAAACCAATGAGGCTTTCGGCAGCAGAGGTGGAGCGAGTGGGAATATCAAATACCCTTTTAAAGGTGGCCACAAACTCAGGGTAATTCTAGACAAAGGGTTTTTGTGTCTCTCATAGAGGATTTGCCAAGGCTTTGTCAGAAAGCAAAGAAATAATGAAGCCTACTTTGCTTCCAGGCCAAGTCATACATAGGAACATACTGAAGATCATAGACCACACAAGGGCAAGGAGGAAATGAGGTAAACTGCTTAAATAGCAAAAAGGGGTTGGCTGTAGGCTGGACAAATGAGGCAGGTAATGGTAACCAGGTTAGACACTGTGGAAGCAATGAGTGGCTGGTAATTAACCGACAGCTGAGCAGCTTCTGTGCACTGAAAGAAAAGAGCTGCTCATAAATAGCAGGAGCCCAGCCCTGACAATTTGAGACAAGTTGCAGAGGTCCCACACCGCTGCCTCCCATCTACTGAGACTGCAATCAGTGACTTGGGTCTGAGACTATACAGACATATCCCTCCACCCGGCACAGCCAGCAAATAACAGAACAAGTAACCCCGGGAGAATTGTTCTGTCAGAAGTCTTGCTAGACCCGGGCATGAGGCAGAAGACCCAAAGTACATACCCCAGGTGCCTAGATCTTGTGATGCCTATGGTAAGAATCTGAGTTTTGCTGCCAACTGAACCCCAGAATCTCCATAAATCCAGTCTAGATACATAAATTGTGAGAAGGAAGATTATCCGAGAGGAATATAGGATGGGGAACACAGCTCAGGAAAGTGACCAGGGGATTACAGGCTGATATCACCCAGTCCCCGCCCTACTCTGGACCAATCAGTGAGCAGTATGGGTGGAGGAATGGATTTAGTGTTAATGACCCACCTGTGCTGATCTCTGTAGGAGTGTCCTCTATAAATGTTCCCGTTATTCCATCCTCCTCCATAGACTGCTGATCATCCCTCACATACGTCTCTTCTTCTTCTGATTTCACCTCAAATTCTATATCGATTGGATCTCCACTCTAAACCAAGAAAATGAGAGAGAATATCATCTGAAAATTACATTTTAA
This sequence comes from Rana muscosa, assembly GCA_029206835.1. Lineage (NCBI taxonomy): Eukaryota > Metazoa > Chordata > Amphibia > Anura > Ranidae > Rana > Rana muscosa. The sequence goes on along the minus strand of CM055123.1, from coordinate 417,695,502 downwards.
AATATAAGCTTTAATGTTGTCATATAAAAAGAAAATCCAAGCATTGTCTCCATGTGTCCATATTCTAGATACTCCGTCCCACCAACCTTGTAATGGTGGAGGATGGTGTGACCTTCCTGTGTGGAATCCCGGGAATACAGAGGACATCTCTCTGGTGGGTTCCTGGTATTAGGTGGCTCCATCATATCCTTGTGTCCTTCTGATAACTCCTCCATCACTCCATACTCCTCATCCTCCTCTGTAAACTCTTCTTTTACAATATTATCCTTGGAGTTTTCATTCTGAAAGATATAATAACACATTCATTGTAACAAACACACTTGTATATGAATCATAACTACCAATATTTGTTCCTCATCTACCTGATGATGGTGGGGGATGGTGTGACCTTCCTGTGTGGAATCCCGGGAATACAGAGGACGGGGACATCTCTCTGGAGGGTTTCTGTAGCTGGATGAGTCCCCCATGGTGTCCTGGTACAGATCTTTGTGTTCTTCCTTCATCACCCCATCCTCATCATCCTCCTCTTTTATCTCTTCTTTAACCTCAACTTTAGGATCTCTCAGGTTTCCACTCTGAATATATAATAAAAATGACATCAATGGTAACAATGCAGATAATGTACAGATCCTAATGATACTATCAGTGATTGTTCCTCATCTACCTGATGATGGTGGGGGATGGTGTGACCTTCCTGTGTGGAATCCCGGGAATACAGAGGACGGGGACATCTCTCTGGGGGGTTCCCATTACTGGATCCATCTGTAGGAAACACACACACTGACTGAATACATTGTTTCTATGTGTTTATCAGATGATGGGGGATCTAGGTGGAGCCTCCGTACTGCTCTCTCCTTTACAATAAAGTCTCCTCTTACCCGGTGATGTGAGGGGCGGCTGATTCTCCATCATGACGTCCTTGTAGAGATCCTTGTGTCCTTCTAAATACTCCCACTCCTCCATGGAGAAATAGACAGTGACATCCCGACACCTTATAGGAACCTGACACACACAATGATACAGTCACCATCCAGACACATCCCTTGTCTGTTACTGGATAATGTCCCAGAATTCCCGGCACCGTTCACCTCTCCTGTCAGCAGCTCCATCATCTTCTTGGTGACTTCTAGAATCTTCTCCATGTTGTGTCTCTCGAGTTTTAGGGAGTCACATGGAGGCACTGTGATGGTCATATGATCACCTGACTTCACAAGAGGAAATCTCTGTATTGGAGAACCAATAGGAAGATCATGTTAGAATCCTCCTCACCTCTCCGGTCAGGTCTGTGTTTTATTAATAGAGAGAAGAGTGATGTCATGTGACCTCCCAGAATCCTCCTCACCTCTCCGGTCAGGTCTGTGTATTATTAATAGAGATAAGAGTGATGTCATGTGACCTCCCAGAATCCTCCTCCCCTCTCCGGTCAGGTCTGTGTTTTATTAATAGAGATAAGAGTGATGTCATGTGACCTCCCAGAATCCTCCTCACCTCTCCGGTCAGGTCTGTGTTTTATTAATAGAGATAAGAGTGATGTCATGTGACCTCCCAGAATCCTCCTCACCTCTCCGGTCAGGTCTGTGTTTTATTAATAGAGATAAGAGTGATATCATGTGACCTCCCAGAATCCTCCTCACCTCTCCGGTCAGGTCTGTGTTTTATTAATAGAGATAAGAGTGATGTCATGTGACCTCCCAGAATCCTCCTCACCTCTCCGGTCAGGTCTGTGTTTTATTAATAGAGATAAGAGTGATGTCATGTGACCTCCCAGAATCCTCCTCACCTCTCCGGTCAGGTCTGTGTTTTATTAATAGAGATAAGAGTGATGTCATGTGACCTCCCAGAATCCTCCTCACCTCTCCGGTCAGGTCTGTGTTTTATTAATAGAGATAAGAGTGATATCATGTGACCTCCCAGAATCCTCCTCACCTCTCCGGTCAGGTCTGTGTATTATTAATAGAGATAAGAGTGATGTCATGTGACCTCCCAGAATCCTCCTCCCCTCTCCGGTCAGGTCTGTGTTTTATTAATAGAGAAAAGGGTGATGTCATGTGACCTCCCAGAATCCTCCTCACCTCTCCGGTCAGGTCTGTGTTTTATTAATAGAGATAAGAGTGATGTCATGTGACCTCCCAGAATCCTCCTCACCTCTCCGGTCAGGTCTGTGTTTTATTAATAGAGATAAGAGTGATGTCATGTGACGTCCCAGAATCCTCCTCACCTCTCCGGTCAGGTCTGTGTATTATTAATAGAGATAAGAGTGATGTCATGTGACCTCCCAGAATCCTCCTCCCCTCTCCGGTCAGGTCTGTGTTTTATTAATAGAGAAAAGGGTGATGTCATGTGACCTCCCAGAATCCTCCTCACCTCTCCGGTCAGGTCTGTGTTTTATTAATAGAGATAAGAGTGATGTCATGTGACGTCCCAGAATCCTCCTCACCTCTCCGGTCAGGTCTGTGTTTTATTAATAGAGATAAGAGTGATGTCATGTGACCTCCCAGAATCCTCCTCACCTCTCCGGTCAGGTCTGTGTTTTATTAATAGAGATAAGAGTGATGTCATGTGACCTCCCAGAATCCTCCTCACCTCTCCGGTCAGCAGGTAGATGATCTCCAGGGTGAGGTTTAGTATCTTCTCAGTCATGTGACTCTGGTCCTCCTCCATTCTCATTTGTTCCGTCGTTTGATCTATACAGGTTTCTGTCTAGACAGGTAAGGATGATAATAGATAATGAAAATATATATAAATGGGGGAATGTTCTGCCCCTGAAGGGGTTAATCTAGATTTCCACACTATATATGTGTGTATCATCATCTGCTGGAGATAAAAGACGTCACAGTGACTATGGAGGAAGAGGACGGACATGACGGGGGGGGGGTTACTGGCTGTAATAGAAAATACGGGCGGCACAGTGGTGTAGTGGGTAGCACTTTCACCTAGCAGCAAAAGGGTCGCTGGTTCGAATTCCACCACGACACCATCTGCCTGGAGTTTGCATGTTCTCCCTGTGCCTGCGTGGGTTTCCTCCGGGTACTCCGGTTTCCTCCCACCCTCTAAAGACATGCTGGTAGGTTAATCAGATCCTGCCTAAATTGGCCCTAGTATATGTATTAGTGTTATTAAACTTAGGTTGTAAGCTCTTTGAGGGTAGTGACTGATGTTAATGTACAATGTATATGTAAAGCGCTGTGTAAATTGACGGCACTATATAAGTACCTGAAATAATAATCATATCTTATTACCTCCTCTGCTGCCACATCCAGCAATGTCACCTCTCCACTTCTTCCCAACTCACCTCTCACCTGAAACTTCCTGTCTGTACCTGACATCACTTCCTGTCTTTCATAGAGACTTTCTATCTCTATGGTAGAAGTGAGATCACCACCTTGTGGAGCTCAGAGGAATTACACCCCCCCCCCCCCCAGAAATGTCTCGTAGTGTGAACACGGCCTTGTGCTGTGTGTGTATGTACTGTATATCCTTATAGATGGGGTCATCTCCACTCCTACCAAGGGGGATAGAAATATATTACCGCCTAGTCCAGCCTTTCTCAGCCAGGGTTCCTCCAAAGGTTTCTAGAGGTTCCTTAAGCAATAACAACTGATATCATTGATCTGTAGGTCTTCCCACTGATGATGATATAAGGGGGTCCTTCTCCCATTGGTCACCAATGTAAGGGGCACTGCATTGACCACTGATATAAGGGGGTCTTTCTTCTATTGGTCACCAATGTAAGGGTCACTGCACTGACCACTGATATAAGGGGGTCTTTCTTCCATTGGTCACCAATGTAAGGGGCACTGATATAAGGGGGTCTTTCTTCCATTGGTCACCAATGTAAGGGGCACTGCACTGACCACTGATATAAGGGGGTCCTTCTCCTATTGATTACCAATGTAAGGGGCCACTGCACTGATGTAGCACCCTGGTGTTTAGGCAGGGTTGTTAATCAATTTAGTTTGTCAGGTAGTAATTGTCCTGGCTAATTGTTAGGATAGGGTGACCAGACATCCCCGGTTTCTGGGGACAGTCCCCGGATTGAGGACACTGTCCCCGGACCAAGTCTGTCCCCGGTTTTGTCCCCGGATTGGATTTGAACAGGGGCTGGGGAAATTTCAAAGACAGTCAGTGCAGAATAAAAAAAAAAAACTGAATTACACACCCGGCTCCGCCACTCCTACTAGCTTAGGGGGGGTGTATTTTTTCCCATTATCTGTGCCCCTTTCTGATGATCATGTGCTGGTCGGAGCGGAGGGAATATTTCTTCAGTTTTGGGTGCCCGTTCCGCTCCCGCTCGCATGTTCTTCTGCCTTGGCTTAAGTCCCGGGCAGCCGCCTGCCTGCTTATCTCCTTGCCTTCCCTGGCGGAGTGATCTTCCTCCGCACCCCACCCAGTAGTAGTCGGGGCCTGGAGAGTGAGACCTAAAGTGATTGTAAAGGATTGTTTTTTTTTTAAATAACAAACATGTTATACTTACCTCCACTGTGCAGCTTGTTTTGCTCAGAGTGGCCCCGAACACCGACTCCTGGGGTCCCACGGTGGCTCTCGCAGCTCCTCCCCGCATCAGATAACCCCCCTAGGAGAAACGCTCTCCCGGGGGGTTGCCTTTTGGGCGCGCTCCAGGAGTCATTCATTTGGCATCCATAGCTGCCGAATGTATGACTCGGCCCGGCGCCCGCGTCATAGGTTTTGACTGACAGGAGCGGGAGCCAATGGCTGCACTGCTATCAATCTAGCCAATCAAAACCTTGGAACCCGTGGAGAGAGGGACGGCGCCAAGGGAAATTCGGGGCTCAGGTAAGTAAAATGGGGGAGGGAGGGCTAGGGGGCCAGTCACTGCAAGGTGTTTTTTGCATCCAATGCATTAAGGTGAAAAAACACGAGGGTTGTGAGGCAGGCGACGGGCAGAGAGTCACTGATTGCCACCATTACTAGTAAAAAAAATAATATGTCACTGGATTTCATTTTAAAAATCTGGTCACCTTATGTTAGGAGATCTACAGATTTCCCCCTAATTCTGCAATTTCTGCACTTCTCTCAGTAGGTGGCATTGTAGCTGGTGACATTCGATAGACAAGGGCAAAGCAAGGACAGATTATGAATGTATGGGATGTCTCAGCCAATGGGTAAGGGTTTCTTTAAGCCCCTTGGCCTGCTGGGAGAGCCTATGTATTTGGGTGGAGTCAGGTGATTGGGGTTCTGTGCCACCTGGACGGCTGTCTAGGTGGACATGTGTTATGTCGCCCCAGGTTGCCAGGCCAGAATTCTCAGGCCTATCCTGGGGACACCTGGTTGCTGGGATGCGTGAGGCCTATCCAGGAGCAGGAGAAGCAGCGTAGGGTTGGGACTGCAAGATTGGAGTCCAACCGAGTTGAGAAGGTTCAGCCGGACAGAGAACCAGTTGTGGTCGGAGGTAGAGGGGAAGCTGTCGCCACTAAAGGGACCATCCACCTTGTTACCGGAGACTACAGTGAGTAAGCTGAAGCAAGTACCTGAGCAGTCTTCTCACTAAACGGGGACAATGAAAAAGTGGGAAAGCTTCAGCAGGTGCCAAGCCAGGGGCCCAGCAGGATAGCGTGGGTGACGCTTGAGGAGTATAGCTTGAGGATAGCTGTTGAATAACTCAAGGGATGCAGTGATGACTGGGATCTGGAGGTCTAGTGAGAGACTGGGAGCTCAGTGAGTGAAGATCTACTGTGGGACACTGTGAGATAAGTAAAAGAACTGTTCTGTGTTACCAAGAGTTATGTAGAACTTCCGTTAGTGACTGTAACAAGATTTGTTACCATAGGAGACAGCGGTCCTACCTATACAGAAGTGGTATCCGGCTGGAGTCCTTCCACTATATATCTGTCTACCTATAGAAGTCTCAGAGTCTGCCAATTACCATTGCATCTACTCAAGGGTGTCCTGGCCCTAACCCTCTCTCCCCCAGTTCTGTTAAGAGACAATAAATCTTTTGTTTGCATTCAAAAAGTGACTGGCGCCCATCATTCTTCTTGCATCACACCCACCATGTCTGGTAACCCACTTTACAAGGAGGGATGCCAGCTCTCCCTAACCCTTGAGGCCACCATTAGGCCTTTGGGGCCCCGGGACCTTGCTATAATGATATTAGGGGGTCCTTCTCTATTGGTCTCCAATGTAAGGGACAACTACACTGACCACTAGGATTTCCTAAAAGTTCTAGCAAAACTAAAGATATTCATCTGAGATGAAAGTATTACAATCATCACTGAAAAATGACAGCTTGATGCTCAGTCTAGTTGTTAAAGGTCAAAGGGGTTGTAAAGGTTTGTTTTTTATTTTCTAAATAGGTTCCTTTAAGCTCGTGCATTGTTGGTTCACTTACCTTTCCTTCTATTTCCCTTCTAAATGTTTTTTTTTCTTTGTCTGTGTAGCGCCCTCCCCAATATTTGGGGGCGCTGTGTATATATTTAGGGGTAATCTGAGCTAGTAGTTGGGCTCAGATCAATTGATTATTCATTATTGCTTCTGCTCTGGGTGTGATGCTGCCTGGCAGTAGTGTTCCCTGTTGCCTGTAGGTGGCACTGTCACCGCCGGCATAGGTTGAACCACAGGGGGTATCACAGCACCTTGGGAGTCCTCTCTCGGCAGCCATGCAGTGGGCGTGGTCTACCCGCTGTGCATGCTGGGAGAGGGTACATGAGTGGCAGACGCCGTTGGGGTTCGTTCGTTCCTGGGGACCCATTGGACCTGTGTGTGCGCCTCGTGGCCCGTATGGCACGGGGTGCGTGTGTTCTGGTCCCGGGCACCTTCAGCCCGAGGCCACATTGCTGCTTGTAGGCCCAGCTCTGCTGACTGAGGCCTATGTTTCAAGAAAAGGATCCCAAGCTACCCACCTACGGGAAGCCCACTGTTAGGAAAGGAGACCAGGGGAGGATCAGTCCCATAGGAGACTAGCGACGGTACGGCTGTCTCGGGAAGAGGCCCGGAAACTCGCCTAAAGAGGGATCAAAAATCAGAAGCCTGCAATACGTCAATCTGGCCTAACGGTTCTCTTCATTATTGTCTGGCTGGGAGGATCGGGACTTTAATCCTGTGGCAGGGGATTTCCTGATCGTATCCATAATACAAAAAGGAAAGATTGATTTGTGCTGCATTCCGGCTGCTAGGACCACTAAACGGGACTATCCGGGTGAGCAATACCCACTCAGGCTTGAGTGGTGAGGAGTGCTATTTTAGTGTTGCGTGCCTGAACCTTCCCCTGTGTGTTATTTTTCTCTCGTGTCCTACTCTTCCTCTAAAGTTTCCTCAGCAAAGAGAAAAATAAAGCCTAACTGTTTGGGTTTTACATTGTGTGGACATTGGCCTTTCTGAACATTCTTCTCACACCCTGACAACGGAAGCCACAGAGATAATTCGCAGACCCAAAACAAAACCAGCCGGCCGATCTCAGAGAGGGGGCGGGGGGGGGTATCGCTACATCTGAATATCTCACTTCCTGTTCCTCCTCATGAAGCTTGCCCCTGTCTCGTCACATACGGCTCCCCATCACAGATTGCTCCGGAAGTGACGTTCCATCGCCGCCATCTTGCTACACCCCACACTCCTGCACAGTAATGATAGAGTGAGAAGGGGGCAAGCGGACATCTTGTTACACCCACCGAAGTTTTATTTTCAACACAAAACAGAGCTTATATGCTTAAATACAGTATTTGTAAATCCCACGGACTGTTTACATGTTAAATGTGTGTAGCGGCCTCACTCCCTCCTCTTGTGAATCGGTTATCCGATAGCTCTCTTCTAGGGGTATCTTGTCTGTGAGAGTGAGATGCGCTACGGCCCATGTCCTCCCCATTGCGGCAGGTGAGGTGAAGGCCAATACCAGTTATTCTTCTCGGGCCTGTGTGTTTCTATTCACAACCAAGTCTTGCTGTGCTGACACTTCCCTTCACTCCCATTAACTAGAGTTCCACATACCGATAAGGATCCAACACTTGATTTATTGTAGCACACACAATTAAAACAGTTCTTTGTCAGCCGATAGGTTGAGATCCATAAACAGTTCAATACGGTGGGGTGAGCAGGTCGAGGCACTGTCCTAATGATAAACTAAACCACTGTGGCTTCACCAGCGGTTGCTATAGCCATTGGCTAGAGAGAGAAACTTGAAACTTGTGAGTCTCTACCAGCGACTCTGAAGAACATGAATTGGAGTACCTTCGCTGCGTTGTGGCCCGTCAGGGGGAAGATGTCCATCCAAGGGAGTTACCAGAGGCCCCTTCGTCACTGGGTTGATGCTGCTCCGGACTCTTCAGACGGGTAACCTCTCCGGCCTCCTCACCTCAGACACGGGCCCCATCCACCTCAGGGTCCCTCGGACTCACCCGCCCTTGCGGAGCCCAGTCGAAGTCACTGGGCCCCAGGCTCCGGCAGTAGTACCTCACCCCAGGCTTAAGGTGCCTGGGATGGACGCCAACTCCGCTCCGCCCCAGGCCTAGGGCGCCTGGGCTGGAACTCCGGACCGCCCGCACCCAGGCCTAAGGTGCCTGGGCGCGCGCTCGACAAGACCTCGTGGCGAGGGCGTCTCTCCCCTTTATCCCCTCCCGTGACGCCACAGCAGGTTCTCCGCCCCCGCTATACCACCGCCGGAACGGGACAAAAAGGACAGCACTGCGGCACTGATTCTACCCTGACCCGTGGTAACACCGCCACCCACAGGCCAAGGAGAATAGTACACCACCAAGTCCTCCACGATTTAAATGGTCTAAATCCTCTTATGATTTATACACACCTGGGTCATACTACCACCCAGGTGTATCCCCCTAAATTTAAACCCCCGCTACATGTGAAAATCAGAGGTGTTCTGTCACATTAGCAACCATGTAAGGTCAGCAGGTTTGCTGCTGCTTTTAAAATTTTACATCTAAACAGTCCGTCGGATTTACAAATACTGGATTTAAGCAGATAAGCTCCGTTTTGTGTTGAAAATAACTGTGAAATCTAAAACTCCGGTGGGTGTAACAAGATGTCCGCTTGCCCCCTTCTCACTCTATCATTACTGTGCAGGAGGGTGGGGTGTAGCAAGATGGCGGCGACGGAACATCACTTCCAGAGCAATCTGCGATGGGGAGCCGAATGTGATGAGACACCCCCAACATCCCCTGCGGGGAGACGCTCTGTACGTTCACAAGCACGGGAGGCTCCCCGCAGGATTGTAGTCCCAATGGAGGAGGACGAGCACGCTGACTAACCCCCAGCCAGAACGGCTCGGATGATGGGGGCAAGCTTCATGGAGGAGGAACAGGAAGTGAGATATTCAGACAAATAAAAAAAAACATTTAGAAGGAAAATAGAAGGAAAAGGTAAGTGAACCAACAATGCACTAGCTTAAAGGAAGCTATTTAGAAAATAAAAAACAAACCTTTACAACCCCTTTTTTTCCGAAAACCCAGCCCCTCTATGTACCAATATACAATTAATGTTGCAAAACAATATACGTTATCTTTGATTCTAAAAACAAGGACTGACCTCATCTATGGCTATATTTCTCAGATCACTTCAGAGACTTCCTTGTATACAGACAGGACAGACAAACCAGTATTGCCGCGTACACACGACCATTTTTCTCGTCGGGAAAAATTTAATTTTTTCTCTTTGACGAGAGTGTGTGGGCTTTTGGTCATTTTTCCAGACGAGAAAAACGGCATTAATCACGACGAGAAAAATTAGAACATGCTGTAATTTTTCTCGTCGTGATTCACTGCATTTTTTTCCGCGCAGTTTTCCCATAGGGAAACACTGCCGGGGAGCCCACACACGGTCGTTTTTCTCGTCCAAGAGAAAAAATGACGGGAAAAACGGCCGTGTGTAGGGAAACAAGCCGTTCCTCGTTTTTCCTCGACGGTGAAAATCGATCGTGTGTACGCGGCATAAGACCCAGGAAGGCATTTACCAGCTGACCTCATTAGCACACCTTCACCCATCAACTAAGTTTTCACAGCACCCCCGGCATTCCTCCACGTTTGCGTTTGTCTGGCTTCCCCAGCGTCCCTTCAGATGGGCTCAGGGCGCATGCTAAACTCCCCGGGACAACATGCAGCCCACGGGAGACCCCTGATGTTGTGCAAGAGCCTGCCTGATTGGATACAGAGTGATTGGATTGATGGTGCGTCTTCCTATAATAGAGGAAGGGTAAAGCCCCGTACACACGGTCGGACTTTTGCCCAACAAACTTCGTTTTGAGCAAGTTAGACCAACAATCTGACTGTGTGTACGCTCCATCCGACAAACTTTTTTTGCTTTTTTCTTGTTTTCATCGGACAAAAGTTGGGTCTGCAAACGGACAAACTTTTGCCCAACAAAAGTCCGATGGAGCAAAGTCCGACCGTGTGTACAGAAAACCATCGGACTTTTGTCCGATGGACAAAACAACTAATGTTAAAATCAACCAACAATAGCAGAAGTTGACCAAAGGGTGGCGGTAAAGAGCAGAAAAACCACGTGATGTTGCAAAAAGTTTTGGGAAAGTTTGCAGAAAAGTCCGAGCATGTGTATGCTATGGGTGTTCCCGACCAACTCCGTTCGGACAAAAAAACACACGGAAATGTCTGATGGAGGTCCGACCGTGTGTACCGGGCTTCAGGGTCAATCTAAATGTAGCAGTACCCCCGTAGGGGCTGCTGGTAGTTGTGGTCTGCGTCTCCCCCTGCACAGCCAGGCACACAAATGTTAAGACACTCAGTAGTCAAAAAGCAGTCCTTGTACTTTGTTTTTATGTTTTATTGAGGGGATTGTAACTTGGATGGGGATGTGGTAGATAGAGGATGCCCAGTTGATGGTAAAAGCAATATAGGGACTGAAAACTATATACACCTCCGGTATATACAACTTCTTAAGTACAAACTTGCTTGCAGAATATCACTCCCAGGACCAGCTAGAACTTATATGGGGACCTGGTGTGGGGGAAATTTGTAGTCCTAGTGCTAGTCGTTCCACGTGGCTACTGATCCCAGAACCACCTCCTCAGGCCCTGCCAGCTCTCTTGGCTTCAGCTGCCTCTCTCCACTGCCCGCGCTACCACAGTCCTCTCCACTGGCTCTGCATCCATCCTCCTCACTGTGTCACTCACCAGCCCTCTTGGCTGCAACTTGTTCCTACTGGAGACTTGCAGTATTCTCTTTCTTTCCTCTCCTTGCTCCTGTGCCACTTGTCCAGGACACCTCCATTTGTCTTAAAAGGGTCCTGTCTGCACCCAAGCCCAGGCCCCCCCCCCCCCGACTGGGGAGCTCCCTCCAAATCCACAGACAGCCTAACACTCCATCTCCAGCTTCCACACGAACTCTCCTCCCCAGCTGGGCTGACCCAGCCTATTTGAGGAGGCCTGCCCCCTGCCAATCCAAGTTGGGGATTGATCAGAGCCCCTCAGAATATTTATCGCAGGCCATTGAAGTCAACCAACTGCCCCATGTGTGTCACTGGAAAATCGAGCCACGAAATGTGTGCTCCCACTACTTTAGATGTGAATGGGGCCTGAAAGTGGAATTGGTGCATTTACACAAGAACAATGAGGCTCCATCCATTCACAGAAAATGTTGGCTTCGCCACGCATTTCAGAAACGCAGCAAATGCCCCCCCCCGTGTCCTGTGTGGATGGGCCCCCCCATGTCCTGTGTGGATGGGCCCCCCCCGTGTCCTGTGTGGATGGGCCCCCCCGTGTCCTGTGTGGATGGGCCCCCGTGTCCTGTGTATATTGCCCCCCGTCCTGTGTGTAGATGGGTCCTCCGTGTCCTGTGTGGATGGGTCCCCCTGTGTGGATGGGCCCCCCGTGTCCTGTGTGGATGGCCCCCCGTGTCCTGTGTGGTGGATGCCTCCTGTCTTGTGTGTATGGGCCCCCCTGTGTCCTGTGTGGTGGATGCCCCCTGTCCTGTGTGTATGGGCCCCCCGTGTCCTGTGTGGATGGGTCCCCCCCGTGTCCAGTATAGATGGGTCCCCCCCTGTCCTGTGTGGATGGGCCCCCACGTTTCCTGTGTGGGTGCCCCCCGTGTCCTGTGTGGATAGGTCCCCCCTGTCCTGTGTGGATGGGCCCCCACGTGTCCTGTGTGGGTGCCCCCGTGTCCTGTGTGGATAGGTCCCCCCTGTCCTGTGTGGATGGCCCCCCATGTGTACTGTGTGGGTGCCCCTCCATGTCCTGTGTGGACGGGGCCCCCCGTGTCCTGTGTGGATGGTAGGGGTGCAACGGATCAAAAAACTCACGGTTCGGATCGTTCCTCGAATCAGAGTCACGGATCGGATCATTTTTCGGATCAGCAAAAAAAAAAAAGGGGGAGGACGGAACACTGGGAAGTCAGGGAAGGCAGGGGAGCTCACCTACGCATACATACCTAGGCATACATATATCAATATCAATCACTCTTGGGTGCCCCTTTAAGAGAGTGTATCCTCTCACAATATCCTCTCACCATATGTAGCCAGTTATAACAGTGTCCATGTATGTATACAGGCTTGCCCTGCCATTTCATTGTACTTTTAGGCAATTTACAGTCCTTTTACACTTCAAGCTAATTCCATTAGTGCCACTAGGGGGAGCAAAAGCAAAAGCAAGTCCTGGACAAGTGGAAGACAAAGTTTATACTTATGTCATGTACTGTGACTATGACTCACCCCTGAGCCCTCTGATGTGTCTGGCACAATCGACTTGGTCCTGGGTTGCTGTATTGTAAGGAAACACCGCGCTGCTTAGGTGAGGGGAGGGGGTGAGGTGAGGGTGCCTTCTCTCAGTCTGTAATTTTGCAATTGGAGGTTGGACGATCAGTGTATTGCTCTCACTACAGGCGGGTCCCTCCGTGCTCCACCTGCTTGGGCGAGCTATGCAGGCTGTGACAGTGGTGTGCCGCTCGGGGGGGGATGCGCTCTCGTTGGTATTGTGGCTCCTGGCTGTCACTCCTTCCCCCTTCAACAGGGGGGGTTCCGGGGAAGTACTGGGCTACGCTGCTGCGCTGTTCCACAGTGAGCTCTCGGGACGCCTTGAGGGGGACTAGCTGGAAGCAGGCCGAGGGAGAGGAGGAATCATCTCCTGGGGGAGCATGCAGGCAGCGGAGCTCACACTACCTCCTGCGGATCCGAGGGATCACGTGTGTGCCGATCCGTAGATGTTGATCCGTACGGATCATGGATCAATGATGATCCGTTGCACCACTACTGGATGGACCCCCCTGTGTCCTGTGTGGATGTGTCTTTTATTTCTTCATTTTCTCATGGATTGGGATGTACAATACATCCTTACTGGTGATGAGAGAACACTGGGCGGGAACCTACAATCAGCTCCTCCCATCCTGTATACTCCCACTGGCTACACAGGAACAATGTCCCTCCCTGGAAGTGATGTCACTAGCTTTCAGTGACCACACCCACTGGCTGATATTAGACTCGGAAGGAAGGAGAATTGAAGTCATGTGACGGCACTGGATACCGCAAAATAAAGGAAGAAAAACTGGAATTTTTATAATTTTGAGATATAAAGCTGAACTTCGCTCACATTAATGATTGCGGGGGGTGGGGGGAGAATTTAAGTGTTAAGGCTAGTACACACGGCCGAGAATCTCGTTGCAAAAAAAACGTTGATTTTCTCGACGGGTTTCTTGTCAAGCTTTCCTTACATACACACTGTCAATCCAAAATCTCGTCCGTTGTAAATCGCGGTCACGTACAACACGTACGACGGCAGTATAAAGGGGAAGTTCTATTCCAATGGCGCCACCCCTTGGGCTGCTTTTGCTGATCTCGTGTTCCCGCGTGTTAGTAAAAGTTTAGTGAGAGACGATTCGCGCTTTTCAGTCTTCGTGCTTTCAGTCCGTTACAGCGTGACGAATGTGCTATCTCCATTACGAATACTAGTTTTACAAGAAGGTGCGCTCCCGTCTCATACTTGATTCTGACCATGCGCGGTTTTTGAAGATTCGGAAAAGCCTACACACGAACGGTTTTCTCGTGCAAATACAGTCTGACGAGAAAACAGACTCCCGACGAGAAAAGAAAAAGCAGGTCTTCTTTTTTTCTCGTCGAGATTCTGGGCAGTTTTCTTGACGAGAAACCTGAAAGCCTCGTACACACGGCCGGTTTTCTCGGCAAAAAAACTCTGCCGACAGTTTTCTTGTCGTTTCTTGCCGAGAAAACCAGTCGAGGCTTCAGGGTGGACTTCCACTTTAAGTGAAAAATAAAGAGGAAAACCTTCCTGTTACCCCCCCCAAACACTACCGCCCAAACTTTTGAGTCCCCACCTACATGAACAACATGTCACGGACTCCTACATATGAAATGTTGATTGCGCTAATAGCCAAATTCAGTATTTTGGTTTTGAATCAGTGGTTGGTTTAAATAACTTATGTTCTTCGATGTCTACTGTACTCATAAGTGGATGTGTATAATATCTCCGGGATTTGTAGGACCATGCCTGATGACGGGAACCAAGGGATCAATGTACAGAAGATTTGTTGGGCGAGTGTGACAAGCTTTAGCCCAGATGTGATCAATTCTGGCCATATTGTAACTAACAGAGTGATTTCCTATGATTGTCAGCTCCATCTAGTGGCCATAATGAAGTATTTTTCCTGAAATTCCTCCATCTGTAAAAATATTGTGATACAGACTTATGGACACTAGAGGGAGGCAATGATCATAGGAAATCACTGAGTTACATAAAATATGGACAATATTCGTCACGGCTGGGCAAACCTGTGCCACATTCCATCAACTATTTGTTTTCTTATTCATAGTAGACCTCTAAGTCTCCATATCACAAAATGTACTCAGCCAATGAGAGGTAATGACTCCATTTTTATTTTAAAAGGCCTAGAGGACCGCCTTGTAAGTGGTGGGGTTAACGCGTTTCGTCTTGGAATACGACTTGGGAAAATAGACCTCTAAATCGCCATACCACAAAATGTACTCAGCCAATGAAAGGTAATAACTTTTTTATTTTTCTCCTGCTGTCAATGGCCAACACGGTACAACACTTCATCCATGTCTTTGGTGATCTCTGATCTCCTTATGAACTGTTTCTTACATGATGAAGATCAGCCATGGAGTATATCTGAGGTGTATATCAGGGTGTGCTTCTTCCCCACATGTCCAGCAACATTCATATACAAGACATTTCCCACACTCACTAATACACCTCGAGGGTTGTGTGGGACCCCTGATGTACAGGAAGACAGGACTTCAGTGAGGAACATTTCCCTCACTCAGGAAAGTGGCTTCTCCTTCGTGTGAGATCTCTGATGTATATAAAGATGGGTTTTCTGTGAGAAACATTTCCCACACACAGGACAGGAATACGGCTTCTCCCCTGTGTGCAATCTCTGATGTCTGCAAAGACTGGACCTAAATGAAAAATATTTCCCGCACTCAGAGCAGGAATACGGTTTCTCTCCCGTGTGAGATCTCTGATGACTAAAAAGATTGGTCTTCCATGAAAAACATTTCCCACACACAGAACAGGAAAATGGCTTCTCCTCCGTGTGAGACCTCTGATGTGAGATAAGGGCTGATTTTATTACGAAACATTTCCCGCACTCAGAGCAGGAATACGGTTTCTCTCCCGTGTGAGATCTCTGATGTATAAAAAGATAGGCCTTCGATGAAAAACATTTCCCGCACTCAGAACAGGAAAATGGCTTCTCCCCCGTGTGAGACATTTGATGTGTGACAAGATATAATTTTTGTAAAAAACATTTCCCGCACTCAGAACAAGAATAAAGCTTTTTTTCTGTGTGAGATTTCTGATGTTGGTAAAAATGGGATTTCTTTAAAAAACATTTCCCACACTCAGGACAAGAAAATGGCTTTTCTTCTGTGTGAGATCTCTGATGTTGGGAAAGATTGGCTTTCCTTAAAAAATGTTTCCCGCACTCAGGACAGGAATGCCGCTCCTCAACTGTGTGAGATCTTTTATGCTCATCAAGATTGAATTTAAAATAGAAACACTTTCCGCACTCAGTACAAGAAAATCTCTTATCTGTTGGAAGAACGGCACCGTCCCTCACAGTCTGAGGTTCCTCAGGATAAGAGGAATACGATGGTCCGGCACCGTCCCGCACAGTCTGAGGTTCCTCGGGATAAGAGGAATACGATGGTCCGGCACCGTCCCGCACAGTCTGAGGTTCCTCAGGATAAGAGGAATACGATGGTGCGGCACCGTCCCGCACAGTCTGAGGTTCCTCAGGATAAGAGGAATACGATGGTCCGGCACCATCCCGCACAGTCTGGGGTTCCTCGGGATAAGAGGAATACGATGGTCCGGCACCGTCCCGCACAGTCTGAGGTTCCTCAGGATAAGAGGAATACGATGGTCCGGCACCGTCCCGCACAGTCTGAGGTTCCTCAGGATAAGAGGAATACGATGGTCCGGCACCGTCCCGCACAGTCTGAGGTTCCTCAGGATAAGAGGAATACGATGGTGTGGCACCGTCCCGCACAGTCTGAGGTTCCTCAGGATAAGAGGAATACGATGGTCCGGCACCGTCCCGCACAGTCTGAGGTTCCTCAGGATAAGAGGAATACAATGGTCCGGCACCGTCCCACACAGTCTGAGGTTCCTCAGGATAAGAGGAATACGATGGTCCGGCACCGTCCCGCACAGTCTGAGGTTCCTCAGGATAAGAGGAATACGATGGTCCGGCACCGTCCCGCACAGTCTGAGGTTCCTCAGGATAAGAGGAATACGATGTTCCGGCACCGTCCCGCACAGTCTGAGGTTCCTCAGGATAAGAGGAATACGATGGTGTGGCACCGTCCCGCACAGTCTGAGGTTCCTCAGGATAAGAGGAATACGATGGTCCGGCACCGTCCCGCACAGTCTGAGGTTCCTCAGGATAAGAGGAATACGATGGTCCGGCACCGTCCCGCACAGTCTGAGGTTCCTCAGGATAAGAGGAATACGATGGTCCGGCACCGTCCCGCACAGTCTGAGGTTCCTCGGGATAAGAGGAATACGATGGTCCGGCGCGGTCCCTCACAGTCTGAGGTTCCTCAGGATAAGAGGAATACGATGGTCCGGCACCGTCCCGCACAGTCTGAGGTTCCTCAGGATAAGAGGAATACGATGGTCCGGCACCGTCCCGCACAGTCTGAGGTTCCTCAGGATAAGAGGAATACGATGGTCCGGCACCGTCCCGCACAGTCTGAGGTTCCTCAGGATAAGAGGAATACGATGGTCCGGCACCGTCCCGCACAGTCTGAGGTTCCTCGGGATAAGAGGAATACGATGGTCCGGCACCGTCCCTCACAGTCTGAGGTTCCTCGGGATAAGAGGAATACGATGGTCCGGCACCGTCCCGCACAGTCTGAGGTTCCTCGGGATAAGAGGAATACGATGGTCCGGCACCGTCCCGCACAGTCTGAGGTTCCTCAGGATAAGAGGAATACGATGGTCCGGCACCGTCCCGCACAGTCTGAGGTTCCTCGGGATAAGAGGAATACGATGGTCCGGCACCGTCCCGCACAGTCTGAGGTTCCTCAGGATAAGAGGAATACGATGGTCCGGCACCGTCCCGCACAGTCTGAGGTTCCTCGGGATAAGAGGAATACGATGGTCCGGCACCGTCCCGCACAGTCTGAGGTTCCTCAGGATAAGAGGAATACGATGGTCCGGCACCGTCCCGCACAGTCTGAGGTTCCTCAGGATAAGAGGAATACGATGGTCCGGCACCGTCCCGCACAGTCTGAGGTTCCTCAGGATAAGAGGAATACGATGGTCCGGCACCGTCCCGCACAGTCTGAGGTTCCTCGGGATAAGAGGAATACGATGGTCCGGCACCGTCCCGCACAGTCTGAGGTTCCTCAGGATAAGAGGAATACGATGGTCCATCTACACTGTGGGGTGCCGGATGGACATTTGAGGTAGTCGGGTTTTCTCCTGGACTATACTGTGTGATGTCCTCATCTTCTACTTTACAGTCTGGAGACAAAGTGAGACAATCCTCTGAGGTTTTCCTCATCTCCCGTCCATCTACTAAAATAGAAATACAAAGATTATTACTAGACATGAGCTGATTGGTTCCCCTAAACCAGGACTCCGCCCACATCAGGCAGCTTTGTCTCTGAGGATCTTACAATTCCCCCCTCAAGGTAACTAGTAAATGGGTCCTCTGATCTCCTACCAGATCATTTCTTTATTCATGGACCTTAGTCAGAGAGTGAGGAAACTACGAGAACTGTCTCTTATAGGAGTGACAGTGATGAGGGGATTATAGGACGAGTGTCCCCACCCCCTCTATCACTCATTGCCATCTTCCCAACACAAGAAGTCCTTATTTAGTCATGAATAACAGCGGGGCTGAGCCCCACCAAAGGTCAGAGAGTGAGGATGGGGGGAGAACAACCCAGATGAAGACTGGACTGATCCTGAAGACCATATATACCTCTGAGGAAGTCGAATCAGGATGCAACGCATCAGATGGGTGTAGTTTAAGGACTGTTCACAAGTGTGCATGTCTTTTCTTCACTTTTTTTTGTGTTTGTGTGCAACAGTTTGTGCATTGTGTAGATATAATCTATTTATTATTTGAGCATAAGAGAGCATGTATATTATATCATTATATTTTGTCTCTCCAATGTATTATTTCTGCACTTTAATGAGAGAGACACTTTTATAGTCTGTTTCCAGTATTTGCTTTAAGGTTTGTTCACATTTTTTAGAATGTACAACATAGGAGTATATAGTGTAAGGATCAGGATTCATAATATTGGTGGCTGAAATGTTTACCGGAGACAAGTTGCAGAGGTCCCACACCGCTGCCTCCCATCTCCTGAGACTGCACTCAGTGACTTGGGTCTGAGACTATACAGACATATCCCTCCACCCGGCACAGCCAGCAAATAACAGAGCAAGTAACCCGGGAGAATTGTTCTGTCAGAGATCTCACTAGACCCGGGCATGGGGCAGAAGACCCAAGGTACATACCCCAGGGGTCTAGGTCAAGCAAACCCTATGGTGAAAATCAACATTTTGCCACCAGCTGAACCCCAGAATCTCCATAAATCCAGTCTAGATACATAAATTGTGTCTGCAGCACAGAGAAGGGAGATTATCCGAGAGAAATACAGGAATACAGGACGGGGAACACAGCTCAGGAAAGTGACCAGGGGATTACAGGCTGATATCACCCAGTCCCCGCCCTACTCTGGACCAATCAGTGAGCAGTATGGGTGGAGGAATGGATTTAGTGTTAATGACCCACCTGTGCTGATCTCTGTAGGAGTGTCCTCCTCTATAAATGTCCCTGTTATTCCATCCTCCTCCATAGACTGCTGATCATCCCTCACATACGTCTCTTCTTCTTCTGATTTCACCTCAAATTCTATATCAATTGGATCTCCACTCTAAACCAAGAAAATGAGAGAGAATATCATCTGTAAGATATAAGCTTTAATATTAAAAAATCACTTAAAAAAATTCAAACGTTGTTTTTAGATACTGTATCTTGTTCTAGATGTTCTAGATACTCCATCCCACCAACCTTGTAACAGTGGGGGATGGTGTGACCTTCCTGTGTGGAATCCCGGGAATACAGAGGACGGGGACATCTCTCTGGTGGGTTCCTGGTATTAGGTGGCTCCATCATATCCTTGTGTTCTTCTGAAAACTTCTCCATCACTCCATACTCCTCATCCTCCTCTTTATACTCTTCTTTAACAACATTATAATCCTCAAGGTTTCCTCTCTGAATATATAAAAAAAACATTCATTGGAACAAACATGATTGTGTATAAATCATAACCACCAATAATTGTTCCTCATCTACCTGATGATGGTGGGGGATGGTGTGACCTTCCTGTGTGGAATCCCGGGAATACAGAGGACGGGGACATCTCTCTGGTGGGTTTCTGTAGCTGGATGACTCCTCCATGGTGTCCTGGTACAGATCTTTGTGTTCTTCCTCCATCACCCCATCCTCATCATCCTCCTCTTTTATCTCTTCTTTAACCTCAACTTTAGGATCTCTCAGGTTTCCACTCAGAATATATAATAAAAATGACATCAATGGTAACAATGCAGATAATGTACAGATCCTAATGATACTATCAGTGATTGTTCCTCATCTACCTGATGATGGTGGGGGATGGTGTGACCTTCCTGTGTGGAATCCCGGGAATACAGAGGACGGGGACATCTCTCTGGTGGGTTCCCATTACTGGACCCATCTGTAGGAAACACACACACTGACTGAATACATTGTTTCTATGTGTTTATCAGATGATGGGGGATCTAGGTGGATCCTCCGTACTGCTCTCTCCTTTACAATAATGTGCACCACCCTACAGTTTGGGCCCCACTGTTAGCTGGGAATACAGAGGACGGGGACATCTCTCTGGTGGGTTCCCATTACTGGATCCATCTGTAGGAAACACACACACTGACTGAATACATTGTTTCTATGTGTTTATCAGATGATGGGGGATCTAGGTGGAGCCTCCGTACTGCTCTCTCCTTTACAATAAAGTCTCCTCTTACCCAGTGATGTGAGGGGTGGCTGATTGTCCATCATGACGTCCTTGTAGAGATCCTTGTGTCCTTCTAAATACTCCCACTCCTCCATGGAGAAATAGACAGTGACATCCTGACACCTTATAGGAACCTGACACACACAATGATACAGTCACCATCCAGACACATCCCTTGTCTGTTACTGGATAATGTCCCAGAATTCCCGGCACCTCTCACCTCTCCTGTCAGCAGCTCCATCATCTTCTGGGTGACTTCTAGAATCTTCTCCATGTTGTGTCTCTCAGGTTTTAGGGAGTCACATAGAGGCACTGTGATGGTCATATGATCACCTGACTTCACAAGAGGAAATCTCTGTATTGGAGAACCAATAGGAAGATCATGTTAGATTCCCAGAATCCTCCTCACCTCTCCGGTCAGGTCTGTGTTTTATTAATAGAGATAAGAGTGATGTCATGTGACCTCCCAGAATCCTCCTCACCTCTCCGGTCAGGTCTGTGTTTTATTAATAGAGATAAGAGTGATGTCATGTGACCTCCCAGAATCCTCCTCACCTCTCCGGTCAGGTCTGTGTTTTATTAATAGAGATAAGAGTGATGTCATGTGACCTCCCAGAATCCTCCTCACCTCTCCGGTCAGGTCTGTGTTTTATTAATAGAGATAAGAGTGATGTCATGTGACCTCCCAGAATCCTCCTCACCTCTCCGGTCAGGTCTGTGTTTTATTAATAGAGATAAGAGTGATGTCATGTGACCTCCCAGAATCCTCCTCACCTCTCCGGTCAGGTCTGTGTATTATTAATAGAGATAAGAGTGATGTCATGTGACCTCCCAGAATCCTCCTCACCTCTCCGGTCAGGTCTGTGTATTATTAATAGAGATAAGAGTGATGTCATGTGACCTCCCAGAATCCTCCTCACCTCTCCGGTCAGGTCTGTGTTTTATTAATAGAGATAAGAGTGATGTCATGTGACCTCCCAGAATCCTCCTCACCTCTCCGGTCAGGTCTGTGTTTTATTAATAGAGATAAGAGTGATGTCATGTGACCTCCCAGAATCCTCCTCACCTCTCCGGTCAGGTCTGTGTTTTATTAATAGAGATAAGAGTGATGTCATGTGACCTCCCAGAATCCTCCTCACCTCTCCGGTCAGGTCTGTGTATTATTAATAGAGATAAGAGTGATGTCATGTGACCTCCCAGAATCCTCCTCACCTCTCCGGTCAGGTCTGTGTATTATTAATAGAGATAAGAGTGATGTCATGTGACCTCCCAGAATCCTCCTCACCTCTCCGGTCAGGTCTGTGTTTTATTAATAGAGATAAGAGTGATGTCATGTGACCTCCCAGAATCCTCCTCACCTCTCTGGTCAGCAGGTAGATGATCTCCAGGGTGAGGTTTAGTATCTTCTCAGTCATGTGACTCCGGTCCTCCTCCATCCTGATTCGCGCCGTCATTTGATCTATACAGGTTTCTGTCTAGACAGGTAAGGATGATAATTGATAATGAAAATATATATAAGTGGGGGAATGTTCTACCCCTGAAGGGGTAAATAGGTAAAACTAGGTTTCCACACTATATATGTGTGTATCATCATCTGCTGGAGATAAAAGACGTCCCAGTGACTATGGAGGAAGAGGACGGACATGACGGGGGGGTTACTGGGTGTAAATAGAAAATAAGATCTTATTACCTCCTCTGCTACAACTTCCAGCAATGTCTCCTGTCTACTTCCTGCTGACTAACCTCTCACCCGGAACTTCCTGTCTGGCACTGACATCACTTCCTGTCTTCCATAGAGACTTGCTGTCTCTATGGTAAAAATGAGATCACCACTTTGTGGAGGTAAGAGGAATTATACTCCCAAGAAACATCTCGTAGTGTGAACACGGCCTTGTGCTGTGTGTGTATGTACTGTATATCCTTATAGATGGGACATCTCCACTCCCACCAAGGGGGAGAGAAATATATTACTGCCTAGTCCAGCCTTTCTCAGCCAGGGTTCCTCCAAAGGTTTCTAGGGGTTCCATGAGCAATGAACAATTTCTGTCTCTCAGTAACAACTGACATCAATGATCAGTAAGGGGTTCAGCATACCTCCCAACTTTGTAAATGTCCACTGCGGGACATTATTCAACACATTTTCCCCCTCAGATCAAAGTTGTTGAGCGGGGGTGGGTGGGGGGGTGCCGCGGGACAGAGTTTTTTTTTTTACGGCAGACTACTGCTGCTAGTTGGTTGAGCGGGGGGGGGGGGGCCGCGGGACAAAGACATTATTTTTTTTTTTTTTATAAACAACTCCTGCTTCTTGTTGAGGGGGGGGGGGCGCATGTGTAAGTCAGACGGGTGTCTACTTACATTTGTCAGCAGGGGGATGGGTTGGTTGCAGCCGCCGGAGACCTGCCATCCATCATTCTCCCCCCCCAGGACCTCCTCCTCCTCACATCGTTGTGCGGGAACGAAACCACTTGTGCGGGAGTGCGGGAAGGAGTTGCCATTCTGGGTAAGTCCCGCCCAATCCGTGCCAGTTGGGAGGTATGGGTTCAGTCTTCTGACTGATGACGATATAAGGGGGTCCTTCTTCATTGGTCACCAATGTAAGTGTAGCGGGGTATCGTTTTACCCGCAAGACTACATTTCCCAGCATGCTTTGCGTCACCCAGGGTGCCATTCCCCGCGCAGGGGCAGCTGGGGTGGACTTTAAAGGGGGAGAGGCGGGGCTCGCTCGCTCTCTCGGAACGCCGCCCTCCTTGCAAGAGGATCCCCTGCACTCACCTGCTGCGCGTGCTAGGCCTGAAGCTTGGGCCTTGCGCTTTTGTTCCAGAGAGCATCTTCTGAAGGACCGAGGACTCGATGCTTTGGGGGCACTGTGACGCCACTCACAGTAGCGGAGGAACCGGACAGGAATCAGCCAGCTCAGAACCATATTTCAATAACTTTGTGCCTATTAACTTTGCCCAGGCCCATTATTGAACACAGTTATACTTTGGAGAGACTGTGTTGAACTGAGTTTGTCAGTCTCTCCAGCTTTGCCTGGTTGGCGAATATCTGTTATCCCCTTTTACTGGATTACAAATTGGTTTCTCCATGTGCACCACCGACAGTTGCTAGCGAAGATTTTCCAGCGAACTATACCCTAAGTTATAGTCAGGCCTGACTGGGTAGTTTAGGACTTTTCTGGGCGCCATTTTATGCTCACGAGGGAGGATTGCAGCAGCGGGGTTGATGTGGTATTGCATTATTGACTGTCGTACCCTTTTAATGTGTTCACCTATTTTGCAGGGATCTGCATAGAATATTGTATACAAATTACTCTGTTATCTTTCTACCTTCAGTAAAGAGTTATAGTTAAGTAATTTGGTGGTGAGTGTCAATTACTGTGCTGGTATACAAAGAGGGTTGTACTGTATAATAGTGTATAGAGATAATACAATTATACCATCCTCCCTTTTCCTAACTGTGTCAAAGAGAAGTCAGAGCCGATTGCCAGGGGTTGGTAGCAGTGCATTACAGGGCCCAAACAAACAAGCAGCCCTCTTAAGCTGAGGGTACCGCTACATAAGGGACCACTACAGTGACCACTGATATAAGGGGGAGTTTTCCTATTGGTCACCAATGTAAGGGACCACTACACAGACCAGTAATATAAGGGTAACCTGTTCCTATTGGCTACCAATGTAAGGGACCACTATACTGACCACTGATATGAGGGGATCCTTCTGCCATTGGTCAATAATGTAAGGGACCACTTCACTGACCACTGATATAAGGGGATCCTTCTCCCATTGATCATCAATGTAAGGGACCACTACACTGACAACTAGGAAAACTGAAAATTACTATTATTACTAATAAATGACAGCTTGATGCTCAGTCTAGTTATTAAAGGATAAGTTCACCTTTTTTTTTGTTCTAGAACCCAGCCCCTCTGTGTACCAATATACCATTAATGTACTTCGGTTGCAGAAAAATATATATTTTTTTTATTTTTAAAACAAGGCCTTACCTCATCCATGGCTATATTTCTCAGATCACTTCAGAGACTTCCTGGTATACAGTCAGGACAGACAAACCAGTAAGACCCAGGAAGGAGTTTACCAGCTTAACTCATTAGCACACCTTCACCCATCAACTAAGTTTTCACAGCACCCCCCGGAATTCCATCACATGTGCATTTGCCTGGCTTCCCCAGCGTCCCTTCAGATGGGTGCATGCTAAACTCCCCAGGACAACATGCAGCCCACGGGACACCTCTGATGTAGTGCAAGAGCCTGCCTGATTGGATACAAAGTGATTGAATAGATGGCATGTCTTCCTATTATATAGTTTTTGAAAATCTAAACAGCCAATTAAATGACAATTGTCAATGACAGAAATACAATATTAAGGTATACAGAAAACCGACAGTAAATGATTGCTGGATGTAATACCACTGCTAAATGGGTACCCCAGGCTGGCCTATTGTACCTTTTAATCATAATGAGACATGAAGCAGTATAGTGGCTAGAGGTGTGTCTCTTTAAATGTAAAAGAATTAGAAGATTTCCAGGATGCAAGGCCTTGCAGTTATCTTCACCGGCAAGTTGGAGCTCAAAGAAATTAGACTTTACAGCAGGGTTGCCCAACCTTTTGAAGAGCGAGGGCCACTTAAGCAACTTGGTAACCAGTCGAGGGCCACAATGAGTGGAGCGGGCGGTTGACAGGTCACGGCTACTCTATAGGCCCTCCGATCCGCCTAGATGAAAGGGGACGAACTCCCTTCTGTTTTTTGGATTGGAGGTAGGTGGGCGTAAACAGACATCTGTTGCTCTATAGAGGTGAATTGAGGGTCCCATTTGGTCGGGCTGTTCATGTGAAAGGGGCCCAAGACTGATTTCACACTGATCTTCTGTGGTTTACCCACACCGCGGGTGCAGCGTAGTGCACCTGTGTCTATCCTGCGGGTTAGCTGAACTTTGCCATAGACTCCGCCTGTGCAAAAGCCGGCGCTGTAGAGGAAGCATCGGCTTATGGGGCTCTGCTCCGCAGCCGCTTTCTTCCTCTACCACCAGCTTCATGCACAACACTGATGCTGTGGTATGGCGGGTCGGCAACCTGCGATCTGGGCTTGCAAACCCACCATTCCAGAGCAGGAGGTCGCGGGCCACATCAGAGGGCTCCGCGGGCCACATGTGGCCCTCGGGCCAATGGTTGACCACCCCTGCTTTACAGTGATATGCAGTCAAGGCAAAGCAGCTGAAACTGACCAAATGGCAATCCTTAAAGGAGCACTAAAGCTTCCCTTTTTTTTCCCCAAAAATAACAAACATGTTATACTTACCTCCACTGTGCAGCTCGTTTTGCACAGTGGCCCCGATCCTGGTCTTCTGGGGTCCCTCGGCGGCTGTCTTGGCTCCTCCCCGCAAGGACTCCACACCATAATGCGAGTGAGCTCGCATGGTGTGGAGTGATTGCGGGCGCGCTCCCGTGATACAGCGGCGGCCATAGCCGCCGACTGTATCACTCGGCCCCGCCCCCCGCGTCATTGGATGTGATTGACAGCAGCGCCAGCCAATGGCTGCGCTGCTTTCAATCCATCCAGTGTAGCCAATCGGCGGCCAGGCTGAAAAACGAAGAGGATGACGGGGACGAGCGTGGGACTTTCAAGGGGCCAGGTAAGTAAAACGGGGGCTCGGGGGGGGGGCGGTATTGTCGAATGTTTTTTCACCTTAATGCATAGGATGCATTAAGGTGAAAAAACATGTAACTTTACTACTCCTTTAAGGTAATTCAAAGATAAGATGTCTGCATACAGTGTCCTGTGGAGTGTGATAGTGTCTGGTACTGGATTTGTAGGCAGGTGCCCGCTCTCACCAAACTGGATACAGTGTAGGAACTTCCTGAAGAGCAATCCAAGTCGATTCTTCCTTCTGCAGAACGGGCAGAGATTACAGACCAGCTGCTGGAATGATAAATCGTCTGGTCCTGCTTGCTGGTTTCAACGATGCTGCCCCTTGTGTAGCTTGCGGCGTCCACCTAGGTCGGAGCTGGGAGCGCTTTGTTGCCACGTGATAGGCCGCAGTCCTCTCACACAGCAGCGCAGGGGATGTTCACTTGATGAGATCCGAGAAGCAAAAGCCCTTGGGCCTGGTCTGCTGGCTCTTTTATAGCCTTGAGCCTGCGTATATGCCATGCAATTCCTGCTGCACGGACATTCCATTCCTGACACTAGCTTTCACTTCTAGCACATTAGAGGGCGCTGCACTAAGGAGATTGTACAGAGATTGTACAATCAGATTGTATAGTGTATGGCCACATTTATACACCTAAAATGACCTAGTTGCCCTTTCAGTGTTGTTGTTCTGTTCTCGCTACACGTTTGCCCCTGGCGTATATGTAGCTCAACATACAGCTTAAAACTTACATCCTAAATAACCAGACTGTCTGTAACTTTGGTTCTTTATTATGATGAACAGGTGGTGGCCATATAAGATGCGTATGAATAATGGTGAAACTAGAGATAAACAAATAAATGAACATAAAAGAATTATATGAACACTAACAAATGTCTACTAAGCACATAGATAAACAGTCTTTATCATACCAGCAATGCTGCCTTAAGGAGATCAGGACTTAGGAAACATGTGGCACAGGCTTAGCTGACTCCATGTGGACTTTCCAGTGGAAAAAGATAAAGGAGTTGTGCTAGGAAATGAAGACAGTTTTAAATGACACAACAGGAAATGTACATTACCATAGAACACTGCCCATCAACAGTCCTTTGTTAAGAGTGACATCTTGTGGACGATATTTGAATTACAAGTCCAGAAGATATTACTGTATTTCTTTGTAGGCCAAAGGCATGACAGTTGTTAATTGTTAACGGCGCACCAAACACAGAAGAAAACGCACATTTTGCCACATGCAAAAAAAAGTGACAAATGTAGTAATATACGTCCAAAAATGTCCTACGAGCTACTTTGCAAGATGTAGCGCAGGCCATTGAAGGTGGTATTGTATTGAGGGAGGTGTGGTCCAGAGCGGTGAACATGCCTTATCATGCCCTCTGTGATGCAACAAAGAAGTGAAGGCTTTGGGGAGATGACCTAACAGGAAGTGAATGCTGATACAAACTAAAGGAAGTGATGGAATCTGAAAATCCATTTCAAGATACAAGTAAACTGACAAGATTCTAATTATTATGTGAATGAGGTAAGTGAGAGGTGTGGCTGGGCCAAAAATGGAAAACCCTTCTGATTATTATGAAAAGTGAAATTGTGCCCGGAAAGGTGAACTTTTAAGACAGGGGTGCCCAACCAGTGGCCTGGGGGCCACATGTGGCCTGCGGAGCCCTCTGATGTGGCCCGCGACCTCCTGCTCTGGGATGGAATTGAATAGAATACTGTTATTAAAGGTAAGTTTATTACTAAAATCACAGTGTATATATGGGCATATCTGTTCTGCAGTGGCTACTGGGCTGCTTTCAAACTGATCTGCAGGTTACCTGCACTGAGCCATAGACTTCTGTTACCTGCGAGTTTGGTGAGCTTTCTGAAAGTGCACCACACCTACAGGATATAATAGAAGTCTATGGCAAAGTGCAGCTAACCTGCAGCAAAGCCACAGATGAACTGTGCTGCACCCGCGGTGCGGGTGAACAACAGTGGATCAGTGTGAAAGCAGCCTTAGGCTCCTTTCACACGGTCAGTCTGACCCAATCGGACCCTTTATTCACCTCTAAGGAGTGGCAGATGTAAATGGACTTGTGTCCGTTTACAAACGCCTACCCCCAATCCGATCCGCTAAAAAAGAGTAGAGTGGGCTCTATAGAGTAGAGTGGGCTGCCATTCACCCGCTCCGCTCATTGTGGCCCGCGACCGGTTACCAAGTCGATTAAGTGGCCCTCGCTCTTCAAAAGGTTGGGCACTCCTGTTTTAAGAGAAGGGATGAGCCGATCATTCAATACAAACTTTGTGTGTAGGGGTTGGGGTGTATGCGAGATAACATGAAGCACCATCCCCTAAGAATATGCGACCATGTGTCAATAAAGGGGTTGAGCGGGGTGGGACTTTGTGTGTGACTCAGTGGAGTAAATAAATATAGAAATACCAGAATTTATAGAAAAATAAACAACTTTTATTTTTCTGCCATGTGGCAGTAATATCAAAAGATTATTATTTCAAAACATAAGATAAAATCACGTTACAGTTCAGAAGATCAATATCGGGGTGTGCAATTCCCAATCAAGAAGAATAAGAGGGCCTACGCGTTTCGCGGTTTTCCGCTTCAGAAGGGCCTTTGAAAGCGGCACAATGGGATATTATATAAATTCTAAAGGAATACATGCATTGGCTGTGATATGTATATACATATTCTACCAACCTTTTGTTTGTTTCTAGAATTTATATAATATCCCATTGTGCCGCTTTCAAAGGCCCTGACGAAGCGGAAATCCGCGAAACGCATAGCCCCATCTATTCTTCTTGATTGGGAATTGCACACCCCGATATTGGAAACTAAACTAATAATGGAAACTAAAATAAATAGTTCCGCATTGACTTCAATGGCATGCAATACCGCATGCGGCCAGTGTTGGGGGGGGTGCCGGAGAGCCTCGGAAACACATGAAAAGGCCTGAGGGCAGCTTGGCTGACCTCGGCAAACATCGGAAAGGCTCGGGAACGGCGTATTTCCGAGTCTTTACGATCATTTCCGAACTGCGCCGTTTGGCTCCCGCGCCCCCCCCCCCACCTCAGGCCAAACACGGTTTTGCACAGTGCTTTGGCTTGAATCCTGCTCGTTTTGCGAGACAACACTCGCAAACCGAGTTAGGATTTAAAAAAATACAGTGCTCGTATTTAGAAACGCTCGTTAACCGCGTTACTTGCAATCCGAGGTTCCACTGTACTCCTGACCACTGCACTCTATACACAGGGCTGTATATGATATACTCCTGACCACTGCACTCTATACACAGGGCTGTATATGATATACTCCTGACCACTGCACTCTATACACTGGGCTGTATATGATATACTCCTGACCACTGCACTCTGTACACAGGGCTCTATATGATATACTCCTGACCTCTGCATCCTTTATGTCATATTGCAGAACAGTTACTGGTTGCTCAGTGGTCAGGATGTTATTGAAGATCTTCCCTAAGGTTGGCTGTGTGTAGAAAAGCATATCTAATGGAAGAGTTCCATTTTTTTTACCAATGATTGTGCTGAGGTTTGTGTGTGTCTCCATGACTCTGCATCGTGACTCAGTCATTAAAGCATGTTTTGTGGGTACAAGACCTGTGGAATATGTAATCTTGTGCACAATGAGTAGGTTCGAATTTTAAACCCACCCCACTGCAATTTTACCACACCCCCAATTCACCGGCTATTTATTTTTCTCAGGGTACGCAAGACTAAACCCTCCTTTGGAAAAAAATTACTTTGGCCCTGTAATGTACTGCCTGGAGCACATCAGTGGATCACTGAGATATGATAGTAAAGCTGTGAGTGAGGCCATAAATCTTCTTCATGATTGGACACGATATGGATCCTTCCTCATCTTATTCCTGGTTATGGAAATCTATAATATTACCAGTCCGGTATCAAAGTATCGGCAAACCTGAGGATCAGATATTTTACAAGCGTGGCCAATGGTAAAAATTGCCAAACACAAAACTACGAGAAACCTTCCACAACCTACATACAATGGTGGAATCATTTGTCAAAGAGACCAGCAGTACCCTTCTGGAACATTCTGGTGAAGAACAAATGCGCTCTCAGACATCATGGGGAGGTTTGTAAACTCTATACAGCCACTGGATGGCTTCCCTAGACCCCCCACCATGTTGCCCGGGCTTCCGATATCCCACCTGCTGGCCCAGCAATTGGCATGGTGTGCGCTGTCAGGTAGAGAGAGAGACCAGAGAACATCCTCTCGCTGATCACCCCTAGCTATTGGGTCACTTCCGGGTTTAGTTCTATCATTCCTGGCCACTGTGGATGGAGAAGCTGTGAATGGAGCCCAGTCTGCTCTTCATTACCTTCAGTGGAGGGCAGGAGACACATGAGAAGTCTAATAGACTCTCATAAAAGAGAACCTGTCACAACAAAATGCTAATATATGGGGGGGGGGGGTTATTAGTCCATTATTTTTGGTAATAAAGTTAAGTTTAAAAAAAGATGGAAAACATTCAACTTACCCCCAAGCACTTAAGATACCCCCCAAAATTTTTGAGTCCCCATGTACATTAACGACATGTCTGCGCCTACATACGAAATGTTGATTGCACGAATGGCTAAATTCAGTATTATGGTTTTGTATCAGTGGTTGGTTTAATATTGTTGGTTTATGTTCTTCGTAGTCTACTGTAGTCATAAGTGCATGGGTATAATATCTCCGGGATTTGTAGGAAACCATACAAAAAATTTGAGAATACCGCGCTAAGTGATGAATAAATAAATAGATAATATATGAGCAGCAGCTCAAAGTGAGATACACACAAGAAAGAAAATTGTTAGAAGGAGCCGCACTAAACAAGTAAAAAAGGCAAAAATAGTGATAAATAAAAAGTCCATATAAACACAGATGAGTGTGCATAAAAAAATTTAAATAGCTTTCAACACCGCTACAGACTCGTGAACCTCCACCACATGAAGTGCATGCTTACCAGAAGGCAAGCTATCATAAGCTAGCGGCTATCAACCAAGCCAGGGCCTTTATCCAGGTATTGAAATGGCAGCTCACAGACAGATACTTGGTAATGACAACTCGATGACGTCAGCATACCTCTCCTCCCGACACCCGTTTCGTCACAATCTAAAGTCGCCTGATGTCAGATTGTGACGAAACGCGCATCAGGAGTGGCGTGCTGATGTCATCACGTTGTGATGCCGAGTGGACGGGTGTTGGCGAGCCGGCCGTCTTTTAACCTTGATGTTTTTATATTCACTTCCTGTAAGTGCAACTCTTTTTATTTCATTAAACCTCTGTGATACAATTTTCACTCTGGTGCGCTTCTTTTTGGGTGTAATGCCTGGTCCACGTCCATGATTGCTGATTAACTGAGTCTTCTTGATCGATTGGCGAGTGTTCCTGCCCTATCATGCCAAGTATCTGTCTGTGAGCTGCCATTTCAATACCTCCTCGATAAAGGCTTATGATAGCTTGCCTTTCGGTAAGCACGTACTTCACGTGGTGGAGGTTCACGAGTCTGTAGCGGTGTTGAAATCTATTTCAAGTTTTTTATGCACATTCATCTGTGTTATATGGACTTATTATTTATCACTATTTTTGCCGTTTCACTTGTTTAGCATGGCTCCTTCTAATCATTGTAGGACCATGCCTGATGAAGGAAACCAAGGGATCAACGTACAGAAGATTTGTTGGACGAATGTGACAAGCTTTAGTCCAGATGTAATCAATTCTGGTCATAGTGAGTGTGAGTGATTTCCTATGATTGTCAGCTCCATCTAGTGGCCATAATGAAGTATTTTTAATGAAATTCGTCCATCTGTAAAAATATTGTGATACAGACTTATGGACACTAGATGGAGGCAATGATCATAGGAAATCACTGAGTTACATAAAATATGGACAATATTCGTCACGGCTGGGCAAACCTGTGCCACATTCCATCAACTATTTGTTTTCATATTTATAATAGAACCTCTAAGTCTCCATACCACAAAATGTACTCAGCCAATGAGAGGGAATGACTCAATTTTTATTTTAAAAGGCTTAGAAGACCGCCTTTTAAGTGGTGGGGTTAATGCGTTTCGTCCTGGAAGACGACTTGAGAAAACTGACCTCTTGCAAGAGTTTACACCACAAAATGTACTCAGCCAATGAGAGGTAATGACTCAATTTTTATTTTTCACCTGATATCAATGGCCAACACGGTACAACACTTCATCCATGTCTTTGGTGATCTCTCATCTCCTTATCAACTGTTTCTTACATGATGAAGATCAGCCATGGAGTATATCTGAGGTGTATATCAGGGTGTGCTTCTTCCCCACATGTCCAGCAACATTCATATACAAGACGTTTCCCGCACTCACTAATACACCTTGAGGGTTGTGTGGGACCCCTGATGTACAGAAAGACATGACTTCAGTGAAAAACATTTCCCTCACTCAGGACAGGAATACGGCTTCTCCCTCATGTGAGATCTCTGATGTATGGAAAGACTGCACTTAAATGAAAAACATTTACTGCACTCAGCACAGGCATACGGCTTCTCCCCAGTGTGAGATCTCTGATGTGCGGAAAGATAGGACTTTCTAGAAAAAAATTTCCCACACTCAGGACAGAAATATGGCTTCTCACCCATGTGAGACTTCTGATGTGCGGAAAGATTGGACTTGCAAGAAAAACATTTCCCGCACTCAGGACAGAAATATGGCTTCTCACCCGTGTGAGATCTCTGATGTAGGACAAGTCGTGATTTTTCTAGAAAACATTTCCCGCACTCAGAACAAGAATACGGCTTCTCCTCCATGTGAGACCTCTGATGTGAGACAAGGGCTGATTTTTTTACGAAACATTTCCCGCATTCAGAACAGGAATACGGCTTCTCACCTGTGTGCAATCTCTGATGTATAAAAAGATAGGACTTCGATGAAAAACATTTCCCGCAAACAGAACAGGGAAATGGTTTCACCTCCATGTGAGACCTTTGATGTGAGACAAGGGCTGATTTTTTTGCAAAGCATTTCCCGCATTCAGAACAGGAATGCAGTTTCTCACCCGTGTGCAATCTCTGGTGTGTAAAAAGATAGGACTTTGAAGAAAAACATTTCCCGCACTCAGAACAAGAATACGGCTTCTCCTCCATGTGAGACCTTTGATGTGAGACAAGCGCTGATTTTTTTACAAAACATTTCCCGCATTCAGAACAGGAATACGGCTTCTCACCCGTGTGCAATTTCTGATGCATAAAAAGACAGGACTTCGATGAAAAACATTTCCCGCACTCAGAACAGGAAAATGGCTTCTCTCCTGTGTGAGACATTTGATGGGTGACAAATTGTATTTTTTGTACAAAACATTTCCCACACTCAGAACAAGAATACAGCTTCTTTTCTGTGTGAGATTTCTGATGTAGGGAAAGATGGGATTTCTTTAAAAAACATTTTCCACACTCAGGACAAGAATATGGCTTTTCTTCTGCATGAGATTTCCGATGTTGGGAAAGATGGGCTTTCTTTAAAAAACACTTCCCGCACTCAGGACAGGACAGCGGCTTCTCAACTGAGTGAGCTCTTTTATGCTCATCAAGATTGAATTTAAAATTGAAACTCTTCCCGCACTCGGTACAGGAAAACCTCTTATCTGTTGGAAGGACGGCACCGTCCCTCACAGTCTGAGGTTCCCCAGGATAAGAGGAATACGATGGTCCGGCACCGTCCCGCACAGTCTGAGGTTCCTCAGGATAAGAGGAATACGATGGTCCGGCACCGTCCCGCATAGTCTGAGGTTCCTCGGGATAAGAGGAATACGATGGTCCGGCACCGTCCCGCACAGTCTGAGGTTCCTCAGGATAAGAGGAATATGATGGTCCGGCACCGTCCCGCACAGTCTGAGGTACCTCAGGATAAGAGGAATACGATGGTCCGGCACCGTCCCGCACAGTCTGAGGTTCCTCAGGATAAGAGGAATACGATGGTCCGGCACCGTCCCGCACAGTCTGAGGTTCCTCAGCATAAGAGGAATACGATGGTCCGGCACCGTCCCGCACAGTCTGAGGTTCCTCAGGATAAGAGGAATACGATGGTCCGGCACCGTCCCGCACAGTCTGAGGTTCCTCAGGATAAGAGGAATACGATGGTCCGGCACCGTCCCGCACAGTCTGAGGTTCCTCAGGATAAGAGGAATACGATGGTCCGGCACCGTCCCGCACAGTCTGAGGTTCCTCAGGATAAGAGGAATACGATGGTCCGGCACCGTCCCACACAGTCTGAGGTTCCTCAGGATAAGAGGAATACGATGGTCCGGCACCGTCCCGCACAGTCTGAGGTTCCTCAGGATAAGAGGAATACGATGGTCCGGCACCGTCCCGCACAGTCTGAGGTTCCTCAGGATAAGAGGAATACGATGGTCCGGCACCGTCCCGCACAGTCTGAGGTTCCTCGGGATAAGAGGAATACGATGGTCCGGCACCGTCCCGCACAGTCTGAGGTTCCTCGGGATAAGAGGAATACGATGGTCCGGCACCGTCCCGCACAGTCTGAGGTTCCTCGGGATAAGAGGAATACGATGGTCCGGCACCGTCCCGCACAGTCTGAGGTTCCTCGGGATAAGAGGAATACGATGGTCCGGCACCGTCCCGCACAGTCTGAGGTTCCTCGGGATAAGAGGAATACGATGGAGCGGCACCGTCCCGCACAGTCTGAGGTTCCTCAGGATAAGAGGAATACGATGGTCCGGCACCGTCCCGCACAGTCTGAGGTTCCTCAGGATAAGAGGAATACGATGGTCCGGCACCGTCCCGCACAGTCTGAGGTTCCTCAGGATTAGAGGAATACGATGGTCCGACACCGTCCCGCACAGTCTGAGGTTCCTCAGGATAAGAGGAATACGATGGTCCATCTACACTGTGGGGTGCCGGATGGACATTTGAGGTAGTCGGGTTTTCTCCTGGACTATACTGTGTGATGTCCTCATCTTCTACTTTACAGTCTGGAGACAAAGTGAGACAATCCTCTGAGGTTTTCCTCATCTCCCGTCCATCTACTAAAATAGAAATACAAAGATTATTACTAGACATGAGCTGATTGGTTCCCCTAAACCAGGACTCCGCCCACATCAGGCAGCTTTGTCTCTCAGAATCTTACAATCCCCCCCTCAAGGTAACTAGTAAATGGGTTCTGAGGAAATTTTATGGCATTTTAGGTAAAAACACCCAGCTATGTATTTAGGAGATGGAGCCAGCTATGGTTCAGGTGGAAGATAACAATGAAGCTGATCCCACCCAGCATAAATCGGGAGACTTGGTTATTAGACTTGTGCACAACAGAAAAATTTGTTTAGTTTCGGTTCGTTTCTTTTCGGTCCTGTTGATTCGTAATCGTTCGTAATTTTGCTAGACGGGATTTTTCGTGTTCAGACTAATTCATATTTTCGCAAGCGACATTTTTCGTTGAATCGGAATGATTCGTATTAATGTAAGCCTTATTTTTAGTTGATTTATAATTGGTACTTTCGGTAGAGTACATTGTTTTTCGTTGATTCTGGACACAACTCCTACTTTCGTAACTTTTTTTGGGTTTGTTGATTCGTAATTTTCTGTGTCTCTCTCACAACGACGCTGCCTATTATGCCTAATGTGCTTCGAATGGATTTGTACTTTTCTAAATACATAGCGGTTATTTGTAACGATTCAAAATCTTGTATTTTACTTTCGTTTTTTACATGCGGCTATAGCCTCCGCCCCTGTACACCATTTTGAGAGGGAGTTCAGCCCGGTGAGGGAGAAGCAGAGAGCAGAGCAGAGTGTTATTGTGCTTCGAATGGATTCGTACATTCGTAACTTTTTTCATAACAAATTATGCCGAAGACATTCGGGCATTCGCTATTTGCGATATAATTTATTTCGGATTCGGTTTTATTCGTAATTGCTTTGTTCGGAAATTCGAATGCTTCCGAATGTCCGAAAGTTGCTAAATTCGGACGAATTTCGTTTCGTTACTAAAAGGTAGATGCTTTATACCAACCAAAACATTTTTGAACATGGTAACAAGGCTGGGCGCTTACTTGCTTATTTGGCCAGACCTTGACTGCACTTCTATTTCCCGTATTTGACGGTCTACCGGCCATATTAGTGACGCCCCCGCACAAGATATTGGATGCTTTCATGTCCTTCTACTCCTCTCTTTATATATCTACTGGTAACTGTGATGACCAACAATTGTTTATGTACACTATATTACCGAAAGTTATGGGACACTTTTACACGCACATGAACTTTAATGGCATCCCATTCTTAGTCCATAAGGTTCAATATTGAGTTGGCCCGCCCTTTGCAGCTATAACAGCTTCAACTCTTCTGGGAAGGCTGTCCACAAGGTTTAGGAGGGTGTCTATGGGAATGTTTGACCATTCTACCAGAAGTGCATTTGTGAGGTAAGGCACTGATGCTGTACTTTTTTCACAGGTGAACGACTTTTTCACAGGCTTGCTACATACAGAGGCCCAGCATCCAAAGAGCACCTTTAGACGTTAATAAATTACACATCTAATTTCCTGACTACCCATCACACTTTTGAAGGCCCTGGAGCACCAGGACAATGGAATTACCCACTAAATTACCCCATTTTGGCAAGAAAACACCCCGATGTACTGTATATTCTATATGGCAGAATGAGCCTTTTGAACATGTCATTTTTTCCCCACAAGTTTTCAGAGAATGTGGAAAGAAAATTAAACCATTTTTTTTTTTTTTTTTTTTAGTCATCCATTTATAAGAAATTTCTAACAAATAGCATGAAATACCAAAAAAATACACCCCAAAGTACATTCTGCTACTCCTCCTGAGTATGACCATACCATGTGTGAGTCTTTTTCACAGCCTGGCCCCATATAGAAGCACAACATGCAAAGAGCACCTTTAGGCGTTCTAGGGCCATATATTTCACATCTAATTTTCTGACAACCTATCACAGTTTAAGACCCTGGAGCACCAGGACAATGGAAACACCCACATTTAGGAAAGCAAACACCCTGATGTATATTCTATGGGGCATAATGAGATGTTTGAACATGTCGTTTTTTTCCCACACGTTTTCA
This sequence comes from Rana muscosa, assembly GCA_029206835.1. Lineage (NCBI taxonomy): Eukaryota > Metazoa > Chordata > Amphibia > Anura > Ranidae > Rana > Rana muscosa. The sequence goes on along the minus strand of CM055123.1, from coordinate 417,658,272 downwards.
GAAAATGTGGAAACCACATTTGTTTTCACACAAAGTTGTCCCATTTACAGTATAAGATATTTATAACACATAGCATGTACATAGCAAAAATTTCAAAATTACACCCCAAAATACATTCTGCTCCTCCACGATACCACAAGTGTGAGATTTTTTAACAGCCTGGCCACATGGAGAGGCCCAAAATCCAAAGAGCACCTTTAGGTGTCTAAGGACATAAATCTAATTTCCTGACAACCTACCCTATATTTGAAGGCCCTGGAGCACCAGGACAATGGAAACACTCACAAAATTACCCTATTTTGGAAAGAAAACACCCAATGTATATTCTATCAGGCATAATGGAGTTTTTTGAACATTTCATTTTTTTTCACAAGTTTTCGGAAAATTTCGAAAACTTAAAAGTTGTCCATTCATAACACATAGCATGTAAATACCAAAAAAATACAACTCAAAGTACATTCTGCTACTCCTCCTGAGTATGGCAATACCACATGTGTGAGACTTTTTTTTTTACAGCCTAGTCACATACAAAGGCCAAACATCCAAGGAGCACTGTCAAGTGTTCTAGGGGCATAAATTACACTTCTAATTTCCTGACAACCAATCACATTTTTGAAGGCCCTTCATATTTCTACACCATAGCATTTACATACCAAGAATTACACCCCAAAATACATTCTGCTGAGCAATGGGTAAAAAAAAGATTACCTGTGGTTTTAGTAGTGCAGCTGGTTACAAAAGGAGAGCATTGGTCCAGGCAGCAGGCAGGGACATGGTCAGTGACAGCGAAAGGAATTGTCCAGGCAGCAGGCAGGAATACTGCCCAAAGACAGTACAGGCAGCAAGCAGATATATTGTCAGCACAGCCAAACAATTGGTCCTGTTAGAAGTTGGGAACATGGTCCATAGTACAGGTAGCAGGCAGAGGTGTGGTCAGTTCATGTGGCAGGCATGACGGCAGTAAGTTGGCAGCAGGAAGAAATATCAGACTTAGGGCCTCAGTAAAACCTGGGCACAGGGGTAGAGGATTCTATCACCCAAATCTCTTTGAAGCCTCCTGACCCTAATCCAGGAATTACAAAACTGGGAGAAAACCAAAAACAATTCTGAGGCCCCTCACATATGTGAGACCCCTGGTTTATCATGAACCTCACTACTACAGTAGCAGGGTAAAAGATCAGTCCAAGCAGCAGACAAACAATGTGGTCAATAAACAGTCCAGGGTCAGTTCTAGAGCAGGCAGAGGTATGGACAGTCCTGGTGGCAGGCAGAGGCGTGGTCGAGTAACTGGCCAAGGTCAGTTCCGGAGCATGCAGAGGTATGGACAGTTTAGGCAGCAAACAGTGGCGTGATCAAATAGCAGGCCAGTGTCAGTTCAAGAGCATGCAGAGGTATGGACAGTTTAGGCAGCAGGCCAAGGTGTGGTCGAATAACAGGCCAAGGTGTGGTCGAGTAACAGGCCAGAGTCAGTTCCGGAGCAGGCAGAGGTATGGACAGTTTAGGACGCAGGCTGAGGCGTGGTCGAATAAGAGGACAGGTTCAGTTCTGGAGCAGACAGAGGTATGTACAGTTCAGGAGCAGGCAGTGGCATTAGAGGCGTGAAGGCAAATGGCAGGCTAACCTTTACCATACTTTACTAATAATGTAGAGAAGTATGGTAACAGCAGAAACAGTCACCTATGCTGAGGCCTTGTTGGGAAGGACACTGGGGACAATAAAAACTGGTGTCTCATCTAACTCCTCGTCTGAAGCACCCCCAACATTTTTTTTTACATGTAGCACCCTCTACCCTAGGTAGGTTGCTAGAGATACGGTAGTTTTTTTTTGTAATCATGAACGAATTCTGGTTTCTGGATTGGGCCGTTCCTTCCGGGGATTTGCACATAGGGGTCATTGTGAACTGATGAAAGCATATAGATGTCTCGTTTTTCCCTCGACTTGATGGCCAATATTTCCTCGTTTCCGCAAAAGTTGCCGACTCCCCTCATTATAGTCTTGTATTAACGAGCCTTTGCGGGAAGCCTTTCCTACTAGCTCTCATGGGGCCACATGCTAGAGTTTTCCTCCGGTGAAGATTGAGGAAAAAAGGGGCAAACTGATGTAGTAATTATCACCATAGAAATGATGAATCTTTTCAAGGAATGGATATACAGGCTCCCAAATGCGGTTTTCGCTTGATCCGATATAGTCTGGGCATTCAGGGGGATGCAGCTGGGTGTCCTTTCCTTCATGCATGAGGAAAGCATAGGTGTACCCCGTGGCTCTGTCACATAAACTCCACAAGTTAACCCCATATCGGGCCCTTTTGCTGGTGGATAAACTGCTTGAAGCCCAGCCTGCCAGTGAAGGGGACAAGGGACTCATCCACACAGATATTTTTGTCAGGAATAAATAATTTGTTGGATTTCTCAAAAATTTTTTTTTTTAGAAGTGGCCGAATTTTATAAAAATTTTCAAATGCTGGGTCATTTCAGGGAGGGCACTGGGTGTCATTGAGAAAGCGCATTATCATTAGATATCTTGTTCTTGGCATAATGGATGAGTGGACTGGCATGTGATGGACGGGGTGGGAGGACCAGTATGAGTATTCATGTTTTTTTGGTGAGTCCCATATTGAATGTGAGGCCCAAAAAGATTCTAAGAAAAATATATTTGGGACTTTATATGAGGCACACTGCTACATACATAAATTGAGCCAATCAATGTAAACACTACTGGAGATTTCATCTACATGCTCCTTTTCTGGCTGCTGGTGACGCCGCTGTGCCTCAGGTGTTTACCGCCTCAGCTCCCGGGGATGACGTTTTATATAGTACTTTTCCATTATGGTTACCATCTACAATTTTACCCATACACAGTAAAGTACCACTATTAGGCAAGGGTGGTTGGGATCTTTTATTGCTCCCCATCTTCCTTCTATGTTCTATATTCCTTCTTCTACTATATCATTTTGGTCATTTGCTTTATTTTAGACATTCCCTAAGAACCCTTCATCTGCTCCTGATGAGTGGTATATTAACCACGAAACGGGTAGAGCTTTCCTATGAAGCGACGTCACAGCTATCCATATTTCACCATCTTTCCTGAATACAGCTTATTAACCCCTTGCCGTCGAGCGTACGCAGATATGCGTCCTCGGCTTTCGGGGGTTATACCGGGATGATGCCCGCAGCTGCAGGCATCATCCCGGTACTGTTGTTTAGAGCAGGCGATCGGCTTTCCAGTGATAACAACCTTAATGTAAACACGGAAGCGATGTCACAACGTCACTTTCGGTTTACTCGGCTGCCAATGGCGCCGGATTTAAAAAAAATATACAGTATTCAGAATCGCCGTTTTCAGCGATCTGAATACTTTGAAGTGCAAAGGAGGGATTGGGGGTCTTTTAGACCCCCGATCTCTCCATAAAGAGTACCTGTCACCACCTATAAGGCTACTTTCACACTGAGGCGCTGGATGCGCTGGCGGTATAGCGGAGCTATTTTTAGCGCCGCTATACCGTTTTTTTTGCCGCAATTTGCAGGCGCTAGCTAGCGCCCGCAAAAAGGGTTAAAAACGCCTGCAATAACGCCTCTTTGCGGCGTTTTGCAGTGTTTTGGAGGCACTACCCCATTGATTTCAATGGGCAGGGGCGCCATAGGAGCGCTATTTTTAGCGCTCCTATTGCGCCTCAAAGATGCGGCTTGCAGGAGTTTTTTGACCCTCCTGCAAGCGCAACGCTCCAGTGTGAAAGCCCTCGGGCTTTCACATTGGATACTATTACATGGCTTTTTTGGGGCGCATTGCAGGCGCTATTTTTAGCGCAATAGCACTGCAAAGCGCCTCAGTGTGAAAGGGGCCTTACTGTCACAAGGGATGTTTACATTCCTTGTGACAGAAATAAAAGTGATCAATTAAAAAAAAAACAAAAAAAAAAAACACACAATTTAATAAAATAAAAATAAATAAAATAAATAAGACAAAAACATTTTTTTTGAAGCACCCCCTGTACCCCGCGAGCTCACGCAGCAAAGAAAACGCATACGGAAGTCGCGCCCGCATATGTAAACGGTGTTCAAATCACACATGTGAGGTATTGCCGCAATCGTCAGAGCAAGAGCAATAATTCTAGCCCTAGACCTCCTCTGTAACTCTAATCTAGTAACCGTAAAAAAAATAAAAATGAAAGCGTCGCCTATGGAGATTTTTAGGTACCATCGTTTGTCCCCATTCCACGAGTGCGTGCCATTATAAAGCGTGACATGTTTGGTATCTATTTACTCGGCGTAACATCAACTTCCGCATTATACAAAAAAAATTGGGCTAACGTTACTGTTTCATTTTTTTTTAATTCATGAAAGTGTATTTTTTCCCAAAAGTTGCGTCTAAAACACCGCTGCACAAATACCGTGTGACATAAAATATTGCAACAATCGCCATTTTATTCTCTAGATTCTCTGTTAAAAAAATATATATAATGTTTGGGGGTTCTAAATAATTTTCTAGCAAAAAATACGGATTTTAACTTGTAAACACCAAATATCAGAAATAGGCTTAGTCATGAAAGGGATTTATTATAAACCAATCCATCATTGTTTACATATTTACATGTTACTATTACAATTTGGTCTACATACCTAAGGTCTATTATTATTTTTTTACCGTGCTGAGATAATTATGTATTACTCATTTGATATACGAGCTTTATTATGACCAACTACTGAATATGCTATTTTATTAGTATCTTTTACCATGTTACATATGTATGTACGCCTTTTGTATTAATTAAACAATGTTTACATTGATTGGCTCAATTTATGTATGTAGCAGTGTGCCTCATATAAAGTCCCGAATATCTTTTTCTTTCCAACACATCAGGGATGAAGGTAAATCTCAGTTATTGCCTCATACGAAGCCCAAATTCCAATTTTTGTTCTCGAAAAGATTCTAAAATTCCTCCACTGTTCATTTTTTCCACTCATAGGGACAGGCGTAACTTGAACCTTGGTTGCGCGATATGAATTGTTGGGCATAGAGGTTACACTGGGCCACAACTGAACGTAAGAAGTCATCCGTAAAGGCTAAATGAAAAAAACATCTATGGTGGCAAAATTCTCCGTGACCTCCTGGCTGGGCGGTAAAAGGGGGGATATTGGCTGCTTCCGAGTTATGGGGAAACCACAGAGGGTTTTGAAGGGCATTTGGAAGGCTGGCATGGGTCCTAACCCTTTGGCGCTGAGGTGAGACCCTAGTACCTGGCCTTTATTGCAAAGGCGGATGCCCCTGCGCTAATGGTGGATGGCACTGAGGTGCTGGTGGATGCCACTGCTCTACTTGTGGTAGCCTGCTCTTCGCCAGAATGTCTTAGTTTGCTGGGCACACTTTTCTTCATTCTCCGATCCAGTAGTAGACCCACTGTTTAAAACCGGTTCGTAATCAGAATCAGACCCAGAGCTCCATGCTGTGCTCTTCGTTCAAGCTTAGAATTTGGTATACCTCCTCACTAGAAATTTTTATTTTTCGACATACTGGTGACTGTGGGCTGTGGTGACAAACTGCTGGGATAAGGACACTGGAACAGATGTGGTTGCACTGATGGGCGCTGATGAGGGTGGACTTACACTACATTGCCAATAGTTTTGGGACGCCTGCCTTTACATATAAACATTAACTTTAATGGCATCCCAGTCTTAGTCTGTGTTAATGACCCACCTGTGCTGATCTCTGTAGGAGTGTCCTCCTCTTTAAATGTCCCCGTTATTCCATCCTCCTCCATAGACTGCTGATCATCCCTCACATACGTCTCTTCTTCTTCTGATTTCACCTCAAATTCTATATCGATTGGATCTCCACTCTAAACCAAGAAAATGAGAGAAAATATCATCTGTAAGATATAAGCTTTATTATTGTGACATCACATAAGAAATCCCCACATTGTCTCCATCAGTCTGTGTTTTATAATCTCCGTCCCACCAACCTTGTAACAGTGAGGGATGGTGTGACCTTCCTGTGTGGAATCCCGGGAATACAGAGGACGGGGACATCTCTCTGGGGGGTTCCTGGTATTAGGTGGCTCCATCATATCCTTGTGTCCTTCTGAAAACTCCTCCATCACTCCATACTCCTCATCCTCCTCTTTATACTCTTCCTTAACAATAATATTATCATTCCCGAGATTTCCACTCTGAATATATAATAAAACATTAATTGTAACAAACACCCTTGTGTATAAATCATAACTACCAATAATTGTTTCTCATCTACCTGATGATGGTGGGGGATGGTGTGACCTTCCTGTGTGGAATCCCGGGAATACAGAGGACGGGGACATCTCTCTGGTGGGTTTCTGTAGCTGGATGACCCCACTATGGTGTCCTGGTACAGATCTTTGTGTTCTTCCTCCATCACCCCATCCTCATCATCCTCCTCTTTTATCTCTTCTTTAACCTCAACTTTAGGATCTCTCAGGTTTCCACTCTGAATATATAATAAAAATGACATCAATGGTAACAATGCAGATAATGTACAGATCCTAATGATACTATCAGTGATTGTTCCTCATCTACCTGATGATGGTGGGGGATGGTGTGACCTTCCTGTGTGGAATCCCGGGAATACAGAGGACGGGGACATCTCTCTGGTGGGTTCCCATTACTGGATCCATCTGTAGGAAACACACACACTGACTGAATACATTGTTTCTATGTGTTTATCAGATGATGGGGGATCTAGGTGGAGCCTCCGTACTGCTCTCTCCTTTACAATAATGTGCACCACCCTACAGTTTGGGCCCCACTGTTAGCTGGGAATACAGAGGACGGGGACATCTCTCTGGTGGGTTCCCATTACTGGATCCATCTGTAGGAAACACACACACTGACTGAATACATTGTTTCTATGTGTTTATCAGAAGATGGGGGATCTAGGTGGAGCCTCCGTACTGCTCTCTCCTTTACAATAAAGTCTCCTCTTACCCGGTGATGTGAGGGGCGGCTGATTGTCCATCATGACGTCCTTGTAGAGATCCTTGTGTCCTTCTAAATCCTCCCACTCCTCCATGGAGAAATAGACAGTGACATCCTGACACCTTATAGGAACCTGACACACACAATGATACAGTCACCATCCAGACACATCCCTTGTGTTGAAACTTCACAGACTTCAGTGATAAAAGTTTACTGTTAAAACATACGTATTATAAATCCACCTCTACATAAAATGCCTATCCCATACTATCGTATAATCTGTTAGTATAGACAGATGAGGTCGGAAGGTGATTGGTTGGAAAGGGGACACATCTCCAAAATGAAGAGAACCCCGTAAGTGGGGGAATGTTCTGCCCCTGAAGGGGTTAATCTAGGTTTCCACACTATATATGTGTGTATCATCATCTGCTGGAGATAAAAGACGTCACAGTGACTATGGAGGAAGAGGACGGACATGACGGGGGTTACTGGGTGTAAATAGAAAATAAGATCTTATTACCTCCTCTGCTGCCACTTCCAGCGATGTCTCCTCTCTACTTCCTCCTGACTCACGGCACTTCCTTTTTATATCTGACATCACTTTTTGTCTGTATCCGACATCACTTCCTGTCTCTATGGTATAAGTGAGATCACCACCTTGTGGAGCTCAGAGGAACTGCAGTCCCAAGAAACGTCTCGTAGTGTGAACACGGCCTTGTGCTGTGTGTGTATGTACTGTATATCCTTATAGATGGGGTCATCTCCACTCCCACCAAGGAGGAGGGAAATATATTACTGCCTAGTCCAGCCTTTCTCAGCCAGGGTTCCTCCAAAGGTTTCTAGGGGTTCCTTGAGCAATGAACAATTTCTGTCTCTCAGCTTTTGGGACCTCGGCTCAGCCTATTTGTAAGTACGGGGATCCCTTACAAAGGCCCCCTACTATTTGCTAAACGATATCTACCATTGTGATATATACTTTCAACTGACATTTTATCTTTTAGATACACTGCATACGCATCCACTCCCCAATACAGCTGATATGATAGCCTGGGCTGTATATGATATACTCCTGACCACTGCACTCTATACAGAGGGCTATATATTATATACTCCTGACCACTGCACTCTGTACCCTGGGCTGTATAGGACATACTCCTGACTTCTGCACTCTATACACAGATCTGTAATGGATATACTTCTGACCCCTGCATTCTTTATGCTATATTGTACAACAGTTGCTGGTTGCTCAGTGGTCAGGATGTTATTGAAGATCTTCCTTAAGGTCGGCTGTGTGTAGAAAAGCATATCTGATGGAAGAGTTCCATTTTTACCAATGATTGTGCTGAGGTTTATGTGTGTCTTCATGACTCTCCATTGTGTCTTAGTCATTAAAGCATGTTTTGTGGATACAAGACCTGTGAAAAATGTAATCTTGTGCACTATGAGTAGTAGCACTTTTGTTAGCCCCTTCCCACTGCAATTTTACCACACCCCCAATTCATTGCCTATTTATTTTCCTCAGGGTAAGTAAGACTGAACCCCCCTCAGGAAAAAAATAACTTTGGCCCTGTATTGTACTGCCTGGAGAACATTGGTGGATCCCTTAGATCTGACAGTAAAGCTGTGAGGCCAGAAATCTGCTTCATGATTGGACATGATATGGATTCATCCTTTATCTCATTCCAGGTTATGGAAATGTATTACATTACCAATCCAGTATCAGAGTATCGGCAAACCCAAGGATTAGATCTCAGACATGACCAATGGTGGAAATTGCCAAACACCAAATTATGATGCTCAGGGAAACCTTCCCTAACCTACCTACAATGATGGAGTAATTTTTCCCAGAGACTAGCACTACTCTTCTGGATGGCTTCCCCATCCCAGCACTGGTATGTGGGTGCTGTCAGGTAGAGTAGAGAGAGAGAGACCAGAGAACATCCGCTCGCTGATCACCCCTAGCTAGAATGAACCCGGAAGTGAGGTGTATTAGGTCACTTCCAGGTTTAGTTCTACCATTCCTGACCGCTGTGGACGGTGAAGCTCTGAATATAGCCGAGTCTGTTCTCCATTATCTTCAGTGGAGGGCAGGTGAGACATGAGGGGTCTAATAGAACCTCCATGTCTCATTAAAGAGAACTCACAACAAAAATGCTGACATATGGGGGACTATTAGTCCATTATTTCATAGCAATAAAGTTAAAGGGTAACTCCAGTCAAAAAATATTTTTTTACTATTAATAGTATGTTAAAAATCTTTATCTTTGATATTATTCATTTTCTGGCTAGATGATTGTTTATCTAAGCCAGACAATCAGCTTCTTCCTTTTCTTCACCGACAATGTTATCTCCCTTTATCTGAACATGCTAAGCTGCCTTTCACTTCCTGAAAAGGTTGTCGGTCGTTCATAGACAGGCATGCCTAGACCTGCCCAGCCCTGCCCCCATCCTTCACAGAACATGATCTCCTCCTGTCTTCATTGCCTTGTTTTGGCCAGAAGCTTCTCATGAGAGAGAGAGACAGAGAGAGAGAGAGAGAGAGATGGGGAGAGAGAGGAGAGGGGGAGAGAGAGGTATTGGGAGAGCAGAGAGATAGGGGAGAGAGAGGGGTATAGAGAGAGAAAGAGAGGTAGAGAGAGAGAGTGGTACATATATAGAGAGAGAGGAGAGAGGGAGAGAGGTATAGAGAGGGTGAGAGAGAGAGGTATAGAGAGAGAGAGAGAGAAAGGGGTAGAGAGAGAGGTATAGAGAGAGAGGGGGAGGGGAGAGAGAGGTATAAAGAAAGAGAGGTATAGAGAGAGAGAGAGAGAAAGGGGGTAGAGAGAGAGAGAGAGGTATAGAGAGAGAGGGGGAGGGGAGAGAGAGGTATAGAGAGAGAGAGAGAGGTATAGAGAGAGAGAGGGGGCGAGAGAGGGGTATATATAGAGAGAGGAGGAGATAGAGAGGGGAGTCGAGAGAGAGATAGAGATAGAGAAGGGGGATATAGAGAAAGAGAGGGGAGAGAGGTATAGAGAGAGAGGGGGAGGGTAGAGAGAGGTATAGAGAGAGAGGGGGGCAAGAGGGGTATATATAGAGAGAGGGGGAGAGAGGGGAGTCGAGAGAGAGATAGAGAAGGGGATATAGAGATAGGGGAGAGAGAGGGGTATAGAGAGAGAGAGAGAGGGAGGGAAAGAAAGAAATTGGGGAGAGAGAGGGGGTATAAAGGGAGAGAGAGGGAGAGAAAGGGAGGAAGAGAGGGGAGAGAGAGAGGGGGAGAGAAAGAAGTTGGGGAGAGAGGGGAGAGAAAGGGAGAGAGAGGGGGGAGGGGGGCTTTGGAAGTATGTTATGTTTGTTAGAAATTGTAATATAGATTACAATGCAACATGCTGCAGATTTTCTACAGTGTACAACCACATGGTTATTTCTGCATGGCACTGTGATGAGCACTGATGGTACTGTGATGAGCATTGATGGTACTGTGATGAGCATTGATGGTACTGTGATGAGCATTGATGGTACTGTGATGAGCATTGATGGTACTGTGATGAGCACTGATGGTACTGTGATGAGCACTGATGGTACTGTGATGAGCACTGATGGTACTGTGATGAGCACTGATGGTACTCTGATGAGCACTGATGGTACTGTGATGAGCATTGATGGCACTGTGATTAGAACTGATGGTACTGTGATGAGCATTGATGGTACTGTGATGAGCACTGATGGGCACTGAGTGCATGGTGTGGCACTGATGGGCACTTGTATAGATACTAAGCGCCAAATTAATAATAATCAAAATAAATTCAAATGTAATTCCACCAGCTGCAGTAAAAACTTGCTGAATAGCAAAAAATGAAAAAAGAAACAATCCACCGCGCTAGGTGTAAACAATATAGAAAATCTTAAACAGTCCCAATGTGATGATATAAAGGTAATCGGGCTCAGTAGTAAATCTGTGTTCCAAGGTGCTCAGATTGGGTGCCCCACATAGATGTACCCTCACCCCTGGGAATTGATCAACTATCTCCTCTAGTGTGGTCAGTGTGGGGAGACCCCTGGAGAGATCTGTGCTGGCGTCTCTTGTAGTAAGTTGCCTCATAAGGGTAAATGGGAATAATAGAAAATAATCCTCATTGCGCAATACCGTTGAAAAATGTATTGATAAAACTAACTAAAGATCACACTCACATGTAATGGGGCCTAATATCCTAGCACCCGGCGTGTGTAGTAGGTGATTGTTTGAAAAATCAGCCCACAAATGGTTGTGTACCGCTTTCCGCGGTCTGGCTCGAGTCCCAAGGGACAGCGTGGGCAGAAATGTGTTGCGGTGACGCAATATTTCCTCAACGCGTTTCAGCCAATCAATGGGCCACTCATTGAGTGGTCAAATGGCAAGTCGCACTAGTGGAAATGGAGCCTTAAGCCTCTTACACACGGTACGATTGTTGGCAGGGTATTGTCTGTTGACAAACTGTTGTCCTAAAATCTGACAGTTAGTTCGCTCCTTTTGACAATTGTTGTCCAACTTTCGGCCAACATTGTTGGACGACAGGCTAGTAAATTTTCGGCGGACAACAGCTGCATGTCTGATTTTCGAATGGTCAGTACACAAATCTGTCACAAAAGTCGAAAGTACAAATTCGCATGCTCGGAATCAATGCTCACAAACACAAAATTAGCAGAAGGGGCCCAAAGGGTGGCGCTCAAGAGCTGAAATTCCCCGTAGTACGTCACTACATTTGTGTTTGTGGCACGACAATTGTGTACCGTTAGAATGCAAGACAAGATCCTGGCACACGCCCTTTTGACAAAAATCAGACGTTCGGTTGGCCAACAATCGTACTGTGTGTACAAGGCTTTAGTGTGGTTGCCTTTACTGTTCCTTTAATGTATAGTGATCATTGTAGACTGTGAGCTGAGACACCAGAACACTTCCAGTGCCTCCCCCCTGTGTCCAGCTCCCTTCTCGTGTGGTAGTCTTCATTCAAAAGCCCAGCACAGCCATACTGTATATGTGCACCGTACCTCCCCCCGTGTCCTGTGTGGATGGGTCTCACCGTGTCCTGTGTTGATGGGCCCCCTGGGTCCTGTGTTGTCACCCCCCCCCGTGTCCTGTGTGGATGGCCCCCCGTGTCCAGTGTGGATGGGTCTCACCGTGTCCTGTGTTGTCACCCCCCGTGTCCTGTGTGGATGGCCCCCGTGTCCGGTGTGGATGGGTCTCACCGTGTCCTGTGTTGTCACCCCCCCGTGTCCTGTGTGGATGGCCCCCGTGTCCGGTGTGGATGGCCCCCCTGTGTCCTGTGTGGATGGACCCCCCTGTGTCCTGTGTTGATGGGCCCCCTGGGTCCTGCATTGTCACCCCCCCTGTGTTCTGTGTGGATGGCCCCCCGTGTCCTGTGTGGATGGGTTCCCCATATGTCCTGTGTGGATGGGTCTTTTTTTCTTTCTTCTTTTTCTCATGGATTGGGATGTACAATACATCCTTACTGATGAGAGAACACTGGGCGGGAACCTACAATCAGCTCCTCCCATCCTGTATACTCCCACTGGCTACACAGGAACAATGTCCCCCCCTGGAAGTGATGTCACTAGCTTTTAGTGACCACACCCACTGGCTTCTTTTAGACTCAGAAGGAAGTAGAATTGAAGTCATGTGACGGCACTTGATACCGCAAATCAAAAAGGGAGAAAATCTGGTGTAGTGCTTGGTTGCTACTAGTTTCTAACATCCACCATGTCACCCTGCTGCCAGACCTCCATCTATCACCTCAGAGACAATGAACAGTCATTTGCGTTGTTTTGTTTATTGGGGGATATAACTTGGTTGGGGAAAGGGGAATATGGGGCGCCCATAGAACATGTTGCTTTGCCATCATATTTAGTGAACATTGATAAATTGAAACTGATTAAAGTGAAAGACATTGATAAAGTGAACTGATGTACTTCTAACATTTACAGTCTCTTCCCCTGCATAACACCATGCAGACTATTGCTCCTCTTCCTCTGCAGACTGTTTCTCCCAAGACTTCTCTCCTTTTGCACAAACTTCCACCGTAAAACTATTAGATCTCGTCCCATCATCTTCATTGTGACAAAGGGGACCACTCTGAATAATCCCGGCTTGCTGGCTGTAATTTGGTGCTGTTACTAGGCCAGAGGTCTGCAGTACCTCTCCCCAGCGGCCTAGTAATTTAGTAGCAAATGTAACTTGGCAGAAAACTGTTCCCAGCAAGTCCAAACTGCAAATTCTGCGCCCGCAGGCCGCATCGATTTGACACATTTCCCACAGTCTCTCCTCTGGCCTCGCAACCAGCTCTCCTGGCATGCCTCATCCAGAAATCCACTGTGTTCCACTCACCGGCTTTTTCCTACCCCTAATCCATAATGGAGAACTTTCACTGGACATTTGTTCCGACAGCCCCTCCTGTTCCAGGACTCCATCTATGATGGGGGAAAGATGAAGACGTCATCCATGACCGTGTAAGGATGAAGCTCCCTCCCAGCTCTCCGCGATCGGTGCACCCCCCCAGATGGGGATGGCCTCCTGCTGCTGCCTAGTACTCCATTCTCCACTTCTACTGGCCAACAACTCCACCCCAGTGGCATGTGACATCAGCTTATAGGGGAGGCCTGCCCCCTTCCAATACCAAGTGGGGATTGGTCAGGGCTCCTCACATGAGCTGCCTGCCACTCCAGTCCTAGGCCCTGACCCTCTTCCAGAACAATCTCCCTGGAAGCAAGGGAGGTCGCTCAGGACTAAAGCACAGGTGGTCACACCCACTGCTACACTAACCACTCCCTGCCCCCAGATCAAAACTAGCCTGAAGCATAAGCCTGCCTAAATTTACCTGCACTGACATTTTCCCTAGCAAAAATCCTATGCTAGCACCTACCTACGGTAGAGGGTGCTACACTGGGATATTATCATTTTGAGGCATAAAGCTGAACTTCGCTCACAATAATAATTGCGGGGGAGAATTTAAGTGCAAAGCCTCGTACACACGATCGTACACACGATCAGTTTTCCCGATGGGAAAACTGTGAGAAGGGCTTTTGGCCGGGAATCCCGGCCGTGTGTATGCTCCATCGCAGTTTTTCCGACGGGAAAACTGCTGGACAAAAAAAAGAGATCTGGATCTCTTTTTTCCCGTCAGGCCAAAAATCAGAGCGGGAAATCCGTTCGTCTGTATGTTTTCCGACAAACAGAAAACCGTGCATGCTCAGAATCAAGTATGAGACGGGAGCGCTCTTTCTGGTAAAACTAGCATTCGTAATGGAGATAGCACATTCGTCACGCTGTAACGGATTGAAAAGCACGAGGCTGAAAAGCGCGAATCGTGTCTCACCAAACTTTTACTAACACGAGGATCAGCAAAAGCAGCCCAAAGGGTGGCGCCGTTGGAATGGAACTTCCCCTTTATAGTGCCGTCGTACGTGTTGTACGTCACCGCGCTTTGGACGGGCGGACTTTTGGTCTGAGCGTGTGTATGCAAGGCAGCCTAAGAGGAATTCTGTCGGGAAAACCGTCAAATTTTTATCCGACAGAAAAACCGCACGTGTGTACTAGGCATTAGGGTGGACTTCCACTTTAAGTGAAAAATAAAAAGGTGGAAAACATTCAAGTTACCCCCCAAGCACTTAAACTCCCCCCCCAAATATTTGAGTCCCCACCTACATAAACGACATGTCATGGGCGCCTATATAAGAAATGTTGATTGTGCTAATGTCCAAATTCAAAATTTTGGTTTTCAATCAGTGGTTGGTTTAATATTCTTGGTTTATGTTCTTCGATGTCTACTGTACTGTGCATGGATATAATATCTCCGGGATTTGTAGGAAACCATGTCTGATGACGGGAACCAAGGGATCAACGTACAGAAGATTTGTTGAACGCGTGTGACAATCTTTAGCCCAGATGTGATCAATTCTGGCCATATTGTAACTAACAGAGTGATTTCCTATGATTGTCAGCTCCATCTAGTGGTCATAATGAAATGTTTTTCCTAAAATTCCTCCATCTGTAAAAAAATATTGTGATACAGAATTATGGACACTAGAGGGAGGCAATGATCATAGAAAATCACTGAGTAATATAAAATATGGATAATATTCGTCACGGCTGGGCAAACCTGTGCCACATTCCATCAACTATTGGTTTTCTTATTCATAGTAGACCTCTAAAGCCTCGTACACACGACCGAGAATCTCATCAAGAAAAAACACATTGTTTTTCTTGACGAGATTCTTGGACAAGAAACTTGTCCCGGCCGAGTGTACAGACGCTCCATTCAAAGAACCCGCGGATCTTTGAATGGAGCGAACGCGGTGACGTCATCGACTACGACGAGCGTGCGCTCGTCACATTCGATGCCATCGCCGCCATCTTGCTACACCCTACCTATGCCTAGAAAGCTACCGCGCATGCGTCAAAGTCATTTCGAGCATGCGTGGGTTTCTACGGCGAAAGGTAAGTGTACACACACACACATTTTTCTCGTCGAGAAACATGCTGACAAGAATCTCGACGAGAAAATAGAGAGCAGGTTCTCTATTTTTCTCGTCGAGATTCTTGTCGGTTTTCTTGACGAGAAACCTGATAGCCGCGTACACACAACCGATTTACTCGGCAAGAAA
The DNA here is from genome assembly GCA_029206835.1 of Rana muscosa. NCBI lineage: Eukaryota > Metazoa > Chordata > Amphibia > Anura > Ranidae > Rana > Rana muscosa. The sequence continues at coordinate 417,642,715 of CM055123.1, read as the reverse complement.
TCTATGCCAGCAAGTTTCTTGATGGTTCTTGCCGAGAAACTCGATCGTGTGTACGAGGCTTCAGTCTCCATACCATAAAATGTAGTCAGCCAATGAGAGGTAATGACTCAATTTTTATTCAAAAGGGTCTAGAGGTCCGCTTTTTAAGTGGTGGAGTTAACGTGTTTCGTCCTGGAAGACGACTTGAGAAAACAGACCTCTTGCAAGAGAATAATAGACCTCTAAGTTTCCATATCACAAAATGTACTCAGCCAACGAGAGGTAATTTTTATTTTTCTCCTGCTATCAATGGCCAACACGGTACAACACTTCATCCATGTCTTTGGTGATCTCTGATCTCCTTATCAACTGTTTCTTACATGATGAAGATCAGCCATGGAGTATATCTGAGGTGTATATCAGGGTGTGCTTCTTCCCCACATGTCCAGCAACATTCATATACAAGACATTTCCCGCACTCACTAATACACCTCCAGGGTTGTGTGGGACCCCCTGATGTACAGGAAGACAGGACTTCAGTGAGGAACATTTCCCTCACTCAGGACAGGAATACGGCTTCTCCCCCGTGTGAGATCTCTGATGTCTTTCAAGATTGGACTTCCGTGAAAAACATTTCTCACACTCAGGACAGGAATACGGCTTCTCCCCCGTGTGCAATTTCTGATGTGTATAAAGATGGGGCTTCTGTGAGAAACATTTCCCGCACTCAGGACAGGAAAACTTCTCCCCTGTGTGCAGTCTCTGATGTCTGGAAAGACTGGACCTAAATGAAAAATATTTCCCACACTTAGAGCAGGAATACTGTTTCTCCTCCGTATGAGAACTCTGATGTGAGACAAGGGCTGACTTTTTTACGAAACATTTTCCGCATTCAGAACAGCAATGCAGTTCCTCACCCGTGTGCAATTTCTGATGCATAAAAAGATAATCCTTCGATGAAAAACTTTTCCCGCACTCAGAACAGGAAAATGGCTTCTCCCCCGTGTGAGCCCTCTGATGTGAGACAAGGGCTGATTTTCGTACAAAACATTTCCCGCACTCAGGACAGGAAAATGGCTTCTCCCCCGTGTGAGCCCTCTGATGTGAGACAAGGGCTGATTTTTGTACGAAACATTTCCCGCATTCAGAACAGGAATACGGCTTCTCACCTGTGTGCAATTTCTGATGTATAAAAAGATAGGCCTTCGATGAAAAACATTTCCCGCACTCAGAACAGGAAGACTGCTTTTTTTCTGTGTGAGATTTCAGATGTTGGTAAAAATTGGATTTCTTTAAAATACATTTCCCGCATTCAGAACAAGAATACGGCTTTTCTTCTGTGTGAGATTTCTGATGTTGGTAAAGATGGGCTTTCTTTAAAAAATATTTCCCACACTCAGGACAGGAATGCCGCTTCTCAGCTGTATGAGATCTCTGATGTAGGGACAGGTGGGCTTTCTTTAAAAAATGTCTCCCACACTCAGGACAGGAATGCCGCTTCTCAACTGTGTGAGATCTCTGATGTTGGGAAAGATAGGCTTTCTTTAAAAAATATTTTCCGCACTCAGGACAGGAATGCTGCTCCTCAACTGTATGAGCTCTTTTATGCTCATCAAGATTGAATTTAAAATAGAAACACTTCCCGCACACAGTACAAGAAAATCTCTTATCTGTTGGAAGAACGGCACCATCCCGCACAGTCTGAGGTTCCTCAGGATAAGAGGAATACGATGGTCCGGCGCGGTCCCTCACAGTCTGAGGTTCCTCAGGATAAGAGGAATACGATGGTCCGGCACCGTCCCGCACAGTCTGAGGTTCCTCAGGATAAGAGGAATACGATGGTCCGGCACCGTCCCGCACAGTCTGAGGTTCCATAGGATAAGAGGAATACGATGGTCCGGCACCGTCCCGCACAGTCTGAGGTTCCTCAGGATAAGAGGAATACGATGGTCCGGCACCGTCCCGCACAGTCTGAGGTTCCTCAGGATAAGAGGAATACGATGGTCCGGCACCGTCCCGCACAGTCTGAGGTTCCTCAGGATAAGAGGAATACGATGGTCCGGCACCGTCCCGCACAGTCTGAGGTTCCTCAGGATAAGAGGAATACGATGGTCCGGCACCGTCCCGCACAGTCTGAGGTTCCTCAGGATAAGAGGAATACGATGGTCCGGCACCGTCCCACACAGTCTGAGGTTCCTCGGGATAAGAGGAATACGATGGTCCGGCACCGTCCCGCACAGTCTGAGGTTCCTCAGGATAAGAGGAATACGATGGTCCGGCACCGTCCCACACAGTCTGAGGTTCCTCGGGATAAGAGGAATACGATGGTCCGGCACCGTCCCGCACAGTCTGAGGTTCCTCAGGATAAGAGGAATACGATGGTCCGGCACCGTCCCGCACAGTCTGAGGTTCCTCAGGATAAGAGGAATACGATGGTCCATCTACACTGTGGGGTGCCGGATGGACATTTGAGGTAGTCGGGTTTTCTCCTGGACTATACTGTGTGATGTCCTCATCTTCTACTTTACAGTCTGGAGACAAAGTGAGACAATCCTCTGAGGTTTTCCTCATCTCCCGTCCATCTTCTAAAATAGAAATACAAAGATTATTACTAGACATGAGCTGATTGGTCCCCTTAAACCAGGACTCCGCCCACATCAGACAGCTTTGTCTCTGAGGATCTTACAATTCCCCCCTCAAGGTAACTAGTAAATGAATTCCGAACAATTTTTATGTTTTTTTTACATAAAATCACCCAGCTATGTACTCAGGAGATGGAGACAGATATGCTTCAGGTGGAGGGCAACTATGCAGCTGATCCCACCCAGCATAATCAGGAGACCTGGTTATGGAATTGTAGGGAGTTTGAGCTTCGGCTCTTGGACCTTACTAAAAGGAAGATGCTTTATACCAACCAAAACATTTTGAACATGGTAACAAGGCTTACTTGCTTATTTGGCCAGACCTTACCCCACCCTCACTTCTAATTCCCGTATGTGCCTGTCTACCGGCCATATTAGTACTGCCCCCGCACAAGATATTGGATGCTTTCATGTCCTTCTACTCCTCTCTTTATACCTCTACTGGTAACTGAAATGACCAACAGTTGTTTATGTACACTATATTACCAAAAGTATTGGGACACCTGCCTGTACACGCACATGAACTTTAATGGCATTCCAGTCTTAGTCCATAGGGTTCAATATTGAGTTGGCCCACCCTTTGCAGATATAACAGCTTCAACTCTTCTGGGATGGCTGTCCACAAGGTTTAGGAGTGTGTTTATGGGAATGGTTGACCATTCCTCCAGAAGCACATTGTAATTGTTCTTCATAAATTTTGACCAAAATTTATACGTGTACATTTCTTTGGTAAAAATAATCCAAATTAGTGAATATTATTTGGTCTATATGAAGGTTATAGAGACTACAAGCACCAATCACTGAAAATTGATCACACCTGATGTACTGACGGTCTATCTCATTTCTTGAGGCCCTGAAATGTCAGGGAAGTACAACTAACCCCAATTTACCGCTTTTTGCAAAGTAGACAGGCCAAAGTATTTAGTAAGAGGCATGGTGAGTTTTTTGAAGTTGTAATTTTTTTCCACAATTCTTTGGAAAATTATGTTTTTTTACCCACAAAATTGTCTTATTAACAAGTTATATCTTACAAAGGACATACTTGCAACTACACCCCACAACACATTCTGCTACTCCTCCACATGTGTGAGACTTTTTCACTGCCTGGCCACATACAGAGGCCCAACATCCAAAGAGCACCTTTAGGCATTCTCGAGCCATAAATTACACTGCCGGGACTATTGGGTTTAAAAAGAATACATTTCTGAGGCCTGTATATTATATATTTTTCATATATATGCTATGAACAAAACAGAAGTCATCTTGTTTAAAAATATATTTTTTTTTAAAGAGGTTAACTTAAAGCGGAGTTCCACCCTAAAGTGGAACTTCCACTCATTGGATTCCTCCATTCCTCCGGTGCCACAATTGGCACCTTTTTGGGGGGGAGGGGGGACAGGATACCTGTCAAAGACAGGTATCCTTTCCCACTTCCTAAAGTCCGGCCGCGGCCGTGACGTCACCGCAGGGCTCCCTCCTCCTCCTCCCCTGGCCACTGGGCTAATAGGAGAGAGGAGTGGTGCCTCGCGCATGCGCAGTAGGGTTCCCGGCGTGAAGCCAAAAGGCTTCACTGCCGGGTTCCCTTACCCGCAATGGTGACAGCAGCACCCGACAGCTGATGTGAAACATCAACTGCGGTGCCGACATCGAGGGACACCAGGACAGGTATGTCTCCATTTATTAAAAGCCAGCAGCTGCAGTATGTGTAGCTGCTGGCTTTTAATTTTTCTTTTTTTGCCCGGGGTTGCCTGGAACACCCCTTCACTGCCCGTTTCCTACTGCGCATGCGCGAGTCTCGCATTGTGTGTTTTCTGAATGGGCGGCTTGCTCTCTGGGATACACACAGTTCCCAGAAGGCAGCTCGCCCTATTCACCAGAAGACAACGCGAGGAGGATGACCAGCCGCGGATAAGGAAGAGGCAGATTAGGGACTTCCGCATAGCAACCGGTATTTCTGGTAAGTACATTTTCTTTTATTTTCTATTTTTATTTTTCTATTTTTTTGCAGGTTTTTTGTGAAACAATTTTTTTAGGGTGGAACGCCACTTTAAGTTTACTGTCTTTAGAAAAGAGATTTTTGTAAAGATATAGGAATAAGGATCAAAGAAGTCCTTTGGACATCCAACTGATACTTTTCAAAACCAAAGTTTCTTAGACCACGGTAAAGTATTAATTTTTCTATTTTATCATTTGATATTTTAATTATTTGGCATATACATTACTAAAACCATTTAAACTTTTGTTATATATATTTGGAATTGTTTTTGTTTCTAACTGCAGTACAAAATTATTATTTTCCCAAATATAGAGAGATACACATGGTTGTATATCTCAACAAAAACTGACTTTAATAGCCTTATCAATGGTTTGGTCATGATATATCTTTAAACATAAAATTCATTAGAGAATTAATTTTACCGTAAAGAAGTCTTGATTAAATTATCAAGCCCTGTGCACAGTATAACATTTTGTCCGTGCGTTTTTATAGAGTAATTTAGAAGGTCTATTTGTTTTGAGAAGAAGTCACAAGTGTCAAAGCCAACACCTAGTTATTTATATAAGTTTGTGGAGCCACGGAAAGCTAATCACTCAGAGCCGGTTCACACAGGGGCAACGCGACTTCCAGCGCGACTTTGGGAGGCAACTTGGACACGACTTAAGCATGAATCACAGCGCGACTCCAGGCAACTTACAAGGCAACTTAAAGTTGCCTCCAGGACAGGCGACTTTCCAGTGGCCAAACAATAATCAGCTCTGTGGGAGGGAGGGGGAGGGAGTGGTTTGCCTGGAAAACTATTTTTACTTCCTGGAAGGTTGCTTCAGTTAAGACAGGGGATTCGACTTGGAGGCAACTTCCATTGAAACAAATGGGTACAAGTCGCCTAGAAGTCGGATTGAAGTCATACAGGAACCTTTTCTGAAGTCGGAGCGACTGCAGTAGTGTACATTAAGACGACTCCATTCACTTCCATTACTTTTCTAAACTTCAAGTCGGATCCCAGGACTCCCCGGTGTGAACCGGCTCTAAGAGTTACCAAGTTATCATACAAGTATTGAAATATGGTATTTTGTAATACGAGTGTGGTAGAATTGTGATTATCATTTGTATTCCCATATATATTTGATATTTGAAAGCATATCAATTTTTGTATTATCATGAAATATACCTGATTTTATTTTACAGTGAATTTTTAGTTAATATATATTTTTATCATATCGTTGTTATCACTCGTCTTCAAAATAGCACAGAGAAACAAACTTGAATTACTTGGTTGTATTTGTGGAAAAATGTAAAAATCTCCTCAAACATAGGATGTTTGCATAATTCCATTAATATAATATTATTTTAATATTTCAGTATAAACATTCTAACAACACATCTAATTTCCTGAAAGGAAATAAAACCACTTTTTTTAACACAAAGTTGTTCATTTATAAGATATTTCTAACACATAGCATGTACGATACCACATGTGTGAGTATGACGATATCACATGTGTGAGACTTTTAAACAGCCTGGCCACATACAGAGGCCCAACATCCAAGGAGCACCTTCAGGCGTTCTAGGAGCATAAATCACACATTTCATTTTCCGACAAACCTATCACATTTTTGACGGCCCTTCATATTTCTACCACATAGCATGTACATACCAAAAATTACACCCCAAAAATACATTCCGCTGAGCAAAGGGTAAACAAAAGATTAATTGTGGTTTTAGTACTGCAGCTGTCCACAAAAGGAGAGCATTGGTCCAGGCAGCAGGCAGGGACATGGTCAACGACAGAGAAAGGAATTGTACAGGCAGGAATATTGTCCATAGTCATTACAGGCTGCAGGCAGAGATAGTCAGCACAGCCAAAGCATTGGTGCAGGCAGCAGGGCAGAGATGTGGTCAGCAACAGCCAAAGGAATTGTCCAGGCAGAGACATGGTTAGCAGAGCCAAAATATTGGTCCTGGTAGAAGGTAGGAACATGGTCCATAGTACTGGTAGCAGGCAGAGGTGTGGTCAGTTCATGCAGCAGGCAGAGGCATGACGGCAATAAATCGTCAGCAGGCAGAAATATAAGGCTTAGGGCCTCTGTCAGGTAAGACCTGGGCACAGGGGTAGAGGCTTTTCCCATCCAGATCTCTTTGAAGTCTCCGGGCTCCAGGCCCTAATCTGGTAATAGCAAAGCCCGGAGAAAACCCCAAAACATAGTGTTCTCCATTCTGGAGCCCATCACATATGTGAAATTACTGTGTTATCATGAATCCCACTACTACAGTTGCAGGGTAAAAGATCAGTCCAAGCAGCAGGCAAAAAATGTGGTCAATAAACAGTCCATGGTTAGTTCCAGAGCAAGCAGAGGTATGGTCAGTTTAGGCGGCAGACAGAAGCATGGTCAAATAACAGGCCAAGGTCAGGTCTGGAGCAGGCAGAGGTATGGTCAGTTTAGGCGGTAGGTAGAAGCATGGTCAAATAACAGGCCAAGGTCAGTTCCAGAGCAGGTAGAGGTATGGACAGTTTAGGCGGCAGGCAGTGGCGTGGTGAGTTTAGGCCGCAGGTAGAAGCATGGTCGGTTTAGGCGGCAGGTAGAAGCATGGCTGAATAACAGGCCAAGGTCAGTTCCGGAGCAGGTAGAATTATGTACAGTTTGGGAGGCAGGCAGAGGCGAGGTCGAATAACAGGCAAAGGCATGGTCGAGGTCAGTTCCCGAGCAGGCAGAGGTATGTACAGTTTAGGCAGCAGGCAGTGTGGTAAAATAACAAGTTAGGGTCAGTTCAGGAGCAGGCAGTGGCATAAGGGGTGTGAAGGCAAATGGCAGTAATTCAAATTTACGTTTACGGTAGAGAAGTATGGTAACAGTGGAAACGGTCACCTATGCAGAGGCCTGGTTGGGAAGGACACTGGGAACAATAAAAACTGGTGTCTTGTCTAACCCCTCTTTTTTTACATATTTGGCCTCTTTCTCAGGGAGGGACTTTTTCAGGAAAATGGCGTTCATGGAGTCTGTTCACTGCATCTGAGCAAATGAATTCTGGTAGGCCTTCAGGGTACAAAAGGGCAGTGACAATTTTCTCTTCATTGCGGAAAAAAAGGTACGGGGGCCTCAGTGGATTTGCGGTAAATCTCATATGTATTATAAATGGCCAAATTGAAAAAAAAAAATAGAGACTTTGTACTAATGGTGGGTTCTTCTTACAGCAAGGTAGGGCTGGATCATTTGATCATTGAAGTCGACTACCTCATGAACAAATTGTAATCATGAATGAATTCTGGTTTCTGGATTGGGCCGTTCCTTCCGGGGATTTGCACATAGGGGTCATTGTGAATTGATGAAAGCATGTAGATGACTCATTTGTCCTTCCACTTGATAGACAATATTTTCTCATTCTGCAAAGTCGCCGACTTCCCTCGTTGTAGTCTTGGATTAACTAGCCCTTCCTACTAGCTCCCACTGGGCCACATGCAAACTGATGTAGTAATTATCCCCATAGAGGTGATAACCCTTTTCAACGAGTGGATATACAGGCTCCCAAATGACTTTTCTGCTTGATCCGATATAGCAGGGATATGCAATTAGCGGACCTCCAGCTGTTGCAGAACTACAAATCCCATGAGGCATAGCAAGACTGACAGCCACAAACATGACACCCAGAGGCAGAGGCATGATGGGACTTGTAGTTTCTCAACAGCTGGAGGTCCGCTAATTGCATATCCCTGCGATATAGTCTGGGCATTCAGGGGGATACAGCTGGGTGTCCTTTCCTTTGTACACCCGGAAGGCATAGGTGTACCCCCGTGGCTCTATCACATGACTTGTGGAGTTTAACCCCATATCGGGCCCTTTTTGTGGGGATAAACTGCTTGAAGTCCAGCCTGCCCGTGAAGGGACAAGTGACTCATAGACCCAGATATTTTTTGGAATAAATGATTTGGCTAATTTATCAGAGAAATGTTTTTTAGAAGTGGCCGAATTTTATACAATTTGTCACATGCAGGGCCCTTTCGGGGAGGGTACTGGGTGTTATCGCTGTAATGGAGGAACCACATAATCATTCAATATCTTGTGCTTGGCATAATAGATGAGTGGATTGCCATGTGATGGATGGGGTGGGAGGACCAGTACGAGTGTAATTCATGTTTTTTTGGTGAGTCCCATATTGAATGTGAGGCCCAAAAAAGATTCTAAATTCCTCCACTGTTAGTTCTCTCCACTCAGAGGGACGGGCGTAACTTGAACCTTGCTCGGTATGAATTGTTGGGCATTTAGGTTACACTGGGCCACAATTGAATGTAGGAAGTCATCTGTAATAACTAAATTAAAAAAAATCAAAGGGGGCAAAATTCTCCGAGTTCACCTAGACACTTAGCTTGGTAGTAAAAGGGGGGATATTAGCTGCTCCTGAGTTATGGGGAAGCCACAGAGGGTTTTGAAGGACATATGAAAGGCTGGTATGGGTCCTAACCCTTTGGGGCTGAGGTAACACCCCGCTAGTACCTGGCCTTTCTTGCAAAGGTACTCCATTTCTGGCGGATGCCCCTGCGCTAATGGTGGATGGCACTGAGGTGCTGGTGGATGCCACTGCTCTACTTGTGGTAGCCTGCTCTTCGCCAGAATGTCTTAGTTTGGCGGGCACACTTTCCTCATCCTCCGATTCTTTAGCAGACCCACTGCTTAAAACGGGTTCGTAATCAGAATCAGACACAGAGCTCCCTGCTGTCCTCATTGTTCAAGCTTAGAATTTGGTATACCTCTTCACTAGAATTTTTTATTTTTCGACATACTGGTGACTGTGGGCTGTGGTGACAAACTGCTGGGATAAGGACACTGGAACAGATGTGGTTGCACTGATGGGTGCTGATGAGGGTGCACTTACACTACATTGCCAATAGTTTTGGGACGCCTGCCTTTACATACAAACATTAACTTTAATGGCGTCCCAGTCTTAGTCTGTGTTAATGACCCACCTGTGCTGATCTCTGTAGGAGTGTCCTCCTCTTTAAATGTCCCCGTTATTCCATCCTCCTCCATAGACTGCTGATCATCCCTCACATATGTCTCTTCTTCTGATTTAACCTCAAATTCTATATCGATTGGATCTCCACTCTAAACCAAGAAAATCAGAGAGAATATCATCTGTAAAATATAAGCTTTATTATTGTGACATTACATAAGAAATCCACACATCGTCTCCATGAGTCTGTGTTTTACAATCTCCGTCCCACCAACCTTGTAACAGTGAGGGATGGTGTGACCTTCCTGTGTGGAATCCCGGGAATACAGAGGATGGGGACATCTCACTGGTGGGTTCCCGGTATTAGGTGGCTCCATCATATCCTTGTGTCCTTCTGAAAACTCCTCCATCACTCCATACTTCTCATCCTCCTCTTTATACTCTTCTTTTACAACAATATTATCCTTGGGGTTTTCAATTTGAAAGATATAATAAAACATTCATTGTACCAAACACACTTGTATAGCAATTGTAATTTGTTCCTCATGTACCTGATGATGGTGGGGGATGGTGTGATCTTCCTGTGTGGAATCCCGGGAATACAGAGGACGGGGACATCTCTCTGGTGGGTTTCTGTAGCTGGATGACTCCTCCATGGTGTCCTGGTACAGATCTTTGTGTTCTTCCTTCATCACCCCATCCTCATCATCCTCCTCTTTTATCTCTTCTTTAACCTCAACTTTAGGATCTCTCAGGTTTCCACTCTGAATATATAATAAAAATGACATCAATGGTAACAATGCAGATAATGTAGAGATCCTAATGATACTATCAGTGATTGTTCCTCATCTACCTGATGATGGTGGGGGATGGTGTGACCTTCCTGTGTGGAATCCCGGGAATACAGAGGACAGGGACATCTCTTTGGTGGGTTCCCATTACTGGATCCATCTGTAGGAAACACACACACTGACTGAATACATTGTTTCTATGTGTTTATCAGATGATGGGGGATCTAGGTGGAGCCTCCGTACTGCTCTCTCCTTTACAATAAAGTCTCCTCTTACCCGGTGATGTGAGGGGCGGCTGATTGTCCATCATGACGTCCTTGTAGAGATCCTTGTGTCCTTCTAAATACTCCCACTCCTCCATGGAGAAATAGACAGTGACATCCTGACACCTTATAGGAACCTGACACACACAATGATACAGTCACCATCCAGACACATCCCTTGTGTTGAACCTTCACAGACTTCAGTGATAAATGTTTACTGTTAAAACATACGTATTATAAATCCACCTCTACATAAAATGCCTATCCCATACTATCGTATAATCTGTTAGTATAGACAGATGAGGTGAGAAGGTGATTGGCGCGGAAGGTGACAAATCTCGAAAATGAAGAGAATGTTCCGGCCCTGTAAGTGGAGAAATGTTCTGACCCTGAAGGGGTTAATGTAGGTTTCCACACTATATATGTGTGTATCATCATCTGCTGGAGATAAAAGACGTCACAGTGACTATGGAGGAAGAGGACGGACATGACGGGGGGGGGTTACTGGGTGTAAATAGAAAATAAGATCTGATTACCTCCTCTGCTGCCTCTTCCAGCGATGTCTCCTCTCTACTTCCTCCTGACTCACGGCACTTCCTTTTTATATCTGACATCACTTCCTGTCTGTACCTGACATCATTTCCTGTCTTCCATAGAGACTTGCCTGTCTCTATGGTATAAGTGAGATCACCACCTTATGGATCTCAGAGGAACTGCAGCCCCGAGAAACGTCTCGTAGTGTGAACACGGCCTTGTGCTATGTGTGTATGTACTGTATATCCTTATAGATGGGGTCATCTCCACTCCCACCAAGGGGGAGAGAAATAATATTACTGCCTAGTCCAATCTTTCTCAGCCAGGGTTCCTCCAAAGGTTTTTAGGGGTTTCTTGAGCAATGAACAGTTTGTCTCTCAGCTTTTGGGAAATCTGCTTTTGGTACCTCGCCTGATTTGTAAGTATGGGGTTCCCTTACAAGGGCCCCATACTATTTGCTAAACGATATCTACCATTGTGATATATACTTTCAACGGACATTTTATCTTTTAGATACACTGCATACGCATCCACTCCTCTGGAAGCGAGCAGTGGATCGTGAAACGTGTCAAGTTTTTAAGATGCCTGTTTATTATTTTATACCAATCATTGTAACATATGTGAATATCTTCAAGCATTTTTTGTACCATGTTGTTACCAAATCGGTCTGGCAGTTATGTCCATGCATTTTATATATGATGATTGCTATACATCTCTAAGAAATCCAAAAACTATTGTAGCGGCCTTCACCCTAACCCCCTTCTTTATCGGTTATTCTGGCTCTGGTCTAGGGGTATCTTGGAGGGGAGAGCGAGGTGCACCACGGCCCATGTCCTCTCGATTACAGCATGTAGAGGTGAAGGCCAGTATCTAGTTGTATTCGGGCCTGTGTATACTCTTAGAGCCAAGTCTGTTCTGCTGATAACCCCCCTTTGCTCCCAGTAATTGGAGTACCACACACTGAAAAGGTCCAACACTTATTTATTCCATAACGGCAAACAAATAGTCCTTTGCGAGCAGACAGTTTGAGACCCATAGAACAGTTCAGTATTGGTGGAGAGTAGGTCAAGGCACAATCCTCAAAGAAAACTAAACCGTTGAGGTTTCACCAACTGTTGCTAAGCTCAGTGGCTGATAAATGGAATTTTTGGCTTCAGAGTCTCTTCCAGCGACTCTAGTGAACAGGAACTGGAGTTACCTTCGCTACGTTGCAGCCCCTGTCAGGGGGAAGACATCCCTCCAGAGGCCCCGCCGTCACCGGGTTAATGCTGTACCGGACTATCTGGAAGGGTTACACTCCCCGGCCTCCTCGCCTCAGAGACGGGTCCCAACACCTTAGGGCCCCTCGGACTCCTCCACCCTTGCGGAACCCAGTCGAAGTTACTGGGCCCTAGGCTCCGGCAGTAGTACCTCACCCCAGGCTTAAGGTGCCTGGGATGGACTCCATCTCTCGCTCCGGCCAGGTCAAGGGCACCTGGGCCCGGAACTCCGGAACAGCAGCACCCAGGCTGAAGGTGCCTGGGTGCGGCCGCGTCCTCCAACTCTGAACCCAAGGTCAGGGCGTCCGCCCCTTTTATCTCCTCTCCCCCTGCGTCACAGCGGGTTCCCCACCCTGCTGTACCAGCGCCAGGAAAGGACAAAAAGGGAGCAGTCTTGCGGTGCAGTGCGGGTTCAACTCCAGCCCAGGGCGACAACGCCACCAGCAGGCCACAGGGAACCCCCCACCACCAGAGTCCTCCAAGAACCACAAAAAGGGATTCTCAGATTCCCTAACAATTAGTACATCTGGGTTAAATAACCCAGATGCTCCCCCCCAATTTAAATACCCGCTACACTCTCTCCCCCCTGTAATTTGACACTGGTCCCCAGTGTCTGGTGCAAACCCACATCTCCCAAGAAATGGCAGCATAAGTCTGACCCAGAGACCAACTACACAATTTGACCCTGAATTGTGCCAAGACCTAGAATGGGAAAGGGAAAATTTTAAAACAGTAAAACTTTCAGTAATACAGGATTATGCAAGACCTTTTGTGTTCCTCCAGCCTGTCTGTCTGCCAGAGGACAATACCTATAATTACAGGCTTAATTCCCACAAGCCACAATAAAAATAGAATGTAATCACACATCATCACAGCAAGTATTACATAAACAGCCCACACACAGTATATACCCAATCTGCTATGTATATACAGTATGGGATATGGCTATCACAGATCATGGTGGGGTTCTTTTTCACCATGTGCCCCTAAGTGAGACACAGGGTGGTTTACACATAAGAGGCATTGGGGAAGCTGACGCAAGGGTATCTGATACTTTCTAAGAGATTCTGGGTTCCCCGGGCCCTCCCGTTACAGGACTGAACCCATGTTTGAACAGAATTTGGCTTGTTTAGGTGGATGGCGAATGGCTGATCTAAATAGGTGTTCAGCCAATCCCAACTTTTGGCTGCAGTATTACTACCGCCTCTAAATGATGCAGCTTCCTCCTCAGGTTGGTTGATAGGAGGTTGGTTGTCACAAGTGTCCGAATACCCAGTGATGTATACCCACCAGGCTTGTTTACTGGGTATTTGCTGGTTGGCCAGTGAATGTAAACAAAATTTAAAAACAAAGTACAAAAAAACTGTACGAACCCCCCACCTCCAAAAAAATCATACTAAACCCTTATTAGAGCATGCAGCCTGACTGGGCAGGGAAGGGAGGGAGGTGGGGAGTGAACATGCCTCCTCCTGAACCATACCAAACCACATACCCTCAACATGGGGAGAGTATCTTGCCAAGGCCATTCCCTCCTGGTTGGAAAGTTGAACAAGTCCAATGTATGAGCTCGTATCGGGGAACATGAGGGATCTGTACAACATAAGACATCGGGAAATGTATATCTGTCTGCAGAACACAGGGGAGATATTGGGACTCTAATTCATGGTCACCTGGAAATAATGAAAAGGAGAAAGTCCATCCAAACCGTGAGATTGGTCAGAGACTAATTGGTATCATTCTGGGCATTGCCAGACTAGGTCTTGGTGACAGAGTGAAGGGTGATGCTGCTCATACTATATGTAACCCTCATCTACATCAGGGACATCTTCTTCAGCTTCTTAGTAAATAGGATATAAATCTTCACAATCCTATAGAAGAGGTTGGGGGTTCTGAGTAGTCATAGAAAGGCCCAGCACCCCAATAGTAGAGGAAGAGGTGGTCTGGTGACATGAAGAAGAAGACTCTGGTCAGTCTCTGGATCTCCATCATTGGAAACATGGTGAGACAACAAATACAGCGGGATGGTGGAGGAGATGTTGGTGTCGGTGTGGAAATGGACAGAACACGGGATGATGACACTGAAAGAAAAATACGGCTTCATTTTACGATATGTCAAGGAGAGAACCGTACAGGAGAGACTTTTCTCTCTAATTAATGTCAGTAGAAGACCCTGATCACTGTATATGATATACTCCTCACCACTGTATATGATATACTCCTGACCACTGTATATGATATACTCCTGATCACTGTATATGATATACTCCTGATCACTGTATATGATATACTCCTGATCACTGTATATGATATACTCCTGATCACTGTATGTGATATACTCCTGATCACTGTATATGATATACTCCTGACCACTGTATATGATATACTCCTGATCACTGTATATGATATACTCCTGATCACTGTATATTATATACTCCTGATCACTGTATATTATATACTCCTGATCACTGTATATGATATACTCCTGACCACTGTATATGATATACTCCTGATCACTGTATATGATATACTCCTGACCACTGTATATGATATACTCCTGATCACTGTATATTATATACTGCTGATCACTGTATATGATATACTCCTGACCACTGTATACGATATACTCCTGATCACTGTATATGATATACTCCTGACCACTGTATATGATATACTCCTGATCACTGTATATTATATACTCCTGACCACTGTATATGATATACTCCTGATCACTGTATATGATATACTCCTGACCACTGTATACAATATACTCCTGATCACTGTATATGATATACTCCTGATCACTGTATATGATATACTCCTGACCACTGTATATGATATACTCCTGACCACTGTATATGATATACTCCTGACCACTGCACTCTAGGCCCATTATTTAGGGTTACCTTTAACCTGATGACCTGTGAAGGCTTTTAACCACTTCCCACCCGGCCTATAGCAAAATGACAGCCGGGAAGCGGTTCAGTTATCCTGACTGGGCGTCATATAATGTCCAGGAGGATAAGCCGCAATTGCGCGCCCTAGGGGGCGCGCAGCGCGGCGATTGCTGTTGTGGTGTGTCAGTCTGACACGCCGCAACACCGATCTCGATAAAGAGTCTCTGATGGAGGCTCCTTGCCACGTGATCAGCTGTGTCCAATCACGGCTGATCACAGCGTAAACAGAAAGAGCTGTTTATCGACTTTTCCTCACTCACATCTGACAGACGAGAGTAGAGGAGAGCCGATCGGCTGCTCTCCTGACAGGGGGGTCTGTGCTGATTGTTTATCAGTGCAGCCCCCCGCGGATGCCTGACCAGGATCACCAGGGATGCCGACAGGATCACCAGGGATGCCCACCGGGTATGCTACCCTGGACCACCAGTGATATGCCAATCAGTGCCCATCAGCAATGCCTGCCAGCGCCATCAGTGATGCATATCAGTGCCACCCATCAGTGCCGCCTATCAGTGCAATTTAAAAGTACCCATCAGTGCAGCATTTCAGTGCCCTTCATGGCCGCCTATCAATGCTTATCAGTGCCCATTGTCAGTGCCATTTCATTGGTGCCACCTCATCGGTGCCGCCTTATCCGTGCCCATCAGTGAAGGAGAAAACTTATGCCCTGTACACACAATCGTTTTTTCCGATGAAAAAAGTCTGATGGACTTTTTTCATCGGAAAAAACGATCGTGTGTGGGCCCCATCTGACCTTTTTCCATCTGTGCAAAAAAATAGAACATGTTTTAAATTTTTCCGATGGAAAAAAAAAACGATAGGAAATTCCGATCGTCTGTGTGGAACTCCAACGGAGAAAAAACCCACGCATGCTCAGAATCAAGTCGACGCATGTTCAGAAGCATTGAACTTCATTTTTCTCGGCTCGTTGGAGTGTTTTACGTCACCGCATTTTGGACGGTCGGAATTTTGTCTGATGGTGTCTATGCAAGACTGATGGAAGTCAGCTTCATCGGAATTCCGACAAAAAATACCATCGGATTTTATTCCATCGGAAATCCGATCGTGTGTACAGGGCATTACTCATTTACAAAATTTTATAACAGAAAAAAACAAAAATGTTTTGTTATTATTATTATTTTGTTACGTTCCATTCGTTTAGATGCGGCATTCGTTATTTCAGATAATTCGTAACTTCGGATAAATTCGTATTCATTACGTTTTCTAACAGCCAAATTTGAAAGGAAATTCCGATATTGATAATTTGTTAGTTATTATTAGTTGGTTATTATTTCGGATTTTCAAATTTTTAATTTCTGGATTTTATTCCCCAAAAAATTATTTTGATCATAACTAATGACCTGAATAACATGAAAACTAACAATTGTTTGGTCAGTGCACATGTCTACAGCTGAGTCGATGATAAATTAGACAGATAACGGAGAACCCGCAGATGTCACTCGCTAACAAGCTTTTAGATGTTTTACGAAGTTCCAAGGAATGTCTATACAAGAGTATAATGCTTTATGTCTATCTATTAAGTTCTTGTGGTAAAACCAAGGAAGCTTAAACTTCTGTAGTGTATCAATGCTTTACTAAACAAGGAAAAATCTGCACATACAACTGTAGGATGCACAATACAACACAACTTATAGCTTACAAAATATATGCCTACAAATATATAAGCATGTACAACATGTACCGTACACATTAAGTAAACTAAATAATTACTCAACTTAGAGGTCAAGATGTAATGTCCATAGTTTCTTGCTCAGTCCAACTCCCAAAAGCGTCTTCAAAGTTATCTAGCTTCAGGCAGCCATGTCTTCTTCCTTTGTCCTTCCAAACACCAACTGTTGTTCAAACACACATGTCTCTCCCAACCCTTTCCAAGCCCCTCCCACCCATTTCCTGCTTCCTGCAAAGAACGTCCAGACATATCATTGGACGGGGGGAAGGGTCACTGTAACTAAACCTAAACTCTATATTATTATCATAAAGTCACTATAGAAATTGCCATAGCAACACTTATTATCATAAAGTCACTATAGAAATTGCCATAGCAACACATACCGCCTCTTGACTTTATAGAATAATATAGGAAACTTCTTAAAGCCCTTTGTCCAGAAAAGGGCAAAATAAACCCCCCTAAATGGGAGGAAAAAATTCCCTTTTGACCCCCATCTGGGCGGTCAGAGTTTTGCTTAGTCCCTGGAAGGCTGCAACATTACTTTTGAGCAGGGTTAATGTCTTTGGCAGTTTGTGTAAATAAAGTCCCAGATGAAAGTCTGTTGTCCTCTTGGTCATTAGGAAATGCTCAGATGAAAGTCCACTCCAATTCAGCCACCTTTAGGAAATTATCCGCATTTTCATCAAGCTGTCTTCTGGTCTTCCTCCTCCCACCCAGCATGGTCTATTGCTCTGTCTGTTCCACCTCTCGATGCTCAATATCTGAAAAAAAGTAAGAGACAAAAGCAGATTATATGTTCATTTCCAACTGTGCCAAATACATAGCTCACTGCTCACATTTCTCTATCTGCCCATTTCTAACTGCAAAACTATTGTAGGGTGCCCACTGTTGCCTTGAAACACTTTCACGGAAAGGCATTGACTTCCAATGTAACAAATAAACTTGCATGTCTCTCCGTGCCGTCCTTGGAAGAACAGAGGCCTGCTGCTTCACAGTATGGCACATTTTTGCAAAATGCCCCATTTTGTGGCAACAGAAACACTTAATGTGACTGAATCTACCATTCCCAACCATTTGCTTCCACTTTTTAAACAATGCTGGTGTAGGAATCCCATCTATCTCCGCTCTAGGGACCCCCACCTTAAGTAAATCAATCCACATGTGTCTCCTGGAGATCATAGTCCTTGCCTTCCTTGTATCTGAATCAACTCTGTAATTTGAGCTGATCAAATCCTCTGCTTCCCGGTTATGAGCAATAACAGCAGCACATGTCCTATTTCTGCTTACAGGCTTTGGGCCTTTGTCCTTTGTTAGAGCATCATTAGATTTATTCATGAGGGCAGCACACCGCTCATTCAAATCTTCAGCTCGGCCTACAGCAGTTTGAACACTCTTGGAAACCACTGCAGGCTTAACTTTGATTACCCTCCTTTCTAAATCTTTTGCCCTGCTTGCAGTTTCTTCCAAACACTTGGATGCCACTGCAAACTGTTCCTTAACTAAATCTCTTTCTAATTCTGCCTTTTCCCTCTTTTCAGATTCAATATGTAGAGCATGCAGGAAATGCAAACCAAACACAGCAACTGCCCGCATCTCTCTCTTACTGAACCCAAAACTTTTGAGGCTAAAATCTGAGGAAAGATCAGAGACTCCATCCCCCCAAGCTCTGTTCCAAGGAGAAGCATATCCAGCCAGCTCCTTTGCAACAGGCCTCCACTGACTATTTCTGGCCCAGATAGGAAGGGTGCACGCCTTCAAGTCCTCCTGGACACCAGAAACCTTTGCAGCTTTACTCTTCCTAAACAGTGTATGCAGCATTTTCCCCCCAGCACAAGCAAAAAATACACACCACAGAAAACAGGTCAGCTTCTGTTGAAATTTTAGCACAAATTCCGGCCACGAGCCCCCATTGTAATGCTTTGCGTCCATCTATTAAGTTCTTGTGGTAAAACCAAGGAAGCTTAAACTTCTGTAGTGTATCAATGCTTTACTAAACAAGGAAAATTTGCACATACAACTGTAGGATGCACAATACAACACAACTTATAGCTTACAAAATATCACATTAAGTAAACTAAATAATTACTCAACTTAGAGGTCAAGATGTAATGTCCATAGTTCCTTGCTCAGTCCAACTCCCAAAAGCGTCTCCAAAGTTATCCAGCTTCAGGCAGCCATGTCTTCTTCCTTTGTCCTTCCAAACACCAACTGTTGTTCAAAAACACATGTCTCTCCCAACCCTTTCCAAGCCCCTCCCACCCATTTCCTGCTTCCTGCAAAGAACGTCCAGACATATCAATGGCGGGGAGGAAGGATCACTGTAACTAAACCTAAACTCTATATTATTATCATAAAGTCACTATAGAAATTGCCATAGCAACACAAAGAGGAAATATATATGTTGTAAACACCTATAAGAGGTGTTACTAACCCTCTGTCCTCAAACAGATCTAGGTCCGCTGTCAATGCTTCCTCTGTTCAGATCCAGCACTTATCCCAGACTCTCCAGCCATCCCAGTCATCAGACACAACACCTCAGTGTAGACTGGCTAAACAAACTGACTTTATTATCACACATGGACACACAGATATCTCTCCTCAAAACACATCCCTCCCACCCTTGGAAAACAGGGTGGGTCAAACTGTCCAATGACAATGGCCACACAGGTCAGGTGTGTTCAAACTTCTCAATACACAGTCTTATCAGCAGGGGGGTTGGAGGAATCCCCCCTCCCTTTTTCCTCACAGCAAACACACTTGCACATCCCATAATAGTTGGCATCAGACACAATAGACAATAGAATACAGTCCCACCCCAAACCATCACAGCAAATAGTCCAACAGCATGGCACAGCACACATTAGTCCCACAAACCCCGAGCCAAAGTCACTCCTGTCACAAGAGGCCACTTGGCATCCTGGCGTGAGTCGCTCTTTTCGCTGGTGAAATAAAAGGTTTGTTTTCCTGGAGTCCGTGTCCGGAGTCCATTCCTGGTTTCCCAGAACTCAAAGAGCCGTTTTGCTGCAACATTTATCTGGTGCATTGGCCAGGAAACCAGGTGTGACTGCTGTGACAGGTGACAACACCACCAGCAATTGTTCTCATTCCACCGACACACACAACTTTTTTTTTTCTCTTCAATACATTTTTTTATTATAATTTTACTTTTATACAGAATACAGTCATAGAATCAGGAAATAGTAAAAAGGTAGAAATGTGATTGGTCAGGAAAATGACTTGTCTGGAATGTGGAGGCGGAGTCGTACAATACAATGCACAATGTGTTACATTATTGTAGCACACCCCCGTTGGAGCTGCTGGTTTAATTTTGGACTTTGCACGTTACCTCGGTATTCGTTGTCTAGGGGAAGAAAGTCTGTAGAAACTCCAATGTCCACACAAGATGTAAAACCTTAAGCAGTGAGGTTTTATTTTCCTTTTAGCATAAACATATAGAAGGGTGAAGGGAAAGGGTAGGTTCAGGCACACGGTACAGATCACTGGGGAGAACTCCTCAAAAACACAGTCACTCACCACTCTCCCTGGAGTGGGTATTGCTCATCCGGATAGGCCCCTCTCACCTGACCTAGCAGCCGGTATAATGCACGAACAATAAGTCAGGACCAGTCTCTGCCACAGACTGGCGGTGCACAGAATTTGGATAATCCGGGAACCTCTGCCACAGGACTCAACGCCCGAACTTCCAGCCAAGCAGTCAAGAGCCTTTATGCCGACCCGGCAGACTGCAAGGTAACTTTAGTCGTGGTGTATCCTCCAATAGAATTACCAGGCCCTCCTCAAGACACCAGCCTTCCGCTTGGTCTTTTCCAGGACAGGTCCTCCCCTGGTTTCCTCCATTGAGTGGCTTCCTACCTCAGGAACGGACAGCACAAGATCACCTTCAAAGTGCAGACCCAGTCAGCATAACTGGGCCTGTGTGTTGGAGTTGCGGCCTCGGACAAGCATGGTTAAAAGGCCAAGAATCACACAATACCCCCTCACGCCAGGAGGGCCGTGAGGGGACGAAGAAGCCCAAAAGATGGCGTCTGCCCCTTAAGTACCCTTCCCCAGCATGCTCAGCGGGTAGACCACGCCCACTGAACTGTTCCCGGGGGAAGGCAATGCACTCTGGCCTGTCAGTCTTCCACATTGGCCTGAGGTGATAGCACCACCTACAGGCAACAATGGGAAGTTCTTCTCAACACAGCCATCGCCGGAACAGAGGCTAATTTAACATTAATTATGTACATCTGAGATACCCTCTTAATTGAAACATAGCGCCCAGTCATTGGGAGCAGGGCGCTACATTATTATAACAAAGTATTGTAGAAAAGATCACACCATAGAAAATGGGGGAAAAGGAGAAAATAAACCCGGATATTAAGGGGAAATTTATGTACGAGGAACACCTTAACAATCACCACCATTTTATTCTCCAGGGCCTCTGCTATCAGATTATATATGTTTGGGGTTTTTATCTAATCTTCAGGCCCAAAATTAGCAAAAACATCTGACAGTGAAAGGGTTAATGTGAGCTAGATGGGATCACTCTGCTGTGCTCACACATTAGAGCTCCCCCTAGCTGCAGCCTGGTAATAACATTGCTAGGAGGTCTATTCATTTATTTGCTCCATACTTCCCATCTTTATATAAACGTCTCCTGACATTTAGGGGTCTATTTATAAAATATGTGCATAGCAATTCCCCCGGGGAAAGTCCATGTACATTCCTTCTGTGTGAATGGGGGAAAGATGAATGTTATTAGGATATTTGCGGTGCTGGTCGAACGGTTTCTATTAATTTACAATATTAATGATTGCATTTGGCCACTAGATGGAGATAATTTCTATGGTACTTAGCGCCATCTAATGGCCAAATGTGGTATTTTGTTTTAGGTCAATGGTCGGTATTAAAACCACAGGGCCAGATTTTTGCCACTAGATGGAGCCGATGATCCAATATTTGTCTTGATTTGACCAATGCGTGTCACAATCGTTCAACAACTTTTTTTAAAATAGATCCCTAAATGTCTGGGAAATCATCCACCACAAAATGTACTCAGCCAATGAGAGGTAATGACTACATTTTTATTTTAAAAAGCCTAGAGGACCGCCTTTAAATTGCGGTGTGGTTAACGTGTTTCGTCCTGGAAAACGACTTGAGAAAACAGACCTCTTGCAAGATTTTACACCACAAAATGTACTCAGCCAATGAGAGGTAACGACTCCATTTTTATTTTAAAAAGCCTAGAGGACCGCCTTTTAAGTGGTGGGGTTAACCTGTTTCGTCCTGGAAGACGACTTGAGAAAACAGACCTCTTGCAAGAGAAAAATAGACCTCCATTTTTATTTTTCGTTTCAAGCATTTTATTGAAAGAAATACAGTACAAGTTCTCAGACTAATATTTGTAGTATAAACAAAAAAAAAGTACAAATATTAGAAACAAGGCTTCTCAATACCTTATACAGAAAATGTATATTTCCATAAACTTATACAATTCCATGTTTAATTCAAGAAATATATTGTTAGAATAAAGAAAACATGTAAGGTTAAGTAGGAAAAAAAAAATATCTAGGTGATATAAAATAATAAGAAGTTAATGTCTGGAGGAGACTCGGGTTTCCATAAGGTTAGTAAAAAAAAAAAACATAGATAAATATGGGATAGTGGGGATAAACATATTTCAAATCCAGGACCAAGATCCAGCCATGTGGCTTGGTATATCCTGGTGAAAGCAACTAATAAACGAGCCATCCCAAAAGTCTCCTAAGTTAAAATGTATCTTAGGTAGTAATTAATGAACTATTTGCTTAAGTTTTAGTATGTGAAGAACCAATAAGTCATTACGGGGGGCGGGAGTGGGGGGGATAGGGAGGGCTTGTGAAGAAAAAAGTGGTGGATGGCAGATGTAGCCAGAATGGGTGAGCGGTCGGTAAGTCCAGGGTATCGTATGAAAGATGGTATATGAGATGGGTATATAGTCTCAGGTTAATATTAGGGATAAATCAAGACCAGGTGGTAGGTAATTTTCAATCCATGGGAGCCGTAGTGACTCAAACTTGGGTAAATTATCAAGTAGGAGAGCCTCCGTTTCGGCATGAATCATTGCCTGAGTTCCTTGGTGTTTAACTGATACTGTGCATAACGTGTTTGTTTTCCGGGCTTTTGCAATAGTTTGTTTTGCAGCTGTAGTAACTAGGAGTAGAAGTTTGAATTGGCGGTGTGTTAAAGTTTGTGGTTTATTGTTCAGGATTGCAACCGCTGGGTCAGGAGGTAAGGTGGTTTTGAACATAGTGGAAAGGATGTTGAAGATTTTAGACCAGAAAGTTCTGACTATGGGAAAGTCCCTCCAGATATGTAGGATGTGTACCCAGGTCAGTACAAGCCTCGAAAGCAAAGGTGATGGGTATTGGGGGAGGAATTTTGATATCCTAGCCGGTACTAGGTACCATCTGGTGAGTAACTTGTAATTGGTACAGAAAAAAAGGGTTACTTAAAAAGTAGCCCTGGGCCGGACTTTAAAGGCATAGAAAACAATGGAGAAGTAGAAAAAATACAATATTTAATGAAAAAAACAACATGGTATGAACAGAGCATTCAAAAGTTAAAATAAAAATCATATAGAATGATACAAAGTATACAGTGAGCCCTTGTGCGTCAACGCGTTTCACCGTTAGGCTTCATCAGGACACGTTCAAGGTTCAAAAGATAGCAAAAAGAGAAAACGGATCTCACTGTCTTGCAGTAGAGTAGGCCTCATACATAGATATACAATAGCGGGGATATTCAAAGATAGCATCCAACAGATGGACTAGTTCCAGTAGTCTGCATGTAGGTAGTATAGAGACAACTAGCTCTGCTGGCAACAAGTAGATTGTAACTAATGTAGCGGGGCGCTCAATTTAGGGGGACTGTCTGAGTGGTATTTAGGCTCACACTGATTGTTAGGATTCATGGACCATTTCTGCTCACGAGGGATCGTATTAGTGTACAGTTCCCTGTGGCCTACGGGTGGCACTGTCGCCGTAGGCCAGGGTTGAACCACCAATAGAGGGCTGTGCCTTTTGTGTCCCCTCTCGGCAGTAGTACAGCGGGCGGGGAACCTGCTGTGACTGTTGGGAAGGGGTATAAATGGGGCAGACATCTGTTTGGGGTCGTCCACGCCCAGGCACCTTCGGCCTGGGGGTAAGTGAGGGTCGTCTCCGGGTGCCCTAGGCCCGGAGGCGGAGATGCTGTTCCATCCCAGACACCTTTAGTCTGGGGTGAGGTACTATTTCGAAGGTCCGGGGCCCAGCACCTTCGGCTGGGGTCCGCTAGGGATCGAGGACTCCCAGGGTGCCGCCTTGCGAGGGGACCCGTATCTAGGATGAGGAGGCCAGGGAGGTGACCCCTTCCGAAGACCCAGCGCAGAGTCGTGGTGACGGTGGGGGCCTCTGGTAACTCTCCGGAGGGATGTTTTCTCCTTGACATGGGCCAGGTACTCTAAGAAGGAAGTGCACATTCAAGGTCAGTGGCAGTGGCCTCATAGGGCAATGCCCTTTTCACCCGGTCAGTGGCAGTGACCCGTTCTCCAAGTCAGTGGCAGTGACTTTATTCACCCGGTCTGTGGCAGAGACCAACCTCACGGTCTGTGGCAGAGATTGTGCGCCAAAGCTGTTTGAGAAACCTAAACAGTCAAGAGTTAAGCCAAGTTTGTGCCTGGACCTCCTCCCACCTAAGCTGTCCTGTGTCTTGTTCCGTGTATGTGTATTATCCATGTGAAATAAATATTGAAGTTGGACTTTCAGTTGGTGTGGACAGTTACATTCCTGGGGAAAATTAAGGACTTGCATCTATCCAAGGTAGAGGTGAGATCATTCTCGGGAGGACTCCAACGCCAGCCGCAGGCAGGCCCAAAAACTAACACCGCTCAACCTCCTCACACAGGAGGGTACGGGCTTGTGGTGCGGTGTGCCTCGCTCTTCCTGCGAGGAGCCAAGTTTAATGCAGGTAAAGACTGGGATTTGTGCGCTACACGTGGGGGCTCGAGTCCGGGATATGTCTGCGGTTGGAAAGTGTGAAAACCCCCCAGAGTTTGAACTTTATTCCCCAGTGAAGTTCCATGGAGGTCAGCCATATTGAGAACTGCGCCACGAGGAGAACCCTGACTGCGTAGTTCGTGGGCGTGACAGAGAGAAAACCCGCGAATAGTGCAGGAGATGGGAGGAGTCTGGCTATGTGTGGAGTTGCACGTGGGGACTTTGGCGCAAAAAGGACAGTGCGCAATGGAACAGCGAATGGATAACATGGCTTCTCATGCCTCATGGGTTCCGGCTACTACTACCATGAAGATGACTTCATTTGCTGCTCCCTTAACGGATACGGGGATTCGGCTCAAGCCCCAGGGACGTTTTGCCCTCTACGTTTGTAAAGATGTGGAGGCCCTCCTGGTAATTTGTCCCATCTGCTCGGGACTGGTGGTACATCTGAAGCCATTCGGGCGATGCAAGCTATGTAAGGAGTTCTTATTTGAGGTCGAGCAACCTACGGAAAAGCCTCGGGCTTTCCACCTCAATTGCCTTACGGGCGCCACCACTCTGGAAGGAGGAATCAGAGCTTATACAGCCACCCCTGCGCGCACTGTCGGGACTTCGGGGGAAGTCACAGATGAGATCGCTTCAGTGATTGAGAGACCAAAAGGATGCTTCTTCGGTCACCACAGAGTCCTTTCTCCCACCATCCAAGAGGAAAATCGGGTTTGTGAAAGCTTCCCGCGGCCGTGGTGGAGCTACGCCCCAGCGCTTACTTGGAACGGATGCATCCGAAGGGAAAAGTCCCGGACGTCCTAGTTCAGCTACAAGCCGAGGTAAGCCGGGGGAAGAGACTCTGTCAAAGGTCCCAAAGTATTGGGGATTCACATGCCCATGAAATAGTCAGAGGCGGTGACTCGTCCTCTACCCGGAGTTACCTGCCTGCGGAGGAGTACGACACCTCCGACCTGGAGTCCATCTCCGATGCGGGAGATGACGCCGCTATAGATGAACTATTTGAACGGAAGGGTTGGGATAAGATGCCCCTGTCCTTGTCTCATAGTACTAGGGACCCACCTATGTCCATTGTGGAAAGTACACCCCGGGTGGTGGCCCCAGAGCCTGGGGAGGGATCTGTCCCCTTGTCTGCCCTTCCACCGCTGGAGAATCCTGTATCAGCTGCTGAGACGGGACGGGTGTCCCTGCGGGCCCCTGTGTATGGTCCTGAGGTAGTGAAAGTACCTCGGCACCCGGATGCCATCGCTCTGCCTGGTATGGGAGACCGTGCTACCATGCCACCATTGTCCCGATTACAGAGACTATTCAACCAGAAGGTAGCCAGCGAGTATGGGTGGGAGTACCTGCCCAAAGAGCTCCTATTTGAAGTAGAGGCCTGTAGACAACGATGGCACGCGAACTTTGTATGGACACACATTAAAGTACCCCAGGCCCGAAGATACTTTTCGTGTTGACCTGCAGCTACCCAGAGATACAAAGACTGTAAGGCTGTCTGGATGCTTGGTCGGCACATATATGTGGACAAGGTGCTCATCCCCAGGAAAGATAAAGACAATGTTGAGTACCACATTGACACCTTTGATAAGCATTGGAAACCATTGGTGTTGCCAGACCCACACTATTACCTTTAAGAGACTCTGTGTGTTTGCTTTATTTTTGGAATGCACCCTCTGGAGTCCAGGAACTTTTGCCCTAAAAGAAGGTTGTGGACAGTTACATTCCTGGGGAAAATTAAGAACTTGCATCTATCCAAGGTAGAGGTGAGATCATTCTCGGGAGGACTCTAACGCCAGCCGCAGGCAGGCCCAAAAACTAACACCGCTCAACCTCCTCACACAGGAGGGTACAGGCTTGTGGTGCGGTGTGCCTCTCTCTTCCTGCGAGGAGCCAAGTTAAATGCAAGTAAAGACTGGGGTTTGTGCGCTACACTAAGTAGTTTCCAAACAGGGGCAAAACAGTGCCACACAGGGATGACATAAGACAAGTAGCCAAGCTATAAGGTACTCAAGCTTTCGAACCAGAATCCACTTTGGGGCTACAAAGCAAAGGCTCATGTACGTAGACAAAGAGCTATATTGCCATCCAAGTCATATACTTCGTGAAGGGTGATTCCAAAACTAAAAAGGTCTCGGATAGCCCCTGGGAGACAGCCTTCCGCTGTACACCTTGTAATTGGTCTGTAATGCAGTTATGTTTGGAGTGGCTGCTTTAGTAGCCTGCCAGATTTGAGGCTAATTTAGCATGTCTGGTTGGAGGTTTAGATCAGTTTCCCAAGATAAGGGGGAAGAATTTGTGTGCGAAAGCAGCAGTGCATACAAATTGGAAATGAGTCCACGCCTATGTGGATCAGTGTGGCAAGCTTTTTCAAAGGTCGTAAAGCTTGGGGTAGGAGGATCTGAGGGGGCATTCTGGGATAGAATTTTTTTATTTGAAGGTATCTAAAAGTTTCATTATGTGGCAATGCATGAGTTTCCTGAAGTGTAGTAAAAGAAGTTATTGCTGTGGATTTGTAAGAATGATGGGCTCGTATGAGTTCTAACTTTGACCAGATTTTGAAAAGATGATGGAAATGTCCAGGCATGATAAAAAGAAGGGTTATTGAGAAAGGGGATTATGTTTTGATTGAAGACCAAAACGAGATCTTTATCTATCCCAGATTCAGAGACTATGTTTTCTGATAGGGTTCGTTATTGTTCGGCGTTGTGTTGACGAAATCATAAGAGATTTGCTATGGAGAGAGGGTCACAATCGACCGATTCTATCGTAACCCAAAGGGGAATTTCTTTAGTGGCGTGATATTTAGGGAGTTGAGCTAGTTGGGCTGCACAATAGTATTTGGAGAAATTAGGAACCCCTAACCCACCATTGATACAGGGTGTGTATAGTGTTGGTTGTGGAATACGAGGTTTAAGTATACCACAAATAAATTGGAGAGCTTTTCTTTGTAGGATTCGTAAGTAATATGCCGGAACCTGTATCGGGAGTACTCTAAAGAGATATAAAATCTTAGGGAGTATAGACATTAGGCTTGTGCAATTCGTTTCGTAACGAATCGAAATTCGTCCGAATTTAGCAACTTTCGGACATTCGGAAGCATTCGAATTTCCGAACAAAGCAATTACGAATAAAACTGAATCCGAAATAAATTATACCGCAAAATAGCGAATGCCCGAATGTCTTCGGCATAATTCGTTATGAAAAAAGTTACGAATGTACGAATCCATTCGAAGCACAATAACACTCTGCTCTGCTCTCTGCTTCTCCCTCACCGTGCTGAACTCCCTCTCAAAATGGTGTACAGGGGGCGGGGGCTATAGCCGCATGTAAAAAGTTAAATACGAGATTTCGCATCGTTACAAATAACCGCAATGTATTTAGAAAAGTAATCCATTCGAAGCACATTAGGCATAATAGGCAGCGTCGTTGTGAGAGAAACACAGAAAATTACGAATCAACGAACCCAAAAAAAGTTACGAAAGTAGGAGTTGTGTCCAGAATCAACGAAAAACAATGTACCCTACCGAAAGTACGAATTATAAATCAACTAAAAATTCTACGAAAAATGACGCTTGCAAAAATAAGAATTAGTCCGAACATGAAAAATCCCGTCTAGCAAAATTACGAATGATTACGAATCAACAGGACCGAAAAGAAACAAACCGAAACTAAACAAATTTTTCCGTTGTGCACAAGAAACAAACCGAAACTAAACAAATTTTTCCGTTGTGCACAAGTCTAATAGACATCTTGATTACTGAGATTCTACCAAACCATGCTAATGGTAAAGAGGACCAGTTCTTCATAGAAGAGGTAAGTCGAGTCGGCATTGGTGGGTAATTTGCAGTATATAGGTTAGCTGTAGGTTAGCTGGATTAGCTGTAAATGTGATACCTAAGTATGTTATTTGTGTTGAAGACCAGGTAAATGAAAGGGATTCCTGAAGTTTCGTTTTTTAGTCCGGAGTAATTTAAATATTTAAAGCTGCCCGCATTCTCCACCAAAAAAAATAAATATTTAAAGCTTTCGATTTTTGGGGATTTATTTTGAGCCCTGAGATTGATCCAAATTTGGTAAGAATGTCAATGAGGTTCGGAACTGATATGAGGGGTGAGGTGAGAAATATTAGGACATCCTCAGCAAACATACACAATTTATGTTGGTGACCTCCTAGTTCTAGGCCTTTAATATTTGAATTAAAGCGTATTATTTGGGCTAGGGGTTCAATTGCCAGTGCAAAAAGCAGAGGGGAAAGGGGACACCCCTGCCTAGTTCCTCTTTCAATGACAAAGGGGTCTGAACGGTATCCAGAGTAAGAAACAAATGCTTTTGGGTTTTGATATAAGGAGGATATCCAACTTAGAAAATGCGTTCCAAAACCCCACCGACATAAAACGGATGTAAGATAGGGCCATGAAAGCGAATCGAATGCCTTTTGTATGTCTATGGAGAGGAAGCAGGCAGGGATGTGGCGGGAACGTGCCATATGTAATAAGAGAGTAGCGCATCTTATGTTGTCGCCCGCTTGTCTGGATGAAATAAACCCAGTCTCATCTTTATGTATCAGGGATCCTAGAATTGGGTTAATTCGGTTAGAAAGAATTTTAGCCAGTAACTTAATGTCTAAATTAAGTATGGATATTGGCCTATAATTGGACCAAGATGTATGATCAGCATTCGGCTTAGGTATCATAGCTATGGATGCCAGGAGGGATTCACAACGAAAGGAATGGCCTAAAAGAAGGGAGTTGAAAGCTCCAGCCAGGAGGGGGGACAGTATAGTAGCAAAATGCTTATAATAGGTTGCTGAGAAGCCATCTGGGCGTTTGTGTGCCTTCAATGTTTTAATTGCTGCATGGACTTCTAAATCAGTGATTGGTTTATCAAGATTTTCTTTTTAAGTAACAGATAAAGAGGGGAGTTGAATGGAGGATAGAAGGGTATCAAAATAGTTGATAGAAATAAACATATATTTAGTAGTATTCTCAATAAATTCAATTTTAAACATGCCATGAATCAAAGACTAATCAATACAAAGGGCACAGTGCGGTGGGAGGTAGAAGGGCACAATACTGGGATCAGGAGGGCACAGTACAGGTTCTGGGATGCTTCCCATCCCAGGACAGCTTAGTAAAATGCGTGACTGTCCCGGCAGATCCAGGACAGCTGAAAATTCTGATGTAATGCAAGATTATCTTTGGGCCCCTATGCACCTGGGGCCCCTGGGCAGTGCCCATGCATTAAGACAGCCCTGGCGATATCCCTGGAAGATCAATGAATCCTTATTGCGGGCTGCTTCCATTAACTGCTCTTTAGTGCGGAAACAATGCTGTTTAATTACAATATCCCTGGGGAGGGGGCAGGGTACTATGGATTCTGTCCATCTCTAGGCGTTCTATGGGTATTGATGGAGCCAGTTCCTGGAATAGCGCCGTAATGGTAGATTGCAAGTCTTCTATAGCCTCTGGTATTCTACGGACCCGGAGATTAGATCTTCTAGCTCTGTTTTCAAGATCTTCAAGGCAAGCATAAAAGGGAAGAATTTTCTTCCCTAGGAGCTTCCAGTTCATCATTGTGGTTGTTGGTGATAACATCGAGCTCATCCATTTTCTCTTCTAAAACAGATGTGCGGCGGCGGCCCACCTCACGAATCTCCCTTGTAAGCTTTTCAGTAATTGTATCGGAGGAAGAAGGTCAGAGCCAGGGGGAGAATTTTGTAATGTGGTGGGAATAATCCCAAAGTCCAAATCCAGTTCACCTCTCTGTGAGGAGGGAGACATTCTTGTCTGTGACGGGGCTGTGCGGGAGGATGGCGCTGCCGCCATTTTAGCTGCCGCTCTAGTCAGAGTTTCTTGGCTCTTTCCTTGTTTTAATTTTGACTTTTTCCCACTATACATTATATTAAATTGTGTCCAGGATGTTTACTGATAAAGTAGTTACTGTGTGGAGACGAATAACCAGCTGTGACACCGCTTTATGAGGCGGTCTTGTCCGGGTGTGCGCAGAGTTCTAAGCAGTCATGTCCTGCCTAGTCAGCCGCGAGCATACGTTCCCCCATTTTTATTTTAAAAGGCCTTGAGGACCGCATTTTAAGTGGTGGGGTTAACGTGTTTCCTCCTGGAAGACAACTTAAGAAAACAGACCTCTTGCAAGAGTTTACACCACAAAATGTACTCAGCCAATAAGAGGTAATGACTCCAATTTTCTTTTTCTTATGCTATCAATGGCCAACACGGTACAACACTTCATCCATGTCTTTGGTGATCTCTGATCTCCTTATGAACTGTTTCTTACATGATGAAGATCAGCCATGGAGTATATCTGAGGTGTATATCAGGGTGTGCTTCTTCCCCACATGTCCAGCAACATTCATATACAAGACATTTCCCACACTCACTAATAATACACCTCAAGGGTTGTGTGAGACCCCTGATGTACAGGAAGACAGGACTTCAGTGAGGAACATTTCCCTCACTCAGGACAGGAATACGGCTTCTCCCCCGTGTGTGATATCTGATGTCTGGAAAAATGGGACTCATCTGCAAAACATTTCCCACACTTAGGACAAGAATATGGTTTCTCCCCCGTGTGCAATCTCTGATATA
The DNA here is from genome assembly GCA_029206835.1 of Rana muscosa. Classification (NCBI taxonomy): domain Eukaryota; kingdom Metazoa; phylum Chordata; class Amphibia; order Anura; family Ranidae; genus Rana; species Rana muscosa. The sequence continues at coordinate 417,611,031 of CM055123.1, read as the reverse complement.
TAAAAAGATAGGACTTCCGTGAAAAACATTTCCCGCACACAGGACAGGAAAAGGGCTTCTCCCCCGTGTGAGATCTCTGATTTGTGGAAAGACTGGACTTACTTGAAAAACGTTTCCCCACACTCAGGACAGCTAATTTGGGTAATTGGCTTTCTCCCCAGTGTGAGATCTCTGATGTGTGGAAAGACTGGACCTCTCTGAAAAACATTTTCCGCACTCAGAACAGGAAAAAGGCTTCTCCCCCGTGTGAGATCTCTGATGTGTGGAAAGACTGGACCTCTCTGAAAAACATTTTCCGCACTCAGAACAGGAAAAAGGCTTCTCCCCCGTGTGTGATCTCTGATGTGTGGAAAGATTGGACTTCACTGAAAAACATTTTCCGCACTCAGAACAGGGAAAAGGCTTCTCCCCCGTGTGTGATTTCTGATGTGTGGAAAGATTGGACCTCTCTGAAAAACATTTTCCGCACTCAGAACAGGAAAAAGGCTTCTCCCCCGTGTGCAATCTCTGATGTTTGGAAAGATTGGACTTCACTGAAAAACATTTTCCGCACTCAGAACAGGAATAAAGCTTCTCCCCCGTGTGTGATCTCTGATGTGTGGAAAGACTGGACTTCACTGAAAAACATTTCCCGCACTCAGGACAGGAATACGGCTTCTCCCCCGTGTGAGATCTTTTATGCTTATTAAGAATGCTTTTAAAACTGAAACACTTCCCACACTCAGGACAGGAAAACTTCTTATCTGTTGGAAGGACGGCACCGTCCCTCACAGTCTGAGGTTCCTCAGGATAAGAGGAATACGATGGTCCGGCACCGTCCCGCACAGTCTGAGGTTCCTCAGGATAAGAGGAATACGATGGTCCGGCACCGTCCCGCACAGTCTGAGGTTCCTCAGGATAAGAGGAATACGATGGTCCGGCACCGTCCCGCACAGTCTGAGGTTCCTCAGGATAAGAGGAATACGATGGTCCGGCACCGTCCCGCACAGTCTGAGGTTCCTCAGGATAAGAGGAATACGATGGTCCGGCACCGTCCCGCACAGTCTGAGGTTCCTCAGGATAAGAGGAATACGATGGTCCGGCACCGTCCCGCACAGTCTGAGGTTCCTCAGGATAAGAGGAATACGATGGTCCGGCACCGTCCCGCACGGTCTGAGGTTCCTCAGGATAAGAGGAATACGATGGTCCGGCACCGTCCCACAGAGTCTGAGGTTCCTCAGGATAAGAGGAATACGATGGTCCGGCACCGTCCCGCACAGTCTGAGGTTCCTCGGGATAAGAGGAATACGATGGTCCGGCACCGTCCCGCACAGTCTGAGGTTCCTCAGGATAAGAGGAATAAGATGGTCTGGCACCGTCCCGCACAGTCTGAGGTTCCTCAGGATAAGAGGAATACGATGGTCCGGCACCGTCCCGCACAGTCTGAGGTTCCTCAGGATAAGAGGAATACGATGGTCCGGCACCGTCCCGCACAGTCTGAGGTTCCTCAGGATAAGAGGAATACGATGGTCCGGCACCGTCCCGCACAGTCTGAGGTTCCTCAGGATAAGAGGAATAAGATGGTCTGGCACCGTCCCGCACAGTCTGAGGTTCCTCGGGATAAGAGGAATACGATGGTCGGGCACCGTCCCGCACAGTCTGAGGTTCCTCAGGATAAGAGGAATACGATGGTCCGGCACCGTCCCGCACAGTCTGAGGTTCCTCGGGATAAGAGGAATACGATGGTCCATCTACACTGTGTGGTGCCGGATGGACATTTGAGGTAGTCGGGTTTTCTCCTGGACTATACTGTGTGATGTCCTCATCTTCTACTTTACAGTCTGGAGACAAAGTGCGACAATCCTCTGAGGTTTTCCTCATCTCCCGTCCATCTACTAAAATAGAAATACAAAGATTATTACTAGACATGAGCTGATTGGTTCCCCTAAACCAGGACTCCGCCCACATCAGGCAGCTTTGTCTCTGAGGATCTTACAATTCCCCCCTCAAGGTAACTAGTAAATGGGTCCTCTGATCTCCTACCAGATCATTTCTTTATTCATGGACCTTAGTCAGAGAGTGAGGAAACAACGAGAACTGTCTTTTATAGGAGTGACAGTGATGAGGGGATTATAGGACGAGGATCAGGAGTATGTAATGTACAACATAGAGTATATAGTGCAGGGGTCAGGAGTATGTAATGTACAACATAGAGTATATAGTGCAGGGGTCAGGAGTATGTAATGTACAACATAGAGCATATAGTGCAGGGGTCAGGACTCATAATATTGGTGTTCAGTAATGAGTGGCGGATGAAATATTTACTGGAGACAAGTTGCAGAGGTCTCACACCGCTGCCTCCCATCTCCTGAGACTGCACTCGGTGACTTGGGTCTGAGACTATACAGACATATCCCTCCACCCGGCACAGCCAGCAAATAACAGAACAAGTAACCTGGGAGAATTGTTCTGTCAGATCTCACTAGACCCGGGCATGGGGCAGAAGACCCAAGGTACATACCCCAGGTGTCTAGGTCAAGCAACATCTATGGTGAAAATCAACATTTTGCTGCCAGCTGAACCCCAGAATCTCCATAAATCCAGTCTAGATACATAAATTGTGTCTGCAGCACAGAGAAGGAAGATTATCCGAGAGAAATACAGGAATACAGGACGGGGAACACAGCTCAGGAAAGTGACCAGGGGATTACAGGCTGATATCACCCAGTCCCCGCCCTACTCTGGACCAATCAGTGAGCAGTATGGGTGGAGGAATGGATTTAGTGTTAATGACCCACCTGTGCTGATCTCTGTAGGAGTGTCCTCCTCTATAAATGTCCCCGTTATTCCATCCTCCTCCATAGACTGCTGATCATCCCTCACATACCTCTCTTCTTCTTCTGATTTCACCTCAAATTCTATATCGATTGGATCTCCACTCTAAACCAAGAAAATGAGAGAAAATATCATCTGTAAGATAGAAGCTTACATACAAAATCCACACATCATCTCCACCAGGCCATGTTCTAGATGCACCATCCCACCGACCTTGCAATAGGGAGGGATGGTGTGACCTTCCTGTGTGGAATCCCGGGAATACAGAGGACGGGGACATCTCTCTGGTGGGTTCCTGGTATCAGGTGGTTCCATCATATCCTTGTGTCCTTCTGAAAACTCCTTAATCACTCCATACTCCTCATCCTCCTCTTTATACTCTTTTTTAACAATGATATTATCATCCCCGAGGTTTCCACTCTGAAGATATAATAAAACATTCATTTTAATAAACATGCTTGTCCATAAAATCATAACCACCAATAATTGTTCCTCATCTACCTGATGATGGTGAGGGATGGTGTGACCTTCCTGTGTGGAATCCCGGGAATACAGAGGACGGGGACATCTCTCTGGTGGGTTTCTGTAGCTGGATGACTCCACCATGGTGTCCTGGTACAGATCTTTGTGTTCTTCCTCCATCACCCCATCCTCATCATCCTCCTCTTTTATCTCTTCTTTAACCTCAACTTTAGAATCTCCGAGGTTTTCACTCTGAATATATAATAAATATGATATAAATGGTAACAATGCAGATAATGTACAGATCCTAATGATACTATCAGTGATTGTTCCTCATCTACCTGATGATGGTGGGGGATGGTGTGACCTTCCTGTGTGGAATCCCGGGAATACAGAGGACGGGGACATCTCTCTGGTGGGTTCCCATTACTGGATCCATCTGTAGGAAACACACACACTGACTGAATACATTGTTTCTATGTGTTTATCAGATGATGGGGGATCTAGGTGGAGCCTCCGTACTGCTCTCTCCTTTACAATAAAGTCTCCTCTTACCCGGTGATGTGAGGGGCGGCTGATTGTCCATCATGACGTCCTTGTAGAGATCCTTGTGTCCTTCTAAATACTCCCACTCCTCCATGGAGAAATAGACAGTGACATCCTGACACCTTATAGGAACCTGACACACACAATGATACAGTCACCATCCAGACACATCCCTTGTGTTGAACCTTCACAGACATCTAGGAAGTTATTTTCCTTCTTCTACATAAAGCTTTTAAAATATAAACATGTAGCAAGGGGTTACGATTAAGTGTATCTTAAAAGTCTACTTTGTGTTCCTACTTAAGAGGTTGGCTCCCTCTGGTGTCTGTTTATGTTGTGACATTGAAGTTTATTCAGTCCAGTTGCATTATGGAACAAAGCATGGTGGGCATTGTAGTGCGAGAGGATGTGACTCTATTGCCGTGGGTTGGATTATGACAACAATACCCACAGTGCCATTGTGCTACCAGAAAACAGTGTGCCACTGCACAGTAGGGTTGCCAGCTGTCCGGGATTCCCCCGGACAGTACGGGTCTTGAATCATGTGCCTGGGTTTTGTACTGCCTGTAACCCGGGCACATGATTCAGCCCAGAACAGGGACAAACCATTCAGGTGGGGGGGACCATCAGCACACCTGTCACTGTGAGACAGCAGCAGCGTTGCTTTTAAATAAGTACACAGTTGCCTGCGGTGTGTGCTGGAATCCAAAAGCTCCTTTCTGTCTCTCTCCCCCCTCTCCTCCAGCGTCCTGCACAGTCGCTGGTATCGCTGACTCAACCTCCCCCCCCCCTCCAATCCCCAGTGCGGAGTGCTGAGAGAATCGGGAGGCGGAGCTCACTGAAGATCCTCTCGGGCTGGCCAGAGGAAGGGAGGAGGTCAGCTGAACTTTTATTTTTTTTCTGAGAAAAGTCTCCTAGGAAGCCAAGCTGCAAAGGAGTATTTGTATTGCAGGAGTTGCAGTGAAGGGTTAAGGTGACGAGATCATGAGTGTGGGGGAGGGGAGATTGTGCAGCCCGATCACAGCTGACAAATATCTCCTCCGCACTACTCTCCTTTACATACTGCCTCCATCATACCCTCCGCACCCCTCTCCTTTACATACTGCTTCCATCATCCCCTCCGCACTCCTTTCCTTTACATACTGCTCCCATTATCCCCTCCGCACTTCTCTCCTTTACATACTGCCTCCATCATCCCCTCCGCACTCCTCTGCTTTACATACTGCCTTCATCATCCCCTCCGCACTCCTCTCCTTTACATACTGCCCCCATCACCCCCTCTGCACTCCTCTCCTTTACATACTGCTCCCATTATCCCCTCCGCACTTCTCTCCTTTACATACTGCCTCCATCATCCCCTCTGCACTCCTCTGCTTTACATACTGCCTTCATCATCCCCTCCGCACTCCTCTCCTTTACATACTGCCTCCATCATACCCTCCGCACTCCTCTCCTTTACATACTGCCACCATCATCCCCTCCGCACTCCTCTCCTTTACATACTGCCCCCATCATCCCCTCTGCACTCCTCTCCTTTACATACTGCCCCCATCACCCCCTCTGCACTCCTCTCCTGTACATACTGCCACCATCATCCCCTCCGCACTCCTCTCCTTTACATACTGCCCCCATCATCCCCTCTGCACTCCTCTCCTTTACATACTGCCCCCATCACCCCCTCTGCACTCCTCTCCTGTACATACTGCCACCATCATCCCCACCGCACTCCTCTCCTTTACATACTGCCTCCATCATCCCCTCTGCACTCCTCTCCTTTACATACTGCCCCCATCATCCCCTCCGCACCCCTCTCCTTTAAATACTGCCCCCATCATCCCCTCCGCACCCCTCTCCTTTACATACTGCCTCCATCATCCCCTCCGCACTCCTCTCCTTTAGATACTGCCTCCATCATCCCCTCCGCACTCCTCTCCTTTACATACTGCCTCCATCATCCCCTCCGCACCCCTCTCCTGTACATACTGCCCCCATCATACCCTCCGCACTCCTCTCCTTTACCTACTGCCCCCATCATACCCTCCGCACTCCTCTCCTTTACATACTGCCCCCATCATACCCTCCGCACTCCTCTCCTTTACATACTGCCCCCATCATACCCTCTGCACTCCTCTCCTTTACATACTGCTCCCATCATCCCCTCCGCACTTCTCTCCTTTACATACTGCCTCCATCATCCCCTCCGCACCCCTCTCCTGTACATACTGCCCCCATCATACCCTCCGCACTCCTCTCCTTTACATACTGCCCCCATCATACCCTCCACACTCCTCTCCTTTACATACTGCCCCCATCATACCCTCCGCACTCCTCTCCTTTACATACTGCTCCCATCATACCCTCCGCACTCCTCTCCTTTACATACTGCTTCCATCATCCCCTCCGCACTCCTCTCCTTTACATACTGCTCCCATTATCCCCTCCGCACTTCTCTCCTTTACATACTGCCTCCATCATCCCCTCTGCACTCCTCTCCTGTACATACTGCCACCATCATCCCTTCTGCACTCCTCTCCTGTACATACTGCCACCATCATCCCCTCCGCACTCCTCTCCTTTACATACTGCCTCCATCATCCCCTCCGCACTCCTCTCCTTTACATACTGCCCCCATCATCCCCTCCGCACCCCTCTCCTTTAAATACTGCCCCCATCATCCCCTCCGCACCCCTCTCCTTTACATACTGCCTCCATCATCCCCTCCGCACTCCTCTCCTTTAGATACTGCCTCCATCATCCCCTCCGCACTCCTCTCCTTTACATACTGCCTCCATCATCCCCTCCGCACCCCTCTCCTGTACATACTGCCCCCATCATACCCTCCGCACTCCTCTCCTTTACATACTGCCCCCATCATACCCTCCGCACTCCTCTCCTTTACATACTGCCCCCATCATACCCTCCGCACTCCTCTCCTTTACATTCTGCTCCCATCATCCCCTCCGCACTTCTCTCCTTTACATACTGCCTCCATCATCCCCTCCGCACTCCTCTGCATTACATACTGCCTTCATCATCCCCTCCGCACTCCTCTCCTTTACATACTGCCCCTATCATCCCCTCTGCACTCCTCTCCTTTACATACTGCCTTCATCATCCCCTCCGCACTCCTCTCCTTTACATACTGCCCCTATCATCCCCTCTGCACTCCTCTCCTTTACATACTGCCCCCATCACCCCCTCTGCACTCCTCTCCTTTACATACTGCCTCCATCATCCCCTCCACACTCCTCTCCTTTACATACTGCCCCCATCATACCCTCCGCACTCCTCTCCTCTCCTGTACATACTGCCTCCATTATATCCTCTGCACACCTCTCCTGTACATACTGCCCCCATCATACCCTCTGAACTCCTCTCCTACAGATTCAGATGTAAAGGGAAACTGCAGAATCAGATGTAAAAGGGAACAAACCATGTGCATTCAGATGTAAAGGGGGACTCTTGTGATTATTCCATATGATTAGAAATTTTCTTTAATCACAAAAATATGTTTTGTGTATACTACATAACACAATTGCTGTGCATTGCTTTGTACAGAGGAAATTAATTGAATGTACTACAAAAAAAAAACAATTGCGCTGCTTAAGCGTTCGGGTTTGGCTTGACGAAAAGGTGGCAATCGTACCGCACAGCCTGTTGGGGGATATGATATAAGTACAAGGGAGGGCCCAGCACGCTCTCTATGGACACCATCTTTCAACAGGCAAGAGGCCTGCTGTGAGCATTACTTGGCCGGAGAAGCCTGGGCCTAAAGTTGGAGAGCGGATCGCCGACAGGAGGGATCCTTGTGGACAGCATTGCTGACTGTGCCAGAGAAGGGACCATCCTACGCTCCACAGCATCTGACGCCATCCATCCACCTGCATCTTGTGAGCGGCCTGCGTGGCGAACCGGCGACAACATCTTGCCGGACGGGGATACCGGTGAGCCGAGGTTTCCAGCTGGGTGAGAGGGCACTTGCCTACCAACATAGTTGACTGAGTTGCAGGAGAGTGGTCTATATAATCCCACTTGTAGTTTCTGACACTTGCAGTGCCACAGATAGGGATCCACTTGCAACCGCGTGTAGTACAGTGTGAGTCGAAGCTTGGCCCCCGCTGAAAGGAACTACTCCACACACAAACTCGAGTTCCTGGCTTTGAAGTGGGCTGTGGTGAATAAATTGAGAGACTACCTATACGGGGCAGAGTTTGTGATCAGGACAGACAACAATCCACTCACCTACCTCCTCACCACAGCCAAGCTGGATGCCACAGGACACAGATGGTTGGCTGCCCTATCGGGGTTCAATTTCAGCTTGAAGTATCGACCGGGAGTTGGAAACAGGGATGCCGATGCCCTTTCTAGAAGGCCTCATTGTTCTACAGAAACCCTTGAAGAGTGGACCCAGCTGACACCTGAAGGAGTGCGAGCCTTGTATCGGGGAGCCGAACATAAAGCTGGGGTAGGATCTAGAGCCGAAGACATTGGAGTTTCTGCTGCTGGTGTCCCCAAGTGTTACTGCAATTTAACCCAAATCGGGGATGAAGGTTTGCCAAAACTTTCAAAGCAGGACCTGCGAAGGGACCAGTTAGAAGACCCCCTGGGTAGCCTGGCATTGTAGGCTCTAGAGGATCAATGCCCCGACATGCTCCTCACTGACGACTCCCCAAAGGAGGCCCGTCTACTGCACCGAGAGTGGGATCGGCTGCAGCTACATTAAGGGGTGGTCTACCGAAGTGGCCCCTCTGATGGCATTGAAGAAAAGTGGCAGCTGTTTCTCCCAAGAAAACATAGAGAGACCGTACTAACTGCTCTTCATGACAATCATGGCCACTTAGAGTCTGAGAGGACTTTCCACTTGGTGAGGGACCGATTCTATTGGCCCTGCATGCAGGCTGAAGTTGAGGCCTACTGCCACTCCTGCATCACATGTATCCAAAAGAAGACTTTGCCTCACCGAGCCGCCCCAATGGGCCATCTTCAGAGTCAGGGACCCATGGAGCTGGTGTGCATTGACTTTCTGTGCTTGGAGCCTGATCTGAGTGGACAGGGAAATATCTTAGTGTTAACTGACCATTTCACTAGATATGCCCAGGCATTCCCCACAAAGGATCAACAGGCATCAACAGTGGCCAGGACTCTAGTGGAAAAGTTCTTTGTGCAGTACGGACTGCTCCAACATTTTCATTCAGACCAAGGGAGAGACTTTGAGAGCAGCCTGATCAAAAGACTCTTAGGCTTGTTGGGCATCAAAAAGTCCAGGACCACCCCATACCATCCTCAAGGAGACCCTCAACCAGAGAGATTCAACCGAACTCTCCTGGACATGCTTGGAACTTTAAATTCAGAAAAGAAACAGCATTGGAGCAAGCATGTCGCTGCCATTGTGCACGCTTATAACAATACTGCAAATGATGCCACAGGGTACTCCCCTTATCGTCTAATGTTCGGACAGGAGGCCCGGTTACCAGTAGATCTGGCCTTTGGCACCTCCTTGGACCATACCTCAGCAACCTCCCATAGCGGGTATGTAGATCGTCTGTGGAAAAGCCTGAAGACCGCCTATGATAAGGTCCAAGCTACGTCAGACGCAAGGGGACTGAGAAACAAAAAGAGTTTTGACCTCAAGGTCCAATTGCAGGATTTACAACCAGGCGAAAGGGTGCTGTTAAGGAATCTGGGTGTCCCTGGAAAGCACAAGTTAGCTGACCACTGGAATTCACAGCCCTATGTCATTTGCAAGCAGCTGCCAGGGCTCCCGGTGTACCAGATTAGGCCAGAAGGAAGTGTGGGCCCGCTAAAGACTTGGCACCGTAATCATCTGTTGCCCCTATCAGAAGCAGTTCTTCTGCCCCCGCTGCCAGACTCACAGACGACTCCCTCTACTTCTCAAAGGTCACGACCGGTCACTAGGTCTCAGTCAGTGCCCCAGGTTGTGGACGATGAGGAGATAGACTTAGACTGGCTGTGGCCACCTCAGTAGTCAGGGTCTATGACCCCCCCTTTGTCTCTACCTGAAGTGACAGATGCTGGGACCCTCAGACGAGAGGCCCCTGAGTTTGTGCCTCAGAGCCCGCTCTCTGAGGAGCTGGACGATACTCAAGTTTCCATGCCAGTGGAAGATCCTGAAGAGGTCCCATCCTTTACAGAGGAAGAACTAAAAGATGATATGCAGGAAGAAGAAGAAGCTGTAAAAGAAGCTGTACAAGAAACAGAGTCCAGTGTGCCTGAAACACCAGAGCCAAAGGAACAGAGAGAGAGAAGAGTTATTTACCCACCAAAGAGACTAACTTATGACCAGTTGGGTAAGACCTCGGAAGAGGCTGTGTTTACCTCAAAAAGGACCCTCGAGATGCCTGGTCTTTCCACCTTACCTTTAGTGGAGGACAACCCCGACTCACCTGGTGGCACATCTGGCTGGGCCATTCCAGTCACGGTGGCCTGTAGACAGAACAACCTCCCTTCCTATGCCCATTGGTGGGAGGTTTCTCTGTCAGGGTTTTATGAAAGTGCAAATTGCTTGATTTCTTGTGTATACTAACTGATCTTTTTCTCCTCTTGTATATGAACAAAGCATGTACCAGGTCATATACTGCCACTGTCTTTGGGGACCAAAGATTTCAAGTGGGGGGAGTGTGTAGCAAGGGGTTACGATTAAGTGTATCTTAAAAGACTACTTTGCGTTCCTACTTAAGAAGTTTGCTCCCTCTGGTGTCTGTTTATGTTGTGACATTGAAGTTTGTTCAGTCCAGTTGCATTATGGAACAAAGCATGGTGGGCATTGTAGTGCGAGAGGAAGTGACTCTATTGCTGTGGGTTGGATTGAGACTACAATACCCACAGGGCCATTGTGCTACCAGAAAACAGTGCGCCACCGCACCGCATATATAATCACAAAAATATATGTAGTGTATACTACATAACACAATTGCTGTGAATTGCTTTGTACAGGAGGAATTTAATTTAATGTACTACAAAAAAAAATAAAAAATTGCGCTGCTTATCCTACCGCACAGCCTGTTGGGGGATATGATATAAGGACAAAGGAGGGCCCAGCACGCTCTCTCTGGACACCATCTTTCAACAGGCAAGAGGCCTTGTGTGAGTGTGCCTAGGCCGGAGAAGTCTGGGCCTAAAGTTGGAGAGCAGATCGCCAACATAGGGATCCTTGTGGACAGCATTACTGACTGTGCCAGAGAAGGGACCGTCCTACGCTCCACAGCACCTGACGCCATCCATCCACCTGCATCTTGTGAGCGGCCGTGCGGTGACATCTTGCCTGACGGGGATACTGGTGAGCAGAGGTTTCCAGCAGGGTGAGAGGGCACTTGCCTACCAACATAGTTGACTGAGTTGCAGGAGAGTGGTCTATATAATCCCACTTGTAGTTGCTGACACTTGCAGTGCCACAGATAGGGATCCCCTTGCAACCGCGTGCAGTACAGCAGTCTGGGAAAACTAGCGGTTCCTTTGTTGCTATTTTACCTTCGCTGAGTGATTGTTTTTTTTCCTTGTTACATACTGATTGAAATACAATTAAGTGCACCAACTGAGCTAGCAGAAGACAAGCTGAACTTAAAGGAACAGTCATCACCTTATCCCTTTTTAACGTTTACTGCAAAGGGATATGCACCAGTTTGAACTGCCCACTAGAGGGAGCCATATATAGCCATATGAACTCTAATGCCGCGTACACACGACCGTTTTTCATGAGGAGAAAGCTGACATTTTTTAGATTGGTCGTGAAAACAGGTCGTGTGTATGCTCCATAGCAGTTTTCTCAACGAGAAAACTGCCCGCAAAAAAATTAGAACCTGCTCGTCGTTTTTCCCGTCGTTCTTTTTCTCGTTGCGAAAACCGCTAGTTTGTATGCTTTTCCGAGGGGAAAAAAAACATGCATGCTCAGAATCAAGTACGAGACGGGAACGTTCTGGTAAAACTAGCGTTCGTAATGGAGATAGCACATTCGTCACGCTGTAACGGACTGAAAAGCATGAGGCTGAAAAGCGCGAATCGTCTCTCACCAAACTTTACTAACACGAGGATCAGCAAAAGCATCCCAAAGGGTGGCGCCATCCAAATGGAACTTCCCCTTTATAGTGCCGTCGTACGTCACCGCGCTTTGCTTAAGCGTTTTTTTCCCTGAACGTCTGTATGCAAGGCAGACTTGAGAGGAATCACAACGAATCACGTCGAGAAAAACTTCGTTTTTTTGCATGACAGGAAAAACCGTCATATGTACGCGGCATATGGCTTAATGTAACTGTCTGCGCTATATCTGTTGCTTGTTGTTTTAGTGATTTGTTTGAGCCTTGGTGGAGAGGTGTCCCAGTGCCGGTGACATAGTATTGGGAGATTCCTCCAACATACACTTAAGCCCCGTACACACGGTCGGACTTTTAGCTAACAAACTTCATTTTGAGCAAGTTGGACCAACAATCCGACCGTGTGTACGCTCCATCCGACAAACTTTTTTTGCCTTTTTCTTGTTTTCATCGGACAAAAGTTGGGTCTGCAAACGGACAAACTTTTGCCCAACAAAAGTCCGATGGAGCAAAGTCCGACCGTGTGTACAGAAAACCATCGGACTTTTGTCCGATGGACAAAACAAATAAGGTTAAAATCAACCAACAATAGCAGAAGTTGACCAAAGGGTGGCGGTAAAGAGCAGAAAAACCACGTGATGTTGCAAAAAGTTTTGGGAAAGTTTGCAGAAAAGTCCTGTGGTGTGTATGCTATGGATGTTCCCGACCAACTCCGTTCGGACAAAAAACCACGGAAAAGTCAGATGGAAGTCTGACCGCGTGTACGAGGCTTTACTCACATCTGACCCAGGTTATGGTCATTGGGTCTTGTGATTTAGAAACCTTGAACCAGTTGTATTTCATTCACTTTGCAGTAATCTGTGTACTGTCAATTTTATCTGTGTAACTATTGTTCTATTTTCTCCAAGTAAACACTTTACAACTGGTTAGGTTACATCTTGTGTGGAACTCTATCTATTGCAGCTGAGAGTCAGGTGACCAGTGTCAAGGTAAAGATAACTATACATATTACAGTGTGGTGGTGTTGTTGTGGTTCTCTTTGCCATTGGTTCCCACAACCATATTGTTATCCAGTTGTGCCAAGGGGGGGTTCGAGCCAAATTTCTGGGGTTGACAGGCAGAGTTTAGACCCAAAACGAAACCAGCAGCTCCTACGGGGGTAGTGCTACAAACATGTGCATTAAAAATCCACCCTCCACATCCCATAATATACTATAATCCATTAGTATAGACAGATGAGGTGAGAAGGTGATTGGTGGAAAAGGTGACATCTCCAATAAGGCCCCTTTCACACTGAGGCGCTTTGCAGGAGCTATTGCGCTAAAAATAGCACCTGCAATGCGCCCCAAAAAAGCCGCTCAATTGTATCCAGTGTGAAAGCCCGAGGGCTTTCACCCTAGAGCGTTGCACTTGCAGGAGGGTCGAAAAACTCCTGCAAGCCGCATCTTTGAGGCGCGATAGGAGCGGTAAAAATACCACTCCTCTAGCGCCCCTGCCCATTGAAATCAATGGGGTAGCGCCTCCAAAACGCTGCAAAGAGGCGTTATTGCGGGCGTTTTTAACCCTTTTTTGGACGCTGGCGGGGGTTAAAATCACCCCGCTAGCGCCCGCAAATCGCAGCAAAAACAAGGGTATAGCGGCGCTAAAAATAGCGCCGCTATACCGCCAGCACCTCAGTGTGAAAGTAGCCTAAAGCCCCGTACACACGGTCGGACTTTTGGCCAACAAACTTCATTTTGAGCAAGTTGGACCAACAATCCGACCGTGTGTACGCTCCATCCGACAAACTTTTTTTTGTGTTTTCATCGGACAAAAGTTGGGTCTGCAAACGGACAAACTTTTGGCCATCAAAAGTCCGATGGAGCAAAGTCCGACCGTGTGTACAGAAAACCATCGGACTTTTGTCCGATGGGCAAAACAACTAATGTTAAAATCAACCAACAATAGCAGAAGTTGACCAAAGGGTGGCGGTAAAGAGCAGAAAAGAGCTGAAAAACCACGTGATGTTGCAAAAAGTTTTGGGAAAGTTTGCAGAAAAGTCCTGTGGTGTGTATGCTATGGGTGCGCCCGGCCAACTCCGTTCGGACAAAAAAAACACGGAAAAGTCCGATGGAAGTCCGACCGTGTGTATTGGGCTTTAGAAGAGAATGTTCCGGCCCCATAAGTGGGGGAATGTTCTGATCCTGAAGGGGTTAATCTAGGTTTCCACATTATATATGTGTGTATCATCATCTGCTGGAGATAAAAGACGTCACAGTGACTATGGAGGAAGAGGACGGACATGACGGGGGTAGGGTTGCCACCTCATCCCTTTAAACCCGAACACCCATGAATTACACAGGTTCTGAGGCTAATTAAATGCAGATTAGGCACCAAGTGAGTTTAATTATCACCTTAATCAGCCACCGAACCTGTGTAATTCATATGTGTTCGGGTTTAAAGGAATGAGGTGGCAACTCTAGACGGGGGGGGCTTTCTGGGTGTAAATATAAAATAAATTCTTATTACCTCCTCTGTTGCCGCTTCCAGCAATGTCTTCTCTCTACTTCCTAAAGGGTCACGGCTTTCTTTTTAAATCTGACAACACTTCCTGACATTACCTGACATCACTTCCTGTTTTCCATAGAGACTTGCTGTCTCTATGGTATAAGGGAGATCACCACCTTGTGGAGCTCAGAGGAACTGCAGCCCAGAGAAACGTCTCGTAGTGTGAACACGGCCTTGCGCTGTGTGTGTATGTACTGTATATCCTTATACACATGTGCAGTAGAGCAGTGGATAATATCACTAGGGCTGAGGTCGGTGTAAGCAGTTTTTTGTTTTTATAATTTTATTTTGCTATTATTTAAAAAAAAAAATATATATATATATTTATTACTTTTTCTTTACAATTGGTTAGGAGCCCCATTGAGGGGCTTTGGTGAAATAGCAGAGAAGGGGACGGAGATTCCCCAATTCGTTTCTCTGTGCCCCAGCCCCCCCTCGGCACAGGCCTATGGCATATGGACATTCTGGGCGATCCATTTGTATGTCCCTTTCTTTGAGACCCGATACCATTTTTGAATGATCGCGGGCTGGAGGTGAGGATTGACCAGCTGATCGCATCCAGACAACGCTGGTGGTGGAGCGAGGAGACTGAAGCCCTGTACACACGGCCGAGATTCTCGTCAGGAAAAAAAACATAGTTTTTCCTGACGAGAATCTTGACAAGAAACTTGTCCCGGCCGAGTGTACACACGTACGATTCAAAAGAACCACCGTTCTTTTGAATGGCACGAACGCGGTGACGTCATCGACTACGACGAGCCTGCGCTCGTCACATTCGATGCCGTCGCCGCCATCTTGTTACACCCTATGCCTAGGAAGCTACCGCGCATGCGTTGAAGTCATTTCGAGCATGCGCAGGTTTCCACGGCGACAGGTAAGTGTACACACGCTCGGGTTTCTCGTTGAGAAAAAAGACCGCAGGTCCGTGCAGCTGGTAAGCACACATTACACTCGGTGGGGGATTCACAGTGTTTGTCTGATATTATTTCTGAAGTTTGAGTTATTCATTCACTCTTTTCACATTGGAGAGGATTCCGCAAGAACCTTTGTTCACTCCGGACTACTTTGAATTATTTCTTTCATAAGAATTTTTCATACATTAATCAGAGGACTAATAAGTTTCACATTTCACTTTAGAGTTTGCAAAAGAACGTTATTTTTGTGTATCATTTTTTTCCACAGGGATTTTTTTTATAGTATCCACTAAAGTTTTTTCTTAATTTTGTTTGCTTTTGGTATCACCATTTGTATTATTCAGTTCACAGTGGATACATCTAATAAGAGTTTACACAGGGCTATTCATCAATAATAGTTGGTTGGTGGTTTTTTTCACTTATGATTTAGTTAGAGCGCAACCTTCATTCTTTATTACTGCTTTGTTTGTATCACACATTGTGTTGCAGCTTATTATTTTTTCTTCTAACGCATTTTTTATACCCTTATCCCTTGTAATAGGAATAGGCACGACAGGTCCTCTTTATGGAGAGATTCGGGGTCTATAAGTCCCCACATCTCTCCTTTATGCTGGGAAGCCTGCGATCAAAAAAATTTAAAATAAATCGGTCTCAGGCTTCCCAGAAAAAAATGGCAGTGTTTACATCCGCCGGCGCCAGAAGTGACGTCATGATGTCACTTCCGGCCTCCAAGGGTTATAGAGATGGCCAGGGACCATCTGGTCTGTAGTCAGCCTTATGGTAAACCATCATAATGTCACTTCCAGCCTCCAAGGGTCATAGAGAGGCTGGGGACCATCTGGTCTGTGGTCAGCCCTATGGTAAACCATCATAATGTCACTTCCAGCCTCCAAGGGTCATAGAGATGGCCGGGGACCATCTGGTCCGTGGTCAGCTCTATGGTAAACTGTCATGTCGTCACTTCCAGCCTCCAAGGGTCATAGAGATGGCCAGGGACCATCTGGTCCGTGGTCAGCTCTATGGTAAACTGTCATGTCGTCACTTCCAGCCTCCAAGGGTCATAGAGAGGCTGGGGACCATCTGGTTCGTGGTCAGCTCTATGGTAAACTGTCATGTCATCACTTCCAGCCTCCAAGGGTCATAGAGAGGGCGGGGACTATCTGTCTGGTTCATGGTCAGCTCTATGATAAACCATCATAATGTCACTTCCAGCCTCCAAGGGTCATAGAGATGGCCGGGGATCATCTGGTCCGTGGTCAGCTCTATGGTAAACCGTTGGCGCCGACAGATATATTTTCCGGCTCGCCGATCTCACGGGCGAGTCAGGAGAAGCACCGAAGCGTGGCAGGAGGGGACTCCCCCTCCCACTGCTGGTAAAAGCAATCAAGCATAGCCGCTATGATTGCTTTTACTTTGGAGGGAATCCTGGGATAAAATAAAAGATATCTGGATGATGCCTGCAGCTGCACCCAAATCATCCCGCTAGAACCACTTCCACCTAAGGACGTCATATGACTTCAACTAGACATGTGCACTGCCGAAAAATGCGTTTGTTTTTGTTTTATTAATTTTTGGGGGGTTTCTTTCGTCAATCGTTTTGATCAAAATTCGTTATAGCAAATTAATTCGTAACTTAGGAAAAATTTGAAAATCAGAAAGAAAAATTTCTGCAGCATTGAAGGTCCCAATGAGCACAGTGGCCTCCATCATCCGTAAAATGGAGATGTTTGGAACAACCAGGACTCTTCTTGGGCCATACTGAATGATTGGGGGAGAAGGGCCTTAGTCAGGGAGGTGACCAAGAACCCGATGTTCACTTTGACAGAGCTCCAGCATTTCTCTGTGGAGAGAGGAGAACCTTCCAGAAGAATAACTACCAGCACTCCACCAATCAGGCCTGTATGGTAGAAATGGTTGTTCTTCTGGAAGAACAAATATTTCTGTACCCTTCCCCAGATCTGTGCCTCCATACAATCCTGTCTCCGAGGTCTACAGACAATTGCTTGGTACCACAGGCCAGTATGAGAAGTGCAACTAGGTTGAGATATTTATTTTTCTTCCAGCCAGCCCAGTAGGAGGTTCTTGGCCACTGATGCATTCTGGCAGAGGATATATATTTGGGCTGGGCCATGTGCTCACTCTCTTGCATCATGCCCTCCTGACCTGGGGATGTGCTGCTGAAGTGAGCTCTGCAAGTAGGCCCAGAAGTCTGTCTGGGGCCTAATAATCCTGGAGGTGGTCCTTAGGCTGTCTTGCCTGCAGTGGAAGAAGTCAAGCCAAATAGAGAATATCCAGGGGAGGACCCTTGCTGGAGAGAGCCAGGGTGAAGGCTGGTCTCTCCAGGAGGGCCTGGTGACTCGTTTGAAGGACGCACCTACACCTAAAACGTGCTTGCAGTGCTGCCGGGTCGGCATATAGGTTCTGACACTGAAGCTGAATCTTGTTCTACAATCTGAAAACGTGATTGAAGTATCGCAGGGTCGGCTTAAAGATTCTGTTACTGTGAAACTGTACTTTTTCTGAATCCAAGGAGTCTGTAAGTGATCTGCTACTGATATCTGAAATCGCCAACCCTCTCCTACTACCTCGTTCTAAGTTCTTCAGTAAAGCTTTGGAAAGATCAAAAAGTAACTGACGCCCAATTCCTGTTCAAAACTCCCCATTATAGTCATGGATTCAGCCCTGGGGTACATGCTAGCTCGCCCCCTGTCTCTGGAGGTTGCACCTTACCTTCAGTAGACCCAGAGAGGCGCTACATTGCGATACAGAATTATGGACCCTAGATGGGGGCAATGATCATATAAAATCACAGAGTTATATAAAATATGGACAATATTCGTCACAGCTGGGCAAACCTGTATCACATTCCATCAAATATTTGTTTTCTTATTCATAATAGACCTCTAAGTCTCCATACCACAAAATGTACTCAGCCAATGAAAGATAATGACTCCATTTTTATTTTAAAAGCCCTAGAGGACCGCCTTTTAAGTGGTGGGGTTAACGTGTTTCGTCCTCGAAGACGACTTGAGAAAGCAGACCTCTTGCAAGACAATAATAGACCTCTAAGTCTCCATACCACAAAATGTACTCAGCCAATGAGAGGTAATGACTCCATTTTTATTTTTATCCTGATATCAATGGCCAACACGGTACAACACTTCATCCATGTCTTTGGTGATCTCTGATCTCCTTATCAACTGTTTCTTACATGATGAAGATCAGCCATGGAGGAGTATATCTGAGGTGTATCTCAGGGTGTGCTTCTTCCCCACATGTCCAGCAACATTCATATCCAAGACATTTCCCGCACTCACTAATAGACCTCGTGGGTTGTGTGGGACCCCTGATGTTCCTCACTGAAGTCCTGTCTTCCTGTACATTTCCCTCACTCTGAAAAGTGGCTTCACCACCATGTGCAGTCTCTCGTGTGTGTTACGACTGGACGATTGCGAAAAACATTTCCAGCACACAGAACAGGAAAAAGGCTTCTCCCCCGTGTGAGATTTCTTATGTGTGGAAAGATGGTAACTCTGTGAAAAACATTTCCCGCACTCAGAACAGGAATACAGCTTTTTTTCTGCGTGAGATCTCTGATGTCGGGAAAGATGGTACTTCTTTAAAAAACATTTCCCGCATACAGAACAGGAAAGCGGCTTCTCAACTGTGTGAGATCTTTTATGTTCATAAAGATTGAATTTAAAATAGAAACTCTTCCCGCATTCAGCACAGGAAAACCTCTTATCTGTTGGAAGGACGGCACTGTCCCGCACAGTCTGAGGTTCCTCGGGATAAGAGGAATACGATGGTCCGGCACCGTCCCGCACAGTCTGAGGTTCCTCGGGATAAGAGGAATACGATGGTCCGGCACCGTCCCGCACAGTCTGAGGTTCCTCGGGATAAGAGGAATACGATGGTCCGGCACCGTCCCGCACAGTCTGAGGTTCCTCGGGATAAGAGGAACACGATGGTCCGGCACCGTCCCGCACAGTCTGAGGTTCCTCAGGATAAGAGGAATACGATGGTCCGGCACCGTCCCGCACAGTCTGAGGTTCCTCAGGATAAGAGGAATACGATGGTCCGGCACCGTCCCGCACAGTCTGAGGTTCCTCAGGATAAGAGGAATACGATGGTGCAGCACCGTCCCGCACAGTCTGAGGTTCCTCAGGATAAGAGGAATACGATGGTCCGGCACCGTCCCGCACAGTCTGAGGTTCCTCAGGATAAGAGGAATACGATGGTCCGGCACCGTCCCGCACAGTCTGAGGTTCCTCAGGATAAGAGGAATACGATGGTCCGGCACCGTCCCCCACAGTCTGAGGTTCCTCAGAATAAGAGGAATACGATGGTCCATCTACACTGTGTGGTGCCGGATGGACATTTGAGGTAGTCGGGTTTTCTCCTGGACTATACTGTGTGATGTCCTCATCTTCTACTTTACAGTCTGGAGACAAAGTGAGACAATCCTCTGAGGTTTTCCTCATCTCCCGTCCATCTACTAAAATAGAAATACAAAGATTATTACTAGACATGAGCTGATTGGTTCCCCTAAACCAGGACTCCGCCCACATCAGGCAGCTTTGTCTCTGAGGATCTTACAATTCCCCCCTCAAGGTAACTAGTAAATGGGTTCCAAGAAACTTTTATGGTATTTTAGGTGTAAACCACCCAGCTATGTACTCAGGAGTTGGAGACAGATATGCTTCAGATGGAGGGCAGCTATGGAGCTGATCTCACCCAGCATATTCGGGAGACTTGGTTATGGTATTGTAGGGAGTATGAGCTTACTAAAAAGGAAGATGCTTTATACCAACCAAAACATTTCTGAACATGGTAACAGGGCTGGGCGCTTACTTGCTTATTTGGCCAGACCTGGCCCCACCCCAACTTCTATTTCACATATTTTCTGGTCTACCGGCCATATTAGTGCCGCCCCCACACAAGATACTGGATGCTTTCATGTCCTTCTTCTCCTCTCTTTATACCTCTACTGGTAAGTGTGATGGCCAACAATTGTTTGATGATGTACACTACTGGAAAGCAGATTTGGGGCCCCCATGGACCCCAGAAAAAGAGGATAGAGGCTGTTCTGTGAAAAAGCATTGCACAGAGCAGGTAAGCACAGCCACTTTAAGCCCCTTTATCCTCCGTAATTTTACAGCAGCCCTACACGCAGGAATCCTCCCCCCTTCTATGCGGGAGGCGCTGATTGTGGTTATTTCTAAACCCCACAAAGACCCACTTAAATGTGACCCATATCGCCCTATTTCTTTTACCACTTCCTAACCTGGCTATAGCCGAAAGAGGGCTCTGTTGTTCCAGGAGGGCATCAATGGATATCCCTCCCCAAACTGCATCCATGGATATCCCTCCCCAAACTGCATCCATGGATATCCCTCCCCAAACTGCATCCATGGATTCCCTCCCTGAACTGCGCCTCTGGCACGCCCCCTGGGGCACGCATCTGGAGTGATCTGTGATCGAGGAGTCCTTCGGACACAGCCAATCACAGATCATGATAGAAGGCCAGTGAATTTTTTATTTAGATTCTTTAATCTAGTTATTTAGTTGGTTGATTCATTCAATTCATATTCAGGATTCGTATTCGGAATTCGTTTTATTTCTTCTTTCAAAATGTACCGATTTTTTGATTCGAAACGTTCGAATAGATACATTTGGAAATCGGTCAAATCGAACATTTTATATAAAAAAAAAAATTTCCCATTGGAATGTTGCAAAGTGAAAAAAAAAAAAAAAAAAATCTCCAAATGATTACAAGGACTCTTTAAAATCACCTGTCTTTGATTTCAGAAATCCGTTTACAGTTGAAATTCGATGTAAAATTTTATTCAAATTTCAATTCGAATTTCCGAAAGTCGGACGAACTTCATTTAGTTATTCGGAGCATTCGGTAAACTTTGTTTATACTGTAATTCGGATATCACGAAAAATCCATCCGAATAATAATTCGGAACACAACGACCCGCACATGTCTACTTGCCGGTTATCGGCAATACTTTCCTCACAGCGTCAGGAGAGGAGAGCCGGTAACCGGCCAGTGTAAAAGAGGATATCTACACTGATAATCAGGACATGGATCATGACATGTCCTGATTATCAGTGCATCCCCAACAGTGCCCATCAGTGCTTCTAATCAGTGTCCATCAGTGCTGCCGAACAGTGCTTCCAATCAGTGCTCATCAGTGCTGCCAATCAGTGCCTCCTCTTTAGTGGCCAACAGTGCCACCTATTAGGTGGCACTGAGGAGGCGGCATCTGATTGGTGGCACTGATGAGCGCCGTAGTGGCACCGATGAGCACTGTAGGGCACTGATGAGCACTGTAAGGCACTAATCAGCACTGATGAACACTTTAGGGCACTAATCTGCACTGTAGTGGCACCGATGAGCACTGTAGTGGCACCGATGAGCACTGTTCTGCACTGTAGGGCACTGATCTGCACTGTAGTGACACCGATGAGTACTGTAGGGCACTGATCTGCACTGTAGTGGCACTGATCTGCACTGTAGTGGCACCGATATGCACTGTAGTGGCACTGATGAGTACTGTAGGGCACTGATCTGCACTAAAGTGGCACTGATCTGCACTGTAGGACACACAGAATCAAATAGCTGCACAAACTCACACTACAGCAATGTATCTTCCTCCTCACACTCGGTATCGGTGTGAGGAAAGGAGAGAGGGGAAACGAGCATGACCCCGGATTGTTTACAATGTGATCGCTCCTCATTGGACAGACACATCCCTCCCCCCTCACAGCCAGCAAATATCAGAGCAAGTAAACCCGGGAGAATTGTTCTGTCAGAGATCTTATTGGACCCGGGAATGGGGAAGAAGCCCCAAGGTACATACCCCAGGTGCCTGGGTCAAGTGACGCTTATGGTAAAAAAAAAATCAGAGTTTTGCTGCCAGCTGAACCCCAGAATCTCCATATAGGTGATACAAGACCTTTCTCAGCCTCCCTCCTGGACAACAACAAGATTATTAAAGAGTTATTGAATTTCATTTCGTGGGAGCGGGCCTGCCCCTGTATAGCATAGTCTAAGTTGAAGAAACTGAAAAAAGTCTTTGATTTGGAATCCCATATTCATTACTTAATTGGGTAAAATGTTTTTTACCACATCGTTATGAAATAATTGGGATTATAGACCTCAACCCTTTAGACTTCCACAAATCAAATCCTTCCAGTTCCTTCAATTCCCCATAACTAGAGTTGCTCCATAGCGGAGTAAATATGGTATAACCCCCTCATACTTGTAATAGGTTACATTGCCTGCCATGTTTTTATCAAATAATTTACCCATTAAAAGGTTTTTATCACGTAACAAATTTCTCGTCTCCAATAAGGACGGACCAATCAGTGAGCAGTATGGGTGGAGGAATGGATTTAGTGTTAATGACCCACCTGTGCTGATCTCTGTAGGAGTGTCCTCCTCTATAAATGTCCCCGTTATTCCATCCTCCTCCATAGACTGCTGATCATCCCTCACATACGTCTCTTCTTCTTCTGATTTCACCTCAAATTCTATATCGATTGGATCTTCATCCTAAACCAAGAAAATGAGAGAGAAAATATCATCTGTAAGATTATTGGGACATCACATAAGTAATCCACACGTCGTCTCCATGAGCTCCGCCCCACCAACCTTGCAACAGTGAGGGATGGTGTGACCCTCCTGTGTGGAATCCCGGGAATACAGAGGACGGGGACATCTCTCTGGTGGGGTCCTGGTATTATGTGGCCCCATCATTAAAGCCTTATAGATTTCCACGTTTCCTTCAAAAAACTCCTTCATCACTCTATACATCTCATCCAACTTTTTAAACTCTTCCTGTGTGGAATCCCAGGAATACAGAGGACGGGGACATCTCTCTGGTGGGTTCCCATTACTGGATCCATCTGTAGGAAACACACACACTGACTGAATACATTGTTTCTATGTGTTTATCAGATGATGGGGGATCTAGGTGGAGCCTCCGTACGGCTCTCTCCTTTACAATAAAGTCTCCTCTTACCCGGTGATGTGAGGGGCGGCTGATTGTCCATCATGACGTCCTTGTAGAGATCCGGGGTGTCCTTCTAAATCCTCCCACTCCTCCATGGAGAAATAGACAGTGACATCCTGACACCTTATAGGAACCTGACACACACAATGATACAGTCACCATCCAGACACATCCCTTGTGTTGAAACTTCACAGACATCAGGAATCGTTATTTTCCCTCTTCTACATAAAGCTTATAAAATACAAAACATGTGCATTATAAATCCACCCCCCCAATCCCATTTTATAGTATAATCTGATAGTATAGACTGATGAGGTGAGGTGGCGATTGGTGGAAAGGTGACACATCTACAATCTGAAGAGAATGTTCCGGTGTAGCGTGCATATCACTACCCCGTGTAAGACGCTACTGCGCATGTGCCAATTTGAGACCAAAGAAACCGAGTGCAGAGCTGCTCACGATGTCTGCAGCTGACTCGGATTAACCACTCACACACACTACACAGGAGGCAGACAGGAACTCCATCTAGATGACAGCAGCTGAGGGACATGACGAGGGCTCACGGCGGACACACAGGCTGGTTGCGAGGGGACAGCAACAAGCTGCATCACTTAGACACAGGCTGGATGGGGGCACACCATGGATATCACAGGCTGGATGTTTGGCACAGGTTCCGGGATGTATAGCTCGGGACCGGTTCACCGCAGAAAGCTCCAGTGGGTCTCATTAGATTGCCCCAACGCTTTCCAACAAAATGAGACCCCCCCTCGTATTTTTAAGGCCAGTATTTGGTAACCGGTACACCAGTAAAATCTTCCACACCTACCGCCTCGGCTCTTAAAAATACACCGACACCGAGAGGTGGTAGGCACACTCCTTGGGGACTCAGGTTCCGAAGGTGGGGTCCAGGGAACCGATGGCCGACCGGTACCGGTTGCCCAAACCTAACCGGAAAATTACCGTTTAACATGGGAGTCTATGGCGTGGTTGGTCGGCTTTGGAAAAGCGGTGCTCCCCGATCTTACGTTCTCCGGTCCCCAGACTTGGCACACCGGTAGAGGAGGAATGTGTGCCAAGTTTGGACTCCAGGGGACATACGGCCGGCCGGTACCGACTCCCCAAAGACAGTCACTCCAAAACACAGATTTAACATTGGCGCCTATGGGAAAACCGGGTCAGCTTGGGACACGGTTGTTACTCGGCCTACAGTGACCCCCAAACTTGGCATGCACGTTCCCGAAATATGTGCCTACCAGAGGGCGAAGAACATGAGTCACTACCGGTTACGGTCCGGGAGAACCGGACGTGTACATTTGGGTGTTTTTGTGCCAAAAATCTGAGGTGGTTCCCCATTGACTTTAATGGAGAAAACCGTTTTTCGGTGAATAACTTTCGAACCCAATGGGCTACCGACTCCAAACTTAGGGAACATACACCTAAATAGCACACGGACCCCTGATAAATGAATGGGGTTTCAGGGACCTTTTGCCGGGGAGTTACCGGTCACACCAAGGTACCCTCTTTCACGGTAACTGTACTCCCGGGCCATGGGTCACAAAAATACCACACTTCATGGTGCTGTAGGGGGACTCTAGGGGTACCCACACACCAAGTTTTGGCTCGGTACCCCAACCGGAAAGTTCCGGAAAAAGGAAAAGTGCACTTTGAAACAGTATAGCTCGGGACCGGTTCACCGCAGAGAGTTTCAGGGGGTCTATCCCCTGTGGCTCACGGCGGACACATAGGCTGCTTGCGAGGAGGGGACAGGTGTAGCATGAATATCACTATCCCCTGTGGCTCACCGGGGACACATAGGCTGCTTGGATGGAGGAGGAGGGGGGGGCACTGATCCCTGTATGATGGAGGAGGGGGGCACTGACACCTGTATGATGATGGAGGAGGATGGGGGGCACTGATCCCTGTATGATGGAGGAGAAGGAGGGGGGGCACTGACCCCTGTATGATGATGGAGGGGGGGGGGACACTGACCCCTGTATGATGATGGAGGAGAAGGAGGGGGACACTGATCCCTGTATGATGATGGAGGAGAAGGAGGGGGACACTGATCCCTGTATGATGATGGAGGAGAAGGAGGGGGACACTGATCCCTGTATGATGATGGAGGAGAAGGAGGGGGACACTGATCCCTGTATGATGATGGAGGAGAAGGAGGGGGACACTGATCCCTGTATGATGATGGAGGAGAAGGAGGGGGACACTGATCCCTGTATGATGATGGAGGAGAAGGAGGGGGACACTGATCCCTGTATGATGATGGAGGAGAAGGAGGGGGGCACTGATCCCTGTATGATGATGGAGGAGAAGGAGGGGGGCACTGATCCCTGTATGATGATGGAGGAGAAGGAGGGGGGCACTGATCCCTGTATGATGATGGAGGAGAAGGAGGGGGGCACTGATCCCTGTATGATGATGGAGGAGAAGGAGGGGGGCACTGATCCCTGTATGATGATGGAGGAGAAGGAGGGGGGCACTGATCCCTGTATGATGATGGAGGAGAAGGAGGGGGGCACTGATCCCTGTATGATGATGGAGGAGAAGGAGGGGGGCACTGATCCCTGTATGATGATGGAGGAGAAGGAGGGGGGCACTGATCCCTGTATGATGGAGGAGAAGGAGGGGAGACACTGATCCCTATGTGATGAGGGGGGACACTGACCCCTCCTCCATCATACAGGGGTCAGTGTGTCCCCCCCTCCATCATACAGGGGTCAGTGTCCCCTTCCCCCCTCCTCCAGCATACAGGGGTCATCAGTGTCCCCGCCCCCCCTCCTCCAGCATACAGGGGTCAGTGTCCCCGTCCCCCCTCCTCCAGCATACAGGGGTCAGTGTCCCCGTCCCCCCTCCTCCAGCATACAGGGGTCAGTGCCCCCCCCATCCATCATACAGGGGTCAGTGCCCCCCCCCTCATCCATCATACAGTGGTCAGTGTACCCCAGCATTGCTCACCTCATTTATTCCATGAAAGATGGTACGAACAAGACATAAAGGGAGAGTTTGATCTGCACACATGACAGTAGCGGGGCACACAGCATAACAGGAGCGGGAGGGGATACCATCTTTCATGGTATACCGATCTGCACCGATCTCCTCCTCCTCCTCCTCCATCATACAGGGATCAGTGCCCCCCTCCTCCTCCATCCAAGCAGCCTATGTGTCCCCGGTGAGCCACAGGGGATAGTGATCTTCATGCTACACCTGTCCCCTCCTCGCAAGCAGCCTATGTGTCCGCCGTGAGCCCTCACCATGTCCCGCAGCTGCTGCCAATCCATCTAGATGGAGTTCGTGTCTTCCTCTGTGTAGCCGATAGATCAGCGTGTGAGGGGTTAATCCGAGTCAGCTGCAGACATCGTGAGCAGCTCTGCACTCGGTTTCTTTGGTCTCAAATCGGCACATGCGCAGTAGCGTCAGGGGGTAGCATCTTACACGTGGTAGTGATATGCATGCTACACCGGCCCCGTAAGTGGGGGGAATGTTCTGACCCTGAAGGGGTTAATCTAGGTTTCCACACTATATATGTGTGTATCATCATCTGCTGGAGATAAAAGACGTCACAGTGACTATGGAGGAAGAGGACGGACATGACGGGTGTTACTGGGTGTAAATAGAAAATAAGATCTTATTACCTCCTCTGCTGCCTCTTCCAGCGATGTCTTCCCTCTACTTCCTCCCGACTCACCTCTCACCCGAAACCTCCTATTTATATATGTCATCACTTCCTGTCTGTACCTGACATCACTTCCTGTTCCATAGAGACTTCCTATCTCTATGGTAGAATTGAGATCACTACCTGGTGGAGTTCAGAGGAACTGCAGCCCAGAGAAACGTCTCGTAGTGTGAACACGGCCTTGTGCTGGGTGTGTATGTACTGTATATTCTTATAGATGGGACATCTCCACTCCCACCAAGGGGGAGAGAAATAGATTACTGCCTAGTCCAGCCTTTCTCAGCCAGGGTTCCTCCAATGGTTTCTAGGGGTTCCTTGAGCAATGAACAATTTCTGTCTCTCAGTAACAACTGACATTGATGATCTGTAAGGCAGACATGGGAGTAAGTCACACATGTGCAAGTCGCAAGCAAGTCTCAAGTCTTAACCTTCAAGTCTCAAGCAAGTCCCAAGTTACTGTGACGAAAAGCAAGCAAGTCAAGTCGAGTCCCGGCTAGAAGTCAAGCAAGTCAAGTCAAGTCATTTATTTTGGTCAAGTCACAAATCAAGTCAAAATACTGATCTACCCCATACTGTATAAAAATAATAGGAGGGATAACAATAAATAATATTGGTTATGTGTCCATGCCTCACTGTGCCCATGCCTCACTGTGCCCATACTTCACTGTGCCCGTCAGCCGTGTACCTGATCGGCGGCATCCCGGCGGCCATTCCAGTATTCAAAATCCTCCTCGTCTGTGATAGGCGAAACACTCAATTTCCCAGCATTCAGTGTTCCGCCTATCATAAGGTGACCAGATTTTTAAAATGGAATCCGGGGACATTTTTTTTTTTTTTTTATTGGCAAATGGTAAACTATTTTATAAGCATATTTTCCACCAATGATATATGCAGTGTATGTGGTATGTGTTTATAAAACGATTGTATGATATATATGTTATTTTTCACATTTCCTCCATGAGATAAATAAAAGATGCCTCTTAGGAAATTTTTGGGCTAGGACTACTAAATGTTAAGAAAATAAGATGGAGAAAAAAAAAACTTGGAGGGAGGGATGGGGCAGCAAAATTCTAATCTAATCCAGGCAGGTGCGGCTCCAGACAATTTATTTTTTGGGGTGCTATGGTGGTGCTTGAGGTAAGACTGAGGGTGCTAATGCAGCGGGCTACCGCACACCCTTGGATGTGGCCAAAAAGTGGGTGTGCCCAGCAGGTGGGCATGGCCTGAAAGCGGAGGTTTCTTCATGTCCTGGCCTCTGTATACCAATACACAACCCTACACTTCCTTTATAAAATTCTACAAATGGACTTAAGTGTAATGGCAAAACCTATAAATGAATATCCAGTGCAAATCATCCAATGTATTGCAATATAGTAGTGATGGTGTCTCCCCCTCTGCAAATGGTAGGACTTATTGCAGAGCTGCAATGTGCAAAATCATAATAAAATGTACAAATGATGTACATATTTTACATTTTATTATGGTTATATATAGGGGGTTTCACCACTATTTGCACATTGCAGCTCTGAAATATTTCTTACCATTTGCAGAGGGGGTGACACCATCACTACTATATTGCAATACATTCGTTGATTTGCACTGGATATTCATTTATAGGTTTTGCCATTACACTTATAAGTCTATTTGTACAATTGTATAGATGAAGTGTAGGGCAGCGCTGCATTTTTTGCTTTTTATTGATTTGCGTTAGATGAGGGAACCAGCTAACAAGATTCTCTTATTGCTTTTGAGATTTTTTTTGGTTAAAACTCGGCCGTGTAATCCATGCACTGAGTTGTCTAACAAAGGGGGCGGAGCTCCGAAAATCGGCCCCGTCCATCCCGACATCAGACCTTCAACCTGACAGGTCCACTCACTCTCCCTGCAGCCATACACCCCCGGCTTACCCCCCAATCACTGGATCGCTGGATACATAGTCACACTGGCTACTGCAGTTCCTGCTAGCTAGGCTGTCGGCAATAGATTTGGGCACCCCCCCTAAATCCGGGGACAAATCCAGGGACACTCAGGCTATCGGAGACAGTGTCCTCAATCCGGGGACTGTCCCCGGAAAACGGGGACGTCTGGTCACCCTAGCCTATCACGGACATCCGCTCACCGCTCATCCTCATAACACAGACGAGGATAAGAGGATATCCGTGATAGGCTGAACACTGCCTGCTGTGAAATTGAGTGTTCCGCCTATCACAGACGAGGAGGCGTGGCTTTTAAACACTGCAATGGCCGCCGTCTGTCTGCATGACACGCTGATCAGGTAGGCAGATGGCGGCTTGCGGTTAGTGTTAGTGGTACCAAGTCATTGCAAGTCATATAGCCCAAGTCAAAGTCAAGTCGCAAGTCATTAGTGACAAGTCAAAGTCAAGTCGAGTCATTTATTGAATTCTGTCAAGCAAGTCGCAAGTCCTCAAACAGGTGACTTAAGTCTGACTTAAGTCAAGTCATGTGACTCAAGTCCCCCACCTCTGCTGTAAGGGGGTCAGTCTTCCCACTGATGACGATATACTGTAAGGGGGTCCTTCTCCCATTGGTCACCAATGTAAGGGACCACCACACTGACCACTAGGAATTACTCCAAGTTCTAGTAAAACTTAAAAGTCATTCATTGCGGCTTCACTGCCTGGTTCCCTACGGCGCATGCGCGAGTCGCGCTGCGCCGTTCTGACTGGTCCTCCTGTGTTCTGGGAGCCGAGTGTCTCCCAGAACACTTCGGGTATTCTGCGGAAAGTGACGTGCTTCCCGCAGAGAGGACTCCCGGAAGTGGGTGCAAATACCTGTCTTAGACAGGTATCTGCACCCCCCTCCCCCTCCCCCCGGAAAGGTGTCAATTGTGACACCGGAGGGGGGGAGGGTTCCGATGAGCAGAAGTTCCACTTTAGGGTGGAGCTCCGCTTTAAAGAGTAGGGATGAGACGATAGTTCCATTCAAACTTTGACTGACTCTGCATCCATCCCAGACTGCTTGCACCCTGTCCTCTCCGACTCTATCACTCACCATCCAACCTGGCTGTCTTCCTACCTGAAGATTTACCCGGCAGTGTTCTCCTGCTGTCCTCCACCTGCTCCCATGCTTCTGGTCAGGACACCTCTGTGTGCCGTGAAGAGGGTCCCTTCCAAGTCCAGGCTCGAGGCCAGCCTAGGAGGCACCCTCATGGGCCACGACAGTCTAACACTCCATCTTCCACCCGTACTTCACTCCCCCAGCTGGGCTGACCCAGAGTATTTGAGGGGGCCTGCCCCCTGCCAACCGATCTGTTGTGGATTGGTCAGGGCCCTCATGAATACTTCAGGCAGCTCCTCCTAACCTCCACTCCCATTCTTCTAGAATCTTCTCCAAGTTTCCAAGTAGAGGGAGGTCTAAGAGATGCTGCCTGTGCGTCCTCCAGCCCTCCCCAAGTCACTAATCCAACCCAGATTAAACAACACAGGCTTGTGGCACACTGACATTCCATCCCCTGGACAAAGAGGACTGGGAGGATTGTCTGGAGCAAGGCCCTAAGTTAGTTATCTCCTCCAGGAACAAGTTAATTCATGTGAAATTTCGACATAGAGTTTATTACACTCCCCTGAGGCTCCATCATATCTACCCGAATAGGGATCCCACCTGCCCTAGATGTCGGCTGCATGTAGGATCATATCTCCATATGTTCTGGGATTGCCCCATAATTGTAACATATTGGTCAGAAGTAATCTTATGCCGCGTACACACGATCGGAAATTTCGACAAGAAACGTCCGATGTGAGCTTTTGGTCGGAAATTCCGACCGTGTGTAGGCTCCATCGGACTTTTGCTGTCTTAATTTTCGCCAACAAACGATTGAGATCAGGTTCTCTATTTTTTCGACAGAATCGGAAATTCCGATTGTCTGTATGCAATTCCGATGCGCAAAAAAACATGCATGCTCAGAATCAAGCAGAAGAGCCGAACTGCCTATTGAACTTCATTGATCTCGGCTCGTCGTACGCATTGTACATCACCGCGTTTTTGATGGTCGTAATTTACGACAAGATTTGTGTGACCGTGTGTTTGCAACACAAGTTTGAGCCAACATTCCATGGGAAAAAAAACACGGTTTTCTTGTCGGAATTTCCGATCGTGTGTTCACGGAATTTGGCTGCAGTTGTCCCTGCCTCTCTCTCTCCAGAGCTAGCCTTATTAGGTATTCAAGCAGATGACCAACGTTCCCACCACTCCAGATGACCAAGTCCCACCACTTTCCTATCTTTTGTATTATGCCAAAAAGGAGATTCTCATGAAATTGGCCTCATCGGCTCTATCCTCCCTGGAAGGCAATGGTTGATGGGGTCCTACCCATGTATACCCATGTGGAAGTATAACGAGGTTTGGTCCTCATGGACTTCCAACTGAGCTATACCTGATGGTCTTGTATTATTGTTG
Organism: Rana muscosa; assembly: GCA_029206835.1. Taxonomy (NCBI): domain Eukaryota; kingdom Metazoa; phylum Chordata; class Amphibia; order Anura; family Ranidae; genus Rana; species Rana muscosa. Next base: position 417,579,572 of record CM055123.1, on the reverse strand, counting down.
GGATGGGGCATACCGATCAGGGTAAAGGGATGGATTGCTTGGCTCTTATCCCCCTTTTCCTTCCCTCCTTCCTCTCCCCCTCCCTGCACTTTGCCTCTGGATATATAAAATCAGTTGTTCCATCCTCTATATTCTTTACACCTTTGGCATGTTTATTGTGTTTATCTCACAATTGCGTTTTTCTTTTCGGTGTTATCAGCTATGAGGTAGATCAGGCATTGTACTGTGTCACTGTATATGTTTTGAAACTGTCCTGTCATCATTTTCAATAAAGCACTCCTTGTAAAAAAAAACAAAAAAAAACACACACAACACAGGCTTGGCTACCAGCCAAGCCTGAACAATTTACCTACCCTGTAGAAAAAAAATCTACTTCTAGCACACTAGACGGTGCTACAATCGCTAATGACAGCTAAGGGGGCTTTCATTCAGCTAGTGGTATACCATCAAGTACAATATACCCCATACTTATTCGAGTGGGGTGGTTTCTGGAGGACCTTCTATTATTAAAAGAGGCTTCCAGATTGTGATAAGCCCTTTGCCCACAGACCCCCCCCCATACAACCGCCGGCCAGGGTCGTTGGATAGAGGCCCTTATCCTCATCAACATTGGGACAAGGTGCTTTGCAAGGGGGGTCCACCCTGGAGGGGCACCCTCTAGGTTGAGGGTATGTGGTCTAGTATGGCTTATGCCTTCCCCTTTCTTGGCCAGCCAAGCTGCATACTTGGATTAATGCCGCGTACACACAACCGTTTTTCATGACGAGAAAAATTCCATTTTTAAAAATGGTCGTGAAAAACGGTCCTGTGTAGGCTCCAGAGCATTTTTCTCGACGAGAATAGAGCCTGCTCTATTTTTTCTCTGCATTTTTCATGTCATTCTTTTTAACGTTGTAAAAAAACGGTAGTGTGTAGGCTTTTACGAGGGGGAAAAAAAACACGCATGCTCAGAATTAAGTATGAGACGGGAGCGCTCGTTCTGATAAAACTAGCGTTCGTAATGGAGATAGCACATTCGTCATGCTGTAACGGACTGAAAAGCACGGAGACTGAAAAGCGCGAATCGTCTCTCACCAAACTTTATTAACACGAGGATCAGCAAAAGTGTCCCAAAGGGTGGCGCCATTCGAATGGAACTTCCCCTTTATAGTGCCGTCGTACGTGTTGTACGTCACAGCGCTTTGCTCAAGCGTTTTTTTTTTTATGAACGTGTGTATGCAAGGCAGGCTTGAGAGAAAACACGAAAAAATCACGTTGAGAAAAACTTAGTTTTTTTCCATGACATGAAAGTGGAGCTCCACCCTAAATAGCAACTTTTGCTATTTGGAACCCTCCCCCCTCCGGTGTCACAATTGACACCTTTCAGGGGGGAGGGGGGTGAAGATACCTGTCTAAGACAGGTATTTTCACCCACATCCGGGAGTCCTGTCTCCGGGAATCTGCGGGAGTTACGTCACTTCCCGCAGACTTCCCTTGGTGTTCTGGGAGACACTCGGCTCCCAGAACACAGGAGCACCAATCAGAACGGCGCAGCGTGACTCGCGCATGCGCCGTAGGGAACCGGGCATGAAGCCGTAGGGCTTCACTTCCTGGTTCCCTCAGCGAGGATGGCGGAGGGAGCAGCAGAGCGACGAGCGGTCGCTCGTCCTCTGCTGCGGACGTCGCTGGACTCCAGGACAGGTAAGTGTCCAAATATTAAAAGCCAGCAGCTGCTGTAGCTGTAGGCTTTTAATATTTTTTTTTCCGGCGGAGCTCCGCTTGAATAACGGTCGTGTGTACGCGGCATTAGGGTCCGATATGGATTTTCTGGAAGACCTCACGCTTTAATTTTTGTTCTCAGAGATGCCTCTTCACAGGCAGGATTAGGACACCCCCTAGAATTAGGACACCCCAGGATTAGGCCACCCCCAGAATCAGGACACCCACCAGAATTAGGACACCCCAGGATTAGGCCACCCCCAGAATTAGGACACCCACCAGAATTAGGCTCACCCCCAGAATTAGGACACCCCAGGATTAGGCCACCCCCAGAATCAGGACACCCACCAGGATTAGGCCACCCCCAGAATTAGGACACCCACCAGAATTAGGACACCTCAGGATTAGGCCACCCCCAGAATTAGGACACCCACCAGAATTAGGACACCCCAGGATTAAGCCACCCCCAGAATTAGGACACCCCCCAGGCATGTGATTTGAAGGAATTTGACATTTTTAATGTTCCATTTTAAGCATCTGGACAAATTAAAAAATAATGCTTCTCAGGGCATTGGTCTACCCACCTCCCACTCCCCCAGTGCTTTTTTTTTTACACCTCATTGCCTGTTAGCCCCGAAAATGCACATTCTTGATACTTTTTCCATTGATCTCAATAGGGTTCGGCTTCCGATCTTCTCTGAAGTTCATTCAACCCAGAGCAATGCGGCTCATCACTAGTACCACTACACTCTGTACCATGGGCTGTATATGATATACTCCTGACCACTGCACTCTGTACACAGGGCTGTATATGATATACTCCTGACCACTGCACTCTATACACAGGACTGTATATGATATACTCCTGACCACTACACTCTGTACCATGGGCTGTATATGATATACTCCTGACCACTGCACTCTATACACAGGGCTGTATATGATATACTCCTGATCACTGCACTCTATACACAGGGCTGTATATGATATACTCTTGACTACTGCACTCTATACACAGGGCTGTATATGATATACTCCTGACCACTACACTCTGTACCATGGGCTGTATATGATATACTCCTGACCACTGCACTCTATACACAGGACTGTATATGATATACTCCTGACCACTGCACTCTGTACACAGGGCTGTATATGATATACTCCTGACCACTGCACTCTATACACAGGGCTGTATATGATATACTCCTGACCACTGCACTCTATACACAGGGCTGTATATGATATACTCCTGACTACTGCACTCTGTGCCCTGGGCTGTATATGATATACTCCTGACCACTGCACTCTGTACACAGGGCTGTATATGATATACTCTTGACCACTGCACTCTATACACAGGGCTGTATATGATATACTCCTGACCTCTGCACCCTGGGATGTATCGATATACGCCTGACCACTGCACTCTGTACCTTGGGCTGTAGCTATGAGAACTGGCTACTCCCATGCCTCCAGAAGGCCCCCCCGTGTGTTATGGTAGGATCCTTCTAGCAACTGAGCCCCAGCCCAAGACAGGACACCCCTCCAGACCAGGGGGCACCTCTGAGGGCCACTGACAGCCTCCTCAGGACTGCATCTCCATCTTTCAACCCACTGCCCCTGCTAGCATGGTCCATGTCTATTTATGGAGTAGTCTCAGCCCGGAACCCGGAAGTGATGTGTATTGGGTCACTTCAGGGTTTAGTTCCATCATTCCTGACCGCTGTGGACGGAGAAGCTGTGAATGGAGTCCAGTCTGCTCTCCATTATCTTCAGTGGAGGGCAGGAGAGACATGAGGGGTCCAGTAGAACCTTCATGTCTCATTAAAGAGAACCTGTCACAACAAAATGCTAACATATTGGGGGTTATTACTTATTAGTCCTTTATTTTATAGCAATAAATTCCCGCAGTGGGGACTCCCGGAAGTGGGCGCAAATACCTGTCTTAGACAGGTATCTGCACCCCCCTCCCCCCTGAAAGGTGCCAAATGTGACACCGGAGGGGGGGAGGGTTCCGATGAGCGGAAGTTCCACTTTAGGGTGGAGCTCCACTTTAAACCTTGTGTTTTGTGTGGTGTGCATCTCTACCTGTCTCCCTGCACTCTCCTTATCTCTATAACATCGGACTTTGCTTTAATTATATGCTGTCCCTTGAAATCTGAAGCCGGTCTCTGAGGTCAGGAGGAGGAGGGGGGGAAAGTGAGGAGAGAAGCCGCTCGTCTGCCGGCTTGATCAGCTGGATCCGAGGACAAAGTTCCAGCATGGAAAAATGGGGGTCATATCCACCCAGAGTGGTACTGGGGATACGATATAATAGAAAAATGCCACGTCCCGAAAATCATAGATTGAATTGGTTAGGTAAAAAGATGGACTTTATGGGCACAACAATTACCGGTAATTAAAATTACTCAAGTTTTATTAAAAATGACAAAAATAATAACAAAACATACAATTAAGGAGTTTTTGAATGTATAGATTTGAAGGTTTCAGGGCACAACGGAGGCTATAGTTGGTCAAGAAGCAAGCATTAGCAGAAGAACAATGCCTGTGGGTATTTTGGAAAACTGAATAGCACAGTGTGTAGCTACGGTATAGAACCTAGTATCCGTATTCGGACCCCAAATATGAAGGGGAAAACAAATTGGTATGCGGATACAGGTGTTGATACTGGTAGTTCCTAATGTGCTAGCAAGAAATCCGTCTTGTCATAACTTCAAATGGTAGTTATGCCTGGTCTAGACTTATAGTTGAAGTTGTTAGTTATGCCTCCCTTTGTAGGTAGCAGCCCTCAGTACTAGGGAAATGTCTGCACATTGAAAAACTCCTGAAGAAGCGATCAGTATCGCGCAACATGTCGGGTTTAGGAATTAAATTCTGACGACACACCACCAATCAATGCCATTAGTATCTACTGGTATCCAATATACTGAAGGAAGTGACCTTGGTGTCATTCTATTCAGTATAACAACTTTTTTCCTTTTTTTTTTCGATTCTTGGTCATTGGGTGATTTTCTGAATTGTGGCAATACTATGTTTGATGAATGGTTATTTATACTATTCATTTTAATTGTATGTTTTGTTATTATTTTTGTCATTTTTAATAAAACTTGAGTAATTTTAATGAATTGTTGTGCCCATAAAGTCCATCTTTTTACCTAACCAATTCAATCTTAAGTTCCAGCATGAGTGTGTGCCTATGCTAAACAAAACAGTGCTTGGAGGACTGGTTTCAGGCTGTGAAAAGTTAGTGATCCATTCCACACACAATACTTTATAGATTGGCAATGTTATCATACAGGGCGTTTCATATACTGTATAGTGAATCAGCTTCAGCTGTATCAGTGAACTCCGAACATATTGTTATTTAGTGCTATATAGCGCCACCTCGTGCCATCCAGGAGGCTACTCTGAAATTTATTTCAGCAGCATTATAAAGAACTATATGGTGTATTGCATATTATATTGCTTTAGCAACAACTTTGATCACACAATAATCCAATGATATTCAGGATCCCAGAAACACAGCTTTGTGGTACTATATCACACAATCACATTATCAGCAAATTAAGGAGCTATGCTAAGTATATGAAACTTGCCCTCAAGCCTCGTACACACAGCCAGTTTTCTCGTCAAGAAACGACAAGAAACCTGCCGGGAGAGCTTTCTTGCCGAGAAAACCGGCCGTGTGTACGAGGCTTTCAGGTTTCTCGTCAAGAAAACTGGCCAGAATCTCGACGAGAAAAAAAGAAAACCTGCTTTCTTTTTTCTCGTCAGGATTCTTGTCGGCCTGTTTCTCGACGAAAAACCCGAGAGTGTGTACGCTTACCTGTCGCCGTGGAAACCCTTGCATGCTCAAAATGACTTTGACGCATGCGCGGTAGCTTCCTAGGCATGGGTAGGGTGTAGCAAGATGGCGGTGACAGCATCGAATGTGACGAGCGCACGGTCGTAGTAGTCGATGACGTCACCGCGTTTGTTTCATTCAAAAGAACAGCGTTTTTTTTTAATCGTACGTGTGTACACTCGGCTGGGACAAGATTCTTGTCAAGAATCTCGTCACGAAAAACAACGTGTTTTTTCCTGACGAGATTCTCGGCTGTGTGTACGAGGCTTAAGAAACAGAGACTATTCAGTGGTGTACCATTTAATCCGGACTCTAAAAACTAAGGGTGTATCTATTATGATATCTAATAAGGTGGCTTGGGACCATAGAGACTCTTTGATAGATGTAGGGGGAAGATATCTGTTTATTAAAGGAGCAATTAGAGTGACGCTGGCGTCATATTATGGCCCCCAATGTACAGCAAGATGCATTTGTAAAGAATATGTTGGGAAGATTAATGGAGTTTACAGAGGGGCAGCTTATCCTGGGAGGAGATCTTAATGCCCCTTTGATCCCCAGTGAGGATACTTCATCAGGGACATCATCAATATCACCTAAAATAAGGAAGGGGCTCACACAGGCAATGACAGATAAAAATACAATTTGACAGAGAGAAACCATTCAGCCGCTATGATGTGGAAACTTAAAGTGGAGTTCCACCCTAAAAATGAACTTTCTATTAACAGCTTGACTTCAACCACTTAAGCCCCGGACCAATACGCAGCATAAAGACCAGGCCCCTTTTTGCGATTCGCCACTGCGTCGCTTTAACTGACAATTGCGCGGTCGTGCGACGTGGCTCCCAAACAAAATTGACGTCCTTTTTTTCCCACAAATAGAGCTTTCTTTTGGTGGTATTTGATCACCTCTGCGGTTTTATTTTTTTGCGCTATAAACAAAAATAGAGCGACAATTTTGAAAAAAAATCAATATTTTTTTACTTTTTGCTATAATAAATATCCCCAAAAATATATAAAAAACATTTTTTTCCCTCAGTTTAGGCCGATACGTATTCTTCTACATATTTTTGGTAAAAAAAACAAAAAACGCAATCGCCGTTTTATTGATTCATTGGCGCAAAAGTTATAGCGTTTACAAAATAGGGGGTAGTTTTAGAGCATTTTTATAAAAAAAAAAAAAAAAAAATGTTTTATTAGTAATGGCGGCGTTCAGCATTTTTTTTCGTTACTGCGACATTATGGCGGACACATCAGACACTTTCGACACATTTTTGGGACCATTGTCATTTTTACAGCGATCAGTGCAATAAAAATGCACTGGTTACTGTAAAAATTACACTGGCAGTGAAGGGGTTAACCACTAGGGGGGCTGAAGGTGTTAAGTGTGCATAAGGGCGTGATTCTAACTGAGGGGGGGGGCGTGGCTACGAGTGACACGTCACCGATCTCCGCTCTGATTACACAGAGCGGAGATCGGGGACAGTGTCAGTAGGGGAGCGAAGAGATGTTGTGTTTACACACACATCTCCCCGCTCCATCCCTCCATGAGATGATCGCGGGGATTCCCGCGGCGATCGAGTCCGCGGGACCCGCGGTCCGACTCACAGGGATGACTGCAGGGTTGCAATTGTGCCGCCGGTGGTGCGCGACCACACGGCAGGCAGTTAAAGGGCCACGTACAGGTACGTGATTGTGCTTGTAAGAGCCATTCTGCCGACGTATATATGCCGTGAGCACTTCTGGCTGTTACTAGGCAGATTTCGTAATCTGCCTAGTTCCTGGTCCTTGGTGGTTCAACTTCCTGTCCTAAGACCCCATTGCCTCCTGGGAAATGATGACACTCATTTCACAGGAGTCGGCATTACTGTGCCTAAAAATCGCCCAGCATGCACCTCTCCCTGAAAACCAGGAAGAAAAAGGAACTGAGCTTCACATGCCCACACACATATGATGGATATGAGCTGGAGGATATAAGGCAAGTGTTTGCAATGATTTCTGGAATGATTGGGGAGCTATTAATATGTTTTAGGGACTATTTAATGTGATTAATTTTAGCTTGCAAAAAAAAATACAAAATTATGCCCGGAACGGAACCCCGCTTTAATGAAAGTCTCCTCCAGGATCCTATGGTAATGGAGGATATTCGGAAAGAGGTCAAATATTTTTTTCAGATGAACGATAGTTCAGAAAGCACCCCGGGAATAATCTGGGACACACATAAAGCTGTAATACGAGGAGTACTGATCAAACGTGGAGCAAGGATCAAGGAGAGAGAAGCTAAATTAACAGGGTTATTAGCAAAAAATTCAAAATCTAGAGGCACGACACAAGCACGCCCAGACTATAGAAGTAGAACGAGAATTATTAAACGCTCGTAGACAAGTGACAGATCTATTACAATACAGAGCAAAAATGGCATTACAGATAGGACGTAAATGCAGTTATGAGTCGGGTAATAAGTGCGGCAGACAACTGGCTACGGGAAATACATTCAAGGACATTTTATACTCTCAGTTAGGAAAAAAGATGGAGTTGAGGCTCAGTTACCCGGACAAATTGCGGAGGCGTTTGGCGATTTCTACTCCTCACTTTCCAATTTAAGATTGGGAGATCCAGACCAGGCAGTGATGGAGGAATATCCAACATCAAGTGGAATGCCGAGTCTGACAGCAATTGTGCGTGAGGAGTTGGAATCACCAATCACATTAGAAGAAGTGCAGAACGCAATAAAACTAGTGAAAACTGGAAAAGCACCAGGGCCGGATGGATTTTCGGTTCAGTACTATAAGTCACTTATCTCTGAGTTGGGACCCTATATGGTTAAAATGTTTAATGAGTTGGGGGATACAGCATCCCTCCATTCTGAGACAGTGAAAGCTATGATAATCGGTGATACCAAAAGAGGGTAAGGATCCAAAGCAGTGTGGAAGCTATAGGCCTATATCGTTATTAATGTGAGGGGAAAAAACTGCGCTAAAACCCAAAAAACTAACTAAAAAAAGCAAAAGCTGCACACCAGCTGCCAGCACTCAAACAAAGTGAGAGGTAAGTGGAACATATATAGTGCAGCGCTAGTTTTATCAAATTAATGATTGTGCTTGAAAAGTCACAGTGAAAAATTGGTACAAATAACACTATGAATAATAATAACACCACATAGAAGTGATAAAGAAGCGCAAGCTTCAAAACTTTGGATAAAAAAAAAATGTGTGAGTCCATAAACTCGGGACATAAACAATATTCCAATAAGTGTATGAGTCCATAAACTAAGGACATAAACAGTATTCCTTCCCAATGGATGGTACAGGATGCAGGAAATAACGGTTGACCGCTGAAAACATTCAAGTTCTTCAGAAGATAGAAGTATAGGGTACTCTTACCACAGCAGGTGGACTCAGCTATTGTACAACAGTGAGTCAGACACACTTACGGTCTCAACGACCTGGGTTGATGAGGCAGGTCCTGATGTTTGGGCAGGTCCAGTTACTGCACCCCACATTGCTTTTAAAAAACCCTTTTTGTGATCAAGTTTTATCCATTTTTTGTCATGTTTCTCTGTGTGACAATTTTAATCCAATAAACCTTGACTGGTTTAAATTGACCTGCACCATCTGGAGCCTTCCGAGTCCATACGGATTTCATTCCAGTTCTCATAGATCTGTTCAACCAGTGAAGAAGAGTGCTGCAGTGCATCCAATTCATCTGGACTTCCATTGGCAAACATCAGGACCTGCCTCATCAACCCAGGTTGTTGAGACCGTAAGCGTGTCTGACTCACTGTTGTACAATAGCTGAGTTCACCTGCTGTGGTAAGAGTACCCTATACTTTTCAGTGGTCAACAGGTATTTCCTGCATCCTGTACCCAGGGCCGCCATCAGGGGGGTACAGGCAGTACACCTGTAAGGGGCCCGGAGGTCCCCAGGGGCCCGGATGGCAACCCCCTTTTTTTTATAATTTTTTTTTTTATCAAATTTATTTATTTATTTTTTATAATTTCATTTATTTATTTTTTTTGTAAGGGGCCCAGAGGTCCTGAGGTCCCCGGATGGCAACCCCCCCTTTTTTTTTATAAAATCTTTTTTTTTATTTTTATAATTTTTTTTTTCGTAAGGGGCCCAGAGGTCCCCAGGGCCCCGGATGGCAACCCCCCTTTTTTTTGGGTTTGCCAGCACCCAAAGCCCCCCCCGACCTCAACAGTTTGCGGCAGCCCCCCCCCCCCCCGGTTATCCTCTGCTCCAGGGGGCCCATGCCTGAAGCTGTGTAAGGGGCCCCAAAATTCCTGATGGCGGCTCTGCCTGTACCATCCATTGGGAAGGAATACTGTTTATGTCCTTAGTTTATAGACTCATACACTTATTGGAATATTGTTTATGTCCCGAGTTTATGGACTCACACATTTCTTGTTTGATCCAAAGTTTTGAAGCTCGCGCTTCTTTATCACTTCTATGTGGTGTTATTATTATTCATAGTGTTATTTGTACCAATTTTTCACCGTGATTTTTCAAGCACAATCATTAATTTGATAAGACTAGTGCTGCACTATATATGTTCCACCTATATCGTTATTAAACGCTGATTTGAAAATATTTAGTAAGATAATAGCCCTTAGGTTACAACAGCAACTCCCCCTTTTGATCCATCAAGACCAAGTGGGATTTATACCAACAAGGGACAATACCATCAAGGCCGTGAATTTAATGCATATAACCAACTCGACCAGGACCCCTTGCATGTTCCTTGGAACAGACGCAGAGAAGGCTTTTGATCGGGTGGGATGGGGGGTTTATGTTTGCGGTCCTGCGACATATAAAATTAGGAGAGAAAATGATCAGATGGATTGCTAGCATGTACAAAGGACCCAGAGCGAAGTGAAAATAAATGGGGTAGTCTCACCATCTTTTGTGATAACGAATGGGACAAGGCAAGGTTGTCCATTGTCCCCTTTAATATTTTCGTTAACCTTGGAACCTTTTCTGTGCAGAATACGGCTCAACAAGGACATCAGGGGAATTGAAATAGGAGGAATACAACATAAAGTTGCAGCATATGCAGATTATATGCTCTTTTCAATGACAAATCCGATCATTTCACTTCCGAACCTGTTTAAGGAAATTGAGCTGTATGGTACACTTTCGTGTTTTAAAATAAATTTCACTAAATCGGAGGCCTTGATGGTAGTGTAGCACTACCCCCGTAGGAGCTGCTGGTTTAGATTTTGGGCTTTGCACGTTACCTCTAGGTTCGTTGTCAGGGGAAGAAAGTCTGTAGGAACTGCAATGTCCACACAAGATGTAAAACCTTCAACTGTTGGGTTTTATTTTTGCTGCAGTAACTTGTAGAGAAAGTAGAAGGTATGAGAAGAGAGGGGAAGGTTCAGGTACACGTTGCAGAACACACAAAAATGTCTAGTCATTCACCACTCTCCCTTTTGAGTGGGTATTGCTCACCCGGATAGACCCCTCTCACCTAGCCTAGCAGCCGGGATGATGCACGAACCAGTATCAGGACAGTCTCTGCCACAGACCGTTTGAGAACAAATCTGGATAGCCAGGAATCCTCTGCCACAGGATTTCAGTCCCGAACTTCCAGCCGTGCAGTAAAAGAACCTTCAAGCCGATCCGGCAAATTGCTAGGCTTTTAAAGTAGTGGATCCCTTCTTAACGAGGTCACCAGGCCTATCCCGAGACATTAGCACTTTGCTGGTCTCCTCCAGGGCAGGTCCTCCCCCGGTTTCCTTCGTTAAGCAGCTTCCTCCCTCTTGGTGGACAGATTGGGATCCTCTTTAGGATTGTAGGCCCCAGTCATAAGTGGGCCTGCTCGCTAGAGATGCAGCCTTGGGCCAACGTGGCCCTGGGCTGAGAAGACACACACATACCTTGTGCCAGGAGGGCCACCAGGCGAAGAAGAGCCCCACACAACGGCATCTGCCCCTTAAGTATCCCTCCCCAGCATGCACAGCCGGGCACCACTCCCACTGAACCGCTGCCGAGAAGAGACACCCAATACACCATGGTCTGCCTGCATTCCAACATGGACCTGAGGTGGTACCGCCACCTTCAGGCAACAAGGGAAAATACTACCAGGCACCACCTTAGCCAGGACAGAAGCAATTTTTATATAACTACATAAGTCTGAGCCCAACTATTGGCTCAGACACCCCCTAAATTTACAATAGCGCCCCAATCATCGGGGACAGGGAGCTACAGTAGCAATTCAGAAGGAAATGACGAAGTCAATAAGTTCAAGCTACAAATTTAAATGGTCAGACCAATGTTTGAAGTACCTAGGGACCTATATTGCAGTAAAACCCTCTAAAATGTATGAGTTAAATGTCTTGCCAGTACTAAGCAAAGTACATGGACTGCTGGAGAGATGACACAGGGGAATGTTTTCCTGGTTTGGAAGAAGTAATATAATTAAAATGAATATTTTACCAAAGATCCTGTACCTCCTCCAGGCAGTCCCAATTGCAATACCGAGAATTTTTTTCAGAAATATCCAAAAACATTACTCACAAAATTTATTTGGGCGTATAAACAACCAAGGATTAAGAGGACACTACTATCCTTACCAAAAGCAATATGGAGGGCTGGCTGTCCCTGATGTATTTAAGTATTATCAGGCAGTCCACTTAGGTTGACTGTTGGATTGGTGTCGACATAGGGATATGAAAATCTGGGCAAATTTAGAGCAAGCACAGTGTAGGGAGCTTTTAAATAGAGCCCCTTGGTGCTATAGAGTTGTTTCAGCCAATATATATACTACGGGTGTGCTATAATCTTTTTTCCAAGGATAAGATATTGTAACGGGAGGGCCCGTGGAACCCAGAAGTTCTTAGAAAGTATGAGCCAGAAACTAATGGACATTCAGAATATGTCTTGGATTGCTTTAAAATGGGCCTGTAATATTAATCCACAATATCTCCCAGGATATAAGTAAAATAACTATTTACTGGTTGTCGATTCTGAACTCAACAGGTTAACTGAAAGATGTTAATGTCATCACCTCCAACCACCTGGCTGCCTGTGTGATGTAAATGAGTCCAGGCTAACTTCTAAAGATCTTTTCATTGTGGATTGTGATAATCAACTCTGTAATTGTATAAAGGATTCCTATGATAATGTGTATTGAAGTTCAGGAGACAGCCCGGCTACTAAAGGAATTAGGTAATTAGCTCATGTAAATTAGGTCTGGTCAAAGGTGTATTTATGATAATGTGTATTGAAAGTTAGCAGACAGCCAGTCTGGGAAACGTAAAGGTCATGCATATTAGTCATTTAAGCTGTAAAGGGATTAGTTAATGAACTCACCTGTTGTCTGCTAAGGGATGTCAGAATAATGTGTATTGGGGGCTCGTTATGTAACCATTGTGTGATGTTGTGGGTGGAGTTGGGTCATTGTTCATTTGGACTACAGTATTCTTTTGGTGTATATAAGAGCCTGCTTTCTCAATAAAGATTGTCAGACCTGCTGGAAACCTCAACACAGAGCGTTTGTCTCGTTATTGAGGGAGAATTATTCTTATGGATCTGGTTCGCCTCACTGGAGTGTCAGTAGCTGCCTTGGTGTTCGGGAATGGCATATTATAAACAGCTTTAACCCCCTCTCATACTTGGGGTGTCGTTACAGATATCTACACAGAATTTACCTTTAGTGCCCATATTAGGTAACCCTCAAATTATACCAGGTATACAGAAAGGACCCATTGTGGTACTGATTGAACGAGGACTGTATCAGGCCTCGCATTTTATGAGATCAGGCAACTGGCCAACATTGCAGCAACTGATGTATAGAAATGGTCCTTTTTTGGTAAGCGGCACAATTAAGACATTTCCTAAGTACTGCAGTAGCACCATGCTCCTTGGACCGCAGTTTAGCACCATTTGAGAAACAATGCATGGAAAAAGAACCAATTACGCACGCAGTTTCTAAAATGTATGCGTTACTGAATAAACCACCGGATAATTTTCAGTTGGCCTTTTTTCCGTAAATGGGAAATAGACCTGAGGAGGACCTTTTTGGAGGATCAAAAAACTAAAACGATACAATCTATATTTAAGAGAGCAACATGTACGAAAATACAGGAAACAAAATTATAAAATTATTTACAATGGTACAAAACCCCAGAAATACTTCAAAGGTGTTTCCCGAATATATTAGGGGAGTGTTGGAGATGTCAGATAGAACAGGGAACCTTGTTACATATTTTTTTGGTCCTGCCCCAGAGTTAAAGTGGTTGTAAACCCCTCCTTACAACTTGCACCTACAGGTAAGCCTAGATTAAAGGCTTACCTGTAGGTGCAAGAAATATCTCCTTAACCTACATGGTTAAGGAGATATTTGCTTTTAAAAACCGCGCCGATGACGTCACGCGCACTGTGCGTTGCCGGTTTTCTCAATGGAGACTGCCAGTTGTCTCAATGGAGAAAACCGTCCCCGAGCGCATGCGTGTGACATCATCGCCGCTTCGGCCAATCACAGCGCCGGAGTGGCGATAACAGGAAGACGGTCGGAGCTGACATGGTGGCGGCGGCAGAGGGGGGACGAGGAGCGCTTCGGAGGCTTCGATCTGAGGTAAGTGCCACATAATGAGCTAGTATGCCTTTCTCTTGCAGTGCGTATGTTTATCTCAAAATGTTGAGGAGGGTTTACTTCCTCTTTAAGGAATTCTGGAAGGGAGTCCGAGAGATTACTCAAAAATTTAGTGAGGCAGAAATACAGGAGGGTCCAGCGTTATTTCTTTTGCGTCTATCAGAGATTCCGAGGGAAACATACAGGAATTCTATCCTGTGTCACCTAGTGAATGCTGCTAAAGCATGGATACCACTCAAATGGAAACAGATATGTGACAGGGGTCACTTTGGGCGCAGGGTGAGCAAGAAAATAATGGACATTAAGAATATGTCTTGGATTGCTTTAAAATGGGACAGTGATATTTTTCCACAATATTCCCCAGGATATCTGTAAAGAACTATTTACTGTTTTATTATGAACTCAACAGGTTAACTGAAAAGTGACTCCTTCATGATGTTGGGACACATACTGTTAGATGCTAATGTCACCATATCCAGCCCCCACCTGTGTCTGCTAAGATGTCAGATGTGTATTGGGAGACAGTGAGGCTAGCCTAAAGGTCATGTGTCTGAGTCATCACTGTAGTTAATTAGCTCATGTAAATTAGGTCTGGTCAAAGGTGTATTGTCTGAGAAGAATGTAAGAACCTCCTCTCTGTGTGTATAAAACTGGGAGTTTGTCATTAAAGATTGTCAGTCCAGTTGGAAACTTCATACAGAGTGTTTGTCTCGTATGTTTGGAAGGATTAAGCCTATGGGAAGCGGTCGCCTGATTGTGGAGGATCGGCAGTGGATGTGTGTCCAGAGAGGGAATATCCTAAACGGCGTTAACCCCCTTTCATACTTGGGGTGCCGTTACAAGATACAACCCCCTACTGTGAGTATGTGGCTCAAAAAGGTGGAAGAGGTGAACAGGAGGGAAGATCTAGTATGGACAAACAGGAAAAAAAAAAAAGAGAAATCTATTTGAAAATTTGGTCACCATGGAATAGTTTCATTTCTTCAGAGGAAGGGAAGAAGCGAATTGGAAGAAATTAAAGAAGAGGTGGGGAATGGGGGGAGAGCCCCGGGGGGGGGGGGGGGAGAGTGAAGGGGAACATTTGGTTTTTTATTTTTTTGTGGGGGGGGGGGGGCGAATAGGGAAGGGAATGGAAATGGACTATAAATAAGGGGGGGTGGATGGAATATTGTGAGATAGTAGCCAAACAAGGATGGCCATGGGATAGCGTCGTCCCAATGATCAGACATAGGAAAATAATATGAGAGGTGGAGTTTAGAGGGGGAAGAACGCCCTTCCTTTTTCTTTCATTACTTTATTGTTGTTTCTTTTTTCACCTCGCTCCTTACTATGGTTTAGACTAAATGTCTGACTTTGTCCTCCCCACCCCTAGTGGATATTACCCTAGAAAGGAGGAGTTGGTAGGACTAGGGGGAATCAAATGTACTAGTTGTTGTATATATCGAAGGAGGATATGTTAAAATATGTAAAGATGATTTATTTTTAGTGTCCGTTTTTCTTTATTCTTTTCCCTGTATAAAAGGAAAAAAAAAGTTGGAAAAAAAAGAAAAAAAAAAAAAAGAACTGTTTCTTACATGATGAAGATCAGCCATGGAGTATATCTGAGGTGTATATCAGGGTGTGCTTCTTCCCCACATGTCCAGCAACATTCATATACAAGAAATTTCCCACACTCACTAATACACCTCGAGGGTTGTGTGGGACCCCTGACAGGAAGACAGGACTACAGTGAGGAACATGTCCCTCATTCAGGACAGGAATACGGCTTCTCCCCCGTGTGTGATCTCCGATGTATGGAAAGATTGGACTTCCGTGTAAAACATTTCCCGCATTCAGGACAGGAATACGGCTTCTCCTGCATGTGAGAGCTCTGATGCATGACAAGATATGATTTTCGTACAAAACATTTCCCGCACTCAGGACAGGAATATGGCTTCTCCCCCGTGTGCAATCCCTGATGTCTGTAAAGAGAGTACTGCTTTGAAAAACATTTTCCGCACTCAGGACAGGAATATGGCTTTTCCCCCGTGTGAGACCTCTGATGCATGACAAGTTGTGATTTTCGTACAAAACATTTTCCGCACTCAAAACAGGAAAATGGCTTCTCCTCCGTATGAGACCTCTGATGTGTGGCAAGGGCTGATTTTGTTAAGAAACATTTCCCACATTCAGAACAGGAATGCAGTTTCTCACCCGTGTGAAATCTCTGATGCATAAATAGATAGGACTTTGATGAAAAACATTTCCCGCACTCAGAACAGGAAAATGGCTTCTCCCCCGTGTGAGACCTCTGATGTGAGAGAAGGCCTGATGTGTTTGCAAAACATTTCCCGCATTCAGAACAGGAATACGGTTTTTCACCCGTGTGCAATTTCTGATGAATAAAAAGATAGGACTTCCTTGAAAAACATTTCCCGCACTCAGAACAAGAATACGGCTTTTTTTCTGTGTGAGATTTCTGATGTTGGGAAAGATAGGCTTTCTTTAAAAAACATTTCCCGCACTCAGAACAAGAATGCAGCTTTTTTTCTGTGTGAGTTTTCTGATGAAGGGAAAGATTAGATTTCTTTAAAAAACATTTTTCACACTCAGAACAGGAATACGGCTTCTCTCCTGTGTGAGACATTTGATGTGTGACAAGTTGTAATTTTTGTACAAAACATTTTCCGCACTCAGGACAAGAATACGGCTTTTTTTCTGTGTGGGATTTCTGATGTAGGGAAAGATGGGCTTTCTTTAAAAAACATTTCCCGCACTCAGGACAGGAAAGCCGCTTCTCAACTGTGTGAGCTCTTTTATGCTCATCAAGATTGAATTTAAAATTGAAACTCTTCCCGCACTCAGCACAGGAAAACCTCTTATCTGTTGGAAGGACGGCACTGTCCCGCACATTCTGAGGTTCCCCAGGATAAGAGGAATACGATGGTCCGACACCGTCCCGCACAGTCTGAGGTTCCTCAGGATAAGAGGAATACGATGGTCCAACACCGTCCCGCACAGTCTGAGGTTCCTCAGGATAAGAGGAATACGATGGTCCGGCACCGTCCCGCACAGTCTGAGGTTCCTCAGGATAAGAGGAATACGATGGTCCGGCACCGTCCCGCACAGCCTGAGGTTCCTCAGGATAAGAGGAATACGATGGTCCGGCACCGTCCCGCACAGTCTGAGGTTCCTCGGGATAAGAGGAATACGATAGTCCGGCACCGTCCCGCACAGTCTGAGGTTCCTCAGGATAAGAGGAATACGATGGTCCGGCACCGTCCCGCACAGTCTGAGGTTCCTCAGGATAAGAGGAATACGATGATCCGGCACCGTCCCGCACAGTCTGAGGTTCCTCGGGATAAGAGGAATACGATGGTCCGGCACCGTCCCGCACAGTCTGAGGTTCCTCGGGATAAGAGGAATATGATGGTCCGGCACCGTCCCGCACAGTCTGAGGTTCCTCGGGATAAGAGGAATATGATGGTCCGGCACCGTCCCGCACAGTCTGAGGTTCCTCAGGATAAGAGGAATACGATGGTCCGGCACCGTCCCGCACAGTCTGAGGTTCCTCAGGATAAGAGGAATACGATGGTCCGGCACCGTCCCGCACAGCCTGAGGTTCCTCAGGATAAGAGGAATACGATGGTCCGGCACCGTCCCGCACAGTCTGAGGTTCCTCAGGATAAGAGGAATACGATGGTCCGGCACCGTCCCGCACAGTCTGAGGTTCCTCAGGATAAGAGGAATACGATGGCCCGGCACCGTCCCGCACAGTCTGAGGTTCCTCAGGATAAGAGGAATACGATGGTCCGGCACCGTCCCACACAGTCTGAGGTTCCTCAGGATAAGAGGAATACGATGGTCCGGCACCGTCCCGCACAGTCTGAGGTTCCTCAGGATAAGAGGAATACGATGGTCCGGCACCGTCCCACACAGTCTGAGGTTCCTCAGGATAAGAGGAATACGATGGTCCGGCACCGTCCCGCACAGTCTGAGGTTCCTCAGGATAAGAGGAATACGATGGTCCGGCACCGTCCCGCACAGTCTGAGGTTCCTCAGGATAAGAGGAATACGATGGTCCGGCACCGTCCCGCACAGTCTGAGGTTCCTCAGGATAAGAGGAATACGATGGTCCGGCACCGTCCCGCACAGTCTGAGGTTCCTCAGGATAAGAGGAATACGATGGTCCGACACCGTCCCGCACAGTCTGAGGTTCCTCAGGATAAGAGGAATACGATGGTCCGGCACCGTCCCGCACAGTCTGAAGTTCCTCAGGATAAGAGGAATACGATGGTCCGGCACCGTCCCGCACAGTCTGAGGTTCCTCAGGATAAGAGGAATACGATGGTCCGGCACCGTCCCGCACAGTCTGAGGTTCCTCAGGATAAGAGGAATACGATGGTCCGGCACCGTCCCGCACAGTCTGAGGTTCCTCAGGATAAGAGGAATACGATGGTCCATCTACACTGTGGGGTGCCGGATGGACATTTGAGGTAGTCGGGTTTTCTCCTGGACTATACTGTGTGATGTCCTCATCTTCTACTTTACAGTCTGGAGACAAAGTGAGACAATCCTCTGAGGTTTTCCTCATCTCCCGTCCATCTACTAAAATAGAAATACAAAGATTATTACTAGACATGAGCTGATTGGTTCATGGTTTATGGTATTTTAGGTGTAAACCACCCAGCTATGTACTCAGGAGTTGGAGACAGATATGCTTCAGATGGAGGGCAGCTATGGAGCTGATCCCACCCAGCATATTCGGTAGACTTGGTTATGGTATTGTAGGGAGTATGACTTGAGCTTACTAAAAGGAAGATGCTTTATACCAACCAAAACATTTCTGAACATGGTAACAGGGCTGGGCGCTTACTTCGTTATTTGGCCAGACCTGGCCCCACCCCCACTTCTATTTCACGTATTTGCTGGTCTACCGGCCATATTAGTGCCGCCCCCACACAAGATACTGGATGCTTTCATGTCCTTCTACTCCTCTCTTTATACCTCTACTGGTAAGTGTGATGGCCAACAATTGTTTGATGATGTACACTACTGGAAAGCAGATTTGGGGCCCCCATGGACCCCAGAAGAAGAGGATAGAGGCTGCTCTGTGAAAAAGCATTGCACAGAGCAGGTAAGCACAGCCACTTTAAGCCCCTTTATCCTCCGTAATTTTACAGCAGCCCTACACGCGGGAATCCTCCCCCCCTTCTATGCGGGAGGCGCTGATTGTGGTTATTTCTAAACCCCACAAAGACCCACTTAAATGTGACCCGTATCGCCCTATTTCTTTCACCACTTCCTTACCGCGCTTCCAGTGTCCATCAGTGCTGCCAATCAGTGCCCGTTAGTGCCTCCTCCTTAGTGGCCATCAGTGCCACCTATCAGTGCTGCCAATCAGTGCCCGTTAGTGCCTCCTCCTCAGTGGCCATCAGTGCCGCCTATAAGTGCCTTCTCCTCAGTTCTCAACAGTTCTCAACAGTTCTGCCTGTCAGTACCCATCATTAGTGCTCATCAGTGCCACCTATCAATGCTCATCAGTGCCACCTATCAATGCTCATCAGTGCCACCTATCAATGCAGACTCATTTTTGCCACCTCATCAGTGCCACCTATCAGTGCCCAATAGTGCAGCCTATCAATGCTCATCAGTGTCACATATCCGTGCAGACTCATGTTTGCTTCCTCTTCAGTGCAGCCTATCAGTGACCCGCATGAAGATGAAAAATTACCTGTTTGCATAATTTTATAACCAAAACTTTTTTTTTTTTTTTATCAAAAATTTCGGCCTTTTTTAGTTTGTTTAGCAAAAAATAAAGCCCTCAGTGGCGATTAAATACCAGCAAAAGAAAGCTCTATTTGTGAAATAAAAATGTCATATGTGTACAGCGTTACATGACCGAGGAATTGTCATTCAAAGTGCGACATCGCTGAAAGCTGAGAATCGGCCTGGGCAGGAAAGGGGTGAAGTCCCCGGTATTGAAGGGGGTCAAACAACCCTTTACATAGGACCTCCTTGGAATAAATGGTGAGACGCCTGGATCATACTAAACTTATTTCCCAATACTGCTCGGCACCAATGACTGACTCCGCCCCCAGAATCCACACCGCTCAGACCAGACGGGCCGCACCGGACTTTATCATTTCCTGACTCGGACTGGACTGGGATTTGTGATACTTAGAAGACCTCTGTTATCTCTTCCAAAGATAGAATTATTCAGCCAAAAATGTCCCACCATTCCCATCTTACCCCAACTAGACCGTTTAATGACTCCCTTCCGAACTATAGACTTACTTCTGAACTTACGAAAAAAACAAACATTTAACCACTTGTCTACCGGGCACTCTCACCCCCTTCCTTCCCAGGCCAATTTTCAGCTTTCAGCGCTGTCACACTTTGACTGACAATCACTCATGTAGCACTGTACTCGTATGAAATTTGTATCATTTTTTTCACACAAATAGAGCTTTCTTATGGTGGCATTTCATGACCACTGGGGATTTTTTTTGGAGCTGTAAATGAAAAAATCCCAAAATGTTAAAAAAAAAAAAAAAATCTTAGTTTCTGTTATAAAATTTAGCAAATAAGTGATTTTTCTTCCAAAATTTCGACCAAAATTTATACTGCTACATACCTTTGGTAAAAATAACCCAAATCCATGTATATTAATTTGGTCTATATGAAGGTTATAGAGACTACAAGCTATGGTGCCAATCATCGAAAAGTGATCACGCCTGTTGTACTCTCATTTCTTGAGACACTAATGCCGCGTACACACGGTCGGAATTTCCGACAACAAATGTTCGATGGGAGCTTTTTGTTGGAAATTCCGACTGTGTGTATGCTCCATCGGACATTTGCTGTCGGAATTTCCGACAACAAAAATTTGAGAGCTGGTTCTGTAACGAACTGAAAAGCACGAGGCTGAAAACTTCTACTAAACACGACGGGTATTGAACTTCCCTTTAATAGTGCCGTTGTACGTCACCGCGTTCTTGGCATTCGGAATTTCCGTCAACATTTGGGTGACCGTGTGTATGCAAGACAAGTTTAAGCCAACACCCGTGGGAAAAAAAAAATCCACGGTTTTGTTGTCGGAATTTCCGATCGTCTGTACGTGGCATTACAAGCCAGGACAGTACTAATCAACCCCAAATGACCCCCTTTTTTTTTTTCTTTTTTTTTTAGAAAGTAGCCATTTCAAAGTATTTAGTAGGTTTTTTGAAGTTGTAATTTTTTCCCCCACAATTGTTTGGAATTTTTTTTTCCAACAAAATATTACAAGTTATATCTCACACAAGGCATAGACGTACTTCCAATTACAATCCAAAATACATTCTGCTACTCCTCCCGAGGATGGCGATACCTCATGTGCGAGACTTTTTTCACAGCCTGGCCACATACAGGAGGCCCAACATCCAAGGAGCACCTTTAGGTGTTCTGGGGCCATAAATTACACATTCATTTCCTGACTACCTATCATTTTTGAAGGCTCTGAAGCACCAGGACAATGGAAACGCCCACAAAATTACCAAATTTTGGAAAGCAAACACCCTGATGTATATTCTATGAGGCATAATAAGTCTTTTGAACATGTTGTTGTTTGCACAAGTTTTTGGAAAAACGTGGAAAGAAAATTAAAACGTATTATTTTTTTTACTCAAGGTTGTCCATTTATAAGATATTTCTAAAACATAGCAGGTACATAGCCAAACTTACACCCCAAAATACACTCTGCTCCTCCTCCTGAGTATGGCGATGCCACATGTGTGAGACTTTTTCACAGCCTGGCCAGATACAGAGGCCCAAAATTCAAAGAGCACCTTTAGGCGTTCTAGGGACATAAATTACACATCTAATTTCCTGACAACCAATCCTATTTTTGAAGGTCCTGGAGCACCAGGAGAATGAAAACGCCCACAAAATGACCCAATTTTGGAAAGCAAACACCTGATGTATATTCTCAAGCCTCGTACACACGACCGAGAATATCGTCAGGAAAAAACCCGTAGTTTTTCCCTGACGAAATTCTTGACAAGAATCTTGTCCCGGCCGAGTGTACACACGTACGATTCAAAAGAACTGCCGTTCTTTTGAATGGAACGAACGCGGTGACGTCATAGACTACGACGAGCGTGCGCTCGTCACATTTGATGCCGTCGCCGCCATCTTGCTACACCCTACCTATGCCTAGGAAGCTACCGCGCATGCGTCAAAGTCATTTTGAGCATGCGCGGGTTTCCACAGCGACAGGTAAGCGTACACACTCTCGGGTTTCTCGTCGGGAAACAGGCCGACAAGAATCCCGACGAGAAAATAGAGAGCAGGTTCTCTATTTTTCTCATCGAGATTCTGGCCAGTTTTCTTGACGAGAAACCTGAAAGCCTTGTGCACATGGCCGGTTTTTTCGGTAAGAAAGCTCCTTTAGCAATTTTCTTGCTGAGAAAACCGGTCGTGTGTATGAGGCTTAAGAGGCTTAATGAGTCTTTTGAACATGTCGTTTTTTTCCACAAGTTTTCAGAAAATGTGGAAAGAAAAGTGTTTTGTTTTTGTTTATTTTACTCAAAGTTGTCAATTCATAACACATAGCATGTAAATACCAAAAAATACACCCTAAATTACATTCTGCTACTCCTCCTGAGGATGGCGATACCACATATAATGAAGAGGGCACAGAAAGAGCTTGCAGGGAGAGAGGAGACCTAAAGGAGATTCAGGACTTCTAAATACATACAGGTGGGCGATCTCATAGAAGCTGAACAGACAGAGCCACGGTGGTGGAAGCAGCTTTCCCCTGATCTGCAGTGCCAGCTACATTCACATACATCCCGGAGCTGTGCTCTCCTCCACCTACCGATCGCCTTGCTCGTCCTCCGCTCTGCCAATGGCGGGCCAGGGTCCCCTCCTGGCAGTGGCAGCTGGATGGATGGCAATCACCCCCTCCCCGGCGGGAGACGGACGGCGGCGATTATCCCCCTCCCCAGCGGGAGACGGACGGCGGCGATGTGAATGTGCCAATTAGATGCCTACTGTTATGGAGGCAGGGGGGAAGCAAGAGCTGGGGCCGCACCACAGCTGGGTGTCCTTTCCTTTGTACACTAGGAAAGCATAGATATACCCCGTGGCTTTGTCACATAAATTGTAGAGTTTAACCCCATATCGGGCCCTTTTGCTGGGGATAAAATTGCTTGAAGCCCAGCCTGCCAGTGAAGGGGACAAGTGACTCATCCACCCAGATATTTTGGTCAGGGATAAATAATTGGGTGGATTTCTCAAAGAAAAAGAAATAGAATTGGACAAATTTTATACAATTTGTCATATGCTGGGTGATTTCGGGAGGGTATTGGGTGTTTTTGTTGTAATAGAGGAACCACATTATCATTCGATATCTTGTTCTTGGCATGATGGATGAGTGGATTGGCATGTGATGGATGGGGGTCGGTGGACCAGTATGAGTGTATTACATTTTTTGTTTTTAGGAGTCTCATATTGAATGTGAGGCCCAAAAAGAGTCTACATTCCTCCACTGTTGGGTTCTCTCCACTCATAGGGACGGGCGTAACTTGAACCTTGGTTGCTCGATATCAATTGTTGGGCATAGAGGTTACACTTGGCCACAATTGAATGTAAGAAGTCATCTGTAAAAACTAAATTAGGAAAATCAATGGGGATAGAATTCTCTGTGTCCACCTAGACACTTAGCTGGGTAGTAAAAGAGGGGACATTAGCTGCTCCCGAGTTATGGGGGAAGCCACAGAGGGGTTTGAAGGGCATATGGAAGGCTGGGTCCTAACCCTTTGGGGTTGAGGTGACACCCCACTGGTACCTGGCCTTTCTTGCAAAGGTACTCCATTTCTGGCGGATGCCCCTGCACTACTTGTGGTAGCCTGCTCCTCACCAGAACGCCATTGTTTCATGGGCACACTTTCCTCTTCCTCCGATTCTGTAGCAGACCCACTGGTTAAAACTAGTTCCCTTCACTGGAACTAAGGGGCCAAGCCCAACCCCTGAAAAACAACCCCCACACCATAATCCCCCCTCCACCAAATACTTTACACTTGGCACAATGCAGTCAGGCAAGTACCGTTATCCTGGCAACTGCCAAACCCAGACACGTCCAACGGATTGTCAGATGGAGAAGCGCGATTGGTCACTCCAGAGAACACATCTCCCCTGCTCTAGAGTCCAGTAGCGGTGTGCTTTACACCACGGCATCCAACGCTTTGCATTGCACTTGGTGATGTAAGGCTCGGTTGCAGCTGCTCGGCCATGGAGACCCATTCCATGAAGCTCTCTATGCACTGTTGTTGTACTCACCTGAAGGCCACACAAAGTTTGGATGTCT
The DNA here is from genome assembly GCA_029206835.1 of Rana muscosa. Lineage (NCBI taxonomy): Eukaryota > Metazoa > Chordata > Amphibia > Anura > Ranidae > Rana > Rana muscosa. The sequence goes on along the minus strand of CM055123.1, from coordinate 417,555,108 downwards.
GTAGATATTGACTCTGCAGACAGTTTGGTGACTTCAGCATGTGCTGACCCCGCTCTGTCATTTTACGTGGCCTACCACTTTGTGGCTAAGTTGCTGTTGTTCACAGTTGTTTCCACTTTGACCATGGATTCTTTAGTAGCAAGGAAATATCACTGATGAGCACTATAGTGGCACTGATCTGCACTGATGAGCATTGTAGTGGCACTGATGAGCAATGTAGGGCACTGATCTGCATTGTAGTGGCACTGATGAGCAGTGTAGGGCCCTGATGAGTACTGTAGGGCACTGATGAGCAATGTAGTGGCACTGATCTGCACTGTAGTGACACCGATGAGTACTGTAGGGCACTGATGAGCAATGTAGGGCACTGTAGTGGCACAGATGAGCACTGTAGTGGCACAGATGAGCACTGTAGTGGCACAGATGAGCACTGTAGTGGCACAGATGAGCACTGTAGGGGCACAGATGAGCACTGTAGGGGCACAGATGAGCACTGTAGGGGCACAGATGAGCACTGTAGAGACACACAGAATCCAATAGCTGCACAAACTCACACTACAGTAATGTATCTTTCTCCTCACACTCGGTTTCGGAGCCAAAATAGGCATGACCCCAGTTTGTTTACAAAGTGATCGCTCGTTACACATCTCTCCATCTGGCACAGCCAGCAAATAACAGAGCAAGAAGTCCCGGGAGAATTCTTCTGTCAGAGATCTGATTAGACCCGGGCATGGGGCAGAAGACCCAAGGTACATACCCCCAGGTGCCTAGGTCGAGTGACACCTATAAAAATCAGAGTTTTGCTGCCAGCTGAACCCCAGAATCTCCATATAGGTGATATAAGACCTTTCTCAGCCTCCCTTCTGGACAACAACGAGATTAAAGATTTATTGAATTTCATTTCATGGGAGCGGGCCTGCCCCTGTATAGCATAGTCTAAGTTAGAGAAACTGAAAAAAGTATTTTATTTGGAATCCCATATTCATTCCTTAATTGGGTAAAAGGTTTTTACCACATCATTATGAAATAATTGGGATTATAGACCTCAACCCTTTAAACTTCCACAAATCAAATCCTTCCAGTTCCTTCAATTCCCCATAACTAGAGTTGCTCCATAGCGGAGTAAATATGGTATAACCCCCTCATACTTGTAATAGGTTACATTGCCTGCCATGTTTTTATCAAATAATTTACCCATTAAAAGGTTTTTATCACGTAACAAATTTCTCTTCTCCAATAAGAACGGACCAATCAGTGAGCAGTATGGGTGGAGGAATGGATTTAGTGTTAATGACCCACCTGTGCTGATCTCTGTAGGAGTGTCCTCCTCTATAAATGTCCCCGGTATTCCATCCTCCTCCATAGACTGCTGATCATCCCTCACATACGTCTCTTCTTCTTCTGATTTCACTTCAAATTCTATATCGATTGGATCTCCACTCTAAACCAAGAAAATGAGAGAGAATATCATCTGTAAGATATAAGCTTTTTTATTGTGACATCACATAAGAAATCCGCACATCGTCTCCATGAGCTCCGTCCCACCAACCTTGCAATAGGGAGGGATGGTGTGACCTTCCTGTGTGGAATCCCGGGAATTCAGAGGACGGGGACATCTCTCTGGGGGGTTCCTGGTATTAGGTGGCTCCATCATATCCTTGTGTCCTTCAGAAAATTCCTCCATCACCCCATACTCCTCATCCTCCTCTTTATACTCTTCTTTAACATCAATATTATCCTTGGGGTTTTCAATTTGAAAGACATAATAAAACATTCATTGTAACAAACACACTTGTATAAGAATTGTAACTATCAAAACTTGCTCCTCATCTACCTGATGATGGTGGGGGATGGTGTGACCTTCCTGTGTGGAATCCCGGGAATACAGAGGACGGGGACATCTCTCTGGTGGGTTTCTGTAGCTGGATGACTCCCCCGTGGTGTCCTGGTACAGATCTTTGTGTCCTTTTAGAAACTCTGACTCCTCCATCACCCCATCCTCCTCTTTTATCTCTTCTTTAATAATAATTTTAAACTCACTCAGGTTTCCACTCTGAATATATAATAAAAATGACATCAATGGTAACAATGCAGATAATGTACAGATCCTAATGATATTATCAGTGATTGTTCCTCATCTACCTGATGATGGTGAGGGATGGTGTGACCTTCCTGTGTGGAATCCCGGGAATACAGAGGACGGGGACATCTCTCTGGTGGGTTCCCATTACTGGATCCATCTGTAGGAAACACACACACTGACTGAATACATTGTTTCTATGTGTTTATCAGATGATGGGGGATCTAGGTGGAGCCTCCGTACTGCTCTCTCCTTTACAATAAAGTCTCCTCTTACCCGGTGATGTGAGGGGCGGCTGATTCTCCATCATGACGTCCTTGTAGAGATCCTTGTGTCCTTCTAAATACTCCCACTCCTCCATGGAGAAATAGACAGTGACATCCTGACACCTTATAGGAACCTGACACACACAATGATACAGTCACCATCCAGACACATCCCTCGTGTTGAACCTTCACAGACATCAGGAATCGTTATTTCCCCTCTTCTACATAAAGCTTTCAAAATATAAAAATGTGCATTATAAATCCACCCCCATCCCATATTATAGTATAATCCGATAGTATAGACTGATGAGGTGAGAAGGTGATTGGTGGGAAAGGTGACACATCTACAAAATAAAGAGAATGTTTCGGCCTCGTAAGTGTTGGAATGTTCTGACCCTGAAGGGGTTAATCTAGGTCTCCACACTATATATGTGTGTATTATCATCTGCTGGAGATAAAGGACGTCACAGTGACTATGGAGGAAGAGGACGGACATGACGGGTTTACTGGGTGTAAATAGAAAATAAGATCTTATTACCTCCTATGCTTCCACTTCCAGCAATGTCTCCTCTTTACTTTCTCCCACCTCACCTCTCACCCGGAACTTCCTATTTATACATGTCATCACTTCCTGTCTGTACCTGACATCACTTCCTGTTCCATAGAGACACGTTGTCTCCATGTTATAAGTGAGATCACCACCTTGTGGATCTCAGAGGAACTGCAGGCCCGGGAAACATCTCGTAGTGTGAACACGGCCTTGTGCTGTGTGTATGTACTGTATATTCTTATAGATGGGTCATCTCCACTCCCACCAAGGGTAGGGTGACCAGACATCCCCGGTTTCCGGGGACAGTCCCCGGATTGAGGACACTGTCCCCAGACCAAGTCTGTCCCCAGTTTTGTCCCCATTTTGGATTTGAACAGGGGCTGGGGCAATTTTAAAGGCAGCCAGTGCAGAATTAATAAAAAAAAATATTTTTTTTTTTACAACCCACAGCTCTGCTGCTCCTACTAGCTTAGGGAGTCTATTTTTTTTTCATTATCTGTGCCCCTTTCTGATGATCATGTGCTGGTCGGAGTGGAGGGAATATTTCTTCAGTTTCGGGCGCATGCCCATCCAGCTCCACTTGCACGTTCTTCTGCCTTGGCTCAAGTCCCGGCAAGCCGCCTGTTTATCTCCTTGCCTTCCCTGGTGGAGTGATCTTCCTCCGCTCCCCACCCAGTAGTAGCCGGGGCCCAGAGAGTAAGACTTCACAGGCTGTGAGGCGGCGGGCAGAGAGTAGGGTGACCACGTGTCCCGGATTGCCCGGGACAGTCCCGCATTTTTCAGGTCTGTCCCGGGCACCTTCATTCCAGGACAATACAGTGTCCCGGAATGAAACTGACACAGCCACCCCCCCCGGCCAATCTGATGCCCCCAAAAAAGGCCGCCACATCACTGCTTTACTCACTGACAGTATTTGTCCTGGCCGGAAATGCCTGGAGGAGCACAATGCCCGCCCCCTGCTTGTGATTGGAGAAATCATAAATCCCGCCTCTTGTGTCCAATCACTGTGCTGTGATTCGTTACAGCACAAGCTGATTTTTGGAAAAGGGGGGGGTGTCCCTGAATGGTAGTTTGGAAATGTGGTCACCCTAGCAGAGAGTCTCTGATTGCCAACATCACTAGTAAAAAAAAATATGTCCCCGGATTTCATTTAAAAAATCTGGTCACCTTAACCAAGGGGGAGAGAAATATATTACTGCCTAGTCCAGCCTTTCTCAGCCAGGGTTCCTCCAAAGGTTTCTAGGGGTTCCTTGAGCAATGAACAATTTCTGTCTCTCAGTAACAACTGACATCAATGATCTGTAAGGGGGGGGCAGTCTTCCCACTGTTGACAATATACTGTAAGGGGGTCCTTCTCCCATTGGTCACCAATGTAAGGGACCACTACACTGACCACTGTAATAAGGGGGTCCTTCTCCCATTGGTCACCAATGTAAGGGACCACTACACTGACCACTGTAATAAGGGGGTCCTTCTCCCATTGGTCACCAATGTAAAGGACCACTACACTGACCACTGATATAACGGGGTCCTTCTCCCATTGGTCACCAATGTAAGGGACCACTACACTGACCACTGATATACGGGGGTCCTTCTCCCATTGGTCACCAATGTAAGGGACCACTACACTGACCACTGATATAAGGGGATCCTTCTCCCATTGGTCACCAATGTAAGGGACCACTACACTGACCACTGATATAACGGGGTCCTTCTCTCATTGGTCTCCAATATAAGGGACCACTACACTGACCACTGTAATAAGGGGGTCCTTCTCCCATTGGTCACCAATGTAAGGGACCACTACACTGACCACTGATATAAGGGATCCTTCTCCCATTGGTCACCAATGTAAGGGACCACTACACTGACCACTGATATACAGGGGTCCTTCTCCCATTGGTCACCAATGTAAGGGACCACTACACTGACCACTGATATAAGGGGATCCTTCTCCCATTGGTCACCAATGTAAGGGACCACTACACTGACCACTGATATAAGGGGGTCCTTCTCCCATTGGTCACCAATGTAAGGGACCCCCACACTGACCACTGATATAAGGGGGTCCTTCTCCCATTGGTCACCAATGTAAGGGACCCCCACACTGACCACTGATATAAGGGGGTCCTTCTCCCATTGGTCACCAATGTAAGGGACCCCCACACTGACCACTAGGAATTACTCCAAGTTCTAGTAAAACGAAAAAGTTATTCAGCTGAGATGAAAGAATTACAATCACTGATAAATAACAGCTTAAAGATCAGTCTAGTTGTTAAAGAGTAGGGATGAACCGATAGTTCCTTTCAAACTTTGGCGGTGTGGCCGCCACCCCTTCCCTTTTATCGTGTTGCGCTACCCCCCGCAGGAGCCGCTGGTGAATGAAGCTTTCTCCCACCCTGCACAGCCAGGCACACAGAATTTTCCACAGCACTCTGGAGTCAAGAAACAGTCCGTGCAGCTTTGTTTTTGTATTTTATTAGGGGTATTGAACTTGGTAAGGGTTTAGGGTATTATGGGACGCCCACTTAATCAAAGTAGAAGAACTCTTCAGGGACACAACTATATACAGTCCGTATGAACACTTCTCCTTCTACCTCCAGCACAATCTTGCTTGTAGAACAACAACTCCCAGGACCAGCTGGCACTGTATGAATGGTCTGACAAGAGTGCAATCAGACCGATAGCAAGTGCCCTTTACAGGCAGGGATCGCGGGCCCCTTTGGTAGTGTGGAAAAAGTCCTAGTGCCCAGCTGTTCTATTCCTGTGGCTACTGATCCCAGCACCACCTCTTCAGACACTGCCAGCCCACCTGGCTGCAGCTGTCCCTTTATCTAGCCCTTCTGGCTACTTCTCCACAGTCATCCCAGACTGACTCTGCATCCATCCCAGACTGCTTGCACCCAGTCCTCTCCGACTCTATCACTCACCATCCCACCTGGCTGTCTTCCTCCCTGAAGATTTACCCAGCAGTGTTCTCCTACTGTCCTCCACTTGCTCCCATGCCTCTGGTCAGGACACCTCTGTGTGCCGTGAAGAGGGTCCCTTCCAAGCCCAGGCCCGCGGTCACCCCCCCAGACTAGGAGGCACCCTCATGGGCCACCAACAGCCTAACACTCCATCTTCCACCCGTACTTCACTCCCCCAGCTGGGCTGACCCAGAGTATTTGAGGGGGCCAGCCCCTTGCCAACCTATCTGTTGTGGATTGGTCAGGGCCCTCATGAATACTTCAGGCAGCTCCTCCTAACCTCCACTCCCATCCTTCTAGAATCTTCTCCAAGTTTCCGTAAGTAGGGGGAGGTCCATACCTCCAAACTTTTGAACTTCAGAATGAGGGACAAATGAGGGAGTAAGTGAGCTGCGGTGCACGTAACAGCAAAATGTGGGTGTTGCTAAAATCTTAATGGATGGAGGGTCTTAATGGGTGTAGTTAAACAAAACCCAGCTCTCTTATCTCTCACAAATGCTCCCACCCTAGCTTTCTCAGCAATATCCCCTGGCTCTCTTATTATTGCCCCCCCCCCAGCTCTCTCACCAATTCCACCTTCCTCTGTTACTAATGCCCCTCCCCTGCCTAGCTCTCCCACCAATTCCCCCTTCTCGGTTACTAATGCCCCCCCCCACCAATTCCCCTCTCCTATGTTACTAATGCCCCCCCAGCTTTGCCACCAATTCCACCCTCCTCTGTTACTAATGCCCCCCCAGCTCTCCCACCAATTCCCCCCCTCTGTTACTAATGCCCTGCCCGGGGGATAACACTATGTTGTCCTGCCGCTGCTCCTAGCACAAATTCCACCCCAAATCCCCCCTCCTCGCACAAGTCCCCCCAATTCCCTCTCCCAGCACAATCCCCCCTCCTTGCACAAATCCCCCCTCCTCGCATTAATCCCCCAATCTCCCCTCCTAGCACAAATTCCCCCTCCTCACATAAAATTTCTTCTCCTCGCACAAATCTCCCCAAGCTCCTTGCATAAATCCCCCAATCCCCCCTCCTCGCCCGAATCCCCCTCAATCTCCCCTCCTCGCACAAATCCCCCAATCCCCCCTCCTCGCACAAACACCACTTTTCGCCCAATCTCCCCAAACCCCCCTTCTTGCACAAATCCCCCCATCTCGCATAAATCCCCCTAATCCCCCCTTCTAGCACAAACCCCCCCTTCTCGCACAAATCCCTGCCTCCGGGACCTAAGAATGGTCTCACCCCTCTAGCGGGTGTCACCTGGTGTGACCGGCACCCCCATCCCCCATAGGAACACCACTGGTTCTGCTTACCTTCCACAAGCCGCTGAGAGGCGGGATCAGGGCAGTTGAGATCCGGCATTGAGGCTGCAGGCACATGGGATCGGGGCCGCTGAGAGCCAGCATAGGCGCCGCTGATAGGTGGGATCGGGAGCCGGGGCGGAGCAGAGAGACCTGCAAATGATGTCACTGGTTGCTAGGACACCGGCAGTCCTAACAACCTGTCACTACATTGAGGAAAGGGGGGGCAGAGATTGCAGCCAGATTTTCTCCCAGTAATCCTCAATTGGTGCTGTGTGTGAGAGCACACATTGCACCTATTGAGGATACCACTACTGAGTGGAGCCCAGGGCTGGAACTTTTTCCAGCTCTGAGCTCCGGGACTTCAGCCCAGATCCGCGGGACCACGGGACTTACTTCAAACCGCGGGAAGGTCCAGAGGAATCCGGGACGGTTGGGAGGTATCAGAGATGCTGCCTGTGAGTAATGCGGGGGTCTATGCCCGGAAGTGGGTGCAAATACCCGTCTTAAACAGGTATCTGCTCCCCCCTGAAAGGTGCCAAATGTGACACCGGAGGGGGGGAGGAATCCGGACAACGGAGGTTCCATTTTGTGTGGACCTCCGCTTTAAGCATCTGGACAAATTAAAAAAAATGTTTACATTGGTACATGCTCCTCAGGACATTGGCCTACCCACCCCCTCTCCCCCAGTTCTATATTTTTTTTTTTACACCTCATTGCCGTTAGCCTTGAAAATGCACATTCTTGATACTTTTTCTATTGATCTCAATAGGGTTCGGCTTCCAATCTTCTCTGAAGTTTACTCAAACCAGAGCAATTCGGCTCATCGCTAGTAGAGAGATTATATACTGCTGACCACTGCACTCTGTACCCTGGACTGTATATGATATATTCCTGACCACTGCACTCTATACCCTGGGCTGCATATGATATATTCCTGACCACTGCACACTATATACAGGGCTGTATATAATATACTCCTGACCACTGCACTCTGTACACAGGGCTGTATATATCTTCCTGACCACTGCACTCTATACCCTGGGCTGTATATGATATATTCCTGACCACTGCACTCTATACACAGGGCTGTATACAATATACTCCTGACCACTACACTCTGTACCCTGGGCTGTATATTATATACTCCTGACCACTGCACTCTGTACCCTGGGCTGTATCTGATATACTACTGACCACTGCACTCTGTACCTTGGGCTGTAGCTATGAGAACTGGCTACATGTAGCAGTCTCCTCCCTTGTTAGTTCCCAGCAGTGCTGATCTACTCATGCTGTCCTCTCTTGCTCCCATGCCGCCAGGAGGGGCTTTCCCCGTGTGTTATGGTAGGATCCTTCTAGCAACTGAGCGCCAGCCCAAGACAGGACACCCCTCCAGACTAGGAGGCACCCGAGGGCCACTGACAGCCTCCTCAGGACTGCATCTCTATTTTTACCCGACTGCCTCTGCTGGCATGGGCCATGTCTATTTATGAAGTGGTCTCATCCCCCTTCCAGTGAGCCTCTGAGGATTGGCTGAGGCTCCATAAATATTGAAGGGAGCTCCTCCTAACCTCCACCCTCTAATTCTAGAAGATTCTCCAACCTTCTGGACCAGGGGGAGGCACCAGAGAGCAGCCAGGATGAGTCACCCAGCCCTGACCTCTAGCAAACCCTGACCCAGCTTTCATAGCTCAGGCTTAGCCTTGAGCTAAACTATGTTTTTACCTTCCCTAACTTCTTATCCACACTACACTAACTTCTAGAACACACTTGTAACGACACCCCCATACCTCCCAACTTTTAAAAGTTCCACCGCGGGACATGTTGAGCGGGGGGGGGGGGGGGGGGGGGCGCCGCCGATCGCGCGGGGGGGGGGCTTCTTACCTTTACCTCCCTCCCGTGCTTCAGCCACTGGCTCCTCTTCCTCCTATTCCGCCTGTGCGGGAAAATGTACACTCTCGCGGGACTGCGGGAAGGAAGTGTCAATGTGGGAAAAACCCGCAGAATCCATGCATGTTGGGAGGTATGCACCCCAAGTATGAGAGGGGTTAAAGCCATTTAGGATATTCCATTCCCGAACACCAAGGCATCTACCAGACACTCCAACCAGCCGAATAAGACCCCATACGAATAATTCTCCCCCAAATACGAGACGACACTCTGTATGAGGTTCAAGCAGGAATCACAATCTTTATTGAGACCACAGGCTTATTTATATACAGCAGTAAGAGAGGAGGTGGATACATATCCTGCTCATATTACTCTGAAAATACACCTGTGACCAGACATCTAATTAACAACATGAGCTAATTATCTAATCCTTTTAGCAGCCTGGCTGTCTCAGAGTTTCCTAGCCTGGCTGTCTCCTGAACTGCAATACACATTATCACAGGAATCCTTTCATACAATACAGGGTTAATTAGCTCAAGCCCCCATGAAAGGATCCTTAGAAGTTAGTCTGGACTCATTAACATTACAACAGCCAACAGACAAGTGTCTGGGGGCGATGACATTAGCATCGTTAAGCAATAGATGGTCGGCCTGTTACATTGAACTTCCTGGAATGCCCAAATAACATCTTCATATTTCTTGAGAGATATTGTTAATGAATATTACTGTCCCATTTTAAGTATTCCAAGATATATTTTCTCCGTCACCCTATGCCCCTAATAGACATAGGGTGATTTAGACATAAGAGGTGCATGGGTATCTGAAGCAAGGGTATCCCATACTTTCTAAGGGATTCTGGGTTCCACGGGCCCTCCCGTTACATCACTAAAGGGTGCTTCACTTAGATCTGACAGTAAAGCTATGAGTGAGGCCAGAAATCTGCTTCATGATTGGACACGATATGGATCCTTCTTCATCTCATTCCTGGTTATGGAAATCTATGAGATTACCAGTCCGGTATCAGAGTATCGGCAAACTCAAGGATTGGATATTTTATGGTGGAAATTGCCTAACACCAAATTATGATGCTCAGGGAAACCTTTCCCAACCTACCTACAATGGTGGAATAATTTGTCACAGAGACCAGAAGTACCCTTCTGGAACATTCTGGTGAAGGATAAGTGCGCTCTCAGACATCGTCACAGGGTTGTAAACGCTATACAGCCACTGGATGGCTTCCCTAGTCTCCCCACAATGTTTGCGGGGCTCCGATATCCTACCTGCAGGCCCAGCATTGGCTTGGTAGGTCCTGTTAGGTAGAGAAGAGAGAGACCAGAGAATGTCCACTCGCTGATCACCCCTAGCTAGAATGAACCCGGAAGTAATGTGTATTAGGTCACTTCCGGGTTCCGTGCCATCATTCCTCGCCACTGTGGACGGAGAAGCTGTGAATGGAGCCCAGTCTGCTCTCCATTATCTTCAGTGGAGGGCAGGAGAGACATGAGGGACCCAATAGAACATTCATGTCTTATTAAAGAGAACCTGTCACAAAAAAATTCTAACATATTGGGGGTTATTAGTCCATTATTTTATAGCAATAAAGTTAACCACTTCCAGCCTAGGCCTTTTCTGGCATTCTACTCCTACATTAAAAAAAATCATAATTTTTTGTTAGAAAATCACTCAGAACCCCCAAACATTATATATATTTTTAAGCAGAGACCCTAGAGAATAATATGGTGGTCGTTGTCATTTTTTATGTCACACTATTTGTGCAGCAATTTTTTAAACGCAATTATTTAGAAAAAAAACCACTTTCATCAATTAAAAAATTCCCACATCTCTCCTTAAGGCTGGAAAGCCCGAGATCAAAAAAAAATCAAAACAAACAGTGGTGTATACATCCACCGGCACCAGAAGTGACATCATAACGTCGCTCCTGGCCTCTAAGGGTCACGAGATGGCCAGGGACCATCTGGTCCGCGGTCAGCTCTATGGTAAACCGTCGCCGCTGGCGGATTCATTCTCCGGCTCGCCAATTGTTCAATGTTCAGAAGATTTGTTGGATGAGTGTGACAAGTATTAGCCCAGATGTGATCAATTCTGGCCGTATTGTAATTAACAGTGATCTCCTATGATTGTCAGCTCCATCTAGTGGTCATAATGAAGTATTTTTACTTAAATTCCTCCATTTGTAAAAAGATTGTTGTAGCCCCCTGGTCCTAAACTGGGGTTATAATGTAAATGTAGTTTCGGGTTGGGCTGTAGGCTGCTCAGATTGATTGTAGTTTATCTGGTCTTTCACTAAGCTCAATTATGTTTCTCACTGTCGCCAGTAGGGGTCACTGGTACCAGAGGCCAGTATGAGAAGTACAACTAGATTGAGTTATATTTATTTTTCTTCAAGCCAACCAAGTAGGAGGTTCTTGGCCACTGTGGCATTCTGGGAGAGAATATATATTTGAGCTGGGCCATGTGCTCACTCTCTTGCCTCAGGCCCTCCTGGCCTGAGGAGATGCTGCTGAAGTGAGCTCTGCAAGTAGGCCCAGAAGCCTGTCTGGGGCCTACTAATCCTAGAGTTGGTCCATAGGCTGTCTTGTCCAGGGTAGAGGAAACCAAACCAAATAAAGAAGATCCAGGGGAGGACCCTTGCTGGAGAGATCCAGGATGCAGGCTGGTCTCCCAGGAGGGCCTGGTGACTCGTTTGAAGGACGCACCTACATCTAAAACATGCTTACAGCGTTGGCATATAGGTTCTGACAATGTGAAGCTAGATCCCATTCTACATCTGAAAACGTGCTTACAGTGTTGCTGGGTTGGCTTAAAGGTTCTGGTACGGTGAAGCTATACTTTTTCTGGATCCAAGGAGACTGTAAGTGATCTGCTACTGGTATCTGAGACACCCATCCTCTCTCCTACTACCTCCTTCCAAGCTTTGACTCCATTTTTATTTTAAAAAGCCTAGAGGACCGCCTTTTAAGTGGTGGGGTTAACGCGTTTCGTCCTGGAAGACGACTTGAGAAAACAGACCTCTTGCAAGAGTTTTCACCACAAAATGTACTCAGCCAATGAGAGGTGATGACTCCATTTTTATTTTTCTCCTGCTATCAATGGCCAACACAGTACAACACTTCATCCATGTCTTTGGTGATCTCTGATCTCCTTATCAACTGTTTCTTACATGATGAAGATCAGCCATGGAGTATATCTGAGGTGTGTATCAGGGTGTGCTTCTTCCCCACATGTCCAGCAACATTCATATACGAGACATTTCCCGCACTCACTAATACACCTCAAGGGTTGTGTGGGACCCCTGATGTACAGGAAGACAGGACTTCAGTGAGGAACAATTCCCTCACTCCGGATTGGAAAGTGGCTTCTCCTCCGTGTGAGATATCTGATGTGCATATAGTTTGCACTTACGTGTAAAACATTTACCGCACTCAGGACAGGAATGCGGCTTCTCACCTGTGTGGGACCTCTGATGTTTGACAAGGTCTGATTTTACAATGAAGCATTTGCCGCATTCAGAGCAGGAATATGGCTTCTCACCCGTGTGAATTTTCTGATGTATAGAAAGACTGGACTTCCTAGAAAAACATTTCCCGCACTCAGAACAGGAAAATGGCTTAACCTCCGTGTGAGACCTCTGATGTTTGACAAGGTCTGATTTTACTACGAAACATTTCCCACATTCAGAACAGGAATACGGCTTCTCACTCATGTGATATTTCTGATGTTTAAAAAGACAGGATTGCGATGAAAAACATTTCCCGCACTCAGAACAGGTATACGGCTTCTCCCCTGTGTGAGACATTTGATGTGTGACAAGTTGTAATTTTCGTACAAAACATTTTCCACACTCAGGACAGGAATACGGCTTCTCCCCCGTGTGAGATCTCTGATGGCTGGTAAGACCAAGCTTCCCTGAAAAACATTTCCCGCACTCAGAACAAGAATACGACTTTTCTTCTGTGTGAAATCTCTGATGTAGGGAAAGATGAGCTTTCTTGAAAAAACATTTCCCGCACTCTGGACAGGAATGGGGCTTCTCAACTGTGTGAGATCGTTTATGCTCTTCGAGATTGAATTTAAAATAGAAACACTTCCCGCACTCAGTACAGGGAAACTTCTTATCTGTTGGAAGGACGACACCGTCCCACACAGTCTGAGGTTCCTCGGGATAAGAGGAATACGATGGTCCGGCACCGTCCCGCACAGTCTGAGGTTCCAAGGGGTAAGAGGAATACGATGGTCCGGCACCGTCCCGCACAGTCTGAGGTTCCAAGGGGTAAGAGGAATACGATGGTCCGGCACCGTCCCGCACAGTCTGAGGTTCCAAGGGGTAAGAGGAATACGATGGTCCGGCACCGTCCCGCACAGTCTGAGGTTCCTCAGGATAAGAGGAATACGATGGTGCGGCACCGTCCCGCACAGTCTGAGGTTCCTCAGGATAAGAGGTATACGATGGTCCGGCACCGTCCCGCACAGTCTGAGGTTCCTCAGGATAAGAGGAATACGATGGTCCGGCACCGTCCCGCACAGTCTGAGGTTCCTCAGGATAAGAGGAATACGATGGCCCGGCACCGTCCCGCACAGTCTGAGGTTCCTCAGGATAAGAGGAATACGATGGTCCGGCACCGTCCCGCACAGTCTGAGGTTCCTCAGGATAAGAGGAATACGATGGTCCGGCACCGTCCCGCACAGTCTGAGGTTCCTCAGGATAAGAGGAATACGATGGTCCGGCACCGTCCCGCACAGTCTGAGGTTCCTCAGGATAAGAGGAATACGATGGTCCGGCACCGTCCCGCACAGTCTGAGGTTCCTCAGGATAAGAGGAATACGATGGTCCGGCACCGTCCCGCACAGTCTGAGGTTCCTCGGGATAAGAGGAATACGATGGTCCGGCACCGTCCCGTACAGTCTGAGGTTCCTCAGGATAAGAGGAATACGATGGTCCGGCACCGTCCCGCACAGTCTGAGGTTCCTCAGGAGAAGAGGAATACGATGGTCCGGCACCGTCCCGCACAGTCTGAGGTTCCTCAGGATAAGAGGAATACGATGGTCCGGCACCATCCCGCACAGTCTGAGGTTCCTCAGGATAAGAGGAATACGATGGTCCGGCACCGTTCCGCACAGTCTGAGGTTCCTCAGGATAAGAGGAATACGATGGTCCGGCACCGTCCCGCACAGTCTGAGGTTCCTCAGGATAAGAGGAATACGATGGTCCGGCACCGTCCCGCACAGTCTGAGGTTCCTCGGGATAAGAGGAATACGATGGTCCGGCACCGTCCCGCACAGTCTGAGGTTCCTCGGGATAAGAGGAATACGATGGTCCGGCACCGTCCCGCACAGTCTGAGGTTCCTCAGGATAAGAGGAATACGATGGTCCGGCACCGTCCCGCACAGTCTGAGGTTCCTCAGGATAAGAGGAATACGATGGTCTGGCACCGTCCCGCACAGTCTGAGGTTCCTCAGGATAAGAGGAATACGATGGTCCGGCACCGTCCCGCACAGTCTGAGGTTCCTCAGGATAAGAGGAATACGATGGTCCGGCACCGTCCCGCACAGTCTGAGGTTCCTCGGGATAAGAGGAATACGATGGTCCGGCACCGTCCCGCACAGTCTGAGGTTCCTCGGGATAAGAGGAATACGATGGTCCGGCACCGTCCCGCACAGTCTGAGGTTCCTCAGGATAAGAGGAATACGATGGTCCGGCACCGTCCCGCACAGTCTGAGGTTCCTCAGGATAAGAGGAATACGATGGTCCGGCACCGTCCCGCACAGTCTGAGGTTCCTCGGGATAAGAGGAATACGATGGTCCGGCACCGTCCCGCACAGTCTGAGGTTCCTCGGGATAAGAGGAATACGATGGTCCGGCACCGTCCCGCACAGTCTGAGGTTCCTCAGGATAAGAGGAATACGATGGTCCGGCACCGTCCCGCACAGTCTGAGGTTCCTCAGGATAGGAGGAATACGATGGTCCATCTACACTGTGTGGTGCCGGATGGACATTTGAGGTAGTCGGGTTTTCTCCTGGACTATACTGTGTGATGTCCTCATCTTCTACTTTACAGTCTGGAGACAAAGTGAGACAATCCTCTGAGGTTTTCCTCATCTCCCGTCCATCTACTAAAATAGAAATACAAAGATTATTACTAGACATGAGCTGATTGGTTCCCCTAAACCAGGACTCCGCCCACATCAGGCAGCTTTGTCTCTGAGGATATTACAATTCCCCCTAAACCAGGATATATACTTCTGGGGAAGTCCAATCAGGAGGCAACGCATCAGATGGGCGTGGTTTGAGAACATCATCACGTTAGGTGGAGTGCCCTCAAGTTACACTGAGACTGATGCTTGGGGAACCTGCAGTGATTATGTGTATTCAATAGAAACAGAAGAAATGGGCTGTGGGACTTTATATGAGGCATGCATCGGCGTATAGGTATGTATAGGATATCAAAAGATAGGTGTATCTGTCACAGTCCCGTCAGGGAAGTCTCTGTGGCCATAAAGAATTGCTAAATAATCTATCCATAAATGATAATAGACTCAAGGAGTCAATTGGAAAATTCAAAATGTAATGATGTATCATAATATATAATACACAGATCATGCAAGCAAAGGCATAATACATATAATAGTAGTCGCATTGACATATTTGATGCTCTCATGCTTCCTTTCTTTCTTTGAGCTATGAGTAAGCATCTCACGATGTGAAACGCGTTAGCCTACTTCTGTGTTTATTTTTGAGTGCCTTTGCTGTATTTGTGGATTTTATCAATAAACCAGCATCCTTTGCAGAGTGCGGCCATCCAGAATATTTTTCCTTCCTCACCTAATTTTGTGCAGAGCCAGCACCTGTGTGTACTTGGAGTGGGGCGGAAGCATTACATGGATTCAGAGGCTTCAGAGCGGTGATCTTTATTCATGTGCACCCACCTCACCTTTGGGCACTGTGTTGTGGCTGTCCAGGTATTCTCCCTGGCTGATGTCCCACGCCATCCTCTCCCTGGCTCTCCCCATGGTTGGGGAGTCTTTGGAGGATGGAGGGCCCATTCCCGCCTCAACCCCGGGGGAGACAGTTCATCCAGGACCACCATCCCATTCCATTTGTTGGAATGCTTGGGTCACCGTTTTGGGCGTCGCCATGGGTAATGTATCAAACCATCTGACTTAGCTGTTCTTTAATCATGACCTAACCATTGAGACTCCGTTGACTTACCTATATATATTTTTATCCCCTCCCCCTCCTTTCTTTTTAGCTACAATATACGCACCCCACTCCTGATGACTGGCTTTTAACGCCAAGAAACGCGTCGAGTCCATGCTCAGGGATGCCAAGCCTAATTTGCCCAATCATGTCATTTCATTTTATTTCATTTTAATTTATTCTTTATTGTAATTTAATTGGATAATCATGTCTATTGTATCTGTATGCCCATTTATTGTGATTGCTTTCATTAATCCTGTCCTAGATATTGAATCATCAAATATGTCAATGCGACTACTATTATATGTATTATGCCTTTGCTTGCATGATCTGTGTATTATATATTATGATACATCATTACATTTTGAATTTTCCAATTGACTCCTTGAGTCTATTATCATTTATGGATAGATTATTTAGCAATTCTTTATGGCCACAGAGACTTCCCTGACGGGACTGTGACAGATACACCTATCTTTTGATATCCTATACATACCTATACGCCGATGCATGCCTCATATAAAGTCCCACAGTCAATTTCTTCTGTTTCTATTATATCAGGGATGGAGGCATGTTTTTAGGCATATGTGGTTTCCAACAGGTCACTCTCTCTTTCAAATATGTGTATTCAATGCTGAGTTTTTTTTTTTAACCATGTGAGTGATTTTCTATCTTATCCATTTAATAAATATAACAGTGAGCACTATGTAGTCTCTTTATCTCTTCTTGAGCATATTCTGACAAAGAGTAGTGGAGTACATGGCAGGAGCTGATTACCTAAAGAGGAGGCTCCATCTACATGGACCTGAAGGTGTGTGATTTCATGCTGGCTATGTCCTCTTAAGCAGGGCCGTTTGAAGGAATTTGGGGGCCCCAAGCAGATTGAGAATTTGGGGCCCCCGAGGGGGGGTAGGGTTGCCACCTTTTCGTCAAGCCAAACCCGAACGCTTAAGTAGCGCACGCCAATTTTATTTATTTTTTTGTAGTACATTAAATTCATTACCTCTGTACAAAGCAATGCACAGCAATTTTGCACAGAGTTCCCCTTTAGATCTGAATCCGCAGAGTCCCCCTTTACATCAGATTCTGCAGGAGAGGAGTGCAGAGGGTAAGATGGAGGCAGTATGTAAAGATGAGGAGTGTGGAGGGTATGACGGGGGCAGTATGTAAAGATGAGGAGTGTGGAGGGTATGACGGGGGCAGTATGTAAAGATGAGGAGTGTGGAGGGTATGACAGGGGCAGTATGTAAAGATGAGGAGTGTAGTGGGTATGATGGGGGCAGTATGTAGAGGAGGGGACTGTGGTGGGTATGACGGGGGCAGTATGTAAAGATGAGGAGTGTGGAGGGTATGACGGGGGCAGTATGTAAAGATGAGGAGTGTGGAGGGTATGACGGGGGCAGTATGTAAAGATGAGGAGTGTGGAGGGTATGACGGGGGCAGTATGTAAAGATGAGGAGTGTGGAGGGTATGACGGGGGCAGTATGTAAAGATGAGGAGTGTGGAGGGTATGACGGGGGCAGTATGTAAAGATGAGGAGTGTGGAGGGTATGACAGGGGCAGTATGTAAAGATGAGGAGTGTAGTGGGTATGATGGGGGCAGTATGTAGAGGAGGGGACTGTGGTGGGTATGACGGGGGCAGTATGTAAAGATGAGGAGTGTGGAGGGTATGACGGGGGCAGTATGTAAAGATGAGGAGTGTGGAGGGTATGACAGGGGCAGTATGTAAAGATGAGGAGTGTGGAGGGTATGACAGGGGCAGTATGTAAAGATGAGGAGTGTATGATGGGGGCAGTATGTAGAGGAGAGGACTGTGGTGGGTATGATGGGGGAAGTATGTACAAGAGAGGACTGTGGTGGATATGATGGGGACAGTATGTACAGGAGAGGACTGTGGTGGGTATGATGGGGGCAGTATGTAGAGGAGAGGACTGTGGTGGGTATGACATGGGCAGTATGTAAAGATGAGGAGTGTGGAGGGTATGACGGGGGCAGTATGTAAAGATGAGGAGTGTGGAGGGTATGACGGGGGCAGTATGTAAAGATGAGGAGTGTGGAGGGTATGACGGGGGCAGTATGTAAAGATGAGGAGTGTGGAGGGTATGACGGGGGCAGTATGTAAAGATGAGTGTGGAGGGTATGACGGGGGCAGTATGTAAAGATGAGGAGTGTGGAGGGTATGACGGGGGCAGTATGTAAAGATGAGGAGTGTGGAGGGTATGACGGGGGCAGTATGTAAAGATGAGGAGTGTGGAGGGTATGACGGGGGCAGTATGTAAAGATGAGGAGTGTGGAGGGTATGACGGGGGCAGTATGTAAAGATGAGGAGTGTGGAGGGTATGACAGGGGCAGTATGTAAAGATGAGGAGTGTAGTGGGTATGATGGGGGCAGTATGTAGAGGAGGGGACTGTGGTGGGTATGACGGGGGCAGTATGTAAAGATGAGGAGTGTGGAGGGTATGACGGGGGCAGTATGTAGAGGAGAGGACTGTGGTGGATATGATGGGGACAGTATGTAGAGGAGAGGACTGTGGTGGGTATGATGGGGACAGTATGTAGAGGAGAGGACTGTGGAGTGTATGATGGGGGCAGTATGTAGAGGAGAGGAGTGTAGAGGGTATGATGGGGGCAGTATGTAGAGGAGAGGACTGTGGTGGGTATGATGGGGGCAGTATGTAGAGGACTGTGGAGGGTATGATGGGGGCAGTATGTAGAGGAGAGGACTGTGGAGGGTATGATGGGGGCAGTATGTAGAGGAGAGGACTGTGGAGGGTATGATGGGGGCAGTATGTAGAGTAGAGGACTGTGGTGGGTATGATGAGGCAGTATGTAGAGGAGAGGACTGTGGAGGCAGGGCCGTCTTTAATATTGATTGGACCCTGGGCAAACATTTTCTTGGGGCCCCCCATGCAATTTTGCCCCCCCATCATTACACAGGACTCCCTCCCCCCATACTACCCAAATCACTACATAGGACCCCATTCCCCATACTACCCCCATAATTACAGGACCCTCCTCCCACATCATTGCACAGGATCCTCTCCCCAATACTACGCCCATCACTATACAGGATCCCTCCCCATAATACCTCCATGATTACACAGTGTGGGGGGCTCCATACTACATTGTCACTTATTAACTATCAGCATGCTGCTGTTTCTGCAGAAAGGAGGGGTATTGCTGTAGGGGGAGAAGCAGGGAAGGGGTTATTGTTGGGGGTGGAGAGGAAGGGATTGGGGTTATTGTTGGGGGTGGAGAGGCAGGGAGAAGGGGTTTATTGTTGAAAGTGAAGAAGCGGGGAGGGGGGTTATTGTTAAGGGTGGAGATGCAGGGAGAGGGGTTATTATTGAGGGTGGAAAAGCGGGGAGGGGGGTTATTATTATTATACAGGATTTATATAGCGCCAACAGTTTACGCAGCGCTTTACAATATAAAAGGGAGACAATACAGTTACAATACAATAAAATACAAGAGGATTAAGAGGGCCCTACTCAGAAGAGCTTACAATCTAATAGCTATTGAGGGCGGAGAAGTGGGGAGGGGGGTTATTGCTGAGGGTGGAGAAGTGGGGAGGGAGGTTATTGCTGAGGGTGAAGAAGCGAGGGGGGGGGGGGGTTATTGCTGAGGGTGGAGAAGCGGGAGGGGGGTTATTGTTGAGGGTGGAGAAGCGAGGGGGGGGGGTTATTGTTGAGGGTGGAGAAGCGGGGAGGGGGGTTATTGTTGAGGGTGGAGAAGCAGGGAGGGGGGTTGTAACGGCACCCCTAATATGAAAGGGGTTAAACGCCGTTTTAAGATATTCCCTCTCCTGGACACACATTCGCTACCGATCCTCCACAGTCAAGCGACCGCTTCCCATAGGATTAATCCTTCCAGAAGAACGAGACAACGCTCTGTATCTTTCCAAAATAGACTGCTTCTTTATTGCAAAACACTGCAGCTTATATACACACACAGAGAGGAGTTTCTTATTTTCCTCTTACCATACATCTTTGACCAGAGCTAATTTACATGAGCTACTTAACTACAGCTGATGACTCAGACACATGACCTTTCTGTCTCCCAATACACATCCCTTAGAAGACAACAGGTTAGCTAATCCCTTTCCAGTTTAAATGATTATGCATGGCCTTTTGTGTTCCCCAGCCTGTCTGGCTGCCAGAGTACAATACCTATAATTACAGGCTTAACTACCACAAGCCACAATAGACAATAGAATGTAATCACACCCCATCACAGCAAGTATTACATAACAGCCCACACACAGTATATACCCAATATATGACATGTCCACCTGTCCTCATCTAACCATCAGAATGCATGTGCCTCCATTGTGGGGACACTCACAGTTAGTGTAGGACCACAGATTCCAGGGGGCCTTGGCGTGGCTCTGTGGCTCACGCATGCGTTTGCAAATGCGTGCGGACAAACCCCTGTTTTTAACGCATACTGTTAGACAGGTTAATTGGTTGTCAGCTAGCTGGTCGGTAAGTATGCTTGGTTTTTCCTGGGCATTCCCCAGGCCTTTGTTGTTATCTGCTTTAGCCTTCCAATGCTGCTTACTGTTATGGCCAGCTATAGATGAGGGCGGTGGACATGTTTTTGTTTTTACCTGTGGTGCTTGTATTGGTCCAGCAGTGCACCAACACCTTTGCTGCCATTGTGCTATGCTGGGTGTTTGGTGTGCTCCTGTACCTTTAACCACTTCAATACCATGCACTTATACAGCTTCCTGCCCAAGCCAATTTTGAGCTTTCAGCGCTGTCGCAATTTGAATGACAATTGCGTGGTCATGCTACACTGTACCCAAACAAATTTTTTATCATTTTGTTCCCACAAATAGAGCTTTCTTTCGGTGGTATTTGATCGCCTCTGCGATTTTTATTTTTTGCACAACAAATAAAAAAAAGAGCGAAAATTTTGAAAAAAACTACGTTTTTCTTTGTTTCTGTTAATTTTTTTTATAAATAAGTACCTTTTCTACTTCAATGACGGGCACTGATAAGGCGGCACTGATAAGGCTACACTGATGGGCACCAATGAGGTGGCACTGATGATGGGCACTGATAGGCGGCACTGATGGGCACTGATATGTGGCACTGGTATGCGGCACTGATTGGCACTCATAGGCGGCACTGATTGGCACTTATAGGCGGCACTGATGGACACTAGTAGGTGGCACTGATGCCCAGCAATGCCAGCCACCACACATTGTGGTGGTGCCATCATAGTGCCAGTCAGTGCCCATTTGTGGGCACTGATTGGCATATTTTTTTTGATTTTATTACATGTGGATGGCCATGGGGGCCATCCACATGCTTGGGCTTCCCTGGTGGTCCTGGGGGGCTTCCCTGGTGGTCTAGTGTGGGTATCCGAGGGGGGGCTGCGCTGATAAACGATCAGCGCGAACCCCCCGTCAGGAGAGCCGCCGATCGGCTCTCCTCTACTCGCGTCTGTCAGACGCGAGTGAGGAAGAGCCGATCAACGGCTCTTCCTGTCTACATCGTGATCAGCCGTGATTGGACACGGCTGATCACGTGGTAAAAAGCCTCTGCCGGAGGCTTTTTACCGAGATCAGTGTAGCGGTGGGTCAGACTGACCCACCGCTCGCCGCGATGCGCGCCCCCCCGGGTGCGCGGCGGCTGTTATCCCGCAGGACGTCATATGACGTCCAGTGTGGATAACACAACCACTTCCCGGACGTCAATCTGCTATTGACGGGGCGGGAAGTGGTTAAGGAGGGGTAGCTCCCCTTCAGTCCACCTGTCCTCATCTAACCATCAGAATGCATGTGCCTCCATTGTGGGGACACTCACAGTTAGTGTAGGACCACAGATTCCAGGGGGCCTTGGCGTGGCTCTGTGTCTCACGCATGCGTTTGCAAATGCGTGCGGACAAACCCGTTTTTAACGCATACTGTTAGACAGGTTAATTGGTTGTCAGCTAGCTGGTCGGTAAGTATGCTTGGTTTTTTCCTGGGCATTCCCCAGGCCTTTGTTGTTATTAACTCCCACAAGCCACAATAGACAATAGAATGTAATCACACCCCATCACAGCAAGTATTACATAACAGCCCACACACAGTATATACCCAATATATGTCATGTATATACAGTATTGGATATGGCCATCACAGATCATGGCGGGGTTCTTATTAACCCTGTGCCCCTAATAGACACACAGGGTGGTTTACACATAAGAGGCATTAGGGAAGCTGAAGCAAGGGTATCTCATACTTTCTAGGAGATTCTGGGTTCCCCGGGCCCTCCCGTTACAGGGGTTATTGTTGAGGGTGGAGAGGCGGGGCGGGGGGTTATTGCTGAGGGTGAAGCGGAGAGGGGGGGTTATTATTGGGGGTGGAGAAGCAGGGAGGGGGTTATCGTTGAGCACACAGCTGTCAATCACTGCCCTGCACTACAACACTTAGCAGCCATGCCCTCTAAAGAAGTTCTGCAGCAGCCAAACTCTGCCCTGCACTACAACTCCCAGCAGGCAGCAGCCCCACCTCCAAGACGTTCTGCGGCAGCCAAACACTGCCCTGCAATACAACTCCCAGCAGCCCTGCCACTCCAAGAAGTTCTGCAGCATCTGAGACTCCCAGAAAAGTTATCAGAGGTGATGGGAGGGGGAACCTGGCTCAGGACAGCACACAGTGTCTCAGAGGGAGACATTTTACTCACTTTGCAGAGCGATGTCATCGGCAGCCGCCCGCAGAGGAGGGATAGGAGGGGCGGAATGCAGCACATCGCCGGGGAAGAGGCTCAGTCCACTCAGACTGAGATAAGGGGAAAGGGGCGGGGTCAGTAGAAGAGACACTGCAGGGACGTGACTTCACTTAACCTGTGCCGAGCTGGACAGAATGGAGGAGAAAACAAATGCACTTGATTTATCAGTGTTTGGGGCCCTCCAACAATGAATGGGCCCTGGGCAGATGACCCATTTGCCCTGCATTAAAGACGGCCCTGCTCCCCGTGCCTGAATGGGAGGGGGGGCGCCGATCGCGGGAAGGGGGCCGCTCTGCTGGGGCCCCAGGCCAGCTTGGGGCCCCAAGCAGTTGCTTGGTTTGCCTCTCCTGTTCCGACGGCCCTGCTCTTAAGCAATGGGGTCCATCTGAAGAGGTGAGAGTACACCTGGAGGTGAATGAGGGTATTGCAGAGTGGTGCACTGTCAGCTTATTGTCTGTGACACGAGAATGGTGGGTTTGTTTTTTGTTTTTATGTGCAACAGTTTGTGAATTGTGTAGATATAATATATTTTATGTTTGCGCATAGGGGAGTATATACACTACATTACCAAAAGTATTGGGACACCTGCCTTTACACGCACATGAACTTTAATGGTATCCCAGTCTTAGTCCGTAGGGTTCAGTATTGAGTTGTCCCACCCTTTGCGGCTATAACAGCTTCAACTCTTCTGGGAAGGCCGTCCACAAGGTTTAGGAGTGTCTATGGGAATGTTTGACCATTCTTCCAGAAGAACATTTGTGGTCAGGTGCAGATGTTAGATGAGAAGGCCTGGCTCGCAGTCTCCGCACTAATTCATCCCAAAGGTGTTGAGGTCAAAACTCTGTGCAGGTCAGGCAAGTTCCGCCACCCCAAACTTGCTTATTCATGTCTTTATGCACTGGTCCAAATCATTTGGTGGAGGGGGGATTATGGTGTGGGGTTGTTTTTCAGGGGTTGGGCTTCACCCCTTAGTTACAGTGAAGGGAACTGTTAAGGTGTCAGCATACCAAGACATTTTGGACAATTTCATGCTCCCAACTTTGTGGGAACAGTTTGGGGATGGCTCCTTCTGTTCCAACATGACTGCCCACCAGTGCACAAAGCAAGGTCCATAAGATTGATCACCAAGTCCCCGCCCTACTCTGGACCAATCAGTGAGCAGTATGGGTGGAGGAATTGATTTAGTGTTAATGACCCACCTGTGCTGATCTCTGTAGGAGTGTCCTCCTCTATAAATGTCCCCGTTATTCCATCCTCCTCCATAGACTGCTGATCATCCCTCACATACCTCTCTTCTTCTTCTGATTTAACTTCAACTTTTATATCGATTGGATCTCCACTCTAAACCAAGAAAATGAGAGAAAATATCATCTGTAAAATATAAAGTTTTATTACTGTGACATCATAGAAGAAATCCACACATAGTCTCCATGAGCTCTGCCCCACCAACCTTGAAACAGTGAGAGATGGTGTGACCTTCCTGGGAATACAGAGGACGGGGACATCTCTCTGGTGGGTTCCTGGTATTAGGTGGCTCCATCATATCCTTGTGTCCTTCTGAATACCCCTCCATCACTCCATACTCCTCATCCTCCTCTTTATACTCTTCTTTTACAACAATATTATCCTTGGGGTTTTCATTCTGAAAGATACAATAATACATTTATTGTAACAAACATGTTTGTGTATAAATCATAACTACCAATATTTGTTCCTCATCTACCTGATGATGGTGAGGGATGGTGTGATCTTCCGGTGTGGAATCCCGGGAATACAGAGGACGGGGACATCTCTCTGGTGGGTTTCTGTAGCTGGATGACTCCTCCATGGTGTCCTGGTACAGATCTTTGTGTTCTTCCTCCATCACCCCATCCTCATCATCCTCCTCTTTTATTTCTTCTTTGATAACAATTTTAAACTCACTTGGGTTTCCAATCTGAATATATAATAAAAATGACATCAACGGTAACAATGCAGATAATGTACAGATCCTAATGATACTATCAGTGATTGTTCCTCATCTACCTGATGATGGTGGGGGATGGTGTGACCTTCCTGTGTGGAATCCCGGGAATACAGAGGACGGGGACATCTCTCTGGTGGGTTCCCATTACTGGATCCATCTGTAGGAAACACACACACTGACTGAATACATTGTTTCTATGTTTTTATCAGATGATGGGGGATCTAGGTGGAGCCTCCGTACTGCTCTCTCCTTTACAATAAAGTCTCCTCTTACCCGGTGATGTGAGGGGCGGCTGATTGTCCATCATGACGTCCTTGTAGAGATCCTTGTGTCCTTCTAAATACTCCCACTCCTCCATGGAGAAATAGACAGTGACATCCTGACACCTTATAGGAACCTGACACACACAATGATACAGTCACCATCCAGACACATCCCTTGTGTTGAACCTTCACAGACATCAGGAATCGTTATTTCTCCTCTTCTACATAAAGCTTTTAAATATAAACATGTGCATTATAAATCCACCCCCATCCCATATTATATTATAACCCGTTAGTATAGACTGATGAGGGGAGAAGGTGATTGGTGGGAAAGGTGACACATCTACAATATGAAGAGAATGTTCCGGCCCATAAGTGTTCTGCCCCTGAAAGGGTTAATCTAGGTCTCCACACTATATATGTGTGTATCATCATCTGCTGGAGATAAATGACGTCACAGTGACTATGGAGGAAGAGGACGGACATGACGGGGGGGGGGTTACTGGGTGTAAATAGAAAATAAGATCTTATTACCTCCTCTGCTACCACTTCCAGCGATGTCTTCTCTCTACTTCCTCCCACCTCACCTCTCACCCGGAACTTCCTATTTATACATGACATCACTTCCTGTCTGGTGCTGACATCACTTCCTGTCTTCCATAGAGACTTCCTGTCTCTATGGTAGAAGTGAGATCACCACCTTGTGGATCTCAGAAGAACTGCAGCCCCGAGAAACATCTCATACTGTGAACACGGCCTTGTGCTGTGTGTGTATGTACTGTATATACAGGGGGTCCCCGGGTTACAAACAAGATAGGGACTGTAGGTTTGTTCTTAAGTTGAATTTGTTTGTAAGTCGGAACAGGTACATTTTTTAGGGGTAGCTCCAGCCAAAAAAATTGTTTTTATACTTTTTGGATAACATAGGGAAGGGTTATCACCTCTGTAACATTTGTTTTGCTGTCTGTGCCCATGTTCAGAAGATTTCACCTCACTTTCTATCCCAATGACAAATGGATTTTGAACATTTTTGGTTGTTAGGGAAACATGGACTGGTGATAGCTCCAGTGGAGACACCTTTTTCCCATAAAAATGCTTACAGGAGTGAATTTCCCTTCCTAGGGGTAGATTTTCTCTCACTTCCTGTTGTCTTCCTCCGTTTGTAAGTAGGAGTCGTTTGTAAGTCGGATGTTTGTATGTAGGGGGCCCCCCTGTACTTATAGAGGGTTCATCTCCACTCCCACCAAGGTGGAGAGAAATATATTACTGCCTAGTCCAGCCTTTCTCAGTCAGGGTTCCTCCAAAGGGTTCTAGGGGTTCCTTGAGCAATGAACAATTTCTGTCTTTACATAACAATTGATATCAATGATCTGTAAGGGGGGCAGTCTTTCTACTGATGATGATATAAGGGGGTCCTTCTCCCATTGGTCACCATTGTAAGGGACCACTACACTGACCACTGATATAAGGGGTCTTTCTCTCATTGGTCACCACTGTAAGAGACCACTACACTGACCACTGATATAAGGGGTCTTTCTCTCATTGGTCACCACTGTAAGGGACCACTACACTGACCACTGATATAAGGGGGTCATTCTCCTATTGGTCACAAATGTGTGGGACCTCTACACTGACCACTGATATAAGGGGGTCCTTCTCCCATTGGTCACCAATATAAGGTACCACTACACTGACCACTGATAAGGGGTTCATTCTCCCATGGTGGTTATGACTAAGGCCAGGCCTTATAGGCTGAAAGGAGTCAATTGATTTTTTTCTGCATTTGTACATTGTGGCTTTGAAATAAAATGAAGATTTCTTAAAAGCAGCAACCAGTGTGCAGATCATCTTTCCTACACTACACTGACCACTGAGATGAAAGTATTACAATCACTGTCTGATAAATGACAGCTTGATGATCAGTCTAGTTGTTAAAGAGTAGGGATTAGCCGATAGTTCCATTCAAACTTTGGCGGTGTTGCCCCCCCCCCCCATGTTCAGCAGGAGCCGTGCATCATACATAAAGGCCATATTCCTCCCGCTTTATATATATGACAGCTTCCCGCTTTCACAGGTTCCTATTGAAGAAGCAGTTGCACCTTCTGGAACGTCTGACATCACTGAGGATCCCTTCTATTTAAGTGAAGGGATTGGGATTGCAATAATATCACTGCCCAGATTTGGACAAGATTGTGACGACGATCCCCACCCCTTCCCTTTTATAGCCAATAATAGCTCAGGATGCCATTGTTTAGTTAGTGGTACTATCAAGTACAATGTACCCCATACTCATTCATGTGGGGTGGGGGCTATCTGGAGGCCCTCCTATTATTAAAGGGGGCTTCTAGATTCTGATAAGCTCTCTACCCACAGACCCCCCCCCCCACAACTACCGGCCAGGGTTGTTGGATAGAGGCCCTTATCTTCATCAACATTGGGGTAAGGTGCTTTGCTAGGGGGATCCACCCTGGAGGGGCACCCCCTATATTGAAGGCATGTGGCCTAGTATGGCTTATGCCTTCCCCTTTCTTGGCCAGCCAAGCTGAATATTTGAATTAGGGGTCTGTATGGATCTTCTGAAGGACTGCGCTCTATACCCTGGGCTGTATATGATATACTCCTGACTACTGCACTCTATACCCTGGGCTGTATATGATATACTCCTGACCACTGCACTCTGTACCCTGGGCTGTATATGATATACTCCTGACTACTGCACTCTGTACCCTGGGCTGTATATGATATACTCCTGACCACTGCACTCTGTACCCTGGGCTGTATATGATATACTCCTGACTACTGCACTCTGTACCCTGGGCTGTATATGATATACTCCTGACCACTGCACTCTGTACACAGGGCTGTATATGATATACTCCTGACCACTGCACTCTATACACAGGGCTGTATATGATATACTCCTGACCACTGCACTCTGTACACAGGGCTGTATATGATATACTCCTGACCACTGCACTCTATACACAGGGCTGTATATGATATACTCCTGACCACTGCACTCTATACACAGGGCTGTATATGATATACTCCTGACCACTGCACTCTGTACACAGGGCTGTATATGATATACTTCTGACCACTGCACTCTATACACAGGGCTGTATATGATATACTCCTGAACACTGCACTCTATACACAGGGCTGTATATGATATACTCCTGACCACTGCACTCTGTACACAGGGCTGTATATGATATACTCCTGACCACTGCACTCTATACACAGGGCTGTATATGATATACTCCTGACCACTGCACTCTGTACACAGGGCTGTATATGATATACTTCTGACCACTGCACTCTATACACAGGGCTGTATATGATATACTCCTGAACACTGCACTCTATACACAGGGCTGTATATGATATACTCCTGACCACTGCACTCTGTACACAGGGCTGTATATGATATACTCCTGACCACTGCACTCTATACACAGGGCTGTATATGATATACTCCTGACCACTGCACTCTGTACACAGGGCTGTATATGATATACTCCTGACCACTGCACTCTATACACAGGGCTGTATATGATATACTCCTGACCACTGCACTCTATACACAGGGCTGTATATGATATACTCCTGACCACTGCACTCTGTACACAGGGCTGTATATGATATACTTCTGACCACTGCACTCTATACACAGGGCTGTATATGATATACTCCTGAACACTGCACTCTATACACAGGGCTGTATATGATATACTCCTGACCACTGCACTCTGTACACAGGGCTGTATATGATATACTCCTGACCACTGCACTCTATACACAGGGCTGTATATGATATACTCCTGACCACTGCACTCTGTACACAGGGCTGTATATGATATACTTCTGACCACTGCACTCTATACACAGGGCTGTATATGATATACTCCTGAACACTGCACTCTATACACAGGGCTGTATATGATATACTCCTGACCACTGCACTCTGTACACAGGGCTGTATATGATATACTCCTGACCACTGCACTCTATACACAGGGCTGTATATGATATACTCCTGACCACTGCACTCTGTACACAGGGCTGTATATGATATACTCCTGACCACTGCACTCTATACACAGGGCTGTATATGATATACTCCTGACCACTGCACTCTATACACAGGGCTGTATATGATATACTCCTGACCACTGCACTCTGTACACAGGGCTGTATATGATATACTCCTGACCACTGCACTCTATACACAGGGCTGTATATGATATACTCCTGACCACTGCACTCTATACACAGGGCTGTATATGATATACTCCTGACCACTGCACTCTATACACAGGGCTGTATATGATATACTCCTGACCACTGCACTCTGTACACAGGGCTGTATATGATATACTCCTGAACACTGCACTCTATACACAGGGCTTTATATGATATACTCCTGAACACTGCACTCTGTACCCTGGGCTGCATATGATATACTCCTGACCACTGCACTCTATACACAGGGCTGTATATGATATACTCCTGACCATTGCACTTTGTACCCTGGGCTGTATATTATATACCCTTGACCACTGCACTCTGTACCCTGGGCTGTATATTATATACCCCTGACCACTGCACTCTGTACCCTGGGCTGTGTATTATATACTCCCGACCACTGCACTCTATACACAGGGCTGTATGTGATATACTCCTGACCACTGCACTCTGTGCCCTGGGCTGTATATAATATACCCCTGACCACTGCACTCTATACAAAGGGCTGTATATGATATACTCCTGACCACTGCACTCTGAACCTTGGGCTGTATAGGACATACTCCTGACCCCTGCATTCTTTATGCTATATTGTAGAATAGTTGCTGGTTGCTCAGCAGTCAGGATATTATTGAAGATCTTCCTGAAGGTCGGCTGTGTGTAGAAAAGCATATCTGATGGAGGAGTTCCATTTTTACCAATGATTGTGCTGAGGTTTGTGTGTGTCTTCATGACTCTCCCTTGTGGCTCAGTCATTAAAGTATATTTTGTGGGTACAAAACCTGTGGAATATGTAATCTTGTGCACTATGAATAGGTTCAAATTTTAAGTCCCTCCCACAATTCTACCACCCCCCCCAATTCACCGCCTATTTATTTTCCTCAGGGTACGCAATGCTGAACCCCCCTCAGAAAAAAAAAACCTACAGCCCTGTACTGTACAGCCTGGAGCACATTGGTGGGTCCCTTAGGTAGCGCATCCCCTATGGAGATGAACTTGGATCCCCCGCTTCTGCACAGCCAGGCACACTAAATCTTTACAGGCACCCCTGAGTCAGAGAACACTCCATGACTTTGTTGTTGTTTACTCAGCACTGTATCTCCATCTTCCACCCAGCTGCCCCTGCTGGCATGGCCCATGTCCATTTATGGAGTGGTCTTAGCCCCCTTCCAGCCAGCGTCTGAGGATTGGCTGAGGCTCCATAAATATTGAAAGCAGCTCCTCTTAACTTCCACCCACTAATTCTAGAAGATTCTCCAACCTTCTAGACCAGGGGGAGGCACCGGAGAGCTGCCAGGATGAGTCACCCAGCCCTGACCTCTAATAAACCCTGACCCAGCTTCCATAGCTCAGGCTTAGCCCTGAGCTAAACAAAGTTTTTACATTCTCTAACTTCTAATACACACTACACTAACTGATAGCACATACTAAAGGGTGCTACACCTAAGCCTCGTACACACTATCGGACAAAGCCGTGGAATTTTGTGCGAAGGGCGTTGGCCGTGAACTTGTTCTGCATACAAACGGCAAAACTTTATCGGCTAACAAACAGAAACTATGTGTTTTTTCTGCTCTTTAGCGCCACCTTTTGGGCAACTTCTACTAATGTTGTCTTATGGTTAGCATTGCTTCTGAGCATGCGTGTTTGTACTTTGTTTTTTTTTCCAACGGACTTGTGTACACAGAATCGGAAAATCCGACAAGACACATTTGCTGTCGGAAAATTTTAAAGCATGCTATCCCACATTTGTTGTCGGAAATTCCGACAACAATTGTCCGATGCAGCATACAAACGGTCGGATTATCCGACAACATCCTGCCATCACACAATTCCCATCAGAAAATCAGATTGTGTGTACGGGCCTTTAGATCGGAGAGTAAAGCTGTGAGTGAGGCCAGAAATCTGCTTCATGATTGGACACAATATGGATCCTTCCTCATCTCATTCCTGATTATGGAAATTTATGATATTACTGTAGCAATACCCCCAGCTAAGAGGGCTGCTGGTATAGATTTCGGGCCTGTAACACACTGCTGTCAACCCCCAGTAACTGTCTCTAACCTCCCTTGGCACAGATAGCAGTAAATATAGGATTGTGAAACCCGTTAGCTGTGGGGATCACAATACCGCAATAAACATAAAACTACACAGCGTATTTGCTTAACCACAAGTACTTTTACTGGGTATAAAGCATAAAGTTAAACAATCGTACATATGCCTATGCAGAGCCCTGCAATATCAACTATTCAGCATATAAAATAAGTACTAAGTTCCAACAGTATTATACACTCTCAATAACAATGAACCACGCTCGTGAGCTTCTCCCTCGTGGCCAAGATGGCGCCCAACAAAGTCTAATCTGCTGTACAGTCAGGCCTGGCTATGTTCTACACGGTGCTTCCGTTGGGAAGGATCTTCGCTATCAATGGTGGTGCACTTTAAAGGGTATTTGTAATCCACAGGTATAAACAGTCACCTACTCGATATGCAATAAAAGATTCAACTATTTCTGCACAACACTCGGTCCCTCTGTCGTGCAGTGTAGCACTCCGGTAACGGTGGGCCCTGAACAAAGGATACTGGGCCTAAAGATTTGTCAAATAATCCTTGAGCAAGTGCGCTCCGTACAACCGACTTCCGTAGTTGGTACTCCAGCACAGACGGCGCGGGACGGAGGTTTTTTTTTTATTAACACCCGATCGCGGTGTGCTGACTTGCCGCTGTCTTCCGATCCTCCTTCTATTGCTAGAAATTAGATCCTCTCGCGGGACTGCGTGAAGTTAGTGTCCGTGCGTGTTGGGAGGTATGCGACAGTCCTTGGACGGATGATGGATGGATACTCTTGGGTTCTCCCGTGAAGGCTGGAAGGCTCTTTGGATCACAAGGCCCAAACTCTCGGGTCCAGACGAACAGCAGATCCAGCGCAGGCTCTGCTTGCTAGGTGGGCGACGTCCAAAGAGACCCGCCTGTTGCTCCGCTCCCCCTTAAATAGGCGTTCTCCAGCAGACCTTGCGCTGGGCAATGCACTGTGGGTGTCCCGCTGCACACTGGGTATAGTAGTCTTTTGAGCTCCTTAAAGTGACACCCTGCTACATTACCATTTGGCTATCAAATGTGGGAGGTCAGCTTCAAGTGAAGAATTCTCAGAGAGGTAATCCAGCCGTTTCCAAGGTTGAGGGCTTCATGCCCGTGTTTATTTGGTCAGTAAACAGAAAAGGTTTCCCACGCAGGGGTAGAAAACATAGTCCCAAAGCAAAAGTCCATCAAAACAAATGAAAGCCTCTTGGCAAATAAATAGTCCTCACTGGGTCTGCTCCAGTTCTGCAGGCATGTTCCCTCACAGCCTGCTTCTCCTCTATCAGCACTAGAGGTCGACCGATATATCGGCTGGCCGATATATCGGCCGATATTTGGCCATTTTTGATAAATCGACATCGGGCCGATTATTATCAAAATTAGGCCGATATTTTACACTGGCCATCCCTCCTGTCCTTCCTTCTCCACACTCAGCAGCTCTGGCAGCATCAAGTGCCGCGCTGAGTGTGTGAACAGAGAGGAGGGAGAGAGAAGCTGTCAGCTTGATGTCGGGAGTAGGGGGGAGGGGGCGGGCGGTGTAGCAGATCACTTCACTTCCTGGTTACTTTATGGTCAGTCCAGGCAGCTCCTCCCTTCTGCACTTATCTCTCTGCCTTGCTGCATGATCACACAGTAAGTCAGCACCAATCCTCCTCGCTCCCATGCCTAGTTAATTTTTCCCTATCTTATCTGCTGTCCTCTCCATAAATCTTCACTGCACATATCATGCTGCCTCCTGTCCTGTCTCAGCTCAGCACTCCACACACAGATCTTACACCCTTTCCATCCCAGTTTGCTTTTAGCTCTCATAGTTGTCCTGTCCCCACCATGCAGCCTAGCACATTTCCTGCATTCTGTCATTAATAAAGACATTAGCACTTACGTTTACCACCCCAACCTCCTCACCATTCTCTCTTTTATAATATCTTAACCTCCCCCCCTTCACATTGTAGCAATTTGACAAGTCATATCCTATTGCCGGCAAGGCACTGTTGAAATCAATGCGACACTGACTTTGAGTTGCCGCATAAATTTGAAAAAGTAGTACATGCACTACTTTTGCGATTTAGGGTGTGACTTCAATAGCCACACAGATGTCTTCAAAGTCACAACCCAAAGTCGCACTGAGATGCAGCTCTGAAATTGTGCGATTTCAGGTTAAGTCGCACAATTTCAAAGCCACAGTCAATGAGAACGGGGGGCTAATAGTAGGTTCACACTGGTGTGCTGCGGTCTGGCCACAGTGCGATTTGTATATTCAGTTTACCCAGAGTTTTAGGTGCGCTCCCATTCAATTCTATTAGACTGTCTGTTTTCACGAAAGCAAATTACAGTCTTGCGTGCTGCATCTTTGATGCGCAATCAGAAAACACACAGTCCACTAGAATTCATCAGGAGCACACCTACAACTGCAAGTAAATCACACATACAATCGCACTGTGGTCAAACCAAAGCGCACCAGTGTGAAACCGCTATACAGCTAGGTTCACGCGCAGTCAGGATCATGCACAAAATTGTGGTTTTCTTGACAAACACAGAAGCGCACTGTCCTTTAGTAGATACACAGCAGTGCCATTGATTGTTAAAGGCACCCCCACTCATCACACATGTGGTTTGGTACAGGACATTTTTAGAAAAGGGTCTTGGACTTCCTTTCCACATTTCCAAATTGGCACCACTGACCACTACCCCATATGTGTGCACCCATTACTCTCAGGTTGCTGCAGCGCAACACTTTAAGTACTATTATAGTGCATGTCACAAACCTTACTCAATGGGGGATCGTTCCTCTGATCCCCGCTGAGCAGGCGAATGACAGGTCCGTCTCCGCTCACTGTGCTGAGATGGACCTGTCAGAGACCCGCTCTCCTCTATGGGGAGATCGGATGAAAACGGATTGATAGGCTTTCTATCTGTCTGGATTTCACTGACAGGATCGGGTGTCAGCGGACATGTCACAGCTGACATCCGCCGCTCCATAGGAGTGAATGGAGGTTCCGATCAGGTCCGCCTGAAAAACTGACAGACAGACCTGATCGGAAAGCCTGTGTGAAAGGGGCCCAAGTCCGAACCCGAGGGGGCGCACTTTGCCCTGGGCGCTGGATGACCTTGTCCCAGCACTGGTTACAGTTACACTCGGCTTGGTGTGAAACCTGCCAGTGTCACCTCTCAGTGCCATCTGTCAGTGCCACCGCAAATCAGTGCCACCTGCCACTGCCACTTAGTTCCACCAGCCAGTGCCACTCGCCCTGCCAGCCAGTGCCACCCGCCCCTGCCAGCCAGTTCCAATTGCCAGTGCCACTGCCAATCAGTGCCATCTGTCCCAAACTAGTGCCATCTGTCAGTTCCAAACCAGTGCCAATGCCATCTGACAGTTCCAAACCAGTGCCACCTGCCAGTGCCAATAGTGCCATCTGTCAGTTCCAAACCAGTGCCACCTGCCAATGCCAACCAGTGGCAGCCAGTGCCATCTGTCAGTTCCAAACCAGTGCCACCTGCCAGGTCCAACTAGTGCCATCTGTACTGAGGACATCAAGTGTGTGCTAGAGTGACAGGAGTAAGCAAGGAGTGGAGTGGGTGAGTTTTTTTTTTTTTAAATCGGCCTAAAATATCAGCCACAAAAATCGGCCATCGGCCGCCCCAATTTCTAAATATCGGCATCGGCCAGAGAAAAACCCATATCGGTCGACCTCTAATCAGCACCACCACTGATTAACCCAGGTAAGGAAAAATTATACCTCAGGTGGGGAGCAAGATGTGGCCAGTGCTTAACCCCTTGCTGCCTACAGACCTCTCACTGCCACCCATTTACCTTAATGCCGCGTACACACGGTCGGAATTCCCGTCAACAAATGTTCGATGTGAGCTTTTCATCGAAAATTCCAACCGTGTGTAGGCTCCATCGGACATTTGCTGTCGGAATTTCCGCCAACAAAAGATTGAGAGCAGGTTCTCTATTTTTCCGACGCCAAAAGTTCTTATTGGAAATTCCGACTATGTGTAGCCATTTCCGACGCACAAAAGTGCTGCGCATGCTCGGAATCAATTTGACGCATTCTCGTAATCATCGTCCTTTATTTTTCTCGGTTCGTCGTAGTGTTGTACGTCTCCGCGTTCTTGCCATCGGAATTTTCGAGCAACATTTGTGCGACCGTGTGTGTGTGCAAGACAAGTTTGAGCCAACGTTCAACGGAAAAACCAACCACGGTTTTGTTGTCTGAAACGCCGATCGTGTGTACGCGGCATTCGAGCCTCAAGATTCTGTGTGGCAGATACACACCATCTATCACTGACAGGGGCTGTCCGTCACACAGAATATCGGCAAACATGAGGATTTTACAGGCGTGGCCAATGGTGGAAATGGCCAAACACCAAAGTACGATGCTCAGGGAAACCTTCCCCCAACCTACCTACAATGGTGGAATCATTTGTCACAGAGACCAGCAGTACCCTAATGGAGAATAAGGGCGCTCTCAGACGTCGTCACAGGGTTGTAAACTCTATACATCCATTGGATAGCTTCCATAGACTCACCATCATGTTTCCTTGGTTCCAATATTCCATCTGCAGGCCCAGCACTGGCTTGGTGGGAGCTGTCAGGTAGAGAAGAGAGAGACCAGAGAACATCCACTCGCTGATCACCCCTAGCTAGAATGAACTCGGAAGTGATGTGTATCAGGTCACTTCAGGGTCTATTTTTATCATTTCTGGCCGCTGTGGCTGGAGAAGCTGTAAATGGAGCTCAGTCTGCTCTCCATTATCTTCAGTGGAGAGCAGGAGAGGCACGAGGGACCTAATAGACTCTTATTAACCTCCCTGGCGGTATGATTCTGTCAGATTTTAGGTGCTGAAAGCGGTACCATTATTTTGCAAGGAAATTTGGCGTTTTATATTGTAGGGCTGTAATTCTTAGGAATAACTCACTTAAATCTGTCCAAACCAGAGTCTAGTAGACATCCCGGGTATGATAAAGTTTGAAATACAAAATCATAAATTATAATATAATAAATAACTATAAATAATTATAACAAATAATAATAATAAAAATTATTCCATAATTAATAAAAAACACTGAAATTTGCTCAGTTGCAGAATTGTCGCTGTCATTAGACGCTCAATTCTGCAAGTGATTCTAATTTATTAGCATACAAAATAATTCCGCGCTGCCCTCTGGATGAGCTGCTAACACAACAAGTAGACAAATAGTAAAAAGCGTGGAAACAAAAAGTGTAGCGCTAATCAAAAAAATGAACAAGAATGCATGACGCACTCAAATGAGTATATAAAAACGGTGCAATATAAAAAAAGACACTCAAATATTAAGTAAAAACAGTAAGAAGTCCTCATATATACAAAACGTCTATATGTGAAATACAAGTGAAAACTTGTGCAACTGAGTGTCCTAAAGTAATTAAAGAAATGAAGGCAATGGTGAAATTCAAAAGTGGGTGAAGACTTTGAAGGAAAAGTGTTGGGGGTGAGAAGATGAAGAGAACCACCACCAATAGGTAAGGAGCTTACCAGATAGTTTGAACCCAGAGGAACATATGTTCAGTGGGTCAAACGGGCTTGGTGTGGTGGAACCACGATGGAACCTGGACAATCTGTATGCTGCAAATTGCTGTGCTGGAAATGGCCAACCATCAACAGGGAGAGAGAAACCGCAGAAGAAAGATGACCTCTTAGCAGATAACCTCATATGCAGTAGTGGTCCGGGAAAATCCCAATCAATATGAGCAGGTAAGTATCATGTAATAGAGAAAAGAAACAGCCACATAGCGTAACTCTGTATATAAATCAAAATTTAATGTAGTGGAAACACTTACATTTAAGTTGATATAAAAGCGCTTTGCAAAGAATGTGGCAACAATGGAGTCCTCCCGACGCGTTTCGTCTCCTAGGACATCATCTGGGGTGTCCCTCCACTGTTGCCCCCCTTGTATATATAGGAAAAGTGACCCCAATCAAGAGAGTTCATCCCCGGCCGCATTGTCAGTGGAAATGGCATTACTTCCTGGTTTTCCTAAGATGGCCGCCGGGCTTGTGTTCCAAGCCTCCATCTGGGTGCCTCTGACAAGGCCAAGCCTCATTTTGGTCTCTGATATCACGCAACTCCCTGACTGAATGCCAGGAAGCTCTCACTGTGTGGATGATGTATCCAAGCCTCATCCTGGCTGCAGAGACATGTGACATGATAATGAGTTCCAAGCCTCGCTCCGAGAAAGCCTGATACAGTGTATTAATCCGAAAGACAGAGAACTTAAAGGGGAAGTACCTTAATTGGGTCAAATATGACATATATATCGCCACTCTTAAAATGGTCAACATAAATGATAAAAAATTGTATAATAATGAAAAAAACGTATATAATAGGAAAAAGGTTATGTAAAAACATTAGCCAATCCTGTTAAAGGTGCTATTAGATATTAAGTAAAAACCGTATATAAAATATATGCATAAATATATAAAAAATTACACTGTCAGCAAAATACTATAATCGCATCCCTAGGTGAAAACCTCATGGTTGCTGATATAATCACATGAGAATACCCGTGAAATGAACTCTCCTGTATGGGTCATAAACATTATGATAGACCTATCTGGCATAGACAGTGACTCAGTTATAGAGCATATTACATGTATAAAAATCTCTTATACATAAAATGTATGATATAAAATTACATATAAAAATACATATAAAAAGAGGGAATAAAGAATGAAATAAAAAAATAAAATAATGGGAAAAAGTTAGAGTACCCCCATTTAGCAATGCCCGATGTTCATTAAGATTTATTGATAAATGAATTGATATCCCACTCAACGTTTAGACCTGATGGTGTGTGGGACTGTAGTTCGTATATCCAAAAAGTCTCTAATTGGGAGACCCCCCTAGTCATAGCTCCGCCCCTCCAGGGTGGAATGAACTGGTCAATAACCAGAAACTGGGTGCCCTTTGGGTTACGATCATGGTGTAATTTGTAGTGTCTAGGCACGGTATGCTTAGTGTCCCCACTTTTGATAAGGGCAATATGTTCTCCCACCCTTACTGAAAAGGTACGGATAGTACGGCCCACGTATTGTTTGCCACATGGGCATGTGATCAAATACACCACATGCTTGGTGGCGCATGTGCAAAACTTTTTTATGGGATATTTCTTATGGGTGATTGTGGATGTAAACTCCAAAGTTTTGCTCCTCCCTGAAATGTTGTACTGACACACTGTGCATTTTTTGCACGGATAAAAACCCACGAGATGATGAAAAAAAGATGGGCGAACAGGAGGATTAATAATGTTGGGTGCTATCCTACTCTGCAGAGTGGGAGCTCCCCTAAAAATAACCTTAGCCCTATCAGGTATAACTGAATTCAAAACACGGTCATTTTGAAGAATGCCCCAATGCTTGGCCATGATAGCTTTGATGTGTTTGTGTTGAGTAGAAAAGGACGTTACCATGGCCCACTTGAAACTGTCATCTGCCTCTCTTTTGGGCTTGACTTCTAGAAGAGATTCTCTCCTAATATCCAAAGTATTGTGTAATTCTTGGTCAATCTCAATAGGGTTATAGCCCTTGTCTAGAAATCTTTGTTTCAAAACATTAGCCTGTGTTTTAAAGGTCTCAGTACTTGTACAATTTCTACGTAACCTCAAAAATTGGCTACGGGGGACTGACCCCAACCATGAACGATGATGACAACTATCTATGGGGATGAACCCATTACGGTCAGTAGGTTTAAAAAAAGTTTGGAACTCAAACTGTCTGTTGACAATTCTGATTTCCAAATCTAGAAAATGAATCTTCTCCATGTTAGCCTCATAGGTTAATGAAATACCCCTATCGTTGGCATTGAGATGGTCAAAAAATGTCTCGAGAGAGGACAAACTGCCGTTCCATAGGAGGAGGATGTCATCTATGTACCTGGCCCACAACACCAAAGAGGGGGTGTCTGTGGCATAGACGACATCCTCCTCCCACTTGGCCATAAAAAGATTGGCGAGGCTAGGGGCGAATTTAGCGCCCATAGCCACGCCACATAGTTGTAGATAGTATCGCTGGTTGAACCAGAAATAACTATGTTTTGCAGCGAATTCCAAAAGCTCTATAATGAATTTGCATTGGAACGGAGCAAGTGATGGTTCCTTGTCCAAAAAGTATTTAACAGCTTCAATGCCCCTTTCTTGTGGTATACAAGTGTATAATGAGGCCACATCAGCTGTATTTTTTTATATTGCACCGTTTTTATATACTCATTTGAGTGCGTCATGCATTCTTGTTCATTTTTTTGATTAGCGCTACACTTTTTGTTTCCACGATTCTAATTTATTATCGCTGTTTTCTAGCTGGTCTAAAACCACTTTTGACATAAAGGCCACTTTTTGGTTGCTATGGACAATCTCCAGTTTCCAGGCAGAAAAAACAGTTTTTATAATATAAAAGTACATGCAGGACACTGGACAGACCACTAGGGACAAAGGGGATGTGTAATTATTTGATACAGTACTGTAATCTGTAAGATTACAGTATACTGTATGTATTGTGTGTGTAGCGGACCCCTAAATTTAGGGGGTCGCTATGCCCAAATTTAAGGGACAGCCTGGGCCATAGTTTGGCTCAGGCATTCTAATTTGATACTGGACTCTGCTCTGCTGTTGTACAGTTCCCCTTTGGCCTGTGGGTGTCACTGTTGCCCAGACCTAGGGTCGAACCTCAGGTGACACAGTGGCGTGATTGGATGTCCTCTCTCGGCTGCCATGCAGTGGGCGGGGCTTCGCCTGGTGTGCATGCCGGGAGAGGGTATATAAGGGGCAGACGCCACGTTCAGGCAGGAGTGCCAGGGAGTGAGTCCCGGGGGGGAGTGTGCCCCATGGGGGTGCGTGGACTGGTTGAGGAGTCTCGGGCACCTTTAGCCCGAGGCTACAACGTTCCAGGTAGGCCCAGTACCTTTAACTGGGTCTACAATCAGCACATTGGAGTCCCAGGGTGCCCAGGTGAGGGTAACCCGCTCTGACGGAGAGGAAGCCAGGGGAGGAGGATCGGTCTAACAGAGGAGACGAGTGATAGTAGGTTGCTGTCTCGGGAAAGGCCTGGTGACTTGTCAGAGGGAAGGATTCCTTACTCAAAAAAGCTAACCCTGTAGAGTGCCCATTGGCATCATCTGTTCTCTAAATTCTACAGAGGTTTAAGGAAAGTTCTGGATTTGGAAATAACAGGATTCTGCTGCTATTAGAGGATCTCCTGAACCCGTCCCTGGAGGGGACAAAATGATAGTACTGTTCGAGCTCCACTCCGGCGGCTGGAACTGTGAGAGGGATCTATCCGGGTGAGCTAAACCCGCTCGGGATCGAGTGGCGACGAGTGAGTCAAGTGTTGTGTGCCTGAATCTACCTTCTAACTTCGCTAGCTTCTTTCTCTCTTCAATTTCCCGTTAACTGAAGTAAAGGAAAAGAAACTCTTTGTTGGAGTTAAAGTCGTGTGGACATTGGCCTTCTTGGGAAAGAATATAGACTTTTCCCTACATTCTGGGGACGAGAACCAGTGGAAGGAGGTAACTCGCTGCAGGACCCAAATCTGTGAACACCGCCTGACCTCTGATCCAGAGAACAAGGGCTTGTGGCATGGTGTGTCTTATCCCCCGCAGGTGAAGGTAAGCGGGGGCAAAAGGATTGGTGTGCTACATGTGTTTTTCACTTTTTGAATTTGGCGCCGAACTCCATCCCCGTGCGCCGCAACGTCGCAGAGAACGGAGCTCGGCGGCACTCGGCAGTGTGAATCGAGCGAGGAGACACGGCTCGCACACACTGCGGGGAGACATCGCAGGATCCAGGGAACAAGGTAAGTAACTCTCCCTGGATACTGCGATGCAGCCCGAGTCAGGCTCGGGGTTACCACTTTTGGTAGTAAAAACTCACCCCGAGCCAGACTCGGGAATACCGCCAGGGAGGTTAAAGAGAACCTGTCAACAAAATGCTAACATATGGGGCACTATTAGTCCTTTATTTTATAGCAATAACACCACCATGTTGACTGGGTTCTGCTCACCCCTAGCTAGAATGAAATGTATTGGGTCACTTCCAGGTTTAGTTCTATCATTCCTGGCCGTTGTGGATGGAGAAGCTGTGAATGGAGCCCAGTCTGTTCTCCATTATCTTTAGTGTAGGGCAGGAGAGACATGAGGGAGGGGTCTAATAGAACCAGGAAGTGATGTCAGGTACACACAGGAAGTTCCGGGTGAGAGGTGAGTCGGGAGGACTCATATTTAAGAGGCTGCAGAGTAGGTAATTCCTGGTAAAGGCCCTGGCTGGGGTTTTTCAGCCGCAAGCTTCTATCTGCTCGCTTTTGGTAAGCGCAATATTTATACGGTGATTTCACGTGTGTCGTTGGTGGAGACCTATTTGTATTTATATTTTTTTCAGGAATTTCAGTTTTTTTGAACGCTCACCTTCTACCTTTGTTATTATCGTTGGACTTTATTTCATATAGACTTCGTTATTATTGGTTGGAGGCAAGATTTCATATCTACCCCCTTTTTGTGGTTCATATCACTCTGAGTTTGGCTTTTTGAATCAATTCACTCACATATGTTATGTTCAATTTTGATGGCACATATCATTTTTGAACATTGTGGTTTATATATTCATTTTGTGGGTTAGCGCGGCTACATCCTTTGTACTACTCTAAAGCCTCGTACACACGGCCGAGAATCTCGTCACATCTCGACGGGATTCTTGTCAAGCTTTCCTTACATACACACTGTCAATCCAAAATCTCGTTGTTGTAAAGCGCGGTGACGTACAACACGTACGACGGCAGTATAAAGGGGAAGTTCTATTCCAATGGCGCCACCCCTTGAGCTGCTTTTGCTGATCTTGTGTTACCGCGTGTTAGTAAAAATTTGGGGAGAGACGATTCGCGCTTTTCAGTCTTCGTGCTTTCAGTTCCTTACAGCGTGACGAATGTGCGATCTCCATTACGAACGCTAGTTTTACAAGAAGGTGCGCTCCCGTCTCATACTTGATTCTGACCATGCGCGGTTTTTCAAGACTCGGAAAAGCATACACACGACCGGTTTTCTCGTCCAAATACAGTCTGACGAGAATCGCGACGAGAAAAAAGAAAGCAGGTCTTCTTTTTTTCTCGTCGAGATTCTGGGCAGTTTTCTTGAGGAGAAACCTGAAAGCCTCGTACACACGACCGGTTTTCTCGGCAAGAAAGCTCTCCCAACAGTTTTCTTGTCGTTTCTTGCCGAGAAAACCGGCCGTGTGTACGAGGCTTAATAGAACCTTCATGTCTCATTAAAGAGAACCTGTCACAACATAATGCTGACATATGGTGGGCTATAAGTCCATGATTTTTGACAAGAAAGTGAAGTGAAAAAAAAAGGTGGAAAACATTCAAGTTACCCCCCAAGCACTTAAACTCCCCCCTCAAATTTTTGAGTCCCCACATATATAAATGACATGTCACAGGCGCCTACGTACGAAATGTTGATTGTGCTAATGGCCAAATTCAGTATTTTGGTTTTGAATCAGTGGTTGGTTTAACCGCTTGCCGACCAGCGCACGACGGTATACGTTGGCACAATGGCGCGGCTGGGCAAATGGGCGTACAGGTACGTCCCCTTTTAAGATGCGACATTGTGGTTGCGTGCGCATCCACCGCAAGCTCAGTCAGTCCGACCGCGGGCTCAATGTCCGCAGGGATACCCCGCGATCGTCTCACGGAGAGGAAGATCGGGGAAAAGCTGATGTAAACAAGCATTTC
The DNA here is from genome assembly GCA_029206835.1 of Rana muscosa. Lineage (NCBI taxonomy): Eukaryota > Metazoa > Chordata > Amphibia > Anura > Ranidae > Rana > Rana muscosa. The sequence goes on along the minus strand of CM055123.1, from coordinate 417,511,808 downwards.
CCCAGTCTTCCCAGTGACAGGACACTGATCACCGCTTCCTGAAATCGGGAGCGGTGATCAGTGACGCGTCACACCTAGCCCACCCCCCCCCCCCCACAGTTAGAACACATCCCTAGGACACACTTAAACCCTTCAGCGCCCCCTTCATAGTTAACCCCTTCACTGCCAGTGTCATTTTTACAGTAATAAGTGCATTTTTAGAGCACTGATCGCTATAACAATAAACCCAAAAATGTGTCAAAAGTGTCCGCCATAATGTCGCAGTCACGATAAAAATCGCTGATCACCGCCATTACTAGTAAAAAAAAAAAATTATTAATAAAAATGCCATAAATCTCTCCCCTATTTTGTAGACGCTATTACTTTTGCGCAAACCAATCAATAAACGCTTATTGCGATTTTTTTTTTTTACTAAACATATGTAGAAGAATACGTATCGACCTAAACTGAGGAAAAAAAATGTTTGTTTATAGATTTTTTTGGGGAGATTATTTACAGCAAAAAGTAAAAAATATTGCTTTTTTTTTCAAAATTGTCGCTCTATTTTTGTTTATAGCGCAAAAAATAAAAACAGAGGTGATCAAATACCACCAAAAGAAAGCTCTATTTGTGGGGGAAAAAAGGACGTCAATTTTGTTTGGGAGCCATGTCGCAGGACCGCGCAATTGTCAGTTAAAGCGACGCAGTGCCGAATCGCAAAAAGTGCTCTGGTCTTTGGCCAGCCAAATGGTCGGGGGCTGAAGTGGTTAATGTTGTTGGTTTACGTTCTTCGATGTCTACTGTACCCATAAGTGCATGGGTAGAATATCTCCGGGATTCGTAGGAAACCATGTCTGATGACGGGAACCAAGGGATCAATGTACAGAAGATTTGTTGGACGAGTGTGACAAGAATTAGCCCCGATGTGATCAATTCTGGCCATATTGTAACTAACAGAGTGATTTCCTATGATTGTCAGCTCCATCTAGTGGCCATAATGAAGTATTTTTCCTGCAATTCCTCCATCTGTAAAAATATTGTAATACAAAATAATGGACACTACATGGAGGCAATGATCATAGGAAATCACTGAGTTATATAAAATATGGACAATATTCGTCACGGCTGAGCAAACCTGTGCCACATTCCATCATCTATTTGTTTTCTTATTCATAGTAGAACCTCCAAGTCTCCATACCACAAAATGTACTCAGCCAATGAGAGGTAATGACTCCATTTTTATTTTAAAAGCCCTAGATGACCACTTTTTAAGTGGTGGGGTTAACGCGTTTCGTCCTGGAAGACGACTTGAGAAAACAGACCTCTTGCAAGAGTTTACACCACAAAATGTACTCAGCCAATGAGAGGTAATGACTCCATTTTTATTTTTCTCCTGCTATCAATGGCCAACACGGTACAACACTTCATCCATGTCTTTGGTGATCTCTGATCTCCTTATGAACTGTTTCTTACATGATGAAGATCAGCCATGGAGTATATCTGAGGTGTATATCAGGGTGTGCTTCTTCCCCACATGTCCACTAACATTCATATACAAGACATTTCCCGCACTCACTAATACACCTCGAGGGTTGTGTGGGACCCCTGATGTACAGGAAGACAGGACTTCAGCGAGGAACATTTCCCTCAATCAATCAGGACAGGAATACGGCTTCTCCCCCGTGTGAGATCTCTGATGTCTCGAAAGATTGGACTTGTCCAAAAAACATTTCCCACACTCAGGACAGGAATACGGCTTCTCCCCCGTGTGACATCTCTGATGTTTGACAAGGTCTGATTTTACTGTAAAACATTTCCCGCACTCAGCACAGGAACATGGTTTCTCACCCGTGTGCAACCACTGATGTATAGCAAGACTGTACTTCCTAGTAAAACATTTCCCGCACTCAGAACAGGAAAAAGGCTTCACCTCCGTGTGAGACCTCTGATGTTTGACAAGATTTGATTTTACTGCAAAACATTTCCCGCATTCAGAACAAGAATACGGCTTTACTTCTGTGTGAGATCTGTGATGTAGGGAAAGATTGGCTTTCTTTAAAAAACATTTCCCACATTCAGAACAGGAATACGGCTTCTCCCCCGTGTGCAATTTCTGATGCATAATAAGGCAGGACTTCGCTGAAAAACACTTCCCACACTCAGAACAGGTATATGGCTTCTCCCCTGTGTGAGACATTTGATGTGTGACAAGTTGCAATTTTCGTACAAAACATTTCCCGCACTCAGGACAGGAATACGGCTTCTCTCCTGTGTGAGATCTCAGATGGCTGTTAAGACCGGACTTCCCCGAAAAACATTTCCCGCACACAGAACAAGAATACGGCTTTTCTTTTATGTGAAATCTCCGATGTGAGGAAAGATGGGCTTTCTTTAAAAAACCTTTCCCGCACTCAGGACAGGAAAGCGGCTTCTCAACTGTGTGAGCTCTTTTATGCTCATCAAGATTGAATTTAAAAAAGAAACACTTCCCGCACTCAGTACAGGGAAACTTCTTATCTGTTGGAAGGACGGCACCGTCCCGCACAGTCTGAGGTTCCTCAGGATAAGAGGAATACGATGGTCCGGCACCGTCCCGCACAGTCTGAGGTTCCTCAGGAAAAGAGGAATACGATGGTCCGGCACCGTCCCGCACAGTCTGAGGTTCCTCAGGATAAGAGGAATACGATGGTCCGGCACCGTCCCGCACAGTCTGAGGTTCCTCGGGATAAGAGGAATACGATGGCCCGGCACCATCCCGCACAGTCTGAGGTTCCTCAGGATAAGAGGAATACGATGGTCCGGCACCGTCCCGCACAGTCTGAGGTTCCTCGGGATAAGAGGAATACGATGGCCCGGCACCATCCCGCACAGTCTGAGGTTCCTCAGGATAAGAGGAATACGATGGTCCGGCACCGTCCCGCACAGTCTGAGGTTCCTCAGGATAAGAGGAATACGATGGCCCGGCACCATCCCGCACAGTCTGAGGTTCCTCAGGATAAGAGGAATACGATGGTCCGGCACCGTCCCGCACAGTCTGAGGTTCCTCGGGATAAGAGGAATACGATGGTCCGGCACCGTCCCGCACAGTCTGAGGTTCCTCGGGATAAGAGGAATACGATGGTCCGGCACCGTCCCGCACAGTCTGAGGTTCCTCAGGATAAGAGGAATACGATGGTCCGGCACCGTCCCGCACAGTCTGAGGTTCCTCAGGATAAGAGGAATACGATGGTCCGGCACCGTCCCGCACAGTCTGAGGTTCCTCAGGATAAGAGGAATACGATGGTCCGGCACCGTCCCGCACAGTCTGAGGTTCCTCAGGATAAGAGGAATACGATGGTCCGGCACCGTCCCGCACAGTCTGAGGTTCCTCAGGATAAGAGGAATACGATGGTCCGGCACCGTCCCGCACAGTCTGAGGTTCCTCAGGATAAGAGGAATACGATGGTCCGGCACCGTCCCGCACAGTCTGAGGTTCCTCAGGATAAGAGGAATACGATGGTCCGGCACCGTCCCGCACAGTCTGAGGTTCCTCAGGATAAGAGGAATACGATGGTTCGGCACCGTCCCGCACAGTCTGAAGTTCCTCAGGATAAGAGGAATACGATGGTCCGGCACCGTCCCGCACAGTCTGAGGTTCCTCAGGATAAGAGGAATACGATGGTCCGGCACCGTCCCGCACAGTCTGAGGTTCCTCAGGATAAGAGGAATACGATGGTCCGGCACCGTCCCGCACAGTCTGAGGTTCCTCAGGATAAGAGGAATACGATGGTCCGGCACCGTCCCGCACAGTCTGAGGTTCCTCAGGATAAGAGGAATACGATGGTCCGGCACCGTCCCGCACAGTCTGGGGTTCCTCAGGATAAGAGGAATACGATGGTCCGGCACCGTCCCGCACAGTCTGGGGTTCCTCGGGATAAGAGGAATACGATGGTCCGGCACCGTCCCGCACAGTCTGAGGTTCCTCAGGATAAGAGGAATACGATGGTCCGGCACCGTCCTGCACAGTCTGAGGTTCCTCAGGATAAGAGGAATACGATGGTCCGGCACCGTCCCACACAGTCTGAGGTTCCTCAGGATAAGAGGAATACGATGGTCCGGCACCGTCCCGCACAGTCTGAGGTTCCTCAGGATAAGAGGAATACGATGGTCCGGCACCGTCCCGCACAGTCTGAGGTTTCTCAGGATAAGAGGAATACGATGGTCCGGCACCGTCCCGCACAGTCTGAGGTTCCTCAGGATAAGAGGAATACGATGGTCCGGCACCGTCCCGCACAGTCTGAGGTTCCTCAGGATAAGAGGAATACGATGGTCCGGCACCGTCCCGCACAGTCTGAGGTTCCTCAGGATAAGAGGAATACGATGGTCCATCTACACTGTGGGGTGCCGGATGGACATTTGAGGTAGTCGGGTTTTCTCCTGGACTATACTGTGTGATGTCCTCATCTTCTACTTTACAGTCTGGAGACAAAGTGAGACAATCCTCTGAGGTTTTCCTCATCTCCCGTCCATCTACTAAAATAGAAATACAAAGATTATTACTAGACATGAGCTGATTGGTTCCCCTAAACCAGGACTCCGCCCACATCAGGCAGCTTGGTCTCTGAGGATCTTACAATTCCCCCCTCAAGGTAACTAGTAAATGGGTTCCAAGAAACTTTTATGGTATTTTAGGTGTAAATCACCCAGCTATGTACTCAGGAGTTGGAGACAGATATGGTTCAGGCGGATGGGGAACATTGCAGCTGATCCCACCCAGCATCATCGGGAGACTTGGTTATGGAAATGTAGGGAGTAAGGACTTCGGCTCCTGGACCTTACTAAAGGGAAGATACTTTATACCAACCAAAACATTTCTGAACATGGTAACAAGGCTGGGCGCTTACTTGGTTATTTGGCCAGACCTGACTCCACCCCCACTTCTATTTCACGTATTTGTTGGTCTACCGCCCTGTTAGTACCACCCCCGCACAAGGTACTGGATGCTTTCATGTCCTTCTTCTCCTCTCTTTATACCTCTACTGGTAACTGTGATGACCAACAATTATTTGATGATGTACCTCAGGTGCCTCTTCCCTCCCTGTCCTCACGTAAGCGGGAAGCTTTAGATTCCCCAATTTCTGTAGAAGAGATTGTCATTTCTCAGCTACCTGCTCATAGAACCCTGGGGGTCAGACAGTTCTCCAACTGAGCGATACGTCAAATATAAATAATTATTAGGTCCCTTTCTCCTCCGCACTTTTACAGCAGCCCTACAAATGCGGGAATCCTCCCCCTATTGATTGCACTTATTTTCAAACTCCACAAAGACCCACTAAAATGTGACTCGTAACGCCCTATTTCTTTAACCCCTTCCTTACCGGGCTATAACCGAAAGATGGCTATGTTGTTTCCGGGACGGCCTCCTAGAACCACCTCTCTCGCAAGCACCCCCTGGGGCACGCTCTGTGATCACGGTGTCTATCGGACACAGCCATTCACAGATCGTGGTAAAGGGCCAACCACAGCAGTCCTTTACCGAGTGATCAGCTATGTCCAATCATAGCTGATCACAATTTAAACAGACTTGCCGGTTATCGGCAGTACTTTCCTCCTGTGCTGTCACAACGTGCGGAGAGGAGAGCCGGGAACCAGCAAACCTGACAAGGGGCATCTACATAGATATTCAGTGCTTCATCAGTGCCCATCAGTGCTGGCCCAACAGCACACATCAGTGCAGCCCCATCAGCGCCGCTTCATTAGTGCTGCCTCATCAGAGCAGCCTCATTAGTGTCCATCAGTGCAGCCTCATCAGCGCCCATCAGTGAAGGAGAAAATGTACTTATTTGCTAAATTTTATAACAAGATTTTTTTTAAAAAAAATACACCATTTTGTAGTTTGTCTTTTTTTTGTTTGTTTAGCTCCGACGGAGAATTGTTTTCTCCGACTGAGACTCTTTACCACGTGATCAGCCGTGTTCAATCACGGCTGATCACGATGTAAACAGGAAAAGCCGGTCATCGGCTCTTCCTCACTCGCGTCTGTCAGACGCGAGTAGAGGAGAGCTGATCGGCTGCCCCCCCAAGGATGCCCACACTGGACCACCAGGGATGCCAATTAGATACAAATAATGGATGCCAATCAGTGCCCACAATGGGCACCACTGATTGGCATCCATTAGTACAAAACATTACAGTACAGTGCTGCCTATCAGTGCCCATCTATGCCACCTATCCGTGCCGCCTATGCGGTGCCCATCCGTGCCGCCTATGCGGTGCCCATCCGTGCCGCCTATGCGGTGCCCATCCCTGCCGCCTATGCGGTGCCCATCAGTGAAGGAGAAAACTTACTTATTTACAAAGTTTTGTAACTGAAACAAAAAACTTTTTTTTTTCAAAATTTTCAGTCTTTTTTTAGCAGAAAATAAAAATCGCAGAGGCGATCAAATACCACCAAAAGAAAGCTCTATTTGTGGGAACAAAATGATAAAAATTTAGTTTGGGTACAGTGTAGCATGACCGCGCAATTGTCATTCAAAGTACAACAGCGCTGAAAGCTGAAAATTGGTCTGGGCAGGAAGGTGTACAAGTGCCCAGTATGGAAGTGGTTAAATGCAACCAAAAGAAATATCTCTCTGTGTGAAACAAATGATAAAAATATAGCTTGGGTACAGTGTTGCATGACCGCGCAATTGTCATTCAGAGCAGTATAAGTTTCGGTAAGCAAGTGGTTAATTAAAGTAGATGTTAAGATCTTAGCCAAGGTGCTGGCAAACCCTCTGCGTTAAGTGGTTGCGAAATTGGTGCTAAGTGACTAAGGGGGGTTTAATCCCCGGCCGCTCTACTAGGATGAATATACACTATGTTACCAAAAGTATTGGGACACCTGCCTTTACACACACGCACATGAAGTTTAATGACATCCCAGTCTTAGTCCGTTGGTTCAATATTGAGTTGGCCCCGCCCTTTGCAGCTATAACAGCTTCAACTCTTCCGGGAAGCCTGTCCACAAGGTTTAGGAGTGTGTCTATGGGAATGTTTGACCATTCTTCCAGGAGAACATTGTGAGCTCAGGCACTGATGTTGGACAAGAAGGCCTGGCTCGCATTCTCTGCTCTAATTCATCCCAAAAATGTTCTCTTGGGTTGAGGTCAGGACTTTGTGCAGGCCAAAATTCACTCATCCATGTCTTTATGGACCTTGCTTTGTGCACCGTCCAAGACATTTTGGACAATTTCATACTCCCAACTTTGTGGGAACAGTTTGGGGATGGCCCCTTCTGTTCCAACATGACTGCCCACCAATGCACAAAGCAAGGTCAATAAAGACATGGATGAGCGAGTTTGGGGTGGAGGAACTTGACTGCACTATATGGTCTATGTTTACTACAACATAGAGTATAGAGTGCGGGGGTCAGGAGTATGTAATGTACAACATGGAGTATACAATGTAATAGTCAAAACTCATAATATCTGTATTCTGTGATCAGTGGCAGATGAAATGTTTACTGGAGACAAGTTGCAGAGGTCCCACACCGCTGCCTCCCATCTCCTGAGACTGCACTCAGTGACTTGGGTCTGAGACTATACAGACATATCCCTCCACCCGGCACAGCCAGCAAATAACAGAGCAAGTAACCCGGGAGAATTGTTCTGTCAGAGATCTCACTAGACCCGGGCATGGGGCAGAAGACCCAAGGTACATACCCCAGGGGTCTAACTTGAGTTACACCTATAGCTAAAATCTGAGTTTTGCTGCCAACTGAACCCCAGAATCTCCATAAATCCAGTCTAGAGACATAAATTGTGTCTGCAGCACAGAGAAGGAAGATTATCGGAGAGAAATACAGGAATACAGGACGGGGAACACAGCTCAGGAAAGTGACCAGGGGATTACAGGCTGATATCACCCAGTCCCCGCCCTACTCTGGACCAATCAGTGAGCAGTATGGGTGGAGAAATGGATTTAGTGGTAATGACCCACCTGTGCTGATCTCTGTAGGAGTGTCCTCCTCTATAAATGTCCCCGTTATTCCATCCTCCTCCATAGACTGCTGATCATCCCTCACATACCTCTCTTCTTCTTCTGATTTCACCTCAAATTCTATATCGATTGGATCTCCACTCTAAATCAAGAATTGAGAAAGAATATCATCTGTAAGATATAAGATTTATTATTGTGACATCATTAAAAAAAAAACACAAAAACCGCCATCCTCTTCAGAAGTCCATGTTCTAAATGCCTAGTTCCACCAACCTTGCAATATTGAGGGATGGTGTGACCTTCCTGTGTGGAATCCCGGGAATACAGAGAACCGGAAAATGTCTCTGGTGGGTTCCTGGTATTAGGTGGCTCCATCATATCCTTGTGTTCCTCTGGAAATTTCTCTATCACTCCATACTCCTCATCCTCCTCTTTATACTCTTCTTTAACCTCAATCTGAATATATAATAAAACATTCATCGTAACAAACATGCTTGTGTATAAATCATAACTACCAATAATTGTTCCTCATCTACCTGATGATGGTGAGGGATGGTGTGACCTTCCTGTGTGGAATCCCGGGAATACAGAGGACGGGGACATCTCTCTGGTGGGTTTCTGTAGCTGGATGACTCCTCCATGGTGTCCTGGTACAGATCTTTGTGTTCTTCCTCCATCACCCCATCCTCATCATCCTCCTCTTTTATCTCTTCTTTAACCTCAACTTTAGAATCTCTCAGGTTTCCACTCTGAATATATAATAAAAATGACATCAATGGTAACAATGCAGATAATGTACAGATCCTAATGATACTATCAGTGATTGTTCCTCATCTACCTGATGATGGTGAGGGATGGTGTGACCTTCCTGTGTGGAATCCCGGGAATACAGAGGACGGGGACATCTCTCTGGTGGGTTCCTGGTATTAGGTGGCTCCATCATATTCTTGTGTCCTTCTGAAAACTCCTCCATCACTCCATACTCCTCATCCTCCTCTTTATACTCTTCTTTAACAACAATATTATTATCCTCCAGTTTTCCACCCTAAAAATATATAATTAAACATTCATTGTAACGAAATAGCTTTAGTATGAACCTTTCCCACCAATAATTGTTCCTCATCTACCTGATGATGGTGGGGGATGGTGTGACCTTCCTGTGTGGAATCCCGGGAATACAGAGGACGGGGACATCTCTCTGGTGGGTTCCCATTACTGGATCCATCTGTAGGAAACACACACACTGACTGAATACATTGTTTCTATGTGTTTATCAGATGATGGGGGATCTAGGTGGAGCCTCCGTACTGCTCTCTCCTTTACAATAAAGTCTCCTCTTACCCGGTGATGTGAGGGGCGGCTGATTGTCCATCATGACGTCCTTGTAGAGATCCTTGTGTCCTTCTAAATCCTCCCACTCCTCCATGGAGAAATAGACAGTGACATCCTGACACCTTATAGGAACCTGACACACACAATGATACAGTCACCATCCAGACACATCCCTTGTGTTGAACCTTCACAGACATCAGGAATAGATATTTTCCCTCTTCTACATAAAGCTTATAAAATACAAACACATGCATTATAAATCCACCCCCATCCCATAGTATCGTATAATCCGATAGTATAGACAGATGAGGTGAGAAGGGGATTGGTGGGAAAGGTGACACATCTACAAAATGAAGAGAATGTTCTGACCCTGTAAGTGGGGGGAATGTTCTGACCCTGAAGGGGTTAATCTAGGTCTCCACACTATATATGTGTGTATTATCATCTGCTGGAGATAAAAGACGTCACAGTGACTATGGAGGAAGAGGACGGACATGACGGGGTTACTGGGTGTAAATAGAAGATAATATCTTATTACCTCATCTGCTGCCAGTTCCAGCAATGTCTCCTCTCTACTTCCTCCCGACTCACCTCTCACCCAGAACTTCGTATTTATAATCTGACATCACTTCCTGTCTTCCATAGAGACTTCCTGTCTCTATGGTAGAAGTGAGATCACCACCTTGTGGATCTCAGAGGAACTGCAGTCCCAAGAAACGTGTCGTAGTGTGAACACGTCCTTGTGCTGTGTGTGTATGTACTGTATATCCTTATAGATGGGGTCATCTTCACTCCCACCAAGGGGGAGAGAAATATATTACTGCCTAGTCCAGCCTTTCTTAGCCAGGGTTCCTCCATAAGTTTCTAGGGGTTCCTTGAGCAATGAACAATTTCTGTCTCTCAGTAACAACTGACATCAATGATCTGTAAGGAGGACAGTCCTCACACTGATGACGATGTAAGAATGTCCTTCTCCCATTGGTCACAAATGTAAGGGACCACTACACTGACCACTGATATAAGGAAGTCCTTCTTCAATTGGTCACCAATATAAGTGTGGGGACATTGTATTTTTATTTTTTAACCCTTTCCATACCGGGCCTATTCTGGCACTTCTCTCCTACATGTACAAATCATCATTCTTTTGCTAGAAAATTACTCAGAACCCCCAAACATTAACCACTTCTCTACTGTGCACGAAAACCCCCTTCCTGCCCAGGCCATTTTTCAGCTTTCAGCGCTGTCACACTTTGAATGACAATTGCGCGGTCGTGCGACGTGGCTCCCAAACGAAATTTGTGTCCTTTTTTTCCCACAAATAGAGCTTTCTTTTGGTGGTATTTGATCACCTCTGCGGTTTTTAATTTTTGCGCTATAAACAAAAGAAGAGCGTTCAGTTTGGAAAAAAAACACTATTTTTTACTTTTTGCTATAATAAATACCCATTTTTTTTTTTTTTAAATAAAATTTTCCTCAGTTTAGGCCGATACGTATTCTTCTACATATTTTTGGTAAAAAAAAAAAATCGCAATAAGCGCGTATTGATTGGTTTGCGCAAAAGTCTACAAAATAGGGGATAGATTTATAGCATTTTTATTTTTTTATTAGCAATGGCGGCGATCTGCGATTTTTTTTATTATGATTGCGATATTGCGGCGGACACATCGGACACTTTTGACACATTTTTGGGTCCATTCACATTTATACAGCGATCCCTGCTATAAAAATGCATTGATTACTGTATAAGTGTGATTGGCAGGGAAGGGGTTAACCACTAGGGGGCGGGAAGGGGTTAAATATGTTCCCTCAATGTGTTCTTACTGTGGGGGGAGGTGACTGACTGGGGGAGGTGACCGATGGTTGTCCCTATGTACAAGGGACACAGCATCGGTCCCCTCTCCCTCACAGGACATGGATCTCTGTGTTTACACACAGAGATCCACTTTCCTGCTCGTTTCCCGGGCAATCGCGGCCGCCGGGCACGCGCACCGGGGCCTTGTGAACGCGGCGGGCGCGCGCCTCCTAGCTCGTTTTAAAGGGAGGACGTCATATGACGTCCTCCCAGAACGAGAGTATCCTCCGCCCGCCGTCAATTGACAGTGGGCAGGGGACAAGTGGTTATATATGTTTTTTTTTTAGCAGACACCCTAGGGAATAAAATGACGGTTGTTTCAACTTTTTATCTCGCACGGTATTTGTGTAATAATTTTTCAAACGCCTTTTTTGGGGAAAAAAATGGTTTCATGAATTAAAAAATAACAAAACAGTAAAGTTAGCCCAATTCTTTTGTAAAATATGAAAGATGATGTTACGCCGAGTAAAAAGATACCTAACATGTCACGTTTTAAAATTGCGCACACTAATGGAATGGTGCCAAACTTTGGTACTTAAAAATCTCCATAGGCGACGCTTTGAAAATGTTTACAGGTTACCAGGTTAGAGTTACAGAGGAGGTCTAGTGCTAGAATTGTTGCACGCGCTCTAACGCACGCGGCGATACCTCACATATGTGGTTTGAACGGCGTTTACATATATGGGCGGGACTTACGTGTGTGTTCGCTTCTAAGCGCAAGCTATTGGGGACGGGCGTTTTAAAAAAAAAAGAATTTTTTTTTTTCGACTTTTTTTTTTTCTGATCACGTTTATTTCTATTACAAGGAATGTAAACATCCCTTGTAATAGGAATGTGTGTGACAGGTCCTCTTCATGGAGAGATGCGGGGTCACTAAGACCTCCCCCTCCCCCCACATCTCTCCTCCAGGCTGGAAAGCATGAGATCGTGAAAAAAATTTCACTGATCTCATACTTACTAGCCGCAATGGCGGCTTTGTTTACATATGAGGACCCGGGCGTGACATCATCACATCGCGCCCGGGCCTCCAACGGTCATAGAGATGACTGGTGACCATCTGGTCACCAGTCATCTCTATGCTCGTCACATGAACCACCATCGGCGCCGGACGATTCTCTCTGGGTCCCCGATGGCACGGGAGAGCCCGGAGAAGCACCGGATGGCGGCGGGAGGGGGGGATGAACCGCCGCTATGATCGTTCTTATGGTGCGCAGGATCGCCAGCTGAAAACAAGGATATCTGAATGATGCCTCTAGCTGCACCCATCATTCAGATATCCCCCCTCAAACCCAGGACGTCATATGACGTCCACCCGGAGGGAGAGAGGGTTCCTGCCGGCGTCATTTTACAATGACCCGGTATGGAAGTGGTTAATACATGAATTGTCAAAAAAACGGTTTTATTTTTGACTTTTTTTTGGGTGAATTGTACAGCGTGGGGGTGGGGGCGTGAGCTATGAGGGTCACTTGTTAAAGGGGGCTTCCAGATTCCAAAAAGACCCCTGCCCACATCCACCGCCCCATGTTGAGAGCATGTGGCCTGGTATGATTCAGGAGCAGCTTGTACTTCTCCTCTGTGGCTCCTGATTCCAGCACCACCTCTTCAGTCACTGCCAACCCACCAGGCTGCAGATGCCCCTTTCACTAGCCCTCCAGGATTACCCTCTACACAAGTCACCCAGATGCACTCATTTCCAGCCCACCCGGCTGACTTTCAGGAGATCTCTCAGGGAAGGTTGAAGAGTTAAGCCCGCCACTGTCTTCAGGGAGACTGGCTTTATGTGGCAGTTTGCCCCCTTGTTAGTCCCCAGCAGTGCTGATCTACTCACGCTGTCCTCACTTGCCCCAAGGAAGGGCTTCCCCCGTGTGTTATGGCAGAATCCTTCCAGCTGTCAGGGCCTAGACTTGAACCTGGGACCTTGGCGGTGATCCTTCTAGCTGAGCTACCAGAGATGCTGGACAGCATTGGACAACCCTGCCTTGTCTTCTGCTGAACCTTGAACTCGTTGCTCCTCCCATGAACTTCCTGATTTAAGCCATGCCTCTGCACTTCCTCTTTGCCAGGTTATTGTGCCAGCCAGTGCTGCTCTAGTTGCTCTTGTTTTCCCTGCTGTCGTCCATATTTTCATACCACTCGTTATGGACCCTTGGCTTGATCCTCAACTACACTTCTGCCTGATCCCAACCTGCAACTACTCGCTACCGACCTTTTGGCTTGTGTACTGGCCATGCTTCTGTTTGATCCTTACCTGCTTATCCTCTACTGCAGGGGTCTACAAACTTTTCAAACAAAGGGACACTTTAATTGTCCTTCAGACTTTAGGAGGGCCGGATTGTGATCAGCAGCGACAGAAAATGTTACGGGCCCAGCATCAGTGAGAATAAATATGGCCTCAGGGTTGGTGGTCAATAGGGGGAGGAGTAGTGCCCCTACTAGTAGTAGGAATAGTATCCCATCATTGGTATTGGTGGAAGATATAGTACCCTATTGTTGGTGTCAGTGGGATGAATAGTGCCTCATATCAGTGGGAGGAATTGTGCCCCAAGGGCCGGATAAAGGCTAGCAAAGGGCCATATCTGGCCCTCGGGCCGCATTTTGGAGACCCCTGCTCTACTGGAACCCAGGCTTGCTCACCGCTTGGTGGGGCAATCATGAGGACCGCAACCTGTTACTAACAGCTAGCTAAATCCATCTCCACCATAAGAAGCTCTTAGTAGTACTTAGACTCCGCATCTAAGGTGAGCCTGCATCATCTGCCAGGGTGAATGCATATATACCTATCCTGCTGGTTGGTGGTAGTCTGGCAACTGCTAAAGAAACTGGTCTTTGAGCCTAACTCTGACACCAGCACCTGAGCCCCAGCCCAAGGCAGGACACACCCCCCCCCCAGACTAGGGGGCACCCCAGAGGGCCACGACAGCCTCCTCAGCACTGTATCTCCATCTTCCACATGACTGCCCCTGCTGGCATGGGCCATGTCTATTTATGAAGTGGTGTCAGCGCCCTTTCAGCAAGCCTCTGAAGATTGGCTGAGGCTCCATAAATATTCAAGGCAGCTCCTCCTAACCTCCACCAACTAATTTTAGAAGATTCTCCAACCTTCTAGACCAGGGGGAGGCACCAGAGAACTGCCAGGATGCGTCACCCAGCCCTAACCTCTAGTAAACCCTGACCCAGCTTACATAGCTCAGGCTATGTTGTTACCTTGTCTAACTTCGAATCCACACTACACAAACTGCTAGCACATACTAAAGGGTGCTACACTTAGATCTGACAGTAAAGCTGTGAGTAAGGCCAGAAATCTGCTTCATGATTGGACTAGATATGGATCCTTCCTCATCTCATTCCTGGTTATGGAAATCTATTATATTACCAGTCCGGTATCAAAGTATCGGCAAACTCGAGGATTAGATACTGTATTTTATGAGAGAGCTCATACTGAACAAGTCTGTCTCAGTGTGTAATCCTTTAGCATGCATGCATACACATCACTTTGAATTTGGGACAGCGGCAGAATAGGACATACATCCTGGAATTGGACCAGGGGTACATCTATTACACTACAATGGTGGAATCATTTGTCACAGAGACCAGCAGCAGTACCCTTCTGGAAAATTCTGGTGAAGAATAAGTGCGCTCTCAGACATCATTGCAGGGTTGTAAACTCTACACAGCTACTGGATGGCTTCCCCAAACCCCCCCCCCCCTCATGTTTGCCTTGGCTCCGATATCCCACCTGCAGGCCCACCATTGGCATGGTGAGTGTTCTTAGGTAGAGGAGAGAAAGACCAGAGAACATCCGCTCGCTGATCACCCCTAGCTAGCATGAACCCGGAAGTGATGTGTATCAGGTCACTTCCGGGTTCAGAGCCATCATTCCAGACCACTGTGGACGGAGAAGCTGTGAATGGAGCCCAGTCTGTTCTTCATTATCTTCAGTGGAGGGCAGGAGAGACATGAGGGGTCTTAAAGACTCTCATTAAAGAGAACCTGTCACAACAAAATGCTAACATATGGGAGGCTATTAACCTTTAATTTTATTGTTATTAAATAATAGACTATCTAAAGGTACATTTATTTATTTTTTAAAACAAACATGTCATACTTACCTCCTCTGTGCAGTAGGTTTTGCACAGAGTGGCCCCCAACCCTCTTCTGTGGTCCCTCCGCAGTGCTCCTGGCTCCTCCTCTTCTCAAATGACCTGTTGGAGAGCTGCTCTCCTTCGGGTCACTCGTGCGGGCACACTCCCGTGTCCTGCTGCTGCGTCTTGTGACACAGACAGCAGGACCCAGCCCCCAATTGTACTCCCCCTAGTATGTATGATGCATATTCTTAGCCCCCAAGTGCATAACTTTACATTTATCAACATTAAACCTCATCTGCAACATAGTCGCCCAATTAGACAGAGCAATGAGGTCGGCTTGTAAATTGGAGACATCCTATAAGGACGTTATTCCACTGCATAGCTTGGTGTCATCTGCAAAGACAGAAATGTTACTTTTAATCCCAGACCCAATATCATTTATAAGGGTATTAAAAAGTAAGGGTCCCAACACTGAACCTTGGGGTACACCACTGATAACCTTAGAGTGTTCAGAGTAAGAATCATTAACCACGACTCTCTGAATTCTGTCATTTTCTATCCATTTACAAACTGATATTTCCAAGCCTGTAGACTTTACCTTACACATGAGCCGTGTGTGGGGAACTGTGTCAAATAGGTATACCACGTCCACAGCCACCCCTCTGTCCAAGTATACCCCGTCCACAGCCACCTCTCTGTCTAAGTATACCACGTCCACAGCCACCCCTCTGTCCAAGTATACCATGTCCACAGCCACCCCTCTGTCCAAGTATAACCATGTCCACCGCCACCACTTTGTCCAAGTATACCACGTCCACAGCCACCCCTCTGTCCAAGTATACCATGTCCACCGCCACCCCTCTGTCCAAGTATAACTATGTCCATCGCCACCCCTCTGTCCAAGTATACCACGTCCACAGCCACCCCTCTGTCCAAGTATAACCATGTCCACAGCCACCCCTCTGTCCAAGTATAACCATGTCCACAGCCACTCCTCTGTCCAACTATACGACGTCCACTCCTCTGTCCAAGTATACCATGTCCACAGCCACCCCTCTGTCCAAGTATAACCATGTCCACAGCCACCCCTCTGTCCAAGTATACCACGTCCACCACCACCCCTCTGTCCAAGTATACCACGTCCACAGCCACCCCTCTGTCCAAGTATAACCATGTCCACCGCCACCCCTCTGTCCAAGTATACCCATGTCCACCGCCACCCCTCTGTCCAAGTATACCACGTCCACAGCCACCCCTCTGTCCAAGTATAACCATGTCCACCGCCACCCCTCTGTCCAAGTATACCACGTCCACAGCCACCCCTCTGTCCAAGTATAACCATGTCCACAGCCACCCCTCTGTCCAAGTATACCACGTCCACAGCCACCCCTCTGTCCAAGTATAACCATGTCCACAGCCACCCCTCTGTCCAAGTATAACCATGTCCACAGCCACTCCTCTGTCCAACTATACGACGTCCACTCCTCTGTCCAAGTATACCATGTCCACCACCACCCCTCTGTCCAAGTATACCACGTCCACAGCCACCCCTCTGTCCAAGTATAACCATGTCCACCGCCACCCCTCTGTCCAAGTATAACCATGTCCACCGCCACCCCTCTGTCCAAGTATACCACGTCCACAGCCACCCCTCTGTCCAAGTATAACCATGTCCACCGCCACACCTCTGTCCAAGTATACCATGTCCACAGCCACCCCTCTGTCCAAGTATAACCATGTCCACAGCCACCCCTCTGTCCAAGTATACCACATCCACAGCAACCCCTCTGTCCAAGTATACCACGTCCACAGCCCCCCTCTGTCCAAGT
Organism: Rana muscosa; assembly: GCA_029206835.1. Taxonomy (NCBI): domain Eukaryota; kingdom Metazoa; phylum Chordata; class Amphibia; order Anura; family Ranidae; genus Rana; species Rana muscosa. Next base: position 417,494,772 of record CM055123.1, on the reverse strand, counting down.
ATAACCATGTCCACAGCCACCCCTCTGTCCAAGTATACCACATCCACAGCAACCCCTCTGTCCAAGGTTTTACAAACCTCCTCATAAAAATAAATCAGGTTTGTCTGACAACTTCTGTCTTTCATGAATCCATGCTATCTGTTGCTTAAAATATTTTTTTTCAGCAAGAACTCATCTATCTTTTATTAATCTCTCCAGTATCTTCACAACTATAGAAGTTACTTGGTAAATACTTTGTTCCCTTTTTAAATATAGGCACCACGTTGGTCCTACACCATTCCAGTGGTACTATTCCAGTCATTAACGAGTCCCTACAAATTAATTACAATGGCTTTGAAATGACAGAGCTCCGTGGGTGTATGCCATCTGATCCAGGTGATTTATCCACCTTTATTCTGTCTAAATATTTCTGGACCATATCAGTTTTAAACCATTGTGGATCATTTGGGGCTGTGTCAATACCACCCCCATTTTGGACATGAGCTCCCCCATGCTCCATTGTATACACAGAGCTGAAGAGAGTATTTAATAAATTAGCCTTCTCTTTGTCCCCAGACACCCACTCTAGATTATTTTGTAAAGGGCCTACATGCCCACACCTGACCTTTTTACTATTGATATATTTGAAGAATCTTTTGGGGTTTGTCCTACTATCTACCAACAATCTGTCGTTCGTTTAAAATTTTTGTGTGGTCGATTTCCTTTTTACTTATTCTGTTATATTCTTTGTAACATTTAAATGATGATAGTGTTGCTTCATTTTTATACGCTCTTTTTTAATTGTTTATAGCTTTTTTAACTTTGGCCGTAATACATAGGTTTTATTTTTAGCCTTTTAAAAGTATTGCCCATGGGAATATACTTTGCAATGAGGTCACAAACAGTCTTTTTTGAAGAATTCCCATTTTTGTTCTGTGTCCTTTGAAGCCAATATTCCCTCCCCGTCTAATGCCGCGTACACACGGTCGGAATTTCCGAAAAGAAAAGTTTGATGTAAGCTTTTGGTCAGAAATTCCGACCATGTGTAGGCTCCATCGGATATTTTCTGTCTGAATTTTCGACAACAAAAATTTGAGAGCTGGTTTTCAATTTTTCAGACAAGAAAAGTTCTTGTCGGAATTTCTGATCGTCTGTATGCAACTCCGACGTACAAAAAACCATGCATGCTTGGAATGAAGCAGAAGAGCCTAACTGCCTATTGAACTTCATTGATCTCGGCTTGTCGTACGTCTTGTACGTCACTGCGTTCTTGACGGTCGGAATTTTGTGTGACCGTGTGTATGCAACACAAGTTTGAGCCAACATTCCGTCGGAAAAAAATCCACGGTTTTCTTGTCGGATTTTCCGATCGTGTGTACGGGCATAAGTCCTGGAGAGCAGCCCTCATCCTTGGAAAATATGCTCTCTAAAAGTTAATGCCCCGTACACATGACCGGGTTTTCTGACGGGCAAAACTGCGAGGAGAGCTTTTGGCCGGGAATCCCAGCCGTGTGTGTGCGCTCCCTCACAGTTTTTCCGACGGGAAAACTACCAAACCCGCTGGCCAAAAAAAGAGAACCTGCTCTCTTTTTTTCCCACCGGGATTCCCGACTGAATTTTTCCCGTCTGAAAACCCGGCCGTGTGTAGCAGAAAACGGCCATTTTTGGCAGTTTTCCTGTGGGGAAAAACTCTGATGGACCATAAACACGGTCGGGATTCCCGAGGAAAACCTCTCATCGGAGTTTTCCCGACGGGAAAACCGATCGTCTGTACGGGGGAAAAGTAGAGAGCAGGTTCTCAGTTTTCCCCTCAGGATTTCCGATGGACCTTTTCCTGTCGGGAATCCCGGTTGTGTGTACTAGGCATTAAATGTTTTTATCTTTCCTGTATGTGCTTTTTGCTTACAGCTAACATTGAATGAAATCATGTTATGGTCACTGCTACCCAGGTGTTCCTTTATCTGAACATTAGTAATACGCTCTGCATGGTTTGAGATTACCAGGTCCAACAGAGCATCATTCCTAGTTGGGGCCTCAATAAAACTGGACCATAAAATTGTCTTGCAATAGATTTATGAATTTTTGCCCTTTAACTGTCCCAGCAGTGCCATTACTCCAGCCAATTTCTGGGTAGTTGAAATCCCCCATTATTATCACCGTCCCAGCCCTTGCAGCCCTTTCCCTCCACCTCCTCATTAACATTGGGTGGTCTATAACAAATTCCAATGATTAACTTTGAACTACGCACATCTGTATGCAGTTCCACCCATAATGCTTCAGCCTCATCCCACTCTCCATCCACCAGGTCCTCTTTCACGCTCGCTTTGAGATCACTTCTCACATAGAGACAGACCCCTCCACCTTTCCTTTTTACCCTGTCTCTCTGAAAGAGTGCATAGCCAGGAATATTAATAGCCCAGTCATGTGGGGAATGAAGCCAAGTTTCAGCAATACCGATTACATCATAGCTCTCCTCATGCACCAGAGCTTCCAACTCGCCTATTTTGCTCTGGTGTTTTGCATTTTATTTATTTTTTTTTTTAGCAATACCAATCGCACTATAATTTCCAATGGTTGTTTGCAACATGGGAACTTTGTCACCTGCCCTAACACTCCCCCCATCTATCCCCATTCCACCCTCCATTAAGGTCTAACCCTTAACTGACCTGTGTGTCTGATGGAATTCTAGTTTACCTTCCCCCCTTCAATCCTAGTTTAAATACTCCTCCAACCTTCCCAAAACCTCTCTCCCCCAGCATGTGTCAGGTGCCTACATACGAAATGTTGATTGTGCTAATGGCCAAATTCAGTATTTTGGTTTTGAATGAGTGGTTGGTTTAAGATTGTTGGTTTATGTTCTTCGATGTCTACTGTACTCATAAGTGCATGGGTATAATATCTCCGGGATTTGTAGGAAACCATGTCTGATGACGGGAACCAAGGGATCAATGTACAGATTTGTTGGACGAGTGTGACGAGCTTTAACCAGATCAATTCTGGTCGTATTTTAATTAACAGAATGATTTCCTATGATTGTCGGCTCCATCTAGTGGCCATAATGAAGTATTTTTACTGAAATACCTCCATCTGTAAAAATATTGTGATACAGAATTATGGACATGAGATGGAGGCAATGATCATAGGAAATCACTGAGTTACATAAAATATGGACAATATTCGTCACGTCTGGGCAAACCTGTGCCACATTCCATCAACTATTTGTTTTCATATTCATAATAGAACCTCTAAGTCTCCATCCCACAAAACGTACTCAGCCAATGAGAGGTAATGACTCAATTTTTATTTTAAAAGGCCTAGAGGAGTGATGGCGAACCTTGGCACCCCAGATGTTTTGGAACTACATTTCCCATGATGCTCAACTACACTGCAGAGTGCATGAGCATTATGGGAAATGTAGTTCCAAAACATCTGGGGTGCCAAGGTTCGCCATCACTGGCCTAGAGGAATGCCTTTTAAGTGGTGGGGTTAACATGTTTCGTCCTGGAAGACGACTTGAGAAAACAGACCTCTTGCAAGAGAATAATAGACCCCTAAGTCTCCATATCACAAAATGTACTCAGCCAATGAGAGGTAATGACTCCATTTTTATTTTTCTCCTGCTATCAATGGTCAACACGGTACAACACTTCATCCATGTCTTTGGTGATCTCTGATCTCCTTATGAACTGTTTCTTACATGATGAAGATCAGCCATGGAGTATATCTGAGGTGTATATCAGGGTGTGCTTCTTCCCCACATGTCCAGCAACATTCATATACAAGACATTTCCCGCACTCACTAATACACCTCAAGGGTTGTGTGGGACCCCTGATGTACAGGAAGACAGGACTTCAGTGAGGAACAATTCCCTCACTCAGGACAGGAATACGGCTTCTCCCCCGTGTGAGATCTCTGATGTGCGTATAAATATGACCTCCGTGAAAAACGTTCTCCACACTCAGGACAGGAGTACGGCTTTTCCCCCGTGTGAGTCCTCTGATGTATGACAAGTTGTGATTTTTCTACAAAACATTTCCCGCAATCAGAACAGGAATAGGGCTTCTCCCCCGCGTGAGATCTCTGATGTCTAGAAAGATGGGATATCTGTGAAAAACATTTCCCACATTCAGAACAGGAATACGGCTTCTCTCCCGTGTGCATTCTCTGATGTCTAAAAAGATAGGCCTTCTGTGAAAAACATCTCCCGCACACAGAACAGGAAAACTGCTTCTCCTCCGTGTGAGACTTCTGATGTTTGACAAGATCTGATTTTATTGCAAAACATTTCCCACACTCAGAACAGGAATACAGTTTCTCTCCCGTGTGAGAACTCTGATGTCTCAAAAGATGATTTTTCTGTGAAAAACATTTCCCACACTCAGAACAGAAAAATTGCTTCCTCTCCGTGTGATATCTCTGATGTTTGACAAGGTCTGATTCTACTGCAAAACATTTCCCACACACAGAACAGGAAAATGGCTTCACCTCCATGTGAGATCTCTGATGAATGGCAAGGCGTGATTTTAATACGAAACATTTCCCGCATTCAGAACAGGAAAATGGTTTCTCCCCCGTGTGTAATGTCTGATGTAGCAAAAGATAGTACTTCACTGCAAAACATTTACCGCACACAGAACAGGAAAATGGCTTCACCTCCATGTGAGACTTACGATGTTTGGCAAGGCCTGTACTTGCTGCAAAACATTTCCCGCATTCAGAACAGGAATACGGCTTCTCACCTGTGTGACATCTCAAATGTATAGAAAGAAGGGCCTTCACTGAAAAACATTTCCCGCACTCAGGACAAAAATATGGCTTCTCCCCCGTGTGAGATCTCTGATGTGTGTGAAGATGGTGTATCTGTGAATAACATTTCCCGCATTCAGAACAGGAATACGGCTTCTCCCCCGTGTGTGATCTCTGATGTCTAAAAAGAGTGGACTTCATTGAGAAACATTTCCCGCACTCGGAACAGAAAAACTGCTTCTCCTCTGTGTGAGACCTCTGATGTGTGAAAAGTTCTGATTTCATTTCAAAACATTTCCCACAATCAGAACAGGAATGCGGCTTCTCACCTGTGTGCAATTTCTGATGCCTGTAAAGATTGGACATAAATGAAAAACATTTCCCACACTCAGAACAAGAATACGGCTTTTCTTCTTTGTGAGATATCTGATGTGTGTAAAGATTGGCCTTCCGTGAAAAACATTTCCCGCACTCAGGACAGGAATATGTTTTTTCCATGATTGGCTTTTCCCCAGTGTGAGATCTTTTATGCGCAATAAGACGGCATTTAAAACGGAAACACTTCCCGCAATCAGTACAGGAAAATGTCTTATCTGTTGGAAGGACGGAACCATCCCTCACAGTCTGAGGTTCCTCAGGATAAGAAGAATACGATGGTCCGGCACCGTCCCGCACAGTCTGAGGTTCCTCAGGATAAGAGGAATACGATGGTCCGGCACCGTCCCGCACAGTCTGAGGTTCCTCAGGATAAGAGGAATACGATGGTCCGGCACCGTCCCGCACACTCTGAGGTTCCTTAGGATAAGAGGAATACGATGGTCCGGCACCGTCCCGCACACTCTGAGGTTCCTTAGGATAAGAGGAATACGATGGTCCGGCACCGTCCCGCACAGTCTGAGGCTCCTCAGGATAAGAGGAATACAATGGTCCGGCACTGTCCCGCACAGTCTGAGGTTCCTCAGGATAAGAGGAATACGATGGTCCGGCACCGTCCCGCACAGTCTGAGGTTCCTCAGGATAAGAGGAATACGATGGTCCGGCACTGTCCCGCACAGTCTGAGGCTCCTCAGGATAAGAGGAATACAATGGTCCGGCACTGTCCCGCACAGTCTGAGGTTCCTCAGGATAAGAGGAATACGATGGTCCGGCACCGTCCCGCACAGTCTGAGGCTCCTCAGGATAAGAGGAATACGATGGTCCGGCACCGTCCCGCACAGTCTGAGGTTCCTCAGGATAAGTGGAATACGATGGTCCGGCACCGTCCCGCACAGTCTGAGGTTCCTCAGGATAAGAGGAATACGATGGTCCGGCACCGTCCCGCACAGTCTGAGGTTCCTCAGGATAAGAGGAATACGATGGTCCGGCACCGTCCCGCACAGTCTGAGGTTCCTCAGGATAAGAGGAATACGATGGTCCGGCACCGTCTCGCACAGTCTGAGGTTCCTCAGGATAAGAGGAATACGATGGTCCGGCACCGTCCCGCACAGTCTGAGGTTCCTCAGGATAAGAGGAATACGATGGTCCGGCACCGTCCCGCACAGTCTGAGGTTCCTCAGGATAAGAGGAATACGATGGTCCGGCACCGTCCCGCACAGTCTGAGGTTCCTCAGGATAAGAGGAATACGATGGTCCGGCACCGTCCCGCACAGTCTGAGGTTCCTCAGGATAAGAGGAATACGATGGTCCGGCACCGTCCCGCACAGTCTGAGGTTCCTCAGGATAAGAGGAATACGATGGTCCATCTACACTGTGGGGTGCCGGATGGACATTTGAGGTAGTCGGGTTTTCTCCTGGACTATACTGTGTGATGTCCTCATCTTCTACTTTACAGTCTGGAGACAAAGTGAGACAATCCTCTGAGATTTTCCTCATCTCCCGTCCATCTACTAAAATAGAAATACAAAGATTATTACTAGACATGAGCTGATTGGTTCCCCTAAACCAGGACTCCGCCCACATCAGGCAGCTTTGTCTCTGAGGATCTTACAATTCCCCCCTCAAGGTAACTGAGGAACTTTTATGTTATTTTAGGTAAAAACTCCCAGCTATGTACTCAGGAGTTGGAGACCGCTATGGTTCAGATGGAGGGTAACTATGGAGCTGATCCCACCCAGCATCATCGGGAGACTTGGTTATGGAAATGTAAGGCGTATGAGCTTCGGCTCCTGGACCTTACTATAAGGAAGATGCTTTATACCAACCAAAACATTTCTGAACATGGTAACAAGGCTGGGCGCTTACTTGCTTATTTGGCCTGACCTGACTCCCCCCCCACTTCTATTTCCCGTCTACCGGCCATATTAGTGCCGCCCCCGCACAAGATACTGGATACTTTCATGTCCTTCTTCTCCTCTCTTTATTATTTGATGATGTACCTCAGGTGCCTCTTCCCTCCCTGTCCTCATGTAAGCGGGAAGCCTTAGATGCCCCAATTTCTGTAGAAGAGATTGAACTCACCATTTTGCAACTACCTGCTCAAAAAAAAAACCCTGGGGGTCAGACAGTTCTCCAACTGAGCCCTACATCAAATGTAACCACTTTCCCAAGGGCATTGCAATCTAATTTAACACTCTATGTTTGAACAATGAGAATATAGTGCAGGACTCATAATATTGGTGATCAGTAATCAGTGGCGGAAGAAATGTTTACTGGAGACAAGTTGCAGAGGTCCCACACCGCTGCCTCCCATCTCCTGAGACTGCACTCAGTGACTTGGGTCTGAGACTATACAGACATATCCCTCCCCCCGGCACAGCCAGCAAATAACAGAGCAAGTAACCCGGGAGAATTGTTCTGTCAGAGATCTCACTAGACCCGGGCATGGGGCAGAAGACCCAAGGTACATACCCCAGGTGTCTAGGTCAAGCAAACCCTATGGTGAAAATCAACATTTTGCTGCCAGCTGAACCCCAGAATCTCCATAAATCCAGTCTAGAGACATAAATTGTGTCTGCAGCACAGAGAAGGAAGATTATTCGAGAGAAATACAGGAATACAGGACGGGGAACACAGCTCAGGAAAGTGACCAGGGGATTACAGGCTGATATCACCCAGTCCCCGCCCTACTCTGGACCAATCAGTGAGCAGTATGGGTGGAGGAATGGATTTAGTGTTAATGACCCACCTGTGCTGATCTCTGTAGGAGTGTCCTCCTCTATAAATGTCCCCGTTATTCCATCCTCCTCCATAGACTGCTGATCATCCCTCACATACCTCTCTTCTTCTTTAACCTCAAATTCTATATCAATTGGATCTTCACCCTAAACCAAGAAAATAAGAGAAAATATCATCTGTAAAATATAAGCTTTATTATTGTGACAACATATAAGAAATCCGCACATCGTCTCCATGAGCTCCGTCCCACCAACCTTGTAACAGTGAGGGATGGTGTGACCTTCCTGTGTGGAATCCCGGGAATACAGAGGACGGGGACATCTCTCTGGTGGGTTCCTGGTATTAGGTGGCTCCATCATATCCTTGTGTTCTTCTGATAACTCCTCCATCACTCCATACTCCTCATCCTCCTCTTTATACTCTTCTTTTACAACAATATTATCCTGGGGGTTTTCATTCTGAAAGATATAATAAAACATTTATTGTAATAAACACACTTGTATAACAATTTTAACTTAAAATATTTGTTCCTCATTTACCTGATGATGGTGGGGGATGGTGTGACCTTCCTGTGTGGAATCCCGGGAATACAGAGGACGGGGACATCTCTCTGGTGGGTTTCTGTAGCTGGATGACTCCACCATGGTGTCCTGGTACAGATCTTGGTGTCCTTTTAGAAATGCTGACTCCTCCATCACCCCATCCTCATCATCCTCCTCTTTGATCTCTTCTTTAATAACAATTTTAAACTCACTCAGGTTTCCACTCTGAATATAGAAAAAAAAATGACATGAATGGTAACAATGCAGATAATGTACAGATCCTAATGATACTATCAGTGATTGTTCCTCATCTACCTGATGATGGTGGGGGATGGTGTGACCTTCCTGTGTGGAATCCCGGGAATACAGAGGACGGGGACATCTCTCTGGTGGGTTCCCATTACTGGATCCATCTGTAGGAAACACACACACTGACTGAATACATTGTTTCTATGTATTTATCAGATGATGGGGGATCTAGGTGGAGCCTCCGTACTGCTCTCTCCTTTACAATAAAGTCTCCTCTTACCCGGTGATGTGAGGGGCGGCTGATTGTCCATCATGACGTCCTTGTAGAGATCCTTGTGTCCTTCTAAATCCTCCCACTCCTCCATGGAGAAATAGACAGTGATATCCTGACACCTTATAGGAACCTGACACACACAATGATACAGTCACCATCCAGACACATGTATTGGTGTTTTTCCCTACATAAAGCTTATAAAATACAAACCTATGCATTATAAATCTATGCCTATTTCCACCCCTCACCACATCCTATATTATCGTAAAATCCGTTAGTTTAGACTGATGGAGGTGAGAAGTAAGGATGGGCCCTCTGTTTAGTTTGCAGCAGAGCTTTCAAATATTGCGAAAGTTCGGAACCAAATAACGAACCCCCATTGAAGTCTAATATGCAAGCAAGTGGGCATACAATGGTTATGGGGGTCCATGTACTGCCCTGGGGGACATATATCAATAGAAAAGTTAGTAAAAATGTTATTTTTAATTGAGCTGTGATTTACTGATGCTTAAAGTGAAATAATAAAAATTTAAAATTCCTTTAAATATAGTGCCTGGGGGGGGGGGGGTCCCCTTAGTCTGCCTGTAAAGTGGCGCATCTGTACTGTGTAAAGAGCCTGCTACAGCAAATATGACATTTATAAAGCCCGTAAATTGACATTTTTCCTGCAAGCTTTCTTTATTTTATGAACAACACCTTAGGGAGCCAGTCTGTATAATGAGGCCACAATGTAGTGCACTGGGAGCAAGATTAGAGATTATTGGGATAAATTCTGGCGTCTCTTCTGCAGACTTTGGAAAAAAGGAACAGGTGCGGAAAAATTGGGCTTTGGGTGTCTGTGGCACTTTAACACCATAACCCTATAAAAAGGTACTCTTGATGAAAGAAAGAATTGCCTTTCTGTCAAAAATTTAAATGATATGCACCTTGCAAACGGGTGTGGAGAAATTGGTCTTTGGGTGTTAATTGTGCCAATGAAACCTGCACCAAAAAAATTCTTCCAAATTAAATCAACAACCACAATACTAGGCAGCCTATATGTCCTGCAGAGATTCCACATCCCAAAAACACTTAATCAGCAACATCCGCATCAGGGGCTTCATAGCTGCTGGTAATCCAGGACTGATTAATTTTGATAAATGTCAGCCGGTCCATGGAGTCTGTGGACCGAAGCCCTCTATTATCAGTAACAAAACCTCCGGCAGCACTGAATGCCCGTTTGGAAAGCACGCTGGATGCAGGGCAGCCCAGCAGCTCAATTGCATACTGGGCAACTCCTGGCCAGTGGTCTATTCTCATGACCCAGTAACCCAGTGGATCATCAACTGGAAAGCTCTCCAAGTCTGTTTTCGCCCCAAGATAATCATCCATCATATGATGCAGATGCTCCTTAAGGGATGTGGAAGCTGACAGTCCTGGGTGCCGAGGACAAAAGAAAAAAAGAAAATTATGAAATGCATTACTTAGGCAGCCCCCTTCTCCACCGCTCCTCTCTTGACCAACAGAAGCCTCAAAACTACATTTCCACGACACTGTAACCTACCAGAGTCAGGAAAAGCATTAGATAAACTACTCTTTAAGGTGCCCTCAAGAGATTTTAACGTCTGCTCCCTCTGTGGGCACGGGATGAGTTCTGAGACTTTCCCCTTGTAACCATGGTCAACGAGGGTTGCCACTCAATAGTGATCCTTCTCTTTTATGCCACGTATTCTTGGGTCCTTTTGCAGGCTTTGAAGCATGAGGGAGCCCATGCACTGCAAGTTTGCAGAGACATGAGAAGCAGAGTCTACGGGGTCACTAAGGATTACAGTATCTGGAACTGCCTCCTCCCAGTCACGTACTACTGCCAACGTTCCTGGAGATGGAAAACAAACTCTTAAGGGTTTGAAGTATGTCTTCCTCTGCTTCAGTCCTCCAAAATCCCCCCCCCCTCCTCTTGTGTGTTTTGTGGCGTAGGAACAATGGTGTCTGCATAAAGTGGGCCTTGAGAGGAAAGGAAGTCCTCCTCTTCCTCCCGCTGCTCTGCCTTGAGTGCCCTGTCCATAATGCCACACAGAGTCTGCTCCAGCAGGAACACAACAAGGATTGTGTCACTGATGCATGCATTGTCACGGCTCACCATCCTTGTGGCCTCCTCAAATGGTGACAGTACAGTGCATGCATCTTTTATGAGCAGCCATTGGCGCGGGAAAAAAAAGCTGAGCAGGCCTGAGCCTGTCGTTGTGCCACACTCACACAGGTTTTCGTTGACGGCCCTCTGCTGCATGTGCAGCCACTGCAGCATTGCCAAAGTTAAGTTTCAGCTGGTGGGCATGTCACAAGTCAGGTGGTTTACAGGCAGGTGGAATTCCTGCTGGATTTCAGCCAACCGAGCACTGGCTCTGAATGAAAGCCTGAAATGGCTACAGACTCTTCTGGCCTGCTTTAGCAGATCTTCCAACCCTGGGTACCTATTTAAGAAACGCTGCACCACCAAATTGAGGACATGTGCCATGAATGGCACATGTGTCAACTTCCCCTGTCTAAGGGGACAGAAGGTTAGTGCCATTGTCGCACACCACCATTCCTGGCTTCAGCCTGCCCCCCGCAGAGCTGCAGAAATCTCTGCTCCGGTGTGGTTACCGTCCCCTAGGCACACCAGCTGAAGCACTGCATGGCACCATTTAGCCTGACTCATTGAACAGCCCATTGAGCACTTAAAGGGAAATTGTGGTTCATAGGACAATTTAGCAGAGGAGGGCATGGAGGAAGAGGGGGAGGGGTGGAGCTGAGAAATCTCACATCTTCACCACAGCTGTATGGAGACGTGGGGGCACAACAAGCTGCAGCACTGAGTCCTGTCCTACATCCTTCCGAGTTGCAAGCACAGTTATCCAGTGTGCTGTGAAAAAAATATATCATCCCTGACCATGCTTATTGGACCATGTGTCAGCAGTAACGTGGACCTTGCGGCTGACTGCCTTTCCCAATGATGCCACAACATTGCCTTCCATGTAAAGGTAGAGCGCTGGAATGGCCTTACGTGAAATGAAATAGCGCCTGGGAACCTGCCATTGTGGTACAGCACATTCTGCAAATTCATGGAAGGGGGCAGAATCCATCAGACCGAACGGCAGAAGTTATAAAGCCAGCAGCTTTGACAAACTAGTATTTAGACACTGTGCATGTGGGTGGCAGTGACTGTATTTTTTTCCTTCGCTGCATCCGATCAGGCACAGAAATTTGCTGGCTATAGTCTACAGGTGGTGGTGTACTACTGGCAGATGTGCTGCAAGGACCTGGGACACCCTGCCAGTGGTGTAGCGGGGTGGGGGTAGTGGGCACGGCTGCTCCAGGCACAACATTTAAACATTTAGAGGGGCGAAATCAGGGGAATCTCCCCAGTGGGGCCGTCAAGTGACGCGTTGTATGCAGACACTCACCCCGCCTTCTCTGCCAGAGATTGGCCACCACATGTAATCCTAGTATGTTGAGGAGTGTGGCGGTGGGCCTCACCCCGCGTCAGTAGAAAGCGGCTGTCCAGTCTGTCAGCTCACTATGCCATACTCGGCTGTTGCAAGTTCTGGGCTGTGAGGGCCGCCGTACTGGTGGAAATGATCGGGGTCTTGCTGTCTCTGATGGCTGGTGATTAATGCACAGCGCACCTTCTCCTGGGAGGAGATTTCTGCCCTGGAACACACCCTGACGAGTCACTCTGCAGCCTGGTCGCATATTTGGACTGTCTACTGAGGAAAGGGGGGTGAGGGGCCCCCGAGTGGTTGGAGGGGCCCCAGAATGGCTGGGGAAAAGGGGAGGGCCCCTGGGTGGCTGGAGAAGAGGGCTTCTGAGTGGCAAAAGGAGAAGAAGGAGAGGGCCCCTGGGTGGCTGGAGCAGAAAAGAGAGGGGACCAGGGTGGCTAGAGCAGAAAAGAGAGGGGACCAGGGTGGCTAGAGCAGAAAAGAGAGGGGACCAGGGTGGCTAGAGCAGAAAAGAGAGGGGACCAGGGTGGCTAGAGCAGAAAAGAGAGGGGACCAGGGTGGCTAGAGCAGAAAAGAGAGGGGACCAGGGTGGCTAGAGCAGAAAAGAGAGGGGACCAGGGTGGCTAGAGCAGAAAAGAGAGGGGACCAGGGTGGCTAGAGCAGAAAAGAGAGAGGGGACCAGGGTGGCTAGAGCAGAAAAGAGAGGGCCCCTGGGTGGCTGAAGGAGGAGAGGACTCCTGGGAGGCAGGAGGGGCAAGGAGAGGACTCCTGGGAGGCAGGAGGGGCAAGGAGAGGGCCCCTGGGTGGCTGAAGGAGGAGAGGACTCCTGGGAGGCAGGAGGGGCAAGGAGAGGACTCCTGGGAGGCAGGAGGGGCAAGGAGAGGGCCCCTGGGGGTTTGACAGGGAAGGAGGAGAGGGCCCCTGGGTGTTTGACAGGGAAGGAGGAGAGGGCCCCTGGGTGTTTGACAGGGAAGGAGGAGAGGGCCCCTGGGTGTTTGACAGGGAAGGAGGAGAGGGCCCCTGGGTGTTTGACAGGGAAGGAGGAGAGGGCCCCTGGGTGTTTGACAGGGAAGGAGGAGAGGGCCCCTGGGTGTTTGACAGGGAAGGAGGAGAGGGCCCCTGGGTGTTTGACAGGGAAGGAGGAGAGGGCCCCTGGGTGTTTGACAGGGAAGGAGGAGAGGGCCCCTGGGTGTTTGACAGGGAAGGAGGAGAGGGCCCCTGGGTGTTTGACAGGGAAGGAGGAGAGGGCCCCTGGGTGTTTGACAGGGAAGGAGGAGAGGGCCCCTGGGTGTTTGACAGGGAAGGAGGAGAGGGCCCCTGGGTGTTTGACAGGGAAGGAGGAGAGGGCCCCTGGGTGTTTGACAGGGAAGGAGGAGAGGGCCCCTGGGTGTTTGACAGGGAAGGAGGAGAGGGCCCCTGGGTGTTTGACAGGGAAGGAGGAGAGGGCCCCTGGGTGTTTGACAGGGAAGGAGGAGAGGGCCCCTGGGTGTTTGACAGGGAAGGAGGAGAGGGCCCCTGGGTGTTTGACAGGGAAGGAGGAGAGGGCCCCTGGGTGTTTGACAGGGAAGGAGGAGAGGGCACCTGGGGGCAAACTGGGCAGGGGGCCATTGCCCCCGTGCCGCTCTGATGCCCCATAGAAGAGGCCGCACTGCTGTACCTGCTCAGCCTTCACTTGCTAGAGACCCAGCACCGCCCATCTAGTGATGAGGAGCCATGAGGAGTGTTAGCTGTGCCCCGGGAAGAAGAGCGGGGCTGTGACATTATATAGCATATGGACTCTTTGTACATTATTAGTAGTTTTGGTTGGAGTTCGCCTTTAGATGTTTAACCCTGTGTTGTTTGTCCCCCCAGCTGTGAGGGACTGAGAAATGACAGCCAAATATGCTGGGACTTGTAGTGCCCTAGACTGTGGAGGACTGAGGAATCCTCAGTCCCGCACAGAGGGCACTACAAATCCCAGCATAGCAGGCTGCCATGTCTCAGTCCCCACAGTGGGCATTACAAGTCCCATCATAGCAGGATATCATTCCTCAGTCCCCTACAGAGGGCACTACAAATCCCAGCTTAGCAGGCTGCCATTCCTTAGGGAGGAATGGCAGCCTGCTATAGTGGGATTTTCAGTGCCCACTTTGGGGACTGAGGTATGGCAGCCTGCTGTGCTGGGATTTGCAGTGCCCTAGGCTGTGAGGGACTGAGAAATGGAAGTTTAGACGGGACTCTGGAAGTTTTGGTGACCACAGAGTTCCCTTTTACACCAGTCCCCAGCTGTCTCCCTTAAATTAAGGTTCCCAGAACTCCCCTTATATCAGAGTCCCCCCTTACTTCAGAGTTCCCTCTTACGTTGTAAAGGGGAACTCTGGAGACTATGATGTAAATGGGGCTCTGATTTAAAAGAGGGACTCTAATGCAATGTTTCTCAACTTTAGTCCTCAAGGCGCACCAACAGGTCATGTTTTCAGGATTTCCATTATTTTGCACAGGTGATTTGATCTCTTTCACTGCCTTAGTAATTACCACAGCTGTTTTATCTGAGGGAAATCCTGAAAACGTGACCTGTTGGTGCGCCTTGAGGACTGGAGTTGAGAAACACTGCTCTAATGTAAAGAGGAATTCTGTGGACTTTGATATAAGGAGGGAATGCTGGGGAGAATCTGACTTAAGGGAGAACTCTGTAGACTCTTATGTAAAGGAAAACTTATGTAAGGGGGGCACTTTGGTGTAAGGGGGAACTCCCTGGACTCTGATTTAATTAGGGACTCTGAACCATGACCTATAGGGAAATGCTGGGTACTGTAATATAAGGAGGAACAGAACTGTGCCCCTTTTGTGTGGCTTTCAGGTGCTCTTGCCAACAGGCTAAGTGGTGGGAGGTTAAATGCCTTGTCAAGCATGCGGTACCCAAATGGCTGGTGTTTTTGCCACAATGTTTGCACGTTTGCCCAGTGTGATCAGCTGATCATGTGCTAAATAAGGCCCAGACAGCAGAGCTGTGGGAAGTGGGCCGGGAGATAACAGCTCCACATTGTGATGGAAGAGGGTGGCTGCTCTCAACCCTTCCTTGATTGCTGCCTCACTTTCATTCTCTGCTTTATCCGGCACCCATGTCACGTCAGTGACCTCATCATCATCATCATCTCCTCCATCCTCATTACCACTGGAGACAACCTGGCAATACGCTTTGGCTGGGGGAACACAACTGCCAATTTGTGTACCAGTATTCTCCCCTCAACCTCAGAACCAACATCTGAATCAAGTAATGGATGTGCATCATCAAGGAGCAAGTGGCTGATGCTGTGTTCAAATAACTCAGCTGACTCCTCCATGCCTGATGCTGGCGCTATGGCAGGAATAGCTGTGGACAAGGAGGCAGAATAAGCCGCCCTGGCAGCTGCGGTGGTCTGCGCACTAGTCTTTGCTTGGGTGACGGAGGATGGTTTAGTAAGTCAGTCCACCACCTCCTCTGCATGCTGTGGCTGGATAGCACGGGCAACATCACTAAACAGAGGAAATCATGCCCTGCCCCAGGACTGACCATGTCCATCTTTGCCTGTGGACACCTACGCTGCTGGCCTCCTTACAGTGCCATGGGAACGTCTGCCTCTCCTTGTTGTCCTCCCAGACATGATGGGGGGGGGGGGGGTCTTGATGGGGGGGGGGTCTTATCAACAAAATGTAATTGGAAACATGCACGTGGATGCACTTTAATCAATGGAAAGTGGTGTTTGATGCAGACACACTAAAATATACTGCAGTAAATGTGCACTAAAATATACTGCAGTAAACATGCACTAACGCACCTCAATATACTGCAGTAAACGTGCACTAACGCACTAAAATATACTGCAGTAAACGTGCACTAAAATATACTGCAGTAAACGTGCACTAACGCACTAAAATATACTGCAGTAAACGTGCACTAACGCACTAAAATATACTGCAGTAAACGTGCACTAACGCACTAAAATATACTGCAGTAAACGTGCACTAACGCACTAAAATATACTGCAGTAAACGTGCACTAACGCACAGAAATGTACTGCAGTAAACCTGCCCTGACAATATAAACTGACACTAATGAAACAATGAATGGTCGCACTACACTCACACTAAACTATCCCTAGGATTCACACTACACTTATGCCTCGTACACACGGTTGGGATTTCCGACGGGAAAAAGTCAGTTGGGAAAAAAAGAGAACCAGCTCTCTATCTTTTGCTGGCCGTTTTCCTGTTGGAAAAAGTCAGATGGAGCATACACATGGTTCGGGATTCCCGACCAAAAGTTCTCATCTGACTTTTTCCGACAGGAAAACCGATCGTGTGTACGGGGCATGACACTCTACACTGACAATAGAATCAGAATAGCACACTAATTGTCTAGTAGCACTGAACAGAGCCCTGTGCTATCTCTCTCTCCACACTGATATCACACTACAAATGGCCGCTATGGGAAGAATATTTTTATAGTGTGGGGGTGGGACTAAGAGCAATGAGCCATGATTGGGTAGAGTCAGTCATGATGACCACGTGCAATCATGGCTCTGAGCCCTGATTGGGCAAAGCTTTCATTGCATCAGTCAATCAGGGCTTCAAAAAGAACTATGTGGCGGCGCAGTGCATTGTGGTCGTTCGGCAGGCCAAATAACCGGTCGAATGCACTGATAATTCAGGTGTTCGTCGAATGGGCAAACAGCCAATGCTCAGCCTTAAACTAATGCTCGGGCCGAACCATTTGCCCATCCCTAGTGATAAAGTAATTGGTAAAAAAAGGTGACAAATCTCCAAAATGAAGAGAATGTTCCAGCCCCGTAAGTGCGGAAATGTTCTGACCCTGAAGGGGTTAATCTAGGTTTTCACACTATATATGTGTGTATCATCATCATCTGCTGGAGATAAAAGACGTCACAGTGACTATGGAGGAAGAGGACGGACATGACGGGGGAGTTACTGGGTGTAAATAGTAGTGATGTCCAGTTCATGAACGAATCGTTCTTTTGAATCGGTTCTTTTCAGTGAACTGGATGAATCGATTCATCTGAGTGAACTGATTCGTTTGAAACAGTTCACTTGTATGCACTCAACATAGCAGAGCAGGCCTGGTAATATGATCCTAGAGTGAGAGAGCTCCGCCCCTCCCTGCAACCAATCAGCGTGCTCAAGGCACAGTGACACTCAGGAACTGTATAGAGTGAGGAGTACACACACAGTACACCGAGTTAAAGAATCATACCAGCTACCGAGTTAAAGAATCATACCAGCTACCGAGTTAAAGAATCATACCAGTTACCGAGTTAAAGAATCATACCAGCTACCGAGTTAAAGAATCATACCAGCTACCGAGTTAAAGAATCATACCAGCTACCGAGTTAAAGAATCATACCAGCTACCGAGTTAAAGAATCATACCAGCTACCGAGTTAAAGAATCATACCAGTTACCGAGTTAAAGAATCATACCAGTTACCGAGTTAAAGAATCATACCAGTTACCGAGTTAAAGAATCATACCAGCTACCGAGTTAAAGAATCATACCAGTTACCGAGTTAAAGAATCATACCAGTTACCGAGTTAAAGAATCATACCAGTTACCGAGTTAAAGAATCATACCAGTTACCGAGTTAAAGAATCATACCAGTTACAGAGTTAAAGAATCATACCAGTTACCGAGTTAAAGAATCATACCAGTTACAGAGTTAAAGAATCATACCAGTTACCGAGTTAAAGAATCATACCAGTTACAGAGTTAAAGAATCATACCAGTTACCGAGTTAAAGAATCATACCAGCTACCGAGTTAAAGAATCATACCAGTTACAGAGTTAAAGAATCATACCAGCTACCGAGTTAAAGAATCGAGTTGTTAGAATACAGTACACTGGAAGAACCCTGAGTCACCACCAGTAGAATACACTAAATCAATGATCAGGTAGCAGCAATACACTACAGACTGCTTTAAAGACATAGAGGACAAAGAGTCAGGATAAGAAGATATCCTCCTCATTCAGATTAATTATTTAACCCTTTAGTATTTAGTTTGCTTATCCTAAAGGAGATATGCATGTTAAAGGAGACAAACATCCCTTCTGGGACATGTGTCTAATTTAGTAGCTGTATAACTGAATGAGAGAGCTGTCTCATTTTTTTAACACAAAAATACATTTATCCTGCTTTATAGTAATATTGTTCTGCGTTTTGGTCCTGAGATTTCTATGCCCCCTGGATCCTTGTTTTTTTTTTAAAGTGGTTGTAAACCCTGGAAAACCTAAATAAATAAATCCCACCTGCGAGACAAAGTCATAATGAGCTAGTATGACTAGCATACTAGCTCATTATGCATCACTTACCTTAGATCGGGGCTCCCAAAGCCGTCCTCGTCTCCCTCTCCAGCCATCACTGCGGCGATACCCAGAAGGTTACTTCCGGGTATCGCCGCTCCAGCCAATCACAGTGCTCAGTAACCTGGGTAGCAGGTGTTCTGTCAGATCAAGCAATCTATAGGATCAGCCAATAGCTGTGTAAATGAAAAGCGTTTTTTTGTGCATGTGAACTGCATTCTGATGGGCCAACTTCACAGTTAAGATTGCTAGCCATCAGATTTGTCTGTAGTCTTTACAGTGCATTATGAGGCTCCTTTCACACTTGTGCGACTTGGGACTACAAAGTCGCAGGACAAGTGGTACCCCATGATTTCTAATCAGTACCATTCATATCTGTGCGTCTTCAAGTCGCAGCGACTTCAAAGTAGTCACTGCACTACTTTGGTCCGATTTTGATGCGACTTGAGGCAGAGACCTCAAGATTACATAGGTATTGCTTCAAGTCGCATCAAAGTCACGGTAAAAATCGTGGAAAAAATTGCACGACTTTCAAGTCGCACAAGTGTGAAAGGAGCCTAACGATTGGATTTTACTACTGTGGGTACTTCGCCGGCGATAGTAAAATCCGATAATTTTTGCTGTGCATGCGCTAGGAAAAATATGATGGCTAGCAATGTTAACTGTGAAGTTGGCGCCTCAGAATGAGATTCACATGCAGAAAAACCCGCTTTTCCTTTACACAGCTTTTTGTGCGTCACCAAAATTAATGACGCCGCTAATCTGACAAATTTGCTTGTGCTCTGAGCAAGGAACTAAATACAAGTAAAAGTCCCCAGGAGCTGCCAACCTTCTGTGGAGAATCATTCTATTGATTCTAATCATTTAAAAAGGTTGAGTGAGAGCTTTGATTCACTTGCTTGTCAGTATTCAGCAAGTGAACCGAAGAATCGAAGAATCGATTCATTGAATCGGTTCATTTCAGTGAGTGAATTGAAATGAACCGATTCACTTAAAAGATCCGAACTTCCCATCACTAGTAAATAGAAAATAAGATCTTATTACCTCCTCTGCTGCCGATTCCAGCAATGTCTCCTCTCTGCTTCCGCCTGACTCACCTTTTGTCCTTCTCTTCTTGACATCACTTCCTGTCTGTACCTGACATCACTTCCTGTCTTCCATAGAGACTTGCTGTCTCTCTGGTATAAGTGAGATCACCACCTTGTGGATCTCAGAGGAACTGCAGCCCAGAGAAACGTCTCGTAGTGTGAACACGGCCTTGTGCTGTGTGTGTATGTATTGTATATCCTTATAGATGGGGTCATCTCCACTCCCACCAAGGGGGAAAGAAATACACTATATTACCAAAAGTATTGGGACACCTGCCTTTACACGCACATGAACTTTAAAGCGTAGCTCCACCCTAAAGTGGAACTTCCGCTCATCGGATTCCTCTCCCCCTCCGGTGCCACAATTGGCACCTTTCAGGGGGAGGGGGGGTGCAGATACCTGTCTAGGACGGGTATTTGCACCCATTTCCGGGCATAGACTCTGTGGGGACCTGCGGGCAGTACGCCACTACCCGTCCCCTCCCCCCATTGTGTTCTGGGAAACACATACCTCCCAACTTTCACATTGTCCACTGCGGGACTTTAATTTTTTTCCCCCTCTCATCGAAGTTGTTGAGCGTGGGGGGGGGGTAGCGCGAATACAACACACAAGCCCGCCCGCCCAACTCACCTGCTTTTCGCTGCCGCTCTGGCGCGCTGGAGGTTCGTCGCGGGTCGCGGAAGTGTGACGTGACGAGGGGGGGGGGGGGGCTCGGAAGGACTGTGCAGGAAAACAGTGTCCTGCACGGGTACGCGGGAAGATGATGTCCCTGCGGGAGAAACCCGCAGAATCCGGGCGGGTTGGGAGGTATGGAAACACACAGCTCCCAGAACACAGCAGGAAACAGTAAGGAAGGCGCAGCGCGACTCGCGCATGCGCCATAGGGAACCGGGCAGTGAAGCCGCAACGCTTCACTTCCTGATTCCCTCACCGAGGATGGCGGTGGGGGCAGCCGTGAGACAAGCGATTGCTCGTCTTCTGCCGCGGACGTCGCTGGACTCCAGGACAGGTAAGTGTCCATTTATTAAAAGTCAGCAACTGCAGTATTTGTAGCTGCTGGCTTTTAATATTCTTTTTTACGTCGGAGCTCCCCTTTAATAGCATTCCAGTCTTAGTCCGTAGGGTTTATTCTTGCGTTGGTCCACCCTTTGCAACTATTTCAGCTTCAACTCTTCTGGGAAGGCTGTCCACAATGTTTAGGTGTGAGTCTATGGGAATGTTTGACCATTCTTCCAGAAGGGCATTTGTGAGGTTAGGCACTGATGTTGGACGGGAAGGCCCGGCAGCTCGCAGTCTCCGCTCTAATTCATCCCAAAGGTGTTTTACCGAGTTGAGGTCAGGACTCTGTGCAGGCCAGTCAGTTTCCTCCACCCCAAACTCGCTCATCCATGTCTTTATGGACCTTGCTTTGTGCACTGGTGCGCAGTCATGTTGGAACAGGAAGGGGCCGTCCCCAAACTGTTCCCATATCGTTGGAGGCATAAAATTGTCCAAAATGTCTTGTTATGCCGACGCCTTAGGAGTTCCCTTCATTGGAATGAAGGGGCCAAGCCCTGAAAAACAACCCCACACCATAATCCCACCAAATGATTTGGGTCAGTGCACAAAGCAAGGTCCATAAAGATATGGATGAGCGAGTTTGGGGTGCAGAAACTTGACTGGCCTGCACAGAGTACTGACCTCAACCCAACAGAACACCTTTGAGATGACTGCGAGCCAGGCTTTCTCGTCCAACATCAGTGTCTGACCTCACAAATGCGCTTCTGGAAGAATGGTCAAACATTCCCATAGACACACTCCTAAACCTTGTGGATGGCCTTCCCAGAAGAGTTGAAGCTGTTATAGCTGCAAAGGGTGGGGCCAACTCAATATTTAACCCTACGGACTAAGACTGGGATGCCAATAAAGTTCATGTGTGTGTAAAGGCCAGTGTCCCAATACTTTTGGCAATATGGTGTATATTACTGCATAGTCCAGCCTTTCTCAGCCAGGGTTCCTCCAAAGTTTTCTAATGGTACCTTAAGCAATGAACAGCTTCTGTCTCTTAGTAAAAACGGACATTATTGACCCGGGTTAGGGTTAGGGGTTAGGGTTTTCCCTTTAAGAATAAGGCTAGGACCCAGGATTTGGAACAGGGACCTCCCCCAGAGGGTCAGGGTTAGGGTTGGGGTTAACCCTAACCCTTCTCCCATTGGTCACCAATGTAAGGGACCACTACACTGACCACTGATATAATGGGGTCCTTCTCCCATTGGTTACCTAATGTATGGGACCACTAAAGTATTCCCTGATATAAGGGTGTCCTTCTCCCATTGGTCACCAATGTAAGGGGCCACAAATAGAAGACAATCCTTCTCCCAATGTTTACCAATGTAAGGGACCACTACACTGACCATAGCTATAAGGGGGTCCTTCTCCCATTGGTCACCAATGTAAGGGACCACTACACTGACCATTGATATAAAGGGGCTCTTCTCCTTTTTGTCACCAATGTAAGGGACCACTACACTAACCACTGATATAAGAGGGTCCTACTCCCATTGGTCACCAATGTAAGGGGCCACTAATTGAAGACAATCCTTCTCCCAATGTAAGAGACCACTACACTGATCATAGCTATAAGGGGGTCCTTCTCCCATTGGTCACCAATGTAAGGGACCCCTACACTGATCACTGATATAAGGGGGTCCTTCTACCATTGGTCACCAATGTAAGGGACCCCTACACTGATTACTGATATAAGGGGGTCCTCCTCCAATTGGTTACCAATGTAATGGACCACTACACTGACCACTGATATAAGGGGGTCCTTCTCCCATTGTTGCAGCCACTTCCTCTTCCATGAAGACCATGGGGGTAAATTTTTGTATAGACTTTGTGGTAGATTTACCTCCCTCAAAAGAAATGACCACTATCTTGGTCATTGTTGACGGTCTCACTAAGATGGCTAAGTCGGTCGCACCCGCTGTCTTCGGTCCCCAGCGCCGGCATCTTCACTATGGGCACCCGGCTGTGACAGCTTGCAGCTTCACAGCCGGGTGCCCACTGCACATCATGAATGGTGGATGCCGTCTTCTGGGACCTGTCATTGACCCAGAAGACTGCAGGAGGGAAGGAGGGAGGAGAACTTTGGTTTCTGAGCGCCGTGCTAAAATCAGGTACCTGCTCCCCCTCCCCGCTCCTCAAAAGTGCCAATTGTGCAAGAGGAGCGGGGGGCGAGTCCTTAAAGCGGAACTTCCTCTTTTGGGTGGAGCTCCGCTTTAATGTCTTCAGAAGGAAAGAATTATGACATTGGGAATAAAGAGTTGCTGGCAATTGAGGAAGCCTTTTCTGAATGGAGACATCTGCTGGAAGGGGCTAAGCATCCAGTAACTGTTCTCACTGATCATAAAAATCTAGAATTTATTCATTCTGCCAAGAGAACGTCTTCTAGACAAGCACGTTGGCCGCTGTTCTTTTCCAGGTTTCATTTTATTATCTCGTATTGACCTGGGTCAAGGGACGGAAAAGACAATGCATTATCAAGGATGTTGACTAAATCTCACCAGGAAGGCAACTCTGAATGTACTATTCTGCCTCAAACAAGATTCCCAGGGGCCACGAGTTTCAAGACATTCTTGAGCCTTTTAAAGGAGGGGTATGAAAATGACCCACTTCTCAATCATCCGCCAGCGGATATTAACGTTGAGTACAAGAACGCCTTTTGGACTCATGTCCATAGTCTCTATGTACCCAAATCTGCTTGGATTGAAGCCCTCAGGTTGGTTCTTGACTCAAAACTTGCTGGGCATTTCCAAGACAGAAGAACTCTTGTCACGTTCCTTTTGGTGGCCTTACCTGTGCACGCAATAAGACTCCCCGAGCTTCTTCTTTGGGGTTGCTCCAGCTACTCCCTCTTCCATGAAGACCATGGGGGTCAATTTCTATGGACTTTATGGTAGATTTACCTCCCTCTAAAGCAGTGGTTCTCAACCTGGGGGTCGGGACCCCCTTGGGGGTCGAATGGCGATTTGCCAGGATCCTTGGCTGTTCCTGAAGCCCGCACCGCTCTCCCAGCCGTCTCACTGCTGCCCAGCAGGGCTGTCCCTGGAGCCCGCGGCCACCCACTCAGCTTCTTCTCAGCCGCCCATTCAGTTCACAACATGGCTGGGGGGGGGGGGGGGGGGCAGAGACTAGAGGTCAGCTGAATGGTGAGGAATGTAAAGTGGGAGGGGAGGGGCTGGATGAGACTATCTCCTGATTTCGGCATAGGTGTCACTGCTGCAAGACACCACAAATTTAGAGACACAGTGAAGCCGGAGACACAGTGAATAACACTACCTGTGATTATAGTTGCCATTAAAAGTCCCCACTACAGTTCTCAGATCAGCAGATGACCTTCATCAAGAGCACCTAAGTTGGCTGATCAGAACTCCCCCCAGCACTGCCACTGATCCTACCCCCCACCAGCATTGCCACTGATCCCACCCCCCGCCAGCACTGCCACTGATCCCACCCCCCGCCAGCACTGCCGCTCATCCCATTCCCCCCCCCCCCCCAATAGGGAGTAAGAGAAGGAATAAAAATTGAGAATACATGGAAGGGAGAGGAATAGAGGGGGAGGAACAAAGAAAAAGGGAGAGAAAGAATAAGAACAATAAAGACAGCTAGACAGGGATGGGGGGAAAAAAAAAACCCAAGAAATTAGGATAGAGAGAGATAAAAGGGAAAGAAAGGAGAACAAAGAGAGAGTGTTACATCCTAAAATGTACCATAAGGGGTTTTAATACTGTACGAGTGGAAGGGACTCGGGGAGTGCTAAATGTCCGTGGGTTAGGGGCGTAAATTACTTGTCTTACCTTGGGTGCTGACAACCCACGCTACGAAAATAATTTTTATTGTTAGGGGTCCCCACAACTTGGGAAATTTTATCAAGGGGTCACGGCACTAGAAAGGTTGAGAACCACTGATCTAAAGAAATGACCACTATCTTGGTCGTTGTTGACGGTCTCACTAGGATGGCTCATTTTATACTTGTAAAGGGGGTATCTTCTGCTGAACAAACTTCCGAGTTAATTAAAAACTTAAAACTTTTGCTCAGCCTTTGGTGTAACAGTTAATCTGTCTTCTGCTTTTCATCCCAGTCTACGATCAGACTGAGAGAACCAATCAAACCTTGGACCAGTACCTTCGATGTTTTGTTAGTTATCTGCAGGATGACTGGGTGGATTTTCTTTCTACAACAGAGTTTGCTCATAACAATTCTAAACATGGCTCCACTTCTCAAAGTCCCTTTTTTTTTTTTTAAACAACGGGTATCTATCTCAACTTCAATTCCTTCTGTTACCAACACAATAACTACTCTGCAGGAGATTCAGGAGAAATTGATCGAGACTTTGAGGGAGGCTCAGGAATGTTACAAGAAGGCTGCTGATAGACATCACAGATTACTTCCTACCTGTTATGTGGGTGACAACGTTTGGTTATCAACCAAAAATTTGAAGGTCCATGTTCCATCTGCAAAGTTGGGCAAAAAGTTTGTAGGACCTTTTCAGATTTCTGCTTAAATCAACCCGGTTACCTTTCTCTTAAAACTTCCCGACAGTATGACAATCGACAATGTTTTTCACATATCAGTACTGAAACCATTTCATGAAAATCCTTTTTCTGGAAGAATTCTTCCACCTCCTCCACCTGTTGAGGTACAGGGTGAAGAAGAATTTGTGTTGGGGAAAATGTTGGATTCAAGGATCTTTAGGAACAAATTACAATATCTGGTCCAATGGGAAGGATATGGGCCAGAAGAAAACCCTTGGGAGCCTGAGGTGAACGTTCATGGCCCTATATTAACAAGAGAATTCCACCAGAGGTTTTCTCTCAAACCCAGCCCAGGGGACGTCCTGGGAGGGGGAGAGTACTGTCAGGGCACGGACTTGAACCTGGGACCTTGGCTGTGTCTGGCGGGGACTCTTCTCGCTGAGCTACGAGATGATGGACAGCACCCTGTCTGATCCATCAAACAACCCTGCCTGGTGCCTTGACTTCTGCTGAACCTTGAACTCTTTGCTCCACCCATAAACCTCCTGATTTAAGCCATGCCTCTGCACTTGCTCTTTGCCAGGTAATTGCGTTTAATCAGCCAGTGCCTTGCTCTTGTCTTCCCTGCTGCTGTCTATATTTTGCTACCACTCTGTATCAACCCTTGGCTTGTTCCTCAACTACACTTCTGCCTGATTCCAACCTGCAACTACTCACTACCAACCTTTTGGCTTGTTTACTGACCAAGCTTCTCTTTGATGCTTACCTGCTTATCTGCTACTGGACAAAGGCTTGCTCACCTCTTGGTGGGGCATTCCTAAGGATCACAACCTGATACTTACACGCAGCTAAATCCATCTCCACCATCAGGAGCTCTGGTAAACACCGGTTAGTACTTAGACTCTGTGTCAAAGTTGGGTTCAGCCCTTCCTTCTCTGTGTTAGCAGCTCAGCTGTCAGCTAATTGCCAGCTTCCATCTCTCCACAGTGATCCACCTGTTTATGATCCGCTCGTCAGCTCTGCATACTTAAGGACTTCCAGTTCATTTGCTCTTCGCCTTCGCCTGTGTTAACATCACAAGAGACTTTCTCCTGCTTTCCAGTTGAAGACCTGCTTGACTGTTGTCCCCTCTGGCTACAGATCCTGCTTGCTGTTCTATTACCTTTATCGCTGGCTCTTGGACTTTGGCTTGGCCGACTACCCGATCCGGTTACTGAACTCTGGCTATGTTTTGACTACGCTTACTCTGTTTACCTTTTTATTATTATTAAACAAGTGTGATTTAACTGCACTTCTGTCTCGGACTGATTCATGGTTTCTGATACTCTGCATCTAAGGTGAGCCTGCATCATCTGCCAGGGTGGCTGCCTGTATACTAATCCTGCTGGCTGGTGGTAGTCTGACAACTGCTATAACAACTGGTCTTCGAGCCTAACCCTGACTCCAGCACCTGAACCCCGGCCCAAGGCAGGACACCCTCCCTGACTAAGGGGTACCCCTGAGGGCCACAACAGCCTCCTCAGCACTGTATCTCCATCTTCCACCGACTGCTTCTGCTGGCATGGGTCATGTCTATTTATGAAGTGGTCTAAGCGCCATATCAGCAAGCCTCTGGGGATTGGCTGAGGCTCCATAAATATTCAAAACAGCTCCTCCTAACCTCCACTAACTAATTCTTGAAGATTCTCCAACCTTCTAGACCAGAGTCATCCAGCCCTGAACCATGACCCAGCTTCCATTGCTCAGGCTTTGCCCTGAGCTAAACAATGTTTCCAACCCACACTACACTAACTGCTAGCCCATACTAAAAGGTGCTACATTAATGCCTTGTACACACAATCGGATTTTCCGTCTATATAAACTCAGACGGAATTCCGTTCAAGCTGTCTTGCATACACACCGTCACACCAAATTCCGACCGTCAAGAACGCGGTGACGTACAACACTACGACAAGCCGAGAAAAATGAAGTTCAATGCTTCCGAGCATGCGTCAACTTGATTCTGAGCATGCATGTTTTTTTTCTTCGTCGGAGTTCCATACAGACGAACTGAATTTCCGTTCGTCTCTTTCTAACTCTGTCGGAATTTCTGACGGAAAAAGTCTGATGGGGTACACACATGGCCGGCATATCCGATGAAAAAATTTCGTAAAACTTTTTTCATCGGAAATCCCGACCGTGTGTACTCGGCATTAGATCTGACAGTAAAGCTGTGAGTGAGGCCAGAAATCTGCTTCATGATTGGACACGATATGGATCCTTCCTCAACTCATTCCTGGTTTCGGAAATCTATATTACCAGGTCGGTATCAGAGTATCGGCAAACTTAAGGGTTAGATATTTTATAGGCATGGCAAATAGTGTTTTTTTTTTTTCAATTACTAAGCACCAAATTACGATGCTCAAGGAAACTTTCCCCAACCTGCCTACAATGATGGCATAATTTGTCACAGAGATCAGCAGTACCCTTCTGGAACATTCTGGTGAAGAATATGAACGCTCTTGATGCCTAATACACACAATCGTTTTTTCCGTCAGATAATAATAAACCAACGGTTTTCCCGACAGAATTCCTCTCAGCCTGCCTTGCATACACACACTCAGACAAAAGTCCGCCTGTCCAAAGTGCGGTGACATACAACACGTACGACGGCACTATAAAGGGGAAGTTCCATTCCAACGGCGCCACCCTTTGGGCTGCATTTGCTGACCCTATTGTTTGTAAAAGTTTAGTGATTTGCGCTTTTCAGTCCGTTACAGCTTGACGAATGGGATATCTCCATTACGAACGCTAGTTTTACCAGAAAGAGCGCTCCCGTCTCATACTTGATTCTGAGCATGCATGTTTTTTTTGCCCGTCGGAAAACCATACAGACGAACGGTTTTCCCGCCGGGATTTTTTCCTGACGGAAAAAAAAAGAGATCCTGCTCTTTTTTTGTCCGGCAATTTTCCCGTCTGAAAAAACTGCGATGGAGCATACACACGGCCGGAAAAAACGCTTGTGTGTACGAGGCATTAGACATCGTCACAGGGTTGTAAACTCTATACAGCCACTGGATGGCTTCCCTAGACTCCCCTCCATGTTTGCTGGGCTCTGATATCCCACCTGCTGGCATGGTGGGTGCTTTTAGGTAGAGGAGAGAGAGACCAGAGAACATTCGCTCGCTGATCACCCCAAGCTAGAAATGAACCCGGAAGTGATGTGTATTGGGTCACTTATAGGTTTTGTTCCATCATTCCTGGCCGCCGTGGACAGAGAAGCTGTGAATGGAGCCCAGTCTGTTCTCCATTATCTTCAGTGGAGGGCAGGAGAGACATGAGGGACCTAACTGACTCTCCTTAAAGAGAACCTGTCACAAAAAAATGCTAATATATGGGGCCTATTGGTCCATTATTTTATAGCAAAAAAGTTAGGTGGAAAAGATTCAAGTTGCCCCATGCATTTACCAAATTTGTGAGTCCCCATGTACATTAACGGCATGTCTCAGGTGCCTACATACAAAATGTTGATTGTGCTAATGGCCAAATTCAGTTTTTTGCTTTTAAATCAGTGGTTGGTTTCATAATGTTGGTTTATGTTCTTCGATGTCTACTGTACTCATAAGTGAATGGGTAGAATATCTCCGGGATTTGTAGGAAACCATGTCTGATGACGGGAACCAAGGGATCAATGTACAGAAGATTTGTTGGACGAGTGTGATGAGCATTAGCCCAGCTGTGATTAATTCTGGCCATATTTTAATTAAATAGAGTGATTTCCTATGATTGTCAGCTCCATCTAGTGGCCATAATGAAGTATTTTTCTTGAAATACTTCCATCTGTAAAAATTTTGTGATACAGAATTATGGACACTAGATGGAGGCAATGATCATAGGAAATAACAGAGTTATATAAAATATAGGCAATATTTGTCACGGCTGGGCCAACCTGTGCCACATTCCATCAACTATTTGTTTTCTTATTCATAATAGACCTCTAAGTCTCCATATCACAAAATGTACTCAGCCAATGAGAGGGAATGACACCATTTTTATTTTAAAATGCTTAGAGGACCGCCTTTTAAGTGGTGGGGTTAACGCGTTTCGTCCTGGAAGACGACTTGAGAAAACTGACCTCTTGCAAGAGTTTTCACCACAAAATGTACTCAGCCAATGAGAGGTAATGACTCCATTTTTATTTTTCTCCTGCTATCAATGGCCAACACGGTACAACACTTCATCCATGTCTTTGGTGATCTCTGATCTCCTTATCAACTGTTTCTTACATGATGAAGATCAGCCATGGAGTATATCTGAGGTGTATATCAGGGTGTGCTTCTTCCCCACATGTCCAGCAACATTCATATACAAGACATTTCCCGTACTCACTAATATACCTTGAGGGTTGTGTGGGACCCCTGATGTACAGGAAGACAGGACTTCAGTGAGGAACAATTCCCTCACTCAGGACAGGAATACGGCTTCTCCCCCGTGTGAGATCTCTGATGTGCGTATAAATATGACCTCCGTGAAAAACGTTTTCCGCACTCAGGACAGGAAAACGGCTTTTCCCCCGTGTGAGTCCTCTGATGTATGACAAGTTGTGATTTTTCTACAAAACATTTCCCGCAATCAGAACAGGAATAGGGCTTCTCCCCCGCGTGAGATCTCTGATGTCTAGAAAGATGGGATATCTGTGAAAAACGTTTCCCACATTCAGAACAGGAATACGGCTTCTCTCCCGTGTGAGATCTCTGATGTCTTAAAAGAGTGGCCTTCTGTGAAAAACATCTCCCGCACACAGAACAGGAAAACTGCTTCTCCTCCGTGTGAGATTTCTGATGTTTGACAAGATCTGATTTTATTGCAAAACATTTCCAGCACTCAGAACAGGAATATGGTTTCTCACCCGTGTGAGAACTCTGATGTCTAAAAAGATGATTTTTCTGTGAAAAACACTTCCCACACTCAGAACAGAAAAATTTCTTCCTCTCCGTGTGATATCTCTGATGTTTGACAAGGTCTGATTCTACTGCAAAACATTTCCCACACACAGAACAGGAAAATGGCTTCACCTCCATGTGAGATCTCTGATGAATGGCAAGACGTGATTTTAATACAAAACATTTCCCACATTCAGAACAGGAAAATGGTTTCTCCCCCGTGTGTAATGTCTGATGTAGCAAAAGATAGTACTTCACTGCAAAACATTTACCGCACACAGAACAGGAAAAAGGCTTCACCTCTATGTGAGACTTCTGATGATTGACAAGACGCGATTTTACTGCAAAACATTTCCCGCATTCAGAACAGGAATACGGTTTGTCACCCGTGTGAAATCTCTGATGTATAGAAAGATTGGCCTTCACGGAAAAACATTTCCCACACTCAGGACAAAAATATGGCTTCTCCCCCGTGTGAGATCTTCGATGTGTGTGAAGATGGTCTATCTGTGAATAACATTTCCCGCATTCAGAACAGGAATACGGCTTCTCCCCCGTGTGTGATCTCTGATGTCTAAAAAGACTGGACTTCAATGAGAAACATTTCCCGCACTCGGAACAGAAAAATTGCTTCTCCTCTGTATGAGACCTCTGATGTGTGAAAAGTTCTGATTTCATTTCAAAACATTTCCCACACTCAGAACAGGAATGCGGCTTCTCACCTGTGTGCAATTTCTGATGCCTGTAAAGATTGGACATAAATGAAAAACATTTCCCACACTCAGAACAAGAATACGGCTTTTCTTCTGTGTGAGATATCTGATGTGTGTAAAGATTGGCCTTCCGTGAAAAACATTTCCCACACTCAGGACAGGAATAAGTTTTTTCCATGTTTGGGTTTTCTCCTGTGTGAGATCTTTTATGCGCATTAAGACGGCATTTAAAACGGAAACACTTCCCGCACATAGTACAGGAAAAGGTCTTATCTGTTGGAAGAACGGCACCGTCCCGCACAGTCTGAGGTTCCTCAGGATAAGAGGAATACGATGGTCCGGCACCGTCCCGCACAGTCTGAGGTTCCTCAGGATAAGAGGAATACGATGGTCCGGCACCGTCCCGCACAGTCTGAGGTTCCTCAGGATAAGAGGAATACGATGGTCCGGCACCGTCCCGCACAGTCTGAGGTTCCTCAGGATAAGAGGAATACGATGGTCCGGCACCGTCCCGCACAGTCTGAGGTTCCTCAGGATAAGAGGAATATGATGGTCCGGCACCGTCCCGCACAGTCAGAGGTTCCTCAGGATAAGAGGAATACGATGGTCCAGCACCGTCCCGCACAGTCTGAGGTTCCTCAGGATAAGAGGAATATGATGGTTCGGCACCGTCCCGCACAGTCTGAGGTTCCTCAGGATAAGAGGAATACGATGGTCCGGCACCGTCCCGCACAGTCTGAGGTTCCTCAGGATAAGAGGAATACGATGGTCCGGCACCGTCCCACACAGTCAGAGGTTCCTCAGGATAAGAGGAATACGATGGTCCGGCACCGTCCCGCACAGTCTGAGGTTCCTCAGGATAAGAGGAATACGATGGTCCGGCACCGTCCCGCACAGTCTGAGGTTCCTCAGGATAAGAGGAATACGATGGTCCGGCACCGTCCCGCACAGTCTGAGGTTCCTCAGGATAAGAGGAATACGATGGTCCGGCACCGTCCCGCACAGTCTGAGGTTCCTCAGGATAAGAGGAATATGATGGTCCGGCACCGTCCCGCACAGTCTGAGGTTCCTCAGGATAAGAGGAATACGATGGTCCGGCACCGTCCCGCACAGTCTGAGGTTCCTCGGGATAAGAGGAATACGATGGTCCGGCACCGTCCCGCACAGTCTGAGGTTCCTCAGGATAAGAGGAATACGATGGTCCGGCACCGTCCCGCACAGTCTGAGGTTCCTCAGGATAAGAGGAATACGATGGTCCGGCACCGTCCCGCACAGTCTGAGGTTCCTCAGGATAAGAGGAATACGATGGTCCGGCACCGTTCCGCACAGTCTGAGGTTCCTCGGGATAAGAGGAATACGATGGTCCGGCACCGTCCCGCACAGTCTGAGGTTCCTCAGGATAAGAGGAATACGATGGTCCGGCACTGTCCCGCACAGTCTGAGGTTCCTCAGGATAAGAGGAATACGATGGTCCGGCACCGTCCCGCACAGTCTGAGGTTCCTCAGGATAAGAGGAATACGATGGTTCGGCACCGTCCCGCACAGTCTGAGGTTCCTCAGGATAAGAGGAATACGATGGTCCGGCACCGTCCCGCACAGTCTGAGGTTCCTCAGGATAAGAGGAATACGATGGTCCGGCACCGTCCCGCACAGTCTGAGGTTCCTCAGGATAAGAGGAATACGATGGTCCGGCACCGTCCCGCACAGTCTGAGGTTCCTCAGGATAAGAGGTATACGATGGTCCGGCACCGTCCCGCACAGTCTGAGGTTCCTCAGGATAAGAGGAATACGATGGTCCATCTACACTGTGTGGTGCCGGATGGACATTTGAGGTAGTCGGGTTTTCTCCTGGACTATACTGTGTGATGTCCTCATCTTCTACTTTACAGTCTGGAGACAAAGTGAGACAATCCTCTGAGGTTTTCCTCATTTCCCGTCCATCTACTAAAATAGAAATACAAAGATTATTACTAGACATGAGCTGATTGGTTTCCCTAAACCAGGACTCCGCCCACATCAGGCAGCTTTGTCTCTGAGGATCTTACAATTCCCCCCTCAAGGTAACTAGTAAATGGGTTCCAAAGAATTTTTTATGTCCATTACTGGTATTTTCCATAAAAACACCCAGCTATGTAGTCAGGAGATGGAGACAGCTATGGTTCAGGCGGAGGGCAACAATGCAGCTGTGAATAAGTGTAAAACCCTGTGAGCGTCTAGGATTGACAAAAAAAAGCTGCCAACACTCCGCACACTTCCTATAGATGTGACAATGCAAATTTAAAACCAATTAGTGTGGCGCTAAATCAATGAGTAAAATTATATAAAATTATATAAAAAATGAATCCCTTGGTTCCTCCTTCCTGTAGTGAAATCTCTAGCTCAGACGCCCGGGCAACATAGGGAGTACTCCTTCCTGATGGTAGCCAGTGACCTCCACTCACATTGACCACATGAAAAGCAAAATATTTATTCCACAAATCACACTACATACAGTATATACACACTCACATTTCTCTAAAATAGAACAAGCCTTGGTGCACCCATATGCTCTAGGGCACGGGGTCTCCAAACCTTGGCCCGCGGGCCACATCCGGCCCACGGGTGTGATTTGTCCGGCCCGCAGCTTACCCAGGCTCTGCCAACACATCACTGCCGATTTGCTGCCTTTTAAAAACAGCTGCTGTTATCGGCAGTGTGTCTGACAGGTCCTGGATACAAAGCCGCTTACCCCCCCCTTCCCTCCGGTGCTGCCAGGGGATTGGCTGTTGTGCTGTGCTGTGGATTGGCTGACAGGAGGTGACGTCATCAGCGTGGCACCTCCCAGCTTCCCGCCCGCTGTTTACATTAGAATCCTTTTTACCTTACAGCCTACGTGTGTAGCAGTGGGCGGGAGTCGGGAGGTGCAGGAGAGCTGAAGAGGCAAATGGGCATAAATCTGCAGACATAAATGTACAGGAGATTCTGCTGGGGACACCGATGGGGGAAACTCTGCTGGGGACACCGATGGGGGAAACTCTGCTGGGGACACCGATGGGGGAAACTCTGCTGGGGACACCGATGGGGGAAACTCTGCTGGGGACACCGATGGGGGAAACTCTGCTGGGGACACCGATGGGGGAAACTCTGCTGGGGACATTGATGATGGGAAAACTCTGCTGGGAACATTGATGATGGGAAAACTCTGCTGGGAACATTGATGATGGGAAAACTCTGCTGGGGACACTGATGGGGAAAACTCTGCTGGGGACATTGATGATGGGAAAACTCTGCTGGGGAAAACTCTGCTGGGGACACTGATGGGGAAAACTCTGCTGGGGACACTGATGGGGAAAACTCTGCTGGGGACACTGATGGGGAAAACTCTGCTGGGGACACTGATGGGGAAAACTCTGCCGGGGACACTGATGGGGAAAACTCTGCCGGGGACACTGATGGGGAAAACTCTGCCGGGGACACTGATGGGGAAAACTCTGCCGGGGACACTGATGGGGAAAACTCTGCCGGGGACACTGATGGGGAAAACTCTGCCGGGGACACTGATGGGGAAAACTCTGCTGGGGACACTGATGGGGAAAACT
This sequence comes from Rana muscosa, assembly GCA_029206835.1. NCBI lineage: Eukaryota > Metazoa > Chordata > Amphibia > Anura > Ranidae > Rana > Rana muscosa. The sequence continues at coordinate 417,460,258 of CM055123.1, read as the reverse complement.
CTGCTGGGGACACTGATGGGGAAAACTCTCCTTGGGACACGGATAATGGGGAAAACTCTGCTGGGGACACTGATGGGGAAAACACTGATGGGGAAAACTCTGCTGGGGACACTGATGGGGAAAACTCTGCCGGGGACACTGATGGGGAAAACTCTGCCGGGGACACTGATGGGGAAAACTCTGCCGGGGACACTGATGGGGAAAACTCTGCCGGGGACACTGATGGGGAAACTCTCATGGGGACTGATAATGGAAAAAATTCTGCTGGGGACACTGATGATGGGAAAACTCTCCTTGGGACACGGATAATGGGGAAAACTCTGCTGGGGACATGGATAATGGGGAAAACTCTGCTGCGGACACTGATGATGGGAATAATGATTCATTAATTTGTACATAATTGATTTTTTTCGGCCCCCGAATACTTGTAAAATTTACAATGTGGCTCCCGTGTTGAGAAGTTTGGAGACCATGCTCTAGGGCGATGGTATCATCTGAAACCGGCTCTGCTGCCCCGGTCAGCTGTGTTCCCTCCGTCCAGAGCACTGGAAGCCTTAGCTAAGGCTGTTGCTTTTCATGCGGTCAATGTGAGTGGAGGTCACTGGCTACCATCAGGAAGGAGTACTCCCTATGTTGCCTGGGTGTCTGAGCTAGAGATTTCACTACAGGACGGAGGAACCACAGGAGGAATATCTTAGTGGATTTATTTGTATCACAAGCACTTTCAAAAAGCCCATAAAGGTGAGGGCACATCCGGAGGAGGGCAGCACTAGGATTGTTTGTGCCCACAGTGTGAAGACACCAAGTTATTTATCTATCTACATATGATAGATGGTCACGTTATGCATTGGATTGAATAAGGATACTGTGTGGAACACAAAGCACATTGTGTGGGCCGCACCGGACTTTATCATTTCCTGACTCGGACTGGACTGAGATTTGTGAAACTTAGAAGACCTCTGTCATCTCTTCCAAAGATAAAATTATTCAGCCAAAAATTTCCCACCATTCTCATCTTACCCCAACTAGACCGTTCAATGGCTCCCTTCTGAACTATAGACTTACTTGTAAACTACGAAAAAAAAAAAAAAAAAAAGATTTAATAAGCTGTGGGGCAGATCTAGTCCTCATCCCTTGGCCTCTGAGGGTTCCAGCTACTAAATTTTACTTTTCTAATTCTATTTCTGGTGAGATATTACATTGGAGTGCCATGTAGTTTGGAGACCATAGATACTTCTGGGGAAGTCCAATCAGGATGGGCGTGGTTTGTGAATGTCATCACGTTAGCTGGAGTGCCCTCAAGTTACACTGAGACTGATGCTTGGGGAATCTGCAGTGATTAAGTGTATTCAATGCTGAGTTGCTTTTTTAATCATGTGAGTGCTTTACTATTTTATCCATGTAATAAATATAACAGTGAGCACTATGTTGTCTTTTTATCTCTTCTTGAGTATATTCAGACAAAGAAAAGTGGAGTACATGGCAGGAGCCGATTACCTAAAGAGGAGGCTCCATCTTCATGTACCTGAAGGTGTGTGATTTCATGCTGGTTATGTCCTCTTGTTATTTAGCAATGGGGTCCATCTGACGAGGTGAGAGTACACCTGGAGGTGTATGAGGGTATTGCAGATTGGCGCACTGTCAGCTTATTGTCTGTGACACGAGAATGGTGGATTTGTGGCACATTCATTTTTGTGTGCATTGTGTAGATATAATATAGATATGTTTGAACATAGAGTATATAGTGCAGGGGTCAGGAGTATGTAATGTACAACATAGAATATATAGTGCAGGGGTCAGGAGTATGTAATGTACAACATAGAATATATAGTGCAGGGGTCAGGAGTATGTAATGTACAACATAGAGTATATAGTGCAGGGGTCAGGAGTATGTAATGTACAACATAGAATATATAGTGCAGGGGTCAGGAGTATGTAATGTACAACATAGAGTATATAGTGCAGGGGTTAGGAGTATGTAATGTACAACAGAGTATATAATAAAGGGGTCAGGACTCATAATATTGGTGATTAGTAATCAGGGGAAGCTGAAATGTTTACCGGAGACATGTTGCAGAGGTCCCACACCGCTGCCTCCCATCTCCTGAGACTGCACTCAGTGACTTGGGTCTGAGACTATACAGACATATCCCTCCACCCGGCACAGCCAGCAAATAACAGAGCAAGTAACCCGGGAGAATTGTTCTGTCAGAGATCTCACTAGACCCGGGCATGGGGCAGAAGACCCAAGGTACATACCCCAGGTGTCTAGGTCACGCAAACCCTATGGTGAAAATCAACATTTAGCTGCCAGCTGAACCCCAGAATCTCCATAAATCCAGTCTAGAGACATAAATTGTGTCTGCAGCACAGAGAAGGAAGATTATCCGAGAGAAATACAGGAATACAGGACGGGGAACACAGCTCAGGAAAGTGACCAGGGGATTACAGGCTGATATCACCCAGCCCCCGCCCTACTCTGGACCAATCAGTGAGCAGTATGGGTGGAGGAATGTATTTAGTGTTAATGACCCACCTGTGCTGATCTCTGTAGGAGTGTCCTCCTCTATAAATGTCCCCGTTATTCCATCCTCCTCCATAGACTGCTGATCATCCCTCACATACGTCTCTTCTTCTTCTGATTTCACCTCAAATTCTATATCGATTGGATCTCCACTCTAAACCAAAAGAATGAGAGAGAAAATCGTGTGTAAAATATAAACTTTCATTTTGTGACATCACATAAAAAATCCACACATCGTCTCCATAAGTCCGTGTTCTAGATGCTCCGTCCCACCAACCTTGTAACAGTGAGGGATAGTGTGACCTTCCTGTGTGGAATCCCGGGAATACAGAGGACGGGGACATCTCTCTGGTGGGTTCCTGGAATTAGGTGGCTCCATCATATCCTTGTGTCCTTCTGAAAACTCCTCCATCACTCCATACTCCTCATCCTCCTCTTTATACTCTTCTTTTACCACCATATTATCCTTGGAGTTTTCATTCTGAAAGATATAATAAAATATTCATTGTAACAAACACACTTGTATAACAATTTTAACTTAAAATATTTGTTCCTCATCTACCTGATGATGGTGAGGGATGGTGTGACCTTCCTGTGTGGAATCCCGGGAATACAGAGGACGGGGACATCTCTCTGGTGGGTTTCTGTAGCTGGATGACTCCTCCATGGTGTCCCGGTACAGATCTTTGTGTTCTTCCTCCATCACCCCATCCTCATCATCCTCTTTTATCTCGTCTTTAACCTCAACTTTAGGATCTCTCAGGTTTCCACTCTGAATATATAATAAAAATGACATCAATTGTAATGCCGCGTACACACGCTCGGAATTTCCGACAACAAATATTAGATGGGAGCTTTTGGTCGGAAATTCCGACTGTGTGTAGGCCCCATCGGACATTTTCTGTCGGAATTTCTGACAACAAAAATTTGAGAGCTGGTTCTCAAATTTTCCGACAACAAAATCCGTTCTCCTAAATTCCGAGCATGTGTAGACAATTCCGACGCACAAAATTCCACGCATGCTCTGAATCAAGTATGAGACGGAAGAGCTCAGTCTGGTAAAACTAGCGTTCGTAATGGAGATAGCACATTCGTCACGTTGCAAAGAGCAGTAACGGACTGAAAATTAGGCTTGTGCAATTCGTTTCGTAACGAATTGAAATTCGTCCGAATTTAGCAACTTTCGGACATTCGGAAGCATTCGAATTTCCGAACAAAGCAATTACGAATAAAACCGAATCCGAAATAAATTATATCGCAAATAGCGAATTCCCGAATGTCTTCGGCATAATTTGTTATGAAAAAAGTTACGAATGTACGAATCCATTGGAAGCACAATAACACTCTGCTTTGCTCTCTGCTTCTCCCTCACCGTGCTGAACCCTCTCAAAATGGTGTACAGGGGCGGAGGCTATAGCCGCATGTAAAAAACTAAAGTAAAATACGAGATTTCGAATCGTTACAAATAACCGCTATGTATTTAGAAAAGTACAAATCCATTGGAAGCACATTAGGCATAATAGGCAGCGTCGTGAGAGAGACACGGAAAATTACAAATCAACGAAACCCAAAAAAAGTTAAGAAAGTAGGAGTTGTGTCCAGAATCAACAAAAAACAATGTACTCTACCGAAAGTACAAATTATAAATCAACTAAAAATTCAACGAAAAATGTCGCTTGCGAAAATACGAATTAGTCCGAACACAAAAAATCCCATCTAGCAAAATTACGAATCAACAGGACCGAAAAGAAACAAACCGAAACTAAACAAATTTTTCCGTTGTGCACAAGAAATGAACCGAAACAAATTTTTCCGTTGTGCACAAGTCTACTGAAAATCACGAGGCTGAAAAGCGTGAATCGTCTCTCACCAAACTTCTACTAACACGAGATCAGAAGAAGGAGCCCAAAGGGTGGCGCACATGGTATGGAACTTCCGTTTTATTGTGCCGTCGTATGTGCTATACGTGACCGCGTTCTTGACATTCGCAATTTCCAACAACATTTGTGCAACCATGTGTATGCAAGACAAGTTTGAGCCAACATCCCTCAAAAATGTATCCACGGTTTTGTTGTCGGAATGTCCGATCGTGTGTACGCGCCATAACAATGCAGATAATGTACAGATCTTAATGATACTATCAGTGATTGTTCCTCACCTACCTGATGATGGTGGGGGATGGTGTGACCTTCAGATGTTGCCTTTATTTGACCATTATCATCATCCACCTCTTTAAACTCTTCTTTGACCACAATATTATCATCCCCGAGGTTTCCACTCTGAAAATATAATAAAACATTCATTGTAACAATCATGCTTGTGTATAAATCATATCTACCAATAATTGTTCCTCACCTACCTGATGATGGTGGGGGATGGTGTGACCTTCCTGTGTGGAATCCCGGGAATACAGAGGACGGGGACATCTCTCTGGTGGGTTCCTGTAGCTGGATGACTCCTCCATGGTGTCCTGGTACAGATCTTTGTGTTCTTCCTCCATCACCCCATCCTCATCATCCTCCTCTTTTATCTCTTCTTTAACCTCAACTTTAGGATCTCTCAGGTCTCCACTCTGAATATATAATAAAAATGACATCAATGATAACAATGCAGATAATGTACAGATCCTAATGATACTATCAGTGATTGTTCCTCATCTACCTGATGATGGTGAGGGATGGTGTGACCTTCCTGTGTGGAATCCCGGGAATACAGAGGACGGGGACATCTCTCTGGTGGGTTCCCATTACTGGATCCATCTGTAGGAAACACACACACTGACTGAATACATTGTTTCTATGTGTTTATCAGATGATGGGGGATCTAGGTGGAGCCTCCGTACTGCTCTCTCCTTTACAATAAAGTCTCCTCTTACCCGGTGATGTGAGGGGCGGCTGATTGTCCATCATGACGTCCTTGTAGAGATCCTTGTGTCCTTCTAAATCCTCCCACTCCTCCATGGAGAAATAGACAGTGACATCCTGACACCTTATAGGAACCTGACACACACAATGATACAGTCACCATCCAGACACATCCCTTGTGTTGAACCTTCACAGACATCAGGAATAGTTATTTTGCCTCTTCTACATAAAGTTTTAAAAATACAAACATGTACATTATAAATCCACCCCCACATCCCATATTATCATATAATCATTTAGTATAGAATGATGAGGTGAGAAGGAAGGGCCGGAAGACCCCATGTTCGGTTTGCACCACAAACTTTGAACATCACGAAAGTTCGGAACCGAATTACAAACCCTATTGAAGTCTATGGGCCCATTTCAAAGGCGTATATGCAAGTAATTGGGCATACAATGGTTATGGGGGTCTGGGGTACTGCCTTGGGGGGCATGTATCAATAAAAAAAGAAAGTTTGTAAAAAATAATAATTTTTAAATGAGCAGTGATTTACTGATGCTTAAAGGAGTTGTAAAGGCAGAAGGTGCATCCTTTGCATTAAGATTAAAAGCCTTCTGTGTGCAGCAGCCACCCCCAGCACCCCCAATAATTACCTGAGCCCCACCTCTATCCAGCGATGTCCACGACTGTCTCAGCCATTCGAGACTCCCTCTCCCGATTGGCTCCCGTTGCTGTTAGGCAAAGTCAGTCAGCCAGCCAGCCAGCCAATCAGGAGAGGGGGCGTGGCCAGGTCGCAGCTCCATGTCTGAATGGACACAAGAAGCTGTGACACGGCTTGGGTGCCCCATAGCAAGCTGCTTGCTGTGGGGGCACTCGCCAGGAAGGAGGGGCCAGGAGCACAGAAGACGTACCAGAGAAGAGGCGGATCCGGGCTACTCTGTGCAAATCCACTGCACAGGGCAGGTAAGTGTAACATGTTTGTTATTTTTATTGAAAAATAAAACGAAGAGTGAAAGCATAAAAATGAGAAATAACGATAAAAATGGAAAAAAAAAAAACAATATAGTGCTTTGGGGCTCCCCTTAGTCTACCTGTAATTTGGAAAATCTGTACTGTCTATAGAACCTGCTACAGCAATAATTGCATTTATAAAGCCAAAAAAATTAAATTTTCCCTGCAAGCTTTCTATATTTTATGAACAACAGCTTGGGGAGCCAGTCTGTATGATGAGGCCACTGTGTAGTTCACTGGGAGCAAGATTAGAGATTTTTTGGGATAAATTCTGGTGTCTCTTTCACAGACTTCGGATAGAAGTACCAGGTGCGGAAAAATTGGGCTTTGGGTGTTGGTGGAGTCTTCACACCGTAACCCTATAGAGGTACTCTTGATGAAAGGGAGAATTGCCTTGCTGTCAAAAATTGAAATGATATGCACCTGTCAAACATGTGCGGAACAATTGGTCTTTGGGTATTAATTGTGCCCATGAAACCTATACCAAAAAAAAATCTTCCAGTTGAAATTAATACCCACAATGTTAGGCAGCCTAGAAGTCTTGTAGAGATTCCACATCCCAAAAACACTTAATCAGTGACATCGGCATCAGGGGCTTCATAGCTGCTGGTAATCCAGGACTGATTGATTTTGATAAATGTCAGCCGGTCCACAGAGTCTGTGGACAGACGCGCTCTATTATCAGTAACAAAACCTCCAGCAGCACTGAATGCCCGTTTGGAAAGCACCATGGATGCAGGGCAGCCCAGCAGCTCAATTGAATATTGGGGAAGTCCTGGCCAGTGGTCTATTCTCATGACCCAATAACCCAGTGGATCATCAACTTGAAAGCTCTACAGCTCTGTTTTCGCCCCTAAATAATCGTCCACCACATGATGCAGACCCTGCCTATGGGATGTGGACGCTGACAGCTCTGGGCACGAGGACTAAAAAAATTGTGAAATGCATCACTTAGGTGGTCCCCTTTTCCACCACTCCTCTCTTGACCAACAGAAGCCTCAAAACTACATTTTTCATGACACTGTAAGTTACCAGAATCTGGAAAGGCGTTACATAAACTCCTGTCTGTGAAATTTCGGAGAAGCCTCAAAACTAACATTTCCACGACACTGTAACCTACCAGAGTTGGAAAAAGAAGTAGATAAACTCCTCTTTAAGGTGCCCTCAAGAGATGTCATCTTCTGCTCCCTCTATGGGGATGGGATGAGTTCTGAGACTTTCCCTTTGTAACGGTGTTCAAGGAGGGTTGCCAACCAATAGTGATCCTTCTCCTTGATGTCATGTATTCTCAGGTCCTTTCGCAGGCTTAGAAGCACGAGGGAGCCCATGCACTGCAAGTTTGCGGAGGCATGAGAAGAAGAGACCACAGGGTCACTGAGGATTAGTATCTGGAACTGCCTCCTCCCAGCCACGTACTACTCCCAAGGCTTCTGGGGACAGAAAACCATCTCTTATGCCGCGTACACACGGCTGTTTTTAATGTCATTGAAAAAACAATGTTTTTCTCGACGTGACTCTTCTCAAGCCTGCCTTGCCTACACACGATCGTGAAAAAAAATGCTCGAACAAAGCGCGGTGACGTACGAAAACGTACAACGGCACTATAAAGGGGAAGTTCCATTCGGATGGCGCCACCTTTTCGGCTGCTTTTGCTGATCCTGTTAGTAAAGTTTAGTGAGAGACGATTCGCGCTTTTCAGTCTGTTACAGCGTGACGAATGTGCTATCTCCATTATGAACGCTAGTTTTACCAGAACGAGCGCTCCCGTCTCATAACTTGCTTCTGAGCATGCGCGTTTTTTTTTTTCACTTCGTTGAAGCCTACAAACGGCCGTTTTTCACGACGAGAAAAACTACGACGTGAAAAACGAGGAAAAATAGAGCATGTTCCAAATTTTTAATGCCCATTTTTCACGTCGCAAAAAATGCTCTGGAGCCTACACACGATCGTTTTTAATGACCAAATTAAAAAATGGCATTTTTCTCGTCATGAAAAACAGTCGTGTGTATGCGGCATTAAGGTTTGAAGTATGTCTTCCTCTGCTTCAGTACTCCAGAATCCTCCTCCCCTCCCTCTCCTCTTGTGTGTTCTGTGGTGTAGAAAGAATGGTGTCTGCATAAAGCGGGCCATGAGAGGAAAGGAAGTCCTCCCGCTGCTCTGCCTCAAGTGCCCTGTCCATAATTGCCATGCAGAGTCTGCTCCAGCAGGAACACAACAGGGATTGTGTCACTGATGCATGCACTGTCACGGCTCACCATCCTTGTTGCCTCTTAAAATAGTGACAGTACAATGCATGCATCCTTTATGAGCAGCCATTGGCCATCGGCGCTCACAGGTCCCCTTCAAGGCTGCACTAGCGCTCTGGTCGCAGGGGAGTTCGCGCCATCGCTGTAGCGCAAAAAACACCACCACCAGCTGCTCTCGTCCTCCAGAAGCCCCTGGGAGAAAAGCCATCCTGTGCTGAAGAGGAAGTTCTGTGCTCCAAGCCTCACTCTGGATAAGGGTCACGGCCGCTTCACAGAAAGTGGGCGGCGCCGGAGGGCGTGACCCGGAAGTGCTGCAAAACCATCGTAGAGAGAAGAGGTAGAGAAGAGAGGCAGAGAGCAAGGCGGCGGACAGTGGTCGGCACGCTGTACCAAGCCGCTAGCAGTACCAGCAGCCCAGGACCGAGCCAACCTCCTCATTGAACAGGAGGAAGGGATGGCAACTACAACCGCAGGCAAGTCCAAGTCGGGGCCTGGTGAGTAAAACCCCCCTTGGGAAGAAGGGGGGGGGAGGCCCTGGTTACTAGGGGGTCCGAGAATCCCTGGGCCAGTCTCCCTAATCACCTTACCTTCCACTCCTCCCAGTACAAGCCTGCAGTTAGGGGGTAGACAGAGTAAGTTACAAGCATGCTTTACCTCTGGTCTTACAGAATCCCCCCAGTGGAACCCAGGAGGCCCTAGATAAACAGCCGTCTGCCGCAACAGGGCACAGCTCCTCTAAAAAAATGCAGGTACTGTAAGGATAAGCTTCCAAGGTCTTATTTCAAGCCCTTCTGCTATAAATGTATTAATAAACTAGCAGGGAAAGAAGCTTCAACCTAAATGAAGAAGTTTCTTTCATCTATGCAAATGCAAATGCTGGCAACAGTCAAAGGTTTCCGTGAAGCCACCGGGAAAACAACGGCCTAGGGCCCTGATCCAGGAGGAGCTTGCCCCTAGAGAAGAAGGCCCATCCTCCCAAGAAAGTTTTTCTGGAGGGGGACCCAGTGGCCTTCTCCCGCCCTCACAATCACTACCTACATCTCAGGTGGAGGAGGAAGAAAAATATGGGGGAGAAATAGAAAGCAAGGTCAAATCAGACCGCAGCTCAGATGGGGAAGTGGATCCAGACCAGTTAAGACACAGGAGGGTGTCAGGCTAAGGAGACACCTTTTCATCCTAGAGGAACTGGAAAGGACTCCTACAGGCGATATATGGCACGAGAAGATTTCAGAGACCCCTAGAGTGACCTCCGCACAGAACAAGGTATACAGGGGGCTGAGCAAGGCTGAATCCAGGGTGTTCCCACTCCATCAGTCCCTTAAGGATTTGATCCTACAGGAATGGAGGGACCCTGAAAGGAGAATTGTCCGACAAAAAACCTGGAAAAGGAGCATTCCCCTTAAAGAGGGTGACAAGGAGACTTTCTTTAAGTTCCCAAAGCTGGATGCCGCTCTATTTCAGGTCACCAAAACGTCTGACCTCTCCTTTGAGGATGCAAAAAAAAAAAAAAAACACAAGGGTTTACAACCCCTTTAAGGCTCATTTAACCAGGTCACTGTCAACTTCCTGGGCTGAGAAGGGAGGGGCCTCTTGGAAACAAATCTGCAATGCAGCCACCTAGTCCAGTCAAGATGCCTTCCTGAAGCACTACCGAGTGGAAGTGTTGTCACGGCAAGAAGGAAGGTCCTACAATTTGTGGTCCCAAGAACCTCCCAGGACGGCAGGCCTCTTTCCCACCCATAGGAGGAGTGAAAATTAGTTGAACACTAAGTGGTAAGTACCTATGTGGAATAATTCCCCTTGAGAACAGGTTCGGGAGTACTTTATTACAAACTGGGGATCAAGGGGAAAGGAGGGTCTTATAACAGAAAAACAAACAAGGCGCCTCTAAGTGAAGAAGTCACTGGCTGAAGAAGGAACCAATGAGCTGTTCCGAAACGCGTCCCGCCTCTATGACACACTTCCTGTCCACTTCCTGTTTGTGTTCCATGCTGGTTTCTGTCTCGCTTCCTCTGACATCATCCCCAGGCTTTAGCGTTACTGTGTCCTCTGAAATTCACAGCACAATCAGCTGTTATCTCGTGGACTTCCTGGAAGCTTTACCATCAGACTGGGACTGCCCTGTCACTGGAACATCTCCTGGACGCACTTACCTGCTACATGCCTGTTTCATCCACTATCTTGTAAGTGTTTTTAACCCTTTTAGGGGATATTAAAAGTTTCATACTTCTGCACTTAGAGGCGCCTTGTTTTTTTTTCTGTTTCCATTAGAGATTGCTTGTCTTCCTGAGTGCTGCCTTAAGTGTGTGAAGATTTGCTACCCTCTCCAACACAGACCTTATCTGTCAGGATTCAAATGCTTGGAGCGCCCTGGATATACACATTTTTCGGGGACTTATAACAAGGTGTCAATTGATTGTGTTTCCTGTAAGGTGAAAACGGTCTACTCTCAGGTGTGCCGTCCTGGAAGGTTTGTAGAAATACCATTACCGGTAAGTCTAACGTAGGTTTTTACACAGTACCTATTTAAAGTGGAGTTCCACCCATTTAAAACTTTTAAGACAATCCAGCAGAGGAGGGAATGGAGGAGGAGGAGGAGGGGCTGGAGCTAAGAAATCTTGCATCTTCACCATTAGCTGTATAGAGACATGGCAGCACAACAAGCTGTAGCACTGAGCCCTGTCCTGGATCCTTCCGAGTTGCAAGCTGAGTTACCCAGTGTGCTGTGAACAAAATATATTGTCCCTGACCATGCTTGCTGGACCACGAGTCAGCAGTAATGTGGACTTTGCAGCTGATTGCCTTGCCCAACGATGCCAAAGCATTTCTTTCCACGTGATGGTAGAGAGCTGGAATGGCCTTGTGAAAATAAATAGCGACTGGGAACCTGCCATTGTGGTACAGCACATTCTTCAAATTCAAGGGGGCAGAACCCACCAGAATGAAAGGCAGAAGTTGTAGAGCCAGGGGCTTTGACAAGCTTGCATTTAGACGCTAGGCATGTCGGTGGCAGTCACTATTTTTTATTTTCACTGCAGCAGATGAGACAGAGAAATTTGCCAGCTATAGTCTACAGCTGGTGGTGTGCTACTGGCAGATGTGCTGCAAGGACCTGGAACACCCTGTGCTATAGCATAATCCTGGTCAGTGGAGGCTGCTGAGAGGTCATGAGGTATAGCAGGGGTAGACTGAGGTGAGTAAGGAGGAATAGAATTGTGGCCCTTTTGTATGGCTTTCATGTGCACTTGCCAACGGGCCGAGTGGTGGGAGGTTAAATGCCTTGTTAAGCATGTGGTACCCAAAAGGCTGGTGTTTTTGCCACGCTTGATGTGCTTAAGACAAAGTATGCAAATTGCAATAGTGCGATCGGCTGCACATGTGCTAAAAAAGGCCCAGACAGCTGAGCTGTGGGAAGTGGGCCAGGAGATAACATCTCCATGATGGCTGCCTCATTGGGGTTGTGCCTCACCTTCACTTTCCTCCTCTGCTCTATCTGGCATCTGTCAATGACCTCATCATCATCTCCTCCATTCTCATTATCACTGGAGACAACTTGGCAATACACTGCGGCTGGGGGAACATGACTGCCAATTTGTGTACCAGTGTTGTCCCCTCTCTGTAGGCTCATGTTCCTGCCTTCCTCAACTTCAGAACCAACATCAGAATCAAGTAATGGCTGAGGAAATGATACCCTGCCTGAGGACTGACCACGCCCACGTTTGCCTGTGGACACATATGCTGCTGGCCCTCTCACAGTACCATGGGAATGTCAGCCTCTCCTTATTGGCCCCCCAGACATGATGGGGGGAGTAGGGGTGCTTATTAACAAAATGTAATAATTGGAAATGTGTACGTAGATGCACTTTAAACCAATGGAAAGTGGTGTTTGGTGCACTTTAACCTGAGTACTCACTACACTCCACTGATACACTTTAATATACTGCGTTAAACATGCAGGAACGCACAGAAATATTTTGCATTAAACATGCAGTAATGCACAGAAATATAATGCAGTAAACCTGTCCTGACAATATAAACTGATACTAATGAAACAATGAACAGTCACTAAACTCACACTGACTGAACTATCACTACATTCACACTAAAGTGATATTCTACACTGACAATAGAATCAGAATAGCACACTAACTGTCTACTAGCACTGAACAGAGCCCTGTTCTATCTCTCCCCAGGCCTAAATCACACTGCAAATGGCCGCTATGGGAAGAATACTTTTATAGTGTGGGATTGGGACTAAGAGCAATGAGCCATGATTGGATAGAGTCATCATGACCGTGTCCAATCATGGCTCTGACAGTGCTATGTGCCCTAATTGGGCAAAGCTTTCATTGCTCCAGCCAATCAGGGCTTCCAAAGCACTGTGCGGTGGCACAATGCATTGTGGTCATTCGGCAGGCCGAACAAACGGTCGAGGCCGAACAGCAAATGTTAGACCAGAACTCATTCTCGGGTCGAACCGTTTGCCCATCCCTAGTGAGAAAGTAATTGGTGGAAAAGGTGTCAAACCTCAAAAATGAAGAGAATGTTCCGGTGCTGTGACAAAATTTCGAACCTGGCACAATGTGCAAGGCGCGTCACTTCCCGTGACTAGGGATGAGCTCCGGCGTGTTCGCATTGAACACGTGCAGAGCCCGCCAGGATGTCGGCACCGCGCTGCGCTAATGACAGGCAGGGAGACATTTCCTGATGCTCGGTTGCAGAGATCAGGAAATGTCTCCCTGGCTGTGATTAGCGCAGCGCGGTGCCGACTTCCTGGCGGGCTCTGCACGTGTTCAATATGAACACGCCGGAGCTCATCCCTACCCGTGACGTGGAATCAGCTGGAGCTCCAATCCACGTGCACTCTACAGGCGCAACGCGTCATACATCCCTTCAATGGCTGACGTCAGTGCACGGAGGAATTTGCCTGACAAAATGCTCAACTGACTACTGCGCAAGCGCAAAGCGGAAATCAAGTAAGACTTACAAGATTTACGTTCTTAAGGCCAGCTTGATACAGCTTACACTCGATGTGAACACACCTACAGTAAGCAGGCGGGGCAGCGGACATGTTGCTTTACCAAAGCCGTTTTTAATTAGCAAAATATATATATATATATGTAGATAAGCTCACTCGATTGCTGAAATTAGTTTGCTAATTCAAAACAGCGTTTGGTGTAACAAGATGGCTGTGCACATGCACAGTAGTGGGTCGAGCATTTTGTCAGGCAAATTCCTCCGTGCACTGACGTCAGCCAGTGAAGGGATGTATGACTCGTTGCGCATGCACAGTGCGCGCGGTTTGGAGCTCCAGTTGATTCCACATCACAGGAAGTGACGCAGGTTGTACATTCTGCCAGGTTGCTCAATTTGTCAGAACACCGGTCCCGTAAGTGTTTGAAATGTTTTGACCCTGAAGGGGTTCATCTAGGTTCCCACACTATACATGTGTGTATCATCATCTGCTGGAGATAAAAGACGTCACAGTGACTATGGAGGAAGAGGACGGACATGACGGGGTTACTGGGTGTAAATAGAAAATAAGATCTTATTACCTCCTCTGCTGCCACTTCCAGCAATGTCTCCTCTCTACTTCCGCCCGACTCACCTTTTGTCCTTCTCTTCGTTTTAATATCTGACATCACTTCCTGTCTGTAACTGACATCACTTCCTGTCTTTCATAGAGACTTGCTGTCTCTATGGTATAAGTGAGATCTCCACCTTGTGGAGTTTAGAGGAACTGCACCCGCAATAAACATCTCGTGGTGTGAACACGTCCTTGTGCTGTGTGTGTATGTACTGTATATCCTTATAGATGGGTCATCTCCACTCCCACCAAGGAGAAAAGAAATACTCTATATTACCAAAAGTATTGGGACGCCTGCCTTTACACGCACATGAACTTTAATGGCATCCCAGTCTTAGTCCGTAGGGTTCAACATTGTGTTGGCCCCGCCCTTTGCAGCTATAACAGCTTTAACTCTTCTGGGAAGGCCGTCCACAAGGTTTAGGAGGGTGTCTATGTGAATGTTTGATCATTCTTCCAGAAACACATTTGTGAGGTCAGCCACTGATTTTGGACGAGAAGGCCTGGCTCGCAGTCTCCACTCTAATTCATTCCAAAGGTGTTCTATCAGGTTGAGGTCAGGACTCTGTGTAGGCCAGTCAAGTTCCTCCACCCCAAACTCACTCATCTATGACTTTATGGGCCTTGCTTTGTGCACTGGTGCGCAGTCATGTTGGAACAGGAAGGGGCCATCCCCAAACTGTTACCACAACGTTGGGAGGATGAAATTGTCCAAAATGTCTTAGTATGCTAACGCCCTAAGAGTTCCCTTCAGTAGAACCAAGGGGCCAAGTCCAACCCCTGAAAAACAACCCCACATCATAATCCCCCCTCCACCACATGATCAGTGCACAAAGCAAGGTCCATAAAGACATGGATGAGCAAGTTTGAGAAGGAGGAACTTGACTGGCCTGCACCGAGTCCTGACCTCAACCCGATAAAACACCTTTGGGATGAATTAGAGCGGAGACTGCGAGCCAGGCCTTCCCGTCCAACAACCAGTGCCTGATCTCACAAATGTGTTTCTGGAAGAATGGTCAAACATTCCCATAGACACACTCCTAAACCTTGTGGACAGCCTTCCCAGAAGAGTTGAAGCTGTTATAGCTGCAAAGGGTGGGCCAACTCAATCGAAGTTCATGTGTGTGTAAAGGCAGGTGTCCCAATAGTTTTGGTAATATAGTGTATATTACTGCCTAGTCCAGCCTTTCTCAGCCAGGGTTCCTCCAAAGGTGCTAGGGGTTCCTTGAGCAATGGACAATTTCTGTCTCTCAGTAAAAACTGACATCAATGACCTGTAGGGGGGCAGTCTTCCTACTGATGATGATATAAGGGGTCTTTCTCCCATTGGTCACCAATGTAAGGGGTCACTAATAGAAGGGGATCCTTCTCTCATTGGTCACCAATGTAAGGGACCAGTACACCGACCACTGATATAAGGGGGTCCTTCCCCCATTAATCATCAATATAAGAGACCACTACACTGATATAAGGGGGTCCTTCTCCCATTGGTCACCAATGTAAGGGACCACTACACTGACCATTGATATAAGGGAGTCCTTCTACCATTGGTCACCAATGTAAGGGACCACTACACTGACCACTGATATAAGGGGGTTCTTCTCCCATTGGTCACCAATGTAAGGGACCACTACACTGACCACTGATATAAGGGGGTCCTTCTCCCAGTGCCCACCAGTGCTGCCTAATCAGCGCACATCAGTGAAGGATTAAAATTACCCATTTGCTAAATTTTTAACAAAATTTGAAAAAAATAAAAAAAATTATTTCCATTTTTGTTTGTTTAGCAAAAAATAAAAACCCCAGTGGTGATTAAATACGACCAAAAGAAATCTTTATTTGTGTGATAAAATGACAAAAATGTCATATGGGTAGTGTTACATGACTGCGCAATTGTCATTCAAAGTGCGACAGTGCTGAAAGATGAATATTGGCCTGGGCAAGAAAGGGGTGAAAGCGCCCGCCGGTAAGCAAGTGGTAAATCATTCACCTGGGCTGGCATCTTTATTGTTAACATAGTGTTCCATATTTGAATAAATCCCCCGTCCACAGACCATGTTACCCACCACACATTTGTGGGGAAGAGACCCTTGTCCTCTCAACATTGGAATAAGCTGCTTTGTCAATGCTGGTGTTTGGAAGCTGGCAGTGGGCTATAGGGGGGGGGGGGGGAGGATGGCAGGGGGTAGGGTGTTAGCAAGGTTGAAGTGGGGTATCAGGTGTGATGAACATGGGGATGACAGGGGGTAGGTTATTAGGAAGGTTGCAGTGGGGTGCCAGGTGTGATGAGGATGACAGGGGGGGGGGGGGGGTTGTTAGCAAGGTTACATAGTTAGTCAGGTTGAAAAAAGACACAAGTCCAACCACAGAAAAAAAAAACATACAATCCCGTATACACAAACCTTCACACACAGTTGATCCAGAGGAAGGCGAAAAAAACCCAGCAGAACATGATCCAATTTGCTACAGCAGGGAAAATAATTCCTTCCTGATCCCCCGAGAGGCAATCGGCTTTTCCCCGGATCAACTTTACCTATAAATGTCAGTACCCAGTTATATTCTGTACATTTAGGAAAGTATCCAGACCTTTCTTATAGCAATCTACTGAGCTGGCCAGATCCACCTCTGGAGATGAAATCTCTTTTCCTCTAGACATAAAGAGTGCCCCCTTGTCCTCTGTGATGACCGTAAAGTGAATAACTCAACACCAAGTTCACTATATGGACCCCTTATATATTTGTACATGTTAATCATAGCCCCCCTAATCTCCTCTTCTGAAGAGAGAATAAATTCAGTTCCTCTAATCTCTCCTCATAGCTGAGCTCCTCCATGCCTCTTATCAGTTTGGTTGCCCTTCTCTGCACTTTCTCCAGTTTCCCGATATCCTTTTTGAGAACTGGGGCCCAAAACTGAACTGCATATTCCAGATGAGGTCTTACTAATGATTTGTACAGATGATGTCTCTCTCTCTGGAGACCATACCTCTCTTATACAAGAAAGGACTTTGCTCGCTTTGGAGACCGCAGCTTGGCATTGCATGTTATTATTGAGCTTATGATCTACCAAAACCCCCAGATCCTTCTCCACTACGGATCCCCCCCAGATCCTTCTCCACTACGGATCCCCCCAGATCCTTCTCCACTACGGATCCCCCCAGATACTTCTCCACTACGGATCCCCCCAGATCCTTCTCCACTACGGATCCTCCCAGATCCTTCTCCACTACGGATCCCCCAGATCCTTCTCCACTACAGATCCTTCTCCACTACGGATCTCCCCAGATCCTTCTCCACTACGGATCCCCCCAGATCCTTCTCCACTACGGATCCCCCCAGATCCTTCTCCACTACGGATCCCCCCAGATCCTTCTCCACTACGGATCCCCCCAGATCCTTCTCCACTACGGATCCCCCCAGATCCTTCTCCACTATGGATCCCCCCCAGTATGTATGATGCATTCATATTCTTAGCCCCCAAGTGCAGAACTTTACATTTATCAACATTAAACCTCATCTGCCACATAGTCGCCCAATTAGACAGAACATTGAGGTCGGCTTGTAAATTGGAGACATCCTGTAAGGACGTTATTCCACTGCATAGCTTAGTGTCATCTGCAAAGACAGAAATGGTACTTCTAATATCAGACCCAATATCATTTATAAACGTATTAAAAGTAAGGGTCCCAACACTGAACCTTGGGGTACACCACTGATAACCTTGGACCATTCAGAGTAAGAATCATTAACCACGACTCTCTGAATTCGGTTTCTGGTTTAGCCAGTTTTCTATCCATTGACAAATGGATCTTTCCAATCCTGTAGACTTTACCTTACACATGAGCCGTGTGTGGGGAACTGTGTCAAATGCTTTTGCAAAATCCAGGTATACCACGTCCACTGCCACCCCTCTGTCCAAGTATACCACGTCCACTGCCACCCCTCTGTCCAAGTATACCACGACCACAGCCACCTTTCTGTCCAATTATACCACATCCACCCCTCTGTCCAAGTATACCACGTCCACAGCCACCCCTCTGTCTAAGTATACCACGACCACAGCCACCCCTCTGTCCATGTATACCACGTCCACAGCCACCCCTCTGTCCATGTATACCACGTCCACATCCACCACTCTCTCCAAGTATACCACGTCCACCACCACCCCTCTGTCCAAGTATACCACATCCACCGCCACCCCTCTGTCCAAGTATACCACGTCCACAGCCACCCCTCTGTCCAAGTATACCACAGCCACCCCTCTGTCTAAGTATACCACGTCCACAGTCGCCCCTCTGTCCAAGTATACCACGTCCACAGCCACCCCTCTGTCCAAGTATACCACGTCCACAGCCACCCCTCTGTCCAAGTATACAACATCCACAGCCACCCCTCTGTCCAAGTATACCACATCCACTACTCTGTCCAAGGTTTTACTTACCTCCAATCAGGTTTGTTTGACAACTTCTGTCTTTCATGAATCCATGCTGTCTGTTGCTTAAAATATTTTTTTCCGGCAAGAACTCATCTATGTGGTCTTTTATTATTCTCTCCAGTATCTTCCCAACTATAGAAGTTATACTTACAGGTCCAGAGTTACTTGGTAAAGACTTTGATCCCTTTTTAAATATGGGCACTCCATTGGGCCTATGCCGATCCAGTGGTACTATTCCTGTCATTAATGAGTCCCTAAAAATTAGAAACAATGGTCTTAAAATGACAGAGCTCAATTCTTTTAGGATCCGTGGGTGTATGCCATCTGGTCCAGGTGCTTTATCCATCTTTATTCTGTCTAAATATTTCTGAACCATATCACTTTTGAGCCATTGTGGATTTGGGGCTGTGCCACTACCACCCCCATTATGGACATGAACTCCCCCATGCTCCTTTGTATACACAGAACTGAAGAAAGTATTTAATAAATTAGCCTTCTTTTTGTCCCCAGTCACCCACTCTAGATTATTTTGTAAAGGGCCTACATGCTCAGACTTGACCTTTTTACTAATAACATATTTGAATACATTTTTGGGGTTTGTCCTACTATATTTTGCAATCCGTCGTTCCTTTTGAGTTTTTGCGTCCTTGATTTTCTTTTTACATATTCTGTTATATTCTTTGTAGCATTTAAACGATGATCGTGTTCCTTCATTTTTATATTTTTTTAAAGCAATTTTTTATAGCCATTTTAACTTTGGCTGCAGTGGAATGGCAGGTGTGATGAAGATGAGGATGGCAGGGGGTAGGGTGTTAGCAAAGTTGCAGTGGGGTGCCAGGTGTGATGAACATGAGGATGACAGGAGGGAAGGTCTTAGCAAAGTTGCAATGGGGTGGCAGGTATGATGAGGATGACAGGGGGTGGGGTGTTATAAAGGTGGCAGTGGGGTACCAGGTGTGATGAAGATGATGACAGGAGGTAGGTTTTTGGCAGGGTTGTAGTGGGGTGTCAGGTGAGAGGAGGATGATAGGGGGTAATGTGTTAGCAAGGTGGCAGTGAGGTGCCAGGTAGGAGGATGAGAGGGAGTAGTGTGTTAGCAAGGTGGCAGTATGGTGCCAGTTCGGAGGAGGGTGAGAGGGGGTAGTGTGTTAGCAAGGTGGCAGTATGGTGCCAGGTTGGAGGAGGGTGAGAGGGGGTAGTGTTAGCAAGGTGGCAGTGGGGCGCCAGGTGGGAGGATGACAGGGGCAGTGTGTTAGGAAGGTGGCAGTGGGGGGCCAGGTTCGGAGGAGGATGAGAGGGGGTAGTGTGTTAGGAAGGTGGCAGTGGGGTGCCAGGTGGGAGGAGGGTGACAGGGGGTAGTGTGTTAGGAAGGTGGCAGTGGGGTGCCAGGTGGGAGGGGGATGACAGGGGGCAATGTGTTAGGAAGGTGGCAGTGGGGTGCCAGGTGGGAGGGGGATGACAGGGGGTAATGTGTTAGGAAGGCGGCAGTGGGGTGCCAGGTGGGAGGGGGGTGACAGGGGGTAGTGTGTTAGGAAGTTGGCAGTTGGGTGACAGGTGGGAGGAGGGTGACAGGGGGTAGTGTGTTAGGAAGGTGGCAGTGGGGTGCCAGGTGGGAAGAGGATGACAAGGGGTAGTGTGTTAGGAAGGTGGAAGTGGGGTGCCAGGTGGGAGGAGGATGACAGGGGGTAGTGTGTTTGGAAGGTGGCAGTGGGGTGCCAGGTGGGAGGATGACAGGGGGTAGTGTGATAGGAAGGTGGCAGTGGGGTGCCAGGTGGGAAGAGGATGACAAGGGGTAGTGTGTTAGGAAGGTGGCAGTGGGGTTCCAGGTAGTAGGATGATGACAGGGGGTAGTGTGTTAGCAAGGTGGCAGTGGGGTGCCAAGTGGGAGGAGGATAACAGGGGGTAGTGTGTTAGCAAGGTGGCAGTGGGAGGAGAATGACAGGGGGTAATGTGTTAGGAAGGTGGCAGTGGGGTGCCAGGTGGGAGGGGGATGACAGGGGGTAATGTGTTAGGAAGGTGGCAGTGGGGTGCCAGGTGGGAGGAGGATGACAGGGGGTAGTGTGTTAGGAAGGTGGCAGTGGGGTGACAGGTGGGAGAAGGATTACAGGGGGTAGTGTGTTAGGAAGGTGGCAGTTGGGTGACAGGTGGGAGGGGGATGACAGGGGGTAGTGTGTTAGGAAGGTGGCAGTGGGGTTCCAGGTAGTAGGATGATGACAGGGGGTAGTGTGTTAGCAAGGTGGCAGTGGGGTGCCAAGTGGGAGGAGGATAACAGGGGGTAGTGTGTTAGCAAGGTGGCAGTGGGAGGAGAATGACAGGGGGGTAATGTGTTAGGAAGGTGGCAGTGGGGTGCCAGGTGGGAGGGGGATGACAGGGGGTAATGTGTTAGGAAGGTGGCAGTGGGGTGCCAGGTGGGAGGGGGATGACAGGGGGTAGTGTGTTAGGAAGGTGGTAGTGGGGTGCCAGGTGGGAGGGGGATGACAGGGGGTAGTGTGTTAGGAAGGTGGCAGTGGGGTGCCAGGTGGGAAGAGGATGACAAGGGGTAGTGTGTTAGGAAGGTGGAAGTGGGGTGCCAGGTGGGAGGAGGATGACAGGGGGTAGTGTGTTTGGAAGGTGGCAGTGGGGTGCCAGGTGGGAGGATGACAGGGGGTAGTGTGATAGGAAGGTGGCAGTGGGGTGCCAGGTGGGAAGAGGATGACAAGGGGTAGTGTGTTAGGAAGGTGGCAGTGGGGTTCCAGGTAGTAGGATGATGACAGGGGGTAGTGTGTTAGCAAGGTGGCAGTGGGGTGCCAAGTGGGAGGAGGATAACAGGGGGTAGTGTGTTAGCAAGGTGGCAGTGGGAGGAGAATGACAGGGGGTAATGTGTTAGGAAGGTGGCAGTGGGGTGCCAGGTGGGAGGGGGATGACAGGGGGTAATGTGTTAGGAAGGTGGCAGTGGGGTGCCAGGTGGGAGGAGGATGACAGGGGGTAGTGTGTTAGGAAGGTGGCAGTGGGGTGACAGGTGGGAGAAGGATTACAGGGGGTAGTGTGTTAGGAAGGTGGCAGTTGGGTGACAGGTGGGAGGGGGATGACAGGGGGTAGTGTGTTAGGAAGGTGGCAGTGGGGTTCCAGGTAGTAGGATGATGACAGGGGGTAGTGTGTTAGCAAGGTGGCAGTGGGGTGCCAAGTGGGAGGAGGATAACAGGGGGTAGTGTGTTAGCAAGGTGGCAGTGGGAGGAGAATGACAGGGGGTAATGTGTTAGGAAGGTGGCAGTGGGGTGCCAGGTGGGAGGGGGATGACAGGGGGTAATGTGTTAGGAAGGTGGCAGTGGGGTGCCAGGTGGGAGGGGGATGACAGGGGGTAGTGTGTTAGGAAGGTGGTAGTGGGGTGCCAGGTGGGAGGGGGGTGACAGGGGGTAGTGTGTTAGGAAGGTGGCAGTGGGGTGCCAGGTGGGAGGAGGATGACAGGGGGTAGTGTGTTAGGAAGGTGGCAGTGGGGTGACAGGTGGGAGAAGGATTACAGGGGGTAGTGTGTTAGGAAGGTGGCAGTGGGGTGACAGGTGGGAGAAGGATTACAGGGGGTAGTGTGTTAGGAAGGTGGGAGAAGGATGACAGGGGGTAGTGTGTTAGGAAGGTGGCAGTGGGGTGCCAGGTGGGAGGAGGATGACAGGGGGTAGTGTGTTAGGAAGGTGGCAGTTGTGTGACAGGTGGGAGGAGGATGACAGGGGGTAGTGTGTTAGGAAGGTGGCAGTGGGGTGCCAGGTGGGAGGAGGATGACAGGGGGTAGTGTGTTAGGAAGGTGGCAGTGGGGTGACAGGTGGGAGAAGGATTACAGGGGGTAGTGTGTTAGGAAGGTGGTAGTGGGGTGACAGGTGGGAGAAGGATGACAGGGGGTAGTGTGTTAGGAAGGTGGCAGTGGGGTGCCAGGTGGGAGGAGGATGACAGGGGGTAGTGTGTTAGGAAGGTGGCAGTTGGGTGACAGGTGGGAGGAGGATGACAGGGGGTAGTGTGTTAGGAAGGTGGCAGTTGGGTGACAGGTGGGAGGAGGATTACAGGGGGTAGTGTGTTAGGAAGGTGGCAGTGGGGTGACAGGTGGGAGAAGGATTACAGGGGGTAGTGTGTTAGGAAGGTGGCAGTGGGGTGCCAGGTGGGAGGAGGATGACAGGGGGTAGTGTGTTAGGAAGGTGGCAGTTGGGTGACAGGTGGGAGGAGGATGACAGGGGGTAGTGTGTTAGGAAGGTGGCAGTTGGGTGACAGGTGGGAGGAGGATTACAGGGGGTAGTGTGTTAGGAAGGTGGCAGTTGGGTGACAGGTGGGAGAAGGATTACAGGGGGTAGTGTGTTAGGAAGGTGGCAGTGGGGTGACAGGTGGGAGAAGGATGACAGGGGGTAGTGTGTTAGGAAGGTGGCAGTGGGGTGCCAGGTGGGAGGAGGATGACAGGGGGTAGTGTGTTAGGAAGGTGGCAGTTGTGTGACAGGTGGGAGGAGGATTACAGGGGGTAGTGTGTTAGGAAGGTGGCAGTGGGGTGACAGGTGGGAGGATGACAGGGGGTAGTGTGTTAGGAAGGTGGCAGTTGTGTGACAGGTGGGAGGAGGATTACAGGGGGTAGTGTGTTAGGAAGGTGGCAGTTGTGTGACAGGTGGGAGGAGGATTACAGGGGGTAGTGTGTTAGGAAGGTGGCAGTGGGGTGCCAGGTGGGAGAAGGATGACAGGGGGTAGTGTGTTAGGAAGGTGGCAGTTGTGTGACAGGTGGGAGGAGGATTACAGGGGGTAGTGTGTTAGGAAGGTGGCAGTTGTGTGACAGGTGGGAGGAGGATTACAGGGGGTAGTGTGTTAGGAAGGTGGCAGTTGTGTGACAGGTGGGAGGAGGATTACAGGGGGTAGTGTGTTAGGAAGGTGGCAGTGGGGTGACAGGTGGGAGAAGGATGACAGGGGGTAGTGTGTTAGGAAGGTGGCAGTTGTGTGACAGGTGGGAGGAGGATTACAGGGGGTAGTGTGTTAGGAAGGTGGCAGTTGTGTGACAGGTGGGAGGAGGATTACAGGGGGTAGTGTGTTAGGAAGGTGGCAGTGGGGTGCCAGGTGGGAGGAGGATGACAGGGGGTAGTGTGTTAGGAAGGTGGCAGTGGGGTGACAGGTGGGAGGAGGATTACAGGGGGTAGTGTGTTAGGAAGGTGGCAGTTGTGTGACAGGTGGGAGGAGGATGACAGGGGGTAGTGTGTTAGGAAGGTGGCAGTGGGGTGCCAGGTGGGAGAAGGATGACAGGGGGTAGTGTGTTAGGAAGGTGGCAGTTGGGTGACAGGTGGGAGGGGGATGACAGGGGGTAGTGTGTTAGGAAGGTGGCAATGGGGTGCCAGCTGGGAGGGGGATGACAGGGGAGCGGAGGAAAAGGAGGAAAGGCACAGAGAGAAAGAAGGATCACAAATATGAAAAAAGAAAACAACACATTTTTGGCACAATCTGTTTTATTTATGAATTTAGAAATTGTGAAATAAATGTATTTATAAAAGTTTAGAAATATCTATTCCCTTGATATGTACATCTGCAGGCTGGAACTGATGTACAGTGATGTTCTCTCCTTTATAGGAATCGCTGCTTCTTGAAATCCACTACAGCCTGGGTCATCATGCTTTTATGGGAGGCGAAGCTTCCATCAATCAAGATGTGACATCCCACCCACTGGGCATGGAGGAGGGAGGGACTGGGCTGTCATATAGGATCTGTATACACGCCCAAATGTGTGATGTCATACCATGTGACTGGAAAAGCTCATCTCAAACAGGAAATGTTCTCTCTAGCAATAGAGACCAAACTGAGCGTGTGCAGCCCGTCTGCCCTCACTGTGTCTTATCCGGACTTGTCCAGTGTGACGGTGCAGGAGGGGGAGGATCTGTGCAGACAGGATCAAACAGCCTTTTTACACAATACAGAGGATTAACCCCTTAAGTTCCACAGTGATTATAACAAGCATGCTATTCTGCACATACAGACAGATTATACTGCTGTGGGTTCAGTAACACTTTAAGTCTATATACCACAAAATTGACTTTGGCAAAAAAAAAAAAAAAGGTAACGACTTAATTTTTATTTGCTTTATTTTCTTTTTTTTGTGCTTCTTCCCCACATGAGAGCTGTGATGGCTAGCAACATTCATATAGAAGAAATTTCCCGCACTCAAGGGTTGTATGGGATTCCCGATGTACAGGATGATAGGACTTCGGTGAGGACAATTTCCCTCTCAGGACAGGAATACGGCTTCTCCCCCGTGTGAGATCTCTGATGTGCATATAAATGCGACCTCCGTGAAAAACATTTTCCGCACTCAGGACAGGAATACGGCTTCTCCCCTGTGTGAGACCTCTGATGAGTGAGAAGTTGTGATTTTTCTACAAAGCATTTCCCGCACTCAGAACAGGAATACGGCTTCTCCCCCGTGTGAGATCTCTGATGTCTGGAAAGATGGGCTATCTGTGAAAAACATTTCCCACATTCAGAACAGGAATACGGCTTCTCTCCTGTGTGCAATCTCTGATGTCTATAGAGACTGGACTTCTGTGAAAAACATTTCCCGCACTCAGAACAGGAAAATTGCTTCTCCCCCATATGAGACCTCTGATGTGTGACAAGGTCTGATTTTATTGCAAAACATTTCCCGCACTCAGAACAGGAATACGGTTTCTCACCGGTGTGCGATTTCTGATGTCTAAAAAGACTGAACTTCAATGAAAAACATTTCCCGCACTCAGAACAGGAAAATTGCTTCTGCTCTGTGTGAGACTTCTGATGTGTGACAAGGTCTGATTTTACTGCAAAACATTTCCCGCACACAGAACAGGAAAATGGCTTCACTTCTATGTGAGACTTCTGATGTTTGACAAGGCGTGATTTTACTGCAAAACATTTCCCGCAATCAGAACAGGAATACGGCTTCTCACCCGTGTGCAATTTCTGATGTAAAGAAAGACTGAACTTCAATGAAAAACATTTCCCGCACACAGAACAGTAAAATGGCTTCACCTCCATGTGAGACTTCCGATGTTTGGCAAGGTCGGAATTTGCTGCATAACTTTTCCCGCATTCAGAACACGAATACGGTTTCTCACCTGTGTGACATCTCAAATGTATAGAAAGACTGGACTTCAATGAAAAACATTTCCCACACTCAGGGCAGTAATACGGCTTCTCCCCTGTGTGAGATCTCTGATGTGTGTAAAGATGAGCTCTCTGTGAAAAACATTTCCCACACTCAGAACAGGAATGTGGCTTCTCCCCCGTGTGTGATCTCTGATGTCTAAAGAGACTGGATTTTAATGAAAAACATTTCCCGCACTGCGAACAAGAAAATTGCTTCTCCTCCATGTGAGATCTCTGATGTGTGGCAAGTTCTGATTTCATTTCAAAACATTTCCCACAATCAGGACAGGAATGCGGCTTCTCTCCTGTGTGCAATCTCTGATGTCTGTTAAGACCGAACTTCCCTGAAAAACATTTCCCGCATTCAGAACAAGAATAGGGCTTTTCTTCTGCGTGAGATGTCTGGTGTGTGAAAAGATTGAACTTCCGTGAAAAACATTTCCCGCACTTGGGACAGGAATACGGCTTTTCCCCGTTTGGCTTCTCTCCTGTGTGAGATCTTTTATGTGCATTAAGACGGCATTTAAAACGAAAACACTTCCCGCAGTCAGTACAGGAAAACGTCTTATCTGTTGAAAGGACGGCACCGTCCCGCACAGTCTGAGGTTCCTCAGGATAAGAGGAATACGATGGTCCGGCACCGTCCCGCACAGTCTGAGGTTCCTCAGGATAAGAGGAATACGATGGTCCAGCACCGTCCCGCACAGTCTGAGGTTCCTCAGGATAAGAGGAATACGATGGTCCGGCACCGTCCCGCACAGTCTGAGGTTCCTCAGGATAAGAGGAATACGATGGTCCGGCACCGTCCCGCACAGTCTGAGGTTCCTCAGGATAAGAGGAATACGATGGTCCGGCACCGTCCCGCACAGTCTGAGGTTCCTCAGGATAAGAGGAATACGATGGTCCGGCACCGTCCCGCACAGTCTGAGGTTCCTCAGGATAAGAGGAATACGATGGTCCGGCACCGTCCCGCACAGTCTGAGGTTCCTCAGGATAAGAGGAATACGATGGTCCGGCACCGTCCCGCACAGTCTGAGGTTCCTCAGGATAAGAGGAATACGATGGTCCGGCACCGTCCCGCACAGTCTGAGGTTCCTCAGGATAAGAGGAATACGATGGTCCGGCACCGTCCCGCACAGTCTGAGGTTCCTCAGGATAAGAGGAATACGATGGTCCGGCACCGTCCTGCACAGTCTGACGTTCCTCAGGATAAGAGGAATACGATGGTCCGGCACCGTCCCGCACAGTCTGAGGTTCCTCAGGATAAGAGGAATACGATGGTCCGGCACCGTCCCGCACAGTCTGAGGTTCCTCAGGATAAGAGGAATACGATGGTCCGGCACCGTCCTGCACAGTCTGACGTTCCTCAGGATAAGAGGAATACGATGGTCCGGCACCGTCCTGCACAGTCTGACGTTCCTCAGGATAAGAGGAATACGATGGTCCGGCACCGTCCCGCACAGTCTGAGGTTCCTCAGGATAAGAGGAATACGATGGTCCGGCACCGTCCCGCACAGTCTGAGGTTCCTCAGGATAAGAGGAATACGATGGTCCGGCACCGTCCCGCACAGTCTGAGGTTCCTCAGGATAAGAGGAATACGATGGTCCATCTACACTGTGTGGTGCCGGATGGACATTTGAGGTAGTCGGGTTTTCTCCTGGACTATACTGTGTGATGTCCTCATCTTCTACTTTACAGTCTGGAGACAAAGTGAGACAATCCTCTGAGGTTTTCCTCATCTCCCGTCCATCTACTAAAATAGAAATACAAAGATTATTACTAGACATGAGCTGATTGGTTCCCCTAAACCAGGACTCCGCCCACATCAGGCAGCTTTGTCTCTGAGGATCTTACAATTCCCCCCTCAAGGTAACTAGTAAATGGGTTCTAAAAGAACTTTTATGGTATTTTAGGTGTAAAACACCCAGCTATGTACTCAGGAGTTGGAGACAGATATGGTTCAGGCGGATGGGGAACATTGCAGCTGATCCCACCCAGCATCATCGGGAGACTCGGTTTTTGAAATGTAATGCCTCGTACAGACGATCGGATTTTCCGTTGGAAAAACCTTGGATGGTTTTTCCGACGGAATTCCGCTCATACACACGGGTCACACAAAAGTTCTCTGAACTTTCGACCGTCAAGAACGCGGTGACGTACAACACTATGACGAGCTGAGAAACTGAAGTTCAATGCTTCCGAGCATGCGTCAAATTGTTTCCAAAAATGCGTGGTAATTGCTACAGACGATCGGAATTTCTGGTCGGAAAAATTGAGAACCTGCTCTCAATCTTTTGCTGGCGGAAATTCCGACAGCAAAAGTCCGATGGAGCCTACACACGGTCGGAATTTCCGACCAAAAGCTCACATCTGACTTTTGCTGGCGAAATTTCCGACCGTATGTATGCGGCATAAGAAGTATGAACTTCGGCTCCTGGACCTTATTAAAAAGGATACTTTATACCAACCAAAACATTTCTGAACATGGTAACAAGGCTGGGCGCTTACTTGCTTATTTGGCCTGACCTGACTCCACCCCCACTTCTATTTCCCGTCTACCGGCCATATTAGTGCCGCCCCCACACAAGATACTGGATGCTTTCATGTCCTTCTACTCCTCTCTTTATACCTCTACTGGTAACTGTGATGACCAACAATTGTTTGAGGATGTACCTCAGGTGCCTCTTCCCTCCCTGTCCTCACGTAAGCGGGAAGCTTTAGATGCCCCAATTTCTGTAGAAGAGATTGTCATTTCTCAGCTACCTGCTCATAGAACCCCGGGGGTCAGGCAGTTCTCCAACTGAGCGATACGTCAAATTTAAATAATTATTAAGTCCCTTTTTCCTCCGCACTTCTACAGCAGCCCTACACGTGGGAATCCTTTCCCCTTCTATGCGGGAGATGCGGCTTGTGTTCATTTCTAAACCCCACAAAGACCCACTAAAATGTGACTCGTATCGCCCAATTTCATTAAACTCTTCCTTACCGGGCTATAGCCGAAAGACGGCTCCGTTGTTCCGGGAGGGTGTCCATGGACGTCCTCCAGGAACCACGCCTCACGCATGCCCCCTGGGGTGCACATCCGGCACACTCTGTGATCACGGAGTCTTTTGGACACAGCCAATCACAGATCTTGGAAAAAGGGCCAATCACAGCTGATCACAGTGCAAACAGACATGCCGGTTATCGGCAGTACTTTCCTCACAGTGTCAGAAGAGGAGAGCTGGTCAGACAATCAGGGCAATGATCATCAGTGCAGCCTGCCCATAGGAGGCGCCACCCCCTAAAACGACAAAAAATAAATAAAAAAAAAGTATCTTTAAGTGTGTGCATGATGCCGGACACACACGTGTGTGAGAACCATGACATGCTGCAATCAATGAAAAAATAAATAAAAATAATGGCCCTTAAAGTGTGTGCGGGACGCCGGACACAAAGCTGCTATAGGAAGCATGACATGTTGGCAATCACGTGATTGCCAACAAGAAGCTCTATTGGCTTCCTTTAGAAAGTCCTCGGGGCGCTGAGCTCTGTGCCCTGAACACTCCCTCCAACATTGTTCCCTGCTGTGATGTGTGATTGGCGGGTCCCGTGCTTTCACTTCCGGTTTCTCTGACTCATCCCGGCCGGTCCGAAGGTGGGTGACCGGCGACTTGTGTGAGAGCTGTGAGTACGAGGGTGGAAAGGGGGGGACATCTGCTGTAAAGGGGGGTTCTGATGGGGACATCTGCTGTAAAGGCGGCTCTGATGGGGACATCTGCTGTAAAGAGGGGACTCTGATGGGAACATCTGCTGTAAAGAGGGGACTCTGATGGGAACATCTGCTGTAAAGAGGGGACTCTGATGGGAACATCTGCTGTAAAGAGGGGACTCTGATGGGAACATCTGCTGTAAAGAGGGGACTCTGATGGGAACATCTGCTGTAAAGAGGGGGCTCTGATGGGGACATCTGCTGTAAAGAGGGGGCTCTGATGGGGACATCTGCTGTAAAGAGGGGGCTCTGATGGGGACATCTGCTGTAAAGAGGGGGCTCTGATGGGGACATCTGCTGTAAAGAGGGGCTCTGATGTGGACATCTGATGTAAAGGGTGACATCTGCTGTAAAGGGGGGGCTCTGATGGGGACATCTGCTGTAAAGGGGGCTCTGATGGGGGACATCTGCTGCAAAGGGGGGCTCTGATGGGAACATCTGCTGCAAAGGGGGGCTCTGATGGGGACATCTGCTGCAAAGGGGGGCTCTGATGGGGACATTAGAGCCCATCCTGACGGCGTGGTTTGAGGACATCACCTAGTTAGGCAAAGTGCCCTCAAGTTTCACTGCTTGGGGAACCTGCAGTGATTATGGGTATTCAATGCTGGATTGCTTTTTTTAACCATGCGAGTTCTTTTCTATCTTATCCATTTAATAAATATAACAGTGAGCACTATGTAGTCTCTTTATGTCTTCTTGATTATATTCAGACAGACAGAGAGAAGTGGAGTACATGGCAGGAGTTGGCTACTTGAAGAGGAGGCTCCATCTACATGTACCGGAAGGTGTGTGATTTCATGCTGTGTATGCCCTCTTGTTATTTAGCAATGGGGTCCATCTGAAGAGGGGAGAGTACACCTAGAATTACATGAGGGCGGAACCATTTCAAGCTGAGGCAGAGGAGGGGGGGGGGCGCTGAAGCTCAAGTGCAGAGTCCTCTCCTCCCACCTCCTCTCCTTGTGTATGTCACACAGAGCTGCGATCTCTCACTGTGTCACAGAGCTTGGATCTGAAATGTTCGGCGGCCGCTGTAACAAAGTCCCGCCTGCTAGACCGGTTCCTGTGATAGACGGCACACTGATCCAATGCCGGGAAATTTAATCAATGTGACGGGTATCTAGGATGCGGGACTTTGTTACAGGGGCCACCGGGGCAATTCAAATCCAAGTTCTGTGACACAGCAGGCGATGGCCACTCTGTGTGATCCAGGCACTGGTGAGGCTGCTTTTCATGGGCACTGATGAGGCTTCATTTCATGGGCACTGGTCAGGCTGCATTTCATGGGCACTGGTCAGGCTGCATTTCATGGGCACTGGTCAGGCTGCATTTCATGGGCACTGGTCAGGCTGCATTTCATGGGCACTGGTCAGGCTGCATTTCATGGGCACTGAGATGAGGCTGCATTTCATGGGCACTGAGATGAGGCTGCATTTCATGGGCACTGAGATGAGGCTGCATTGATCTCTTGTATCATATCTGCAGTCTCTGACCATCTCCTGTATCATTTCTGCAGTATGTCTGGGGTCTCTTTCTAACAGACTCTCTAACAGAGGCCCTCTCTGTGTCCATTAGAGAGACCCCATTCCAGGTCCCAATAGAGTACTCTGCTTCTCTTCCTGTATTTTGTTTATTGCTAAGAGTTCTTGGGAGGATCTCAGGGTAACGAAGACTCCTTAGGGGAGCATCTCTGTGATTGAGTCATTGCCATAGAAACATTTGTAAAGGGGAGGGGTTAGTAAGATGACCATGCCCACATGGGGGCGCCAGAAATATTTCTGCGTGCAGGCGCCTCTGACCCCAGGATCAGTCCCGCATGAGGGTATTGCAGATTGGTGCACTGTCAGCTTATTGTCTGTGACACGAGAAGGAGGTGTGGGGCAGAAGACCCAAGGTACATACCCCAGGTGTCTAGGTCAAGCAACTGCCATGGTGAAAATAAACATTTAACTGCCAGTTGAACCCCAGAATCTCCATAAATCCAGTCTAGAGACATAAATTGTGTCTGCAGCACAGAGAAGGAAGATTATCCGAGAGAAATACAGGAATACAGGACGGGGAACACAGCTCAGGAAAGTGACCAGGGGATTACAGGCTGATATCACCCAGTCCCCGCCCTACTCTGGACCAATCAGTGAGCAGTATGGGTGGAGGAATGGATTTAGTGTTAATGACCCACCTGTGCTGATCTCTGTAGGAGTGTCCTCCTCTATAAATGTCCCCGTTATTCCATCCTCCTCCATAGACTGCTGATCATCTTCTTCTGCTTTAACCTCAAATTCTATATCGATTGGATCTTCAGCCTAAACCAAGAAAATTAGAGAGAATATCATCTGTAAAATATATGCTTTAACCACTTGCCGACCGCACTATAGCCGAATGACGGCTACAGTGCAGCTCGATAACTCTAGGAGGGTGTACATTGACGTCCTCCCAGAATCACGCTCCCGCTTGCCCCCTGGGGCGCGCACACGGGAGTATCCATGACCGTCGGGTCCAGAGGACCCTGTGGATCACGGTAAATGGCTGCCGATAGCGCCCGTTTACGACGTGATCGCTCCGTCAAATAACGGAGCGATCACATGTAAACAAACCGGCGTCATGTCCGGTTCCTCTCTCCCCTCTTCGTACAGTGTGAGCGGAGAGGGGGAAGAAATCGGATGCAGCAGCGCTGTGGGCTGGATGTGTAGTGCCCACAGCGCTGCTCAGTGACAAATGCAGCCTAATCCATCCATCCCTCTATTAGCCATCCACACTCAGCCATCCCTCTGTCATACTTATCCACCCATCCAAACTCAGCAATACTCATCCATCCATCCATGCTCAGCCATCCCCAGCCGTACCGAGCCATACTCGGCGATACCCGGCCATGCTCAGCCATACTCTACTGTACTCGGCCTCTGTATGTGGCCAGGCTGTGGAAAAGTCTCCCACATGTGGTATCGCTGTACTCAGGAGGAGTAAGAGAATCTATTTTGGGGTGTCATTTTTGGTATGTACATGCAATGAAATATTGTATAAATTGACAATTTTGTGTTAAAAAATTCCACATATTCAAAAAAAAAAAATTGTAGAAAAAAATGACATGTTCAAAAGACTCATTATGCCTCATAGATTATACGTTTGGGTGTTTTCTTTCCAAAATGGGGTCCTTTTTTGGGCCATTCCCATTGTCCTGGTGCTCCAGGGCCTTCAAAAGTGTAAGAGGTAGTCAGGAAATTGGATGTGTAATTTATGCTCCAGAACGCCTGAAGGTGCTCCCTACATGTTGGGCCTCTGTATGTGGCCACGCTGTGTAAAAGTCTCACACATGTGGTATCGCCATACTCGGGAGGAGTAGCAGAATGTATTTTGGGGTGTAATTTGTGGAATGCATATGCTGTGTGTGAGAAATAACCTGCTAATATGACAATTTTGTGAAAAAAAAATATTGCAAAGAATTGTGGGAAAAAATGACAACTTCAAAAAACTCACAATGCCTCTTTCTAAATACCTTGGAATGTCTTCTTTCCAAATAAGGGGTCATTTGGGGGGGTATTTGTACTTTCCTGGCATGTTAGGGGCTCAAGAAATGAGATAGGCCGTCAGTACTTCAGGTGTGATCAATTTTCAGAGATTGGCACCATAGCTTGTGGACTCCATAACTTTCACAAAGACCAAATAATATGCACCAATTTGTACTTATTTTTACCAAAGATATGTAGCAGTATAAATTTTGGCCAAAATTTATGAAGAAAAAATACGAATTTGCTAAATTTTATAACAGAAACAAAAGAAAAATGCATTTATTTATTTTTTACATAATTTTCAGTCTTTTTTATTTTATAGCGCAAAAAAAAAAAACAAAAAAAACACAACGGTGATTAAATATCACCAAAAGAAAGCTCCATTTGTGGGGAAAATAAGGACAAAAATGTCATATGGGTACAGTGTTGCATGACTGAGTAATTGTCATTCAAAATGTGAGAGCACCGAAAGCTGAAAATTGGTCTGGTTAGGAAGGGGGTTTAAGTGCCCAGTGGTCAAGTGGTTAATATTGTGGCATTGTATAAGAAATCCACACATCGTATCCATGAGTTCATGTTCTCAATACTCCGTCCCACCAACCTTGTAACAGTGAGGGATGGTGTGACCTTCCTGTGTGGAATCCCGGGAATACAGAGGACGGGGACATCTCTCTGGTGGGTTCCTGGTATTAGGTGACTCCATCATATCCTTGTGTCCTTCTGAATACTCCTCCATCACTCCATACTCCTCATCCTCCTCTTTATACTCTTCTTTTACATCAATATTATTATCATCCCCGAGGTTTCCACTCTAAATATAGAATAAAAACATTCATCGTAACAAACATGCTTGTGTATAAATCATAACTATCAGTGATTGTTCCTCATCTACCTGATGATGGTGGGGGATGGTGTGACCTTCCTGTGTGGAATCCCGGGAATACAGAGGACGGGGACATCTCTCTGGTGGGTTCCTGGTATTAGGTAGCTCCATCATATCCACGTGTTCCTCTGGAAATTTCTCCATCACTCCATACTCCTCATCCTCCTCTTTATACTCTTCTTTAACCACAATCTGAATATATAATAAAACATTCATTGTAACAAACACCCTTGTGTATAAATCATAACTACCAATAATTGTTCCTCATCTACCTGATGATGGTGGGGGGTGGTGTGACCTTCCTGTGTGGAATCCCGGGAATACAGAGGACGGGGACATCTCTCTGGTGGGTTCCTGTAGCTGGATGACTCCTCCATGGTGTCCTGGTACAGATCTTTGTGTTCTTCCTCCATCACCCCATCCTCATCCTCCTCCTCTTTTATCTCTTCTTTAACCTCAACTTTAGAATCTCTCAGGTTTCCACTCTGAATATATAATAAAAATGACATCAATGGTAACAATGCAGATAATGTACAGATCCTAATGATACTATCAGTGATTGTTCCTCACCTACCTGATGATGGTGGGGGATGGTGTGACCTTCCTGTGTGGAATCCCGGGAATACAGAGGACGGGGACATCTCTCTGGTGGGTTCCCATTACTGGATCCATCTGTAGGAAACACACACACTGACTGAATACATTGTTTCTATGTGTTTATCAGATGATGGGGGATCTAGGTGGAGCCTCCGTACTGCTCTCTCCTTTACAATAAAGTCTCCTCTACCCGGTGATGTGAGGGGCGGCTGATTCTCCATCATGACGTCTTTGTAGAGATCCTTGTGTCCTTCTAAATCCTCCCACTCCTCCATGGAGAAATAGACAGTGATATCCTGACACCTTATAGGAACCTGACACACACAATGATACAGTCACCATCCAGACACATCAGGAATAGTTATTATCCCTCTTCTACATAAAGCTTATAAAATAAAAACATGTGCATGTGATCAAAGGCTATATTTACACCTTAAATTTGCAAAGAATACTAACTCGGCTTTTCAAGGCCTGGTCAGCCAACGAGCCTTGGAATTGACAATGATGTAAACAAGTATTTTGCATTTCAATCAAGATTTGACTTCAAAGACACTTTAGTTACCTAGTTCCCACCCTTTTTGTAAAACATATAAACTGTATTGCTTTCCGTAGCTAATCAGAACAATTATTTTGAACGTATCACCATGTACTGTACAGGCAGTCCCCGAGTTACGAACGGGTTAGGGACTGTAGGTTCTTAAGTCGGATATGTTTGTAAGTCGGGACAGCATGCGCAGAATGGCAGATACGTCCTTTTCCGATGTTCCGTCGAATGTGCCCGCCGTCGAAAAGTGGCCACACAGCCTCCCGCTCGTAAGTAGGAGTCGTTCGCAAGTCGGATGTTCGTAACTCGGGGACTCCCTGTATTGTTCTCCCTGCTTGAATATTAAATACATCTTTTTGAATGTGGTTCAGCAGTCAACATGTTATTGGAAACCCCTACGTTCTGGGATTTCCCTATCACATCTCCAATATGAAGAGAATGTTCCGGCCCCGTAAGTGGGGGGAATGTTCTGACCCTGAAGGGGTTAATCTAGGTTTCCACACTATATATGTGTGTATTATCATCTGCTGGAGATAAAAGACATCACAGTGACTATGGAGGAAGAGGACGGACATGACGGGGAGGTTACTGGATGTAAATAAAAAATAAGATCTTATTACCTCATCTGCTGCCGATTCCAGCGATGTCTCCTCACTACTTCCTCCCAACTCACCTCTCACCCAGAACTTCCTGTCTTTCCCTGACATCACTTCCTGTCTTCCATACAGACTTGTTGTCTCTATGATACCAGTGAGATCTCCACCTTGTGGAGCTCAGAGGGAACTGCATCCCAGAGAAACATCTTGTAGTGTGAACCTTATGCTGTGTGTGTATGTATCCTTATAGAAGGGGTCATCTCCACTCCAACAAAGGGGGAGAGAAATATATTATATATCCAAAAGTATTGGGACGCCTGCCTTTACACGCACATGAACTTTAATGGCATCCCAGTCTTAGTCCGTAGGGTTCAATATTGAGTTGGCCCCGCCCTTTGCAGCTATAACAGCTTTAACTCTTCTGGGAAGGCCGTCCACAAGGTTTAGGAGGGTGTCTATGGGAATGTTTGACCATTCTTCCAGAAGAGCATTTGTGAGGTCAGGCACTGATGTTGGACAAGAAGGCCTGGCTCGACTTGACTTTTCTCTGTATTGCTGGGACCGACAATTCATTACAGCCACGAGTAGTTTTAAATGACTTTTTTTTCCTTTAGAAATGACACTTTGTGCAGGGACAGTTCTAAACACGGGAAACATGCGCTACTTTACAGGCATACTATACACACCCCCCAGGTACGAAATTTAAAGGAATATTTCACTTTTATTGTTTCACTTTAAGCATTATTAAAATCACTGCTCCCGAAAAAACTGCCGTTTTTAAAAAAAAAAATTGCATTGATACATGTCCCCTGGGGCAGGACCCGGGTCCCCAAACACTTTTTATGACAATAACTTGCATATTAACCTTTAAAATGAGAACTTTTGATTTTTCATGTTCATGTCCCATAGACTTTAACAGTGTTCACGCGTTCGAACAAATTTTTTGCCTGTTCGCATGTTCTGGTGCGAACCGAACCGGGGGTTGTTCGGCTCATCAATAGTCGCAGGTTCCCCAACACCTGGGGATTTATCCTCCCCTGCCCATTCAGTTGTCCACTCGAGATTCCTGGCTGACAGGTGCATGTAGACAAAATGTAAGAAAAAACTGCATGGGGCCACCCAAAAAATACTTGACCCTTCAGGTCTGTTATGGCGGTTAAGAGGGATCTTAAAACCAAGAATAAAAGTGTGAGGTCCCTCCCAAAATCCATACCTGACCCCCATCCGAGAATGCAGCCTGGCTGCCCAGGAAAAGGTGGGGAGTGAGCATGCCCCCTCCTGAATCACACCAGACCACATACCTTCAACATAGGGAGAGTATCTTGCCAAGTCCGCTCACTCCTGGTTGGAAAGTTGAACCGTGACAAACCCTTGTCCTCAATAGGACTATGTCCGCCGTCAATGCTTCCTTTGTCCAGAACCAGCACTATCCAAGACCTCTTAGCTCACCCAGTCACCAGCCGTACTTCAGTGTAGGGTAAAAAACAGAAGACTAACTTTATTCAAGCACATGTTACAGCAGATAAATAACTCACAGACACTCCCCCCTCCCTTGGATTCAGGGCGGGTTAAACTGTCCAATGACAATAGACACACAGGTCAGGTGTATTCAAACTTCTCATCAGTAAACAGTCTTATCAGCAGGGGGCTCCCCCCTCTTTCCTCACAACAAACACACTTACACATCCCATAATATTTGAGGCAGACAGTCACAATAGAACAATAGAATACAGTCACACCCCAAATGATCACAGCAAAGAGTACACAACCAAATGAGACAATATACAATATATATATATGTATATATATACACACACACACACACACAACATTCCAATGTGGCTGTACCGTGAGTCTGATTAGTACAGATCAGACTGGATTTCTCGGTCACCCTGTGCCCCTATTAGAGACACAGGGTGATTTACACATGGGGAAATGGGGGGGTAACAGGAGTAAAGCCTCGTACACACGGCCAGTTTTCTCGGCAAGAAAACTGCTGGGAGAGCTTTTTGCCGAGAAAACCGGCCGTGTGTATGGTTTTCTCGTCGGGAAAACTGCTGGGAATCTCGACGAGAAAAATAGAGAACCTGCTCTCTATTTTCTCGTCGGGATTCTCGTCGGCCTGTTTCCCGACGAGAAAACCGTGCGTGTGTACGCTTACCTGTCTCCAGGTAAACCCGCGCATGCTCGATGAGACTTCGACGCATGGGCGGTAGCTTACAAGGGTAGTATAGGGTGAAGCAAGATGGCGGTGATGGCATCGAATGTGACGAGCGCATGCTCGTCGTAGTCGATGACGTCACCGCGTTCTTGCCATTCAAAAGAACGGCGGTTCTTTTGAATGTGCCATGTGTACACTCGGCGAGTAAGAAAAGCTTGCCGGGAATCTCGTCAGGAAAACCACAGTTTTTTCAGGGTTTAGTGAGTCAGGGCTGGATGACTCACCCTGACAGCTCTCCTGGTGCCTCCCCCTGTTTCTGGAACATTGGAGAATGTTCTAGAGCCAGTGGGCAGGAGGTTAGAAGGCGCTGCCATGAATATTTATGAGGCCTCAGCCAATCCCCAGTAGAGGGATGGCAGGGGGGGGGGGCAGAGTTTATCTCATAAATAGATATGGGCCATGCCAGTGTAACGGTGTGTTGACACTAGTTACTAACATCCACGCATATTCACCCTGCTGCCAGACATCCATACGTCACACTTGTAGACAATAAAAAGTCTTTTGCTTTGTTTTGTTGTTTTATTTGGGGGATTTAAAGCGGAGCTCCACCCTAAAGTGGAACTTCCGCTCATCGGATTCCTCCCCCCCTCCGGTGCCACAATTGGCATCTTTCGGGGGGGGGGGGACAGGATACCTGTCCAAGACAGGTATCCTTTCCCACTTACTGAAGTCCAACCGCGGCGGTGAAGTCACGCGAGGCTCCCTCCTCCTCCTCCCCTGGCCGCTGGGCTAATAGGAGAGAGGAGCGGGGCCTCGCGCATGCGCAGTAGGGTTCCCAGCGTGAAGCCGAAAGATTTCACTGCCGGGTTCCCTTACCCGCAATGGCGACGGCAGCACCCCACAGCTGATGTGAAACATCAGCTGTGGTGCCGACATCGAGGGACACCAGGACAGGTAAGTCTCCATCTATTAAAAGCCAGCAGCTGCAGTATGTGTAGCTGCTGGCTTTTAATTTTTTTTTTTTTTGCCCGGGGTTGCCTGGAACACCCCTCTAACTTGGTAGGGGGACAGGGAAATGGGATGCCTATAGAACAATTGGCATTTGCAATGCTGGTGCTGAACCGGCTTCACATTGGCAAATGGTTACTCATTATCTTCACAGAACAAAAATGACTTGAAAGACTTTTCACCTCAGAACTTCTCCCGCCTCTGCACTCTCCCTGCAGACTTCTACCTCCGGGACTCTTCACCTCCTGCACAACACTTCGCTGTCACAGCATTAGATATCCTGTCCCACCATTTTGAACAGACTAGGC
Source organism: Rana muscosa (assembly GCA_029206835.1). Lineage (NCBI taxonomy): Eukaryota > Metazoa > Chordata > Amphibia > Anura > Ranidae > Rana > Rana muscosa. The sequence continues at coordinate 417,421,135 of CM055123.1, read as the reverse complement.
CTCACTCTGAATAATTCTTAGCTGAAACTTCACTCGATGAATAATAGGCCAGGGACCTGCAGTACCCCTTCTTGATGGCCCTGAACACTTAGTTATAAAAGGATACTTGACGATGGACTACTGATCCCAGCAAGCCCGACTTGCAAATCCTGAGTCCTCAGACTGCAGCGACTTGACACAACACCCCACAGTCTCTCCTCTGGCTCTGCACCTAGCTCCCCTGGCATGCCTCTCCGAGATCTCCACTGTGCTTCACTCACCGACTCATGTCCTAAGTCCTTCTTTAAATATTTACCCGGACTGTGGGGACCAACTGCTCCTCCAGCTCCTGTTCCAGGACACCTCTCCATGACAGTGTAAAGAGGGGCTCCCTCCCTCCCAGCTCCCTCCCTCCTCCGCCGAATCCACCCCCCCCAGATGGGGGTGTCTTTCCAGCACGCAGACTAGCACTCCATCTTTCAATTCACCCAGTCAACAACTCCTCCCCAGCAGGCTGACTGTGAGTATATGTAGGAGGCCTGCCCCCTGCCAATCCTAGTTGGGGATTGGTCAGGGCTCCTCATATGTACTCCATGCCACTCCAGCTCTCAGCCCTGCCCCTCTTCTAGAATATTCTCACTGAAAGCAGGGGAGGCGCCCTAAAGCTGAAGTACATGTCAGTCACACCCACTGCTACACTAACAGCTCCCTGCCCCCAGATCAAAAACAAACAGGCCTAGCTCGCAGCATTAGGTCTGTTTAAATTCACCTGCGCTAACAGAACCTCAAACACTACACATCTAGCACCTACCTATGGTAGAGGGTTCTACACCAGCAAAGGCAGTCGGGTGAAAGATGCTGAGGAAGCTGTCAATGGCCCTCAGGGGTGCCCCCTAGTCTGGGGGTGGGTGACTTTGGACCGAGTCTTGCGTGCTGGAAGATTCCTGCTAAAACACAGAGGAGGAAGCCTTCCTGGAGGCATGGGAGAATGAGAGGACAGAGTGAGTAGCACTGTGGGAACTACAAAGGGGGGAGACTGCCACATGTAGTCAGTGTCCCTTGATGACACTGGTGTGCTCTAGTCTTCCGCCTTTCTCCTGAGAGTCAGCCAGGTGGGCTATTGAAGAGTCAAGTGAGTGGACTAGTGAAGAGTCAGTCCGGTGGACTGGTGTACAGGGGCATATGCAGCCAGGTGGGTTTGGCATTGCCTGAATAAGTGGTGCTGGGTTTAGTGACCACAGAGGAAGTCAAGGAGAAAGTTGAAGCTGGGTCACTCAAAAGTGCTACTGTTAAGGGACTGCCAGTTGCTGCCTGTAATGGGCTATTGCTGAGCTGACAATCAGACCTTGTCAGCTCCCTTCAAGGAGTGAGTCAGTAGGAAACAAGTGTGTGCAGATGGCTGAAGAAGTGGAGGTTGTATATAGAGACTGTAGATAAGAAATTGTCCCTGAAATCAATGAAGTCAAGTGGGCATCCCATAACACTCCTGCAAAAAAAGACTAATACAGTGAGTCTCGAAAGAAGAGAAGGATAAAGAGAGGAAGGGTAGGAAGCACTTAAAAGGTGCTCAGTGGGGATAGAAGAAAACCAACTCCACCTCCTTTCCGTCCACTGGGTCTGGGTGAGTCCAGTGGAGGCCTCCATGGGAGAGGGCAGCGGGAGAGGCAGAATCAGATTCTTGAAGCTAGGTTTCACTGATTGCAAGTAGGTAAAGAGAATGGGAGACAAAAAGGTCATGGACAGAGGTGAGCATGTTACAGACAGAGCAGGCATTCCAGAGAGCACATAATAAGAGGGGTTTGGAAGCCGGGGGGTCAGGATTAAACTGAGCGGATTCCACATATTGTCAAAGGAAGGAGGGTGCTGGATGTGGGGTGGCAGTGAGATACCAGAGGACCAGGATTAGGGGAAATATCCTCAGAGATTAGGAGAAGAAAGAGGGTGAAGAAAGTAAGATTGGCACAGGATGTATATGGGTGCACGCACCTCCCTGTCCTGGTGTTTGGGTTTGCATGTGGGTTCAGTATTTGCAAGAGGTGATGAGTACGGTAGTAGGGAGAGGGCAGAAGTGAGGGCGATAGGTAAAAACTTTGGGGTGGAGAAGAAATGAGAATTTGAGAACGGAGGATACTATAATGAGAAGTAAGAGAAGAAAGGGCATATTAAAGGGTAGAGGGGGTAGGAATCAGACTTGTAAGAAAAGATTTTACTGGGTCATTCCAGTGGAGGCCTCCATGGGAGAGGGCAGCGGGAGAGGCAGAGTCAGATTCTTGAAAACAGGTTTCACTGATTGCAAGTAGGTTAAGAGAATGGGAGACAAAAAGGTAATGGACAGAGGTGAGCATGTTACAGACAGAGCAGGCATTCCAGAGGGGACATAATAAGGGGGGTTTGGAAGCCCGGGGGGGGAGTCCGGATCAAACTGAGTGTATTGCAGCTATTGTCAAAGGAAGGAGGGTGCTGGATGTGGGGTGGCAGTGAGATACCAGAGGACCAGTATTGGGGGGAGAGATTGGGTGAAGAAAGTAAGATGGGCACAGGATGTATATGGGTGCACGTACCTCCCTCTCTTGGTGTTTGGGCCAGCATGTGGGTTAAGTACAGTATATGCAAGAGGTGATGAGTACGGTAGTAAGGAGAAGGTAGAAGTGAGGGTGATCGGTAAAAGCTTTGGGGTGGAGAAGGGGGGTAAATAAATGAGAATTTGAGAACAGAGGATACTTATATGAGAAGGAAGAGAAGAAGGGGTATACTAAAGGGTAGAGGGAGTAGGAATCGGACTTGTAAGAGACGATTTACAAAATATTGGTTTGCTTGCAGTCAGTCCAGAGTGAAGCCGATTTATTCATTGTTTCTTTCTACTGCTTTAGTTATTCTGCTTTAGTTGCTGAACACTCCTGCAAAATAACGCTCAGGCAAAAAAAGAAAGATGCCCTGACTGTGATTTGCCCCACAAACTAAATTTTATAGGGAGATGGGGCAGGGAAGGATTCATCAATTGATCAAATAGAAAGTGGTCCATTTATTGGTCCCTTACATTGGTGACCAATGGAAGAAGGATCACCATATATGAGTGGTCAGTGGGAGAAGATTCTTACATCGTCATAAAATCATTATTACTGGAAGACAGAAATTGTTAATATCTCAAGGAACCCCTAGAAACCTTTGGAGGAACCCTGGCTGAGAAAGTCTGGACTAGGAAGTAATATATTTCTACCCCCCTTGGTGGGAGTGGAGATGACCCCACCTATAAGGATATACAGTACATACACACATAGCACAAGGCCGTGTTCACACTACGAGACGTTTCTCTGGACTGCAGTTCCTCTGAGCTCCACAATGTGGTGATCTTCTCACTTCTACCATAGAGACAGGAAGTCTCTATGGAAGACAGGAAGTGACGTCAGGTGCAGACAGGAAGTTCCGGGTGAGAGGTGAGGCGGGAGGAAGTAGAGAGGAGACATTGCTGGAAGAGGCAGCAGAGGAGGTAATGAGATCTTATTTTCTATTTACACCCAGTAACCCCGTCATGTCCGTCCTCTTCCTCCATAGTCACTGTGACGTCTTTTATCCCCAGCAGATGATGATACACACATACACTATATTACCAAAAGTATTGGGACACCTGCCTGAACACGCACATGAACTTTATTGGCATCCCAGTCTTAGTCCGTAGGGTTCAATATTGAGTTGGCTCCGCCCTTTGCAGTCTTAACAGCTTCAACTCTTCTGGGAAGGCCGTCCACAAGGTTTAGGAGGGTGTCTATGGGAATGTTTCACCATTCTTCCAGAAGCGCATTTGTGAGGTCAGGCACTGATGTTGGACGAGAAGGCCTGGCTCACAGTCTCCATTCTAATTAATTCCAATGATGTTCTATCGGGTTGAGGTCAGGACTCTATGCAGGCCAGTCAAGTTCCTCCACCCCAAACTTGCTCATCCATGTCTTTATGGACCTTGCTTTGTGCACTGGTGCGCAGTCATGTTGGAACAGGAAGGGGCCGTCCCCAAACTGTTCCCACAAAGTTGGGAGCATGAAATTGTTCAAAATGTCTTGGTATGCTGACACCTTAAGAGTTCCCTTCACTGGAACTAAAGGGCCAAACCCAACCCCTGAAAAACAACCCCACACCATAATGAAGCTGTTATAGCTGCAAAGGGTGGGCCAACTCAATATTGAACCCTCCGACTAAGACTGGGATGCCATTAAAGTTCATGTGTGTGTAAAGGCAGTGTCCCAATACTTTTGGTAACATAGTGTATATAGTATAGAAAACTAGATTAACCTCTTTAGGGTCAGAACATTCCCCCACTTACGCAGCCGGAACATTCTCTTCATTTTCGAGATGTTTCCTACTAATCACCTTCTCACCTCATTAATCTATGCTAACGGATTATACGATAATACGGGACGGGGGTTTTATTTAGAGGTGGATTGATGATACGTGTGTTTGATTTTAAAATCTTTATGGAGGAGGAAATATCTATTCCTGATGTCTGTGAAGGTTCAACACAAGGGATGTGTCTGGATGGTGACTGTATCATTGTGTGTGTCAGGTTCCTATAAGGTGTCAGGATGTCACTGTCTATTTCTCCATGGAGGAGTGGGAGTATTTAGAAGGACACAAGAATCTCTACAAGGACGTCATGATGGACAATCAGCCGCCCCTCACATCACCGGGTAAGAGGAGACTTTATTGTAAAGGAGAGAGCAGTACGGAGGCTCCACCTAGATCCCCCATCATCTGATAAACACATAGAAACAATGTATTCAGTCAGTGTGTGTGTTTCCTACAGATGGATCCAGTAATGGGAACCCACCAGAGAGATGTCCCCGTCCTCTGTATTCCCGGGATTCCACACAGGAAGGTCACACCATCCCCCACCATCATCAGGTAGGTGAGGAACAATCACTGATAGTATCATTAGGATCTGTACATTATCTGCATTGTTACCATTCATGTCATTTTTATTATATATTCAGAGTGGAAACCTGAGAGATCCTAAAGTTGAGGTTAAAGAAGAGATAAAAGAGGAGGATGATGAGGATGGGGTGATGGAGGAAGAACACAAAGATCTGTACCAGGACACCATGGTGGAGTCATCCAGCTACAGAAACCCACCAGAGAGATGTCCCCGTCCTCTGTATTCCCGGGATTCCACACAGGAAGGTCACACCATCCCCCACCATCATCAGGTAGATGAGGAACAATTATTGGTGGTTATGATTTATACACAACATGATTGTTACAATGAATGTTTTATTATATATCCAGAGTGGAAACCTGGAGGATAATAATATTGTTGTTAAAGAAGAGTATAAAGAGGAGGATGAGGAGTATGGAGTGATGGAGGAGTATTCAGAAGGACACAAGGATATGATGGAGCCACCTAATACCAGGAACCCCCCAGAGAGATGTCCTCGTCCTCTGTATTCCCGGGATTCCACACAGGAAGGTCACACCATCCCTCCCTGTTACAAGGTCGGTGGGACGGAGCATCTAGAACATGGACTGGTGGAGATGATGTGTGGATTTTGTATGTAGGTTTATATCTTACAGATGATATTTTCTCTCATTTTCTTGGTTTAGAGTGGAGATCCAATCGATATAGAATTTGAGGTGAAATCAGAAGAAGAAGAGACGTATGTGAGGGATGATCAGAAGTCTATGGAGGAGGATGGAATAACGGGGACATTTATAGAGGAGGACACTCCTACAGAGATCAGCACAGGTGGGTCATTAACACTAAATCCATTCTTCCACCCATACTGCTCACTGATTGGTCCAGAGTAGGGCGGGGACTGGGTGATATCAGCCTGTAATCCCCTGGTCACTTTCCTGAGCTGTGTTCCCCGTCCTGTATTCCTGTATTTCTCAATTCAAACAGATTTTTATTGGTACAAAAAAAACAAGATATACAAATGATGCATTATCACAGAAAATGTCGGGGAAAAGGTGAAAATATGATCCGTATAAAACAGGTTAAAGACACCCCATGTGCAAAGGAGAATACGGTTAGGTACAGAAAAGGAGCAGTCAGTGGTGGGTAAGATAGGCAGTAAAAAAAATTCACCCATGGTACAAAGTAGGTACACTTGGCCCCAAACATCATAGTCTGCGCAGAGTGGCAGAAAGGGCACGACTGCGGACTTTCATGGACGTGCAGGGAAGGAGATGCTAGCCCAGGGTCTCCGGAGCCTGCATTACCTATCCCAAATTTTACCATATTTCGAAGGGCAACCCCTGTGTGACTAGATAGGCTTTTTGTATTTCAAACTATTGTTCACTTCCACCAGCCACATACCAAACTCGGGTGGAGTAGGCCTCATCCACTGCTTTGCTATGGTTTTCCTAGCAGAGAACAATGTCTCATTAAGAAATATTTTGGTAAACTTGTTGATATCTGGCTCTGGAAATATACCAAGTAGTCATGGCTTAGGGTGTAGGGTGATGGGAGAGCCCATGGTGTCATGAAGGAATTGTACGATTTGTGTCCAGAAGCCCTGAACTCTAGGGCAGTTTCAGATCAGGTGATAGAACGTGCTTGACGCCTGGTTGCACATGGCACAGTAGGCGGTTTGATCATGCTTATACCGCGACACCCTAAGCGGAGTGAGATATGCCCGGTGGGTAATGTATATCTGTGTGAGGCGGTCTGAAAGCTTGGGGGACACCTATTTACAGTGGTCAAGGGCCTCGCTCCACTCCTCATCCTCTATTTCCCCAATGTCCTCCTCCTGCCTAGCCTTCAATGCGTAGGCTGACCTAGTCGCCAAGGGCGTAAGCAACATACTGTAAAATGCGGATATGAGTTTCTTGGGGTCAAGACTACATATTACGGCCATGAGGGGGGCCAGTCAGGAATTGCGTTCTAAAAGCATGACGGAGTTGAAGGTATCTAAAAAACATTTGAGCCGAAAGACCACGTTCAGCTCTCAGTATGTCAAACTCCTTCAGGCCACCATTGGAAACCAGATGGGACAAGTAATACACTCCCCCCAGATCTCCATAATTCCGAGTCAGGCATGGAGCAGAACTCTTGGAGATCTAGATTGTGCCACAGTGGAGTATGTTCGTGCAAGGGTGTTAACTGTATTTTGGCTGTCGCTATGACCCATATGCGTCGGTATTGGTGAAGCAGAGAAGTCCTATCTTTGGTCAGGTGCAGCACTTGCATCCACCCTGTTATGGCTGTGAGAGGGTCTCCAGTTGAGTGGGACCACTTGGGGCATAAGTGTAACGAATCCTCCCACACTCCGCTTGAGTGCTTTCGTCATATACCACTTCCTTCCAGTCTGGATATAGATATCAGATATTCCAACTGCTCACAAGCACACAACGAGACGAGACTTGTTTGTCTGCTGAACATGGACTGATTTATTAGAAAAAGAATACAGTCTTATATACAGTAAAAGAGGAGCTGCTCATATTACTTTACAATACATTTTGTAAGCAGAAACCTAATTAACATGAGCTAATTAACTAAATCATTTACCCAGACTAGGTGACTCAGAGATATGACCTTTTTAGGGTAGACTTCACATCTAGCTCACCGGCTATACAATACACATTATCAGAAGTACAAACATAGGGCATCTTCACACAATAGCAGGAGCTCCAGTAGGAGTCGGCTCGTCTCCTACATTGTACAGAGGCCAATATGATCAGCTCTCTCAACTAACATGTTGAGTTCAGAATCAAACAAACCAAGAATAGTCTTTACATCTATCCTGGGAGATATTGTGGATAAAAAATTACTGTCCCATTTTAAGTAATTCAAGACATATTTTCTCAGTCACCCTGTGCCCCTAATGGACATAGGGTGATTTAGACATAAGAGGTGCATGGGGAGCTGAAAAAAGAGTATCCCATACTTTCCAAGGGATTCTGGGTTCCACTGGCCCTCCCGTCACAATAAGAAAGTAAAAAATCTGGCCCTGTCCGTTTTCCCTATGTGGAACAGTTGTGATAACTGTGCTGCTATGTAATATAAGTTGAGATGAGGTAGTGCCATCCCTCCCAGATCCGTGGGATTCTTTAATTTGTTCCATGGTACCGTATATACTCGAGTATAAGCCAAGGCACCTAATCTTACCACAAAAAACTGGGAAAACGTATTGACTCTAGTATAAGCCTAGGGTGTCCATCTGCATGCCTCACTTTGTCCATGTGCATGCCTCACTGTGTCCATGCCTCACTGTGTCCATGCCTCACTGTGTCCATGCCTCACTGTGCCCATGCCTCACTGTGCCCATGACTAGACTGATGTTTAACATAAGAGTCTATGGAAGGGGTGCCCGGCTTTGAAAAATTGGTAATCCCCGGCCGTAGGTCCCCCAGACAACAAACTTGTCACACTTGTAGAGGAGAAGCGGGGTTACATGTGTGCCAAGGTTCGGGTCCAGGGGACCTAAGACCGGCCGGTACCGGGTCCCCAAATTCACTGGAGAAATGACTGTTTAACATGGGAGTCTATAGAAGGGGTGCCCGGCTTTGAAAAATCGGTGCTCCCCAGCCGTAGATCCTCTGGACAACAAACTTTGCGCACTTGTAGAGGAAGAGTGGGGCTACATGTGTGCCAAGTTTGGGGTCCTGGGGACCTATGCCTGGCCGGTACCGGGTCCCCAAATTCCGGGAGATCAGGCGCAAAAAGGTGACTCGAGTATAAGCCGAGGGGGGCATTTTCAGCACAAAAAATGTACTGAAAAACTCGGCTTATACTCGAGTATATACGGTAGTTTATGTCTGCTTTTACCCCAAATGAATGTTTTAAGTATGATTTCCATCGCCTTGAAGTGCCGAAGCACCAGATACACCGGGGAGTGCGAAAGCACGTATAGGATCTTCGGTAGAAGCACCATCTTAACAAGATTGATGCGTCCCATAACCCCCAGCGGTAATCTGGCCCAAATCTGAGTCTTGTGCTTGAGCATATCAAAGAGAGGTTGTACATTAAGTCGAACATAGTCCATAGGTGTCCGAGTAATGTGTATGCCCAGATATTTAATGCAAACCACTCTTTGCAAAGGGAGCGGAGTCTCTGTGAAACTATCTAAGGCAGGGGTCTCAAACTGGTGGCCCTCCAGCTGTTGCAGAACTACAATTCCCATGAGGCATTGCAAGGCTAAACAGTTACAAGCATGACTCCCATAGGCAGAGGCATGATGGGACTTGTAGTTCCGCAACAGCTGGAGGGCCGCAGGTTTGAGACCCCTGATCTAAGGGAAGTATTTGCGATTTGTCCCAATTGATTTTAAGTCCTGTGAAAGAGCCAAAACGTTCCTTCTCGGCTAAGGCCTTGTGAAGTGCATCCGTAGAGCTATCAATGTAAATAGTGTGTCATCGGCATAGGTACTAACCGTCTCCGTTATGGGCCCTATGTGTGGTCCCACTATAGCTGGGTTGGGGCGCAGGGACATCGAAAGAGGTTCCATTGCTAGTGCATACAGCAAGCGGGGAAAGAGGACACCCCTGATGTGACTGTTCAGACGCCCAGCCATTGGCTACAAATCTAGCCACTGGGTTCTGATACAGCAGCTGAACCCACTTTATGAACCTGGGCCCAATGCCAAACCGCTCTAGGCAGGTCCATAAGTAGGCCCATTCGACAGAGTCGAACGCCTTATGCCTTGTACACAGGATCGGATTTTCCGTCGGGATAAACTCTGACGGATTTTTCCGACGGAATTCCGTTCAAGCTGTCACACCAAATTCTGACCGTCAAGAACGCGGAGACGTACAACACTACGACGAGCCGATAAAAATGAAGTTCAGTGCTTCCGAGCATGCGTCGACTTGATTCTGAGTTCCACCCAGACAAACGGAATTTCCAAAATAATTTTTTTCCATCGGAAAAAAAGAGAACATGTTCTCTTTTTAAATTCCGACGGAAAAAAGTCAGATGGGGCACACACAGTCGGAATATCCGATGAAAAAATTCCGTCTGACTTTTTCCATCGGAAATTCCGATCGTGTGTACAAGGCATTAGCGGTGTCCAACGCAACAATCATTCTGGCACCCGTATTGTCGTGATGTGTCTGCAGGTTGATAAATAGCCTCTTTAAATTCAAAGAGGTATTCCTTCCTGGCATAAAGCCCGCTTGGTCGGCGTTAGACATGTGCACTGCCAAACAATTTGTTAGTTTTCGTTTTAGTTTCATTTGTTTTTTTTTTTTTTTCGTTTTTCGGGCCATTCGTTATGGTCGCAATTCGTAAATTCGTACATTCGGAAATTCGTAAATATATACATTCGTACATTCGTAAATTCGTACATTCGCAAATTCGTAAATATATACATTCGTAAATTTATACATTCGTACATTCGTAAATTCGTACATTCAGAAATTTCGAAATTCGAAAATCCGAAAACTGAAAAAATAACTATTAAATTATAGGTATTGTAATTTCCTTTCAAATTTGGCTGTTAGCGAACGTAACGAATGCAAATTTATCCGAAGTTACGCATAACCTGAAATAACAAATGCCACATCTAAACAAATGGAACGGAACAAATTAATAATAATAATAAAACGTTTTTATTATTATTATTATTATTGTTATTTATTATTATTAATTCATTACGTTCCATTCATTTAGATACGGCATTCATTATTTCGGAAAACAATTCGTAACTTCGTTACGTTCATTAACAGCCAAATTTGAAAGGAAATTCCAATACCTATAATTTAATAGTTAGTAATAGTTAAGTTATTCTTAGTTAATTATTATTTCAGATTTCCGAATTTACTAATTTCCGAATTTCCGAATGTACAAATTTCCGAATGTACAAATTTCCGAATGTACGAATTTACGAATGTACGAATTTTCGGATATTCAAATTTACGAATATTTGTTAAAATTCGTTAAATGAGTTTTCGTTCATTCGGATGTTTCCGAATTAACGAATTTGTCAAAATTCGTTAAAAAACGAATTTGGAACGAAACGAATTGCACATGTCTAGTCGGCGTGTATGAGGGATAGGATGACTGCATTGAGTCGAGTGGCAAGGATCTTAGCCAAGATCTTGACATCAACTTGCAATAGAGAAATGGGGCGATAGGAATCTGGGCGATGTGGATCTTTGTCTGGTTTGGTTATCAACACTATTGTGGCCTCACGCATGGAAGCAGGCAGTGAGGAGGTCTCAAAAATATGGTTGTATAGTTTGTGAAGCCTGGGGACCAAGAACTCAGAGTAGACAGAGTACAGTTCCACCGGTAGTCCGTCGGAGCCCGGTGACTTTGAGTGGGGGAAAGCCGCTATAGCTTCAGCAATTTCCTCCGTAGAGAGGGGCCCATCCAAGTCCGCCACCTGCTGCTCCGTGAGTTGGGGGAGCTGTAGTCCACCCAGAAAAGAGTCAACGGGTTAGAGTCCTCCACCGTTGAGGTATATAGAGAGGCGTAAAAGTCCCAGAAAATCTCAGCGCCTCTCCTAGGGTCTAGTATCATCGTGCCCTCACTAGATCGAAGTGAATTTACCACAGCTGGGCGATCCTCACAGTGTACAAGGTAAGACAACAATTTGCCAGCTCTTTCTTTCACCATGCTCAAACAGGTTTTGCTTACTGAAAAATAATTTATGTTTGGATTGTTCATATTGCAGTTGTGTGACCCCCCTAGAGTGCATCTTACGTGTAGTGGCCTTCTCCAACGAGGGATCGCTTAGAAAGTCCTGCTCAGCTGTCGTTAGATCAGCCAGCACTTTCTCGTATTCCTGTATTTCTCTCGGATAATCTTCCTTCTCTGTGCTACAGACACGATTTATGTATCTAGACTGGATTTATGGAGATTCTGGGGTTCAGCTGGCAGCAAAATGTTATATTTCCCCATAGGGTTTGCTTGACCTAGACCCCTGGGGTATGTACCTTGGGTCTTCTGCCCCATGTCCCGGGTCTAGTGAGATCTCTGACAGAACAATTCTCCCGGGTTACTTGCTCTGTTATTTGCTGGCTGTGCCGGGGGGAGGGATATGTCTGTATAGTCTCAGACCCAAGTCACTGAGTGCAGTCTCAGGAGATGGGAGGCAGCGGTGTGGGACCTCTGCAACTTGTCTCCAGTAAATATTTCAGCCACCAATATTATGAATCCTGATCCTTACACTATGTAATTTATATCGTACATTACATACTCCTGACTTCTCTCTCTCCCCTCCACCCACTGCTATATATACACATAATATGTATTCTCTTTTGTTACACCCATTTCATACCAGTTGGACATTTTATATCTGATGATGTGATTGGAGCACAGACTTTTACATGGTGATAATAATGTGATAACTTCCTCCAACTTTGGAACCTTAAACAGAAAGTGATAATGAGGGAGGAGTCAATAACCCAATGATGGAGGTCTTCAGGATCAGCCCAGTCATCCTCTTGGTTGTTTCTTCCCCCATCCTCACTCTCTGACCTCTGGTGGGGCTCAGCCCCGCTGTCATTCATAACTAAATCATGGACTAAATAAGGAAGTGCAGGACTTCCTGTGTTGGGAAGATGGCAATGAGTGATAGAGGGGGTGGGGACACTCGTCCTATAATCCCCTCATCACTGTCACTCCTATAAAAGACAGTTCTCGTAGTTTCCTCACTCTCTGACTAAGGTCCATGAATAAAGAAATGATCTGGTAGGAGATCAGAGGACCCATTTACTAGTTAACTTGAGGGGGGAATTGTAAGATCCTCAGAGACAAAGCTGCCTGATGTGGGCGGAGTCCTGGTTTAGGGGAACCAATCAGCTCATGTCTAGTAATAATCTTTGTATTTCTTTGTCTCCAGACTGTAAAGTAGAAGATGAGGACATCACACAGTATAGTCCAGGAGAAAACCCGACTACCTCAAATGTCCATCCGGCACCACACAGTGTAGATGGACCATCGTATTCCTCTTATCCTGAGGAACCTCAGACTGTGCGGGACGGTGCCGGACCATCGTATTCCTCTTATCCTGAGGAACCTCAGACTGTGCGGGACGGTGCCGGACCATCGTATTCCTCTTATCCTGAGGAACCTCAGACTGTGCGGGACGGTGCCGGACCATCGTATTCCTCTTATCCTGAGGAACCTCAGACTGTGCGGGACAGTGCCGGACCATCGTATTCCTCTTATCCCGAGGAACCTCAGACTGTGCGGGACGGTGCCGGACCATCGTATTCCTCTTATCCCGAGGAACCTCAGACTGTGCGGGACGGTGCCGTACCATCGTATTCCTCTTATCCCGAGGAACCTCAGACTGTGCGGGACGGTGCCGGACCATCGTATTCCTCTTATCCCGAGGAACCTCAGACTGTGCGGGACGGTGCCGGACCATCGTATTCCTCTTATCCTGAGGAACCTCAGACTGTGCGGGACGGTGCCGGACCATCGTATTCCTCTTATCCTGAGGAACCTCAGACTGTGCGGGACGGTGCCAGACCATCGTATTCCTCTTATCCTGAGGAACCTCAGACTGTGCGGGACGGTGCCGGACCATCGTATTCCTCTTATCCTGAGGAACCTCAGACTGTGTGGGACGGTGCCGGACCATCGTATTCCTCTTATCCTGAGGAACCTCAGACTGTGCGGGACGGTGCCGGACCATCGTATTCCTCTTATCCTGAGGAACCTCAGACTGTGCGGGACGGTGCCGGACCATCGTATTCCTCTTATCCTGAGGAACCTCAGACTGTGCGGGACGGTGCCGGACCATCGTATTCCTCTTATCCTGAGGAACCTCAGACTGTGCGGGATGGTGCCGGACCATCGTATTCCTCTTATCCTGAGGAACCTCAGACTATGCGGGACGGTGCCGGACCATCGTATTCCTCTTATCCTGAGGAACCTCAGACTGTGCGGGATGGTGCCGGACCATCGTATTCCTCTTATCCTGAGGAACCTCAGACTGTGCGGGACGGTGCCGGACCATCGTATTCCTCTTATCCTGAGGAACCTCAGACTGTGCGGGACGGTGCCGGACCATCGTATTCCTCTTATCCTGAGGAACCTCAGACTATGCGGGACGGTGCCGGACCATCGTATTCCTCTTATCCTGAGGAACCTCAGACTGTGCGGGACGGTGCCGGACCATCGTATTCCTCTTATCCTGAGGAACCTCAGACTGTGCGGGGCGGTGCCGGACCATCGTATTCCTCTTATCCTGAGGAACCTCAGACTGTGCGGGACGGTGCCGGACCATCGTATTCCTCTTATCCTGAGGAACCTCAGACTGTGCGGGACGGTGCTGGACCATCGTATTCCTCTTATCCTGAGGAACCTCAGACTGTGCGGGACGGTGCCGGACCATCGTATTCCTCTTATCCTGAGGAACCTCAGACTGTGCGGGACGGTGCCGGACCATCGTATTCCTCTTATCCTGAGGAACCTCAGACTGTGCGGGACGGTGCCGGACCATCGTATTCCTCTTATCCTGAGGAACCTCAGACTGTGCGGGACGGTGCCGCACTTCCAACAGATAAGAGGTTTCCCTGTCCTGAGTGCGGGAAGTGTTTCGGTTGTAAATCCAAACTCATTGTGCATATAAGATCTCACACAGGGGAGAAGCCGTATTCCTGTGCTGAGTGCGGGAAATGTTTTTTAGCAAAGTCCCATCTTAACCGACATCAGCGAACTCACATGAGGCATAAGCCGTATTTCTGTTCTGAGTGCGGGAATTTTTTTTCACAGAGGGATAATTTTACTGCACATCAAAGGTCTCACACGGGGAATAGTCCAGGAGAAAACCCGGCTACCTCAAATGTCCATCTGGCACCGCACAGTGTAGGTGGACCATCGTATTCCTCTTATCCTGAGGAACCTCAGACTGTGCGGGACGGTGCCGGACCATCGTATTCCTCTTATCCTGAGGAACCTCAGACTGTGCGGGACGGTGCCGGACCATCGTATTCCTCTTATCCTGAGGAACCTCAGACTGTGCGGGACGGTGCCGGACCATCGTATTCCTCTTATCCTGAGGAACCTCAGACTGTGCGGGACGGTGTTGGACCATCGTATTCCTCTTATCCTGAGGAACCTCAGACTGTGCGGAATGGTGCTGGACCATCGTATTCCTCTTATCCTGAGGAACCTCAGACTGTGCGGGACGGTGCTGTCCTTCCAACAGATAAGAAGTTTTCCTGCACTCAGTGTGGGAAATGTTTCAATTCTAAATCCCATCTTAATGTTCATATAAGATCTCACACAGGTGAGAAGCCGTATTCCTGTACCGAATGTGGGAAATGTTTTATAGTAAAGTCCCATCTTTCCCGACATCTGCAATGTCACACAGGTGATAGGCCGTTTTTATGTTCTGAGTGCGGGAAATGTTTTTGTAAGAGGGGTGATCTTAGAGTACATCAAATGTCTCACACAGGGGAGAAGCCGTATTCCTGCCCTGAGTGCGGGAAATATTTCAAAGCGAGACGCAATGTTAGAGAGCATAAAAGAACTCACACAGGTGAGAAGCCATATTCCTGCCCTGAGTGCGGGAAATGTTTTTCAGTTAAGTCACATCTTTGCAGACATCAGAAATTGCACACAGGGAAGAATTTGTATTCCTGTCCTGAGTGCGGGAAAGGTTTTTCACAGAAGTCCAGTTTTTGCAGTCATCTAAGATCTCACACGGGGGAGAATCCGTATTGCTGTCCTGAGTGTGGGAAAGGTTTTGTAGAGAAATCATTTCTTACCCAACATCAGAGGTATCACACGGGGGAGAAGCCTCATTCCTGTGCTGAGTGTGGAAAATGCTTTTTCAAAAAAGCAGAACTTATCAAACATCAGAGATCTCACACGGGGGAGAAGCCGTATTCCTGTCCTGAGTGCGGGAAATGTTTTTCACAGAAGTCCAGTCTTTCCAGACATCTGAGATCTCACACGGGGGAGAAGCCGTATTCCTGTTCTGATTGCGGGAAATGTTATTCAGATAAGTCCCATCTTCAAAGACATCAGAAATTGCACACGAGGGAGAAGCAACTTTCTGATACGGAGTGAGGGAAATGTTCCTCACTGAAGTCCTGTCTTCCTGTACATCAGAGGTCCCACACAACCCTCACTAAAAAATTGTTGAACGAATGTAACACGCATTCGTTCAGTCCCGACAAATATTGGGTCGTCTCCATCTACCCTGTTTCCCTGAAAATAAGCCCTACCCCGAGAATAAGACCTAGCACGATTTTGGGGGATGGCTGCAATATAAGCCCTACCCCGAAAATAAGCCCTAGTAAAATTCCTTGTAAAAACCTGTAATCCGTTTGGAAAAAGATGATATAATGTGCAGTGTGTCTTCTTTTGTAACTTTATTGTGGAAAATACCTTATTTACAGCGCCCACGTGACCTGCCGGAGATCTTCTCCTCCCGGCTGACATCAGCGGCCCCCTCCCTCTCCAGGGCTGATGTCAGGAAATAAATATGACATCCCCTGAAAATAAGCCCTAGTGTGTTTTTTTTTTTTTGTAGGCAAAATTAACCACTTCCCGCCCGCCCTATAGCGGATTGACGTCGGCAAAGTGGTTTTAAAATCCTGACTGGACGTCGTATGACGTCCTCAGGATATTGAGCCGCTGCGCGCCCCCGGGGGCGCGCATCGCGGCGATCGTTGTTGCAGGGTGTCAGTCTGACACCCCGCAACACCGATCTAGGTAAAGAATCTCCGTCCAATCACGGCTGATCACGATGTAAACAGGAAAAGCCGGTGATCGGCTTTTCCTCACTCGCGTCTGTCAGACGCAAGTAGAGGAGAGCCGATCGGCTGCTCCTCTGACAGGGGGGGTTTGTGCTGATCAATTATCAGCACAGCCCCCCTGAGGATGCCCACACTGGACCACCAGGGATGCCACTGGACCACCAGGGATGCCCATTACCAGGTATGCCTCCCTAGACCACCAGGGATTCCAATCAGTGCCCCTAATGGATTCCAATCAGTGCCCACAATGGGCATCACTGATTGGCAGGCATTATTGTTTGGCACTGATTGGCATCCATTAACACATTACAGTACAGTGCCACCTATCAGTGCCCATCCGTGCCGCCTATCGGTGCCCATCCATGCCGCCTATCGGTGCCCATCCGTGCCGCCTACCGGTGCCCATCCATGCCGCCTACCGGTGCCCATCCACACCGCCTATCGGTGCCCATCCGTGCCGCCTCATCGGTGCCCATTCGCGCCGCCTATCGGTGCCCATCCGTGCCGCCTCATCGGTGCCCATCAGTGCCGCCTTATCGGTGCCCGTCAGTGCAGCCCCATCAGTGAAGGAGAAAACTTACTTATTTACAAAGTTTTGTAACTGAAACAAAAAAAATATGTATTTTTTTTCAAAATTTTCGGTCTTTTTAAAAATTTTTTTAGCAGAAAATAAAAATCGCAGAGGTGATCAAATACCACTAAAAGAAAGCTCTATTTGTGGGAACAAAATGATAAAAAATTAGTTTGGGTACAGTGTAGCATGACCGCGCAATTGTCATTCAAAGTGCAACAGCGCAGAAAGCTGAAAATTGGTCTGGGCAGGAAGCTGTATTAAGTGCCCAGTATGGAAGTGGTTAATATAAGACCCGGTCTTATTTTCGGGGGAAACACGGGTAGTGGCAAAAATCTGTCACTGTGGTATTATTACCACATTTTGGTCACTAGATGGAGCTGACAGTCAAAGGAAATCATTCATTTAAATATGGCCGGAATTTGTCACCGCTGGGCAGATGTCACATTCCTTCAAACAAATTTTCTATGAATGGACCCCAGAGTTTCCTTCGTCAGGCGTGGTTTGCTACAAATTACTGAGATCATGCTCGTATACCTTTTTGAGTTTAGACATCGAGGAACATAAGATGATTATAGGTCGTTCCCTTTCCTTTTTTTGTGCGTCTTTTGTGTTTTATATATATATATATATATATATATATATATATATATATATATATATATATATATATACATATATACAATCTAGATCACCTTACTTGATTGTAATATCCCATGTGAACTTGATGGAACTCCTACGCTGATTCCTTTTGTCATTGTATTGCATCAAAAAACCTTCAATAAAGATTGTATAAAAAAGAAAAAAAAAAAGAATGAAGCCGTTTTGTTCTTTCAGTGTCATCATCTCGTGTTCTGTCCATTTCCACACCGACACCAACATCTCCTCCACCATCCCGCTGTATTTGTTGTCTCACCATGTTTCCAATGATGGAGATCCAGAGAATGACCGGAGTCTTCTTCTCCATGTCACCAGACCACCTCTTCCTCTACTATTGGGGTGCTGGGCCTTTCTATGACTACTCAGAACCCCCAACCTCTTCTATAGGATTGTGAGGTTTTCTAGTTGCATGTTCCCAATGAGGGAGATCCAGATATTGGCCGGAGTCTTCTCCATGTCACCAGACCACCTCTTCCTCTACTATTGGGGTGCTGGGCCTTTCTATGACTATTCAGGGCCCCAACCTCTTCTATAGGATGGTGAAGATTTCATGTTGTCTCACCATGTTTCCAATGATGGAGATCCAGAGACTGACCGGAGTCTTCTTCTCCATGTCACCAGACCACCTCTTCCTCTACTATTGGGGTGCTGGGCCTTTCTATGGCTACTCAGAACCCCCAACCTCTTCTATAGGATTGTGAGGTTTTCTAGTTGCATGTTCCCAATGAGGGAGATCCAGATATTGGCCGGAGTCTTCTCCATGTCACCAGACCACCTCTTCCTCTACTATTGGGGTGCTGGGCCTTTCTATGACTATTCAGGGCCCCAACCTCTTCTATAGGATGGTGAAGATTTCATGTTGTCTCACCATGTTTCCAATGATGGAGATCCAGAGACTGACCGGAGTCTTCTTCTCCATGTCACCAGACCACCTCTTCCTCTACTATTGGGGTGCTGGGCCTTTCTATGACTATTCAGGGCCCCAACCTCTTCTATAGGATGGTGAAGATTTCATGTTGTCTCACCATGTTTCCAATGATGGAGATCCAGAGACTGACCGGAGTCTTCTTCTCCATGTCACCAGACCACCTCTTCCTCTACTATTGGGGTGCTGGGCCTTTCTATGGCTACTCAGAACCCCCAACCTCTTCTATAGGATTGTGAGGTTTTCTAGTTGCATGTTCCCAATGAGGGAGATCCAGATATTGGCCGGAGTCTTCTCCATGTCACCAGACCACCTCTTCCTCTACTATGGGGGTGCCGGGACTTTCTATGACTATTCAGGGCCCCGAACCTCTTCTATAGGATTGTGAAGATTTCATGTTGTCTCACCATGTTACCAATGATGGAGATCCAGAGACTGACCGGAGTCTTCTTCTCCATATCACCAGACCACCTCTTCCTCTACTATTGGGGTGCTGGACCTTTCTATGGCTACTCAGAACCCCCAACCTCTTCTATAGGATTGTGAAGATTTCTATCCTATTTACTAAGAAGCTGAAGAAGTCCAAGGTGTAGATGACGGTTACTTGCAGTGCCTTGAAAAATTATTCATACCCCTTGAAATTTCCCACATTTTGTCATGTTACAACCAAAAACATAAATGTATTTTATTTGGATTTTATGTGATAGACCAGGGGTCTCCAAACTATGGCCCTGGTGTTCAGGAACTACAATTCCCATTATGTCTAGTCTTGTCTGTGAATGTCAGCATTTTACAATGCCTCATGGGACATGTAGTTCCGCAATAGCTGAAAGGCCGTAGTTTGGAGATCCCTGTGATAGACCAACACATAATTGTGAAGTGGAAGGAAAATTATAAATGATACAAATAAATGTGAAATGTGGGGGGGGGGGGGCATTTGTATGGCACCCCCCCTGAGTCAATACTTTGTAGAACCCCCTTTCTCTGCAATTACAGCTGCAAGTCTTTTTGGGGGTGTCTCTAACAGCTTTGCACATCTAGAGAGGGACATTTCTGCCCATTCTTCTTTGTAAAATATCTCAAGCTCTGTCAGATTGGATGGAGAGCGTCTGTGATCAGCAATTTTCAAGTCTTGTCACAGATTCTCAATGTGATTTAGGTCTGGACTGTGACTGGGCAATTCTAACACATGAATATGCTTTGATCTAAACCATTCCATTGTAGCTCTGGCTCTATGTTTCGGGTCGTTGTCCTGCTGGAAGGTGAACCTCCCCCCAGTCTCAAGTCTTTTGCAGACTCTAACAGGTTTTCTTCTAAGATTGTCCTGTATTTGGCTCCATCCATCTTCCCATCAACTCTGACCAGCTTCCCTGTCCCTGCTGAAGAAAAGCATCCCCACCACATGATGCTGCCACCACCATGTTTCACGGTGGGGATGGTGTGTTCAGGGTGATGTGCAGTGTTAGTTTTCCCCCTCACAAAGCATTTTGCTTTAAAGCCAAAAAGTAAAATTTTGGTCTCATGTAACCAGAGCACCTTCTTCCACATGATTGCTGTGTCCCCCACATGTTTGCTGTGTCCCCCACATGGCTTCTCACAAACTGCAAACAGGACTTCTTATGACTTTCTTTCACCAATGTCTTTCTTCTTGTCACTCTTCCATAAAGGGCAGATTTGTGGAGAAGCACGACTAATAGTTGTCCTGTGGACAGATTCTCCCACCTGAGCTGTGGATCTCTGCAGCTCCTCCAGAGTTACCATGGACCTCTTGGCTGTTTCTCTGATGAATGTTCTCCTTGCCCGGCCCGGTCAGTTTAGGTGGACGGCCATGTCTTGGTAGGTTTGCAGTTGTGCCATACTCTTTCCATTTTCCGATGATGGATTGAACAGAGCTCCGTGAGATGTTCAAAGCTTGGGATTTTTTTTTATAACCTAACCCTGCTTTATACTTCTCCACAACTTTATCCCTGACCTGTCTGGTGTGTTCCTTGTGAAAAAAGAGATGAATATTGTATGAAAAGGTTTTATTTGAATAAAACCACAAAATTTAACATTAAAAAGTGATCACAAAATAACAAGGTAAAAAAAGCAATATGGGGAGTGGTGTACCAAGCCCTGCGCGTTTCGTCCGACTAGGACTTCTACTGGGGCATCAACCTGCGCCCCCATATTGCACATGTATTTATAAGACAAACACTCCAAACTGAACCAGAAACAGGCCAATCAGACGAGTTTCGAAAATGTAGGTCTATGATTGGAGGAGAGCCGACTGTGTAACCAATAGACTCGCAGCCTCCAAGCATAAACCAATGAGAGCCACAGAACTCAAGGAGCTCCTCCCAGGTCAGCTGTCATGACTAGCTTGACCCCGGAAGTGATATCCATTGAGCCAATGGTATGACATTAAAAAGCCCGCCATATGTAGGGAAGGGCGGTGATACGCGGTGGTAAACACCTACGTAGTTAACCGCCTCACCACATTGGTCAGGTCATAAACACGGAATAGCTAATGAGAACTGAAAACTAAACCTGACCAGAGCATAGTTGCATGGACACCAAACCAAACCAAGGAAGAGGGAGGGGCATGTCAAACACTGCAGCGTCACACATGGGCCATCACAACACCACAGTGTGATCCCCGCAGGCACCTGCACCCATAATTGGTAATCAGATCATATTCCACATATTTTGCATAGCGTTATAAGCGCTGGTAGCAGATACATGAACTCAAAAGTCTCCCATGGGGGGAGCCCGGAGCCACTCTAGGAATCACGTGACGTCACGGCGTGAAACATTGCGACCGTCACATGAAACGCAGCGGTGAGACGCAGCGCATGGCTAGGAGGAGGTCAGCCGCGTCAGTCACGTCCCCACATCCACCATCGTGCTTGGTGGAGTTCCCTCCAGGGATTTGTTACTGGTCCCATGTTAACATTTTATGCATTTTTGTATTTGGACATTGTCTTCTTCTATGTGTCCAAAAGATGGCGTTACATCTGCTGGGTCCTGACATTGAGTTCTGGCCTATGGAGGTATGCGCTGTGCCTGCAGCTGACTTCCACTTGGCTGCCTGCTGCGCCTCGCCGCTGTTTTCATGTGATGGTCTTGACGCCTTTGCGTCACGTAGTCACATGACTCGCGGCACGGCTTGGCGTCCATCCTTGTGGGCGACACCCTGGATGAGCGTATGTGTTTTCCCCCTGCGCGACGTGGGGACGTGACTGACCTCCTAGCCGTGCATTGCGTCTCACCGTTGCGTTTCACGTGACGGTCGCGATGTTTCACGCCGTGACGTCACGTGATTCGTAGAGTGGCTCGGGCCTCCCCCCATGGGAGAGCAGCGAACTTCTCTCAGATTAGAAAACCTGCGAGATCAGCAGGCTCGCCGCTGCTTTTAAAATTCAACATCTAAACAGTCAGACGGATTTCTAAGTACTGTATTTCACTATATAACATCAGTTTACTGTTATAAATAAGTGTAAAATGTAAAACTCTGGGGGGTGTACAAAGATGTCCGCTTGTCCCCTTCTCACTGTATCCTTAGTGTGGAGGAGTGCGGAGTGTAGCAAGATGGTGGTGTTTCGTCACAATCGGCTACCCATCACAGTTTTAGTGTGCTGTTTTGTCGTAAAAGTGTTGGAACGCATATGGTGGTGTCGCGCATGCACACTCCAGCGGGTAGCCAAATGTGATGGGTCGCCATATGTGACGAAGCACCTGCTCATCTCTTAGGTTTGCTAATCAGCCAGAAGTTCGCTGCTTTAAAAATTCAACATCTAAACATTCATACGGAGTTCTAAGTACTGTATTTCACTACATAAACTCACTTTACTGTTATAAAATAAGTGTAAAATGCAAAACTCCGGTGAGTGTAACAAGATGTCCGCTTTCCCCCTCCTTAGTCTTAGCCCCATCCTATGTGCAGGAGTGCGGGGTGTAGCAAGATGGCGGTGACGGAACCTCACTTTGTTACCATTACTGAAGGAACACCGGCCACATGCTTCCTGTCAATCGTGGAGCTCCACTCCGCAGCCATGCCTCGGAACCGAAAGGAAGTGATGTCAGGTACAGACAGGAAATTCCGGGTGAGAGGTGAGTCGGGAAGAAGTAGAGAGGAGACGTTGCTGGAAGAGGCAGCAGAGGAGGTAATAAGATCTTATTTTCTATTTACACCCAGTAACCCCCTCATGTCCGTCCTCTTCCTCCATAGTCACTGTGACGTCTTTTATCTCCAGCAGATGATGACATTTCCATACTTACGGGGCCGGAACATTCTCTTCATTTTTGAGATGTGTTGCTGTTCCATCAATTTTCAGTTTATACTAATGAATTATGTGATAATACGGGATGGGGGTTTTATTTGAAGGGGGGATTTACAAAATGTATGTTTGATTTTATAAACTTTATGGTGGACGATATACTGTAACTATTCCTGATGCCTGTGAAGGTTCAACACAAGGGATGTGTCTGGATGGTGACTATATCATTGTGCGTGTCAGGTTCCTATAAGACCGATTGGGGGGGTGGCTGTGGGTGCATTGACCCCCCCCCCAAAAAAAAACACACCAGCCGCCATTGGATTGGAGCCTTGCAGACGGAGTTCTGGCAATTATCCTGATTAAGCTGCACCAATTAAAGGAAAATTCCACAATAATCCTCAGATGACGTAAGGATAATATGTAAGCAATGGATATCTTCCAACACCTGCACCAATGATTATACAGCTATAGGTAGATCCACTCAAAAAAGTCCATAGACAGATGAAAGGTCTATATGCACTGGCTATAAATGACACCGCAGTGATTCCACAAATGAATGAAGTGCCCACCACCATATACAAATGGCCGCTTACCAGAGGGCAAGCATGAATACGCATTCGGCTATAACCCAGCCGCGGCCTTTGACTTCCAGGGGAGTGATAATACCAGGAAGCAGATTCTCACTAGGGATGAACTTCAGCGTACCTTAGGCTCCTTCAACGCAACATGCGGTCATGGAATCATTCACATAGCATATAAGGAAGAAGAGGGATCATAGCGTAACACCATAGAAACTGTTGCATTTATTTAAAAAAGTAGTGTACTTACAAACACAGGATTAAAAATCGCATGTAAAACTTGCTGTCCGGCAATGTAGGAGCCCTTCCTCCTCAAGACAACGTGGTGACGTCACTGCGCGCCCTCACAGACGCCTTTTGTCATAAACTGACGTCCCCATTGAGAACGTCAGTGTATGACGAAATGCATCTGGCAGGGCGTGCAGTGACGTCACCACGTCGTCTTGAGGAGGAAGGGCTCCTACATTGCCGGCCAGCAAGTTTTACATGCGATTTTTAATCCTGTGTTTGTAAGTACACTCCTTTTTTTAATAAATGCAACAGTTTCTACGGTGTTACGCTATGGTCCCTCTTCTTCCTTATATGCTATGTGAATGATTCCATGACCGCATGTTGCGTTGAAGGAGCCTAAGGTACGCTGAAGTTCATCCCTGGTGAGAGTCTGCTTCCTGGTATCATCACTCCCCTGGAAGTCAAAGGCCGCGGCTGGGTTATAGCCGAATGCGTATTCGTGCTTGCCCTCTGGTCAGCGGCCATTTGTATACGGTGGTGGGCACTTCATTCATTTGTGGAATCACTGCGGTGTCATTTATAGCCAGTGCATATGGACCTTTCATCTGTCTATGGACTTTTTTGAGTGGATCTACCAATAGCTGTTGTAGCAGGGTGCCTGTAAAACAGGTTAAAATTTACAGGAAAAGTGATATATGTTCCTCCACGGATTCTTTGGCCTCGTACACACGACCGAGTTTCTCGGCAAGAACCAGCAAGAAACTTGCTGGCAGAGATGTCTTGCCGAGAAATTCGTTCGTGTGTATGGTTTCTCGTCGAGAAAACCGACAAGTAACCTCGACGAGAAAATAGAGAACCTGCTCTCTATTTTCTCGTTGAGATTCTCGCCGGCATGTTTCTCGACGAGAAATGTGAGTGTGTGTACACTTACCTGTCCTCCCGGAAGCCCGCGCATGTTCGAAATGAATTTGACGCATGCGCGGTAGCTTCCTAGGCATACGTAGGGTATACCAAGATGGCGGCGACGGCATCGAATGTGACGAGCGCATGTTTGTCGTAGTCGATGACGTCACCGCGTACGCTCCATTCAAAGAACCGCAGGTTCTTTGAATCGAGCGTGTGCACACTGGGCCGGGACAATTTTCTTGTCCAAGAATCTCGTCGAAAAAAACGACATGTTTTTTTTCGACGAGAATCTCGGCCGTGTGTACGAGGCCTTAGATTTGCAATTTGAGATAATACCAGCAAAGACTTTAGGATAAAGAAAGATAGTTCTTTATCCTGTGTTGGTAAAGTTCATCGTTCCAGGGCTGGTTTTATTGGGAGTCTGATAGAGCTCTGGGTGGGACAGGCTCCCAGGTCCGTGGAGCCGCAGTTTGTTGGTTTCCTTCCAGGCCTTGATTAAGGCAGCTGGTCTCAGCTCTGAGAGAGAGAGTGTCTCCATGTGAAGAGAGAGTGTCTCCATGTGAAGAGAGAGTGTGTGTCTCCATGTGAGGAGACATCCAGGAGCATGGCTGCTTACCCCTGATTATTGGATACAAAGGATTTACGTTTGTAAGGACATTTACTACAAGACCAAGGACTGGTCAGTCTATGGACACAGTAAGGCTCGGTAGAGCAGAAGTTTATTGTTTGATCGATGGGAAGATGGTTTTCTTCTGTTTTGGAATATCCCGTGCAAAAAAAGTGATGTTTTCCTAAAGAAACTGTGAGTTTGTCCCTGCATTGAGCCTAATCCCCCACACTGTATAATCATTGGTGCAGGTGTTGGAAGATATCCATTGCTTACATATTATCCTTACGTCATCTGAGGATTATTGTGGACTTTTCCTTTTATTGGTGCAGTTTCATAATTTCTTGTTTATTATTGTGTTTATCCCAACCAAATTGCTGCCTTTATTCATTTTTAGTTTAATTTAGTTACATTGTCTGGTGCGGTTTTTCCTTTTTATAATTATCCTGATTTGCCGGCAACTCTAGACAAAAGTCAGCAAGTTCCCCTTCCTGAACATCATGGTGACCCTCCATTGACCTCACAGCACTTCCTCAGAGCAAACAAGTCACAGGAAGGATCATATTTATCATTTCTTGTCTGCAGATCTAAAACTAATTAAATCCAGTTCACCTACCCAACACAGAAAAGGAAATTTCTGATCAGGCTAGCCAAGAGGGTCCCAGGTCCTCCAAGATGTAACAAACATTAGACCAGGGGTCTTCAAACTACAGCCCTCCAGGTGTTCAGGAACTACAATTCTCATCATGCCTAGTCATGTCTGTGAATGTCAAGCCTCGTACACACGACCGGTTTTCTCGTCAAGAAACGACAAGAAAACTGTTGAGAGAGCTTTCTTGCTGAGAAAAACGTTGGTGTGTATGGTTTCTGGTCGAGAAAACTGCCGGGAATCTCGACGAGAAAAATAGAGAACCTGCTCTCTATTTTCTCGTCAGGATTCTCGTTTTTCTCGTTGGGATTCTCGTCGGCCTGTTTCCCAACGAGAAGACCGGTCGTGTGTATGCTTTTCCGAGTCTTAAAAAATCGCGCATGCTCAGAATCAAGTATAAGACGGGAGCGCTCCTTCGGGTAAAACTAGCGTTCGTAATGGAGATAGCACATTCGTTGCGCTAAAACGAACTGAAAAGCACGAAGACTGAAAAGCGCGAATCGTCTCTCACCAAACTTTTTCTAACACGCGGTAACACGAAATCAGCAAAAGCAGCCCAAAGGGTGGCGCCACCTGAATGGAACTTCCCCTTTATACTGCCGTAGTACGTGTTGTACATCACCGCGCTTTACAACGCCGAGATTTGGAATTGACAGTGTGTATGCAAGGAAAGCTTGACAAGAATCTCGTCAAGCTTGACAAGAATCTCGTCGAGAAAAACAACGGGTTTTTTTACAATGAGATTCTCGGTCGTGTGTACGAGGCTTCAGAGTTTTACAATGCCTCATGGGATTTGTAGTTCCGCAACAGCTGGAGGGCCGTAGTTTGAGGATCCCTGCACTAGACATTCCAAATGAAATGTGTTCCCATGGAGGCAGTAGTTCCTAAATCTACAGGAACCCTCCTATGGGGTAATACACACACACACATCTTATTATTGTGTGACCAATACCATCCAAATAATTCTTACTTTCATTTCCCAAAGTTATCCGTCTACAAGGAGACCTGTATAGATCAAATGACGCCACCAATGAGGATGGAGGAGGACTGCAGTCACATGACTGAGAAGATACTAAACCTCACCCTGGAGATCATCTACCTGCTGACCGGAGAGGTGAGGGGGATTCTGGGAGGTCACATGACATCACTCTTATCTCTATTAATAAAACACAGACCTGACCGGAGAGGTGAGGAGGATTCTGGGAGGTCACATGACATCACTCTTATCTCTATTAATAAAACACAGACCTGACCGGAGAGGTGAGGAGGATTCTGGGAGGTCACATGACATCACTCTTATCTCTATTAATAATACACAGACCTAACCGGAGAGGTAAGGAGGATTCTGGGAGGTCACATGACATCACTCTTATCTCTATTAATAATACACAGACCTGACCGGAGAGGTGAGGAAGATTCTGGGATTCTAACATGATATTCCTATTGGTTCTCCAATACAGAGATTTCCTCCTGTGAAGTCAGGTGATCATATGACCATCACAGTGCCTCCATGTGACTCCCTAAAACCTGAGAGACACAACATGGAGAAGATTCTAGAAGTCACCAAGAAGATGATGGAGTTGCTGACAGGAGAGGTGAGCGGTGCCGGGAATTCTGGGACATTATCCAGTAACAGACAAGGGATGTGTCTGGATGGTGACTGTATCATTGTGTGTGTCAGGTTCCTATAAGGTGTCAGGATGTCACTGTCTATTTCTCCATGGAGGAGTGGGAGTATTTAGAAGGACACAAGGATCTCTACAAGGACGTCATGATGGAGAATCAGCCGCCCCTCACATCACCGGGTAAGAGGAGACTTTATTGTAAAGGAGAGAGCAGTACGGAGGCTCCACCTAGATCCCCCATCATCTGATAAACACATAGAAACAATGGATTCAGTCAGTGTGTGTGTTTCCTACAGATGGGTCCAGTAATGGGAACCCACCAGAGAGATGTCCCCGTCCTCTGTATTCCCGGGATTCCACACAGGAAGGTCTCACCATCCCTCACCATCATCAGGTAGATGAGGAACAGTCACTGATAGTATCATTAGGATCTGTACATTATCTGCATTGTTACCATTGATGTCATTTTTATTATATATTCAGAGTGGAAACCTGAGAGATCCTAAAGTTGAGATTAAAGAAGAGATAAAAGAGGAGGAGTCCACACAGGAAGGTCACACCATCCCCCACCATCATCAGGTAGATGAGGAACAATTATTGGTAGTTATGATTTATACACAAACATGTTTGTTATAATGAAAGTTTTATTATATATTCAGAGTGGAAACCTCGGGGATGATAATATTGATGGTAAAGAAGAGTATAAAGAGGAGGATGAGGAGTATGGAGTGATGGAGGAGTTATCAGAAGGACACAAGGATATGATGGAACCACCTAATACCAGGAACCCACCAGAGAGATGTCCCCGTCCTCTGTATTCCCGGGATTCCACACAGGAAGGTCACACCATCCCTCACTGTTGCAAGGTTGGTGGGACGGAGATTATAAAACAGACTCATGGAGACGATGTGCGGATTTCTTATGTGATGTCACAATAATAAAGCTTATATCTTACAGATGATTATCTCTCTGATTTTCTTGGTTTAGAGTGGAGATCCAATCGATATAAAAGTTGAGGTGAAATCAGAAGAAGAAGAGAGGTATGTGAGGGATGATCAGCAGTCTATGGAGGAGGATGGAATAACGGGGACATTTATAGAGGAGGACACTCCTACAGAGATCAACACAGGTGGGTCATTAACACTAAATCCATTCCTCCACCCATACTGCTTACGGATTGGTCCAGAGTAGGGCGGGGACTGGGTGATATCAGCCTGTAATCCCCTGGTCACTTTCCTGAGCTGTGTTCCCCGTCCTGTATTCCTGTATTTCTCTCGGATAATCTTCCTTCTCTGTGCTGCAGACACAATTTATGTCTCTAGACTGGATTTATGGAGATTCTGGGGTTCAGCTGGCAGCTAAATTCTGATTTTTATCATAGAATTGCTAAACCTATAATAAAACATTTATATTGTACATTACATACTCCTGACCCCTACACTATATTCTCTATGTTGTACATGACACAGTCCTGACTTCTGCTCTCTCCCCTCTACCCACTGCTATATATACACATAATATGTATTCTCCCCACCCCACGTAGGAGCTGCAGATGAACCGGAATTCCCCACTCCTTCCTTCCGTTCACTCTCAGGGGAACTAACAGTCTATTGTCAGTTCAACAACAGCCCATTACAGGTAGGAACTCTCAGTCCCTTGGTAAAGTAGCACATAAGGAGTGAACAGCACCCCACATCACCTTCTGCTTTCCCGTGGCCACTGATCCCAGTTCCACTGCTTGCAGTAGCTGCCAGCCCACCTGGCTGCGTTCTTCTTCCCAGTCCTCCTGACTGACATGTACATGGAGATCTCCCAGGGCAAGGTTGGATGAAGACTTGGCCCACCACTTCAAGAGAGACCTGCTACAGCCGACAGTCTCTCTTTTCTGTCCCTGCACTATGCTGATCTACTCACAATGTCCTCTCCTTGCTTCCGGTTAGGGCCCTTCCAAATGTCTCCTGTGGTGGGATCCTTCCAGGCCAGCCTCCCGAGCTCCAGCCGGGTAAGAAGTCCCTCCTCAAGGGCCACTGACAATCTCCCTCTGCACTGCTTCTCCATCTTCCACCCGACTCCGGTGGCCAAAGTTTTTTTAAAGGCTCTTTAGTTTCCCTGCCAAGCCCCCAACCTGGGAATTGGCTAGATGCCTCTAAATATTCAAGGCAACCCCTCCTAGCCTGGGCCCACTACATTCCAGAACGTTCTCAAACATTCTATAAACAGAGGGAGGCACCAGAGAGCTGCCAGGACGAGTCATCCAGCCTTTGCCTCTAATAACCCTACCCAACCAAGCCCACTTGACTTGCATAAGATCTTCAGGGACAAACTTCCTATATACAGCTCCAACCTCTTTAGCTTTCCACCTGCACACTCTTTGTTAATTTATTTTCTGTACAGCTCCTATCGGTTCACCCGGGAGGGAACCGACAGGCCTCTTTTCAATTCAGTAGCAGCCCATTACAGGCAGGAACTCAAAGTCCCTTTTAGAAGTAGCACAATTGGAGTGAAACCATTTCCCTTGTGGTCTCTAAACCCAGCACCCCTCTCCCCTCTGCTATATATACAGTACACATAAAATGTATTCTCTTTTGTTACACCCATTTTCTACCAGCTGGACATTTTATATCTGATTGGAGCACAGACTTTTACATGTTGATAATGATGTGATAACCTCCTCCAACTTTGGAATCTTAAACAGAAAGTGATAATGAGGGATGAGTCAATAATCCAATAATAATGGTCTTCAAGATTAGTCCAGTCTTCATCTTGGTTGTTCTCCCCCCCATCCTCACTCTCTGACCTCTGGTGGGGCTCAGCCCCGCTGTTATTCATGACTAAATCATGGACTAAATAAGGAAGTGCATTACTTCTTGTGTTGTGAAGATGGCAATGAGTGATAGAGGGGGTGGGGACACTCGTCCTATAATCCCGTCATCACTGTCACTCCTATAAAAGACAGTTCTCCTTGTTTCCTCACTGTGATGGAATCGTCCAGCACCCAACCATACAGCTTCCTCCAGTCTGGACCCAGGAATTAGGTATTATAGCTGAGCAACCAAGAATCTAGCCAACACTAGCTTAGGTGCTCTGGAACTGGAACTCACTTTATTGTAAAATCACACAGAATATATAGCACACTGGATCAGGGGAGCCTAATCACAATATCAGATCCAAGGGAAACTGTATACAGAAATATAATTAACATAGCTAAAGGAACAACCAACATAAACAGTATACCAATCCACCTCTAGCAACTAATATCTGTCAGTGATCTAAATAACATGATCTAATTACCAATTAGCCACTTAAACCAGCCTCAGTGACTAGACCGTCCGGGACCCCGCCCACAACCCTGGATACGAAGTATATTATTCAATATTATACGCATAAACACATAACATCTCACAATGGTCCCATAACAAGGTAAAGTGGTCACAATATTGATCTTATCTCCAAGCGATGATCAGACAGACAGAAACAATAGGTGACTCAATTACCAATGGGAATTCACACCCAGGAGGCACACAATGGGAGAGACACAAACTTGTGTAATCTGTCCACTAGACAAGCCATCAGTAGACAAACAATGTTCCAGCAGTCTGATACAGTGGAATTCATTTATAGATTTCTTGGGGGATATTATTGATAAATATTTCCATCCCAAGTAAAGCTTCTCCAACTCAAGTCTGCAGAAGGGCCACCATATTTTCTCTGACCATTAACCTGTACTAGATAATTAGTACACTGTCCCATCCACTCCAGAAAAGAAGGTTTATTTATCTTTATTCAGAGAATTAATCCAAGCCAAGCTCTCCGCATTCATCACATTGTTGTCCATCATTATAGAACGATCTGCTCTCTCAAAAGCCAGGGCCTATAGTCTGTAGGCCAGAGGCCACCCTTCAGTCCCCTCCAAAAGCCCCTGTCCCGGTTGGGTCTGTCACACTCACTTTCTGACTAAGGTCCATGAATAAAGAAATGAACTGGTAGGAGATCAGAGGACCCATTTATTAGTTACCTTGAGGGGGGAATTGTAAGATCCTCAGAGACAAAGCTGCCTGATGTGGGCGGAGTCCTGGTTTAGGGGAACCAATCAGCTCATGCCTAGTAATCTTTGTATTTCTATTTTAGTAGATGGACGGGAGATGAGGAAAACCTCAGAGGATTGTCTCACTTTGTCTCCAGACTGTAAAGTAGAAGATGAGGACATCACACAGTATAGTCCAGGAGAAAACCCGACTACCTCAAATGTCCATCCGGCACCCCACAGTGTAGATGGACCATCGTATTCCTCTTATCCTGAGGAACCTCAGACTGTGCGGGACGGTGCCAGACCATCGTATTCCTCTTATCCTGAGGAACCTCAGACTGTGCGGGACGGTGCCAGACCATCGTATTCCTCTTATCCTGAGGAACCTCAGACTGTGCGGGACGGTGCCGGACCATCGTATTCCTCTTATCCTGAGGAACCTCAGACTGTGCGGAACGGTGCCGGACCATCGTATTCCTCTTATCCTGAGGAACCTCAGACTGTGCGGGACGGTGCCGGACCATCGTATTCCTCTTATCCTGAGGAACCTCAGACTGTGCGGGACGGTGCCGGACCATCGTATTCCTCTTATCCTGAGGAACCTCAGACTGTGCGGGACGGTGCCGGACCATCGTATTCCTCTTATCCTGAGGAACGTCAGACTGTGCAGGACGGTGCCGGACCATCGTATTCCTCTTATCCTGAGGAACCTCAGACTGTGCGGGACGGTGCCGGACCATCGTATTCCTCTTATCCTGAGGAACCTCCGACTGTGCGGGACGGTGCCGGACCATCGTATTCCTCTTATCCTGAGGAACCTCAGACTGTGCGGGACGGTGCCGGACCATCGTATTCCTCTTATCCCGAGGAACCTCAGACTGTGCGGGACGGTGCCGGACCATCGTATTCCTCTTATCCCGAGGAACCTCAGACTGTGCGGGACGGTGCCGGACCATCGTATTCCTCTTATCCTGAGGAACCTCAGACTGTGCGGGACGGTGCCGGACCATCGTATTCCTCTTATCCTGAGGAACCTCAGACTGTGCGGGACAGTGCCGGACCATCGTATTCCTCTTATCCTGAGGAACCTCAGACTGTGCGGGACGGTGCCGGACCATCGTATTCCTCTTATCCTGAGGAACTTCAGACTGTGCGGGACGGTGCCGGACCATCGTATTCCTCTTATCCTGAGGAACCTCAGACTGTGCGGGACGGTGCCGGACCATCGTATTCCTCTTATCCTGAGGAACCTCAGACTGTGCGGGACGGTGCCGGACCATCGTATTCCTCTTATCCCGAGGAACCTCAGACTGTGCGGGACGGTGCCGGACCATCGTATTCCTCTTATCCCGAGGAACCTCAGACTGTGAGGGACGGTGCCATCCTTCCAACAAATAAGAGGCTTTTCTGTACTGAATGCGGGAAGTGTTTCCATTCTAATTACAAACTTAATGTGCATAAAAGATCTCACACAGGTGAGAAGGTGTGTTCGTGTCCTGAGTGCGGGAAATGTTTTTCACAGAAGCCACATCTTTACACACATCAGAGAACTCACACGGGGGAAAAACCACATTTCTGTTCTGAGTGCGGAAAATGCTTTTCACAGAAGTCTGATCTCAAAAGACACAAAATGTCTCACACTGGGGAGAAGCCGTATTCCTGTCCTGAGTGCGAGAAATGTTTTTCAAGGAAATCAGATCTCAACAAACACCAAATGTCTCACACGGGCGAGAAGCTGCATTCCTGTCCTGAGTGTGGAAAATGTTTTGTAGAAAAATCAGTACTTGTCGTACATCAGAGGTCTCACACGGGGGAAAAGCCGTATTTCTGTTCTGAGTGTGGGAAAAAATTTACGCAGCAGTCCCATCTTCTCATACATCAGAGGTCTCACACGGCTGAGAAGCCATATTCCTGTGCTGAGTGCGGGAAATGTTTTTCAGACAAGTCAACATTCCTCACACATCAAAGGTCTCACACAGGGGAAAAACCATATTTATGTTTTGAGTGTGGGAAATGTTTTTTAAAGAAATCCAGTCTCAATATTCACCAAAGGTCTCACACAGGTGAGAAGCCGTATTCCTGTCCTGAGTGCGGGAAATGTTTTTCACACAAGTCCTCTCTTAACGATCATCAGAGATTGCACACAGGTGAGAGGCCGTATTCCTGTCCTGCATGCGGGAAAAGTTTTTCAAATAAGCGCAATTTTTACAGACATCAGAGGTCACACACGGGGGAGAAGAAACGTTCCTGTCCTGAGTGAGGGAATTGTTCCTCACTGAAGTCCTGTCTTCCTGTACATTGGGGGTCCCACACAACCCTCGAGGTGTATTAGTGAGTGCGGGAAATGTCTTGTATATGAATGTTGCTGGACATGTGGGGAAGAAGCACACCCTGATATACACCTCAGATATACTCCATGGCTGATCTTCATCATGTAAGAAACAGTTGATAAGGAGATCAGAGATCACCAAAGACATGGATGAAGTGTTGTACCGTGTTGGCCATTGATAGCAGGAGAAAAATAAAAATGGAGTCATTACCTCTCATTGGCTGAGTACATTTTGTGATATGGAGACTTAGAGGTCTATTATTGTCTTGCAAGAGGTCTGTTTTCTCAAGTCGTCTTCCAGGACGAAACGCGTTAACCCCACCACTTAAAAAGTGGTCATCTAGGGCTTTTAAAATAAAAATGGAGTCATTACCTCTCATTGGCTGAGTACATTTTGTGGTATGGAGACTTAGAGGTCTATTATGAATAAGAAAACAAATAGTTGATGGAATGTGGCACCGGTTTGCCCAGAGGTGACGAATATTGTCCATATTTTATATAACTCAGTGATTTCCTATGATCATTGCCTCCATCTAGTGTCCATAATTCTGTATCGCAATGTAGCGCCCCCCTGGGTCTACTGAAGGCAGGTAGTCACCTCCAGAGGCAGGGAGCAAGCTAGCTTTCACCCCAGGTCTGAGTCCACGGCTATAATGGGGAGTTTGAACAAAAATTGGGCGCCAGTCACTTTTGATCTTTTCAAAGCTTTGACCACTTAAAGACTTATTTTTCAAACTTGTTTTTACAAGTTAATATCATTTTTAATTTTTTTTGCTAGAAAATTACTTAGAACCCCCAAACATTATATATATTTTTTTCAGACACCCTAGAAAATAAAATGGCGATCGTTGCAATACTTTCTGTCACACCGTATTTGCGCAGCGGTCTTACAATCACAATTTTTTGGGAAAAAATACACTTTTTTTAATAAAAAAAAATAAGAAAACAGTAAAGTTGGCCCAATTTGTGTTTTTTTTGTGAAGGACAATGTTACGCCGAGTAAATTGATATCCAACATGTCACGCTTCAAAATTGCGCCCGTTCGTGGAATGGCGACAAACTTTAAAAAATCTCCATAGGCGACGTTTAAAAATTTCTATAGGTTACCAGTTTTGAGTTACAGAGGAGGTCTAGGGCTAGAACTATTGCTCTCACTCTAGTGATCGCAGCAATCCCTCACATGTGTGGTTTGAACACCGTTTACATATGCGGGCGCGACTTCGCTTGTGTGTGCAAGCTCGGCGGAACGGGGTGCTTAAAAAAAATTTTTCTTTTCTTATTTAAAATTTTTTTTTTTCGTGTTTGGACTAATTCGTATTTTCGCAAGCGACATTTTTCGTTGAATCGGAATGATTCGTATTAATGTAAGCCTTATTTTTAGTTGATTTATAATTGGTACTTTCGGTAGAGTACATTGTTTTTCGTTGATTCTGGACACAACTCCTACTTTCCTAACTTTTTTTGGGTTCGTTGATTCGTAATTTTCCGTGTCTCTCTCACAACGACGCTGCCTATTATGCCTAATGTGCTTCGCATGGATTTGTACTTTTCTAAATACATAGCGGCTATTTGTAACGATTCGAAATCTCGTATTTTACTTTCGTATTTTACATGCAGCTATAGCCTCCGCCCCTGTACACCATTTTGAGAGGGAGTTCAGCACGGTGAGGGAGGAGCAGAGCAGAGTGTTATTGTCCTTCGTATGGATTCGTACATTCCTAACTTTTTTTATAACGAATTATGCCGAAGACATTCGGGCATTCGCTATATAATTTATTTCGGATTCGGTTTTATTCGGAATTGCTTTGTTCGGAAATTCGAATGCTTCCGAATGTCCGAAAGTTGCTAAATTCGGACGAATTTCGATTCGTTACGAAATGAATTGCACAAGCCTACTTGGAAGGAGGTAGTAGGAGAGAGGGTTGGGGGTCTCAGATACCAGTAGAAGATCACTTATAGACCGCTTGGATCCAGAAAAATCACAGCTTCACAGTACCAGAACCTTTAAGCCGACCCTGCTATACTTCAAACACGTTTTCAGATGTAGATTCAGCTTCACTGTGTCATAAACTTTGAACCGAATCGGCGACACTGTAAGCACGTTTTAGATGTAGGTGCGTCCTTCAAACTAGTCACCAGGCCCTCCTGGGAGAACAACCTGCATCCTGACTCTCTCCAGCAAGGGTCTTTTCTATTTGGCTTGACTTCTTCCACGCCAGGCAACACAGTCTAAGGACCATCTCCAGGATTTGTAGGCCCCGGACAGGCTTCTGGGCCTACTTGCAGAGCTCACTTCAGCAGCACATCCCCAGGCCAGGAGGGCCTGAGGCAAGAGAGTGAGCACATGGCCCTGCCCAAATATATATCCTCTCCCTCTACGTCTACATAAATTCGATCCTAATGTACCAGGCACATGCTGGAGATGCTTACAGGCCCCTGGCACCATGACACACATTTGGGGCACATGCCCATGAATTACCCCCTTTTTGGGATAAAATTTTCCATCTCTATGACGATCTTGTGGGTGGACAAATTTTCAAATGAACCCCGCATAACTCTTAGACATGTGCAATTCGTTTTGTTCCAAATTAGTTTTTCGACGAAATACGACAAATTATTTAATTCGGAAATATTCAAATTAACAAAACGAGGGTTGCACCGATACCGATACTAGTACTTGTACTTGTGCAAATGCTCCGATGTCTAACCCTTTTTTTTTTTTTTTTTTTTTAAGTTTATCAATTATGCTATCCCCCCCCACCAAAAAGAAAAAAGGAATAGAAAGTAAAAAAAAAAAATGATGTCTAACCATATACCTGGACAGTCAGGGGTGATCGGTGTAGTGGTGGGGGCGGTTACATGCACTGATCTCCTTGTATAGATTTCAATAAAGCAGCTCACAGCTGCTTCTCATCCTCTACCTCCCGTGGCTGTCAGATGCTTTATTGAAATCTATACAGGGAGATCAGTGCTTGTAAAGGCCCCCACCGATGCACCGATCGTCTCTGACTGTCCCCTGTGTCCTCCTCCGTTTCCTCCTCTGTTCTCCTAAGGTCCCCCGCCATGTCCTCCTTCAGTCCCCCTCTGTCCTCCTACGCTTCCCTTCTGTGTACTCCTCCGCTCCGCTTCGGTGTCCTCCGCTCCTTCTCTGCTCCCCCTCTGTGTCCTCCGCTCCCCTCCCTGTCCTTCTCCGCTCCCCCTCTGGGTTCTTCTCCGCTCCCCCTCCGGGTCCTTCTCCGCTCCCTCTCTGTGTCCTCCTCCGCTCCTTCTCCGACCCCCCTCCGTGTCCTCTGCTCCCCCTCCATGTCCTCCTCTGCTCCCCCTTCGAGAGTCACTTCTCCTCTCCCTCCCGTGGCTTTCAGCTACTTTATTGAAATTCATACAGGGAGATCAGTGCTTGTAAAGGCCCCCACCGCTGCACCGATCGTCCCTGACTGTCCCCCGTGTCCTCCTCCGTTTCCTCCTCTGTGCTCCCAAGGTCCCCCGCCATGTCCTCCTTCAGTCCCCCTCTGTCCTCCTCCGCACCCCTTCCATGTCCTCCTCCGCTCCCCCTCCATGTAATCCTGCGCTCCCCTCCGCTCCCCCTATGTGTCCTCCGCTCCCCCTCCGTGTCCTTCTTCGCTCCCCTCCTTGTCCTTCTCCGCTCCTCCGCTCCCCCTCTGGGTCCTTCTCCGCTCCCCCTCCGTGTCCTCCTCTGCTCCTTCTCCGACCCCCCTCCGTGTCCTTCTCTGCTTACCCTCTGTGTATTGCTCCTTCTCCTGGTCCTTCTCTGCTTTTTCTCCGCTTCCCCTCTGTGTCCTCTGCTCCCCCTCCATGTCCTCCTCTGCTCCCCCTCCATGTCTTCCTCTGCTCCCCCTCCGCGTCATCCTCTGCTCCCCCTTCGTGTCCTCCTCTGCCCCCCCCCCCGTGTCGTCCTCTACTCCCCCTCCACCACCTCTGTCCTCCTCCGGTCCCCCCTGCCCTAAATTTGTCAGGATGGAGAGTGGAGGAAGGAGCCGGTAAGTTCCAGAAGGTCTGGTCTTGTTGGTTAGATGATGCCTCTATGTCTGTTATGATGCCAGATGATGTACATTAAAAACTCTTTTTTTTAAAAAAATATGTTGGCCAGGGTTGCAGTGATCTGTTACCTATGCCTTAATCATTTGTTTGTTGTTTGCGCCTAGAGATTCCTGTACCACTCCCCTTTTCCACTCTGGGGGTTAATTGTTTAGATCGGGGGTCCCCAACCACTGGCCCGGTACCGAGCCATGGCCTCTCTGCAGCGAGTGTGGCAGGCTGGCGGCATGAGACAGCCAATGGGCAGGTGGCATAAGAGAGCTGACGGGCAGCATTAAAGAGAGCCGGCGAGTGGGCAGACGGGTGGTGTGAGAGAGCCAACGGGTGGGTGGATGAGAGAGCAGAGAGAATACATCATCTCTCACTGCCCACCCTCAGTCTGGGACCCAGCCAATGCACATGTCTTGAAAAGCTGGGGAGAGAAGCCTCTTTCTCTGCTGTCACTGTATTTTTTGGTGGCAGGCAACGGTGGGAAGCTTCAGCTGGTGGCAGGATAGTGCCAATTCGCATCTTGTGGAAGGCACCATGGCAAGTGACAATCTGTATCAGGTGGCAGGTGACGTGCCAAGTGACAAACCACATCTGGTGGCAGGCGACAGGGAAGTGACAATCCGTATCTGGTGGCAGGCAACATGGCAAGTGACAATCCACATCTGGTGACAGGCGATGTGGCAAGTGACAAGCTGTATCCAAAGGCAGGTGCTGTGACAAGCTCCATCTGGTGGCAGGCGATGTGGCAAAGGACAAGCTGCATCTGGTGACAAGCTGCATCTGGTGGCAGGTATTATGGCAAGGGACAAGCTGCATCTGGTGGCAGGTAATATGGCAAGGGACAAACTGCATCTGGTGGTAGGCGATGGTGGCAAGTGACAAGCTGCATCTGGTGGCAGGTAATATGGCAAGGGACAAGCTGCATCTGGTGGTAGGCGATGGTGGTAAGTGACAAGATGCATCTGGTGGCAGGCGACAGTGGCAAGTGACAAGCTGCATCTGGTGTCAGGTAATATGGCAAGGGACAAGCTGTATCTGGTGGTAGGCGATGGTGGCAAGGGACAAGCTGCATCTGGTGGTAGGCGATGGTGGCAAGGGACAAGCTGCATCTGGTGGCAGGCAACGTGGCAAGTGACACGCTCAGGGCTCCCACTGATTCTGCATTATGGTGGGTTGAACCATTTCATTTTATATTACAATGTAATAATATAAATAATGTGCTGACATCATCATATCAACCGTGGTGCCGTGATGATTGAAGTGCCAACATCAGCAATTCCCCCCGACAAATTGCCCGCACAGAAATCGCCTCTCCCCATTGGTCAGCAATATAAAACCAATAAATGGAGCACTTGGAATGAGCTCCGGGTTTGGACTGAACCCATGTTTGTACAGAATTTGGTTTATTTGGGGGGTCAGCGAGTGTCTGAACTGAATTGGGTATTCAGCCAAGTTGAACCTCCAGTTGCAGTATTACTATCGCTGCTAAATGTGGCAGCTTTCCGCTCAGGCTGGTTTATAGGGAGCCAGTGGCTGTAGGCACCCCAACACCTGGTGATGCATCCTTCTCCCCTGGACCATTCAGGTGTCAACTGGGGATTCCCGGCTAACAGGAGAATGTAACCAAAATGTAGGAAAGAAACTGCATAAGGACCCTTCAGGTCTGGTATGGATTTTAGGAAGGATAGAAAAAAAAACAGAAAAAAAGAAAATGTGGGGCTCCCCCCAAAATCCATACCAGAAGCCGATCTGAGCATGCAGCTTGTCTGGGCCGGGAAGGGTGGGGGGGGGGCAGGGAGTGAGCATGCCTCCTCCTGAACCATACCAAACCACATACCCTCAACATGGGGAGAGAATCTTGCCAAATCCAAGGAAGTCGGCACTGTCGGAACTGCGCTGCGCTAATCACAGGCAGGGAGACATTTCCCGATCTCTGCAGCTGAGCATCGGGAAATGTCTCCCTGCCTGTGATTAGCGCAGCGCAGTTCCGACAGTGCCGACTTCCTTGGCGGGCTCTGCATGTGTTCAATGCGAACACGCCTGAGCTCATCCCTACCCGGCACCATGACGTCTTCCGATCTCGGCTCTGCTATACACACGCCAGCAGGGAAGAAGTGCTCTCTACACAGTGTTGTGTGTATGGGGGGGGGGGTAGAGGACACTACAGTGGGGGGGGGGATTGAGGACACTACTTTGTGGGGGGGGGGCAGAAGACACTGCTATGGGGTGGCGGTTTGAAGACACTACAGTGAGGGGGGGTTATGTGAAGGAGGCAGAGGACACTGTTTTGGGGGGGTACAGGACACTACAATGAGGGGGGAATGTGAAGATGGGCAGTGTGACAGACCCCCATACTCAAGATGAGTATGTCCGCCGTATCGCTCCTCTGTCCAGTACCACATAATCCAAGACCCCTTAGCTTTCCCATTCACTAGTTGTAGCTCAGTGTAGGGTAAAACATCCGACAGTTTATTAGAACCAGAATACAAGTCTTATATACAGTTAAAGAGGAGGAGGTTCCTACCTCCTGCTCATACAGGTGAAACTCGAAAAATTAGAATATCGTGCAAAAGTTCATTTCACTAATCCAACTTAAAAGGTGAAACAAATATATGAGATAGCTCAAGCCGTGATTTGTCATAATTGGGATGCTTATGGCTTACAGATCATGAAAACCCCAAATCCACAATCTCATAAAATTAGAATATTGTGAAAAGGTGCGATATTCTAGGCTCAAAGTGTCCCACTCTAATCAGCTAATTAAGCCATAACACCTGCAAAGGGTTCCTGAGCCTTTAAATGGTCTCTCAGTCTGGTTCAGTAGGAATCACAATCATGGGAAAGACTGCTGACCTGACACCATCATTGACACCCTCCATAAGGAGGGAAAGCCTCAAAAGGTAATGGCAAAAGAAGTTGGATGTTCCCAAAGTGCTGTATCAAAGCACATTAATAGAAAGTTATGTGGAAGGGAAAAGTGTGGAAGAAAAAGGTGCACAAGCAGCAGGGATGAGCGCAGCCTGGAGAGGATTGTCAGGAAAAGGCCATTGAGAAGTGTTGGGGACTTTCACAAGGAGTGGACTGAGGCTGGAGTCAGTGCATCAAGAGCCCCCACACACAGACGGATCCTGGACATGGGCTTCAAATGTTGCATTCCTTTTGTCAAGCCTCTCCTGAACAAAAAAAAACAACGTCGGAAGAGTCTTACCTGGGCTAAAGAAAAACACACCTGGTCTGGTGCTCAGTGGTCCAAAGTCCTCTTTTCTGATGAGAGAAAATTTTGCATCTCATTTGGAAACCAAGGAGCCGGAGTATGGAGGAAGAATGGAGAGGCACACACTGCAAGATGCTTGAAGTCCAGTGTGAAGTTTCCACAGTCTGTGATGATTTGGGGAGCCGTGTCATCTGCTGGTGTTGGTCCACTGTGCTTCATTAAGTCCGGGGTCACCACAGCTGCTACCAGATTTTGGAGCACTTTATGCTTCCTTCCGCAGACGAGCTCTATAGGGATGATGACTTCATTTTCCAGCAGGACTTGGCACCTCCCCCACACTGACAAAAGCACCAAAACCTGGTCACATGACTGTGGGATTACTGTGCTTGATTGGCCAGCAAACTCGTCTGACCTGAACCCCATAGAGAATCTATGGGGGATTGCCAAGAGAAAGATAAGAGACATGAGACCCAACAATGTAGAAGACTTGAAGGCCGCTATTGAAGCATCCTGGTCTTCCATAACACCTCAGCAGTGCCTCCACGCCACATTGAGGGGCCCAAATTAAGTACCGAGTACATATGCATGCTTCTACTTTTCACAGGTTCGATATTGTTCTATGTACAATCCTTGTTTTATTGATTGCATGTAATATTCTCATTTTCTGAGATTGTGGATTTGGGGATTTCATGAGCTGGAAGCCATAATCATCACAATGATGACAAATCACGGCTTGAACTATCTTGCTTTGCATGTAATGAGTCTCTCTAATATATTAGTTTCACCTTTTAAGTTGCATTAGTGAAATAAATGAACTTTTGCACGATATTCAAATTTTTCGAGTTTCACCTGTATTACTCTAACAATACACAGAAACATAAATGAACATGAGCTAATTAACTAATCCCTTAAAGCAGCCATTGTGACTCCCTAACTACAATACACATTATCATACATATCAACACAGAACTCCTTCATACAATTGCAGGGTTAATTAGCACAAATAACAATGGGTGGTACACACGACCGTTTTTTCATGACGAGAAAAATGCCATTTTTTTAATTTGGTCATTAAAAACGATCGTGTGTGGGTTCCAGAGCATTTTTCACGACGTGAAAAATGGGCATTAAAAATTTGGAACATGCTCTAATTTTTCTCATCGTTTTTCACGTCATGAAAAACGGCCGTGTGTAAGCTTTAACGACGTGAAAAAAACGCGCATGCTCAGAAGCAAGTTATGAGACGGGAGCGCTCGTTCTGGTAAAACTAGCGTTCATAATGGAGATAGCACATTCGTCACGCTGTAACGGACTGAAGGGCACGAGGCTGAAAAGCGCAAATCGTCTCTCACCAAACTTTACTAACACGGGGATCAGCAAAAGCAGCCCAAAGGGTGGCGCCATCCGAATGGAACTTCCCCTTTATAGTGCCGTTGTACGTCACCGCGCTTTGCGCAAGCATTTTTTTTTCACGATAGTGTGTAGGCAAGGCAGGCTTGAGAAGAATCACGTCGAGAAAAACTTTGTTTTTTTTCAATGACATTAAAAACGGTCGTATGTACG
Organism: Rana muscosa; assembly: GCA_029206835.1. Classification (NCBI taxonomy): domain Eukaryota; kingdom Metazoa; phylum Chordata; class Amphibia; order Anura; family Ranidae; genus Rana; species Rana muscosa. Next base: position 417,378,315 of record CM055123.1, on the reverse strand, counting down.
CGGCATTAGAAGTTATCCTAGACTCATTTACATTATAGAAGACAAGACAGACAGGTGGCTAGAGTTCACATCTTCTAACAGTATGTGTCCCAACAGTATGAATCAGTCACTATTTCTAATATGGCATATACAGGGTTCCCAGAGTCTGTGTGTCTTGGGGGGACATGGACCTGAATCCAAAGTAGCACCACCTCAAGGGTCCCCAGGCATACAGCTCACAAAGAGCACCGTTCCCCCAAATGCCAGGGCCCGTGATCGCAAGGCAAGAGGCTAGCATTCAGTCCTCTCCAAAAGCCTCTGTCCTGGGTGAGTCTGTCACAGGCAGAAAATGCTGCTTTGGGGGGGGGGCTACTGTGGGGGGAAGGAGCAGAGAACACTTCAGTGAGGGGGGGATGATGTGAAGGGGGGGGAAGGACACTGTTTTGGGGGGTACAGGACACTACAGTGTGGGAGTGATGTGAAGGTGGGGAAAAAACACTGCTTTGGGGGGGACACTACTGTGGGGGGAGAGGGCAGAGAACACTCATATATGGGGGCAGAGGACACTACAGTGGGGGGGGGTGATGTGAAGGGGGAAGAGAACACTGCATCAGGGGGTACAGGACACTATTGTGGGGAGCAGTGAACACTACAGTGGGGGGGGGGGAGAGGAGGTGATAGGAAAGGGGCTGAGGACACTGTGAATTTTATTGGGAGCTTGATAATTATTTTTTTTAAGGGTGCTGCCCCCCCCCCCCCCCCCCGGGGATCTTTGAATTTTGAAGAACAGTACAGTGGAACCTCGGATTGCGAGTAACGCGGTTAACAAACGTTTCGCAATAAGAGCACTGTATTTTAAAAAATCCTAACTCGGTTTGCGAGTGGTGTCTCGCAAAACGAGCAGGAATCAGGCCAAAGCGGTGTGCAGTGCCGCGTTTGGCCTGAGGTGGGGGCGCCGGAGCCGAACCGCGCCGATTTGCACCGTTCGTAAATCCCCGGAAAGATACGGAAATACTCCGTTCCCGAGCCTTTCCGAGGTTTGCCGAGGTCAGCCGAACTGTCCTCGGGCCTTTCCGGCCGTTTCAGAGGCTCTCCGGCGCCCCCCCCACCTCTGGCCGCATGCGGTATTGCCATAAATGCGGAACTAATTATTTTCATTTCCATTGACTTCAGTGGGGAAACTCACTTTGATATGCGAGTACTTTGGATCACAAGCATTCTCCTGGAACGGATTATGCTCGTAATCCGAGGTTCCACTGTATGTCAACACAGGACATAGAAAACATGTTTACAGAACATATCCTGGTCAGCAAGCCTAAAAAACAAAAAAAAACAAAGTACAAGTATTCCACCACAACTAAATAAATTACTACAATTACAGCAACAATTGTTTATACAAGTCAGAGGATTGAAAGTCTATCCATTGATGCCTCCACTCCACCGCCCCCATGATGTCTTGTACCCTCAGCAGCCATTAACCACTTAGCATCCAGGCCAATTCTGAAGCCTCGTACACACGGCCGGTTTTCTCGTCAAGAAACGACAAGAAAACTGCCGGGAGAGCTTTCTTGACGAGAAAACCAGCCATGTGTACGAGGCTTTCAGGTTTCTCGTCTGGAAAACTGGCCAGAATCTCGACGAGAAAAATAGAGAACCTGCTCTCTATTTTCTCGTCGGGATTCTCGTCGGCCTGTTTCCCGACGAGAAACCCGAGAGTGTGTATACTTACCTGTCGCCGTGGAAACCCATGCATGCTCGAAATGACTTTGACGCATGCGCGGTAGCTTCCTAGGCATAGGTAGGGTGTAGCAAGATGGCGGTGAGTGCACGTCGATGATGTCACCGCGTTCATGCCATTCAAAAGAACGGCGGTTCTTTTGAATCGTACGTGTGTACACTCGGCCGGGACAAGATTCTTGTTCAAGAATCTCTTCAGGAAAAACGACGTGTTTTTTCCAGACGAGATTCTCGGCCGTGTGTACGAGGCTTGACACTTCGCTCCTACATGTAAAAATCATCATTTTTTTGCTAGAAAATTACATAGAACCCCAAACATTATATATGTTTTTTTTTTTAACTGAGACCGTAGAGAACACAATGGCGGTCATTGTAACTTTTTATCTTGCATGGTATTTGCGCAGCAATTTTTCAAACGCGTTTTGTTTCATGCTTAAAAAAAAAAAAGTTAGCCCAATGTTTTTGTATAATGTGAAAGATGAAGTTACGCAGAGTAAATAGATACCTAACATGTCACGCTTAAAAATGTCACAGCACTTGGGGCACAGCAGCAACATTTAGGGCACAGCGGCAACATTTAGGGCACAGCGGCAACATTTGGGGCACAGTGGAAGCATTTGGGGCACAGTGGAAGCATTTGGGGCACAGTGGAAGCACATGGGGCACAGTGGAAGCATATGGGGCACAGTGGCAGCACTTGGGGCACAGTGGCAGCACTTGGGGCACAGTGGGAGCGTTTGATGGGCACAGGGGCTGTGTTTGGGCCTGGTATGGCCTGGGGGGACTCCATGCCATTTTTTCTTTATTTTTTTTTAAAAGCCGGGGTCCGCAATTGCAAGCGCATGTCAATTTAAATGGGGTTTGACTCTTTTTTTTCTTTATAAATGTCGGTTTTGCTGCAGCAGGTTCTATACATGGTACAGATGGACCACTTTACAGGCAGACTAAGGGGACCCCCCAGGCACTATATTTAAAGGATTTTTTTATTTTTATTGTTTTACTTTAAGTATCTCTAAAATCACTGCTCCTATAAACGCTTCTGGACCCCCCACCACATATATACTGCGGCAGGTCCGCCCGGCTGAGCAAAATCTCATACCTGTACGTGAGTTCCATAATCAACAGAATCGGATAGGCGTTCCTAATCGTGATGCGATTTAGACCCCTGTAATGAATCCAGAGTGTAATTTCTCCACTCTTATTTTTCACAAAGAAGAAGCCAGCACCAGCAGGAGATGAAGATTTGCGGATGAACCCTCGAGTGCGTTGGCAACATAGTCCTCCATGGCTTTATCCTTCGAGACCGACAAAGGCTAAACCTGGCCACGAGGAGGCATGGCACCAGATTGAAGGTCAATTGCGCAATCATATGACTGGTGCGGAAGAAAACTACCGGCTTGACCTTTGTCAAAGACATCGCCAAATTTGCGGTACTCAGGCAGGGAGGAGAGTGAAGAGGTGCACAAGTCCTTAGCCACTTTCCGAAAACATGTTTTACTGCATTGTGGTGCAAAGAGGGGTTGTGCCTCTGTAACGAAGGATAACCAATAACCACCGGATAATGGGGTGAGAAAATAACTTGAAATTGGATTATCTCATGGTGAAGAGCCCCTACGGCCATGGTCAACAGATCAGTCTCATGAGTCACATAGGCAGGCTGTAGAGGTCTCCCATCAATAGCCTCAATGGCAAGTGGAGCGGCATGAAGCTGCAGTAAATTCAAGCGATTAGACACAAAGGCACTATTTATGAACAGGCCCTCAACCTGTCAATTAGAGCCTGTGTCTCGATGGACAACTCAGACCAAGAAAGAATAACTGGAACTCTAGGCTTATCCTTCTGGATAACAATGCCACCTAAGGTCTGTCCCCTACAGGATGTCAAGTGCAAGCGTTTCCCGAATGGGTAGGACAGGACTTCAAAAAGTGACCTGCCTGGACACAATCTCTCCCTCCTCCTAAAGGCCCTCTCATCCGCAGAGAGACGTGTGAAGCCCAACTGCATGGGTTCTACCACTCTGGCAGACTCGGTACCAGGAGGCATGGTAGGTGAGGGAGGCAAGGGTGGGACTGCAAATCTTGGAGCCAAAACGTACAGAAGACTTCTGCAAGCACTCTTTAGAAAGAAGGTCTCTCGGAGTCTGGAGTCAATCAGAATTGGCAAACGTGATTAACTTCTCCAGATCTGTAGGTATGTCTCTGGCTACTATCTCATCTTTGATGTTATCTGAGACACCACGAGAAAAAGCAGCCATGAGGGCTTCATTGTTCCAAGCGACTTCTGCTGCCAGAGTACGGAATTCAATGGCGTAACCAGCAACAGTTCTCATACTCGGTTTGAGGCTCCTGGCAGTAGAAGTGGAACGTCAAACACCCTTTAAAAGAAAGCCACAAATTCTGGGTAACTCAGGACAATGGGTTTTTGCGTCTACCATAGAGGGTTTGCCCATGCCAAGGCTCTATCAGAAAGCAAAGAAATGATAAAGCCTACTTTGCTTCTGTCTGTGGGGATTGCCTGGGGCAGCATCTCAATGTATATCCTAACCTGGTTGAGAAACTCTCTGCATTGAACTGGATCGCCCCCAAATCGCTGGGGAAGCGGAGCAGAACCAGACATGCCTCTTATAGGTTGTTTTAGAAAAAAAAAATTGCATAAATACATGTCCCCAAAGGGCAGTACCTTGACCCCCTAACCTGTTTTATGGCACATAACTTGCATATAAGCCTTCAAAATGGGGACTCTTTCTCATGTTCAGCTCCCATAGACTTGAATAGAGTTTGCGGTTCGGGGTCAAACTCTTCCCCGGTTCAGGCGCGAGTTCGGCTGCGAACCGAACAGGGGGTGTTTAGCCCAGTGTTTCTCAACTCCAGTCCTCAAGGCGCCCCAACAGGTCATGTTTTCAGGTTTTCCATTATTTTGCACAGGTGATTTGATCTGTTTCACTGCCTTAGTAATTACCACAGCAGTTTCATCTGAGGGAAATCCTGAAAACATGACCTGTTGGGGCGCCTTGAGGACTGGAGTTAAGAAACACTGGTTTAGCCCATCTCTAATCCTATTGACACTATTAGTGATTGTTCCTCATTTACCTGATGATGGTGGGGGATGGTGTGACCTTCCTGTGTGGAATCCCGGGAATACAGAGGACGGGGACATCTCTCTGGTGGGTTCCCATTACTGGATCCATCTGTAGGAAACACACACACTGACTGAATACATTGTTTCTATGTGTTTATCAGATGATGGGGGATCTAGGTGGAGCCTCCGTACTGCTCTCTCCTTTACAATAAAGTCTTCTCTTACCCGGTGATGTGAGGGGCGGCTGATTGTCCATCATGACGTCCTTGTAGAGATCCTTGTGTCCTTCTAAATACTCCCACTCCTCCATGGAGAAATAGACAGTGACATCCTGACACCTTATAGGAACCTGACACACACAATGATACAGTCACCATCCAGACACATCCCTCGTGTTGAACCTTCACAGACATCAGGAATAGATATTTCCTCCTCTATAAAGCTTATGAAATCAAACATTACATTTTGTAAACCTCCCCTACATAAAACCCCCATCCCGTATTATCGTATAATCCCTTAGTATAAACTGAAAAGGTGAAATTGATGGAACAGCGACACGTCTCCAAAATGAAGGAAATGTTCCGGCCCTGTTTGTGGGGAATGTTCTGCCCCTGAAGGGGTTAATCTAGGTTTCCACACAATATATGTGTATATCATCATCTGCTGGAGATAAAAGACGTCACAGTGACTATGGAGGAAGAGGACGGACATGACGGGGTTACTGGGTGTAAATAGAAGATAAGATCTTATTACCTCCTCTGCTGCCTCTTCCAGCAACATCTCCTCTCTACTTCTTTCCAACTCACCTCTCACCCGACACAGCATATATATAACCTGACATCACTTCCTGTCTGTCCCTGACAGCACTTCCTGTCTTCTATAGAGACTTCCTGTCTTGTCAGAAATTAGATTTCCATCTTGTGGAGCTCAGAGGAACTGCAGCCCCAGAAAACATCTTGTAGTGTGAACAAGGCCTTGTGCTGGGTGTGTATGTACTGTATATCCTTATAGATGGGGTCATCTCCACTCCCACCAAGGGGGAATAGAAATAAATACCTCCCATCTCTCCCCCCTATCTCCACATACCCCTCTTTGGTTGAATCCCTCTCTTCCACACTTTTATACTGTCCCCAGGCCTGGATAAAATATAAAAGAAAAACCTTGAAGCATATAGCTGGAAGCACTGGCCTACTACCCTTCCATACCCTTATATCCTAATTTAATTTACCCTCCCACTATTATTTTAGATACCTTCAGGCTTCCCATGCCTTCAGTTGTCAATTTTCAGGGCACCAATTGTCTCTCTCATATTCTGAGCTGGAGGCTATACTTAGATAAGCTCGCCCCCTCATCCCTTTAAACCCGAACACATATGAATTACACGGGTTCTGAGGCTAATTTATTGCAGATAAGGCACCAAGTGAGTTTAATTACCACCTTAATCAGCCACAGAACCTGTGTAATAATATGTGTTCAGGTTTAAAGGGGTGAAGTGGCAACCCTATCCTTAGAGCACCAGACATGTAGAATCCCACCTCTGAATTGTATCGCTATCTTTTAGTGGTGGCCAGTCCCAAGCTATCCTCATTACGCCAGAAATGGACTGTGGGTATTCCTGGACTGGACGATGAAGACTGGAAAGAGATCTGTGACTTTCCCTTCTCTCATTTAGTCTCCATAAGATGATTACCTCACTTTCACCAGCATACTTGAACCAAACAGGTGAATTTTTTCATATCTTTTGGACATGTCCGGGTATAGTACAATTTTGGTAAGATGTATTGGAAGTGATAGGTCGTGCGACACAAATTGTCTTTCCCCTTGAACCACAATAATGTCTACTGGGTCTGGTGGAATTGTTGGCTGGGACGGTGGCTAAAATGACCCTTATAAGCCTCCTGCTATTTTAGGCTCTTAGGCCTTATTCCCACGACGCGGATCCATCAGCGGTGTTCACCAGCTCAGCGGGAGATCTCCCCGTTGACCTCTGCTGGGCCGGCGGGTGACAGGTCCCTCTCTGTTCACTGAGCGGGGAGGGGCTTGTCTATGGTGAGATCAGACGAAAACAGACAGCATGTCTGTTTTCATCAGATCTCACACGATCCGATCAACCGATCCGATCTCACTGCCCGCCCTCACTCTGGGACCCTGCCAATGCACATGTGCTGAAAATCTGTTTAAAGAGACCCTCTACCGCAACAAATTACTTAAACTGATTGTGGACCACATCCCTGATACATAGAGCCAGAACATGAATTCCTCAGATTGGCACGTTAAACCGGGCCACGAACAGTTTGATAGTAAAAAAGAATTAAAAATTTATTGCACATTGGTAATATATAACATGAACATGGGGATATATGCAACAAACACAAATATTGGGAACAGAAATGGAAACCAGCTGCAAGGAAAAGCCCAGAACATCCAACGCGTTTCGAAAAACAAAATGCGGATCTTCTTCAGGGACAGAGGGCTTGCGGGTTCCAGATCTGTGGCTTATATCTATGATAACAGAATGTATAACATCAGGGGTATGCAGAGATACATAATATGCATAAAAACATATACATGTATTTTATATACGTTCTAAATACATTTGAAAATTGGAACAGTAAAAACACAGCTGAGCATACTGACCCCAAAAGTTGATGTTCCACCCATAAAGACGAAGAACATAACTCAAAAAGAAAAAAGAAATGTGCTGAAAATCTGGGGAGAGAAGCCTCTTTCTCTGCTGTCACTGTATTTTTTTCGTGGCAGGCAACAGTGGGAAGCTTTAGCTGGTGGCAGGATAGTGCCAATCCACATCTGGTGGCAGGCGGCATGCCAAGTGACAATCCGCATCTGGTGGCAGGCAACGTGGCAAGTTCCAATCCACATCTGCTGGCAGGCGATGTGGCAAGTGACAAGCTACATCTGGTGGCAGGTGACAAGCTGGATCCGAAGGCAGGTGACGTGACAAGCTGCATCTGGTGGCAGGCAATGTGGCAAGAGACAAGCTCCATCTGGTGGCAGGCGATGTGGCAAGGGACAAGCTGCATCTGGTGGCAGGCGATGTGGCAAGGGACAAGCTCAATCTGGTGGCAGGCGATGTGGCAAGGGACAATCTGCATCTGGTGGCAGGTGATGTGTCAAGGGACAAGCTGCATCTGGTGGCAGGCGATGTGGCAAGGGACAAGCTGCATCTGGTGGCAGGCGATGTGACAAGTGACAAGTTCCATCTGGTGGCAGGCGATGTGACAAGTTCCATCTGGTGGCAGGCGATGTGGCAAGGGACAAGCTGCATCTGGTGGCAGGCGATGTGACAAGTTCCATCTGGTGGCAGGCGATGTGGCAAGTGACAAGCTCCAACTGTGGCAGGTAATGTGGCAAAGGACAAGCTGCATCTGGTGGCAGGCGATGTGGCAAGGGACAAGCTGCATCTGGTGGCAGGCGATGTGGCAAGTGACAAGCTCCAACTGGTGGCAGGTAATGTGGCAAAGGACAAGCTGCATCTGGTGGCAGGCGATGTGGCAAGTGACAAGTTCCATCTAGTGGCAGGCGATGTAGCAAGGGACAAGCTCCAACTGGTGGCAGGTGATGTGACAAAGGACAAGCTGCATCTGGTGGCAGGCAATGTGGCAAGTGACAAGTTCCATCTAGTGGCAGGCGATGTAGCAAGGGACAAGCTCCAACTGGTGGCAGGTGATGTGACAAAGGACAAGCTGCATCTGGTAGCAGGCAATGTGGCAAGTGACAAGTTCCATCTAGTGGCAGGCGATGTAGCAAGGGACAAGCTCCAACTGGTGGCAGGTGATGTAGCAGGGGACAAGCTCCAACTGGTGGCAGGTGATGTAGCAGGGGACAAGCTCCAACTGGTGGCAGGTGATGTGACAAAGGACAAGCTGCCTCTGGTGGCAGGCGATGTGACAAGGGACAAGCTGTATCTGGTGGCAGGCGATGTGACAAGGGACAAGCCGTATCTGGTGGCAGGCGATGTGGCAAGTACCACGCTCAGGGCTCCCACTGATTCTGCATTATGGTGGGTTGAAGTATTTCATTTTATATTACAATGTAATAATATAAATCAACCATGGTGATGTGATGATTGAAGTGGAAACACCAGCCATTGCCCCGACAAATTGCCCGCACAAAATCGCAAACACCCCCTCTTGCCGGCATACTTTTCTTCCAGGCAGCCGGTCCCCAGTGTCAAAAAAGGTTGGGGACCGCTGGTTTAGGTGGCTGTAAGTGAATTTTTTTTTCACACTGGGCATCTTTTTGTGTGGCCCTGCCCCTGTGTGGGTGACTTTGAACTATGTTTTGTGTAATTGACTTAAAATTAAATAAAAAAGATTAAAAAATACATAACTATATAGTGACATACTATATAAATATTTTTTTTTTTTACAATTTACATTTTTTTTTTAAATGCTACAAAAAATGTTTAGTTATTATTTTTAGAATGCTTTCTTTTTTTTTTTTGGGGGGGGGGGGGGGTGGACAGTGTCTGTGTTTTTTTCATTATTTTTTTTATTATTTTTACAGATTTACTTTTAAATATTTATTAATTCAAATCTTATCAACCCTTTGGTGAGATATCAGGGGTCTAAACAGACCTCTGACATCTCCCCTTTGAGACAGGGAAAGGGACTAGGGACACAGATTCCCCAGTCCCTTTCTCTGCAGCCTCAGCTGCACTGAAGATGAATGGACAGGAAACAGAGGCTCCTCTCCATTCCTAAACGGAAGCATCATAAACACAGTTTACTATGCTCCGTTATGATTGGGCAGTCAGTGATCACTAACTCTGTGCATTCAGAAAAGGAAGGAGCTGGTAAATGACAGATTTACGGGTTCCTTCCTCCGCTCTCCATCCTGACAGATCTGGGGCAGGGGGGACCAGAGGAGGCGGAGGGGGACTGGAGGAGGACACGGAGGGGGAGCAGAGAAGGACACAGAGGGGGAGCGGAGAAGGACACGGAGGGGGGTCAGACTAGGAGCGGACGACACGGAGAGGGAGCGGAGAAGGACCCGGAGGGGGAGCAGAGAAGGACACAGAGGGGGAGCAGAGAAGGACACAGAGGGGGAGCGGAGAAGGACACAGAGGGGGAGCGTAGAAGGACACAGAGGGGGAGCGGAGAAGGACACAGAGGGGGAGCGGAGAAGGACATGGAGTGGGGGGTCAGAGGGGGAGCGGAGAAGGACACGGAGTGGGGGGTCAGAGGGGGAGCGGAGAAGGACACGGAGTGGGGGGTCAGAGAAGGACACGGAGTGGGGGGTCAGAGGGGGAGCGGAGAAGGACACAGAGTGGGGGGTCAGAGGGGGAGCGGAGAAGGACACGGAGTGGGATCGGCAGAGGAGGACCCGGAGGGGGAGCGGAGAAGGACCCGGAGGGGGATTGGAGAAGGAGGACACGGAGAGGGAGCGAAGAAGAAGCGGAGAAGGACACAGAGGGGGAACGGAGAAGGACACAGAGGGGGAGCGGAGAAGGACATGGAGTGGGGGGTCAGAGAAGGACACGAAGTGGGATCGGCAGTGGAGGACCCGGAGGGGGAGCGGAGAAGGACCCGGAGGGGGATTGGAGAAGGAGGACACGGAGAGGGAGCGAAGAAGGAGCGGAGAAGGACACAGGAGGGGGGAACGGAGAAGGACACAGAGGGGGAGCGGAGAAGGACATGGAGTGGGGGGTCAGAGGGGGAGCGGAGAAGGACACGGAGTGGGATCGGCAGAGGAGGACCCGGATTGGGAGCGGAGAAGGACCCGAAGGGGGATTGGAGAAGGCGGACACGGAGAGGGAGCGAAGAAGGAGCGGAGAAGGACATGGAGGGAGAGCAGAGAAGGAGCAGAGAAAGGGCGGAGAAGGACCTGGAGGGGGAGCGAAGGACACGGAGGGGGGGGGGGGCAGAGGAAGACACGGAGGGGGAGCGGAGGACAGGGAGGGGAAGCTGAGGAGGACACGGATGGGGAGCGGAGAATTGTTCTACAATCTGAAAACGTGCTTGCAATATCGCTGGGTCGGCTTAAAGGTTCTGGTACTGTGAAGCTGTCCTTTTTCTGGATCCAAGGAGACTGTAAGTGATCTGCTCCTGGTATCTGAAAACCCCACCCTCTCTCCTACTACCTCTATCCAAGTTCTTCATTAAAGCTTTGAAAAGATCAAAAGTGACTGGCACCCAATTACTGCTCTAAATTCCCCATTACAGCCATGGACTCTAGGGTACATGCTAGCTCGCCCCCTGCCTCTGGAGGTAACACCTTACCTTCAGTAGACCCAGGGGGGCGCTACATTGTGATACAGAATTATGGACACTAGATGGAGGCAATAATCATAGGAAATCACAGAGTTATATAAAATATGGACAATATTCGTCACGTCTGGGCAAACCTGTATCACATTCCATCAAATATTTGTTTTCTTATTCATAATAGACCTCTAAGTCTCCATACCACAAAATGTACTCAGCCAATGAGAGGTAATGACTCCATTTTTATTTTAAAAAGCCTAGAGGACCGCCTTTTAAGTGGTCGGTTAACGTGTTTCGTCCTGGAAGACGACTTGAGAAAACAGACCTCTTGCAAGAGTTTTCACCACAAAATGTACTCAGCCAATGAGAGGTGATGACTCCATTTTTATTTTTCTCCTGCTATCAATGGCCTACACGGTACAACACTTCATCCATGTCTTTGGTGATCTCTGATCTCCTTATCAACTGTTTCTTACATGATGAAGATCAGCCATGGAGTATATCTGAGGTGTATATCAGGGTGTGCTTCTTCCCCACATGTCCAGCAACATTCATATACAAGACATTTCCCGCACTCACTAATACACCTCGAGGGTTGTGTGGGACCCCTGATGTACAGGAAGACAGGACTTCAGTGAGGAACATTTCCCTCACTCAGGACAGGAAAGTGACTTCACCACCATGTGCAGTCTCTGGTGTCTGTAAAGATCAGACTTCTTTGAAAAACATTTCCCGCACTCATTACAGGAAAGTGGCTTCTTATCCGTGTGCGATTTCTGATGTTTTTGAAGATGGGACTTATCTGAAAAACATTTTCTGCACTCAGGACAGGAATACGGCTTCTCCCCTGTGTGAGATCTCTGATGTCTTTGAAGATTGGACTTCTGTGAAAAACATTTGCCACACTCAGGACAGGAATATGGCTTCTCCCCCGTGTGACATCTCTGATGTTGGACAAGTTCTGATTTATTTAAAAATAATTTTCCACACACAGGACAGGAATGCGGCTCCGCCCCTGTGTGATACCTCTGCTGTGTGACAAGATCTGATTTCTCTACAAAACATTTCCCGCACAAATTTAGCTGATGTTTGTAAAGACTGCACTTCCTAGAAAAACATTTCCCACACTCAGGACAGGAATACGGCTTCTCCCCCGTGTGAGTTCTCTGATGTAAGCGAAGACCTGACTTCTGTGAAAAACATTTCCCGCAGGCAGAACAGGAAAATGGCTTCTCCCCCGTGTGAGATCTCCCATGTCTGACAAGATCTGCTTTTTTTAAAAAGCATTTCCTGCACTCAGAACAGGAATACAGCTTCTCCCCTGTATGAGTTATTTTATGCTCATTAAGGTTGCGTCTCGATGTGAAATGTTTCCCACACTCAGGACAAGAATGCTGCTTCACCCCTGTGTGAGACCTTTGATGTCTGTTGAGATCGGATTTCACTGAAAAAAAATTCCCGCACTCAGAACAAAAATATGGTTTTTCCCCCGTGTGAGATCTCTGATGTCTAATAAGATGAGACTTCTTTGAAAAACATTTCCCGCACTCAAGACAAGAATACGGCTTCTCACCTGTGTGAGACCTTATATGAAGATTAAGACCGATTTTAAAACTGAAACACTTCCCGCACTCAGGACAGGAATACGGCTTCTCTCCCGTGTGAGATCTTTTATGCACATTAAGTTTATAATTAGAATGGAAACACTTCCCGCATTCAGTACAGAAAAGCCTCTTATTTGTTGGAAGGACGGCACCGTCCCTCACAGTCTGAGGTTCCTCAGGATAAGAGGAATACGATGGTCCGGCACCGTCCCGCACAGTCTGAGGTTCCTTAGGATAGGAGGAATACGATGGTCCGGCACCTTCCCGCACTGTCTGAGGTTCCTCAGGATAAGAGGAATACGATGGTCCGGCACCGTCCCGCACAGTCTGAGGTTCCTCAGGATAAGAGGAATACGATGGTCCGGCACCGTCCCACACAGTCTGAGGTTCCTCAGGATAAGAGGAATACGATGGTCCGGCACCGTCCCGCACAGTCTGAGGTTCCTCGGGATAAGAGGAATACGATGGTCCGGCACCGTCCCGCACAGTCTGAAGTTCCTCAGGATAAGAGGAATACGATGGTCCGGCACCGTCCCGCACAGTCTGAGGTTCCTCAGGATAAGTGGAATACGATGGTCCGGCACCGTCCCGCACAGTCTGAGGTTCCTCAGGATAAGAGGAATACGATGGTCCGGCACCGTCCCGCACAGTCTGAGGTTCCTCAGGATAAGAGGAATACGATGGTCCGGCACCATCCCGCACAGTCTGAGGTTCCTCAGGATAAGAGGAATACGATGGTCCGGCACCGTCCCGCACAGTCTGAGGTTCCTCAGGATAAGAGGAATACGATGGTCCGGCACCGTCCCGCACAGTCTGAGGTTCCTCAGGATAAGAGGAATACGATGGTCCGGCACCGTCCCGCACAGTCTGAGGTTCCTCAGGAGAAGAGGAATACGATGGTCCGGCACCGCCCCGCACAGTCTGAGGTTCCTCGGGATAAGAGGAATACGATGGTCCGGCACCGTCCCGCACAGTCTGAGGTTCCTCAGGATAAGAGGAATACGATGGTCCGGCACCGTCCCACACAGTCTGAGGTTCCTCAGGATAAGAGGAATACGATGGTCCGGCACCGTCCCGCACAGTCTGAGGTTCCTCAGGATAAGAGGAATACGATGGTTCGGCACCGTCCCGCACAGTCTGAGGTTCCTCAGGATAAGAGGAATACGATGGTCCGGCACCGTCCCGCACAGTCTGAGGTTCCTCAGGATAAGAGGAATACGATGGTCCGGCACCGTCCCGCACAGTCTGAGGTTCCTCAGGATAAGAGGAATACGATGGTCCATCTACACTGTGTGGTGCCGGATGGACATTTGAGGTAGTCGGGTTTTCTCCTGGACTATACTGTGTGATGTCCTCATCTTCTACTTTACAGTCTGGAGACAAAGTGAGACAATCCTCTGAGGTTTTCCTCATCTCCCGTCCATCTACTAAAATAGAAATACAAAGATTATCGGAGAGAAATACAGGAATACAGGGCGGGGAACACAGCTCAGGAAAGTGACCAGGGGATTACAGGCTGATATCACCCAGTCCCCGCCCTACTCTGGACCAATCAGTGAGCAGTATGGGTGGAGGAATGTATTTAGTGTTAATGACCCACCTGTGCTGATCTCTGTAGGAGTGTCCTCCTCTATAAATGTCCCCGTTATTCCATCCTCCTCCATAGACTGCTGATCATCCCTCACATACCTCTCTTCTTCTTCTGATTTCACCTCAAATTCTATATCGATTGGATCTCCACTCTAAACCAAGAAAATGAGAGAGAAAATCATCTTTAAATATGAGCTTTATTATTGTGACATCCCCAAAAAAAACAAAAAAACACACATGGTCTCCTTGAGTCCATGTTTTAGAAGCTCCGTCCCACCAACCTTGTAACAGTGGGGGATGGTGTGACCTTCCTGTGTGGAATCCCGGGAATACAGAGGACGGGGACATCTCTCTGGGGGGTTCCTGTAGCTGGATGACTCCTCCATGGTGTCCTGGTACAGATCTTTGTGTTCTTCCTCCATCACCCCATCCTCATCATCCTCCTCTTTTATCTCTTCTTTAACCTCAACTTTAGGATCTCTCAGGTCTCCACTCTGAATATATAATAAAAATGACATCAATTGTAACAATACAGATAATGTACAGATCCTAATTAGAGTTGGGTGAAAGGTTTGGTCCGAACATCACCTGTTCAACGGTTTGGTGAACACCCGAATTTGGGCTGCACAGTGCATTCCAAGCCCTGATTGGGCAAAGCTTTCTTCAATCAGGACACAGTGAATAGCTGGTTGTTAAGGAGTGGGGTAGGGAAGGTATCCTTAACAACTGATGAGTCATCAGCTGTCAGTGGGCTTCTCTGCTGACAGCTGAAGAAAAAAAAACATTACCGGCAATAAAAAGTGAAAAAAAATTCCATGGGGTCCCGCCCTTCATACCAGGTCCAGCATGCAATGATCGGTGATGTCACAATGGGGTGGGGCCACCAGGTAACCTCGCCAGGTGGCTCTGCCCTTACCTATAAGAACTGTCAAATGGTAGGTGGTCAGCCTTCATGGACGATGGAGCGTTTTTTTGTTTTGGTGGTGGCGGTGGGTGGCGGCTCTACATCAAGGGACATATTTTTTTTAATAAAGGACTTGTCAAAAACCTGTCTACAGTTTTAATTTATTTTTGACACTTTTTTAGGTAAATGGGTAGGGGCTCAATGTACTCCATACCTGTTCACATTGGGGGGGCTGGGATCTGGGGACCCCCTTGTTAACGGGGGCTTTCAGATTCCAATAAGCCCCCCCGCCCACAGACCCTAACAACCACAGCCCAGGGTTGTGGGGAAGAGACCCTTGTCCCCATCAACATGCTCCAAAGCACCCCCGCCATGTTGACGCCTGGTATGGTTCAGGAGGGGGGGGTGCTTGCTTGTCCCCCCCTTTCCTGGTCTACCAGGTTGCATTCTCAGATAAGGGTCTGGTATGGATTTTGGGGGGACCCCACACTGTGTTTTAAAATTTTGGCACGTGGTTCCACTTAAAATCTATACCAGACCCGATTATAGGGGTCTATTGAATATAGACCCCTATAATCAATACAAGTTCTCAGTTCTCCACTCTTCTTTTTCCAGCACCAGCAGTAGACGAGGATTTGGGGATGAACCCTCGAGAAAGTGTGTCGGCAACATAGTCCTCCATGACTTTATCCTCCAAAACCGACAAAGGGTAAACCCGGCCACAAGGAGGCATGGCATTGGAGGCAAACTACCGGCTTGACCTTTGTCAAAGACATTGCCAAATTCGCAGTACTCCTCTGGCAGGAAGGTGAGTGAAGGGGTGCACAAGACCTTAGCCACTTTCTGAAAACATTTTTTACTGTATTGTGGTGACCCGGAAAGAACCTCAGCATGAAGCCAATCAAAAGAGGGGTTGTGCCCCTGTAACCAAGGATAACCAATAATCACCGAATAATGAGGAGAGGAAATAACTTGGAATTGGATTATCTCATGGTGAAGAGCCCCTACAGCCATGGTCAATGGAGCAGTCTCATGAGTCACATTGGCAGGCTGTAGAGGTCTCCCATCAATAGTCTCAATGGCAAGTGGAGTGGCACAAAGCTGCAGCGGAATCGAGTGATTAGACACAAAGGCACTATCTATAAACAGGCCTGCAGCCCCGGAGTCAATTAGGGCCTGTGTCTCGATGGATGACTCAGACCAATAAAGGGTAATCAGAACTAGGGGCTTATACTTCTGGATAACTGGGGACGTAACAACGGCACCTAAGGTATGTTCCCTACAGGACCTCAGGTGCAAGCATTTCCCGGTTTGGGTAGGACAGGACTTCAAAAAGCGACCTGCCTGGCCACAATAAAAAGGCACAATCTCTCCCTCCTCCTAAAGGCCCTCTCCTCCGCAGAGAGACGTGTAAAGCCCATTTGCATGGGTTCTTCCACTCTGGCAGACTCGGTACCAGGAGGAATGGGAGGTGAGGGAGGCAAGGGTGGGACTGCAAAGCTCGGAGCCAAACATACAGGAGGCTTCCGCAAGCTCTCCTTAAAGGAAGGTCTCTCTCGGAGTCTGGAGTCAGTCAGAATGGCAAGCGTGATCAACTTCTCCAGATCTGTAGGTATGTCTCCGGCTGCTATTTCATCTTTGATGTTATCTGAGGGACCATGAGAAAAAGCAGCCATGAGGGCCTCATTGTTCCAAGCAACTTCTGCTGCCAGAGTACGGAATTCAATGGCGTAACCAGCAAAAGTTCTCGTACTCTGATTGACATAAGGCTCCTGGCAGCAGAAGTGGAGTGAGCGTCAAATACCCTTTTAAAGGAAGCCACAAGATGAAGTGGTTAAAAACAATTGTTTTTAGAAAAACTTTGATACATGTCCCCAAAGGGCAATATCTGGACACCCTAACCCGTTTTTATGGCACATAACTTGCATATAAGCCTTCAAAATGGGGACTCTTTCTCATGTTCAGCTCCCACAGACTTGAATGGAGTTCACGGTTCGGGCCCAAACTTTTCCCTATTCGGGCGGGAGTTCTGCTGCAAACCGAACAGGGGGGCCCATCTCTTATCATGATGATACTATCAGTGATTGTTCCTCATTTACCTGATGATGGTGGGGGATGGTGTGACCTTCCTGTGTGGAATCCCGGGAATACAGAGGACGGGGACATCTCTCTGGTGGGTTCCTGGTATTAGGTGGCTCCATCATATCCTTGTGTCCTTCTGAATACTCCTCCATCACTCCATACTCCTCATCCTCCTCTTTATATTCTTCTTTAACAACAATATTATCATCTCCGAGGTTTCCACTCTGAATATATAATAAAACGTTCATTGTAACAAACATATTTGTATATAAATCATAACTACCAATAAATGTCAGTCATCTACCTGATGATGTTTTGCATAGTTGTGTTCTTTTAGTATAGAATCCCGGGAATACAGAGGACGGGGACATCTCTCTGGTGGGTTCCCATTACTGGATCCATCTGTAGGAAACACACACACTGACTGAATACATTGTTTCTATGTGTTTATCAGATGATGGGGGATCTAGGTGGAGCCTCCGTACTGCTCTCTCCTTTACAATAAAGTCTCCTCTTACCCGGTGATGTGAGGGGCGGCTGATTGTCCATCATGACGTCCTTGTAGAGATCCTTGTGTCCTTCTAAATACTCCCACTCCTCCATGGAGAAATAGACAGAGAGATCCTGACACCTTATAGGAACCTGACACACACAATGATACAGTCACCATCCAGACACATCCCTTGTGTTGAACCTTCACAGACATCGGGAATAGATATTTCCTCCTCCATAAAGATTATGAAATCAAACATTACATTTTGTAAACCCCCCCCCCCTACATAAAACCCCCATCCCGTATTATCGTATAATACGTTAGCATACCTCCCAACGTTTTAAGATGGGAACGAGGGACACCTATAAGCAAAAGTATGCAGGCATAGGACACACCCCTTACCACGCCCCCTTAAAGGAGAATTGTACAAAAAAAAAAGTTGGTTAAACCCACAAGTGCTTTTTTAACCACTACTATTCCTTTATATTGGCTTTTGGAATTTACAAATGCAGCAATTTAGAAATCAGATGAAAGGTTTGGTGCTGGAAAACACTTTTTGATAGATAAAAAGTGCATTTTATATACATGTATATAGATCAGACCAACATGAGGGACAAATGAGGAGGAATGAGGGACATAGGGACATTGCTCCAAATCAGGGACAGTCCCTCAAAATCAGGGACAGTTGGGAGCTATGTGTTAGTATAAACTAAAAAGGTGAAATTGATGGAACAGCGACACATCTCCAAAATGAAGGAAATGTTCTGGCCTTGTTTGTGGGGAACTGTTCTGCCCCTGAAGGGGTTAATCTAGGTTTCCACACTATATATGTGTGTATCATCATCTGCTGGAGATAAAAGACGTCACAGTGACTATGGAGGAAGAGGACGGACATGACGGGGTTACTGGGTGTAAATAGAAAATACGATTTTATTACCTCCTCTGCTGCCACTTCCAGCAATGTCTCCTGTCTACTTCTTCCCGACTCACCTCTCACCCGGAACAGCATATTTATGACCTGACTTCACTTCCTGCCTGTACCTGACATCACTTCCTGCCTGTACCTGACATCACTTCCTGCCTGTACCTGACATCACTTCCTGTCTTCTATAGAGACTTCCTGTCTGGGCAGAAATTAGATTTCCATCTTGAGGAGCTCAGAGGAACTGCAGCCCTGAGAAACGTCTCGTAGTGTGAACACGGCCTTGTGCTGTGTGTGTATGTACTGTATATCCTTATAGATGGGCTCGTCTCCACTCCCACCAAGGGGGGTATAGAAATAAATTCCTCCCATCTCTCCCCCCTATCTCCACATACCCCTCTTTCGTTGAATCCCTCTCTTCCATACTTTTATACTGTCCCGGATCCTCAGGCCTGGATCAAATATAAAAGAAAAACCTTGAAGCATATAGCTGGAAGCACTGGCCTACTACCCTTCCATACCCTTATATCCAAATTTAATTTACCCTCCCACTATTATTTAAGATACCTTCAGGTTTCCCATGCCTTCAAGTTGTAAATTTTCAGGGCACCAATTGTCTCTCTCATATTCTGAGCTGGAGGCTATTGGGTCATGTTTCTCAGGGCTGCAGTTCCTCTGAGCTCCACAAGATGGAAATCTAATTTCTGCCCAGACAGGAAGTCTCTATAGAAGACAGGAAGTGATGTCAGGGACAGACCAGAAGTGATGTCAGGTTATAAATAGGAAGTTCCGGGTGAGAGGTGAGTTGGAAAGAAGTAGAGAGGAGACATTGCTGGAAGTGGCAGTAGAAGAGGTAATAAGATCTTATCTTCTATTTACACCCAGTAACCCCCTCGTCATGTCCGTCCTCTTCCTCCATAGTCACTGTCGGGTCAAGTCTTCATTTTTGGATCCACATGGTCGTTTTATTCTCCTGGACTGTGACCACATAAACACATCCTTCACACTTGCAAACATATATGCTCCCAACTCGAAACAGATTGGGTTCCTTGAAGTTTTTTTTGAGAAGCTCAAGACTTTTTCCCAACCCTTCATGATAATAGGTGGAGACTTTAATTTGTGTATGTCCCCAACCAAAGATAGGCTCTCCCTGCTTAAAAATCCACCCTCGACACGGGTACAAAAATCCTCTACGGCATTTCGTAGATTACTTAGAATCCACAAGTTGCTAGACTCTTGGAGAGTGAAACATCCGATAGCTAAGCAATTCACTTTTTTCTCACCTCCACACAGGTTATACACGAGATTGGATCATTTCTTTATTTCACCACCGTTGGTGACACATCTGGTTGACTCTAATATTCACCCAATCACATGGTCTGATCATGCACCTATTACCCTAAATCTCATACTGTCCACACCCACACCTAGGACCTGCCACTGGCGTCTTAACGAATCTCTCCTGAGTATCCCCGAAACCCACTCACACCTGGAACGCAGCCTGATCGAATTTTTCCAACTCAATGCAGGTTCAGTTTCAAAGACCTCCACCCTTTGGGAGGCTCACAAGGCGGTCTTCAGGGGCGAATGTATAGCCTCTGGATCCCGCCTTAAGAGGGATCGTGCTCTACAGCGCTCGACCCTCTTAGCCGACCTGGTGAGGGCTGAAAAAGACCTTCTTGTACATCCCACAGTGGGGAACCTTCGTAAAGTGGTATCTTTGAGAAACCGTATCAAATCTTTGGATAAGAGTGCAACCACTAAATCACTGCTTTGGTCAAAGCAAAAATATTATGAGTTTGCTAATAAACCCCACAGTATCCTGGTCAATCGCCTAAAACCTCGTCCCAACAATTCCATACCGGATTTTATAATTCAGCCAGACGGGAAACCTACTTACTGCCCTAGAACCATGACCAGGGTCTTTGAGTCATATTATAGGAAACTTTATAATTGTATCTCCTCAGAATCTGGATCCCAGTTCGCCCATGAGAAATATGATTCCTTTGTTGAATCCCTAAATTTACCTAAATTATCCCAGGCAGACCGTGAAGGACTTAATTCACCTATCACAGCTGAAGAGATCTCCCAGATAATTAAGCACCTCCCAACACACAAAGCCCCAGGCCCAGATGGTCTCCCATACTCCTACTACAAGAAGTTTCTCCCAATTTTACTCCCCCATATGCTGACCCTTTTTGAATCTCTGATGGCCGGAACAGTCCCCCACCCCCAATTTCTACATGCCTACATTACGGTTATCCCGAAGCCTGGTAAGGGCCCCTCTCTACCAGATAACTATCGCCCAATAGCCCTTTTAAATTCCGATTATAAAATATTCACTAAGGTATTGGCAAATAGGTTATCCCTTCTCCTCCCTACTTTAATACACAAGGATCAGGTGGGATTTGTTCCTTCTAGACATGCTGGGGATAATACCAGACGAACTATAGATCTCATTGACCTGTTAACCAAGACTGGTAAGCCAGCTCTGATATTGAGCTTAGATGCTCAAAAAGCATTTGATCGTTTAAATTGGTCCTTCATGTTTGCTACTCTGTCAACATATGGTTTTTCGGGTCCATTTATCCAAGCTCTTACTGCACTATACTCTACCCCCACTTCCCAGGTCCAGATGTCTTCTTCTGTCTCTTCGCCATTCCCCCTTAGTAATTGGACTAGACAGGGTTGCCCCTTATCCCCTTTATTGTTTATCCTTAGCCTGGAACCTTTAGCTACTGCCATCAGACTCCATCCCGATATAGGGGGGGGTGGCGTTGAGACACAGGGAGTACAAGCTGTCCCTCTTTGCAGATGATATTCTGTTAACCATCACATGCCTACACATATCTTTACCCTCTCTCCACAAACTCCTTGACCTATTTGGCAACCTCTCGGGTTTTAAAGTAAATCCATCCAAAACAGAAGCCTTGCCAATAAATATCCCACCTGATACACTTACTCACCTACAAAACACCTTTAGATACCGTTGGTGCACTCAATCCCTTAAATACTTAGGTATACACATATCTCCCTCCTACTCTACCTTATACCAGGTGAATTTCCCCTCATTGTTCTCAGAAATACATAGATTATTAAAGTCCTGGACAAAACTACCCCTGTCTCTGTTTGGGAGGATAAACGTTCTCAAAATGTCCATACTCCCTAAATTATTATATTTCTTTGAGACTCTCCCCATCCCGATCCCGATGACACAGCTGAAAACCATCCATAGATATTTTCTCAATTTTATTTGGAATGATGCCTCCCACAGGATAGCTAGCACAGTCCTTTTGGCTCCACGCTCTCATGGCGGTCTGGGAGCTCCAGATGTCATAAAGTACTATTATGCCACTCATCTGAGAGCTGTAACCTCATGGACATCTAGAAAAGCTCCGAATAGGTGGTCGGAGATTGAGATGGGAATTACTGTCCCTGCTCACCCATGCTCCATGTTATGGCCTTCCTCTGATAAATATACGCCTCAACTGCGCAAAATATGTTTGAACCCTATGCTTTTTACCCTCTCCATTTGGAAGAGGTGTTCCAGTAGGTATTCCCTGTCTTCTCCATGCCCCCCCCTTACAAATGTGCTTTTTAATCCAGACATTCCCGATAGCCTCTCATATGAATCTATGCTGCCATGGACCCAGACGGGTATTTTTCAAATCCGCCATCATGTACACCCGGTAACACGTAAGCTTCTCTCGTTTTCTGATATACAGTCCAAACACCAAGTCCCGAAATCCCTTTTTTTCTCATTTCTCCAAATCAGACATGTTTTTGCTTCCAAGGCCCCCAACCTGACATTGGAACCCCCCACTGAATTTGAAAGGCTGTGTTCCCAGGGACCGTATGAGCCACATCAAATATCTACTATTTACCGAATCATACACTCAGCCCCCCCGCTCACCGGACAGCTACATTCATATATGAAAAAATGGTCCGACATTTTGGCCAGGCCTATATCACTATTAGATTGGGGGAAAATATGGGTCGCGGCATCTAAGGTCTCCAGATGTGTGGCCCACAAAGAAACCACTTATAATATACTTATGTTTTGGTATAGGACCCCAGAGTTCCTTGCAGCCCGGAAGTTGACCCCCCACAGCCAGTGTTGGAGGTGTGGTTCCGAAACAGGCACGCATATCCACATTTTTTGGGAATGTTCGATATTAATCCCCTTTTGGACGCAAGTCCATGTTTGTCTGGAAAAGGTTCTTGGGGTCTCTGTCCCTTTCCAACCCCTGCATATGTTATTAGGTCTTCCCCTCCCGAGATTGCCCAAATGTCATCATAAGTTGATGGCCTTTCTCCTGTTAGCTGCCAAGCGAGTTATCCCCCAACGTTGGCGAGATACTGCCCCTCCCACGTTTGCACACTTTCTAGTAGCTGTGGCTGACATTAGGAGGATGGAACGCCTCACCGCTGTGGTCGCTGACAGCCTCCCCAAGTTCGAATGCATTTGGGTCAGCTGGGACTCCTCGACATACAGTGCTGATCCGGATCCAAACCCTTGCTGATTCCAGGATATTATTCCTGGGTTCCCTATGATTATACGACAGGGAAGGTTTTATACCTTCCCTCTGACCCGTCCCATGTTTGTTCACTCTCAACAAATATACCTATGATCCACTAGTCACATTAGACCTCCGATTCGCTACTTGTGCCTTTGGAGTATGTTCTGATTATACCACTTCCTGTCCTATACCTGGAGATGTATACCCAAGATCTTTGTTGCATTGTTTTTTATGCCTTTTTATGTTTACCATGTCTGACTGTATGCTGGAGTCTGGATTACAGGCTTATTATGTATACTTTGAAAAACTATAAATAAACAATTAAAAAAAAAAAAAATGGCATGGGGTCCCCACAGGCCATACCAGGCCCTTCGGGTCTGGTATGGATTTTAAAGGCAACCACACGCCAAAATAAATAAAAAAAACGGTGTAAGGGTCCCCCCCAAAATCTGTACCAGACCCTTATCTGAGCATGCATCCTGGCAGACCAGGAAAGGGGGGGACAAGCAAGCACCTCCTGAACCATACCAGGCCACATGACCTCAACATGGGGGGGGTGCTTTGGAGCATGTTGATGGGGACAACGGTCTCTTCCCCACAACCCTGGGCTGTGGTTGTCTGAGTCTGCAGGCGGGGTGGCTTATCGGAATCTGGAAGCCCCCTTTAACAAGAGGATGCCCAGATCCCAGCCCCTCCCCATGTGAACGGGTATGGGGTACATTGTACCCCTACCCATTCACCTAAAAAAGTGTCAAAAATGAATAAAGAAAGGTTTTTGACAAGTCCTTTATTTAAAAAAATATGTACCTTTGATGTAGATCTGCCACCACCGAAACCCCAAAAAACGCTCCGTTGTCCATGAAGGCTAACCGCCTACTGTTTGACAGTTCCTATAGGTAAGGGGCAGAGCCACCTGGCAAGGTCACCTGGTGGCCCCACCCCATTGAGACATCACCTATCGATGCATGCTGGACCTGGTATGGAGGGGGGACCCCATGGCAGTTTTTTTTTTTTCACTTTTATTGCCGGCAATGTTTTTTTTTTCTTCAGCTGTCAGCAGAGAAGCCCACTGACAGCTGATGACTCATCAGTTGTTAAGGATGCCGCGGCCGGCTTCCCGACCCCACTCCTTAAAGTGGTTGTAAACCCTTCCGGGGAAGTTACACCTACAGGTAAGTCTAGATTAAGGCTTACCTGTAGGTGTTTGCAATATCTCCTAAACCTACACGATTTAGGAGATATTTGTCAAAAGAAATACACCATTGTCTACGGCGCATGCGTGCCGTAGACAACGGCGCAGGCGCACTGAGAATCCCATTCATAAAACCGGCAGAGCCGGCTTTGATGGCACCCGCGCGCATGCGCGGAGTGACGTTTTCGCCACTCTAACCAATCACAGCGCCGGAGCGGCGATACCCGGAAATAACCTTCCGGAGAGATGTCTGCGGCTGGAGGGGGAGATGAGGATGGCTTCGATCTAAGGTAAGTAATGCATAATGAGCTAGTATGCTAGTCATACTAGCTCATTTATGGCTTTGTCTTGCAGGTGTTTATTTTTTAAAAATATATATTTTCAGGTTTACAACCACTTTAACAACCAGCTATTCACTGTGTCCTGATTGGAGAAAGCTTTGCCCATTCAGTGTGGAAACCTGAGAGATCCTAAAGTTGAGGTTAAAGAAGAGATAAAAGAGGAGGATGATGAGGATGGGGTGATGGAGGAAGAACACAAAGATCTGTACCAGGACACCATGGGGGAGTCATCCAGCTACAGAAACCCACCAGAGAGATGTCCCCGTCCTCTGTATTCCCGGGATTCCACACAGGAAGGTCACACCATCCCCCACCATCATCAGGTAGTTGAGGAGCAATTATTGGTGGGAAAGGTTCATACTAAAGCTATTTTGTTACAATGAATGTTTAATTATATATTTTTAGGGTGGAAACCTGGAGGATAATAATATTGTTGTAAAAGAAGAGTATAAAGAAGAGGATGAGGAGTATGGAGTGATGGAGGAGTTTTCAGAAGGACACAAGGATATGATGGAGCCACCTAATACCAGGAACCCACCAGAGAGATGTCCCCGTCCTCTGTATTCCCGGGATTCCACACAGGAAGGTCACACCATCCCTCACTGTTACAAGGTCGGTGGGACGGAGCATCTAGAACATGGACTAGTGGAGATGATGTGTGGATTTTGTATGTAAGTGTAGTGGGTACCCTAAAATAGGGGGTTGCTATGCCTAAATTTAGGGGGATGATGCTCGGGCCTTCTAATTGTGCTAGACTCTGCTCTGCTGCCGTGTTGTCTGGTGTGCAGTTCCCCCCGGTCTGTGGGTGGTGCTGTCACCCAGGTCTAGGGTTGAACCACAGACGCAGACGGCGTTGTGGCGATTGGATGTCCTCTCTCGACTACCATGCAGTGGGCTGGTTCTGCCTGCTGTGCATGCCGGGAGAGGATATATAAGGAGCAGATGCCATGAGTCGTGGAGCAAGTACCCGGAGGAGTGTGCCCCCTGGGGGGAAGGGGGGGTGCGCGCACTAGCCGAGGAGTCTCGGGCACCTTTAGCCTGCGGCTCCTGCGTTCCAGGTAGGCCCGGTACCTTTGACTGGGTCTACAAGTAGAACTCTGGAGTCCCAGGATGCCCAGGTGAGGGTATCCGCTCTGACCAAGAGGAAGCCAGGGGAGGATCGGTCCCACAACAGGAGACGAGTGATAATAGATCGCTGTCTCGGGAAAGGCCTGGTAACCTGTCAGAGGGAAGGATTCTTTGAGCTGACCCTGCGGAGTGCTGCTGCCTTTGGAGGATCTCCTGAAATTGTCCCTGGAGGGGATAAAGTGACTGTTCGAGCTTCACGCCGGCTGCTAGGGCCGCTCTCATAGGGACTATCCGGGTGAGCTAAACCCACTCGGGATCAAGTGGCGACGAGTGATTAAGGTGATGTGTGCCTGGATCTACCTCCTGACTTTGCTAACTTCTTTCTCCTTCAACTTCCCGTTTACTGAAGCAAAGAATAAATAAACTTGGTGTTTGGAGTTTAAGTGTTGTGGACCCTGGCCTTCTTGGGGAGAGATATAGACTTGTCCCCATACACTGGGGATGAGAACCAATGGAAAGAGGTAACTCGCTGCAGAACCCAAAAACTGTTAACACCGTTCAACCTCTTAAAACAGGAGGGTACGGGCATATAGCACGGTGGGCCTTGGCCTGCAAGTGAGCCAAAGGCAGGTAAAGGAATCGTGTGCTACATAAGCTTCTATTTTACAGATGATATTCTCTCTCATTTTCTTGGTTTAGAGTGGAGATCCAATGGATATAGAATTTGAGGTGAAATCAGAAGAAGAAGAGAGGTATGTGAGGGATGATCAGCAGTCTATGGAGGAGGATGGAATAACGGGGACATTTATAGAGGAGGACACTCCTACAGAGATCAGCACAGGTGGGTCATTAACACTAAATCCATTCCTCCACCCATACTGCTCACTGATTGGTCCAGAGTAGGGCGGGGGCTGGGTGATATCAGCCTGTAATCCCCTGGTCACTTTCCTGAGCTGTGTTCCCCGTCCTGTATTCCTGTATTTCTCTCGGATAATCTTCCTTCTCTGTGCTGCAGACACAATTTATGTCTCTAGACTGGATTTATGGAGATTCTGGGGTTCAGCCGGCAGCAAAATGTTGATTTTCACCATAGGGTTTGCTTGATCTAGACACCTGGGGTATGTACCTTGAGTCTTCTGCCCCATGCCCGGGTCTAGTGAGATCTCTGACAGAACAATTCTCCCGGGTTACTTGCTCTGTTATTTGCTGGCTGTGCCGGGTGGAGGGATATGTCTGTATAGTCTCAGACCCAAGTCACTGAGTGCAGTCTCAGGAGATGGGAGGCAGCGGTGTGGGACCTCTGCAACTTGTCTCCAGTAAATATTTCATCCACCACTGATTACTGAATACCAATATCATGAGTCCTGACCCATCACTATATACTCTGTTGTACATTACATACTCCTGACCCCTGCACTATATACTCTACTCATTTGCGAGTGGAAAATGAGGGCTGGCGAGGAGCTGGGCTGCCTGGGAGCGGGGGGGGGGGGGGAGCACCTTTGGCAGGCGGGGTTGTTCGGTAGCCGTTCTCCCAGCGATTGCCCCGGGGGGGAATGGAGGAAGAGGAATCACAGAGTGGGAAAGCACGCTGTGACAGCTTACATTACAATTGCCTCCGCTCTGCTCGCCGTCATACACAGCCCCGCCTCCTCCTGACCCCACGCCTGCGATAGACAGAACGCCGGTCCAATGCTGGGATGTGTTCTGTCTATTACAGGAGCGGGGTCAGGAGGAGGCGGGGCTGTGAATGATGGTGAGCGGAGCGGAGGCAATTGTAATGTAAGCTGTTCCGGCGTGCTTCCCTGCTCTGTGATCCCGCGGCTCTCCTCTTCCTCCAGTCATGATCCGTCCGCCCTCTCCCTTCCTCAGCCCAGGTGAGAATGCATATGATGGGCACAGTGAGGCTGCATATGATGGGCACAGTGAGGCTGCATATGATGGGCACAGTGAGGCTGCAATGGTGGGCACTGACCAGGCTGCATTGATAGGCACAGGTGAGCCTGCACTGATGGGCACTGATAAAGTTGTTGTTAATATTTATTTTTGTAACTTAATTCTGCATGAAACATTCAAGTACCATTTCATGAGATAATTTATGAGGGCGTGTTTAAGGGCGGAATTAGGCGTGGGGCAGGGTAGGGGTTGGGTGGGGCAACTGGTGGCGAGTAACCCTTGAGGCTTGGATAGTAGCTCAGGGCTTGAAATTTTGAGCCCTGCTCTATGGTGTACATTACATACTCCTGACCCCTGCACTATATACTCTATGCTGTACATTACATACTCCTGACCCCTGCACTATATACTCTATGTTGTACATTACATACTCCTGACTAGGTATGAGCTCCGGCGTGTTCGCATACTCCACGTGCAGAGCCCGCCAGGAAGTCGGCACGGCGCTGCGCTAATCACAGGCACAGAGACATGTCCCGATCTCTGCAGCCGCGCATCGGGACATGTCTCCCTGCCTGTGATTAGCACAGCACCGCACCGACTTCCTGGTGGGCTCCGCACATGGAGTATGCGAACACGCCGGAGCTCATCCCTACTCCTGACCCCTGCACTATATTCTCTGTTGTACGTTACATACTCCTGACTTCTGCTCTCTCCCCTCCACCCACTGCTATATATACACATAATATGTATTCTCTTTTGTTACACCCATTTCCTACCAGATGGTCATTTTATATCTAATGATGTGATTGGAGCACAGACTTTTACATGGTGATAATAATGTGATAACTTCCTCCAACTTTGAAACCTTAAACAGAAAGTGATAATGAGGGGGAGGAGTCAATAACCCAATGATGGAGGTCTTCAGGATCAGTCCAGTCTTCATCTTGGTTGTTCTCCCCCATCCTCACTCTCTGACCTCTGGTGGGGCTCAGACCCGCTGTTATTCATGACATCACACAGTATAGTCCAGGAGAAAACCAGACTACCTCAAATGTCCATCCGGCACCACACAGTGTAGATGGACCATCGTATTCCTCTTATCCTGAGGAACCTCAGACTGTGCGGGACGGTGCCGGACCATCGTATTCCTCTTATCCTGAGGAACCTCAGACTGTGCGGGACGGTGCCGGACCATCGTATTCCTCTTATCCTGAGGAACCTCAGACTGTGCGGGACGGTGCCGGACCATCGTATTCCTCTTATCCTGAGGAACCTCAGACTGTGCGGGACGGTGCCGGACCATCGTATTCCTCTTATCCTGAGGAACCTCAGACTGTGCGGGACGGTGCCGGACCATCGTATTCCTCTTATACTGAGGAACCTCAGACTGTGCGGGACGGTGCCGGACCATCGTATTCCTCTTATCCCGAGGAACCTCAGACTGTGCGGGACGGTGCCGGACCATCGTATTCCTCTTATCCTGAGGAACCTCAGACTGTGCGGGACGGTGCCGGACCATCGTATTCCTCTTATCCTGAGGAACCTCAGACTGTGCGGGACGGTGCCGGACCATCGTATTCCTCTTATCCCGAGGAACCTCAGACTGTGCGGGACGGTGCCGGACCATCGTATTCCTCTTATCCTGAGGAACCTCAGACTGTGCGGGACGGTGCCGGACCATCGTATTCCTTTTATCCTGAGGAACCTCAGACTGTGCGGGACGGTGCCGGACCATCGTATTCCTCTTATCCCGAGGAACCTCAGACTGTGCGGGACGGTGCCGGACCATCGTATTCCTCTTATCCCGAGGAACCTCAGACTGTGCGGGACGGTGCCGGACCATCGTATTCCTCTTATCCCGAGGAACCTCAGACTGTGCGGGACGGTGCCGGACCATCGTATTCCTTTTATCCTGAGGAACCTCAGACTGTGCGGGACGGTGCCGGACCATCGTATTCCTCTTATCCCGAGGAACCTCAGACTGTGCGGGACGGTGCCGGACCATCGTATTCCTCTTATCCCGAGGAACCTCAGACTGTGCGGGACGGTGCCGGACCATCGTATTCCTCTTATCCCGAGGAACCTCAGACTGTGCGGGACGGTGCCGGACCATCGTATTCCTCTTATCCTGAGGAACCTCAGACTGTGCGGGACGGTGCCGGACCATCGTATTCCTCTTATCCCGAGGAACCTCAGACTGTGCGGGACGGTGCCGGACCATCGTATTCCTCTTATCCCGAGGAACCTCAGACTGTGCAGGACGGTGCCGGACCATCGTATTCCTCTTATCCTGAGGACCCTCAGACTGTGCAGGACGGTGCCGGACCATCGTATTCCTCTTATCCTGAGGAACCTCAGACTGTGCGGGACGGTGCCGGACCATCGTATTCCTCTTATCCTGAGGAACCTCAGACTGTGCGGGACGGTGCCGGACCATCGTATTCCTCTTATCCTGAGGAACCTCAGACTGTGCGGGACGGTGCCGGACCATCGTATTCCTCTTATCCTGAGGAACCTCAGACTGTGCGGGACGGTGCCGGACCATCGTATTCCTCTTATCCTGAGGAACCTCAGACTGTGCGGGACGGTGCCGGACCATCGTATTCCTCTTATCCTGAGGAACCTCAGACTGTGCGGGACGGTGCCGGACCATCGTATTCCTCTTATCCTGAGGAACCTCAGACTGTGCGGGACGGTGCCGGACCATCGTATTCCTCTCATCCCGAGGAACCTCAGACTGTGCGGGACGGTGCCGGACCATCGTATTCCTCTTATCCTGAGGAACCTCAGACTGTGCGGGACGGTGCCGGACCATCGTATTCCTCTTATCCTGAGGAACCTCAGACTGTGCGGGACGGTGCCGGACCATCGTATTCCTCTTATCCTGAGGAACCTCAGACTGTGCGGGACGGTGCCGGACCATTGTATTCCTCTTATCCTGAGGAACCTCAGACTGTGCGGGACGGTGCCGGACCATCGTATTCCTCTTATCCTGAGGAACCTCAGACTGTGCGGGACGGTGCCGGACCATCGTATTCCTCTTATCCTAAGGAACCTCAGACTGTGCGGGACGGTGCCGGACCATCGTATTCCTCTTATCCTGAGGAACCTCAGACTGTGCGGGATGGTGCCGGACCATCGTATTCCTCTTATCCTGAGGAACCTCAGACTGTGCGGGACGGTGCCGGACCATCGTATTCCTCTTATCCTGAGGAACCTCAGACTGTGCGGGACGGTGCCGGACCATCGTATTCCTCTTATCCTGAGGAACCTCAGACTGTGCGGGACGGTGTGGGCCATCGTATTCCTCTTATCCTGAGGAACCTCAGACTGTGCGGGACGGTGCCGGACCATCGTATTCCTCTTATCCTAAGGAACCTCAGACTGTGCGGGACGGTGCCGGACCATCGTATTCCTCTTATCCTGAGGAACCTCAGACTGTGCGGGACGGTGCCGGACCATCGTATTCCTCTTATCCTGAGGAACCTCAGACTGTGCGGGACGGTGCCGGACCATCGTATTCCTCTTATCCTGAGGAACCTCAGACTGTGCGGGACGGTGCCGGACCATCGTATTCCTCTTATCCTGAGGAACCTCAGACTGTGCGGGACGGTGCCGGACCATCGTATTCCTCTTATCCTAAGGAACCTCAGACTGTGCGGGACGGTGCCGGACCATCGTATTCCTCTTATCCCGAGGAACCTCAGACTGTGCGGGACGGTGCCGGACCATCGTATTCCTCTTATCCTGAGGAACCTCAGACTGTGCGGGACGGTGCCGGACCATCGTATTCCTCTTATCCCGAGGAACCTCCGACTGTGCGGGACAGTGCCGGACCATCGTATTCCTCTAATCCTGAGGAACCTCAGACTGTGTGGGACGGTGCCGGACCATCGTATTCCTCTAATCCTGAGGAACCTCAGACTGTGTGGGACGGTGCCGGACCATCGTATTCCTCTTATCCTGAGGAACCTCAGACTGTGCGGGACGGTGCCGGACCATTGTATTCCTCTTATCCTGAGGAACCTCAGACTGTGCGGGACGGTGCCGGACCATCGTATTCCTCTTATCCTGAGGAACCTCAGACTGTGCGGGACGGTACCGGACCATCGTATTCCTCTTATCCTGAGGAACCTCAGACTGTGCGGGACGGTGCCGGACCATCGTATTCCTCTTATCCTGAGGAACCTCAGACTGTGCGGGACGGTGCCGGACCATCGTATTCCTCTTATCCTGAGGAACCTCAGACTGTGCGGGACGGTGCCGGACCATCGTATTCCTCTTATCCTGAGGAACCTCAGACTGTGCGGGACTGTGCCGGACCATCGTATTCCTCTTCTCCTGAGGAACCTCAGACTGTGCGGGACGGTGCCGCACCATCGTATTCCTCTTATCCTGAGGAACCTCAGACTGTGCGGGACGGTGCCGGACCATCGTATTCCTCTTATCCTGAGGAACCTCAGACTGTGCGGGACGGTGTCGGACCATCGTATTCCTCTTATCCTGAGGAACCTCAGACTGTGCGGGACGGTGCCGGACCATTGTATTCCTCTTATCCTGAGGAACCTCAGACTGTGCGGGACGGTGCCGGACCATCGTATTCCTCTTATCTTGAGGAACCTCAGACTGTGCGGGACGGTACCGGACCATCGTATTCCTCTTATCCTGAGGAACCTCAGACTGTGCGGGACGGTGCCGGACCATCGTATTCCTCTTATCCTGAGGAACCTCAGACTGTGCGGGACGGTGCCGGACCATCGTATTCCTCTTATCCTGAGGAACCTCAGACTGTGCGGGACGGTGCCGGACCATCGTATTCCTCTTATCCTAAGGAACCTCAGACTGTGCGGGACGGTGCCGGACCATCGTATTCCTCTTATCCTGAGGAACCTCAGACTGTGCGGGACGGTGCCGGACCATCGTATTCCTCTTATCCTGAGGAACCTCAGACTGTGCGGGACGGTGCCGGACCATCGTATTCCTCTTATCCTGAGGAACCTCAGACTGTGCGGGACGGTGCCGGACCATCGTATTCCTCTTATCCTGAGGAACCTCAGACTGTGCGGGACGGTGCCGGACCATCGTATTCCTCTTATCCTGAGGAACCTCAGACTGTGCGGGACGGTGCCGGACCATCGTATTCCTCTTATCCTGAGGAACCTCAGACTGTGCGGGACGGTGCCGGACCATCGTATTCCCCTTATCCTGAGGAACCTCAGACTGTGCGGGACGGTGCCGGACCATCGTATTCCTCTTATCCTGAGGAACCTCAGACTGTGAGGGACGGTGCCGGACCATCGTATTCCTCTTATCCTGAGGAACCTCAGACTGTGCGGGACGGTGCCGGACCATCGTATTCCTCTTATCCTGAGGAACCTCAGACTGTGCGGGACGGTGCCGGACCATCGTATTCCTCTTATCCTGAGGAACCTCAGACTGTGCGGGACGGTACCGGACCATCGTATTCCTCTTATCCTGAGGAACCTCAGACTGTGCGGGACGGTGCCGGACCATCGTATTCCTCTTATCCTGAGGAACCTCAGACTGTGCGGGACGGTGCCGGACCATCGTATTCCTCTTATCCTGAGGAACCTCAGACTGTGCGGGACGGTGCCGGACCATCGTATTCCTCTTATCCTGAGGAACCTCAGACTGGGCGGGACGGTGCCGGACCATCGTATTCCTCTTATCCTGAGGAACCTCAGACTGGGCGGGACGGTGCCGGACCATCGTATTCCTCTTATCCTGAGGAACCTCGGACTGGGCGGGACGGTGCCGGACCATCGTATTCCTCTTATCCTGAGGAACCTCAGACTGGGCGGGACGGTGCCGGACCATCGTATTCCTCTTATCCTGAGGAACCTCGGACTGGGCGGGACGGTGCCGGACCATCGTATTCCTCTTATCCTGAGGAACCTCAGACTGTGCGGGATGGTGCCGGACCATCGTATTCCTCTTATCCTGAGGAACCTCAGACTGTGCGGGACGGTGCCGGACTATCGTATTCCTCTTATCCCGAGGAACCTCAGACTGTGCGGGATGGTGCCGGACCATCGTATTCCTCTTATCCTGAGGAACCTCAGACTGTGCGGGACGGTGCCGGACCATCGTATTCCTCTTATCCTGAGGAACCTCAGACTGTGCGGGACGGTGCCGGACCATCGTATTCCTCTTATCCTGAGGAACCTCAGACTGTGCGGGACGGTGCCGGACCATCGTATTCCTCTTATCCTGAGGAACCTCAGACTGTGCGGGACGGTGCCGGACCATCGTATTCCTCTTATCCTAAGGAACCTCAGACTGTGCGGGACGGTGCCGGACCATCGTATTCCTCTTATCCCGAGGAACCTCAGACTGTGCGGGACGGTGCCGGACCATCGTATTCCTCTTATCCTGAGGAACCTCAGACTGTGCGGGACGGTGCCGGACCATCGTATTCCTCTTATCCCGAGGAACCTCCGACTGTGCGGGACAGTGCCGGACCATCGTATTCCTCTAATCCTGAGGAACCTCAGACTGTGTGGGACGGTGCCGGACCATCGTATTCCTCTTATCCTGAGGAACCTCAGACTGTGCGGGACGGTGCCGGACCATTGTATTCCTCTTATCCTGAGGAACCTCAGACTGTGCGGGACGGTGCCGGACCATCGTATTCCTCTTATCCTGAGGAACCTCAGACTGTGCGGGACGGTACCGGACCATCGTATTCCTCTTATCCTGAGGAACCTCAGACTGTGCGGGACGGTGCCGGACCATCGTATTCCTCTTATCCTGAGGAACCTCAGACTGTGCGGGACGGTGCCGGACCATCGTATTCCTCTTATCCTGAGGAACCTCAGACTGTGCGGGACGGTGCCGGACCATCGTATTCCTCTTATCCTGAGGAACCTCAGACTGTGCGGGACTGTGCCGGACCATCGTATTCCTCTTCTCCTGAGGAACCTCAGACTGTGCGGGACGGTGCCGCACCATCGTATTCCTCTTATCCTGAGGAACCTCAGACTGTGCGGGACGGTGCCGGACCATCGTATTCCTCTTATCCTGAGGAACCTCAGACTGTGCGGGACGGTGTCGGACCATCGTATTCCTCTTATCCTGAGGAACCTCAGACTGTGCGGGACGGTGCCGGACCATTGTATTCCTCTTATCCTGAGGAACCTCAGACTGTGCGGGACGGTGCCGGACCATCGTATTCCTCTTATCTTGAGGAACCTCAGACTGTGCGGGACGGTACCGGACCATCGTATTCCTCTTATCCTGAGGAACCTCAGACTGTGCAGGACGGTGCCGGACCATCGTATTCCTCTTATCCTGAGGAACCTCAGACTGTGCGGGACGGTGCCGGACCATTGTATTCCTCTTATCCTGAGGAACCTCAGACTGTGCGGGACGGTGCCGGACCATCGTATTCCTCTTATCCTGAGGAACCTCAGACTGTGCGGGACGGTGCCGGACCATCGTATTCCTCTTATCCCGAGGAACCTCAGACTGTGTGGGACGGTGCCGGACCATCGTGTTCCTCTTATCCTGAGGAACCTCAGACTGTGCGGGACGGTGCCCGACCATCGTATTCCTCTTATCCTGAGGAACCTCAGACTGTGCGGGACGGTACCGGAGTATCGTATTCCTCTTATCCTGAGGAACCTCAGACTGTGCGGGACGGTGCCGGACCATCGTATTCCTCTTATCCTGAGGAACCTCAGACTGCGCGGGACGGTGCCGGACCATCGTATTCCTCTTATCCTGAGGAACCTCAGACTGTGTGGGACGGTGCCGGACCATCGTATTCCTCTTATCCTGAGGAACCTCAGACTGTGCGGGACGGTGCCGGACCATCGTATTCCTCTTATCCTGAGGAACCTCAGACTGTGCGGGACGGTGCCGGACCATCGTATTCCTCTTATCCTGAGGAACCTCAGACTGTGCGGGACGATGCCGGACCATCGTATTCCTCTTATCCTGAGGAACCTCAGACTGTGCGGGACGGTGCCGGACCATCGTATTCCTCTTATCCTGAGGAACCTCAGACTGTGCGGGACGGTGCCGGACCATAGTATTCCTCTTATCCTGAGGAACCTCAGACTGTGCGGGACGGTGCCGGACCATCGTATTCCTCCTATCCTGAGGAACCTCAGACTGTGCGGGACGGTGCCGGACCATCGTATTCCTCTTATCCTGAGGAACCTCAGACTGTGCGGGACGGTGCCGGACCATCGTATTCCTCTTATCCCGAGGAACCTCAGACTGTGCGGGACGGTGCCGGACCATCGTATTCCTCTTATCCTGAGGAACCTCAGACTGTGCGGGATGGTGCCGGACCATTGTATTCCTCTTATCCTGAGGAACCTCAGACTGTGCGGGACGGTGCCGGACCATCGTATTCCTCTTATCCTGAGGAACCTCAGACTGTGCGGGACGGTGCCGGACCATCGTATTCCTCTTATCCTGAGGAACCTCAGACTGTGCGGGATGGTGCCGGACCATTGTATTCCTCTTATCCTGAGGAACCTCAGACTGTGCGGGACGGTGCCGGACCATCGTATTCCTCTTATCCTGAGGAACCTCAGACTGTGCGGGACGGTGCCAGACCATCGTATTCTTCTTATCCTGAGGAACCTCAGACTGTGCGGGACGGTGCCGGACCATCGTATTCCTCTTATCCTGAGGAACCTCAGACTGTGCGGGACGGTGCCGGACCATCGTATTCCTCTTATCCTGAGGAACCTCAGACTGTGCGGGACGGTACCGGACCATCGTATTCCTCTTATCCTGAGGAACCTCAGACTGTGCGGGACGGTGCCAGACCATCGTATTCCTTATATCCCGAGGAACCTCAGACTGTGTGGGACGGTGCCGATAAGAAGTTTCCCTGTACTGGGTGCGGGAAGTGTTTCCGTTTAAAATACCAGCTTAAAGAGCATAAAAGATCTCACACGGGTAAGAAGCCGTATTCCTGTTCTGAGTGCCGAAAATGTTTTTCAAGTAAGTCCCATATTTCCTGGCATCAGAGATTACACACAGGGGAGTGGCCTATTTCCTGTTCTGAGTGCAGGAAATGTTTTCCACTGAAGTGCAGGCTTTCCACACATCAGATGTCTCACACGGGGGAGAAGCCGTATTCCTGCCCTGAGTGTAGTAAATGTTTTTCAAGGAAGTCCGTTCTTTACCTACATCAGAGATTGCACTCAGGTGAGAAGCCATATTCCTGTCTTGAGTGTGGGAAATGTTTTTTACATAAGTCTCATCTTTACAGACATCAGAGATCTCACACGGGGGAGAAGCCGTATTCCTGTCCTGAGTACGGGAATTGTCAGTCACAGAAGTCCTCTGTTTAAATTCATAAGAGATCACACCGAGGAGAATGAACTTTCCTGTCCTGTGTGAGGGAAATGTTCCTCACTGAAGTCATGTCTTTCTGTACATCAGGGGGTCCCACACAACCCTCGAGGTGTATTAGTGAGTGCGGGAAATGTCTTGTATATGAATGTTGCTGGACATGTGGGGAAGAAGCACACCCTGATATACACCTCAGATATACTCCATGGCTGATCTTCATCATGTAAGAAACAGTTCATAAGGAGATCAGAGATCACCAAAGACATGGATGAAGTGTTGTACCGTGTTGGCCATTGATAGCAGGAGAAAAATAAAAATGGAGTCATTACCTCTCATTGGCTGAGTACATTTTGTGGTGGAAGATTTCACAGACATTTAGGGATCTATTTTAAAACAAATTGTAGAATGAATGTGACGCGTTCCTCCAATCATGACAAATATTGGATCATCGGCTCCATCTAGTGGCAAAAATCTGGCCCTGTGATTTAATACCGACCATTGACATAAAACATAAAATACCACGTTTGGCCATTAGATGGCGCTAAGTAGCATAGAAATTATCTCCATCTTGTGGCCAAATGCAATCATTTCTATTGTAAATGAGTGGAAACCGTTCGACCAGCACAGCAAATATCCTCATAACATTCATCTTTCCCCCATTCACACAGAAGGAATGTACATGGACTTTCCCCGGGGGAATTGCTATGCACATATTTTATGAATAGACCCCTAAATGTCAGGAGACGTTTATATAAAGATGGGAAGTATGGAGCAGATAAATGAATAGACCTCCTAGCAATGTTATCACCAGGCTGCAGCTAGGGGGGAGCTCTAATGTGTGAGCACAGCAGAGTGATCCCATCTAGCTCACATTAACCCTTTCACTGTCAGATGTGTTTGCAAATTTTGGGCCTAAAGATTATTAAATTCCCCAAACATATATAATCTGATAGCAGAGGCCCTGGAGAATAAAATGGTGGTGATTAGAGGTCGACCGATATATCGGCCGATATTTGGCCGTTTTTAAGATATCGACATCGGCCGATTATTGTGAAAATTAGGCAGATTTGCGGCTGCTACACTTAACCCGGCCCGCAGGGCTGCCAGCAGTACTGATCAGGGCCCGCTCCCCCTACAGCAGCATGTGAAATGAATCCTTTACCCGCGCCGCCGATAGCCTGTGCGGCGGCCGGCCCCTATAGATGAGAAGAGAAAGTTTCACTAGCACCGCCCAGCCCCGCCCCCCTACCTCGGCGGGCTGTAGCAGAGGAAGAAAGCATCATTATCGTCATGTCACAAGCCCGAGCTGCTGCCTGTCTGACTAGTAACTCCCCCCCAGCAGGTGATCGTGGCCAGCACTAGCTAGCTCCTCTTCCTTCCCTGCTGAGGCGGAGCCTGCTGCCTGCTTCTATTGCACTAGTTATGCTATTGGCTGGTCAGCTCATAAGCGTCTATCTGCATGCACCTAGCCCTATCAGGTGCATGCAGATGGATACCAGAAAGCAGCATGGATGGAGGGTAAGTCACAAAAATGGAATGTATGCTGCTGCTGTGCCCCCTGTCGACTTTATTTAATCTCCTTTGATGGGACACCTGGCTGAGGCTGACAAGCTGGCATGAAAATGGATGATGAATTGCATTGTGATAGTGGATATGAGAGTGAGGCCTCGTACACACGACCGATTTTCTCGTCGTAAAAAACACGTCGTTTTTTTCGACGAGATTCTTGTTAAGCTTGTCGATTTTCTCGTCAAGCTTTCTATGCGTACACACTGTCATTTCCCAATTTCCTCGTGGTTCTCTGCGCTCACGTCCAGCACGTACGACGGCACTATAAAGGGGAAGATCTTTTTTCTTGGCGCCACCCCTTGGGCTGCTTTTGCTGATCTCGTGTTACCGCGTCTGAAGTAAAAGTTTGGGAAGAGACGATTCGCGCTTTTCAGTCTTCGTACTTTTCAGATCGTTTTCTGCCGTTCAGTTTGTGCTTGAGGGTTCGTATCTTGACTTTCAGGGCGTCTAGGCAGGTCGTATCTGTTTTACAGTGCGTTCTTGCCTGTTCGTTTCTGAATTTCAGTTCGTTATTCATAGGCCTTGCTGTTCTAAAGTGCGTTCTGTTCTGTACGTTCTGATTAGACGACCGTTTCCTAGCCATGTCGCCTGGACGTTCTCGTCGTCGAGTTCGTGCTGTGCGTGCGCTTGGTGTTGGTCTGCTTGTTTTGGACCAAGACCAGTCCATGAATGGTGTGAGGAGGAGTTCATGGACCAAGAATTGGTTGCTCCAGCGGGACCAATTCTGCCACATGCCTCTGCTACACCTCCACCTTCTTCTTCTGCCCCACCCCCTTCTGCTACACCTCCACCTTCTGCCCCACCCCCTTCTGCTACACCTCCACCTTCTGCCCCACCCCCTTCTGCTACACCTCCACCTTCTTCTTCTGCCCCACCCCCTTCTGCTACACCTCCACCTCCTCCTCCTGACAGGAGTACCCCTCCAGTGGGCCAGCCTCCAGCTAAACGAAGAAGGAAGGCTTCAGTAAAGGCTGCAGGGAAGGTTGCCAGGAAGAAGAGGAAGTGATGGCCTTGCTTCATTGTGGTCGCACTGGTCGGACAGAAGGCAGCCTGTTGTAGTACCACACACTTGGGACATATATCTCACCTGCTGCTGTTCCTGACCTCTGGGAGGCCAGCATCAGATTGTGTTCTGAAATGTGGGCCTTCTCAAGCTCCCAATTTTAGTGTCCACACAGGGTTGCTGTGTGCTCTGGGGTCCCTGGGATGCACAAATGGCAGCAGCTTCTCCAGCGCTGCCTTCTCTTTATTTAATTTATAAACATGAATAAATGTGTTTTTTGTTTAAGTTCATACTTGACTATGTGTATTTTTAAATAAAAAAAAACAAGCTTTGGAGTAAGCAGATACATTTGACTGACAATAAAAGGCACAGATATCACCCCCCCAAAAGAATAACTAAATCTGATTAGCTCAAAAACATGGTGTGAAATTTTAAAAATATAGATTAGAAAATTAAATGGGAGATCGCTATCAAAACATTGAGAAATTATAATTAACATCATTTTGAAAAATCTAACCATTTAAATTATTCCTAAAAACTTGCACGATATAATACACATAAATCTTATAAAGAGCAGCATGAAAAAGGTTAAAAATAAGGCATAAATCTGTGTGAATATCAGCAGCAAAAGAAGGTCTCTCGTTTTGATTAATGTAACATTCTAACGAAGAATTCAATGCAGAACATTTAAACGATGAAATATTTATGAGCGTGACGAATGTGCTCTCTCCATTATGAAGGCTTGTTTTACCAGAAGATGCGCTCCCGTCTCATAGTTGCTTGTGAGCATGCGCACTTTTGGAAGAGTCGTAAAAGCATACACACGAACCATTTTCTCGTCACAAAACAGGCCGACGAGAAACACGACGAGGAAATCTGGACTCCTGACGAGAAAATAGAGAGCAGGTTCTCTATTTTCTCGTCGAGATTCTCGTCAAGTTTCTCGTCGTAAAACCATACACACGAACGTTTTTCTAGACAAAAAAACTCTCGCGGCACTTTTCTTGACTGTTTACGACGAGAAAATCGGTCGTGTGTACGAGGCCTGACAGTGTGTAGAGCATTTTCACAATGCAACTCAATCATCTTCATCCCCACCTAGCACCATCCTTCCCTCTCCACAGCGCTTCCCACACCCACGGCCATCACCATCCATCCATCCCTCTCCACATTGCATCCCCCACCCTTGGCCAGCACCATCCATCCCTCTTCACAACGCATCCCCCACCCACGGCCAGCACCATCCATCCATCCATCCCTCTCCACAATGCATCCCCCACCCACGGCCAGCACCATCCATCCATCCCCCTTTACAATGCATCCCCCACCCACGGCCAGCCCCATCCATCCCTCTCCACAACGCATCTCCCACCCACGGCCAGCACCATCCATCCCTCTCCACAACGCATCCCCCACCCACGGCCAGCACCATCCATCCATCCCCCTTCACAAGGCATCCCCCACCCACGGCCAGCACCATCCATCCATCCATCCCTCTCCACAACGCATCCCCCACCCTTGGCCAGCACCATCCATCCCTCTTCACAACGCATCCCCCACCCACGGCCAGCACCATCCATCCATCCATCCCTCTCCACAACGCATCCCCCACCCACGGCCAGCACCATCCATCCATCCCCCTTCACAACGCATCCCCCACCCACGGCCAGCACCATCCATCCATCCATCCCTCTCCACAACGCATCCCCCACCCACGGCCAGCACCATCCATCCATCCCCCTTCACAATGCATCCCCCACCCATGGCCAGCACCATCCATCCCTCTCCACAACGCATCCCCCACCCACGGCCAGCACCATCCATCCCTCTCCACAACGCATCCCCCACCCACGGCCAGCACCATCCATCCATCCCTCTTCACAACGCATCCCCCACCCACGGCCAGCACCATCCATCCATCCATCCCTCTCCACAACGCATCCCCCACCCACGGCCAGCACCATCCATCCATCCCCCTTCACAACGCATCCCCCACCCACGGCCAGCACCATCCATCCCTCTCCACAACGCATCCCCCACCCACGGCCAGCACCATCCATCCATCCCCCTTCACAACGCATCCCCCACCCACGGCCAGCACCATCCATCCCTCTCCACAACGCATCCCCCACCCACGGCCAGCACCATCCATCCATCCCCCTTCACAACGCATCCCCCACCCACGGCCAGCACCATCCATCCCTCTCCACAACGCATCCCCCACCCACGGCCAGCACCATCCATCCATCCCCCTTCACAACGCATCCCCCACCCACGGCCAGCCCCATCCATCCCCCTCAACAAACGCATCCCCACCCACGGCCAGCACCATCCATCCACCCCCCTCCACAACAGATCCCCCATCCACAGCCAGCACAATCCATCCATCCATCCCCCTCCACAATGCATCCCCCACCCACGCCCAGCACCATCCATCCCCCTCAACAATGCGTCCCCATCCAAAAATCGGCCTAAAATATCGGCCACAAAAATCGGCACCATATATCTGCCATCGGCCGCCCCGATTTCTAAATATCGGCATCGGCCAGAGAAAAACCCATATCGGTCGACCTCTAGTGGTGATTGTTAAGGTGTTCCTCATACACAAATTTCCCCTTAATATCCGGGTTTATTTTCTCCTTTTCCCCCATTTTCTATGGTGTGATCTTTTCTACAATACTTTGTTATAATAATGTAACACGTTGTGTATTGTATTGTATGACTCCGCCTCCACATTCCAGACAAGTCATTTTCCTGACCAATCGCATTTCTACCTTTTTACTATTTCCTGATTCTATGGCTGTAATCTGTTATAAAAGTAAAATTATAATAAAAAAATGTATTGAAGAGAAAAAAAAGTTGTGTGTGTCGGTGGAATGAGAACAATTGCTGGTGGTGTTGTCACCTGTCACAGCAGTCACACCTGGTTTCCCGGCCAATGCACCAGATAAATGTTGCAGCAAAACGGCTCTTTGAGTTCTGGGAAACCAGGAATGGACTCCGGACACGGACTCCAGGAAAACAAACCTTTTATTTCACCAGGGAAAGGAGCGACTCACGCCAGGATGCCAAGTGGCCTCTTATAGGCATTTACAAGATATACAGTCAGGTCCATAAATATTGGGACATCGACACAATTCTAATCTTTTTGGCTCTATACACCACCACAATGGATTTGAAATGAAACAAACAAGATGTGTTTTAACTGCAGACTTTCAGCTTTAATTTGAGGGAATTTACATCCAAATCAGGTGAACGGTGTAGGCATTACAACAGTTTGTATATGTGCCTCCCACTTTTCAAGGGACCAAAAGTAATGGGACAATTGGCTGCTCAGCTGTTCCATGGCCAGGTGTGTGTTATTCCCTCATTATCCCATTTACAAGAAGCAGATAAAAGGTCCAGAGTTCATTTCAAGTGTGCTATTTGCATTTGGAATCTGTTACTGTCAACTCTCAATATGAGATCCAAAGAGCTGTCACTATCAGTGAAGCAAGCCATCATTAGGCTGAAAAAACAAAACAAACCCATCAGAGAGATAGCAGAAACATTAGGTGTGGCCAAATCAACTGTTTGGAAGATCCTTAAAAAGAAAGAACTCACCGGTGAGCTCAGCAACACCAAGAGACCCGGAAGACCACGGAAAACAACTGTGGTGGATGAGCGAAGAATTCTTTCCCTGGTGAAGAAAACACCCTTCACAACAGTTGGCCAGATGAGGAACACTCTCCAGGAGGTAGGTGTATGTGTGTCAGATGAAGAACACTCTCCAGGAGGTAGGTGTATGTGTGTCAGATGAAGAACACTCTCTCCAGGAGATAGGTGTATGTGTGTCAGATGAAGAACACTCTCCAGGAGGTAGGTGTATGTGTGTCAGAGGAAGAACACTCTCCGGGAGGTAGGTGTATGTGTGTCAGAGGAAGAACACTCTCCGGGAGGTAAGTGTATGTGTCTCAGAGGAAGAACACTCTCCGGGAGGTAGGTGTATGTGTGTCAGATGAAGAACACTCTCCGGGAGGTAGGTGTATGTGTGTCAGATGAAGAACACTCTCCGGGAGCTAGGTGTATGTGTGTCAGATGAAGAACACTCTCCGGGAGGTAGGTGTATGTGTGTCAGATGAAGAACACTCTCCGGGAGGTAGGTGTATGTGTGTCAGATGAAGAACACTCTCCGGGAGGTAGGTGTATGTGTGTCAGATGAAGAACACTCTCCGGGAGGTAGGTGTATGTGTGTCAGAGGAAGAACACTCTCCAGGAGGTAGGTGTACGTGTGTCAGATGAAGAACACTCTCCGGGAGGTAGGTGTATGTGTGTCAGATGAAGAACACTCTCCAGGAGGTAGGTGTATGTGTGTCAGATGAAGAACACTCTCCAGGAGGTAGGTGTATGTGTGTCAGAGGAAGAACACTCTCCGGGAGGTAGGTGTATGTGTGTCAGATGAAGAACACTCTCCGGGAGGTAGGTGTATGTGTGTCAGATGAAGAACACTCTCCGGGAGGTAGGTGTATGTGTGTCAGATGAAGAACACTCTCCGGGAGGTAGGTGTATGTGTGTCAGATGAAGAACACTCTCCGGGAGGTAGGTGTATGTGTGTCAGATGAAGAACACTCTCCGGGAGGTAGGTGTATGTGTGTCAGATGAAGAACACTCTCCAGGAAGTAGGTGTATGTGTGTCAGATGAAGAACACTTCGGGAGGGAGGTGTATGTGTGTCAGATGAAGAACACTCTCTCCAGGAGGTAGGTGTATGTGTGTCAGATGAAGAACACTCTCCAGGAGGTAGGTGTATGTGTGTCAGATGAAGAACACTCTCCAGGAGGTAGGTGTATGTGTGCCAGATGAAGAACACTCTCCAGGAGGTAGGTGTATGTGTGTCAGATGAAGAACACTCTCCAGGAGGTAGGTGTATGTGTGTCAGGTGAAGAACACTCTCCAGGAGGTAGGTGTATGTGTGTCAGATGAAGAACACTCTCCAGGAGGTAGGTGTATGTGTGTCAGGTGAAGAACACTCTCCAGGAGGAAAGTGTATGTGTGTCAGAGGAAGAACACTCTTCGGGAGGTAGGTGTATGTGTGTCAGGTGAAGAAAACTCTCCAGGAGGAAGGTGTATGTGTGTCAGAGGAAGAACACTCCGGGAGGTAGGTTTATGTGTGTCAGATGAAGAACACTCTCCGGGAGGTAGGTGTATGTGTGTCAGATGAAGAACACTCTCCGGGAGGTAGGTGTATGTGTGTCAGATGAAGAACACTCTCCGGGAGGTAGGTGTATGTGTGTCAGAGGAAGAACACTCTCCAGGAGGTAGGTGTACGTGTGTCAGATGAAGAACACTCTCCGGGAGGTAGGTGTATGTGTCAGATGAAGAACACTCTCCGGGAGGTAGGTGTATGTGTGTCAGATGAAGAACACTCTCCGGGAGGTAGGTGTATGTGTGT
Organism: Rana muscosa; assembly: GCA_029206835.1. Classification (NCBI taxonomy): domain Eukaryota; kingdom Metazoa; phylum Chordata; class Amphibia; order Anura; family Ranidae; genus Rana; species Rana muscosa. The sequence goes on along the minus strand of CM055123.1, from coordinate 417,333,344 downwards.
CAGAGGAAGAACACTCTCTGGGAGGTAGGTGTATGTGTGTCAGATGAAGAACACTCTCCGGGAGGTAGGTGTATGTGTGTCAGAGGAAGAACACTCTCCAGGAGGTAGGTGTACGTGTGTCAGATGAAGAACACTCTCCAGGGAGGTAGGTGTATGTGTGTCAGAGGAAGAACACTCTCCGGGAGGTAGGTGTATGTGTGTCAGATGAAGAACACTCCGGGAGGTAGGTGTATGTGTGTCAGATGAAGAACACTCTCCGGGAGGTAGGTGTATGTGTGTCAGATGAAGAACACTCTCCGGGAGGTAGGTGTATGTGTGTCAGATGAAGAACACTCTCCGGGAGGTAGGTGTATGTGTGTCAGATGAAGAACACTCTCCGGGAGGTAGGTGTATGTGTGTCAGACGAAGAACACTCTCCGGGAGGTAGGTGTATGTGTGTCAGATAAAGAACACTCTCCAGGAGGTAGGTGTATGTGTGTCAGAAGAAGAACACTCTCCATGAGGTAGGTGTATGTGTGTCAGATGAAGAACACTCTCCAGGAGGTAGGTGTATGTGTGTCAGATGAAGAACACTCTCCAGGAGGTAGGTGTATGTGTCTCAGATGAAGAACACTCTCCAGGAGGAAGGTGTATGTGTGTCAGATGAAGAACACTCTCCAGGAGGTAGGTGTATGTGTGTCAGAGGAAGAACACTCCAGGAGGTAGGTGCATGTGTGTCAGATGAAGAACACTCTCCAGGAGGTAGGTGTATGTGTGTCAGATGAAGAACACTCTCCAGGAGGTAGGTGTATGTGTGTCAGAGGAAGAACACTCTCCAGGAGGTAGGTGTATGTGTGTCAGATGAAGAACACTCTCCAGGAGGTAGGTGTATGTATGTAAGATGAAGAACACTCTCCAGGAGGTAGGTGTATGTGTGTCAGAAGAAGAACACTCTCCATGAGGTAGGTGTATATGTGTCAGGTGAAGAACACTCTCCAGGAGGTAGGTGTATGTGTGTCGGATGAAGAACACTCTCTAGGAGGTAGGTGTATGTGTGTCAGATGAAGAACACTCTCCAGGAGGTAGGTGTATGTGTGTCAGAAGAAGAACACTCTCCAGGAGGTAGGTGTATGTGTGTCAGATGAAGAACACTCTCCAGGAGGTAGGTGTATGTGTGTCAGATGAAGAACACTCCAGGAGGTAGGTGTGTGTGTGTCAGATGAAGAACACTCCGGGAGGTAGGTGTATGTGTGTCAGATGAAGAACACTCCAGGAGGTAGGTGTATGTGTGTCAGATGAAGAACACTCTCCAGGAGGTAGGTGTATGTGTGTCAGATGAAGAACACTCTCCAGGAGGTAGGTGTATGTGTGTCAGATGAAGAACACTCTCCAGGAGGTAGGTGTATGTGTGTCAGTCACCAATCAAGAGAAGACTTCACCAGAGTGAATACAGAGGGTTCACCACAAGATGGAAATCATTGGTGAGCCTCAAAAACAGGAAGGCCAGATTAGAGTTTGCCAAACAACATGTAAAAAAGCCTTCCCAGTTCTGGAAGAACATCCTATGGACAGATGAGAAGATCAACTTGTACCAGAGTGATGGGAAGAGAAGAGTATGGAGAAGGAAAGGAACTGCTCATGATCCAAAGCATACCACCTCATCTGTGAAGCATGGTGGTGGTAGTGTCATGACGTGGGCATGTATGGCTGCCAATGGAACTGCTTCTCTTGTATTTATTGATGATGTGACTGCTGATAAAAGCAGCAGGATGAATTCTGAAGTGTTTCGGGGAATATTATTATCGGCTCCTATTCAGCCAAATGCTTCAGAACTCATTGGACGGTGCTTCACAGTGCAGATGGACAATGACCCGAAGCATACTGCGAAAGCAACCAAAGAGTTTTTTAAGGGAAAGAAGTGGAATGTTATGCAATTTCCAAGCCAATCACCTGACCTGAATCCGATTGAGCATGCATTTCACTTGCTGAAGACAAAACTGAAGGGAAAATGCCCCAAGAACAAGCAGGGACTGAAGACAGTTGCAGTAGAGGCCTGGCAGAGCATCACCAGGGATGAAACCGGCGTCTGGTGACGTCATCGCGTTCCAGACTTCAGGCTGTAATTGACTGCAAAGGATTTGCAACCAAGTATTAAAGAGTGAAAGTTTGATTTCTGATTGTTAATCTGTCCCATTACTTTTGGTCCCTTTAAAAAGTGGGAGGGGCACATATACAAACTGTTGTAATTCCTACACCGTTCACCTGATTTGGATGTAAATTCCCTCAAATTAAAGCTGAAAGTCTGAAGTTAAAGCACATCTTGTTCGTTTCATTTCAAATCCATTGTGGTGATGTATAGAGCCGAAAAGATTAGAATTGTGTCGATGTCCCAATATTTATGGACCTGACTGTATATTTCCTCTTTTATAGACATTCCTTGGAACTTTATAAAACATCTAAAAGCTTGTTAGCGAGTGACATCTGCGGGTTCTCAGTTATCTGTCTAATTTATCATCTACTAAGCTGTAGACATGTGCACTGACCAAACATTTGTTTGTTTTCCATTCATTTTTTATTTTTTTTTCCGTTTTTCGGGTTATTAGTTATGATCGACATTCATTATTTTGAATACATTTGAAAATCCGGAAATTCTAAATTCGAAAATCCAAAAGGATAACTAACTAATAATAACTAACAAATTATCGGTATCAGAATTTCCATTCAAATTGAGCTGTTAGTGAATGTAATGAATACGAATTTATCCGAAGTTACGAATTATCCTACATAACGAATGGAACGTAACGAATTAATAATAACAACAAAACATTTTTCTTTGTTTCTGTTATAAAGTTTTGGAAATGAGTACGTTTTCTCCTTCACTGACGGGCACTGATAAGGCGGCACCGAAGAGGTGGCCCCAATGGGATGGCACTGATAGGCAACACTGTTAGCCACTGAAAGGCTGCACTGATGGGTACTTATAAATGGCACTGATAGGCGGCACTGGCAAGCATTGCTGATGGGCACTGATTGGCATATCCCTGGTGGTCTAGGGTAGCATACCTTGTGGGTGTCCTTTGTGGGCATCCCTGGTGGTCCTGGCGGCGTCCTGGGTGGGTATCTGCGGGGGGGGGGGGCTGCGCTGATAAACAATCAGCACAGACCCCCCTTGTCAGGAGAGCAGCCGATCGGCTCTCCTCTACTCGCGTCTGTCAGATGTGATTGAGGAAAAGTCAATAAACGGCTCTTCCTGTTTACGCTGTCATCAGCCGTGATTGGACACAGCTGATCACGTGGTAAGGAGCCTCCGTCAGAGGCTCTTTACCGAGATCGGTGTTGCGGCGTGTCAGACTGACACACCACAACAGCGGTCGTCGCAATGCGCGCCCCCTAGAGCCCGCGATTACGGCTTATGCTTCTGGACATCATATGACGCCCAGTCAGGATAACTGAGCCACTTCCCGGCTGTCATTTTGCTATAGGCCGGGTGGGAAGTGGTTAAAAGCCTTCACAGGTCATCAGGTTAAAGGTAACCCTGAAAAATGAGCCTAGAGTGCAGTGGTCAGGAGTATATCATATACAGTGGTCAGGAGTATATCCTATACAGTGATCAGGAGTATATCACATACAGTGATCAGGAGTATATCCTATACAGTAATCAGGAGTATATCATATACAGTGGTCAGGAGTATATCGTATACAGTGGTCAGGAGTATATCGTATACAGTGATCAGGAGTATATCATATACAGTGGTCAGGAGTATATCATATACAGTGGTCAGGAGTATATCATATACAGTGATCAGGAGTATATCATATACAGTGATCAGGAGTATATCATATACAGTGATCAGGAGTATATCATATACAGTGATCAGGAGTATATCATATACAGTGATCAGGAGTATATCATATACAGTGGTCAGGAGTATATCATATACAGTGGTCAGGGTCTTCTACTGACATTAATTAGAGAGAAAAGTCTCTCCTGTACGGTTCTCTCCTTGACATATCGTAAAATGAAGCCGTATTGTTCTTTCAGTGTCATCATCCCGTGTTCTGTCCATTTCCACACCGACACCAACATCTCCTCCACCATCCCGCTGTATTTGTTGTCTCACCATGTTTCCAATGATGGAGATCCAGAGACTGACCAGAGTCTTCTTCTTCATGTCACCAGACCACCTCTTCCTCTACTATTGGGGTGCTGGGCCTTTCTATGACTACTCAGAACCCCCAACCTCTTCTATAGGATTGTGAAGATTTCCATCCTACTTACTATGAAGCTGAAGAAGATGTCCATGATGTAGATGAGGGTTACCTATAGTATGAGCAGCATCACCCTTCACTCTGCAACCAAGACCTAGTCTGGCAATGCCCAGAATGATACCAATTAGTCTCTGACCAATCTCATGGTTTGGATGGACTTTCTCCTTTTCATTATTTCCAGGTGACCATGAATTAGAGTTCCAATATCTCCCCCGTGTTCTGCAGACAGATATACATTTCCCGATGTCTTATGTTGTACAGATCCCTCATGTTCCCCGATACGAGATCATACATTGGACTTGTTCAACTTTCCAACCAGGAGGGAATGGACTTGGCAAGATTCTCTCCCCATGTGGTTTGGTATGGTTCAGGAGGAGGCATGTTCACCCCCCACCCTTCCCTGCCCAGTCAGGCTGCATGCTCTAATAGGGGTTTAGTATGAATTTTTTGAAGGTGGGGGGTCCATACAGTTTTTTTGTACTTTATTTTTAAATTTTGTTTACATTCACTTGCCAACCAGCAAATCCCCAGTATACAGCTGAATAAGCCTGGTGGGTATACATCACTGGGTGTTAGGAGGTTGGTTGTCACAAGTGTCCTATCAACCAACCTGAGCAGGAAACTGCCACATTTAGAGGCGGTAGTAATACTGCAGCCAAAAGTTGGAATTGGCTGAACACCCATTTAGATCAGCCATTCGCCAACCGCCTAAACAAGCCAAATTCTGTTCAAACATGGGTTCAGTCCAAACCCAGAGCTCTAGTTTTAGTGGTCTGTTTATTGGTCCTTTACATTGGTGACCAATGGGAGAAGGACCTCTTATATCAGTGGTCAGTGGTAAGACGGCCCTCCTTACAGATCATTGATGTCAGTTGTTACTGAGAGACAGAAATTGTTCATTGCTCAAGGAACCCCTAGAAACTTATGGAGGAACCCTGGCTGAGAAAGGCTGGACTAGGCAGTAATATATTTCTCTCCCCCTTGGTGGGAGTGGAGATGACCCCATCTATAAGGATATACAGTACATACACACACAGCACAAGGCCGTGTTCACACTACGAGACGTTTCTTGGGACTGCAGTTCCTCCGAGATCCACAAGGTGGTGATCTCACTTCTACCATAGAGATAGGAAGTCTCTATGGAAGACAGGAAGTGATGTCAGATACAAACAGGAAGTTCCGGGTGAGTCAGGAGAACGAATAGGGAAGACTGCTGTAAGTGGTAGCAGAGGAGGTAATAAGATCTTATTTTCTATTTACACCCAGTAACCCCCCCCCCCCCCGTCATGTCCGTCCTCTTCCTCCATAGTCACTGTGACGTCTTTTATTACCAGCAGATGATAATACACATATATATATAGTGTGGAAACCTAGATTAACCCCTTCAGGGTCAGAACATTCCCCACGGGCAATTCACTTCATTTTGGAGATGTGTCACATTTCCCACCAATCACCTTCTCACCTCATCAGTCTATACTAACGGATTATACCACTTTTATTGGGGATGGGGGGGGGGGGGGGGGTTTCTATAGACATAAAGGGTTAGAGGCGCCCGGACCCTAAAACCATTACAAATGCTAAAAGGAATGTTCCTTTATGTGTAATCCCACTGGGGGGGGGGGGGGGTGTTCTTACATGATAGAAACCCCCATATTATCCCTCATACACCCCCATCCTAATATCGTACAACCAGTACAGTCCTCATCATTCTCTCTTATCGATTATTTTTCTACAGGAAACCTGTATAGATCACATTGACCAATGAGGATGGAGGAGGACCGGAGTCACATGACTGAGAAGATACTAAACCTCACCCTGGAGATCATCTACCTGCTGACTGGAGAGGTGAGGAGGATTCTGGGAGGTCACATGACATCACTCTTATCTCTATTAATAAAACACAGACCTGACCGGAGAGGTGAGGAGGATTCTGGGAGGTCACATGACATCACTCTTATCTCTATTAATAATACACAGACCTGACCGGAGAGGTGAGGAGGATTCTGGGAGGTCACATGACATCACTCTTATCTCTATTAATAATACACAGACCTGACCGGAGAGGTGAGGAGGATTCTGGGATTCTAACATGATATTCCTATTGGTTCTCCAATACAGAGATTTCCTCTTGTGAAGTCAGGTGATCATATGACCATCACAGTGCCTCCATGTGACTCCCTTAAACCTGAGAGACACAACATGGAGAAGATTCTAGAAGTCACCAAGAAGATGATGGAGCTGCTGACAGGAGAGGTGAGCGGTGCCGGGAATTCTGGGACATTATCCAGTAACAGACAAGGGATGTGTCTGGATGGTGACTGTATCATTGTATGTGTCAGGTTCCTATAAGGTGTCAGGATGTCACTGTCTATTTCTCCATGGAGGAGTGGGAGTATTTAGAAGGACACAAGGATCTCTACAAGGACGTCATGATGGACAATCAGCCGCCCCTCACATCACCGGGTAAGAGGAGACTTTATTGTAAAGGAGAGAGCAGTACGGAGGCTCCACCTAGATCCCCCATCATCTGATAAACACATAGAAACAATGTATTCAGTCAGTGTGTGTGTTTCCTACAGATGGATCCAGTAATGGGAACCCACCAGAGAGATGTCCCCGTCCTCTGTATTCCCGGGATTCCACACAGGAAGTTCACACTATCCCCCACCCTCATCAGGTAGATGATTGACAATTATTGGTTGTTATGATTTATAAACAAGCATGTCTGTTACAATAAATGTTTTATTATCTTTCAGAGAGGAAACCTCGGGGATGATAATATTGATGTTAAAGAAGAGTATAAAGATGAGGAGTATGGAGTGATGGAGGAGTATTCAGAAGGACACAAGGATATGATGGAGCCACCTAATACCAGGAACCCACCAGAGAGATGTCCCCGTCCTCTGTATTCCCGGGATTCCACACAGGAAGGTCACACCATCCCCCACCATCATCAGGTAGATGAGGAACAATCACTGATAGTATCATTAGGATCTGTACATTATCTGCATTGTTACCATTGATGTCATTTTTATTATATATTCAGAGTGGAAACCTGAGAGATTCTAAAGTTGAGGTTAAAGAAGAGATAAAAGAGGAGGATGATGAGGATGGGGTGATGGAGGAAAAACACAAAGATCTGTACCAGGACACCATGGAGGAGTCATCCAGCTACAGAAACTCACCAGAGAGATGTCCCCGTCCTCTGTATTCCCGGGATTCCACACAGGAAGGTCACACCGTCCCTCACTGTTACAAGGTTGGTGGGACGGAGATTATAAAACACAGACTGATGGAGACAATGTGGGGATTTCTTATGTGATGTCACAATAATAAAGCTTATATCTTACAGATGATATTTTCTCTCATTTTCTTGGTTTAGAGTGGAGATCCAATCGATATAGAATTTGAGGTGAAATCAGAAGAAGAGACGTATGTGAGGGATGATCAGCAGTCTATGGAGGAGGATGGAATAACGGGGACATTTATAGAGGAGGACACTCCTACAGAGATCAGCACAGGTGGGTCATTAACACTAAATCCATTCCTCCACCCATACTGCTCACTGATTGGTCCAGAGTAGGGCGGGGACTGGGTGATATCAGCCTGTAATCCCCTGGTCACTTTCCTGAGCTGTGTTCCCCGTTCTGTATTCCTGTATTTCTCTCGGATAATCTTCCTTCTCTGTGCTGGCAGAAAAATGTTGATTTTTGGCATAGGCGTTGCTCGGTCTAGGCACCTGGGGGATGTGTTTTGGATTTTGGCAAAAGGAGGACCTACTCAATATTAGGTCGATGGTTATGATTTTATGGCCGATCGGTGTATTGTATGGTACCTACTCCTGACCCCTGCACTATATACTCTATGTTGTACATTACATAGTCCTGACACTCGTCCTATAATCCCCTCATCACTGTCACTCCTATAAAAGACAGTTCTCGTTGTTTCCTCACTCTCTGACTAAGGTCCATGAATAAAGAAATGATCTGGTAGGAGATCAGAGGACCCATTTACTAGTTACCTTGAGGGGGGAATTGTAAGATCCTCAGAGACAAAGCTGCCTGATGTGGGCGGAGTCCTGGTTTAGGGGAACCAATCAGCTCATGTCTAGTAATAATCTTTGTATTTCTATTTTAGTAGATGGACGGGAGATGAGGAAAACCTCAGAGGATTGTCTCACTTTGTCTCCAGACTGTAAGGTAGAAGATGAGGACATCACACAGTATAGTCCAGGAGAAATCCCGACTACCTCAAATGTCCATCCGGCACCACACAGTGTAGATGGACCATCGTATTCCTCTTATCCTGAGGAACCTCAGACTGTGCGGGACGGTGCCGGACCATCGTATTCCTCTTATCCTGAGGAACCTCAGACTGTGCGGGACGGTGCCGGACCATCGTATTCCTCTTATCCTGAGGAACCTCAGACTGTGCGGGACGGTGCCGGACCATCGTATTCCTCTTATCCTGAGGAACCTCAGACTGTGCGGGCCGGTGCCGGACCATCGTATTCCTCTTATCCTGAGGAACCTCAGACTGTGAGGGACGGTGCCGGAACATCGTATTCCTCTTATCCTGAGGAACCTCAGACTGTGCGGGACGGTGCCGGACCATCGTATTCCTCTTACTCTGAGGAACCTCAGACTGTGCGGGACGGTGCCGGACCATCGTATTCCTCTTATCCTGAGGAACCTCAGACTGTGCGGGACGGTGCCGGACCATCGTATTCCTCTTATCCTGAGGAACCTCAGACTGTGCGGGACGGTGCCGGACCATCGTATTCCTCTTATCCTGAGGAACCTCAGACTGTGCGGGACGGTGCCGGACCATCGTATTCCTCTTATCCTGAGGAACCTCAGACTGTGCGGGATGGTGCCGGACCATCGTATTCCTCTTATCCTGAGGAACCTCAGACTGTGCGGGACGGTGCCGGACCATCGTATTCCTCTTATCCTGAGGAACCTCAGACTGTGCGGGACGGTGCCGGACCATCGTATTCCTCTTATCCTGAGGAACCTCAGACTGTGCGGGACGGTGCCGGACCATCGTATTCCTCTTATCCCGAGGAACCTCAGACTGTGCGGGACGGTGCCGGCCCATCGTATTCCTCTTACTCTGAGGAACCTCAGACTGTGCGGGACGGTGCCGGACCATCGTATTCCTCTTATCCCGAGGAACCTCAGACTGTGCGGGACGGTGCCGGCCCATCGTATTCCTCTTATCTTGAGGAACCTCAGACTGTGCGGGACGGTGCCGGACCATCGTATTCCTCTTATCCTGAGGAACCTCAGACTGTGCGGGACGGTGCCGGACCATCGTATTCCTCTTATCCTGAGGAACCTCAGACTGTGCGGGACGGTGCCGGACCATCGTATTCCTCTTATCTTGAGAAACCTCAGACTGTGCGGGACGGTGCCGGACCATCGTATTCCTCTTATCCCGAGGAACCTCAGACTGTGCGGGACGGTGCCGGCCCATCGTATTCCTCTTATCTTGAGGAACCTCAGACTGTGCGGGACGGTGCCGGACCATCGTATTCCTCTTATCCTGAGGAACCTCAGACTGTGCGGGACGGTGCCGGACCATCGTATTCCTCTTATCCTGAGGAGCCTCAGACTGTGCGGGACGGTGCCGGACCATCGTATTCCTCTTATCCTGAGGAACCTCAGACTGTGCGGGACGGTGCCGGACCATCGTATTCCTCTTATCCTGAGGAACCTCAGACTGTGCGGGACAGTGCCGCACCATCGTATTCCTCTTATCCCGAGGAACCTCAGACTGTGCGGGACGGTGCCGCACCATCGTATTCCTCTTATCCCGAGGAACCTCAGACTGTGCGGGACAGTGCCGTCCTTCCAACAGATGAGAGGTTTTCTTGTACTGAGTGCGGGAAGTGTTTCTATTTTAAATTCAATCTTGATGAGCATAAAAGAGCTCATAGAGTTAAGGAGCAGCATTCCTGTCCTGAGTGTGGGAAATATTTTTTAAAGAAAGCCTATCTTTCCCAACATCAGAGATTTCACGCAGTTGAGAAGCGGCATTCCTGTCGTGAGTGCGGGAAATATTTTTTAAAGAAAGCCCATCTTTGCACACATCAGAGATCTCACACGGGTGAAAAACCCGTGCGGGAAAAGTTTTTCACACAAGTTGAGTCTTAAGTCACATTTGAGATCTCACACGGGGGAGAAGCTGTATTTTTGTCCAGAGTTCGGGAAACGTTTTTCAAATATTTCCAATCTTTACACATATCAGAGATTGCACACAGGAGAAAAGCGATATTCCTGTCCTGAATGTGGGAAATATTTTTCAGACAAACGCAGTCTTAACAGACACCAAAGGTGTCACGCGGGGGAGAAGCCGTATTCCTGTCCTGAGTGAGGGAAATGTTCCTCACTGAAGTCCTGTCTTCCTGTACATCAGGGGTCCCACACAACCCTTGAGGTGTATTAGTGAGTGCGGGAAATGTCTTGTATATGAATGTTGCTGGACATGTGGGGAAGAAGCACACCCTGATATACACCTCAGATATACTCCATGGCTGATCTTCATCATGTAAGAAACAGTTCATAAGGAGATCAGAGATCACCAAAGACATGGATGAAGTGTTGTACCGTGTTGGCCATTGATAGCAGGAGAAAAATTAAAATGGAGTCATTACCTCTCATTGGCTGAGTACATTTTGTGGTGGAAGATTTCACAAACACTTACAGGTCTGTTTTGTTAAACTCCTTGAAGAAATATGATGCACATTCACCCAACTGTGATGAATTTTGGCCATATTTTATTTCTTATGATGATTTCCTATGATCATTGGCTCCATCTTGTGGCCATAATGAGGTGTTGCACTAGTTTTACTGATGAAGGTATTTCAGGAAAAAATACTGCATTATAAACACGAGATGGAGCTGAGGATCATAGGAAATCACTGTGTTCATTATAAAATGGACAGAAATTTTCATGGCTGGGCAAATGTTTGTCACAATCATCAACTAATATTCTATAAAATAGACCCCTTAGTTTCCTCCATCAGATGTGATTTCATACAAATAACTGAGATCATACACTTATCAGTACAGAAGACATCGAAGAACGTGAGATAATGAAGCCAACAATATTATACCAACCATTGATTTAGAAAGGACAATTCTACATTTGGTCATTAGATGGCGCTAAGTATGGGGATTAGGGCCTTCTAGTGGCCAAATGTGGTATTTTCCATTTTAAATCAATGAAAAACATATGAAAAGCTCAGCAAATGGCCAAATAACATTCATTTGTTACCCCGATACACAGAGAAGGAATGTACATGCACTTTACCCGGGCAAACAGCCGCCTATGGCACACTGCTGCCTAGGGGGTGGAGCCAAGGCCAGTGACTTCCCCTCTAGCCTGGCCGGGGAACACGAGGGGCTGAAGAATGTCCAGCGGACACAGCTAGGGAGGCATGGGAGGGGATCCTGGGGCGCCTGATGAGGCTAGCACAACTGGGCAAGACTAATGCCACCACCACTGCTGGGGGGTGTATTTGTCTTGCCTAGGGCTCAAAATTGTCAAGCACCGGCCCTAAGACCGTACCCGTACATCCTCCCACTGTAGCAGTGCGACCTGTGATCATTGTGTCTCTTGGACACCACAATCACAGATCAGGGTACAGGGCCCCATCAATATCTGTACCAGTGTCACTGACATACCAGTACCTGATCACCGTCACACCAGTACCATGTGACCAGTGCAGCCAGTAATTACTGTACCAGTGTCACTGACATACCAGTACCTGATCACCGTCACACCAGTACCATGTGACCAGTGCAGCCAGTAATTACTGTACCAGTGTCACTGACATACCAGTGCCTTATCACCGTCACACCAGTACCATGTGACCAGTGCAGCCAGTAATATCTGTACCAGTGTCATTGACATACCAGTGCCTGATCACCGTCACACCAGTACCATGTGACCAGTGCAGCCAGTAATTACTGTACCAGTGTCACTGACATACCAGTGCCTGATCACCGTCACACCAGTACCATGTGACCAGTGTAGCCAGTAATATCTGTACCAGTGTCACTGACATACCAGTACCTGATCACCGTCACACCAGTACCATGTGACCAGTGCAGCCAGTAATATCTGTACCAGTGTCACTGACATACCAGTACCTGATCACTGTCACACCAGTACCATGTGACCAGTGCAGCCAGTAATATCTGCACCAGTGTCACTGACATACCAGTACCTGATCACCGTCACACCAGTACCATGTGACCAGTGCAGCCAGTAATATCTGTACCAGTGTCACTGACATACCAGTACCTGATCACCGTCACACCAGTACCATGTGACCAGTGCAGCCAGTAATATCTGTACCAGTGTCACTGACATACCAGTGCCTGATCACCGTCACACCAGTACCATGTGACCAGTGTAGCCAGTAATATCTGTACCAGTGTCACTGACATACCAGTACCTGATCACCGTCACACCAGTACCATGTGACCAGTGCAGCCAGTAATATCTGTACCAGTGTCACTGACATACCAGTACCATGTGACCAGTGCAGCCAGTAATATCTGCACCAGTGTCACTGACATACCAGTACCTGATCACCGTCACACCAGTACCATGTGACCAGTGCAGCCAGTAATATCTGTACCAGTGTCACTGACATACCAGTACCTGATCACCGTCACACCAGTACCATGTGACCAGTGCAGCCAGTAATATCTGTACCAGTGTCACTGACATACCAGTGCCTGATCACCGTCACACCAGTACCATGTGACCAGTGTAGCCAGTAATATCTGTACCAGTGTCACTGACATACCAGTACCTGATCACCGTCACACCAGTACCATGTGACCAGTGCAGCCAGTAATATCTGTACCAGTGTCACTGACATAGCAGTACCATGTGACCAGTGCAGCCAGTAATATCTGTACCAGTGTCACTGACATACCAGTACCTGATCACTGTCACACCAGTACCATGTGACCAGTGCAGACAGTAATATCTGCACCAGTGTCACTGACATACCAGTACCTGATCACCGTCACACCAGTACCATGTGACCAGTGCAGCCAGTAATATCTGTACCAGTGTCACTGACATACCAGTACCTGATCACCGTCACACCAGTACCATGAGACCAGTGCAGCCAGTAATATCTGTACCAGTGTCACTGACATACCAGTGCCTGATCACCGTCACACCAGTACCATGTGACCAGTGTAGCCAGTAATATCTGTACCAGTGTCACTGACATACCAGTACCTGATCACCGTCACACCAGTACCATGTGACCAGTGCAGCCAGTAATATCTGTACCAGTGTCACTGACATACCAGTACCTGATCACCGTCACACCAGTACCATGTGACCAGTGCAGCCAGTAATATCTGTACCAGTGTCACTGACATACCAGTGCCTGATCACCGTCACACCAGTACCATGTGACCAGTGTAGCCAGTAATATCTGTACCAGTGTCACTGACATACCAGTACCTGATCACCGTCACACCAGTACCATGTGACCAGTGCAGCCAGTAATATCTGTACCAGTGTCACTGACATACCAGTACCTGATCACCGTCACACCAGTACCATGTGACCAGTGCAGCCAGTAATATCTGTACCAGTGTCACTGACATACCAGTACCTGATCACCGTCACACCAGTACCATGTGACCAGTGCAGCCAGTAATATCTGTACCAGTGTCACTGACATACCAGTACCATGTGACCAGTGCAGCCAGTAATATCTGTACCAGTGTCACTGACATACCAGTACCTGATCACCGTCACACCAGTACCATGTGACCAGTGCAGCCAGTAATATCTGTACCAGTGTCACTGACATACCAGTACCTGATCACCGTCACACCAGTACCATGTGACCAGTGCAGCCAGTAATATCTGTACCAGTGTCACTGACATACCAGTACCTGATCACCGTCACACCAGTACCATGTGACCAGTGCAGCCAGTAATATCTGTACCAGTGTCACTGACATACCAGTACCTGATCACCGTCACACCAGTACCATGTGACCAGTGCAGCCAGTAATATCTGTACCAGTGTCACTGACATACCAGTACCATGTGACCAGTGCAGCCAGTAATATCTGTACCAGTGTCACTGACATACCAGTACCTGATCACCGTCACACCAGTACCATGTGACCAGTGCAGCCAGTAATATCTGTACCAGTGTCACTGACATACCAGTACCTGATCACCGTCACACCAGTACCATGTGACCAGTGCAGCCAGTAATATCTGTACCAGTGTCACTGACATACCAGTACCTGATCACCGTCACACCAGTACCATGTGACCAGTGCAGCCAGTAATATCTGTACCAGTGTCACTGACATACCAGTACCTGATCACCGTCACACCAGTACCATGTGACCAGTGCAGCCAGTAATATCTGTACCAGTGTCACTGACATACCAGTACCTGATCACCGTCACAACAGGAAAAGTGTCACCAGAGCCAGCAAGAACCTGAATACCATGTCTGAAAAAGGTACAGAAGTGATCATGGCAGATGAAAGTAGCTGGGAGAAGCTCTCACTGTCAGATTGGGATTCTGAATATGAACCCGTGGAGAGCAGTGATTTAGTAACTGATAAAGAAGATGAAGGATCCCAACAAAGAGAAGCAAAACAGCAGCAGGTGAGCACCAACAGTTCAGTACATTCTGGTGATTACAGATGGGCCGAACGAGCCCCTGGTCGGTTCGCGTCAGATCTCTAGAACTTCGAGAAAGTTCAGAGCCGAGTAATGAACCCCATTGAAGTCAATGGGACCTGAACTGGAAAAATGTCAATTTTGACGGCTAATGCCGCGTACACACGACCGTTATTCATGTCATGCAAAAAAACAATGTTTTTCTCGTCGTGATTTCTCTCAAGCCTGCCTTGCATACACACGTTCATGAAAAAAAATGCTCGAGCAAAGCGCGGTGATGTTCAACACGTACAACGGCACTATAAAGGGGAAGTTCCATTCGAATGGCGCCACCATTCCATTCGAATGGCGCCACCAAGGGCTGCATTTGCTGATCCTCGTATTAGTAAAGTTTGGTGAGAGACGATTTGCGCTTTTCAGCCTCGTGCTCTTCAGTCCGTTACAGCGTGAGGAATGTGCTATCTCCATTATGAACGCTAGTTTTACCAGAACGAGCGCTCCCGTCTCATAATTGATTCTGAGCATGCGCGTTTTTTTTTCCCCCTCGTAAAAGCGTACACACAACCGTTTTTCACGATGTGAAAATGTAAGACATGAAAAACGACGAGAAAAAATAGAGCAGGTTCTAATTTTTTTTCCGGCAGTTTTCTCGTCGAGAAAAATGCTATTGAGCATACACACGACCGTTTTTCACGACCAATCTAAAAAATTGCATTTTTCTCGTCATGAAAAACGGTCGTGTGTACGCTGCATTGTATGCAAGTAATTGGTCTTACAATGGTTATGGGGATCTGGGGACATGTATCAATGAAAAAAAGTTTTAATAAAACATAATTTTTAGAGAAGGAGTGATTCATTAATGCTTAAAGTAGAAACATAAAAATTTGAAATGCCTTTAAATATAGTGCCTGGGGGGTCCCTTTAGTCTGCCTGTAAAGTGGCGCATCTGTACCATGTATAGAACCTGCTGCAGCAAAAATGACATTTATAAAGGTCAAAAAATGAAATTTTCCATGCAAGCTTTCTTTATTTTGTAAACAACGGCTTGAGGAGCCAGCCTGTATGATGGGGCCACAATGTAGTGCACTGGGAACAAGTGAACTAGAGATTTTTTGGGTAAATTCTGGTCTTTCGCAGACTTTGGATAGAAGTCACTCATAGGTGTGGAAAATTTGTTCTTTGGGTGTTGGTGGCGCCTTCACACCGTAACCCTATAGAGGTGCTCTTGATGATCAAGTGGCTGACGCTGTGTTCAAATAACTCAGCTGACTCCTCCATGACTGATGCTGGGGCTATGGCAGGAATAGCTGTGGACAAGGAGGCAGGTTTAGCTACTCTGGCAGCTGCAGTGGACTGCACACTATTCTCTGCTTGGGTGACGAAGGATGAAGACTGTTTAGTAAGCCAGTCCACCACCTCCTCTGCATGCTGTGGCTAGGTAGCACGGGCAACATCACTAAACAGAGGAAATGATGCCCTGCCTGAGGACTGACCATGTCCACCATTGCCTGTGGACACATAACCTGCTTGCCCCCTCACAGTGCCTCTTTCGACTTGCTCTTTACCACTCTGAGCTCCAAGCCTTGCTTTGGATTCGGTCTCCCTGAGCGCTCTGACGTCACGCCCGGGAGTCCCACGTCCTTCGAGGTCCTATTGAAGCTCGTTCATACTGCCTTCTGGCTCCTCTTTCCATCTACGGCAGGGAGGCTGATTTACCACTCATTGCTGGGATTCGGTTGAAGCTTGATTCGGCTCCCGTTCCACACAGAATTTGGGCTGTCTTCCTCTCCCCCCCCGCCCGTGTGGACTTCACAGGGGACACATGAGGATTCCATCACTGCAGCAAACTTTCCAACCAGCTGGTCTATTGGCCGCCTCCATAAGGTATCACCATAACGCGCCTCAATGTACTGCAGTAAAAGTGCACTAACGCGCCTCAATATGCCGCAGTAAACGTGCACTAATGCACCTCAATATACTACAGTAAAAGTGCACTAACGCACCTCAATAAGCTGCAGTAAAAGTGCACTAACACCTCAATATACTGCAGAGAACGTGCACTAACACACCTCAATATACTGAAGTAAACGTGCACTAAAGCTCCTCAATATACTGCAGTGAAAGTGCACTAAAGCTCCTCAATATACTGCAGTGAAAGTGCACTAACGCACCTCAATATACTGCAGTGAAAGTGCACTATCGCACCTCAATATACTGCAGTGAAAGTGCACCAACGCACCTCAATATACTGCAGTAAACCTGCTGGGCTTTGAGGAAGAAGGTCATCCTTCAAAACGCGTCAGCCGGCAGTGGCCCTCATCATACCCTCTGTGACCATTTGGAGTGTTTTTGGGTCTGACTCATTGCTGCTACCTGTGGAAACTGTTTATATTGTGAGCTTTTCACCTACGCTTGTGAGTAGTTTTAATTTTATCTTTTTTTAATAAAATCCATCCAAAGGATAATGCACTAGGCTGGTGCGCCCTTTCTTTCTTTTTCTCTGCAGTAAACCTGCCCTGACTACAATAACACTAAAGTAAAAATGAACGGTCGAACTACACTCACACTGCACTATCTCTATACTCACATTACACTCACAATAGCACACTAATGCCGCGTACACACGATCAGAAATTCCGACAAGAAAACCGTGGATTTTTTTTGACGGAATGTTGGCTCAAACTTGTGTTACATACACACGGTCACACAAATCTTGTCGGCAATTCCGAAAGTCAAACGCGGTGACGTACAAGACGTACGAGGAGCAGAGATCAATGACGTTCAATAGGCAGTTCGGCTCTTCTGCTTGATTCTGAGCATGCATGTTTTTTTGCGCGTCGGAATTGCATATAGACATTCGGAATTTCGGACAAGAACTTTTTCCGTCTGAAAAATAGAGAACCTGCTCTCAATCTTTTGCTGGCGGAAATTTCGACAGCAAATGTCCGATGGAACCTACACACGGTCGGAATTTCCGGCCAAAAGATCAAATCGGACATTTATTTTCGGAATTTCTGATCGTGTGTACGCGGCATTACTGTTTAGTAGCAATGAGCAGAGCTCTGTTCTATCTCTCTCCATGCCGATATCAAATGGCCTCTGTGGGAAGGATCCTTTTATAGAGGGGGGTGGATATATGAGCAATGGGCCATGATTGGCCACAGTCATCATTACTTTCTCGAATCATGGCTCTGACGGTGTTCTGTGCCCTGTTTGGGCAAATCCTTCATTGCTTAAGCCAATCAGGGCTTCCAATGCACTGTGCGGCGTGCAGTGGGCGGATTTAACATCTGAACGCCCCGACAATGCGGGTGTTCATTAAGCGGGCAAAAAGCCAATGCTGAACCTTTCGCTCAACACTTCTGGAGAAGTGGCAAGCACGACAGTGCAGTACATCCTGGTGAAGTAGTGAGAACCGGCTGCGCAGTACATCCTGGTGAAGTGGTGACCATTGGTAGTGCAGTACATCCTGGTGAAATGGCGACCACTGGCAGTGCAGTACATCCTGGGGAGGTGGCGAGCACCGGCAGTGCAGTACATCCTGGTGAGGTGGCGAGCACCGGCAGTGCAGTACATCCTGGTGAAGTAGTCAGCACTGGTAGTGCAGTACATCCTGGTGAAGTGGCGAGCACCAGCAGGTGCAGTACATCCTGGTGAGGTGGCGAGCACCAGAAGCGCAGTACATCTTGGTGAAGTGGCGAGCACTGGTTGTGCAGTACTTCTTGGTGAAGTGGCGAGCACCAGCAGTGCAGTACATCTTGGTGAAGTGGCGATCAGCGGCAGTGCAGTACATCCTGGTGAGGTGGCGAGCACTGGCAGTGCAGTACATCCTGGTGAAGTGGTCAGCACTGGTAGTGCAGTACATCCTGGTGAAGTGGCAAGCACCAGCAGTGCAGTACATCCTGGGGAGGTGGCGAGCACCGGCAGTGCAGTACATCCTGGTGAGGTGGCGAGCACCGGCAGTGCAGTACATCCTGGTGAAGTGGTCAGCACTGGTAGTGCAGTACATCCTGGTGAAGTGGCGAGCACCAGCAGTGCAGTACATCCTGGTGAGGTGGCGAGCACCAGAAGCGCAGTACATCTTGGTGAAGTGGCGAGCACTGGTTGTGCAGTACATCTTGGTGAAGTGGCAAGCACCAGCAGTGCAGTACATCTTGGTGAAGTGGCGATCAGCGGCAGTGCAGTACATCCTGGTGAGGTGGCGAGCACTGGCAGTGCAGTACATCCTGGTGAAGTGGCAAGCACCAGCAGTGCAGTACATCCTGGTGAGGTGGCGAGCACCAGAAGCGCAGTACATCTTGGTGAGGTGGCGAGCACTGGTAGTGCAGTACATCTTGGTGAAGTGGCGAGCACCAGCAGTGCAGTACATCTTGGCGAAGTGGCGAGCAGCGGCAGTGCAGTACATCCTGGTGAGGTGGCGAGCACTGGCAGTGCAGTACATCTTGGTGAAGTGGCGAGCACTGGTAGTGCAGTACATCCTGGTGAAGTGGCGAGCACCAGCAGTGCAGTACATCCTGGTGAGGTGGCGAGCACCAGAAGCGCAGTACTGCATGTGATCCTGAAAATGTCAATTCACTATTGCTTTATGCAGTATTTAACGCAAAAGCAAAACCGCTCGGTAAATACCGCAAACAGGAGTTAAAGTCAATAAACAAAAGGAAAACAATGTGCCCCCCCCCACAATCCATACCAGGCCCTGTGTGCTGTCAACAAGACTTATCTGCGAAACTAGTCTGCTGCTGACTGTACTCACTGTGAAGGCTTCACAATAAATACGCTTGATGTTATGGAGTTGCCGGCTGCTTTTACTCGATGACCGTTTGTCTATTGGTGTGTGGGGGGACACCTCAGCTTGGACACCCTGACTGCAAACTTCCAAAGTAAGACTTTGTTTCCCACTGTTTTGAACCATACAATCTTTGATCAAATCATACCAGGCCCTTTGGTTTGGTATGAATTTTGAGGGGAGCCCTCACACCAATTTTTTTATTTTAAATGGCATGGGGTCCTCCCAAAATCCATTCCAGACCCTTATGCAGCCTGTCAGGACAGGAAAGGAGGGGATGAGTGAGCGCCCCCTCCTAAACCATACCAGACCACATGACCTCAACATTAGGGGGTGCTCTGCCCCCCTCCCGCAAAGCACCTTGGCCCCATGTTGATGAGGGCAAGGGCTCGTAAGATACCTGTCTCAACCCGAAGAAGTGTATCTGAGTTGGTGCCCATTCACCTTTTCTTATTCTTCTTAAAGTGGTTGTAAACCCACTTATGCAACTTGCACCTACAGGTAAGCCTAGATTAAGGCTTACCTGTAGGTGCAAGAAATATCTCCTAAACCTACTCGGTTTAGGAGATATTTTACAAAAAAAGAATGCACCGTTGTCTACGGCGCATGCGCGCCGTAGACAACGGCAAATTTATAGGGTTAACCCCATTCACAAATCCGGCTTAGCCGGATTTGACGGCTCCCGCGTGCATGCGCGGAGTCACGTCTTTGCCGCTCCGGCCAATCACAACGCCGGAGCGGCGCTGTGATTGGCTGGAGCGGCGATACCCGGAAGTAACATTCTGGCTATCACCGCAGCGATGGCGACGAGGACGGCTTCGGGGGCCCCAATCTAAGGTAAGTGATACATAATGAGCTAGTATGCTGGTCATGCTAGCTCATTATGCCTTTGTCTTGCAGTTGGGATTTAAAAAAAAAAAAAAAACATTACCAGGGTTTACAACCATTTTAAGGACTTTTTGATTGCTTTACATCCCACTCCAAAGATCATTTCCTACAACCCACTTTCTGAGTCACAGTTTTATTCGGGGTGTCGGTTACATTGTCCGAATGTAATATGGCATTGATCAGTGCCTGGCTCTGAACAACATTAAGGGCCAGCTGTTGGCCCCTGCAATATTCCAAGGATCCTTGGTAACTTGACTTGGGTCAAATCTTTCTTTTAGGCATCAGTTACATGTGTTATCAGCACGTCTGTATCCTTTCTTCAAACCAATGCACAAGGTTCCTTCTACGACCCCAGCACAGAAGGCAGCCTTCCTTTTTACTGTTGTCTCCACCTAAGAAGGTATCTGAGTTGGTGGCCAATCATCTTTTCTCATTCTTCTCAAGATCATGGTTGATTTACAGCCCATCCTTCCTTCCATAGACTGTGTCCACCTTTCACCTTCCCGAGGATACCATGTTACCCTCCATTTGTCTGTCTTCTTCTCACTGGAATGAAGTTGCTCTAAAAAGGAAGGTCAGTACAACTGATGCCAAAATTCCATAAAGACACACAATAAAATATTATTTTAAAATGTTATATTAGAGAGGTGATGTGTGAAGAAAATAATTCTGGCACTCGGGCGGCAAATGTGACATTCCTTGAGTTCTAAACATTCCCTGAACGATAATACAGCGAGCACCTTCTCCCGCTGAATAACAGATGTTGCCTAATCTGGCCATCGTACTTTGTGGTTAGAATTTACTCTAAAATTAAATTGCCAATCAAAAATGTGCATATAAATCTATTTTTACATATATCTCCCCCTTGGTGGGAGTGGAGATGACCCATCTATAAGGATATACAGTACATACACACACAGCACAAGGCCGTGTTCACACTACGAGACGCTTCTTGGGGCTGCAGTTCCTCTGAGCTCTACAAGATGGTGATCTCATACCTACCCAGACAGGAAGTCTCTATGGAAGACAGGAAGTGATGTCAGGTACAGACAGGAAGTTCCGGGTGAGAGGTGAGTCGGAAGGAATTAGAGAGATGTTGCTGTTAGTGGCAGCAGAGGAGGTAATAAGATCTTATTTTCTATTTACACCCAGTAACCCCCCCCGTCATGTCCGTCCTCTTCCTCCATAGTCACTGTGACGTCATTTATCTCCAGCAGATGATGATACACACATATATAGTGTGGAAACCTAGATTAACCCCTTCAGGGGCAAAACATTCCCCCGCTTACGGGGCCGGAACATTCTCTTCATCCTCTAAACACACAGCACTGACAATTAATAGACAAGACAATGACCATCCTGACTACACAGCTAACAAATGGGCATACCGGTATCGGTACTCGCAAAAATGCTCCGATACTGGAAGTGACGTCAGCTTGGTAGTGGAACACCTCCTCCCCTCCAGCCGGCTGTCTCCTCTGGCCCTGGGCCATTTTAATGCATGGGCCAACATGGGCACTGCCTATGTGAGCGGTATCTAGGGCTCCAATCACAGGACATGGAGAGGAGAGCCGACGGGGATCGGAGCAGTAGACATTCCTCCAGCACAAGTAGCAAAGGTAAGATCATGCCCCGATCTAGGGGGGTATTAGGGATGGGTGGGGTATTGGGGAGGGGTAGGGTCCCCCCTTCCAAGCCCTCCACCACCCCTGACGCTTGCCAGCAGTCTCCCATCCCCGCATGGCACACATCTTAAAGTGGTTGTAAACCCCTTACAACCACTTTATGCTACAGGTAAACCTATAATAAGGTTTACCTGTAGCTACCCAGGATATCTCCTAAACCTGATGTCATCGGCACATGCGCACTTAGGGCAAACTGAAGCCATGGCATCTTTGTGCCGTTGCTTCAGTCTGTGTGCCATTACCCGCGGCTCCGGCCAATCACAGCGCCGGAGCCGCGATACCCGGAAGTAACCCCCGGGACAGATGTCGCTGCCAGAATGGGGGACGAGGACCGCTGCGGGGGCTTCAATCTAAGGTAAGTAATTCATAATGAGCTAGTATGCCTTTGTCTTGCAGGTTTTTTTTTTATTTTTTTTATTGGGTTTACAACCACTTTAAGCACAGAACTAAGAGCTCCTCCTCCCATCCCATTCCCTTACAGTTACAATGTGCATAGTGTATAGCTAGCTACTGCAATTCCATTCCTACCATGGAGTGTCACAGGTCAGAACTGCAACCAGTAGCTAGCTATACGCTGTGCAGGGAATGGGATTTCAGCTCCAGTGTGTGCTGTGTGGGGAGCTCTGCCTGTGTTCAGGATGTGTACAATGCAGGGATGGGAGACAGAGCTCTGCCAGCAGTGACCCCTTACTGTGCCTTCCTACTCTCCCTTACTGTGCCCTCCTACTCTCCCTTACTGTGCCCTCCTAACCCCCTGTACTGTGCCCTCCTACCCACCTTATTGTGCCCTCATAACCCCCTGTAATGTGCCCTCCCACCCCCCTTACTGTGTTCTCCTAACCCCCTTATTGTGCCCTCCTACCCTCCTTATTGTGCCCTCCTACCCACCTTACTGTGCTCTCCTAACCCCCTGTAATGTGCTCTCCCACCCCCCTTACTGTGCCCTCCCACCCCCATGTACTGTGCCCTCCTACACCCCTGTAATGTGCCCTCCTACACCTCTGTAATGTGCCCTCCTACACCCCTGTACTGTGCCCTCCTACACCCCTGTACTGTGCCCTCCTAAACCCCTTACTATGCCATCCTAATCTCCTGTACTGTGCCCTCCCTGTGTTGTGTCCTCCTGCCTCCACCAGCTGTCACCTCTGCCCCAATGTCTTCCAATGACCCTCCCACCTCATCCTTTTCCCCCCAATGATCACAGCCTTTTTCATCTCAACTCTCCCACCCCACAATCCCTATTTCACCCCTCCCTCAACTAACCTGCCCTCACTACCCCTCTACTCCCCCCCCACTCCCCCCCCTTTCACCCTGCCCTCACCCACCTCCCAAACCACCCCTCTACATACTCTTCCTAGGCCATAGGTATCGGTAATTGGTATCAGTGAGTAAAAGTATTGGTACTCGTACTCTGTTAAAAAAATGCTATTGGTGCATCCCTATGGGCAATTATTACACTATGCAGCCAACACAATTATAGAGTGCCGGGGTCAGGAGTATGGAGCATAGAGCCCCTTACATTGCTGTTCAGGAGGAAGAAAACATTCCCCAGCCTGCCATGAAGAATATGTTCCATCGTTGATGTCAGATGGAGGAAAATACTGAAGGAAGTAGAGGAGCTGAGGAACCTCTCAGGGGTACTGAGGCTAAAAGACTTTGGGGCGCCTGAAGGGCTAGTGGAGTTGAATGGCTCTGGGCCCTTGATCGGGTTGATGTACAGTAGGGCTCTGAGGGAAGAGGAGGCTGTAGGGCTCAGGAGGACTCTAAGGTAGGAAGGGGGGCTCTTGGTCTATGATGGTCCTACCACCTGCACCTACTTTTCAGACCTCCTTACAGAACTCCTGCCAGGAAATGGAGGCGACCTTCACCTTCTTACCATCTCACCGGTCAAATGAAAATTTTCAAGATACCAAGTAAAATGAAGAAGAACAGTCCTTCGCCCGTTAGTGGTCACTCGTACTTGGAGGTGGTCTGTTTGCACAGCTTTGCCTAATGGATGTTCAGCGTATCAGTGCTATGTATACCGGGAGACAGTCCAATACCTTCCCATGACACAGGGTCTGGCAGTGCCCAGTGCTGGAATTCAGAGCCCCAGGAACCCACCACCACCCTGTACAATGTCCTGGATACTAGCGTATACTTGGCAACTAAGAGAAGAAACTTCTGTCCTCCTCCTACTCACACTGGGCTACCATTTGAGGGAAGAGAACAGACTCCTCCCCCACAACTTTCTACTTAACCAGCATCATTCTCCTGCTATCCAATCCAATTCCTTCTCTTACTGCAGAGAATGACGTCACTCCTGTCAGTCAGCAGGCTGCCGGAGATTGGAGCCTTGCAGCCGGAGTTCTGGCAATTATCCTGATTAGCCGGCAACTCCGACCAAAAGTCAGTAAGTTCCCCTTCCTGGACACCAAGATGACCCTCTATTGACCTTACAGCACTGCCTCAGAGCAAACAAGTCACAGGAAGGATCGTATTTATCATTCCTTGTCTGCCGATCTAATACTAATCAAATCCAGTTCAGAAACCCAACAGAGAAAATACATTTCTGATCCGGCAGGCCAAGAGGGTCCCGGGTCCTCTAAGATGTAAGAAACACTAAACCAGGCTCAACAGACCCCAGGTGCCATGGCGCCAAAAAATTGCTGCCTTTGCGGTAATATCGCGTGACATAAACATTTGGAACAACCACTATTTTATTCTCTAGGGTGTCTGCTTTAAGAAAATATATCATGTTTTGGGAGAATTTATGGAATCTTCAGGCCGAAAATTATTTTTTAAACGTGTGCAAAAAACGCAAAAACGTCTCTGCCTGAGAAAGGGTTAAAGGATAAATTCACCTTCAGGAACATGTTCCACCCGTAAGATTTGTTAGTTACAAAAAAAACGTGTCAAGCCCCGTCCTAAACAGTCCAAATCTGTTCCCATAGGGGTAGTGGTTCTTCAATGTACAGTAAGCCTCCTATTACACCCTCCCCCCCCCTCCACATCCTATTATTGTGTGACCAACACCATCCAAATAATTCTTACTTTCATTTCCCAAAGTTATCCGTCTACAAGGAGACCTGTATAGATCAAATGATGTCACCAATGAGGATGGAGGAGGACCGGAGTCACATGACTGAGAGGATACTAAACCTCACCCTGGAGATCATCTACCTGCTGACCGGAGAGGTGAGGAGGATTCTGGAAGGTGACATGACATCACTCTTATCTCTATTAATAAAACACAGACCTGACCAGAGAGGTGAGGAGGATTCTGGGAGGTCACATGACATCACTCTTATCTCTATTAATAAAACACAGACCTGACCGGAGAGGTGAGGAGGATTCTGGGAGGTCACATGACATCACTCTTATCTCTATTAATAATACACAGACCTGACCGGAGAGGTGAGGAGGATTCTGGGAGGTCACATGACATCACTCTTATCTCTATTAATAATACACAGACCTGACCGGAGAGGTGAGGATTCTGGGAGGTCACATGACATCACTCTCATCTCTATTAATAAAACACAGACCTGACCGGAGAGGTGAGGAGGATTCTGGGAGGTCACATGACATCACTCTTATCTCTATTAATAAAACACAGACCTGACCGGAGAGGTGAGGAGGATTCTGGGATTCTAACATGATATTCCTATTGGTTCCTCAATACAGAGATTTCCTCTTGTGAAGTCAGGTGATCACATGACCATCACAGTGCCTCCATGTGACTCCCTAAAACCTGAGAGACACAACATGGAGAAGATTCTAGAAGTCACCAAGAAGATGATGGAGCTGCTGACAGGAGAGGTGAGCGGTGCCGGGAATTCTGGGACATTATCCAGTAACAGACAAGGGATGTGTCTGGATGGTGACTGTATCATTGTGTGTGTCAGGTTCCTATAAGGTGTCAGGATGTCACTGTCTATTTCTCCATGGAGGAGTGGGAGTATTTAGAAGGACACAAGGATCTCTACAAGGACGTCATGATGGACAATCAGCCGCCCCTCACATCACCGGGTAAGAGGAGACTTTATTGTAAAGGAGAGAGCAGTACGGAGGCTCCACCTAGATCCCCCATCATCTGATAAACACATAGAAACAATGTATTCAGTCAGTGTGTGTGTTTCCTACAGATGGATCCAGTAATGGGAACCCACCAGAGAGATGTCCCCGTCCTCTGTATTCCCGGGATTCCACACAGGAAGGTCACACCATCCCCCACCATCATCAGGTAGATGAGGAACAATCACTGATAGTATCATTAGGATCTGTACATTATCTGCATTGTTACCATTGATGTCATTTTTATTATATATTCAGAGTGGAAACCTGAGAGATCCTAAAGTTGAAGTTAAAGAAGAGATAAAAGAGGAGGATGATGAGGATGGGGTGATGGAGGAAGAACACAAAGATCTGTACCAGGACACCATGGAGGAGTCATCCAGCTACAGAAACCCACCAGAGAGATGTCTCCGTCCTCTGTATTCCCGGGATTCCACACAGGAAGATCACACCATCCCCCACTGTTACAAGGTTGGTGGGACGGAGATTATAAGACAGACTCATGGAGACAATGTGTGGAATTCTTATGTGATGTCACAATAATAAAGCTTATATCTTACAGATGATATTTTCTCTCATTTTCTTGATTTAGAGTGGAGATCCAATCGATATAGAATTTGAGGTGAAATCAGAAGAAGAAGAGACGTATGTGAGGGATGATCAGCAGTCTATGGAGGAGGATGGAATAACGGGGACATTTATAGAGGAGGACACTCGTACAGAGATCAGCACAGGTGGGTCATTAACACTAAATCCATTCCTCCACCCATACTGCTCACTGATTGGTCCAGAGTAGGGCGGGGACTGGGTGATATCAGCCTGTAATCCCCTGGTCACTTTCCTGAGCTGTGTTCCCCGTCCTGTTCTCCTGTATTTCTCTCCGATAATCTTCCTTCTCTGTGCTGCAGACACAATTTATGTCTCTAGACTGGATTTATGGAGATTCTGGTGTTCAGCTGGTGGCAAAATTTTGATTTTCACCATAGGGTTTGCTTGACCTAGACACCTGGGGTATGTACCTTGAGTCTTCTGCCCTATGCCCGGGTCTAGTGAGATCTCTGACAGAACAATTCTCCCGGGTTACTTGCTCTGTTATTTGCTGGCTGTGCCGGGTGGAGGGATATGTCTGTATAGTCTCAGACCCAAGTCACTGAGTGCAGTCTCAGGAGATGGGAGGCAGTGGTGTGGGACCTCTGCAACTTGTCTCCAGTAAATATTTCAGCTTCCACTACTGAATACCTCTCCAGCGGTGATCCCTGTCCTCTCCCTCTCCAGCAGTGATCTCTGTCCTCTCCCTCTCCAGCGGTGATCCCTGTCCTCTCCCTCTCCAGCGGTGATCCCTGTCCTCTCCCTCTCCAGCGGTGATCCCTGTCCTCTCCCTCTCCAGCGGTGATCCCTGTCCTCTCCCTCTCCAGCGGTGATCCCTGTCCTCTCCCTCTCCAGCGGTGATCCCTGTCCTCTCCCCCTCCAGCGGTGATCCCTGTCCTCTCCCCCTCCAGCGGTGATCCCTGTCCTCTCCCTCTCCAGCAGTGATCCCTGTCCTCTCCCTCTCCAGCGGTGATCCCTGTCCTCTCCAGCGGTGATCCCTGTCTTCTCCCTCTCCAGCGGTGATCCCTGTCCTCTCCCTCTCCAGCGGTGATCCCTGTCCTCTCCCTCTCCAGCGGTGATCCCTGTCCTCTCCCTCTCCAGCGGTGATCCCTGTCCTCTCCCCCTCCAGCGGTGATCCCTGTCCTCTCCCGCGATGATCCCTGTCCTCTCCCTCTCCCGCGATGATCCCTGTCCTCTCCCTCTCCAGCGGTGATCCCTGTCCTCTCCCTCTCCAGCGGTGATCCCTGTCCTCTTCCTCTCCAGCGGTGATCCCTGTCCTCTCCCTCTCCAGCGGTGATCCCTGTCCTCTCCCTCTCCAGCGGTGATCCCTGTCCTCTCCCTCTCCAGCGGTGATCCCTGTCCTCTCCCTCTCCAGCGGTGATCCCTGTCCTCTCCCTCTCCAGCGGTGATCCCTGTCATCTCCATCTCCAGCGGTGATCCCTGTCCTCTCCATCTCTGATCTCTGTCCTCTTCCTTTACCATGCCCTTCGGGTCTGGTATGGATTTTAGGGGGGACCCCACACCAAAAAAAAAAGAACGCAGTGGGGTCTCCCCCAAAATACATGCCAGGCCCTTATCTGAGCATGCAGCCCAGTAGACCTGAAAAAAGGGGACACAGTTGAGCGCCTCCCCCGTCCTGAACCTACATCTCTGGCCGGTCGTTGTGGGGGTCTCGGACAGGGGGCTTATCGGAATCTTGAAACCCCCTTAAACAAGGGGACCCCCAGGTCCTAGCCTCACCCCCTATGTGAAGGAGTATGGCGTACATAATACAATTACTCATTCACCATAAAAGTGTAAAAATAAATAAAATAAGGAGACTGTTTTTGACAATTCCTTTATTAAAAATAAAAAAAACAATGTCCCCCCGATTGTAGATCCATCCTCAATCACACTGCCCACTGACATGAAAAAAGAAAAAAAAAAAACACTCTTCTGTCAACTAAGGCAAACCGCCCCCTTGTGACGTCACCGACCGGTGCATGCTGGGTTACTGATGTCACAAGGGGGCGGTGTTACCAGATGATGTCGCCAGGGGGCCCCACCCTTACCTGTATAAGAACTGTCAAACAGCAAGCCAGGGTGCCTTAGTTGACGGAAGAGCGTTTTTTTTTTGTTTGTTTTTTAGGGTCCAGTGGCGGGCGGCGTGATTGAGGATGGATCTACATTGGGGAAAATAGTTTTATTATTTTTAATAAAGGAATTGTCAAAACTGTCTCCTGTTTTTATTTATTTTTACACTTTTTTTGGTGAATGGTTAGGGTTACAATGTACCCTATACTCATTCACATAGAGAGGGTGCCAGGAATCTAGGGGCCCTCTTGTTAAAGAGGACTTCCAGATTCTGATAAGCCCCTCACCCGCAGACCCCCACAACCACAGCCCAGGGTTGTCAGGAAGAGGCCCTTGTCCCCAAAAACATGGGGACAAGCTGCTTTGGGGTGGTCGGGCAAAGCCTCCCCTACCCACAAAGCACCCCCCCCTTGTTGAGGGCATGTGGCCTGGTATGGTTTAGGAGGGGGGGGGGCACTCACTCCCCCCCCTTTCCTGACCTGCCGGGCTGTATGATCGCATAAGCGTCTGGTATGAAGGGGGGAGACCCCCATGCCTTTTTTTTTTTCTCAACATTTTTCTATTGCTGGATATTAAAATGTAATTTCATTTATTTTTTTTCCTTTTAAATGACAGTTTTGCTGCAACAGGTTCTATACGTGAAAAAAGAAAAAAGAAGGGTCTGGTGTCACCAGTGACACACCTCCATCCCTGAATTTCATGAAAAAAAGAGAGATTCGCCCTTGGGACTTTGAGTGAGGTGAGCACTGTTAGGCCAATAAAAAAATCGCAAGAATAATTGCAGTGTATATTTATTCAGGTAAAAAGCAGTACATACATTAATGTCATGAACATGGGCCAATTCATACAAAATACAAGACCAATATAAATTAGGTAAAATGATATTACGAGTATCTGACAGTAATTATGTAAACACATAGGCATCAAAAGTAACCCGACGCGTTTCGCGAGGCTTGGCTCGCTCTTCAGGGGTGGATGCACGTAGTGTACCTAAAATGAGAGTGATATAGTATAAAGCATGATATGAAGGCACGCCTTCATATCATGCTTTATACTATATCACTCTCATTTTAGGTACACTACGTGCATCCACCCCTGAAGAGCGAGCCAAGCCTCGCGAAACGCGTCGGGTTACTTTTGATGCCTATGTGTTTACATAATTACTGTCAGATACTCGTAATATCATTTTACCTAATTTATATTGGTCTTGTATTTTGTATGAATTGGCCCATGTTCATGACATTAATGTATGTACTGCTTTTTACCTGAATAAATATACACTGCAATTATTCTTGCGATTTTTTTTATTGGCCTAACAGTGCTCACCTCACTCAAAGTCCCAAGGGCGAATCTCTCTTTTTTTCAGGTTCTATACGTGGTACAGATGAGCCACTTTACAGGCAGACTAAGGGGACCCCCCTAGGCACAATATTTAACAACTTCCATACCGGGCCTATTCTGGCACTCCTCTTCTACATTTAAAATTCATATTTGTTTTGCTAGAAAATTACTCAGAACCCCCCAAACATTTTTTAGCAGAGACCTTAGGGAATAAAATGGCGGTCGTTAGGGTTAGGGTTATTTTACTTTTTAGTTTTTATTTTGACACTAACCCATGACATTTTTTATTTTTTTTGATCACTTTTATCCTAATTACAAGGAATGTAAACATCCCTTGTAATAGGAATAGGGCATGACAGGTCCTCTATATGGAGAGATCTGAGCCCCCCCCCCCCCCCCATATCTCTCCTGAGATCAAAAAAAATCTCGGCTTCTCAGCCAAAGAAATGGTGGTGTTTGCATCTGCCGAGGCTGGACGTGACATCATAACGTTGCGCCCGCCCTCTGAGATTGCATGGGACCATTTGGTCTGTGGTATTCTCTATGGTAAATGGCCACTGCCAACCGATTCATTCTCCGGATTACCAATCGCACGGGCGAGCTGGCAGAAGCACCGGAGGGATGCCCCGCTGCCTGTAGACACAATCAAACGGCTGAACAGTCGCTATGATTGTTTTTACATAACAGAGAATCGCCGGCAGAAAAATAAGATATCTGAATGACACCTGCATCCAAATTTAACCACTTAAAGTCCACGTAGTCATATGACGTCCTTGGGCGGGAAGAGGTTCGTCATATGACGTCCTTGGGCGGGAAGAGGTTCGTCATATGACGTCCTTGGGCGGAAAGAGGTTCGTCATATGACGTCCTTGGGCAGGAAGTGGTTCGTCATATGACGTCCTTGGGTGGAAAGAGGTTCGTCATATGACGTCCTTGGGCGGAAAGAGGTTCGTCATATGACGTCCTTGGGTGGAAAGAGATTCATCATATGACGTCCTTGGGCAGGAAGTGGTTCGTCATATGACGTCCTTGGGCGGGAAGTGGTTTGTCATATGACGTCCTTGGGCGGGAAGTGGTTTGTCATATGACGTCCTTGGGCGGAAAGGGGTTCGTCATAAGCCTAAGGACATCATATGACGAGTGTTACTTTCCTATCTGATGATTTATGTCACAGTCACCTCTTTCCCATAATGGACTTTCATTAAGCTGATCATTGTTGTTTCAAACTGACTTTAAGCACAACCCATGTGGTTTTATGTTTGCTAGATTTTAACAGCGCTGCTAATGTTTTAGTTCTTTGACATATTTTGATACAATAAAAATGAGAAATTCCTTTAACCTCTTCCCGCCCAAGGATGTCATATGACGAACCACTTCCCACCCAAGGATGTCATATGACGAACCTCTTCCCGCCCAAGGACGTCATATGGCAAACCTCTTCCCGCCCAAGGACATCATATGACGAACTACTTCCCGTCCCAAGAACATCATATGACGAACCTCTTCCCGCCCAAGGACGTCATATGACGAACCACTTCCCGCCCAAGGACATCATATGACTACGTGGACTTTAAGTGGTTAAATTTGGATGCAGGCGTCATTCAGATATCTTATTTTTCTGCCGGCGATTCTGTAAAAACAATCATAGCGACTGTTTCCCATAATGGACTTTTCATTAAGCTGATCATTGTTGTTTCAAATGGACTTTAAACACAACCTGTGTGGTTTTATGTTTGCTAGATTTTAACAGCGCTGCTAATGTTTTAGTGTTTTTACTTTGACATATTTTGATACAATTTTACCTATTATTATAGTAGCTTCTTTTTTTGTTCATCGACAATTTCCTGTGAGCGCTGAGGGAGAGATATAGAACATCGTTTCATTGTTTTATTATTTCTCATTTCTGAGTTCTCATTTTATTAGTTTCACTTTAAGCATCATTAACCACTTACTTGGCCCCGGACCATTTTTGGCTAGTTAATGACCAGGCCACTTTTTGCGATTCGGCACTGCGTCGCTTTAACTGACAATTGCGCGGTCGTGCGACGTGGCTCCCAAACAAAATTGACGTCCTTTTTTTACAAATACAAATAGAGCTTTCTTTTGGTGGTATTTGATCACCTCTGCGTTTTTTTTTTTTTTTTTGCGCTATAAACAAAAATAGAGCGACAATTTGGAAAAAAATGCAATATTTTTTACTTTTTGCTATAATAAATATCCCCAAAAAATATATAAAAAAAACATATTTTTTCCTCAGTTTAGGCCGATACGTATTCTTCTACATATTTTTGGTAAAAAAAAATCGCAATAAGCGTTTATTGATTGGTTTGCGCAAAAGTAATAGCGTTTACAAATAGGGGATAGTTTTATGGCATTTTTATAAATTTTTTTTTTTTTACTAGTAATGGCGGCGATCAGCGATTTTTTTTTCGTGACTGCGACATTATGGCGGACACATCGGACACTTTTGACACATTTTTAGGACCATTGTCATTTTTACAGCGATCAGTGCTATAAAAATGCACTGGTTACTGTAAAAATGACACTGGCAGTGAAGGGGTTAACCAATAGTGAAGGGGTTAACGCTGAAGGGGTTAAGTGTGCCTAAGGAAGTGATTACTACTGTGTGGGGGCGTGGCTACGAGTGACAGGTCACCGATCTCCGCTCTGATTACACAGAGCGGAAATCAGTGACCGTGTCAGTAGGCGAGCGGGGAGATGTTGTGTTTACACTAACATCTCCCCGCTCCATCCCTCCGTGAGACGATCGCGGGGATCCCCGTGGTGATCGAGTCCGCAGGACCCCCGGTCCGACTCACGGGTATGGCGGCAGGGTCGCAAGCGCGCCCACACGGCAGGCAGTTAAAGGGGACGTACAGGTACGTAATTGTGCCTGTACGTGCCATTCTGCCGACGTATATATGCTGTGGCCGGTCGTTAAGGGGTTAAATCACGGCTTCTGAAAAAACAATGTTTTTAAAAACAAATGTATTGCATTGATACATGTCCCCCGGGGCAGAACCCGGACCCCCATACTCCTTTTTATGGCCAATTACTTGCATATCAGCCTTCAAAATGGGGACTTTTGCTTTTTCAAGTTCAGGTCCCATAGACTTTAATAGAGTTCACTGTTCGGGTCAGGACTTTTTCTCTGTACGGGAGTTCTCTTGCGAACCAAACCGGGGGGGTGTTCGGGCCATCTGTAATGGCAATGAGTGATAGAGGGGGAGGGGGACACTCGTCCTATAATCCCCTCATCACTGTCACTCCTATAAAAGACAGTTCTCGTAGTTTCCTCTCTCTCTGACTAAGGTCCATGAATAAAGAAATGATCTGGTAGGAGATCAGAGGACCCATTTACTAGTTACCTTCAGGGGGGAATTGTAAGATCCTCAGAGACAAAGCTGCCTGATGTGGGCGGAGTCCTGGTTTAGGGGAACCAATCAGCTCATGTCTAGTAATAATCTTTGTATTTCTATTTTAGTAGATGGACGGGAGATGAGGAAAACCTCAGAGGATTGTCTCACTTTGTCTCCAGACTGTAAAGTAGAAGATGAGGACATCACACAGTATAGTCCAGGAGAAAACCCGACTACCTCAAATGTCCATCCGGCACCCCACAGTGTAGATGGACCATCGTATTCCTCTTATCCTGAGGAACCTCAGACTGTGCGGGACGGTGCCGGACCATCGTATTCCTCTTATCCTGAGGAACCTCAGACTGTGCGGGACGGTGCCGGACCATCGTATTCCTCTTATCCTGAGGAACCTCAGACTGTGCGGGACGGTGCCGGACCATCGTATTCCTCTTATCCTGAGGAACCTCAGACTGTGCGGGACGGTGCCGGACCATCGTATTCCTCTTATCCTGAGGAACCTCAGACTGTGCGGGACGGTGCCGGACCATCGTATTCCTCTTATCCTGAGGAACCTCAGACTGTGCGGGACGGTGCCGGACCATCGTATTCCTCTTATCCTGAGGAACCTCAGACTGTGCGGGACGGTGCCGGACCATCGTATTCCTCTTATCCTGAGGAACCTCAGACTGTGCGGGATGGTGCCGGACTATCGTATTCCTCTTATCCCGAGGAACCTCAGACTGTGCGGGACGGTGCCGGACCATCGTATTCCTCTTATCCTGAGGAACCTCAGACTGTGCGGGACGGTGCCGGACCATCGTATTCCTCTTATCCTGAGGAACCTCAGACTGTGCGGGACGGTGCCGGACCATCGTATTCCTCTTATCCTGAGGAACCTCAGACTGTGCGGGACGGTGCCGGACCATCGTATTCCTCTTATCCTGAGGAACCTCAGACTGTGCGGGATGGTGCCGGACCATCGTATTCCTCTTATCCTGAGGAACCTCAGACTGTGCGGGACGGTGCAACCATCGTATTCCTCTTATCCTGAGGAACCTCAGACTGTGCGGGACGGTGCCGGACCATCGTATTCCTCTTATCCTGAGGAACCTCAGACTGTGCGGGACGGTGCCGGACCATCGTATTCCTCTTATCCTGAGGAACCTCAGACTGTGCGGGATGGTGCCGGACCATCGTATTCCTCTTATCCTGAGGAACCTCAGACTGTGCGGGGACGGTGCCGGACCATCGTATTCCTCTTATCCCTGAGGAACCTCAGACTGTGCGGGACGGTGCCGGACCATCGTATTCCTCTTATCCCGAGAAACCTCAGACTGTGCGGGACGGTGCCCGGACCATCGTATTCCTCTTATCCTGAGGAACCTCAGACTGTGCGGGACGGTGCCGGACCATCGTATTCCTCTTATCCCGAGGAACCTCAGACTGTGCGGGACGGTGCCGGACCATCGTATTCCTCTTATCCTGAGGAACCTCAGACTGTGCGGGACGGTGGCCGGACCATCGTATTCTTCTTATCCTGAGGAACCTCAGACTGTGCGGGACGGTGCCGGACCATCGTATTCCTCTTATCCTGAGGAACCTCAGACTGTGCGGGACGGTGCCGGACCATCGTATTCCTCTTATCCCGAGGAACCTCAGACTGTGCGGGACGGTGCCGGACCATCGTATTCCTCTTATCCTGAGGAACCTCAGACTGTGCGGGACGGTGCTGGACCATCGTATTCTTCTTATCCTGAGGAACCTCAGACTGTGCGGGACGGTGCCGGACCATCGTATTCCTCTTATCCTGAGGAACCTCAGACTGTACGGGATGGTGCCGTCCTTCCAACAGACAAGAGGTTTTCCTGTGCCGAGTGCGTGAAGTGTTTCAGTTCCAAAAGCCTTAGTAAGCATAAAAAATCTCTCACAGGTGAGAAGCCGTATTCCTGTTCTGAGTGCGGGAATTTTTTTTCACAGAAGTCCCATATTTACACACATCGGAGATTTCACACGGGGGAGAAGCTCTTTTCCTGTTCTGGGTGTGGGAAATGTTTTGCAGATAAGTCCAGGCTTTCCACACATCAGAGATCACACACGGGGGAGAAGCCTTTTTCCTGCTCTGAGTGTGGGAAATGTTTTTCACGGAAGTCCTATCTTTTTATACATCAGAGATTGCACATGGGGGAGAAGCCGTATTCTTGTCCTGAGTGTGGGAAATGTTTTGCAGATGAGTCCAATTTTTCCAGACATCAGAGATCACACAGAGGGGAGAAGCCTTTTTCCTGTTCTCAGTGTGGGAAATGTTTTGCAGATAAGTCCAGGCTTTCCACACATCAGAGATCACACACGGGGGAGAAGCCTTTTTCCTGTCCTGTGTGCGGGAAATGTTTTTCAGATAAGTCCAATCTTTCCAGACATCAGAGATCTCACACGGGGGAGAAGCCGTATTCCTGTCCTGAGTGAGGGAAATGTTCCTCATTGAAGTCCTGTCTTCCTGTACATCAGGGGTCCCACACAACCCTCGAGGTGTATTAGTGAGTGCGGGAAAAACTTTGTATATGAATGTTGCTGGACATGTGGGGAAGAAGCACACCCTGATATACACCTCAGATATACTCCATGGCTGATCTTCATCATGTAAGAAACAGTTGATAAGGAGATCAGAGATCACCAAAGACATGGATGAAGTGTTGTACCGTGTTGGCCATTGATAGGAGGAGAAAAATAAAAATGGAGTCGTTACTTCTCATTGGCTGAGTACATTTTGTGGTGTAAAGTCTTGCAAGTGGTCTGTTTTCTCAAGTCGTCTTCCAGGACGAAACGCGTTAACCCCACCACTTAAAAGGCAGTCCTCTAGGCCTTTTAAAATAAAAATGGAGTCATTACCTCTCATTGGCTGAGTACATTTTGTGGTGGAAGATTTCACAAACATTTAGGGATCTATTTTAAAACAAATTGTAGAATGAATGTGACATGCGTTCCTCCAATCACGACAAATATTGGATCATCGGCTTCATCTAG
Organism: Rana muscosa; assembly: GCA_029206835.1. Lineage (NCBI taxonomy): Eukaryota > Metazoa > Chordata > Amphibia > Anura > Ranidae > Rana > Rana muscosa. Next base: position 417,296,608 of record CM055123.1, on the reverse strand, counting down.
TGGCAAAAATCTGGCACTGTGGTATTTATACCAGCCATTGACGTAAATCAGAACGTACTGTAATGGTGGGAAACCACAATAGGGTTAATATGGAATTCTACTACTGTTCCGAATTGTAAAGTTTAGATAAATTTCCGTGCACGCTGAAAGTAAGACTCCGACACGTCCGTGCAGATCCCTTACTTCCTTATCTAATGCTTTATTACAGGCAGTACTAAACTTTTTACACATAGCATGATACATCACTATTATGTTAATGTAAAACTAGAAAGCACAGCTGATTGGCTGAAATACAAGAAGAGTACAAAAATATGATGGTCAGGCTTGGTTGTCCCTCTGATCTGTCTTCACTTCCGCATTCCTAAGGATGTGTGGGAGAAGAGGGTATCCGCCATTTTCTGTTTTCTCCAGTCTTTTCGGTGGGAGACATTTTCTAATTTATTATTATGCTCATTACATTCCTTCACAGAACCACATTTGGCCATTAGATGGTGCTAAGTACCATAGAAATGATCTCCATCTAGTGGCCAAATGCAATCATTTCCATTTTAAATGAATAGAAACCATTCGACCAGCAAAGCAAATATCCTAATAACATTCATCTTTCCCCCATTCACACAGAAGGAATGTACATGGACTTTCCCCGGGGGAATTGCTATGCACATATTTTATGAATAGACCCCTAAATGTCAGGAGAGGTTTATATAAAGATGGGAAGTATGGAGCAGATAAATGAATAGACCTCCTAGCAATGTTATTACCAGGCTGCAGCTAGGGGGAGCTCTATCGTGTGAGCACAGCAGAGTGATCCCATCTAGCTCACATTAACCCTTTCACTGTCAGATGTTTTTGCAAATTTTGGGCCTGAAGATTAAATAAAACCCCCAAACATATATAATCTGATAGCAGAGGCCCTGGAGAATAAAATGGTGGTGATTGCTAAGGTGTTCCTCGTACACAAATTTCCCCTTAATATCCGGGTTTATTTTCTCCTTTTCCCCCATTTTCTATGGTGTGATCTTTTCTACAATACTTTGTTATAATAATGTAACACGTTGTGTATTGTATTGTATTGTATGACTCCGCCTCCACATTCCAGACAAGTCCTTTTCCTGACAAATCGCATTTCTACCTTTTTACTATTTCCTGATGCTATGACTGTAATCTCTTATAAAAGTAAAATTATAATAAAAAAATGTATTGAAGAGAAAAAAAAGTTGTGTGTGTCGGTGGAATGAGAACAATTGCTGGTGGTGTTGTCACCTGTCACAGCAGTCACACCTGGTTTCCCGGCCAATGCACCAGATAAATGTTGCAGCAAAACGGCTCTTTGAGTTCTGGGAAACCAGGAATGGACTCCGGACACGGACTCCAGGAAAACAAACCTTTTATTTCACCAGGGAAAGGAGCGACTCACGCCAGGATGCCAAGTGGCCTCTTATAGGCGTTTACAACATATATATTTCCTCTTGTATAGACATTCCTTGGAACTTCGTAAAACATCGAAAAGCTTGTTAGCGAGTGACATCTGCGGCTTCTCAGTTATCTGTCTAATTTATCATCTACTAAGCTGTAGACATGGGCACTGACCAAACGTTTGTTTGTTTTTTAATTTTTCGGATCATTAGTTATGATCGAAATTCATTATTCCGAATAAATTTGAAAATCCGGAAATTCAAAATGAGAAAATCTGAAATAATAAATAACTAATAATAACTAACAAATTATCGGTATCGGAATTTCCTTTTAAATTTAGCTGTTAGTGAACGTAATGAATACAAATTTATCTGAAGTTTCGAATCAACCGAAATAACGAATGCTGCATCTAAGCGAATGGAACATAATGAATTAATAATAATAACAAAACTTTTTTCTTTGTTTCTGTTATAAAATTTTGTACATGAGTACGTTTTCTCCTTCACTGATGGGTACTGATGTGGCTGCACTGACGGGCACGGATAAGGCGGCACTGATGAGGTGGCACCAGGGTAGCATACCTGGTGGGCATCCCTGGTTGTCCTGGTGGTCCTGGTCGGGAATCCGTGGGGGGGCTGCGCCAATAAACATTCAGCATAGACCCCCCCTGTCAGTAGAGCAGCCGATTGTCTCTCCTCTACTATCCTCTGTCAGATGCGAGTGAGGAAAAGTCGATAAACGGCTCTTCCTGTTTACGCTGTGATTAGCCGTGATTGGACACAGCTGATCACGTAGTAAAGAGCCTCTTGACCAAGATCGTTGTTGCGGTGTGTCAGACTGACACACCACAACAGCGGTCGCCGCGCTGCGCGCCCCCTAGGGTTCTCAATCATGGCTTATCCTTCTGGACATCATATGACTCCCAGTCAGGATAACTGAACCACTTCCCGGCCGTCATTTTGCTATAGGCCGGGTGGGAAGTGGTTAAAAGCCTTCACAGGTCATCAGGTTAAAGGTAACCCTGAATAATGGGCCTAGAGTGCAGTGGTCAGGAGTATATCATATACAGTGGTCAGGAGTATATCATATACAGTGATCAGGAGTATATCATATACAGTGGTCAGGAGTATATCATATACAGAGGTCAGGAGTATATCATATACAGTGGTCAGGAGTATATCATATACAGTGGTCAGGAGTATATCATATACAGTGGTCAGGAGTATATCATATGCAGTGGTCAGGAGTATATCATATACAGTGATAAGGAGTATATCATATACAGTGATGAGGAGTATATCCTATACAGTGATCAGGGTCTTCTACTGACATTAATTAGAGAGAAAAGTCTCTCCTGTACGGTTCTCTCCTTGACATATCGTAGAATGAAGCCGTATTGTTCTTTCAGTGTCATCATCCCGTGTTCTGTCCATTTCCACACCGACACCAACATCTCCTCCATCATCCCGCTGTATTTGTTGTCTCACCATGTTTCCAATGATGGAGATCCAGAGACTGACCGGAGTCTTCTTCTCCATGTCACCAGACCACCTCTTCCTCTACTATTGGGGTGCTGGGCCTTTCTATGACTACTCAGAACCCCCAACCTCTTCTATAGGATTGTGAAGATTTCTATCCTACTTACTATGAAGTTGAAGAAGATGTCCATGATGTAGATGAGGGTTACCTATAGTATGAGCAGCATCACCCTTCACTCTGTAACCAAGACCTAGTCTGGCAATGCCCAGAATGATACCAATTAGTCTCTGACCAATCTCACGGTTTGGATGGACTTTCTCCTTTTCATTATTTCCAGGTGACCATGAATTAGAGTTCCAATATCTCCCCCGTGTTCTGCAGCCAGATATACATTTCCCGATGTCTTATGTTGTACAGATCCCTCATGTTCCCCGATACGAGATCATACATTGGACTTGTTCAACTTTCCAACCAGGAGGGAATGGACTTGGTAAGATACTCATCAGCATTCAGACTTTATAAAGAATGCAACAAGAAATGTAAGGGTACAATTAGGGTCGCTAAGATAGAACATGAAAGGCGGAGGAGAGCAAAATAAATCCCAAGAAATTCTTTAAGTATGTAAACAGTAAAAAAGGGAGGACAGACCAAATTGGCCCCATAAAGAATGAGGAAGGGAATCTGGTTACAAAGGATGGAGAGATGGCGAAGGTATTGAATTTATTCTTCTCCTCAAACTTCACAAGGGAATCGGTGGGGCTTCAGTAACCAAAACTGCAGTGTCTATCCTCATGACACATCACAGGAAGCACCTCCATGGTTAGCAGAGGACAGAATTAAATTTAGACTTGGGAAACTTAACATTAATAAATCACCGGGACCAGATAGCTTTCACCCGAGGGTAATTAGGGAACTCAGTCAAGTAATTGCCAGACCGTTGTTCCTAATTTTTACTGACAGTCTACTGACTGGAATGGTACCAGCAGATGGGAGAAAAGCCAATGTAGCACCAATATTTAAAAAGGGCCCAAAATACATCCCTGGGAATTAAAGACCAGTTAGCCTAACATCAATAGTATGTAAGCTCTTGGAGAGGATGATAAGGGGCTATATACAAGATTTTTGTGATGAGAACGGTATCATTAGCAGTAATCAGCATGGATTCATGAAGAATCGTTCTATTAACCTTCTATGAGGAGGTGAGTTGCCCTCACGATAAAGGAAGACCGATAGACGTGGTGTATCTGGATTTTGCAAAAGCATTTGACGCAGTTCCCCGTAAACGTTTACTGTACAAAGTAAGGTCCGTTGGCATGGACCATAGGGGTGAGTACATGGATTGAAAACAGGCTACAGGGGCGAGTTCAGAGGGTGGTGATAAATGGGGAGTAATCAGAATGGTCAGGGGTGGGTAGTGGGGTCCCCCAGGGTTCTGTGCTGGGACCAATCCTGTTTAATTTGTTCATAAACTACCTGGAGGATGGGGTAAGCAGTGCAATCTCTGTATTTGCGGACGATACTACGCTAAGCAGGGAAATATCTTCTCCGCAGGATGTGTAAATCTTGCCAGAAGATCTGAACAAATTAATGGGGCGGGCAACTACATGGCAAATGAGGTTCAATGTAGAAAAATGTAAAATAATGCATTTGGGTGGCAAAAATACAAATGCAATCTATACACTGGGGGGGGGGGGGAGAACCTCTGGGGGAATCTAGGATGGAAAAGGACCTGGGGGTCCTAGTAGATGATAGGCTCAGCAATGAATGGCATGCAATGCCAAGCTGCTGCTAACAAAGCAAACAGAATATTGGCATTAAAAAGGGGATCAACTCCAGAGATAAAATGATAATTGTCCCGCTCTACAAGACTCTGGTCCGGCCGCACCTGCAGTATGCCGTCCAGTTCTGGGCACCAGTCCTCAGGAAGAATGTACTGGAAATGGGGCGAGTACAAAGAAGGGCAACAAAGCTAATAAAGGGTCTGGAGGATATTAGTTATGAGGAAAGGTTGCGAGCTCTGAACTTATTCTCTCTGGAAAAGAGACACTTGAGAGGGGATATGATTTACAAATACCGTACTGGTGACCCCACAATAGGGATAGAGCTTTTTCATGGAAGGGAGTTTAACAAGACACGTGGCCACTCATTAAAATTAGAAGAAAAGAGGTTTAACCTTAAACTGTGTAGAGGGTTCTTTACTGTAAGAACGGTAAAGATGTGGAATTCCCTTCCACAGGCGGTGGTCTCAGCGGGGAGCATCAATGGTTTCAATAAATTTTTAGATAAGCACCTGAACGACACAACATTCAGGGATATACAATGTAACACTGACATATAATCACACACATAGGTTGGACTTGTGTCTTTTTTCAACCTCATCTACTATGTGACTATGTGGTCTGGAATAGTTTAGGAGGCATGCTCACCTCCCACCTCTCACCCTTCCCTGCCCAGTCAGGCTGCATGCTCTATTACTGGTCTAGTATGAATTTTTTGAAGGTGGGGGTCCATACAGTTTTTTTTGTACTTTGTTTTAAAATTTTGTTTACAATAATTGGCCAACCAGCAAATCCCCAGTATACAGCTGAATAAGCCTGGTGGGTATACATCACTGGGTATTCGGATACTTGTGACAACCAACCTCCTATCAACCAACCTGAGCAGGAAGCTGCCACATTTAGAGGCGGTAGTAATACTGCAGCCAAAAGTTGGAATTGGCTGAACACCTATTTAGTTCAGCCATTCGCTAACTGCCTAAACAAGCCAAATTCTGTTCAAACATGGGTTCCGTCCAAACCCAGAGCTCTAGTTTTAGTGGTCTGTTTATTGGTCCCTTACAGTGGTGACCAATGGGAGAAGGACCCTCTTATATCAGTGGTCAGTGATAGAACATTCTTGCATCGTCATCGGTGGGAAGACTGCCCTCCTTACAGATCATTGATGTCAGTTGTTACTGAGAGACAGAAATTGCTCAAGGAACCCCTAGAAACCTTTGGAGGAACCCTGACTGAGAAAGGCTGGACTAGGCAGTAATATATTTCTCTCCCCCTTGGTGGGAGTGGAGATGACCCCATCTATAAGGATATACAGTACATACACACACAGCACAAGGCCGTGTTCACACTACGAGATGTTTCGTGGGACTGCAGTTCCTCTGAGATCCACAAGGTGGTGATCTTCTCACTTCTACCATAGAGAAAGGAAGTCTTTATGGAAGACAGGAAGTGATGTCAGATACAAATAGGAAGTGATGTCTGGTATAAATAAGAAGTTCCAGGTGAGAGGTGAGTCGGGATAACGAAAAGGGAAGACATTGCTGGAAGTAGTAGAAGAAAAGGTAATAAGATCTTATTTTCTATTTACACCCAGTAACCCTCCCGTCATGTCCGTCCTCTTCCTCCATAGTCACTGTGACGTCTTTTATTTCCAGCAGATGATGATACACACATATATAGTGTGGAGACCTAGATTAACCCCTTCAGGGGCAGAACATTCCCACTGGAGGGGGTGTTCTTACATGATAGAAACCCTCATATTACCCTCATACACCCCCCATCCTAATATTGTACAGTACAGTCCAGATCATTCTCTTATCAATTATTGTTCTACAGGAAACCTGTATAGATCACATGACCAATGAGGATGGAGGAGGACCGGAGTCACATGACTGAGAAGATACTAAACCTCACCCTGGAGATCATCTACTTGCTGACTGGAGAGGTGAGGGGGATTCTGGGAGGTCACATGACATCACTCTTATCTCTATTAATAAAACACACACCTGACCGGAGAGGTGAGGAGGATTCTGGGAGGTCACATGACATCACTCGTATCTCTATTAATAATACACAGACCTGACCGGAGAGGTGAGGAGGATTCTGGGAGGTCACATGACATCATTCTTATCTCTATTAATAAAACACAGACCTGACCGGAGAGGTGAGGAGGATTCTGGGAGGTCACATGACATCACTCGTATCTCTATTAATAATACACAGACCTGACCGGAGAGGTGAGGAGGATTCTGGGAGGTCACATGACATCACTCTTATCTCTATTATTAATACACAGACCTGACCGGAGAGGTGAGGAGGATTCTGGGAGGTCACATGACATCACTCTTATCTCTATTATTAATACACAGACCTGACCAGAGAGGTGAGGAGGATTCTGGGAGGTCACATGACATCACTCTTATCTCTATTAATAAAACACAGACCTGACCGGAGAGGTGAGGAGGATTCTGGGAGTCTAACATGATATTCCTATTGGTTCCCCAATACAGAGATTTCCTCTTGTGAAGTCAGGTGATCATATGACCATCACAGTGCCTCCATGTGACTCCCTAAAACCTGAGAGACACAACATGGAGAAGATTCTAGAAGTCACCAAGAAGATGATGGAGCTGCTGACAGGAGAGGTGAGCGGTGCCGGGAATTCTGGGACATTATCCAGTAACAGACAAGGGATGTGTCTGGATGGTGACTGTATCATTGTGTGTGTCAGGTTCCTATAAGGTGTCAGGATGTCACTGTCTATTTCTCCATGGAGGAGTGGGAGTATTTAGAAGGACACAAGGATCTCTACAAGGACGTCATGATGGAGAATCAGCCGCCCCTCACATCACCGGGTAAGAGGAGACTTTATTGTAAAGGAGAGAGCAGTACGGAGGCTCCACCTAGATCCCCCGTCATCTGATAAACACATAGAAACAATGTATTCAGTCAGTGTGTGTGTTTCCTACAGATGGATCCAGTAATGGGAACCCACCAGAGAGATGTCCCCGTCCTCTGTATTCCCGGGATTCCACACAGGAAGGACACACCATCCCCCACCATCATCAGGTAGATGAGGAACAATCACTGATAGTATCATTAGGATCTGTACATTATCTGCATTGTTACCATTGATGTCATTTTTATTATATATTCAGAGTGGAAACCTGAGAGATCCTAAAGTTGAGGTTAAAGAAGAGATAAAAGAGGAGGGTGATGAGGATGGGGTGATGGAGGAAGAACACAAAGATCTGTACCAGGACACCATGGGGGAGTCATCCAGCTACAGGAACCCACCAGAGAGATGTCCCCGTCCTCTGTATTCCCGGGATTCCACACAGGAAGATCACACCATCCCCCACTGTTACAAGGTTGGTGGGACGGAGGTTATAAAACAGACTCATGGAGACAATGTCTGGATTTCTGATGTGATGTCACAATATTAAAGCTTATATCTTACAGATGATATTTCTCTCTCATTTTCTTGGTTTAGAGTGGAGATCCAATCGATATAGAATTTGAGGTGAAATCAGAAGAAGAAGAAGAGAGGTATGTGAGGGATGATCAGCAGTCTATGGAGGAGGATGGAATAACGGGGACATTTATAGAGGAGGACACTCCTACAGAGATCAGCACAGGTGGGTCATTAACACTAAATCCATTCCTCCACCCATACTGATCACTGATTGGTCCAGAGTAGGGCGGGGACTGGGTGATATCAGCCTGTAATCCCCTGGTCACTTTCCTGAGCTGTGTTCCCCGTCCTGTATTCCTGTATTTCTCTCGGATAATCTTCCTTCTTTGTGCTGCAGACACAATTTATGTATCTAGACTGGATTTATGGAGATTCTGGGGTTCAGTTGGCAGCAAAATGTTCAATTACATCATAGGTGTTGCTCAGCCTAGGCACCTGGGGTGTGTACCTTTTTAGTCTCTGTCCTAGCCCTGTCCTCTTCCTTTACCACGCCCTTCAGGTCTGGTATGGATTTTAAGGGGGACCCCACACCAAAAAAAAAAAACTGTGGGGTCCCCCCAAAATACATGCCAGGCCCTTAACTGAGCATGCAGCCCGGTAGGCATGAAAAAGGGGGACACAGTTGAGCGCCCCCCCCCCCCCCCCGTCCTGAACCTACATCTCTGGCTGGTTGTTGTGGGGGTCTCGGACAGGGGGCTTATCGGAATCTTGAAACCCCCTTTAACAAGGGGACACCCAGGTCCTAGCCTCACCCCCTATGTGAAGGAGTATGGGGTACATAATACAACTACTTATTCACCATAAAAGTGTAAAAATAAATAAAATAAGGAGACCGTTTTTGACAATTTCTTTATTAAGAATAAAAAAACAATGTCCCCCCGATGTAGATCCATCGTCAATCACACCGCCCACCGGACCTGAAAAAATAAAAAAAAACACTCTTCTGTCAACTAAGGCAAACCGCCCACTTGTGACGTCACCGACAGGTGCATGCTGGGTTGCTGATGTCACAAGAGGGCGGTGTTACCAGATGATATCACCAGGTGGCCCCACCCTTACCTACTGTATATAAGAACTGTCAAGCAGCAAGCCAGGCATGTGACGGTTTGCCTTAGTTGACGGAAGAGCGCCCCTCTACCCGCAGACCCCCACAGCCCAGGGTTGTCAGGAAGAGGCCCTTGACCCCTTGTTGAGGGCTGGAATAATTTAGGAGGGGGGGGCACTCACTTCCCTCTCTTTTCCTAACCTGCCAAGCTGTATGCTTGGATAAGAGCCTGGTGTGGGGGGGGGGGCGACTCCATGCCTCCTTTTTTTTTTTCTCCAAATTTCTCTAATACCGGCAATTTAAATGTAATTTCATTAATTTATTTTTTCCTTTTATAAATGTCAGTTTTGCTGCAGCAGGTTCTATACGTGGTACAGATGAGCCACTTTACAGGCAGACTAAGGGGACCCCCCCCCCCAGGCACTATATTTAACAACTTCCATACCGGGCCTATTCTGGCACTCCTCTTCTACATGTAAAAACCATATTTGTTTTGCTAGAAAATTACTCAGAACCCCCAAACATTTTTTTAGCAGAGACCCTAGGGAATAAAATGGCATTTATAGGGACACTTAGGGTCAGGGTTATTTTACTTTTTATTTTGACACTTTCCCATCCTTTTTTTTTGATCACTTTTATTCCTATTAGAAGGAATGTAAACATCCCTTGTAATAGGAATAGGGCATGACAGGTCCTCTATATGGAGAGATCTGAGGTCTATAAGACCACCCCCCCCCCCTCATATCTCTCCTCTAGGCTGGAAAACCTGGGATCAAAAAAAAAATCTCGGCTTCTCTGCCAAAGAAATGGTGGTGTTTACATCTGCCGAAGCTGGACGTGACGTCATAACGTCGCGCCTGGCCTCTGAGATTGCAGGGGATCATTTGGTCTGTGGTATTCTCTGTGGTAAACGGCCACTGCCGACTGACTCATTCTCCGGCTCACCAATCGCACAGGCGAGCTGGTAGAAGCACCGGAGGGATGCCCCGCCGCCTGTAAACTCAATCAAGAGGCTAAACAGTCGCTATGATTGTTTTTACATAACGGAGAATCGCCGGCAGAAAAAAAAGATATCTAAATGACGCCTGCATCCAAATTTACCACTTAAAGTCCACAATGTCATATGACGTCCTTTGGCGGGAAGTGGTCCATCATATGACGTCCTTTGGCGAGAAGTGGTCCGTCATATGACGTCCTTGGGTGGGAAGTGGTTCGTCATATGACGTCCTTGGGCGGGAAGTGGTTCGTTATATGACGTCCTTGGGCGGGAAGTGGTTCGTCATATGACGTCCTTGGGCGGGAAGTGGTTCGTCATATGACGTCCTTGGGCGGGAAGTGGTTTGTCATATGACGTCCTTGGGCGGGAAGTGGTTCGTCATATGACGTCCTTGGGCGGGAAGTGGTTCGTCATATGACGTCCTTGGGCGGGAAGTGGTTCGTCATACGACGTCCTTGGGTGGGAAGTGGTTCGTCATACGACGTCCTTGGGTGGGAAGTGGTTCGTCATACGACGTCCTTGGGTGAGAAGTGGTTCGTCATACGACGTCCTTGGGTGGGAAGTGGTTCGTCATACGACGTCCTTGGGTGGGAAGTGGTTCGTCATACGACGTCCTTGGGTGGGAAGTGGTTCGTCATACGACGTCCTTGGGTGGGAAGTGGTTTGTCATATGACGTCCTTGGGTGGGAAGTGGTTCGTCATATGACGTCCTTGGGCGGGAAGTGGTTTGTCATATGACGTCCTTGGGCGGGAAGTGGTTAAAGGAATTTCTAATTTTTATAGTTTCACTTTAAACATCATTAAATCACGGGTCCTGAAAAAATAATCTTTTTAAAACAAATGTATTGCATTGATGCATGTCCCCCGGGGCAGAACCCGGACCCCCATACCCCTTTTATGGCCAATTACTTGCATATAAGCCTTCAAAATGGGGACTTTTGATTTTTCAAGTTCAGGTCCCATAGACTTTAATAGAGTTCACTGTTCGGGCCAGGACTTTTTCTCTGTTCGGGAGTTCTGCTGCGAACCGAACCGGGGGGGTGTTCGGGCCATCTGTAATGACAATGAGTGATAGAGGGGGGGGGACACTCGTCCTATAATCCCCTCATCACTGTCACTCCTATAAAAGACAGTTCTCGTTGTTTCCTCACTCTCTGACTAAGGTCCATGAATAAAGAAATGATCTGGTAGGAGATCAGAGGACCCATTTACTAGTTACCTTGAGGGGGGAATTGTAAGATCCTCAGAGACAAAGCTGCCTGATGTGGGCGGAGTCCTGGTTTAGGGGAACCAATCAGCTCATGTCTAGTAATAATCTTTGTATTTCTATTTTAGTAGATGGACGGGAGATGAGGAAAACCTCAGAGGATTGTCTCACTTTGTCTCCAGACTGTAAAGTAGAAGATGAGGACATCACACAGTATAGTCCAGGAGAAAACCCGACTACCTCAAATGTCCATCCGGCACCACCCAGTGTAGATGGACCATCGTATTCCTCTTATCCTGAGGAACCTCAGACTGTGCGGGACGGTGCCGGACCATCGTATTCCTCTTATCCTGAGGAACCTCAGACTGTGCGGGACGGTGCCGGACCATCGTATTCCTCTTATCCCGAGGAACCTCAGACTGTGCGGGACGGTGCCAGACCATCGTATTCCTCTTATCCTGAGGAACCTCAGACTGTGCGGGACGGTGCCGGACCATCGTATTCCTCTTATCCTGAGGAACCTCAGACTGTGCGGGACGGTGCCGGACCTTCGTATTCCTCTTATCCTGAGGAACCTCAGACTGTGCGGGACGGTGCCGGACCTTCGTATTCCTCTTATCCTGAGGAACCTCAGACTGTGCGGGACGGTGCCGGACCATCGTATTCCTCTTATCCTGAGGAACCTCAGACTATGCGGGACGGTGCCGGACCAACGTATTCCTCTTATCCTGAGGAACCTCAGACTGTGCGGGACGGTGCCGGACCATCGTATTCCTCTTATCCTGAGGAACCTCAGACTGTGCGGGACGGTGCCGGACCATCGTATTCCTCTTATCCTGAGGAACCTCAGACTGTGCGGGACGGTGCCGGACCATCGTATTCCTCTTATCCTGAGGAACCTCAGACTGTGCGGGATGGTGCCGGACCATCGTATTCCTCTTATCCTGAGGAACCTCAGACTGTGCGGGACGGTGCCGGACCATCGTATTCCTCTTATCCCGAGGAACCTCAGACTGTGCGGGACGGTGCGGGACCATCGTATTCCTCTTATCCTGAGGAACCTCAGACTGTGCGGGACGGTGCCGGACCATCGTATTCCTCTTATCCTGAGGAACCTCAGACTGTGCGGGACGGTGCCGGACCATCGTATTCCTCTTATCCTGAGGAACCTCAGACTGTGCGGGACGGTGCCGGACCATCGTATTCCTCTTATCCTGAGGAACCTCAGACTGTGCGGGACGGTGCCGCACCATCGTATTCCTCTTATCCTGAGAAACCTCAGACTGTGCGGGACGGTGCCGGACCATCGTATTCCTCTTATCCTGAGGAACCTCAGACTGTGCGGGACGGTGCCGGACCATCGTATTCCTCTTATCCTGAGGAACCTCAGACTGTGCGGGACGGTGCCGGACCATCGTATTCCTCTTATCCTGAGGAACCTCAGACTGTGCGGGACGGTGCCGGACCATCGTATTCCTCTTATCCCGAGGAACCTCAGACTGTGCGGGACGGTGCCGGACCATCGTATTCCTCTTATCCCGAGGAACCTCAGACTGTGCGGGACAGTGTTGTCCTTCCAACAGACAAGAGGCTTTCCTGTAGTGAGTGCGGGAAATGTTTTTCTGTGAAGTCCAGTCTTTCCACACATCAGAGATTGCACACGGGAGAGAAGCCATTTTCCTGTCCCGAGTGCGGGAAATGTTTTTCACGGAAGTCCCATCTTTCCTCACATCAGAGATCACACACGGGGGAGAAGTTGTATTCCTGTCCTGAGTGCGGGAAATGTTTTTCACGAAAGTCCCATCTTTCCTCACATCAGAGATCTCACACGGGGGAGAAGCTGTATTCCTGTCTTGAGTGCGGGAAATGTTTTTCAAGGAAGTCCGTTCTTTTTATACATCAGAGATTGCACACGGGAGAGAAGCCGTATTCTTGCCCTGAGTGTGGGAAATGTTTTTCAGATAAATCCAGTCTTTCCACACATCAGAGATCACACACGGGAGAGAAGCCATTTTCCTGTGCTGAGTGCGGGAAATGTTTTTCAAAGAAGTCCAATCTTTCCGCACATCAGAGATTACACACAGGAGAGAAGCCTTTTTCCTGTCCTGAGTGCGGGAAATGTTTTTCATTGAAATCCAAGCTTTCCACACATCAGAGATCACACACGGGGGCGAAGCCTTTTTCCTGTCCTGAGTGTGGGAAATGTTTTTCACAGAAGTCCTATCTTTTTATACATCAGAGATTGCACACGGGGGAGAAGCCATATTCTTGTCCTGAGTGTGGGAAATGTTTTGCACATAAGTCCCATTTTTCCAGGCATCAGAGATCTCACACGAGGGAGTTTCCTTTTTCCTGTTCTGAGTGCGGGAAATGTTTTTCAGAGAAGTCCAGTCTTTCCACACATCAGAGATCACACACGGGGGAGAAGCCTTTTTCCTGTTCTGAGTGCGGAAAATGTTTTTCAGTGAAGTCCAGTCTTTCCACACATCAGAGATCACACACGGGGGCAAAGCCTTTTTCCTGTCCTGAGTGCGGGAAAAGTTTTTCAGTGAAGTCCAGTCTTTCCACACATCAGAGATCACACACGGGGGCAAAGCCTTTTTCCTGTCCTGAGTGCGGGAAATGTTTTTCAGTAAAGGCCCATCTTTACAGGCATCTGAGGTCTCACACGGGGGAGAAGCCGAAATCCTGTCCTGAGTGAGGGAATTGTTCCTCACTGAAGTCCTGTCTTTCTGTACATCAGGGGTCCAGAAAACCCTTGAGGTGTATTAGTGAGTGCGGGAAATGTCTTGTATATGAATGTTGCTGGACATGTGGGGAAGAAGCACACCCTGATATACACCTCAGATATACTCCATGGCTGATCTTCATCATGTAAGAAACAGTTTATAAGGAGATCAGAGATCACCAAAGACATGGATGAAGTGTTGTACCGTGTTGTAGCAGGATAAAAATAAAAATGGAGTCATTACCTGTCATTGGCTGAGTACATTTTGTGGTGAAAACTCTTGCAAGAGGTCTGTTTTCTCAAGTCGTCTTCCAGGACGAAACACGTTAACCCCGCCACTTAAAAGGCGGTCCTCTAGGCCTTTTAAAATAAAAATGGAGTCATTACCTCTCATTGGCTGAGTACATTTTGTGGTGAAAACTCTTGCAAGAGGTCTGTTTTCTCAAGTCGTCTTCCAGGACGAAACACGTTAACCCCTCCACTTAAAAGGCGGTCTTCTAGGCCTTTTAAAATAAAAATGGAGTCATTACCTGTCATTGGCTGAGTACATTTTGTGGTGAAAACTCTTGCAAGAGGTCTGTTTTCTCAAGTCGTCTTCCAGGACGAAACGCGTTAACCCCACCACTTAACCTCCCTGGCGGTATGATTATTTCAGATTTTTGCTGCTGAAAGCGGTACCATTATTTTGCATGGAAACTTGGCGTTTTTATATCGTAGGCCTGTAATTCTTAGGAATAACTCACTTAAATCTGTCCAAACCTGAGTCTAGTAGACATCTCAGGTATGATAAAGTTTGAAGCACAAAATCATAAATTTATAATCTAATAAATAACTATAAATAATAACAATAATAGTATAATAATAATAATACTTTTTATTCAGTAAATTTTAATAAATAATATCAAAAACACTGACATTTTTTTTTTGGCCAAACAAGGGAGCAATATTTAGTAGTCGTATTTCTTCAGTAAACGTCCCGGGTATGGAGAATTGTAAAACATGGTACAGCACAAAGTCCGACGTCACAATCAGGACAATAGAACCGGGTTTCTTTTCGGATTTTCCTTCCGGTTTCGTCACGCTTAGAGCAGCAAACCACACACATCCTTGTGGGCCCCCGACTTCTCTTCCGTTGGTGGAATGTGGGTCTATAAAGTGACGACCAGTCAGGCGTTCCGGGTTCACAACGCCAGCAGCACGACGTCCAGATCTGTTCACAGTCCTTGGTGCTTGAGAAATAGAAGTTCGGCAACTTTCCAAACAAAGTCCGCATGAACCACAGGCTTGTCACTCCTTTTTTTTTTTTTTTTTTACCAAAGAAAAGGAATTCCACAAACATTGTTCAAGAAGATGCCTGAAGATTTCACAAACATTGTTCAAGAAGATGCCTGAAGATTTTTTTGTAATATTTTGATTTTTTTTGTTGTTTTCTCATGGCTGGATAAAATGTCATGGCCTGGTCAGCTGTGTCCACACCTCCCATGGTGTTGTTGTAATCCATCACGGCTTGTGGTTTCATTACGTCTTTTCCACCTTTTTGGTGTGTACCGTGACAGTAGAGGTGTTGTGAATGCTACTCATTAGGCACACACCTTTTTTCGTCACGCCATCTCAGTGCCATCATTTTGCCTTTCTGCCAGGCAACTATTTCTCCTGCCTTGAGCTTTTTATTGCCAATGGTTGGCGGCATGTCACGCCGGTTAGCCCTAGCGGTCCCATATGCATCCGTCTTGTTGTGTAGAAGGAACTCGTATGCTTTGTACACACGACTAGACACGTGCAATTCGTTTAGTTTCTAATTCGTTTTTCACGAATTTAGAGAAATTCGTTAATTCCGAAATTTCCGAATTTTTCAATTTTTGGATTTCGGATTTTCGAAAATTGGAAATTTAGAAAATTCGTAATTGCAAAATGCGAAAATCTAAAATCCGAAAATGGGAAATTTGGAAAGTTGAATTTCCGAATTTTTAGAATTTCCGAAAATCGGAAATTCGTTTTTTTTTTTTTTTTGCTTATTTCGGAAATTCTAAAAATTTCTTTTTTTTCGGAAATTCTGGAAATTCTGAATTTTCGAATTTCCGAAAAAACAAATAATTCAGAATTCGGAAATTCCGAATCTCCAGAATTTACGAAAAAAATTAACTTTTTTGAATTTCCCGAATATCCGAAAAAAGCAAAGAAACTAAAACGGAAAAAAAAAGAATTTTTCGGCAGTGCACATGTCTACACACGACCTTTTTTCTCGGCGGGAAAAAAACTGACATTTTTTCTGCCGGGATTTCGGTTAGGCCTGCCTTGCATACACACCTTCAGGCCAAATACCGCTGAACTTTTGAACTTCAAGAACGCGGTGACGTCAAAGACTTCAACGAGCCGTCAAAATGACGTTCTATGCTTCTGTGCATGCGTGAAATTGTTTACGGGCATGCGCGTTTTTTTTTTCTCCCCTCAGGAAACCATACAAACGACCGGTTTTCTCGGCAGGAATTTTTCCTGCCAGGAAAATAGAGAACAAGTTCACATTATTTTTCCCGCAGTTTTCCTGCCAGGAAAACTGCCATGGAGCATACACGCGGCCGTTTTTCCTGCCGAAAAGCTGTCATGGCAGTTTTCCTGCCGGGAAAACCGGTCGTGTGTACGAGGCCATAGAGTTCTGGAGAAGTGTAAAAATTGTCCGTGGTGACACAGTAGCCCTGATTCAGCAATGACGCGATCAAAGTAAGAACCAAAGCGGTGTCCATTCCATAATTAGTGAATCGTTCATTGAATTTGGTTCCTTTCCCGGTGTATAGGACCGACGTCCATATGTAACCAGTGCTGGATTCACATAGCATGAATGATTTTATGCCAAATCGTGCTCTCTTTAAGGCCATATACTGTATCCAGCTGAGTCTTCCTTTGTAGGCCATTAGACTTTCGTCGATACGGATGTCTCTTTCTGGTACATAGGTCTGCTGGAAATTTTTCAGAATAATTTGGAGCTGGATGAGAAGTCTCATCAAATTCTTCATTATTTGCAAAGTGCAAATATTTCATTATCAGAGAAAATTTGTATTCCGACATGACCGTGCCAAAAAAAAATAGGAGTGGCCAGTAATTTGTTGGTTGTCCAATACCACTTCTGCAGGGGTTTCCCCACGACTCCCTGAAGAATTATTAGGCCCAGAAACTTCCAGAGGTCCTCTTTGGTCACTGGTTCCCACTTTTTCTGCTCCTTGAAAACCTCTGATGGGTAGCAGCTTGTTGCTCCTGGTACCGATTTGTCTCTGTGACGGGACTCACTTTTGGGTGCAGATTGACCAAGAAAATAATGAATCCTGAGAATATGATTGAATTACTTCAAATGGGACAGTAATATTCATTAACAATATCTCTCAAGAAATATGAAGATTTTATCCCCTGTACACTGTGAGGTCTATGACCAGGAAGTATAACTCCTAATATGGACATTCCAGGAAGTTCAATGTAGGAGACAGACCGTCTATTGATTAACGATGTTGCTTTTGTCTGGATAAGTAATTTGTATTAATCTTGTCTAAGGGCAGCTTTCCCTTCACCTATTATTAAGTGTGCTAATGAACTCGCATGTTGTCTGCTAAGGGATGTATTGACACTCAGAATAATGTGTATTGGGGACTCGTTATGTAACCATTGTGTGATGTTGTGGGTGGATCCGGGTCATTGTTCATGTGGTGACTGCAGTATTCTCAAGTGTATATAAAGAGCCTGTATTCCTTCCAATAAAGAGTCTGATTCCTGCTTGACCCTCAATACAGAGCCTTGTCTCGTACTTGGGGGGAGAATTATTCATATGGGTTTCTTGTTCGGCTGGTTGGAGTGTTCGGTGGCTGCTTTTGTGTTCAGGGAATGGAATGTCCTAAACGACTTTAACCCCTCTCATACTCGGGGTGTCGTTACAGTCTCCGTAACAATTTTTTAAATAACCTCATGGGTCAAAAAGATTTGGTGGTATGCCAAGGGGTTGTCGTCCTCAACATCCACTTTGATCCCAGTTGCTCCTGTAAACGGGAATTTTGGGGGCGCTACGCGCTCCGTACCGCGGTCAATCGAGCACAAAGTCCGCACATCGCTGGGCACAGTTGCAGGATTATCGCTAAAATCGCTTTTTGTGTCTGATGACGAACTTCCCCCACGAGTCGCTATCACTCAATTCTGCATCGCTGTCGCTGTTTTCCAGCAGGTCATATACCGCTTTTGAGGTGGAGGCGCGCTTTTCTGATGCCATGGACGTTTTGCAGTTTCCAGACACAAAGTACAGTAAAACTGCAGGCAAGGGCACTGGAGAAAGCACTGGGGGGGGGGGGGGGGGGCAAACTAAAGTCAATTTATTTTATTTAGTAATGTAATCCAATAAGATTACAATGTAGCTGACCTGTTCATGTCTAGTGACTAGATTAGCAATTGTATATTCAACTGTTCTGATCTCCTACGGATAATGTACCACTGTGCTTGATGTTCCTTGTTGCTACATTGTATGCTACTGTACTGTTGATTGACTTGTCCCATCGGAGATAGATGATGACTGTCAAGTATGTACCACTGTATGTTGCTGTGCTTTTTTTTGTTTTTCTTTTCCAAAATAAATAAACTTTATGTTAAAAAAAAAGATTACAATGTATCGGCGTGTTTGTGCTTTATACTTTTTAAATGAATGGAAACCGTTCGACCAGCACAGCAAATATCCTAATAACATTCATCTTTCCCCCATTCACACAGAAGGAATGTACATGGACTTTCCCCGGGGGAATTGCTATGCACATATTTTATGAATAGACCCCTAAATGTCAGGAGGCATGCGCGGAGTGACGTTTTCGCCGCTCCGGCCAATCACAGCGCCGGAGCGGCGCTGTGATTGGCTGGAGCGGCGATACCCGGAAGTAACCTTCCGGCTATCTGTGGAGCGATGGCTGCGACTGGAGGGGGAGACGAGGACGGCTTTGGGGGGCCCCGATCTAAGGTAAGTGATGCATAATGAGCTAGTATGCTAGTCATACTAGCTCATTATGGCATTGTCTTGCAGGCGGATTTAAAAAAAAAAAAAATTCAGGGTTTACAACCACTTTAACCTCTCTCTTTAACAACCACAACACACTACACAAGGCCGCCACGGAGGCGGCCTTATATAGTGTGGGGCGTGTACTAAACCCCCTGAGACATAATTGGCCAAAGCCACCCTGGCTTTGGCCAATTATGGCTCTCCGTTTTTTGCACGCTGTGATTGGCCAATGCATGCGGGTCATATTGCATGCTTGGCCAATCATCAGCCAGCAACGCACTGCGATGCCGCAGTGAATTATGGGCCGTGACATGCCACTCGAATTCGAAGCTCATCCCTAGTCAGGAGTATGTAGCGCCCTCCCCAAGAGGTTGGTACGTTATTCAAAATATAGAGGGAATGTCTGAGCCAGTAGTTGGGCTCAGACGGTTGAATTACATTGAAATGTACCTCTGTTCTAGCTGTGGTTTGCCCGATAGCATTTTCCCTTATTGCCTATAGGTGGCGTTACCAGCTCAGGCACCTGTTGGAACACGGGCAAACTATGGTGTATTGAGTGGCCCTTCTCGGCAGTGGTACGGTGGGAGTGGTCGCCCCGCTGTGCCTGCTGGTAGGGGATACTTAAGGGGCAGACACCATTGATTGGGGTCCGTTTTCGCCTTGTGGCCCTCCGGGCTCGAGATGTGTGTGTGGTTCTGGTCTCGGGGCCACGTTGGCCCAAGGCTGCATCGCTGTCTAGTAGGCCCAGCTACTCTGGCTGGGCCCTACATTTGGAGAAGGGATCCCAAGCTGTCAGTCCAAATGGGGAGGAAGCATCTTAATGAAGGAGACCAGGGGAGGACCTGCCCTGGAGGGGACCGGCAAGACGCTGCTGTCTCGGATGAGGCCTGGCAACTACCAATACCCACTCTAATATTGAGAGTGGTGATTGACTTTGAACTGATACCTTTGTCATTTAGTGGCGAGTGCCTGAACCTTCCTCTACTCTTTTATACCTTCTACTTTCTCAACGTTTACTGCATAAGAATATAAAGCCTGACTGTTGAAGGTTTTTACATCTGTGTGGACATTGCATTACTACAGACTTTCCTCCCCGGACAACGCAGCTGAAGAGGTAATGTGCAAAACCCAAAATTAACCAGCAGCTCCTACGGGGGTAGTGCAAGAAGTATATCATATACAGCCCTGTGTACAGAGTGCAGTGGTCAGGAGTATATCATATACAGCCCAGGGTACAGAGTGCAGTGGTCAGGAGTATATCATATACAGCCCTGTGTATAGAGTGCAGTGGTCAGGAGTATATCATATACAGCCCTGTGTACAGAGTGCAGTGGTCAGGAGTATATCATATACAGCCCTGTGTATAGAGTGCAGTGGTCAGGAGTATATCATATACAGCCCTTTGTATTGAGTGCAGTGGTCAGGAGTATATCATATACAGCCCTGTGTACCGAGTGCAGTGGTCAGGAGTATATCATATACAGCCCTGTGTTCAGAGTGCAGTGGTCAGGAGTATATCATATACAGCCCTGTGTACAGAGTGCAGTGGTCAGGAGTATATCATATACAGCCCTGTGTACCGAGTGCAGTGGTCAGGAGTATATCATATACAGCCCTGTGTTCAGAGTGCAGTGGTCAAGAGTATATTATATACATTCCCGTGTACAGAGTGCAGTGGTCAGGAGTATATCATATACAGCCCTGTGTACCGAGTGCAGTGGTCAGGAGTATATCATATACAGCCCTGTGTTCAGAGTGCAGTGGTCAGGAGTATATTATATACATTCCCGTGTACAGAGTGCAATATTCAGGAGTGTATCATATACAGCCCTGTGTACAGAGTGCAGTGGTCAGGTTAAGTAGAGTATTAGAACCATGCCAGTCATACAGTCACTGGGTATAGAGTAATAATAATGATAAGAACACACAAGGAGAAATGTTCCATCTGCTCTCTCAGAACACAGAACAGGCTTTCTCCGGGTCTTCTACTGACAATAATTAGAGAGAAAAGTCTCTCCTGTACGGTTCTCTCCTTGACATATCGTAGAATGAAGCCGTATTGTTCTTTCAGTGTCATCATCCCGTGTTCTGTCCATTTCCACACCGACACCAACATCTCCTCCACCATCCCGCTGTATTTGTTGTCTCACCATGTTTCCAATGATGGAGATCCAGAGACTGACCGGAGTCTTCTTCTCCATGTCACCAGACCACCTCTTCCTCTACTATTGGGGTGCTGGGCCTTTCTATGACTACTCAGAACCCCCAACCTCTTCTATAGGATGGTGAAGATTTATATCCTATTTACTAAGAAGCTGAAGAAGATGTCCCTGATGTAGATGAGGGTCACATATAGTATGAGCAGCATCACCCTTCACTCTGTAACCAAGACCTAGTCTGGCAATGCCCAGAATGATACCAATTAGTCTCTGACCAATCTCACGGTTTGGATGGAATTTCTCTTTATATCAGTGGTCAGTGTAGTGATCCCTTTCATTGGTGACCAATGGGAGAAGGACCCTCTTATATTAAGGTGACCAGATTTTTTAAATGAAATCCGGGGACATATTTTTTTTTTACTAGTATTGGCGGCAATCAGCGACTCTCTGCCCATCGCCGCCGCCCGCCTCACAGCCTGTCAAGTCTTACTCTCTGGGCCCCGGCTACTACTGGGTGGGGAGCAGAGGAAGATCATTCTGCCAGGGAAGGCAAGGAGATAAGCAGGCAGGCCGGGACTTGAGCCAAGGCAGAAGAACATGCGAGCGGAGCTGAATGGGCACCCGAAACTGAAGAAATATTCCCTCCGCACCAACCAGCACATGATCATCAGAAAGCTGCACAGATAATGGAAAAAAATACACCCCCCTAAGCTATTTAGAGCGGCGGAGCGGAGGTGTGCAATTCAGAATTTTTAAAAAAAAATTCTGCACTGACTGTCTTTGAAATTACCCCAACCCCTGTTCAAATCCAATCCGGGGACAAAACCGGGGACAGACTTGGTCCGGGGACAGTGTCCTAAATCAGGGGACTGTCCCCGGAAACCGGGGATGTCTGGTCACCCTATCTTATATGTCATCAGTGGGAAGACTGCCCCCCCCCCCCCTGGTTACTGATCATTGATGTCAGTTGTTACTGAGAGACAGAAATTGTTCATTGCTCAAGGAACCCCTAGAAACCTTTGGAGGAACCCTGACTGAGAAAGGCTGGACTAGGCAGTAATATATTTCTCTCCCCCTTGGTGGGAGTGGAGATGTCTTTTTTACTGAGATTGCCAACAAGCGGAGTACGATCGTAGACCGGACTGTTATGTGCCTGTTACAGTTTATCTAATAGTGAGTGCTTTAATACTATTGTAATATTAAAGTGTAACAGTTTATAACTAAGTGGCGCCTTCTTTTGTTTTTTTCTCTGTTGAGAAAGATTGGACTAGTCAGTAATATATTTCTCTCCCCCTTGGTGGGAGTGGAGATGACCCCATCTATAAGGATATACAGTACATACACACCCAGCACAAGGCCGTGTTTAGACTAAGAGATGTTTCTCAGGTCTGCAGTTCCTCTGAGCTCCACAAGGTGGTGATCTCACTTCTACCATAGAGACAAGAAGTCTCTATGGAAGACAGGAAATGATGTCAGGCACAGATAGGAAGTTCCGGGTGAGAGGTGAGTCGGGAGAAAGAAGCAAGGAGACATTGTTGAAATCGGCAGCAGAGGAGGTAATAAGATCTAGTGCATACTAGTGCGCCGATCGCGGGGGAGGGGCTCTTACCTGCTGCTGCTCCTCTTCTTCTCTTCATGTTTCCTGCGGTGCGGGAAACATGATAGTCTCGCGGGAGTGCGGGAAGGAGGAGCCTCTGCGGGTAAAACCCGCACAATCCGTGCCAGTTGGGAGGTATGCATATAGCTCCCAACTGTCCCTGATTTGGAGGGACTGTCCCTCATTCACAACAAAGTCCCTCTTTCCTCCTCATGTGTCCCTCATGTTGGTCTGATCTATATACATGGATATAAAATGCACTATTTATCTATCAAAAAGTCTTTCCCGGTGCTAAACCTTCCATCCAATTTCTACATTTTTCTGCTGCATTTGTAAATTCCAAAAGCCAATATAAAGGAATATTAGTGGTAAAAATGCACTTGTGGGTTTAACTGATTTTTTATTTTTTTTTAACAATTGTCCATTAGGGGTATGGCAGGGGGTGTGTCCTATGCCTACATACTTTATAGGTGTCCCTCATTCCCATCTCAGAAAGTTGGGATGTATGTACACATATATAGTGTGGAGTTGTACATTAACCCCTTCAGGGACAGAACATTCCCCCACTTACGGGGCCGGAACATTCTCTTCATTTCGGAAATGTTTTTTTTCCCATCTAATTCAGTTTATAATAACAGATAATACGGGATGGGGGTTTTATTATGATGTGTATTTATAATTAGGGATGCACCAAAATTTCATCGGCCAAAAATTTTGTTTTCGGCATAATGCCGAAAGAAAAAAAAAGTGCAGATAATGGCGCGGTCGTGGTGGCCGTGCCCCCAGGGGTGTCATCCTGGCGGCTCAAGGTCCTGTCCTCCCCTCCCTCCTCCTCCTCTCCTTGCAGAGTGGCGATCTCCCTGTGTCAGGAAGTTGAATTGCCCGGGCAGCAGTAACAATGTCCCGCCTCCTATGATAGACGGCACACTGATCCAATACCAGGACATTGTCACTGCAGCCCAGCCAATTCAAATCCAGCACCGTGACACAGGGAGATCGCTGCTCTGATCCGGGCACAGGCAGGCTGCATCCCACAGGCACTGGCAAGGCTGCATCCCACAGGCACTGGCAAGGCTGCATCCCACAAGCACTGGTAGGCTGCATCTGATGGGCACTGGCAAGGCTGCATCCCACAGTCACTGGCGAGGCTGCATTGATCTCTTATATCATGTCTGCAGTCTCTGACAATCTCCTGTATCATGTCTGCTAGAGGTGCACCGAATGGAAATTTTGTAATACTATTAGCAGTGTGTTTTAAGTAAGGGATTGCAGACTGAGGACACGATACGAGAGATGGTCGAGACTGAGGACACGATACGAGAGATGGTCGAGACTGAGGACACGATACGAGAGATGGTCGAGACTGAGGACACGATACGAGAGATGGTCGAGACTGAGGACACGATACGAGAGATGGTCAGAGACTGAGGACACGATACGAGAGATGGTCAGAGACTGAGGACACGATACGAGAGATGGTCAGAGACTGAGGACACGATACGAGAGATGGTCAGAGACTGAGGACACGATACGAGAGATGGTCAGAGACTGAGGACACGATACGAGAGATGGTCAGAGACTGAGGACACGATACGAGAGATGGTCAGAGACTGAGGACACGATACGAGAGATGGTCAGAGACTGAGGACTAGGGATGAGCCGAACACCCCCCCCCCCCGGTTCGCGCGAACTATCGAACCCCATTAAAGTCTATGGGACTCGAACGTTCGGAATCAAAAGTGCTAAGTTTAAAGGCTAATATGCAAGTTGTTGTCCTAAAAAGGGTTTGGGGACACGGGTCCTGCCCCAGGGGACATGTATCGATACCGTTTTTTCGGGAGCAGTGATTTTAATGATGCTTAAAGTTAAGAAAAAAAAAGGGGGAGATATTCCTTTTAAATATCGTACCAGGTGGGTGTCTATAGTATGCCTGCGAAGTGGCGCGTGTTTCCCGTGTTTGGAACTGTCCCTGCACAAAATGACATTTCTAAAGGAAAAAAATTAATTTAAAACTGCTTGTGGCTTTAATGTAATGTCTGGTCCCGGCAATATGGATGAAAATCAGCATGGGTACCCCCCCCCTCTCAAGGACACGGTACACAAACTGAAAATACTGCAGCTGCCCGCCTGTGGTATTGTTAGTAAGAGAACACCAGAAATTGTCTTCAGGTAGCTTTAGGTGCACACTGTGCAAAGGACACAGTACACTAACTGAAAATACTACAGCTACCACAATCACCTGCCTGCCTGTCAGTATATTAGGAAGAGAATAACAGGAACGGGTCTAGCTAAACTGAATACAACACCTGGGGTGCATATATATCCTCTACACACTAACTGCAGCTAACTGACTCGCCTGCCTGCTCTATCTAACTCAAATGAAATGACACTCTCTCTCTCTCTCTCTCTCTCTCTGTCTATCTTTCACCACCGCCGCAACACACTACACAAGGCCGCCACGCAGGCGGCCTTATATAGTGCGGTGGCGTGTACTAAACCCCCTGAGACATAATTGGCCAAAGCCACCCTGACTTTGGCCAATTATGGCTCTCTGTTCTTACCGCACTGTGATTATCCAAAGCATGTGGGTCATAGTGCATGCTTGGCCAATCATCAGCCAGCAATGCACTGCGATGCCGCAGTGAATTTATTGGCCGTGACGCGCCACTCGAACTTGGCGCGAACGGCCTATAATGTTTGAAATTCGCCGAACAGCCGATGTTCGAGTCGAACATGAGTTTGATTCGAACTCAAAGCTCATCCCTACTGAGGACATAATACAGGAGATGGTTAGAGACTGATGACATGATACAGGAGATGGTTAGAGACTGAGAACATTATACAAGAGATTGTTGAGACTGAGGACATGATACAAGAGATGGTTAGAGACTGAGGACGTGATACAAGAGATGGTCAGAGACTGAGGACGTGATACAAGAGATGGTCAGAGACTGAGGACGTGATACAAGAGATGGTCAAAGACTGAGGACGTGATACAAGAGATGGTCAGAGACTGAGGATGTGATACAAGAGATGGTCAGAGACTGAGGATGTGATACAAGAGATGGTCAGAGACTGAGGATGTGATACAAGAGATGGTCAGAGACTGAGGATGTGATACAAGAGATGGTCAGAGACTGAGGATGTGATACAAGAGATGGTCAGAGACTGAGGATGTGATACAAGAGATGGTCAGAGACTGAGGATGTGATACAAGAGATGGTCAGAGACTGAGGATGTGATACAAGAGATGGTCAGAGACTGAGGATGTGATACAAGAGATGGTCAGAGACTGAGGATGTGATACAAGAGATGGTCAGAGACTGAGGATGTGATACAAGAGATGGTCAGAGACTGAGGACGTGATACAAGAGATGGTCAGAGACTGAGGACGTGATACAAGAGATGGTCAGAGACTGCCCTGGGTACAGAGTTCAGTGGTCAGAACAGGCTTTCTCTGGGTCTTCTACTGAAATGAATTATTATTATTTTATTATTATTATTATTATAATATACGATTTATATAGCGCCAACAGTTTACGCAGCGCTTTACAATGTATAGGGGGGAAAACACAATTGCAGTACAGTACAATACAGAAAGTACAGGAGGGCCCGGCTCATAGAGCTTACATTCTAAAGGGAAGGGGGGGTGGTACAAAAGGTAATAGCTGCAGAGAATGATTTGATGGGGGTGGCTCGGGGACAGTTGTTAGGTGGGTGTGGGATCGGCTTCCCTGAATAAATGAGTTTTCGGGGATCTCCTAAAGGTGGACAGGGTAGGGGCTGATCGGACCTAACGGGGCAGGGAGTTCCAGAGGATGGGAGAGGCTCTGGAGAAGTTCTAAAGGCGAGCATCGGAGGAGGTAACAAGGGAGCTAGAGAGCAGGAGGTCCTGGGAGGAGCGGAGGGGACGATTTTATGCGATATCTGCAGATGTTGTGAATGGTCTTGTATTTTGTGGTTAGCATTTTGAATTTTACACGGTGGGGGAGGGGAAGCCAGTGAAGGGATTGGCAGAGAGGGGCAGCAGTCACGGATCGGTTAGTGAGGTGTATTAGTCTAGCAGCAGAATTCATAATAGACTGAAGGGGGGAGGAGCTTGCGTAAGGGTCGGCCATTAAGGAGAGAGTTGCAGTAGTCAAGGTGGGAAATAATCGCGGAGTGAATAAGTTGCTTTGTGGTGTCATTAGTCAGGAAGGGTCGAATTCTGGAGATGTTGGAGGTTAAGGCGGCAGGATTTAGCCAGTGATTGGATGTGGGGGCTGAAGGAGAGGACAGAGTCAAGGATTACACCCAGGACCTTGGCATGTGTGGAGGGACCAATGGTTGTGTTGTTGATATTAATCGTGAAGTCACACGGGGGGGGGGGGAGACCGTGAAGGAATAAATATAACAAGCTCAGTTTTAGAAAGATTGAGTTTGAGGAAGTGGTGTGACATCCATACCGATATGTCCTTCAGTAAGTTTGAGATCCGTGAGGAGATGGAGGCGGTGAGGTGAGGAGATGGAGGGGGTGAGGTGAGGGGTGGGGTGAGGTGAGGAGATGGAGAGGGTGGGGTGAGGAGATGGGGGGGGGGGTGAGGTGAGGATATGAAGGGGGTGAGTTGAGGAGTGGAGAGATAGATCTGGGTGTCGTCGGCATAGAGTTGGTATTGGAAGCCATGGGAGGTTATCAACTGGCCCAGGGAAGATGTATAGAGTAAATGTGAATAATAATTGCTCTATCCCGAAAAAACACAAGCAAACCAAAAAAGGACAAGGGGAGCAGCTGCATAGGACAAAAATTCTAAAAGATTGCAGGTAAGTATGCAGCGCTACATATAGTTAAGTGAAATGTGGAAAAAAACACTAAACAGTATACACCCAACTGGGTGTGATAGTGAAACAAATTATAATCAGTCCACACGTGAAATGATAATCAACCTCCAGCTGAGAAATATCGGGCCCATTGTTTTTTTCCCCTGGCAGACACCATCCGGATACCAGTGAGGCATACTCCACACTCTCCAGGATTTTCCCTTACAGTTTGGTCCATCAGCCGGTTGGGATACCGCATGCTCGATCGATCTGTTATCGGGTCCAACAGTTCTGGTAAGCGTATTTTATCCATACCTTTGGCTTGAAGAATTGTCGCTGGAATGGTCCATTTAATCTCATGACATCTCTACTGTGTTTTGTACATCCACTTATGATGGACCCTTTCATTACATTGGATTATTTGTGTGACTTGATTATCATTTGTTTCACTATCACACCCAGTTGGGTGTATACTGTTTAGTGTTTTTTCCACATTTCACTTTGCTATATGTAGCGCTGCATATTTACCTGCACAAGATGTATAGAGTGAGAATAGGAGGGGCGCAAGGACGGAGCCTTGGGGTACCCCAACAGAAAGAGGAAGAGGAGCGGAGAAGATGGAGTTGTAAGCGACACTGAAAGTGCGCTGAGATAGGTAGGAGGAGAACCAGGATAAAGCAAAATCACGGAGGCCAAGGGAGTTTAATTTGCTGAGGAGGAGCAGATGGTCAACTGTGTCAAAGGCAGCAGAGAGGTCTATGAGTATGGAGTAATGGCCATTGGTTTTAGCAGTTAGTAGGTCATTGGTGAGTTTTAGGAGGGCAGTTTCAGTAGAATGTTGTGGGCGGAAGCCGGACTGTAGGGGGTCGAGAAGGTTGTTGTCCATGAGGTAGCGACTTATTCAGTCATAGACAAGGCGCTCGATGAGCTTGGAGGCAAACGGGAGCAGGGAGATGGGTCTTAAGTTATTCAAACAGGTGGGGTCTACTGAGGGTTTTTTAAGTATGGGGGTAACCAGTGAATGTTTGAGCGGGGAAGGAAAGGTGCCGGAGGAGAGGGAGAGGTTGAAGGTGTGGGTTAGGGAGTTGAGGATAGAGCGGAAAGGTGGTCGCATTAATTGAGAGGGGACAGGGTCCAGGGGACAGCTAGTGAGGTGGGCCATGGAGAGGAGTTTATTACCTTAATCTGGGGTAACGGCAGAAGGCGGAGAGTATTGAGTGTGGTGTTGGACCCGTTGTGTTGGGTAGGGGAGGAATTTGAATGCTGGATATCTCCTTGCGAAATGTGTAGATTTTGCTTTTGAAATGGTTGGCAAACTGTTGAGTGTTAAGCAAGTTGGTGGGTGGGGGCAGTGGGGGGTGAAGTAAGGAATTAAGGGTAGAGCAGAGTTGACAAGGTTTGGATGAGAGTGTTTTGATGAGAGTGTTGTAGTAGGTTTGTTTAGCAGTGTGGAGGCAGTAGTTGTATTTGAGAAGGGCAGATTTGTACAGAGTAAAGTCTTGCAGGGATTTATAATTACGTCACGCTCGCTCCAGAGCACGACTGCGTCTCTTGAGACTTTTGGTGTCGTCTGTTTGCCAGGGTTGTGGCAGATGGGGAAAGGGAAGTAACAACTCCAGATGGGGCCTGGTTCTTCGTGTAGAAAGAGGAGCAAGTATGTCTAGGGAGGATGACAACGTGGTGTTGTAGATGGAAGTGGTTAGGTCTGAGCAGGACAGGGGTGCGATTTTGTCATAAAGGCCATCAGTAGCAGACTGAAGAAGGGAAGGGTTGAGGTTGCGAAGGTTTCTGCGGGTAGTGGTTTGTGGGTTGGCAGCATGGGATGTGGGAGACAATGAGAGTGTGAAACGGATAAGGTTGTGATCAGATAGAGTAAAGGGGGTGTTAGAGAGGTTGCAGGGAGTGCAGCAATGGGAGAATACGAGGTCGAGAGTGTTGCCATTGGAGTGAGTGGTGGTATGTGTCCATTGTGTTAGGTTAAAAAAGGAGGTTAGGTTGAGTAGTTTAGAAGTGGTAGCAGTGTTAACATTGATTGGAATGTTAGTCACCTAGGATGATGGCAGGCTCTTCAGATGAGAGAAAATAGGGTAGCCATGCAGAGAAGTCATCCAGAAAGCTCGACACTGGTCCAGGAGGCCGATAAATGACTGCGACCCTCAGACAAGCTGGAGAGAAAAGACGAATGCAGTACATTTCGAAAGAGCAGGGGGAAAGAGAGGGAGGTGTGGGAAGAACCTGGAAGATGCATTGTGGGGAGAGGAGAAGTTCGACGCCACCTCCTTTTCGTCCAGTGGGTCTGGTGGAGTGAGTCCAGAGGAGGCCACTGTGGGACAGGGCAGCTGGAGAGGTAGTGCTGAATTCCTGGAGCCAGGTTTTGGTTATAGCAAATAGATAAAGGTATTTGGAGAGGAAAAGGTCATTGACAGAAGCTAGTTTGTTGAAGACTGAGCGGGCGTTCCAGAGGGCACATGAAAGAGGGGGGGCTGACTTGCGGAATCAGGGTAATTGGGATGAGAAGGTTGAAGTTACGACTACTGTTGGAGGAGGTAGACGGCCAATTTTGGCGTTGGGAATTGGGTGTGGGAGGGCCGGGGTTCGGTGCGATGTCCCCAGAAATTTGGAGTAGTAGGAGGGTGAGGGTGGTAAGGCGGCAGTGGGATTTATAGGAGGGCTGATGCTGTGGTGGAGTGGGAGTGGTGATACAGTGTGGGCAGGAGGTGGTAAGTGGAGTATTATTGAGTGGGCAGAAGTGAGGGAGGATATGTACAGGTTGCAGGCTGGAGAGGGGGTGTAAACAAATGAGAGTTTGAGGAGAGAGGACGTTATAACAAAGATTAGTGTGAGCATGTTGGAGGGTGGGGAGAGGGGAATAGAAGGAAGGCTTGGGAAAGTTAGAGAATGAAGAGGAACTTTCTGCAAAATAGCTGTGGAACAATAATGTCTGTACAGGCGGTCCCCGGGTTACAAACATCCGACTTACAAACGGCTCCTACTTACAAACGGAGGAAGACAACAGGAAGTGAGAGGAAATCTACCCCAAGGAAGGGAAATTCTTTCCTGTAAAGCCTCGTACACACGGCTGGTTTTCTCGTCAAGAAAACTGCCGGGAGAGCTTTCTTGCCGAGAAAACCGGTCGTGTGTACGAGGCTTTCAGGTTTCTCGTCAAGAAAACTGGCCAGAATCTCGACGAGAAAAATAGAGAACCTGCTCTCTATTTTCTCGTTGAGATTCTCGTCGGCCTGTTTCCTGATGAGAAACCCGAGAGTGTGTAAGCTTACCTGTCGCTGTGGAAACCCACGCATGCTCAAAATGAGCTTCCTAGGCATAGGTAGGGTGTAGCAAGATGGCGGTGGCGGCATCGAATGTGACGAGCGCACGCTCGTCGTAGTCGATGACGTCACCGCGTTCGTTCCATTCAAAAGAACGGCGGTTCTTTTGAATCGAGCGTGTGTACACTCGGCCGGGACAAGATTCTTGTCAAGAATCTTGTCAGGAAAAACTACGGGTTTGTTTACTGACGAGATTCTCGGTCGTGTGTACGAGGCTTAAAAGTTAATATGGGAAAAAGGTGTCTCTACTGATGCTCTATCACCAATCCTTGTTTCCCTAATAACCCCAAATTTTCAAAATCCAATTGTCATTGGGACAGAAAGTGAGGTGAAATGTTCTGAACAGGGGAACAGACAGCAAAACAAATGTTACAGGGGTGACAACCCTTCCCTATGTTCTCCAAAAAGCTTAAAAATAGATTTTTTTGGCTGGAGCTACACTTAAAAAATGTACCTGTTCCAAATTACAGATTCTACTTAAGAACAAACCTACAGTCCCTGTCTTGTTTGTAACCCGGGGACTGCATTTACTTATTTTTTCTAGCAGTGCCTTAGTCAAAGTGCAGTGTACAAGTGGCAAACACTTGTTGCCAGCGTGACGCTTTGTGCAAGGAGTGACCAGCCTAAACCCTCGCCTGCCGTCCCAAGAAATGAACTGCATTTATACTGGGAAGGTGTGGGGGGAAGATTCAAAATTGTTCAATTAGAGAGAAAAGTCTCTCCTGTACGGTTCTCTCCTTGACATATCGTAAAATGAAGCCGTATTGTTCTTTCAGTGTCATCATCCCGTGTTCTGTCCATTTCCACACCGACACCAACATCTCCTCCACCATCCCGCTGTATTTGTTGTCTCACCATGTTTCCAATGATGGAGATCCAGAGACTGACCGGAGTCTTCTTCTCCATGTCACCAGACCACCTCTTCCTCTACTATTGGGGTGCTGGGCCTTTCTGTTACTACTCAAAGCCCCCAACCTCTTCTATAGGATTGTGAAGATTTCTACCCTACTTACTAAGAAGCTGAAGAAGATGTCCATGATGTAGATGAGGGTTACATATAGTATGAGCAGCATCACCCTTCACTCTGTAACCAAGACCTAGTCTGGCAATGCCCAGAATGATACCAGTTAGTTTCTGACCAATCTCATGGTTTGGATGGACTTTCTCCTTTTTATTATTTCCAGGTGACCATGAATTAGAGTTCCAATATCTCCCCTGTGTTCTGCAGACATATATACATTTTCTGATGTCTTATGTTGTACAGATCCCTCATGTTCCCCGATACGAGCTCATACATTGGACTTGTTCAACTTTCCAACCAGGAGGGAATGGACTTGACAAGATTCTCTCCCCATGTTGAGGGTATTTGGTTTCGTATGGTTCAGGAGGAGGCATGTTCACTCCCCACCCCGCACCCTTCCTGGCCCAGTCAGGCTGCATGCTCCAATAAGGGTCTAGTATGAATTTTTTGGAGGTGGGCGGTCCATACAGTTTTTTTTTTTCATACTTTTATTAACATTTACATTCACAGGCCAACCAGCCAATCCCCAGTTGACAGCTGAATAAGCCTTGTGGGTATACATCACTGGGTGTTAGGAGGTTGGTTGCCACAAGTGTCCTATCAACCAACCTGAGCAGGAAGCTGCCACATTTAGAGGCGGTAGTAATACTGCAGCCAAAAGTTGGAATTGGCTGAACACCCATTTAGTTCAGCCATTCGCCATCTGCCTAAACAAGCCAAATTAAGTGGTCGGTTTATTTGTCCCTTACATTGGTGACCAATGGGAGAATGTTTTGCTTGCGTCTATCTAGCAAGGTTACTCTGTGGTATAACAAGGAAGCTGAGACTTCTGCAGTGTGTAAATGTGCTTTTACTATACAAAGATGCTGTATATACAAAACTATTACTATCTTAGGAATACAATACAAGACTGACAGATATCTACAACAAAATGCCTAGAAAATAGAACAGCCTATGGTCTATAACTACAAATACATTTAAGTTACTTATCTTCTGTTACGGTGTGTTCGTGATCTCCATTGGCAATGACTCTTCTTGGAGACCAGGTTCTGTTCTTCTATCATGAGTGGCTTCTTCTGATGTTACAGCAACATGATGTGTGTGTGTGTGTATGTCCTAGCTTATGCCTGCTTTTATGTGTCAGGCTGAGTTACCAAACAACAGAAAACATACCTGTTTGCTGTGGAAACAATGGACTGTTGAATTCAACAATGCTATCTACCTATTGTCTACTCAAACCAAACCTGTCAGTAATCTAAAGCCTCGTACACACGATCAGATATCCTATGGATTCTAATCCGATGGTTTTGTCCATCGAAAATCCGATGAAGCCGACTTCCATCAGTCTTGCCTACACACCATCAGTCAAAAAACCGACCGTTCCAAACGCGGTGACGTAAAACACTCCGATGAGACGAGAAAAATGAAGTTCAATGCTTCTGAGCATGCGTCGACTTGATTCTGAGCATGGGTGGGTTTTTTAACCGATGGACTTGCCCATAGACGATCGGAATTTGCTATCGGTTTTTGATCCATCGTAAAAATTTAAAACATGTTCTATTATTTAAAACCGATGGAAAAAAGACCGATGGGTCCCGTACACGATCGGTTTGTCTGATGAAAACAATCCATCGGACGGTTTTCATCGGTTAAACCGATCGTGTGTACAGGGCTTAACAGTCATTCTTTCAGTTTGAGAACTGAAAGAAATCTCAAACAAGTAATGTCTCTTACTTGTTTACTGTAGCTATAGAGACAAATAGCCTGTTGAATGCAACAATGGTATCTAACCCAATTGTATGAAAACAGCATTTGTTTGAGAAATCTACTCAAACCAAAAAAGACGACAGTAATCTGACCAACTCACTATTGTAAAATTGTCCCATGTATCCTATTGTCTGATTAATATAATAAAAATCATATTTTTTTTTTAAATCCTTTTATTTTTCTTTTGCTCAATCCATACACGTGATTTGTGCATTTAGTCTTACACATTAATATATAAACAAAAACATATTAAAATTCCTGTCCATACAAAAAAAAAAAAAAAAAAACGAATCAATTTTACAGTACAACAGTGACGTTTTAATTTTTCCCTTTTACTCATTTTGTCATTAGCGCATTTAACTTATAATTTCCCCCCAACCGCCCCATAGGTTTCTACCTCAGGAGCCTATCCTTTACCAGTTGCAATGGCACAAGGCTAGGATCCTCCAGCCATGGTTGCCATATAAGATTGAATTTATCCACTGCCTTTCTTCGTCTGTAGGCGAGCCGTTCTCTAAAAAGCAAGGAATTGACATACGCAATCCACTGCTTCCTTGTGGGAACCGTCTCTGCCATCCAATATCGCGCTATTAGCTTTCTAGCCAGGTACATCAATCTTATTATCATATAGTACCTTCCTTGTGGGAACTTTTCAGCTTCAATCGCCCCAAGCAGGTACACCAAAGGGTCCAAGGGTATTGGTACCTGGGCCACTCTTGTGATGTTCTGGGAAACCTCCTCCCAGTATCTGTGGAGTTTTGGGCACCTCCAAATTAGATGTATAAAGTCCCCTTGCTGTACTTTGGACTTTGGGCACAAGGGGGAGTCCCTTCCTCCCCACTTGTAAAGCTGTACTGGTGTTCTATAGGCCCTATGCAGAATAAATAATTGTGATAATTTGTGGGACGCTGATACAGATACCGCCGGAAAAGAGTCCAACGCCATATCCCACTGGTCCCCATCTATATCTCCGATGTCTTCTGCCCATTTACTACGACATCTAAGGGAGGCATAGTCCTGTATTGAGGATAGTAATTCCGCATATGTTTTTGATATTAGTCCTCTCCGGGTATCCGCCTGGAGGACCTCCATCAGCAGACGCGACGATGATATTACTAAGGATTGTGTCATTTGCTGTGCCTGCAGAGCATGCCGAAGCTGAAGATATTGATAAAAGCCCCTTGGGGCTAACTGGAATTCCTGGCACATCTGTTCGTATGTTTTTAACACTTCTCCCTCGTACAGTTGCGAAAAAAAAACAAATCCCTCTCTCTTTCCAGGAGGTAAAGCCCTCTAGGTCCTGTAACTCTGGGTATCTAGGGTTTTGCCATATCGGGGTAAAGGGCAGTGGGCCCCTTAACCTCAAAGCCTTCCGGATCTCCCCCCAGACCTTTTTAAGGAGACTACCCGTAGGTGCAGAGTGTGGTATACTAGGCAAGTCCATCTCCAAATGAGATGCTGCCTTTAGTGTAGGAGCCACCGTAGTCACCAGGATACTTGTAGGATCCTCTTTTTCTTCCCTGCCCCATCCCGCCAACTGCTGGAACTGTGAGGCCAGAAAATACATTTTGGGGTGGGGTACTGCCAATCCCCCCCCCCCTGTCCTTACTATATTGCAGGGTGGTTAAGCTTATCCTGGCTATCTTTTTTTTCCATATCAAATCCCGCATCTAGGTATCTATTCGTTTGAACCATTTATTTGAGATCCACATAGGGGAGTTGTAAAAAACATATAATAACTGTGGGGCCCATACCATTTTTATTAAATTCGCCCGTCCCACCACTGACAGAGGGAGCTTGCACCAGCTATTGCATTTCCCTCTCCGTCTTTCCAGTAGTGGGCCCAGATTCAGCTGAAGATATTCCGCTGGATCCGGGGATACCACTACCCCCAAATATTTAATGTTCTTGGTTATGGCGATCTGCTCCGCACCAGCTGGTAGTGGTTCTGTCAACGGATCTATGGGCATTATTGTTCATTTAGACCAGTGTATAGTGAAACCTGAAAAACCTCAGAAATCTCCTATGATACCCATCACTGTTTGCAACGATGCGG
Organism: Rana muscosa; assembly: GCA_029206835.1. Taxonomy (NCBI): domain Eukaryota; kingdom Metazoa; phylum Chordata; class Amphibia; order Anura; family Ranidae; genus Rana; species Rana muscosa. Next base: position 417,260,743 of record CM055123.1, on the reverse strand, counting down.
CCGTATCCCCCAGATAAATAAGTGCATCATCCGCATATAAGGAGATTTTTTCCTCCCTTTGACCCCTACGAAATCCGACCACCTCCGACGCAGTACGAATCAAGATAGCCAGGGGTTCGACCGCCAAAGCAAACAGCAGTGGGGATAGGGGACACCCCTGCCTGGTACCTCTATGTACCTCAAATGAGGAAGAAAGATTGTTATTGATACGGAGTCTGGCTCTCGGTTTGGAGTAAAGCACCTTCACCCATGTTATGAATTTCTTCCCCAATCCAAATCTTGTCAGGATTTCCAGGAGGTAGGGCCACTCCACACTATCGAATGCTTTAGCGGCATCCAGCGACAGAATGGCCCTACCCCCCGGGTTATCCACCGGCACCTGTAAATTTAAGTACAGCCGTCGTATATTATCTGCCGTTGAACGTGTTGGTATAAATCCAGATTGATCTCTATGGATCAGCTTATCAATCACCTTGGATAGTCTCGTAGCCAGAACTCTAGCCAAAAGCTTGACATCCGTATTCAATAAAGAGATCGGGCGATAAGAGTCTAGCTGGAGCTTGTCTTTGCCTGGCTTGGGGAGTACTATAATTATAGCTTCTTGCATACTTTCTGGCAGGCTACCTGTCTCCGCTGCCTCTGATATGGCCTCCAGTAAGGGTGGAAGAAGAATCTCTCCATACTGGGAGTACACCTCCGCCGGTAATCCATCCGAGCCTGGGGACTTATGGTGCGGGGCTTCATCTAGGGAATCTTTCAATTCTGTCAATGTAATAGGGAGGTTTAACATCTCCCTATCTACCTCTGACAGTTGGGGGAACGGGCAAGTTTGCAAAAACCGGGCCAGTTCTGACTCCGTATAATTAGTTTTAGAGGAATATAAATCCCTATAAAACTGATGGAAGTCATCTAAGATTTCAGAGCCAAGAGTGTGTGTTTCCCCAGACCCCACTCTTATAGCCTGAATGCCAGAAGAGTCCCGCTGTTCCCTAGCCACCAAGGCAAGAAGATGACCCGTTTTTTCCCCTTCCTCAAAATAACTCTGCTGATGGAAGTATCTCCTCTTCTCTGCTGCTGTTAACAAAACAGAGTTGTATAAAGATTGCGCCTCATTCCAGGAGTCATGATTAGCTTGGGAGGGGTCTGCTACCAGTGCCTGTTCTCTAGCTTTCATTTCATCTCGTACTTTGTTCTCCCATTTCCTAGAGCCTTTTTTAATACCTGTAATTTCTCTAATGAGACGTCCCCTCAAGAAAGCTTTAAGTGAGTCCCATACAACCGCTGCACTAGCCGATCCCCTGTTAAAATATAAGAATTCCTGCAATGCCCCCACGGTCTCATCTGGGGACGGGAACAGGGTCAGACAAAAAGGGTTCACTTTCCACAATGGGCGGTCCAATGTAGCAGTAATATCTAGCTGTACCCAAAATGGAGAGTGATCTGACAATAATCTTGGCTCATAGGCGGAGTCCCTTACCCTCTGCATTAAAACCTTGTTTCCTAGACCCATGTCGATCCGGGAGAGTCCACCATGTGAAGCAGAATGGCACGAATAGCATCTCTCCCCATCATGTCTCTCCCACCAGACATTGTGTAGTCCCAATTCAGAGAGCAAGGAGGCAAAGGCTGTCCTACCGACTGTGGACCTTGCCCCTCTAGAAACCAGTTGCATTCTATCCAGTCCTGGGTCTAGGGTATTATTATAATCCCCCAACGCTAGCATCGGGACCTCTAGGAATAATGCCATAAGTTGCGCCAACTTTCTAAGCGGTGCCTCCGAAAATGGCGGAGGAATATAAATCGCAGCAACAATACATAGTAACCTGTTAAGCTTACACAGCAAAAAGTTGTATCTGTCCTCTCTGTCCACCTGTTGCTGAATGCATTCAAAGGGGACATTAACAGACACCAGAATACTGACTCCCCTGGAGTAAGGAGTACATGGAATGATATTGCGTCGGGTATTTTCGTGAACGCAACAGGTGGACAGATTCAGGTCGCATGTGTGTTTCCTGGAGACAAATTATCTGCGGTTGCAATCTACCGAAGTATTTAAACATTGCATCTCTCTTGACCTTATCCCCCAACCCCCTAACATTCCATGTCATAAGTAATATGCCCATTTTATTTACGTTGGCCATTGAGAAAAACGAGGTAGTACTTGTGCAAATAAAAAAAATGCTCCTCTAAATAAATTACCATCAAACCCAGAATATATATACCTATATAAAATTAACCTAATATTGGCAGTGTTACCCAAAAGCTTACAAATAGTGTTTTTATACCATCTAGTGTATCTGAAAAACATATATGTCCATGCTTGTGTTTGCAGTTGTGAATCATTTTCAAAATCGTATCTCCTAATTTTTGATTGTAATGTGTCTCCCCTCCCCTCCCTTATCCTGCTTCCCCCTATTCCTTCCCCCTCCCCTATCCCACCTCTCCCCCCCACCCCCCTTTACTTCCCTCCCTCTCTCCTTCCTCCCCCTCCCTCTCCCCCTTTGCCCAGCTGGGCCTACCCTAGGGGCTGTACCAGTGATCTCCACTCTACACACATCCCCTCTCCTCACCCACTCAGCGTACATCTATACCCTTATAGATGTCCACCTCCCCCTCCCACCCCCCCTCCTTAGTGATCAGCCGGGGGTCGCGTAACTCATATTTTTAACAAACGCAACACATTCCGCCCTATGATATTTTTTTTTTGTTCTCTCAGACCACACAGAAAATCTCTTCATTACTAACAACTCATTCTACACATGAATTTTCCTTAAATGCAACCCCTCCCATATTTCTGTCACTGGGAAGGTGTTTCAGTCTTTGGACAAAAGTTCATTGGAAAGTGCATTCTAAAGTTCTTTAGAAATAAGTCCAGGCATGAAATACATCAAAGGCCTTGCTCTCCACAGCTCTTGCGATCTTCCGTCATTCTTTCCATCATGTAACCACTTTTCTCTGGTCTTCCTATGGATCAAATCGGAGACAGCCTGTGGAGTGGAAAACAAAGCGGATTATCTGTTCCTTCTAACAATACATAAACAGTAGATCCTGGCCCTTCAGCTACAATCTCTCCTCTAAATGGCTTCTTGCCTGGATATCTGACCAATACTTTGCCACCTGCCTGTATGCACCTCTGACCCTCCCAAAGAACATCAATAGGGAGGAGAGGAAATATACTGATATTTCCCAGAAAATCACTGCTGTTTATTTTGGAAGGTTTGATGTTATGTAGCCTCACTTTCCACTCTTGCTGAGAAGTATCCACTAACCAGTCAGAGTCCCAGCCACTGTCTTGAAGCTCGTCTTCCAATGCAAATATAACTTCAAACCTTCCTGCCAGATTCCCTCTCATTCCTAGATAGGCTTCAGCTTCAGATACGTCACTCTTGGTTTCTATGTCATGGGAAGCAGTAACATGGTATCTGTTAAACCCTGTTCTTTCAGGAACCTTACATAAATACTGAACTCTGCACTCCAGCTGTGTAATCTGTGCCTCAGCCCCTACCATCCTCTCATATGGTGTGCTTTTGGCTATTGGCCTAGAATTTAACAACATGACTGCCTGTGTGAGGACCCGATCCCACCCCCTTAGTGTATGTGTGGGTGTAATTTTGCGTATCTGGTCCTTCAATAGCCTGTTGTATCTTTCAATCAAACCAGCTGCCTGTGCATGGTATGGGATGTGGCACAACCAGTACACTCCAGAATCTTTGGCCCACTGCTGTACTGTTGATCCGGTGAAGTGTGAGCCATTATCACTTTGGACTTGTTTGGGACAACCATAAGCAACGACAAGTTTCTGAAGCAGTTGAAGCGTTGCAGCTTGATCTGCATGTTTGCAAGGATGGACAAGCATAAGTCCTGAATAGGTGTCCACTGCTGTGCAACAATATCTCAGTCATTGTTTCCCCGGGACAGGGGACCAATGAAGTCAATCTGCCAGATCTCTGCAGGTCTCTCACCCCTCTTAATCGACCCGGTGGAGTACTTTTGCAATGGCCATTGTCGCACTTCTCCACACACTGTACAGTTCCCTATTACAGTCTTTATCATGTCCATGGATATAGGCAATCCTCTCTGCTGTGCCCATTCATATGTTGCTTTCTGCCCCAAATGTCCAGATTGCTTGTGGGCCCAGTTGGCCAAGTTCATCAAAACAGGATCAATTGGCACAACTGCCTTCACTTTGGCGATTTTCATCTGCAACTCTGTTATAGTTCTCAAAGTCTGGTACTAGGGGCACATGTGCATCAACATGCCCCACTTTTATGGTGCGGGAGTGAGCTTCCTTCCAGATGTAGTCCCAGACTTCCTTGCCTCCCCACACCACCTTTCCATGAATCATCCATTCATTGGACTTCCACGTGGGCATCCAAGTTGTCAGTCCTTTAAAAACTGCCCAGCTGTCAGTGTAGATAGTGACATGGGAAGAAAAATCCTCCTGAAGAGTCATCACTACAGCTTTCAACTCTGCATACTGACTGGACCCTCCGATTCCGGACTCCTGCAGGACTGTGTCTGTACTAGGGTTGTAGGCTGCTGCTGTCCATTTACGCCCAGACGAGGCGACTATGGCTGAACCATCAGTGAACCACGCTGACTCCTTCATGTCTTCTGACAGAGACTCAAAGGGTGGAGCCTCTTGAATGGGGGATGACTGCAGCACAGGAATTTCTTCTTCTGGCCGGGTGCTGGTAAAAGTAACAAGCCCTGCCAACTGTTTTGAAATGCCTCTAACATCCCCAACTACAATACCACCTCTTTCTTGAAGGTACCACTTCCAATTCATCAGTGTCTGGTTCTGGGCTACAGCTGCCCTAGTGGTCAGTCCATTATCTCTCACCCATCCTGCTATTGGCAATGCTGTATGGATGGTGACTGTGTCCTTTTCTGTAATGGTCTCTACATGTTGAAGTGCTGTGTAGGCCCCAAACAGGTACTTCTCTAGGGGCGTGTATCTCGTCTGTGCCCCTGTCAGTTGTTTGGACCAAAATCCAATAGGTATTGCTCTGTCCTTTCTTTTCTTTTGGCTGCCACAGACTTTAAGATATGGTACCATTCTGCTCCACTACATCCAGCTGAAATGGTACTCCTTGTCTCACGGGTCCCAATCCCTGATGCTGCAAAATAGCTTCTTTAGCAGCCAGGAATGCAGTCCGCTGCTCTGAACCCCATGAGAACTCAGTCTTTTTTCTGGTAACATTGTAAATAGGCCTCAGAATCAGTCCAAGATGTGGGATGAACGATCTCCAGAATCTCACAACTCCAATGAACTTCTGTGCCTTCTTTTTGGTAGTAGGGGGCGACATCGCCTGGATAGTTTGCACAACTGTCTCTGGAATCTTCCTCTGTGGCCCAGTCCACATCATTCCTAGGAATTTCACCTCTGTGGCAGGTCCTTGGACTTTGTCTCTGTTGATAGCCCACCCTCTGTTCTCCAAGTGCTGTATCAGCAGGTGCAGTGTTTCAGTTACATCTTCTTTTGTCCCAGAGATCATGATGTCATCAATGTAGTGAAACACAGCGACTTTCAAATTCAGGGTACTTAAATCTCGGGCAATCGGGGGCGTGGCCGGATGTGATTGCGGTACGACGTGTTCTCCCAGAGCTCCGGCTTATCTCCGGTCTATTCTGACAGCGGCTGACCGTACACTCTAACACCCGCTGCACCTACTACCAGACCTGGGGGAACAGACGAGGCACGTAACTATGCCGTCCTCGGCTTCCAAGAAGTTCTTGAAGCACCTTAACCAGCCACAGATGGAGCGGAGACAGCTCCGCTCTCAGACCAGCATGGCGGCTGACTCCGCCCACACCATCTTGCTTCCTACAGTTTCGCGCGCTGCTTCCAAGATGGCGCAGGCGGCTGATGCGAATGCGGCTCCACAGGTCTCTGGGGCCCCTTCACTCCTCACGCCCGAGATGGAGGTGGACGCAGCGGCTATAACAGGCCCGATTCTCGAGGCCATAGCGGCATCCAAGGCGGAACTCGTGACCCGTATTGACTGCCTGGCCTCGGAATGTAGTCTCATCCGACATGATCTGGATAAGATCAGAGGCCGACTGACTACTGCGGAAGATCGCATTTCGGGGGTGGAAGATGTTACACACACCCAGGGCTCACAACTGTCAGAGCTGGAAAGTGTGGTCCGGATGCTGAAGCACAGAGCGGACGATGGCGAGGACCGCCAGAGGAGGAACAACATAAGAGTGGTGGGATTACCAGAAGGGGCTGAAGGGGTTGCCACAACTACTTTTGCTGAACAGTTCTTCAAAACTTTATTAGGCCTAGGTGATCTCCCCCCCCCCCCACTTATGTAGCTGAACGGGCACACAGAGTACCCACTGGAGCCTGGAAATCGGGTACCCCACCGCGTCCCTTCCTGGTCAGGTTCCTAAATTATAGGGACCGTGACATGCTGCTGGCTGGAGCGAGGAAGCATCAAGACCTGAAGTATGAACGCCCGCATCATGCTGTTTCCGGACTTCTCGGCAGAGACTCAGAGGAGGCGTCGCTCCTTCACAGACGTAAAAAAGAGGCTCCGTGAGAGGGAGCTGAAATACAGTATGCTGTACCCCAGCCGTATCCGTGTGCAATACAAGGGATCCGTGAAGTTTTTTGATACTCCACACGATGCCTGTGAGTGGCTGGATCGTGCCCAGTGATGTTGCTGCACACGAAAGATCTTTCTTTCACAGCGGTTCCTGAAGGTTGCCGGGTGGTTCTGATTGACCCATTTATGATTTTGTTTTTTGCTTTTGTGCTCTATTCTTTCCTCTCTTCATATGGAACAGCCTTAAGTTTTTCAGTACTATCCGGACTGGGGTTCTCCCTTGGAGTGATATCCTGTCTCACTTTGTTTGTAACTTGTTTTTTCCTTTTTGGGGAGTACCTCACTACCTCACTGCTTCAATGGATTGCCAACTCTGAATTGGTGCAGTGGTAACCAGTAATGCATTGCACTCCTTATCTTTGGTTATCGCGATATGTGGTTCCCAGTGCAAGGTTAGCTGCACACATCCTGTCATAGACAGGCCAGGAATCTGGTGTGACGGACACGGTCAACTTTGTGCTTTTACTTTTTAATTTTTTTCTCCTTTTCTCGAATACCGGACTATCGACACGTCAGGCTGAACCTCTACGGGGTTGTTTGTTTCAGGGATCAAGCTGCATACCGGACAAGTTGTTTTTTTGAGTTGTTAGTTTTTGTGCTCCAGTTTTTTAATAGTTTAGTGGTTTCTGGTATGACAGCAGGGGAGTTTTTTTGTTTTCTTGACCAAGGCCATGGGGGTTATACTTGTTCTGTACCACCACCGAATATACTGTTAATATTGAAATATGTGCTGACTCCGCCTACCCCTCCTCCGGTACTTAAAATTATGTGGGTTTCCTATTTTTTTGTTTTCTTCAATGGATAGCAGACTTAAAATACTTTCCTGGAATGTCCGGGGTTTAAACAACAAATTTAAGAGGGCGGTAGTGTTTCAGTACCTCAAGCAGGTCAACCCACATATCGTCCTCCTGCAAGAGACACATTTAGAGGGGAGTAAAATATTGTCCTTACGCAGGCCTTGAATACAAAGGGCAATACATTCTACGTACTCTGCGTACGCTAGAGGGGTATCCATTCTAATAAGCAAATCAATCCCATGCACCATTCACGAAGTGTTTACAGACCCGGGAGGTCGATATGTGGCAGTCCTCTTGGATATATATTCTCATAAATTGCTGTTGGTCAATGTATATTTGCACCCTCCATTCAAGGTAACCCTACTGTGTGACTTGTTGGTTAGACTGGCGCCCCATCTCCATCTCCCAATGATTCTCCTGGGGGATTATAATGCCATTTTGGACTCGTGCTGGATTCCTCCAACGCTGGTAGATCGGCCTCGGTGGACCTCAGCTCCTGGGCGTCAATGGCGGGCCTGACTGAGTTATGGAGATGGAAGCACCCGGATACTGTGTCGTACTCTCATTTGTCCTCTACCCACAAATCTTCAGCTAGGATCGATTTGGCGTTTGGTAATTCTCCGGTCCTTCAGTTGGTGTCTGAGTCTGACTACTTACCTGGGGGAGCGTCGGATCACAATCCACTTCTAGTCACTTTAGCCTTCCCTGCAGGGGGTAGGAAGGGAGGTTGGAAATTAGCGCCGGGTTGGTTACTGGAGGACCAAGTGATTGCACAGATGCAATTGTTAATGACCGCCTACTGGGAAAATAATGAGGGCTCGGCCGAGCCCCCGGTGGTATGGGATGCTTTTAAAGCAGTGGCGAGGGGGGAGTGCATCCCTGCCATTAAGGCGGTCCGGAAGGCGCATGGACAGGAGAGTGCGCTTCTCATGGCCCATGAACGAGAGAGTGCAAAGAGGCAGGCAGACTCGCCCTCGGAGGACAATTATGCTTCCTTATTGGAGGCTCAACGTTCGGTGGCATTGCACTTTACAAACTTAGCACACACTGAGGTACGGCAAAGGGCGGAGGTGGTGTTTGCAGAGGGGGACAAAAATGGTAAGTTGCTGGCTACCCTTGCTGCTGATTGTAAGACACCGGTCTGTGTACCGGTGGTGAGGAATAAGGGGGGATCCTTGGTCACTGACCCCAAGGAGATACTGGAGGAATTCGTGCAATTCTACTCAACACTATACTCGCCCATTCCACCTTACAACCCTTTAGAATTGGAGGAGGTATTGCGGTCCTTGTCTATGCCAAAGTTGTCGGATACTGATATGGCAGCATTAGATGAACCCATTTCTGCCCTGGAAATCGAAGCAGCCATGCTCTCTTTCCCTCCACAGAAGGCGCCGGGGCCTGATGGATTCCCGGCGGACTTCTACAGGGCGTTTTAGGTCTCGCTTGGCCCCTAGGCTCAATGTTCTCTTCCGGCACTGCTGGGAACATGGGGCCTTACCGGCCTCGATGATGGAGGCTTACATGGTTCTCCTCTTGAAGCCGGGGAAGGATCCCCTGGAATGCTCGTCATATCGCCCCATAGCACTTTTGAATGCGGATCTGAAGATCCTTGCAAAGGTGCTGGCATCAAGGTTGGCCGGGGTTATTTCGACCCTGGTAGACATTGACCAAACGGGGTTTATCCCGGGCATGTCCACAGACACCAATCTGAGGAGATTGTTTACACATCTCCAAATTGATGCAACAGATGCCCCTGCCAAAGTAATTGTTACGATCAATATAGAAAAGGCTTTCGACTCCGTGGATTGGGGCTATATGCACAGGGTGTTGGAGGTAATGGGGTTCGGACCTGGTTTCCGTCGGATCACTTTGCTATATACGGATCCTCGAACGGCGATTCGGCTTGGTGCAACAGTCTCTGAGTTTTTTCCCTTGGGCAGGGGTACCAGACAGGGGTGTCCGCTATCACCGTTTATTTTCGTGCTGATGATGGAGCCCATTGCCAGAGCTCTTAGACAATCCAATGGAGTGGGGGGTATACAGGTCGGCTCCATTAGGGAGTGTGTGGCCCTCTACGCAGATGACTTGCTACTGTTCCTCAGGGACCCGGGACCTTCTCTCAAAGCCGCCTTACAAATTATGAATCAATTTGCCTCCTTTTCGGGCCTACGGGTGAACTGGGGCAAGTCCTCCATTCTGCCGCTGGGTCCGGAAGCTCAGTCTTTAAGGGATAATGAGTTGCCATTGCAGTGGGTGACCTCTGTCACCTATTTAGGTGTCAGGGTCACTGCATTAATTAAAGATTACATGACCCTTAACCTTCTTCCACTGGTGTCAAGTCTCAAACAAAAGACGCAGGTACTACATTAAATGGTATAGTGGGTTCCTTTTTGTGGTCCCCGCAATCACCTCGTATCAGTATAGCAGTCCTACAGGAGCCATGGGGGCAGGGAGGGTTGGCGCTTCCAGACTGGCAGAAATATTATCTGGCCGGCCAGATGGTGTTTGCCAGGCGCTGGCTGTTGGCGGACGAGGGAGATGCTGCCACAGTCTTGGAAGCGGCACATTTGGGATCATATGAAAGCCTGAGGTTGGCTCTCTATAGGAGTCCTAGGTCTAGTCTGCCTCTAACAGTCTCAATGAAGGCCACCGTTAGGGCATGGGGGGCCACTACCCTCCTAATGTCCCCGTCATATACAGGAGTGTCGCCCTCGGCCCCATTGTGGCTGAACCCGAACCTTTCAGACCTTTGCTCGCTTCCTGACCCTATGATATGGGCATGCAGGGGGGGTTAAACTACTGGAGGATGTCACTAGGGAAGGTGAACTTATTTTGTTTGACCAATTAAAGGATAGACATGACCTGCCAAATTCGTTTTTCTTCCGCTATTTACAACTGCGCCATGCTTTTCAGGTTTCAGGCCGGAGAATTGAGTTACTTCCATCAGCGCTAGAAACCCTTCTAAAAGATGAGGACCTGGCCAAACCCCTATCAAGGGTGTATAAATCCTTGTTTACTAAGTCGCCCCTGGGGGTCACTAGGTGTAGGGAGAGGTGGGGAAGAGAAATTCCGGAAATACAAGGGGAGGATTGGGAAAATATGTGGGACCATCCTTTCAGGCATTTGGTTTTGGCTAGGGACCGTCCAATTCAAATTCTTACACCGAGTGTACCTCACCCCGGCCAGACTTACTCGCATCTACCCGTCCTCTAGCGGTCAATGCTGGAGGTGTTCGCACACTCTGGCGGACTCGGAACACATTTTTTGGACCTGCCCCTTGGTTCAGGCTTTCTTGGCTGGGGTGGTGGGATGCCTGTCGGAGGTGCTCAGTGTCCCAGTTCCTCTGTCACCCAGGGTTTGTCTCTTGGGGTTGGTGGAGGAGGTGGTTCCGTCTTTGGCTCACCGAACTTTGCTAAATATTGGGTTATTTTATGGTAGGAAGGCCATTTTATTAAAATGGAAGAACCCTAGCGCCCCTACTCTCTCATTCTGGAAAGGCCTTGTCAATTCCGTTATCCATTTATATAACGCCACTTACAGAACTAGGGGTTGTGCAAAAAAGTTTATGAAGATCTGGCGGGCTTGGCTAGACTCATCGGCAACGGTGGGTTGATTAATGATATGGGTTCGTGGGTTGTATGGAGTTCCTTATAATTAAGTTTTCACAATTGGCCGAAAGTAATGCATAAGACATAATTTTGAGTATTAATGAGTAGTATGTCAATGTCAACTGCTAATGTGTAATGGGTATGGAGGGGGGATAAAGCATAATTTACTGTTTTATTTGTTGGGATGAGTGGAACTTGGTACAGATACTGGCTATTCTTTAAATTTTTATTTTTATTTCTTAGGTTTAATGATTAAATTGCTCGACTGCCGGGCTTTGGTCAAGATGGGAGGGGGGTGGGGGTTATAGATACAGATTTAGGAAGATTAGGAAGACTATGTTAGTCTGAGTAAGTAAAGCCAAGCATGGCAAATGCCGGGTGGGTACGTTGCCTACCCGGATATTTTTCTATGTAAGATGTGTGTCTTTGTGTGTTGTTGTATTGTACTGTATTGTTTTCAAAACCAATAAAAAGAATTTATAAAAAAAAAAAAATCTCGGGCAATCAGTCCATGACAAATCGTTGGAGAATGAAGATAGCCTTGCGGAAGGACAGTGAAAGTGTACTGGCGGCCGTCCCACACCATAGTAAACTGGTCTTGACACTCTGGATCGATCAAAATTAAAAAAGAAAGCATTAGCCAGGTCTATCACAGCATGATATTCTCCTGCATCTTTTGCAATTTTCTCAACAATTGAGATCATATCTGGTACAGCTGACTTCAATGGAGGTGCCACTTTGTTTAGACCTCTGTAATCCACAGTCATTCTATATGTCCCATCAGGTTTCTTTACTGGGAACACCGGAGACGAGAAAGGACTTACAGCAGGTCTAAGGATCCCTACTCTCAACAGTTCTTGAATAGTCTCCCCAATTTCTTTGTGGCCTCCAGGAAGTCTGTACTGCTTGAGACAGACTGGCTTCTCTGGTGGAGGAATGTAGACAGGGGTCCATTTCGCATGACCTCTGACCACAGCCTTCACCGCCCTTACCAGATACGCTTTATCAGGATACCTGAATGTGAATGTACCTCTTTCAGTCTGAATTGACTGACCTTGAAGTACATCCATCCCAAGAATATTTTCGGGTAACTCTGATATTAAAACATTTGTCATAAATCCTGATCCCTTGCCAATAGCCAATTTCACCCGTATCCTAACTGCTGGTGTAGTTTGCCCTCCCAAACCTTCTACATAAATCAATTCTCCTTTGTGATGGGAAGGATTTCCTTGCAAAAGTGTAACTTCAGCTCCGCTATCAATTAAAGCCATTACATGTGTAGGAGAAGATGACTTCCCGCACCATACAGTGACAGGTGCATATGGGCGTCGGTCTCCTGCTGTCACTGCCCTTGCTGCTATTACAGGAGACTCACCTTCCCTTCATAAAGGATAAGGAACCTCCCAATCCCCTTTTCTGATTCTCTCGAACTCCTCCCCAGGATAAAGGGATTTGGCTCCCTGCTGATGGTGGCTTGCATGTGGATTTTGTGAACATCAGTGGAATTTTGAACTACAGTGGAGAGTTAAAAACCAGGAGTTTAAAACAGGAGTTAAGTCAGGAGTCTTCTCAACTGTGAGTAACATTATAAACTTCATACAAGTAATTATATTGTAACTGGGAAATGAGTGCTAGCAGGGTTGAAGGTTTTGCTCAGTGCACAGTGTGCCACATGTATGCAAAATTGGTGCAACAGCTCCAGGATGGATACCGCTGTGACAGATGTGAGCAGGTTGCTCTTCTGGAGGCTCGCATTAGAGATCTGGAAGAGCAAGTTGCAACACTGGGCGGAAAGGACAACCTTGAAAGGGGTCCTCTGCTCGCTCAGCAGGTGGTCAGTAGGGCTGATGTGGAGGGTGGAGTGGCAAGTCAGGATTATCAGATAGGAAGATGGGTTAATGTAGTTAGAGGGAGTGGAAGGGTCTTGCAGAAAAGGAAGGCCAGTCCTGTAGTTGTGCATCAAAACAAATTTTCCACGTTGGGTGAAGATGTGGAGGTGGCAAACACAGAGGTGGCAGCCCTAGATGTCACTGCTACCCCTAACAGCCGGGAGAGCAACCCATCTAGTAGAGGTGGTGAGGGGAGTGCAGGTAGGCCAAGACAGTTGGTGGTTATAGGGGATTCTATAATCAGAAGGACTGATAGAATAATTTGTCGCCAGGATCGCCTCAACCGAATGGTTTGCTGTCTCCCTGGTGCCAGGGTTTGGCATGTGGTGGACCGGGTGGATAAATTACTGGGAGGGGCTGGGCATGACCCAGCTGTCTTGGTCCACGTTGGAACCAATGACAGTATACATGGAAGGTGGAGGCTCCTTAGGAATCAATTTAAAGAACTAGGCTGCAAGATGAAGGCAAGGACCTCCAAGGTGATATTCTCTGAAATATTGCCTGTGCCATGCGCAACACAGGAAAGGCAGGGGGAGATTAGAGAGCTGAATGCATGGCTAAAGACCTGGTGTAGGGAGGAGGGATTTGGGTTTCTAGAGCACTGGGCTGACTTTTCATTGGGGTGCAGCCTATATGCTAAAGACGGTTTGCACTTGAATGGAAGGGGGTCTGCTGTGCTGGGGGAGAGGTTTATGGGAAGGCTGGAGGAGTATTTAAACTAGGTTTGAGGGGGGAGGGTGAACTAGAATTACATCGGGCACACAGGTCAGTTAGTGGTCAGACATTAATGGAAAGTGGAATGGGGATAGATGGGGGGAGGGTTATGGCAGGTGACAAGAAAGTTCCCACGTTGCAAACAGCCATTGGAAACTATAGTGCCATTTGTACTACTAAAAATTATATGAAAAACACCAGAGAAAAATGTAATACATTAAAGTGTTTGTTCACCAATGTCAGAAGTCTGCCAAGCAAAATAGGTGAGTTGGAAGCTCTGGTGCATGAGGAGAGCTATGACGTAATCGGTATTGCTGAAACGTGGCTTCATTCCTCACATGACTGGATTATTAATATTCCTGGCTATGCACTCTTTCGGAGAGACAGGGCAAAAAGGAAAGGTGGCGGGGTCAGTCTCTATGTGAGAAGTGATCTCAAAGCGAGTGTGAAAGAGGACCTGGTTGATGGAGAGTGTGATGAGGCTGAAGCATTATGGGTGGAACTGCATACAGATGTGCGTAGTTCAAAGTTAATCATTGGAGTTTGTTATAGACCACCCAATGTTAAAGAGGAGGTGGAGACTCAGCTCCTTGCACAGATGGAAAGGGCTGCAAGGGCTGGGACGGTGATAATAATGGGGGATTTTAACTACCCAGAAATTGACTGGAGTAATGGCACTGCTGGGACAGTTAAAGGGCAAAAATTTATAAGCCTATTGCAGGACAATTTTATGGTCCAGTTTATTGAGGCCCCAACTAGGAATGATGCTCTGTTGGACCTGGTAATCTCAAACCATGCAGAGCGTATTACTAATGTTCAGATAAAGGAACACCTGGGTAGCAGTGACCATAACATGATTTCATTTGATGTTAGTTGTAAGCAAAAATCACATACAGGAAAGATAAAAACACTTAATTTCAAGAGAGCAAATTTTCCAAGGATGAGGGCTGCTCTCCAGGACTTAGACTGGGAGAGAATATTGGCATCAATGGGCACAGAACAGAAATGGGAATTCTTCAAAAAGACTGTTTGTGAACTCACTGCAAAGTATATTCCCATGGGCAATAAGTTTAAAAGGCTAAAAATAAAACCTATGTGGCTCACAGTTAAAGTTAAAAAAGCTATAAACTATAAGAAAAGCGCTTTTAAAAAATATAAAAATGAGGGAACACTAGTGTCGTTTAAATGTTACAAAGAATATAACAGGATATGTAAAAAGGAAATCAAGGATGCAAAAATTCTAAACGAACGACAGATTGCAAAAGATAGTAGGACAAACCCCAAAAAATTCTTCAAATATATTAATAGTAAAAAGGTCAAGTCTGAGCATGTAGGCCCTTTACAAAATAATCTAGAGCGGGTGACTGGGGACAAAGAGAAGGCTAATTTATTAAATACTTTCTTCAGCTCTGTGTATACAATGGAGCATGGGGGAGCTCATGTCCATAATGGGGGTGGTAGTGACACAGCCCCAAATCCACAATGGCTCAAAAGTGATATGGTCCAGAAATATTTAGACAGAGTAAAGGTGGATAAAGCACCTGGACCAGATGGCATACACCCACGGATCCTAAAAGAATTGAGCTCTGTAATTTCAAAGCCATTGTATGTAATTTTTAGGGACTCATTAATGACAGGAATAGTACCACTGGATTGGCGCAGGGCCAATGTGGTGCCTATATTTAAAAAGGGAACAAAGTCTTTACCAAGTAACTATAGACCTGTTAGTTTAACTTCTATAGTTGGGAAAATACTGGAGAGATTAATAAAAGACACATAGATGAGTTCTTGCTGGAAAAAAACTATTTCAGCAACAGACAGCATGGATTCATGAAAGACAGAAGTTGTCAGACAAACCTGATTTCTTTTTATGAAGAGGTAAGTAAAACCTTGGACAGAGGCGTGGCTGTGGACGTGGTATACTTGGACAGAGGGGTGGCTGTGGACGTGGTATACTTGGACAGAGGGGTGGCTGTGGACGTGGTATACTTGGATTTTGCAAAAGCGTTGGATACAGTTCCCCACACACGGCTCATGTGTAAGGTAAAGTCTACAGGATTGGAAATATCAGTTTGTAAATGGATAGAAAACTGGCTAAAAGACAGAATTCAGAGAGTAGTAGTTAATGATTCTTACTCTGAATGGTCCAAGGTTATCAGTGGTGTACCCCAAGGTTCAGTGCTGGGACCCTTACTTTTTAATATCTTTATAAATGATATTGGGTCTGAGATCAAAAGTAACATTTCTGTCTTTGCAGATGACACCAAGCTATGCAGTGGAATGACGTCCTTGCAGGATGTCTCCAATTTACAAGCCGACCTCGATGCTCTGTCTAATTGGGCGACTATGTGGCAGATGAGGTTTAATGTTGATAAATGTAAAGTTATGCACTTGGGGGCTAAGAATATGAATGCATCATACATACTAGGGGGGAGTACAACTGGGGGGATCTGTAGTGGAAAAGGATCTGGGGGTTTTGGTAGATCATAAGCTCAATAATAACATGCAATGCCAAGCTGCGGTTTCCAAAGCGAGCAAAGTCCTTTCTTGTATAAGAGAGGTATGGACTCCAGAGAGAGAGACATCATCTGTACAAATCATTAGTAAGGCCTCATCTGGAATACGCAGTTCAGTTTTGGGCACCAGTTCTCAAAAAGCATATCGGGGAACTGGAGAAAGTGCAGAGAAGGGCAACCAAACTGATAAGAGGCATGGAGGAGCTCAGCTATGAAGAAAGATTAGAGGAACTGAATTTATTCACTCTTGAGAAGAGGAGAATAAGGGGGGATATGATTAACATGTACAAATATATAAGGGGTCCATATATTGATCTTGGTGATGAGTTATTCACTTTACGGTCAACACAGAGAACAAGGGGGCACTCTACGTCTAGAAGAAAAAAGATTTCATCTCCAAATGCGGAAAGGTTTCTTCACAGTAAGAGCTGTGAAAATGTGGAACAGACTCCCTGCAGAGGTGGTTCTGGCCAGCTCAGTAGATTGCTTTAAGAAAGGCCTGGATACTTTCCTAAATGTACATAATATAACTGAGTACTAACAGTTCTAGGTAAAGTTGATCCAGGGTAAATCCGATTGCCTCTCGGGGGATCAGGAAGGAATTTTTTCCCCTGCTGTAGCAAATTGGATCATGCTCTGCTGGGTTTTTTTTGCCTTCCTCTGGATCAACTGTGGGTATAGAATTGGGTATATGGGATTGCACGATATTTTTTTTATTTTTATGGTTGAACTGGATGGACTTTTGTCTTTTTTCAACCTGACTAACTATGTAACTATGTAACTATGTTTGGGTTCAGTTTTGGGAATTGGTTTGGGGCTAACAGGAGGGGTCTGTTCTGTTTCCTCTAAGTCTAGGCTGATGTTATCTTCACTAGGAGTAGTGTTTCTAACCCTGACAGTTTTCCCTACTAAATGTTTCCACCTCTTCAGCATTTCTGCAGTAGAAATGCCATCTATCTCATCTCTAGGTACTCCTGCCTTTAATAGATCCACCCACATTTCTTTCCTAGAAATAACTAGCCTGGTTTTCTCTTTACCTTCTGTCTTCTCTACCCCATTCCGTTTCTTCTGTGTTCTTTTCTGCTTGTATTCTTCCTGTCTGGCCTTGACCTTATCTACTGCCCTGACAGGTTTTGTTTTAGTCTCCTCTATCTCCCCCAACTGGCTTAAAAGGGTTGTGGCTTCATGAATCTTGCTGTTAAATCCCAGGCCTCCCAACAAAGACAATAATGGAGCCCTGAGATTAAATGGCGCAGACTTCATCAGCTTAGAGCGCAGAGCAGACGTAAAGGGTTCCATATCTGGACCTATCCATTCTGGAAATGTATTTAATCCGGTTATACAACCCATCTCACGTAACCTGGAAATACCCTCTCCTATTGATCTCCAGGAGTAGGTATTTTCCAGGTCAGTAGGACTAGCGTATACTCGGACTATTCCATCTCTCACAAGGTCTAACAGTGAAAAATTCACGCTAAACTCTCGGGCTTTTCGCATTGCCTGACTCAATTGTGGATCATGGGTTAACACTCCCATAACCACTGCTTCCTTACCTGACAAAACAACACTGTCCGTCCCTTCATCCCATAAGCGCAGGAGCCAACTCAATAGGGGCTCCCCAGACCTTTTGTTTGTATTGTTTTGCCAGCTCATGGAGTTCAGTTTGTGTAAACTCCCGTACTTCTTCAAATTCAACATCTCTGGGGTTGCGATAATGCACCTCCCCATCTGCCATATCCTCTCTATCATGTTGCCGTTTCCTATGCTTAGTAATGAGAGGTATGGCATATTTTTTCTTTCCCACTAGCAGATCATCATCTGAAATATCAAACTCTATCTCCTCATCCTCACTATCATTTGAGGAGAGCATATCCTCACAATCCCAATTTTGTATTGTGACAATGGCACGTACCCTGGCTTTACTAACAGGTTTACGCCCCTTCCTTTTCCTTAAGTCATTAATTGATTTAGTCATGAGGGCTGCACACCGCTCTTGCAAATCATCAGCCCGACTAGCGGTTAAACGTACACACTCTGAAGCAACTGCTAGCTGGTCTTTTAATACCTTAAATTCTGCCTATGCCTTCTCCCTTCTATGTGATTCAGTATAGAGCGCATGGAGGAAGTACCAACCCACTGTGGACACTGTCCTCTTCTCTTTCTTACTTAAATCCAACCCCTTAAGGCTAAAATCTACAAAATGATCTGAGACTTTATCACCCCAAGTCAGCTTCAAGGGCGAAGCATACTTCACAAATTCTTTAGCAAGAGGCTCCCACTCATTGTTTCTGGCCCAGATAGGTAAGCTGCACACTTTCTTCTGGTCACCAAAACCCTCTGCAGCCTTGCTTTTCCTAAACAGCTTACACAGCATTTTACCTAGCACAAGCTAGACAACACACTACAGAAAAACAAGTCTGCTTCAATTGAATTATAGTGCAGATCCCGGACAAGCCCCCAAATGTTTTGCTTGCATCTATCTAGCAAGGTTACTCTGTGGTATAAGCAAGGAAGCTGAGACTTCTGCAGTGTGTAAATGTGCTTTTACTATACAATATGCTGTACATACAAAACTATTACAATATTAGGAATACAATTTAAGACTGACAGATATATATAACAAGCAAAATGCCTAGAAAATAGAACAGCCTATGGTCTATAACTACAAATACATTTAAGTTACTTATCTTCTGTTACGGTATGTTCGTGATCTCCATTGGCAATGATTCTTCTTGTAGACCAGGTTCTGTTCTTCTATCATGAGTGGCTTCTTCTGATGTTACAGCAACATGATGTGTGTGTCCGTGTCCTAGCTTATGCCTGCTTTTATGTGTCCGGCTGAGTTACCAAACAACAGAAAACATACCTGTTTACTGTAGCTGTAGAAACAATGGACTGTTGAATACAACAATGCTATCTACCTATTGTCTACTCAAACCAAACCTGTCATTAATCTAACAGTCATTCTTTCAGTTTGAGAGCTGAAAGAAATCTCAAACAAGTAATGTCTTACTTGTTTACTGTAGCTATAGAGACAGTAGCCTGTTGAATACAACAATGGTATCTAACCCAATTGTATGAAAACAGCATTTGTTTGAGAAATCTACTCAAACCAAAAAAGACTACAGTAATCTGACCAACTCACTATTGTAAAATTGTCCCATGTATCCTATTGTCTGATATAATAAAAATCATATTTTTAACAAACACAACACAGAGAAGGACCCCCTTTATATCAGTGGTCAGTGTAGTGGTCCCTTACATTGGTAAGGCCCCTTACAGATTATTGATGTCAGTTGTTATGGAGAGACAGAAATTTTCCATTGCTCAAGGAACCCCTAGAAATCTTTGGAGGAACCCTGGCTGAGAAAGGCTGGATTAGACCGTAATATATCCCCCCCCCCTGTTGGGAGTGGAGATGACCCCATCTATAAGGATATACAGTACATACACACTAGACTTGTGCACAACGGAAACATTTGTTTAGTTTTGGTTAGTTTCTTGTGCACAACGGAAAAATTTGTTTCGTTTTGGTTCGTTTCTTTTCGGTCCTGTTGATTCGTAATCATTTGTAATTTTGTTCGATGGGATTTTTCGTGTTCGGACTAATTCGTATTTTCGCAAGCAACATTTTTCGTTGAATCGGAATGATTCGTATTAATGTAAGCCTTATTTTTAGTTGATTTATAATTCGTACTTTCGGTAGAGTACATTGTTTTTCGTTGATTCTGGACACAACTCCTACTTTCGTAACTTTTTTTGGGTTCGTTGATTCGTAATTTTCTGTGTCTCTCTCACAACGACGCTGCCTATTATGCCTAATGTGCTTCGAATGGATTTGTACCTTTCTAAATACATAGCGGTTATTTGTAACGATTTGAAATCTCGTATTTTACGTTCGTTTTTTACATGCGGCTATAGCCTCCGCCCCTGTACACCATTTTGAGAGGGAGTTCAGCACGGTGAGGGAGAAGCAGAGAGCAGAGCAGAGTGTTATTGTGCTTCGAATGGATTCGTAACTTTTTTCATAACGAATTATGCCAAAGACATTCGGGCATTCGCTATTTGCGATATAATTTATTTCGGATTCGGTTTTATTCGTAATTGCTTTGTTGGGAAATTCGAATGCTTCTGAATGTCCAAAAGTTGCTAAATTCAGACGAATTTCGATTCGTTATGAAACGTATTGCACAAGCCTAATACACACACAACACAAGACCGTGTTCACACTACGAGACGTGTCTCAGGGCTGGAGTTCCTTTGAGCTCCACAAAGTGGCGATCTTCTCACTTTTACCATAGAGACAGGAAGTCTCTATGGAAGACAGGAAATGATGTCAGGTACAAACAGGAAGTGACATTAGATAAAGACAGGAAGTGATTTTGGAGGGACTGTCCCTCATTCACAACAAAGTCCCTCTTTCCTCCTCGTGTCCCTCATGTTGGTCTGATCTATATACATGTATATGAAATGCACTATTTATCTATCAAAAAGTATTTCACGGTGCTAAACCTTCCATCCAATTTCTAAATTTTTCTGCTGCATTTGTAAATTCCAAAAGCCATTATAAAGGAATATTAGTGGTAAAAATGGACTTGTGGGTTTTACCGATTTTTTTTTTATAATTTTTTTTTTGGTAAAATTCTCCATTAAGGGGGTGTGTCCTATGTTTACATACTTTATAGAAGTTCCTCCTTCCCATCTCAGAAAGTTGGGAGGTATGCACACATATATAGTGTGGAATCGTAGATTCAGGGTCAGAACATTCCCCCACTTACGGGGGCCGGAACATTCTCTCCATTTGGGAAATGTTTTTTTTTTTTTTTCCATCGATTTCCCCTTTTTAGTCTATACTAACGGATTATACGATAATACGGGTTGGGGGTTTTATTCAGAGGTGGACTTATGATACGTGTGTTTTAATTTTATAATCTTTATGGAGGAGGAAATAACTATTCCTGATGTCTGTGAAGGTTCATTACAAGGGATGTGTCTGGATGGTGACTGTATCATTGTGTGTGTCAGGTTCCTATAAGGTGTCAGGATGCCACTGTCTATTTCTCCATAGGGGAGTGGGAGTATTTAGAAGGACACAAGGATCTCTACAAGGACGTCATGATGGACAATCAGCCGCCCCTCACATCACCGGGTAAGAGGAGACTTTTTATTGTAAAGGAGAGAGCAGTACGGAGGCTCCACCTAGATCCCCCATCATCTGATAAACACATAGAAACAATGTATTCAGTCAGTGTGTGTGTTTCCTACAGATGGATCCAGTAATGGGAACCCACCAGAGAGATGTCCCTGTCCTCTGTATTCCCGGGATTCCACACAGGAAGGTCACACCATCCCCCACCATCATCAGGTAGATGAGGAACAATCATTGGTAGTTGTGATTTATACACAAGCATGTTTATTATAATGAATGTTTTATTATATATTCAGAGTGGAAACTTTGAGGATTATAATATTGTTGTAAAAGAAGAGTATAAAGATGAGGATGAGGAGTATGGAGTGATGGAGGAGTTTTCAGAAGGACACAAGGCTATGATGGAGCCACCTAATACCAGGAACCCACCAGAGAGATGTCCCCGTCCTCTGTATTCCCGGGATTCCACACAGGAAGGTCACACCATCCCTCACCATCAGGTAGATGAGGAACAAATATTGGTAGTTGTGATTTATACACAAACATGTTTATTATAATGAATGTTTTATTATATATTCAGAGTGGAAACTTCGAGGATTATAATATTGTTGTAAAAGAGGAGGATGAGGAGTATGGAGTGATGGAGGAGTTTTCTGAAGGACACAAGGATATGATGGAGCCACCTAATACCAGGAACCCACCAGAGAGATGTCCCCGTCCTCTGTATTCCCGGGATTCCACACAGGAAGGTCACACCATCCCTCACTGTTACAAGGTTGGTGGGACGGAGCATCTAAAACATGGACTGGTGGAGATGATGTGGATTTTGTATGTAAGTTTTTATCTTACAGATGATATTTTCTAATTTTCTTGATTTAGAGTGGAGATCCAATCGATATAGAATTTGAGATTAAATCAGAAGAAGAAGAGAGGTATGTGAGGGATGATCAGCAGTCTATGGAGGAGGATGGAATAACGGGGCCATTTATAGAGGAGGACACTCCTACAGAGATCAGCACAGGTGGGTCATTAACACTAAATCCATTCCTTTTCCCATACTGCTCACTGATTGGTCCAGAGTAGGGCGGGGACTGGGTGATATCAGCCTGTAATCCCCTGGTCACTTTCCTGAGCTGTGTTCCCCGTCCTGTATTCCTGTATTTCTCTCCGATAATCTTCCTTCTCTGTGCTGCAGACACAATTTATGTATCTAGACTGGATTTATGGAGATTCTGGGGTTCAGCTGGCAGCAAAATGTTGATTTTCACCATAGGGTTTGCTTGACCCAGACACCTGGGGTATGTACCTTGGGTCTTCTGCCCTATGCCCGGGTCTAGTGAGATCTCTGACAGAACAATTCTCCCGGGTTACTTGCTCTGTTATTTGCTGGCTGTGCCGGGTGGAGGGATATGTCTGTATAGTCTCAGACCCAAGTCACTGAGTGCAGTCTCAGGAGATGGGAGGCAGCGGTGTGGGACCTCTGCAACTTGTCTCAGTTAAGTAAATATTTTATCTGCCACTGATTACTAAACACCAATATTATGAGTCCTGAGTAGGGATGAGCTTCGAGTTCGAGTCAAACTCATGTTCGACTCGAACAGCGAACAATTGTGTGGTATTTGCGGCAAATTCGAAAAGCCGCGGAACACCCTGTAAAAGACTATGGGAGAAATCTAAAGTGCTAATTTTAAAGGCTTATATGCAAGTTATTGTCGTAAAAAGTGTTTGGGGACCCGGGTCCTGCCCTAGGGGACATGTATTAATGCAAAAAATTGTTTTAAAAACTGCCGTTTTTTCGGGAGCAGTGATTTTAATAATGCTTAAAGTGAAACAGAAGTGAAATATTCCTTTAAATTTCGTACCTGGGGGGTGTCTATAGTTTCCCTTTAAAGCAACACTTGTTTCCCGTGCTTAGAACTGTCCCTGCACAAAGTGTCATTTCTGAAGGAAAAAATGTCATTTAAAACTACTCGCGGCTGTAATGAATTGTCGGCTCCTGGCAATACAGAGAAAAGTCATTGATAAAAAAAAATGCGTGGGGGTTCCCCAAATTCAATTACCAGGCCCTTCAGGTCTGGTATGGATTTTAGGGGGAACTCCGCGCCAAATTTAAAAAAAAATGGCGTGGAGTTCCCCCCAAAAATCCATACCAAACCCTTATCCGAGCACACAACCTGGCAGGCCGCAGGAAAAGAGGGGGGGGACGAGAGAGTTCCCCCCCTCCTGAACCGTACCAGGCCACATGGCCTCAACATGCGGAGGATGCTTTGGGGGTCAGTGACCCCTCAAAGCACCATGTCCCCATGTTGATGGGGACAAGGGCCTCATCCCCCACAACCCTTGCCCGTTGGTTGTGGGGGTCTGCGGGCGGGGAGCCTATCGGAATCTGGAAGACCCCTTTGACAAAGGGGACCCCCAGATCCCACCCCCCCCCCTATGTGAATTGGTAAGGGGTACATTGTACCCCTACCATTTCACAAAGAAAGCGTAAAAAATTGTAAAAAAAACACAGACACGGTTCGGATAAGTCCTTTCATTAAAAAAAATAAAATAAAAAAAAAGATTGATCTCCACTCCAGTGATGTCGGTATCCAGCGAGGAACAGTACACGGTCCTGTCTCCACCGAAGACACCCCGGGAATGACGTTGCGGCAGCCTGACAGGTCTTATGTAGCTGAGGACGGGGCCACCCGTCACGCTACCCCGTCCCCCTCTGACGCAAGGGGAAACCCGGGCTTTCCCAGTGACATGACGGGTGAGCCCGCCCCCCTCTGATGTAACGCAGGTTTCCCTTTGCATCAGAGGGGAGTGGGATCACGTCACTGGGAAAGCCCGGGTTTCCCCTTGCGTCAGATGGGGACGGGGTCATGTGACTGGTGGCCCCGTCCTCAGCTACATAGGCTGCCGCGACGTCATTCCTGGGGTGTTTTTTTTTTTAATAAGGGACTTATCCCTCCCCATGTTGAGGGCATGTGGCCTGGTACGGTTGAGGGGGGGGGGCGCTCTCTCGTCCCCCCCCCCCCCTCTTTTCCTGCGGCCTGCCAGGTTGCGTGCCTAGATAAGGGTCTGGTATGGATATTTGGGGGGAACCCCACATAATTTTTTTTTTCATTTGGCGCAGGGTTCCCCTTAATATCCATACCAGACCTGAAGGTCCTGGTAATTGTATTTGGGGGACCCCCACGCATTTTTTTTTTTTTTTTATCAATGACTTTCAATGACTTTTCTCTGTATTGCCAGGAGCCGACAATTCATTTACAGCCGCAAGTATTTTTAAATGACTTTTTTTCCTTCAGAAATGACACTTTGTGCAGGGACAGTTCTAAACACGGGAAACAAGCGCTGCTTTACAGGCATACTATACACACCCCCCAGGTACGAAATTTAAAGGAATATTTCACTTTTATTGTTTCACTTTAAGCATTATTAAAATCACTGCTCCTGAAAAAACAACAGTTTTTAAAACTTTTTTTTGCATTGATCCCCTGGGGCAGGACCCCGGTCCCCAAACCCTTTTTATGACAATAACTTGCATATTAACCTTTTAAATGAGCACTTTCGATTTTTCATGTTCATGTCCCATAGACTTTAAAGGTGTTCGGATGTTCGAACGAATTTGTTGCCTGTTCGCAAGTTCTGGTGCGAACCGAACTGGGGGGTGTTCGGCTCATCCCTAGTCCTGACACTCGTCCTATAATCCCCTCATCACTGTCACTCCTATAAAAGACAGTTCTCGTTGTTTCCTCACTCTCTGACTAAGGTCCATGAATAAAGAAATGATCTGGTAGGAGATCAGAGGACCCATTTACTAGTTACCTTGAGGGGGGAATTGTAAGATCCTCAGAGACAAAGCTGCCTGATGTGGGCGGAGTCCTGGTTTAGGGGAACCAATCAGCTCATGTCTAGTAATAATCTTTGTATTTCTATTTTAGTAGATGGACGGGAGATGAGGAAAACCTCAGAGGATTGTCTCACTTTGTCTCCAGACTGTAAAGTAGAAGATGAGGACATCACACAGTATAGTCCAGGAGAAAACCCGACTACCTCAAATGTCCATCCGGCACCACACAGTGTAGATGGACCTCAGACTGTGCGGGACAGTACAATTTTTCCAAAAAATAAGAAGTTTCCCTGTACTGAGTGCGGGAAGTGTTTCAGTTTAAAATGCCATCTTAATGAGCATAAAAGATCTCACACGGGGGAGAAGCCGTATTCCTGTTCTGAGTGCGGGAAATGTTTTTCAGTAAAGTCCAATCTTTCCACACATCAGAGATTGCACACGGGGGAAAAGCCTTTTTCCTGTTCCGAGTGCGGGAAATGTTTTTCACAGAAGTCAACTCTTTCCACACATCAGAGATTACACGCAGGAGAGAAGCCGTATTCCTGTTCTGAGTGTGGGAAATGTTTTGTGGATAAGTACTATTTTTCCAGACATCAGAGATCTCACACGGGGGAGAAGCCTTTTTCCTGTTCCGTGTGCGGGAAATGTTTTTTACAGAAGTCCAAGCTTTCCAGACATCAGAGATCACACACGGGGGAGAAGCCGTATTCCTGTTCTGAGTGCGGGAAATTTTTTTCAGAGAAGTCCAGTCTTTCCACACATCAGAGATCGCACACGGGAGAGAAGCCATTTTCCTGTTCTGAGTGCGGGAAATGTTTTTCACAGAAGTCCTATCTTTTTATACATCAGAGATTGCATACGGGGGAGAAGCCATATTCTTGTCCTGAGTGTGGGAAATGTTTTGTAGATAAGTACTATTTTTCCAGACATCAGAGAGCTCACACGGGGGAGAAGCCTTTTTCCTGTTCCGAGTGCGGGAAATGTTTTTCACAGAAGTCCAAGCTTTCCAGACATCAGAGATCACACACGGGGGAGAAGCCGTATTCCTGTCCTGAGTGTGGGAAATGTTTTTCACAGAAGTCCGGTTTTGACACACATCAGAGATTGCACACAGGTGAGAAGCCGTATTCCTGTACTGAGTGCGGGAAATGTTTTTCAGAGATGTCCAGTTTTTACAGACATCGGAGATCTCACACGGGGGAGAAGCCGTATTCTTGTCCTAAGTGCGGGAAATGTTTTTCACAGAAGTCTCATCTTTCCACACATCAGAGATTGCACATGAGGGAGAAGCCGTAGTCCTGTCTTCCTGTACATCAGGGGGTCCCACACAACCCTTGAGGTGTATTAGTGAGTGCGGGAAATGTCTTGTATATGAATGTTGCTGGACATGTGGGGAAGAAGCACACCCTGATATACACCTCAGATATACTCCATGGCTGATCTTCATCATGTAAGAAACAGTTGATAAGGAGACCAGAGATCACCAAAGACATGGATGAAGTGTTGTACCGTGTTGGCCATTGATAGCTGGAGAAAAATAAAAATGGAGTCATTACCTCTCATTGGCTGAGTACATTTTGTGGTGAAAACTCTTGTAAGAGGTCAGTTTTCTCAAGTCGTCTTCCAGGACGAAACATGTAAACCCCACCACTTAAAAGGCAGTTCTCTAGGCTTTTTAAAATAAAAATGGAGTCCTTGCCTCTCATTGGCTGAGTACATTTTGTGGTGGAAGATTTCACAGACATTTAGGGATCTATTTTAAAACAAATTGTAGAATGAATGTGACACGCGTTCCTCCAATCATGACAAATATTGGATCATCGGCTCCATCTAGTGGCAAAAATCTGCCCCTGTGGTTTTAATACTGACCATTGACATAAAACAGAAAATACCACATTTGGCCATTAGATGGCGCTAAGTAGCATAGAAATTATCTCCATCTAGTGTCCAAATGCAATCATTTCCATTTTAAATGAGTGGAAACCGTTCGACCAGCACAGCAAATATCCTAATAACATTCATCTTTCCCCCATTCACACAGAAGGAATGTACATGGACTTTCCCCGGGGGAATTGCTATGCACATATTTTATGAATAGACCCCTAAATGTCAGGAGAGGTTTATATAAAGATGGGAAGTATGGAGCAGATAAATGAATAGACCTCCTAGCAATGTTATTACCAGGCTGCAGCTAGGGGGAGCTCTAATGTGTGAGCGCAGCAGAGTGATCCCATCTAGCTCACGTTAACCCTTTCACTGTCAGATGTTTTTGCAATATTTTGGGCCTGAAGATTAGATAAAACCCCCCAAACATATATTATCTGAAAGCAGAGGCCCTGGAGAATAAAATGGTGGTGATTGTTAAGGTGTTCCTCGTACACAAATTTCCCCTTAATATCCGGGTTTATTTTCTCCTTTTCCCCCATTTTCTATGGTGTGATCTTTTCTACAATACTTTGTTATAATAATGTAACACGTTGTGTATTGTGATGGTGCGCTAAGATCAACCTCCTATTATACAGCACAAATAATGTGATAAACGTGATAAAAAAACGGCTCTAAACACGTGATTTCAATGCAACTAGTGAATGTGCACATTCCGTGAAAAACCATCCAAAATAAAAATTGTCCATAGGCTAGTAAGATAGGTTTGCCTGGTAAAATGTAATCACTAATGATGTCCCTGCTGTTTTTTCTTATATGGATCAATCCTGTCCACAATCCATTTAGTAATTAGACTTCAGGTGTTCTCACGTTTGTTCCTCTCCAACTGCCTCGTGAAGTGCGATTCTCGAACGAAACAAGAGAGATATATCATAGCGCAATATGCTAATACTGAACACTAGGTCTGGGGTGTTAAAGGTTTGACTCACATTTGATCATAAAACCAGCGTGCTTGTATAGAAGGATCAGATACAATGTAGCGAACTCCTCACTCTGCATCTCCTATGTTTAGGACACGATGGATATCGTCACTTGGCTCCCTCTGACGCGTTGCGTCACTTGTTACGTGACTTTTTCACCCTTGAAACTAGTTGCATTGTATTCATGTGTTTAGAGCGTTTTTTTTTTTTTTTTATCACGTTTATTACATTATTTGTGCTTTATAATAGGAGTTTGATTTTAGCGCACCGTCACACATTTAATTTATGCCATTCACAGTGTCAGAACACCATTTTATGGTTGCAGCTTTTATCATTTATTTATCTTTTATTAATTTCCTTGTTTGAATTTGGGATTTTTATCAGCGCTTGAGTCACCTTATTAATACGTTGTGTATTGTACGACTCCGCCTCCACATTCCAGACCAGTCCTTTTCCTGACCAATCGCATCTCTACCTTTTTTTCTATTTCCTGATTCTATGGCTGTAATCTGTTTAAAAGTAAAATTATAATAAAAAAATGTATTGAAGAGAAAAAAAAGTTGTGTGTGTCGGTGGAATGAGAACAATTGCTGGTGGTGTTGTCACCTGTCACAGCAGTCACACCTGGTTTCCCAGCCAATGCACCAGATAAATGTTGCAGCAAAACGGCTCTTTGAGTTCTGGGAAACCAGGAATGGACTCCGGACACGGACTCCAGGAAAACAAACCTTTTATTTTGAATGAAAAAGGGGAGGAAGAGTGCGCGTACACTGGGAAACACACATGTGAGTTATATATAAATAATCAGTGCGTGCAAAAAGGTGCACCAAAATAAAAAAATCACTTAGAAAAAAGTTTTTCTCTTGTCATCCATGGACTGACACAGCGTGTCTTATACACCTTTACACGTGGGTTATGTCCCTGCTTGCAGGAGAAGACCTAGGCAGAATGTGAGATGTTATACATACATTCTAAACAGCCAGAGCTGAACAGCCCCGCCCAGGGGGGCGGTCCCTCCGGACATAACCCTCCCACTGCAGTCAGCAGACCTCAGTTCGTAACAAAGCAGTACAAACTTAAAAAGAAGGGTGGGTGCTGTGTCAGTCCATGGATGTCAGAGAAATGGATTTTACGGTGAGTACAAAAATCCTATTTTCTCTTGTCATCCATGGACTGACACAGCGTGTCTTATACACCTTTACACGTGGGATGTCCCAAAGCAGTGTCAAGAGGGATGGGAGCAATATAAATGGAAAACCAAAAACTTCACTCCAAACAAGGCAGAGCTCCTCAACGGAGGAGTTGCAACATCAAACAGCGGCCTGCAACACCTTGCGGCCGAAGGGAGCATCCGAAGATGCAGCCACATCAACCTTATAAAACTTAGAAAAGGTATGAACAGACGACCAGGTCGCCGCCTTGCACACTTGTGCAACCGACGCTTGATGTCGAGAAACCCAGGAAGCACCAATTGCCCTGGTGGAATGTGCCGTAACCGGAAAGGGAGGCGCCCGCCCCTTGAGAGCATAAGCTTGAATGACGGTTTGTCTGATCCACCTAGAAATGGTGGCAGACGAAACCGCTTGGCCCTGTTTTGGACCAGAGACAGCCACAAATAGTGAGTCAGACCTCCGAATAGAAGCAGTAGCCGACAGGTACACCCGCAAGGCTCGTACCACATCCAAAGTGTGAAGCGCAAACTCTCTGGGATGCGATGGGTGAGGACACAAAGACGGGAGGACAATGTCCTTGTTTAAGTGGAAGGCCGAGACCACCTTTGGCAGAAAAGAAGGTCGCGGACGTAACACCGCCTTATCCTTATGGATGACCAAAAAGGGCGACTTGCAGGACAAGGCCGCCAATTCAGACACTCGTCTAATGGAAGTAATGGCCACCAAGAAGGCCACCTTCTGAGACAAAGTCAAGAGGGGAATATCTCTAATATTTTCAAAGGGAGGTTCCTGGAGGACCGAGAGCACCAAATTCAGATCCCACGGGGGGAGAGGAGGCTTGACAGGGGGGAGCACATGGCGAACCCCCTGCACAAAGGTGCTAACCAAGGGATGACCCGCCAGCGGTCGCTGAAAGAAGATGGCCAAGGCCGAAATCTGACCCTTAATGGTACTCAAAGCGAGCTTTTGGGTCACGCCACGCTGCAGAAAATGCAGGATTCTGGGAACGGAATACGTTCGTGGGCGCCAGTCCAGCTCTTCGCACATGGCGATGTAAGCTCTCCAAGTACGGTGATAGATCTTTCTGGAGGAAGACTTCCGTGCCCTTAACATGGTCGAAATGACCGAATCCGAGAGACCTCGGTCTCTCAGCACCTGGCTTTCAATAACCATGCCGTTAAAGCCAGAGACTGTAAAGCAGGATGAAATATAGGACCTTGAGACAGAAGGTCCCCCCGCATTGGTAACCGCCAGGGAATGTGCGACGAGACGTACCAGATCGGCGTACCAGTGACGCCGAGGCCAATCCGGAGCAATGAGGATCACCGGAATTCCCTCGGTCGCTACCCTGCGGAGCAGGTGAGGGAGCAACTGCAGCGGAGGATAAACGTATATCAGGTGATACTGACCCCATGGGGCCACCAACGCATCCGAGGCATCCGCCCAGGGATCCCTGGATCTGGCCACAAACCTCGACACCTTGCGATTGAGTCGAGAGGCCATCAGGTCCACATCCGGCGTGCCCCACCGTCTGCAAAGGAGTTGAAAGACCTCCGGGTGCAAGGACCACTCTCCCTGGTCCAGCGTCTGGCGACTTAGATAGTCCGCCTGCCAATTGTCTACGCCCGGAATGTAGACGGCCGACAGAGCCGGCACGCTTCTTTCGGCCCACCTCAGGATGCGGGCGACCTCGGAAGCCGCAGCTGAGCTCCGAGTCCCCCCTTGATGGTTGACATACGCCACTGCTGTGGCGTTGTCCGATTGGATCCTGATGGAGTGACCCTGTAGTTTCTCCGACCATGAGGAGAGGCACAGTCTGATTGCCCGTATCTCCAGCACATTGATCGGTAAGAGGGCTTCGTCCGGAGTCCAAAGCCCTTGGGCCGACAGGACTCCCCAGACTCCCCCCCAGCCCGTCAGGCTGGCGTCCGTCGTGATCACCGTCCATTGGATGGGGAGGAACGACTTCCCGGACCGAAGAGCCGGGGACCTCAACCACCACGTCAGGGACGCCCTGACCAGGTGACTCACCTGGATCTGAAGATCAAAGTACAATGGGGATTTGTCCCAAGTGGACAAGATCTCTTTCTGTAAAGCCCTGGTGTGCGCTTGGGCATAAGGAACGGCCTCGAAGGAGGCCACCATGAGCCCCAGGACTCTCATGCAAAAGCGGATTGACGACCATTTTCGGGACGTCAGCACCCGTACTGCAGACTGAAGTGTCAGTAGTTTGTCCGGAGGCAGGAAGACTCTTGCCTCCAAGGAGTCCAGAATCAGACCTAGATACTCCAGACGCTGAGTCGGGACTAGAACCGACTTCTGAACGTTCAGGAGCCACCCAAACTCCCTGAGGGTCTGACTGACGATAGTCACACTTTCTTCCAATTCTGAGCCACTGTCTGCCCTTAGAAGAAAATCGTCCAGATAGCCCGCGATAGCAATGCCTCGCTGTCTCAGCAAAGCTAGGACCGGAGCAAGCACCTTGGTGAACACCCTCTGTGCCGAGGCTAGGCCGAAGGGAAGAGCCACAAATTGATAGTGGACTTCGCCGACCGCAAAGCGCAGAAACTTCTGGTGGCTTGCGCAGATCGGAACATGCAAGTAGGCGTCCTTGATGTCCAAGGATGCCAGAAAATACCCTTGATGGAGTGTAGCGATCATCGTGCAAATGGATTCCATGCGGAATTTTTGCACCTTCACGAAGGCATTCAGGGCCTTGAGGTCCAGGATTGGCCGAACCCCGTCCTTTTTTGGAACAACAAACAGATTCGAGTAGAACCCCTGAAACCTCTCCTGGGACGGAACCGGCACAATTACTCCGGACCCGATCAAATCCTGTACAGCCCCCAAGAGGGCTGCCCAACGGGCAGGAAGGAGAGGGAGATTTGAGGGAAAAAATCTGTCTGGGGGCCAGGAGCGGAACTCTATTCTGTATCCTGAGGTGACCACCTCGCACACCCACCGGTCGGAGATCCGGGAGGTCCACCGATCCGTGAACCTGCGAAGTCGTCCCCCCACCCCAGAGACGGGCGGGGGCAAGACTTCACGCGGAGGCGGGCTTGGGAGCCGGCTTGTTCGGCTTACGCACCCAGGGGCGCTTGTGCCCGCCAGCCGCACTGTTGTCAGTCTGGGATGGCTTACCCGTGGACTCTGACGGACGGAAAAAAACCTTTTTTGCTGGAAAGGAAGGACCCGGTTTACGTCGGGCCTCCTTACCCTTGATAGTTTGAGGAAGGAGAGTGCTTTTACCTCCCGTGACATCCTTGATGATGTCATCCAGAGCAGCACCAAAAAGTCTACCACCCTTAAAAGGTAGATCCGTCAGGAGCTTCTTAGAGGCTAGGTCAGCAGACCAGCATTTCAACCAGATGAGACGACGCAATACCACCGCCAAGACAGAGGCCCTGGATATTAAAGGGGCCGCGTCCAACGTGGCGTCACGCACATATATCAGACCCTGCACCATCTGGTGGGCCAGAGCAATAGTGTCTGGAGGAAGGTTATACTCCTGCACAGTTTGGTGCAAAATTTTTGCCCATTCCGTGAGTGTCTGAGACACAAGGGTCGCCGCTACTACGGGCCGTAGGGCGGATCCCAACAAGGCGAACATGGCTCTACTCACCACTTCTGACCTCCTGTCAGTGGGGTCCTTAAACGCAGGAGTCCCCTCCATCGGGAGAGTGGTGGCCTTGTTTAAACGGGCGACTGGAGGGTCGACCACCGGGGGAGAAGCCCACTTTTTAAGCAGGGCGTCTTCAAAGGGGTATCTAATAGACAAACGCCGCGGGACCATAAAAGTCTTCTGCGGCTTTTCCCAGACCTGGGCAATGAGCTGGTCAAAGAAAGGTACATATGGAAAAACCTTTTTAGAAGGCTTGGTCTTAAAAGAACCAAAGGAGACTGTATCCGCCTGAGGTTCTACAGTCGCAGCATTTAGCTTGAGAGTGTCCCTCACAGCATCAATGAGTTCACTAACAAGCACCCTGTCATTTACTGACTCAGAACTGGAGTCTTCCTCACAAGGAATGTCCTGTTCAAAACCATCCAAATATTCAGAGCTAGGGTCCTGAGCAGCAATAGCTAGGCCCATATCTGAATCGGAGCACTCCCCTTGTGGAGATAAAGTGGGGAGAGGGCGCTTTTTTGCTCCCTTGTGCTCACACACAGCTTCCATTCTGGTCAGAAATGATTCCAGGACTGCCGACAACTGGTCCATAGGGACCGCAGGTGCTGGAGCACTGGCTGCTGCCTCTGGCATGTTAGGGGAAGCTGGTGACTCTGACTCCATAATGTCCCTCTCTGAGACCACCCACAGGCTGTGCTGACTGAAGTAGGGGAATGCCCAGGGAACCCACCAACCTGACCAGGACCGCTCGGTTCCGCCGCTCTGTCTCACTGCGCCGCGCTGCTCAGCGTGAGTGAGCTGAGAGAAGAGAGTGTGAAGAGATTTGCGCCGTTCCCAGCGGCGCTAGAGGCCAAACTAGTGCTAGAAAAACGTGCGGCTACAAGAAAATGGCCGCCGCAATGTGCTCCGGCGGGCCACGGCAAGATAGCCGCCAATGTAAAATCAGCCACACACTAAACATGGCGCCGAACGGTGCCCAGGCCCCTCACACCCAAAAACAAACAGCCCCAGCGAATGCAGAGCAGCATGAGCCCCCCCCAGGACAGTATGGCCCCCAGGCACCCCACACAGTACAGCGCCAGCACTAGTGACCAGAGAGTGACATTAAAAAAACACAGGGGGAGACAGGGAAATCCCCCACACAAGAAACACACAGCATGTACTCACCTGCAGCCAGGAGAGACTACTTACCCGTCCCCTGAGGGACCCACTGGTGTGTTTCTGACAGAACTATCACAGTGTGGTACTGAGTAGCTGTCGGCCCGGTCCACCGCGAAAGATACAGCCAGACTGTTCTATCTTGAGAGGACCGCGGAGCTGGAAGCCCACCGGCCACCCCTGGAGTCGTGGGGCATGTCGTGAACTGAGTCTCACGCACACAAGGCGAGGATCAGCACGCTCGATACCCAACCTGTTGCCCAGCCGACAGTTGATAGAAGATCTCAAAAGAATAAAATAGGAAAAAAATTCCAAAAGGAATAAAAATAGGTCAGGAGACTGGCTCCTGAGAGAGCCACGTCTTCTCCTTCTGCTAGGCAGAAAAAAACTGAGGTCTGCTGACTGCAGTGGGAGGGTTATGCCGGAGGGACCGCCCCCTGGGCGGGGCTGTTCAGCTCTGGCTGTTTAGAATGTATGTATAACATCTCACATTCTGCCTAGGTCTTCTCCTGCAAGCAGGGACATAACCCACGTGTAAAGGTGTATAAGACACGCTGTGTCAGTCCATGGATGCCAGAGAAACGGATTTTACGGTGAGTACAAAAATCCTATTTTTTTATTTATTGGGACCCCCTGCGACTGTCCACAAAGAGAGGATAGAGGGTTAGGGTGAAAGATGGATAGGCTAACAAGTAATATCTCAGCTGATTAGCAATATATTGTAATGAGGAGAATTACAAGAAAGACATGCTAATAGAATTAAATGTACAGTTGTACTCAACGAGAGACTTAAAAGGTACTAGGGTGGGAGGGAACGACAAAAAGGGGGATAGAAATCGGAAGAATTGAGATTGGGATACTGGGGTTGTTTGTATTGTTTTTCCCCTTTTCTTACATTTGATTGTTGTTCTTTCTCTTCCTCTTCCCTTCTCTCCTTTGGAGATGGAACACGGGAAAGGGGAGAGGAGAGGGAAGTCCTGAGGAAGGTGGGTTGCAGGGGATGGGGAGGGCAAGGGTAGATAAAGGGATGGAAATAAACATCTTTGTCAATATATATTCCTATTGGATAGGAAAAACTGTTGTACTTTATTATTTTTCTTTTCTTAATGACAAACTTGGATAAAATTTAAAGAAAGTAAAATATGAAAAAAAAAGAAAAAAGTCCTATTCAGTGACTGTGATTAAGCTGTAAGAGAATGTCCATATAGGAATCCTGGAGCAATCCGCTTCCAAAAAGACATACGATCTTCAATCTGTAGAATGTTCCATCATTGTAATATAAAATCACAAACTGCTTACCAGATTTGTAGGATCTCAACAAGTAGAGATCAAAAGCGCTTGTGCATCAGCCTGCCGGAACGGAAGGGATCCACCTGCAGTCTTCTCACAGGAAGCGATGTTTCCCCGATTGCAAAAACAGACCGTCACAAGAGGGCTTTGCTCCAGGAATAGCTCCTCGGTTAGGAGGTGTCTAAAAGGTCATTTGGCTGGCCAAAGACCAGGCCACTTTTTGCGATTCGGCACTGCGTCGATTTAACTGACAATTGGGCGATCGAGCGACGTGGCTCCCAAACAAAATTCACGTCCTTTTTTTCCCACAAATAGAGATTTAATTTGATGGCATTTGATCACCTCTGCGGTTTTTATTTTTTGCGTATCTTCTCCGCACAAAAGGAACGTCCTTTCACAGTGTCATGTCTTCTATCTCTCTGTAACACTGGGAGTGGTGTGCACCCTGGTGTTAACCTTGGACAGATGGGTGGTGGTGGACGTGGTATACCTGCCTGAACAGAGGGGTGGCTGTGGACGTGGTATACTTGGACAGAGGGGTTGCTGTGGACGTGGTATACTTGGACAGAGGGGTTGCTGTGGACGTGGTATACTTGGACAGAGGGGTGGCTGTGGACGTGGTATACTTGGACAGAGGGGTGGCTGTGGACGTGGTATACTTGGACAGAGGGGTGGCTGTGGACGTGGTATACTTGGACAGAGAGGTGGTGGTGGATGTGGTATACCTGGACAGAGGGGTTGCTGTGGACGTGGTATACTTGGACAGAGGGGTTGCTGTGGACGTGGTATACTTGGACAGAGGGGTGGCTGTGAACGTGGTATACTTGGACAGAGGGGTGGCTGTGAACGTGGTATACTTGGACAGAGGGGTGGCTGTGGACGTGGTATACTTGGACAGAGGGGTGGCTGTGGACGTGGTATACTTGGACAGAGGGGTGGCTGTGGACGTGGTATACTTGGACAGAGGGGTGGCTGTGGACGTGGTATACTTGGACAGAGGGGTGGCTGTGGACGTGGTATACTTGGACATAGGGGTGGTGGTGGACGTGGTATACCTGGACAGAGGGGTGGCGGTGGACGTGATATACTTGGACTTTGCAAAAGCGTTCGATACAGTTCCCCACACACGGCTCATGTGTAAGGTAAAGTCTACAGGATTGGAAATATCAGTTTGTAAATGGATAGAAAACTGGCTAAAAGACAGAATTCAGAGAGTCGTGGTTAATGATTCTTACTCTGAATGGTCCAAGGTTATCAGTGGTGTACCCCAAGGTTCAGTGTTGGGACCCTTAATTTTTAATATCTTTATAAATGATATTGGGTCTGAGATCAAAAGTAACATTTCTGCCTTTGCAGATGACACTAAGCTATGCAGTGGAATAACGTCCTTACAGGATGTCGCCAATTTACAAGCCGACCTCGATGCTCTGTCTAATTGGGCGACTATGTGGCAGATGAGGTTTAATGTTGATAAATTTAAACTTCTGCACTTCGGGGCTAAGAATATGAATGCATCATACATACTGGGGGGGGATCCGTAGTGGAGAAGGATCCGTAGTGGAGAAGGATCTGGGGGGATCCGTAGTGGAGAAGGATCTGGGGGGATCCGTAGTGGAGAAGGATCTGGGGGGATCCGTAGTGGAGAAGGATCTGGGGGGATCCGTAGTGGAGAAGTATCTGGGGGGATCCGTAGTGGAGAAGTATCTGGGGGGATCCGTAGTGGAGAAGTATCTGGGGGGATCCGTAGTGGAGAAGTATCTGGGGGGATCCGTAGTGGAGAAGGATCTGGGGGGATCCGTAGTGGAGAAGGATCTGGGGGTTTTGGTAGATCATAAGCTCAATAATAACATGCAATGCCAAGCAGCGGTTTCCAAAGCGAGGAAAGTCCTTTCTTGTATAAGAGAGGTATGGACTCCAGAGAGAGAGACATCATCTGTACAAATCATTAGTAAGACCTCATCTGGAATATGCAGTTCAGTTTTGGGCCCAAGTTCTCAAAAAGGATATCGAGGAACTGGAGAAAGTGCAGAGAAGGGCAACCAAACTGATAAGAGGCATGGAGGAGCTCAGCTATGAGGAAAGATTAGAGGAACTGAATTTATTCTCTCTTGAGAAGAGGAGAATAAGGGGGGATATGATCAACATGTACAAATATATAAGGGGTCCATATAGTGAACTTGGTGTTGAGTTATTCACTTTACAGTCATCACAAAGGACAAGGGGGCACTCTTTGCGTCTAGAAGAAAAGAGATTTCACCTCCAAATACGGAAAGGTTTCTTCACAGTAAGAGCTGTGAAAATGTGGAATAGACTTCCTCCAGAGGTGGTTCTGGCCAGATCAGTAGATTGCTTTAAGAAAGGTCTGGATTCTTTCCTAAATGTACAGAATATAACTGAGTACTGACATTTATAGGTAAAGTTGATCCGGGGAATATCCGATTGCCTCTCGGGGGATCAGGAAGGAATTTTTTCCTCTGCTGTAGCAAATTGGATCATGCTCTGCTGAGGTTTTTCGCATTCCTCTGGATCAACTGTGGGTATTTGGGATTGTATGATATTATTATCATTATTATTATTATTATTTTTTATGGTTGAACTGGATCGATTTTATCTTTTTTCAACCTGACTAACTATGTAACTTAACCACTTGCCGCCCGCAATATAGCAAATTGACGGTGGCAAACTGGTTTTAATATCCTGACTGGACGTCATATGACGTCTTCAGTAAATTGTGCCGCTGCGCGCCCCCGGGGACGCGCATCGCGGCGATCGTTGTTGCAGGATGTCAGTCTGACACCCCGCAACACCGATCTAGGTAAAGAGTCTCCGACGGAGACTCTTTACAACGTGATCAGCCGTGTCCAATCACGGCTGATCACGATGTAAACAGGAAAAGCCGGTCATCGGCTTTTCGTCACTCGCATCTGTCAGACGCGAGTAGAGGAGAGCAGATCGGCTGCTCCTCTGACAGGGGGGGTTTGTGCTGATCCATTATCAGTGCAGCCCCCCCCGAGGATGCCCACCAGGGATGCCACCAGACCACCAGGGATGCCCACCTTAAGGTATGCCACCCTAGACCACCAGGGATGCCAATTAGAAATGCCTAATGGATGCCAATCAGTGCCCACAATGGATGCCAATCAGTGCCCACAATGGGCACCACTGATTGGCAGGCAATGTTGTTTGGCACTGATTGGCATCCATTAGTACAACACATTACAGTACAGTGCCACCTATCAGTGCCCATCCGTGGTGCCCATCCGTGCCGCCTATCTGTGCCCATCCATGCCGCCTATCTGTGCCGCCTACCAGTGCCCATCCGTGTCGCCTTATCAGTGCCCGTCAGTGCAGCCCCATCAGTGAAGGAGAAAACTTACTTATTTACAAAGTTTTGTAACTGAAACAAAAAAAATCAAAATTTTTGGTCTTTTTAAAAAAAAATTGCAGAAAATAAAAATCGCAGAGGTGATCAAATACCACCAAAAGAAATCTCTATTTGTGGGAACAAAATTATAAAAATTTAGTTTGGGTACAGTGTAGCATGACCGCGCAATTGTCATTCAAAGTGCAACAGCGCAGAAAGCTGAAAATTGGTCTAGGTAGGAAGGTGTATAAGTGCCCTGTATGGAAGTGGTTAAGCTCCGTACACACGACTGGGTTTCCCGACGGGAAAACTACAAAGAGAGCTTTTGGCCGGTGATCCGTGTGTATGCTCCTCGCAGTTTTTCAGAAGGGAAAACTGCCCAAAAACCACCGGACAATAAAAGCGAACCTGCTCTCTTTTCCCGGTGGAAAATGGCCATTTTTGGCAGTTTTCCTGTGGGGAAAAACTCAGATGGAGCATAAACACGGTCGGGATTCTCGAGGAAAAGCTCTCATCTGAGTTTTCCGACGGGAAAACCGAACGTCTGTACGGGGGAAAAGTCGAGAGCAGGTTCTCGGTTTTCCCCTCGGGATTTCCGACGGACCTTTTCCCGTCGGGAATCCCAGTCGTGTGTACTAGGCATTACAGCTTGATCACACTGTCACTGAATGGGACTCTTTTCTAAGTGATTTTTTTATTTTAGTGCACCTTTTTGTGTGTTTCCCAGTGTATGCGCGATCTTCCTCCCCTTTTTCATAAATTTTTGAACTTTTAGTATTTAAGTTATCAGAGCTGCAGCACACGTTCACTTTATAGGTTAGCGCAATTCTCCCCTCTTTTTATACAAACCTTTTATTTCACCAGCGAAAGGAGCGACTCATGCCAGGATGCCAAGTGGCCTCTTAGGCTCCATGTACAATGGACGCTAAAAAACACGCTAGTAGCTTTGCAGGGAGCCTTTCAAAGTTTTTTAGCGTTTTTGCAATAGCGTTTATTAGCATTTTTCAGTGTTGCGTTTTTTAGCTTTTTTTTAATGGATCAAAAAAACACTGGCGAGCTGCGTCTTTCGGCGTTTTGCAGTGTTTTTTCCCGCCGAAAAACGGCACTTTGAACGCAAATTTCTTGCGATCAGAAAAAAGGCCATTAACTTCACTGCTCATTAACACTAAAAAACGACCATGTGTGCATGAACACATAGACTAACATAGAGTGCAGTTAATGGGATTTTAAAAAAAAATGCCAAAACGCCAATAAACTGCAGTTCATCAGCTTCAGTGTACATGGAGCCTTATAGGCATTTACAATATATATATTTCCTCTTGTATAGACATTCCTTGGAACTTCGTAAAACATCTAAAATCTTGTTAGCGAGTGACATCTGCGGCTTCTCCGTTCTCTGTCTAATTTATCATCTACTAAGCTGTAGACATGTGCACTGACCAAACATTTTTTATTTATTTTTTTGTTTTCTTATTTAGAATAAATTCGGAAATCCGAAATTCCGGAAATTTGAAAATCCGAAAATAATAAAGCAAATCAAAAAATTTGAAAATCCGAAGTAATAACTAACTAATAATAACTAACAAATTATCAATATCGGAATTTCCTTTCAAATTGAGCTGTTGGTGAACGTAATGAATACGAATTTATCTGAAGTTAGGAATTATCCGAAATAACGAATGCTGCATCCAAACGAATGAAACGTAATGAATATATGATAAAAACAAAACTTTTTTCATTGTTTCTGTTATAAAATTTTATAAATAAGTATGTTTTCTCCTTCACTGATGGGCACTGATAAGGCGGCACCGATATGCAGCACTGATGGGCATTGATAGGCAACACTGATGGGTGGCACTGATATGCATTACTGATGGCACTGGCAGGCATTGCTGATGGGCACTGATTGGCATATCCCTGGTGGTCCAGGGTAGCATACCTGGTGTGCGTCCTTTGTGAGCTGTGCTGATAAACAATCAGCACAGTCCCCCCTGTCAGGAGAGCAGCCGGTCGCATATACTCTCGTCTGTCAGATGCGAGTGAGGAAAAGTCGATAAAAGGCTCTTCCTGTTTACATCGTGATCAGCTGTGATTGGACACAGCTGATCATGTGGTAAAGAGCCTCAGTCAGAGTCAGACTGACACACCACAACAGCGATCGGTGCGTGAACGTGGCTTATCCTGCTGAACATCATATGACGCCCAGTCAGGATAACTGAACCACTTCCCGGCCGTCATTTTGCTATAGGCCGGATGGGAAGTGGTTAAAAGTCTTCACAGGTCATCAGGTTAAAGGTAACCCTGAATAATGGGCCTAGAGTGCAGTGGTCAGGAGTATATCATATACAGTGGTCAGGAGTATATCATATACAGTGATCAGGAGTATATCATATACAGTGGTCAGGAGTATATCATATGCAGTGGTCAGGAGTATATCATATACAGGGGTCAGGAGTATATCATATGCAGTGGTCAGGAGTATATCATATGCAGTGGTCAGGAGTATATCATATGCAGTGATCAGGAGTATATCATATACAGTGATCAGGAGTATATCCTATACAGGGGTCAGGAGTATATCCTATACAGGGGTCAGGAGTATATCCTATACAGTGGTCAGGAGTATATCCTATACAGTGGTCAGGAGTATATCCTATACAGTGGTCAGGAGTATATCCTATACAGTAATCAGGAGTATATCATATACAGTGGTCAGGAGTATATCATATACAGTGGTCAGGAGTATATCATATACAGTGGTCAGGAGTATATCCTATACAGTGGTCAGGAGTATATCCTATACAGTAATCAGGAGTATATCGTATACAGTGGTCAGGAGTATATCGTATACAGTGGTCAGGAGTATATCGTATACAGTGGTCAGGAGTATATCATATACAGTGATGAGGAGTATATCATATACAGTAATCAGGAGAATATCGTATACAGTGGTCAGGAGTATATCGTATACAGTGGTCAGGAGTATATCGTATACAGTGGTCAGGAGTATATCATATACAGTGATCAGGAGTATATCATATACAGTGATGAGGAGTATATCATATACAGTGATGAGGAGTATATCATATACAGTGGTCAGGAGTATATCATATACAGTGGTCAGGAGTATATCATATACAGTGGTCAGGGTCTTCTACTGACAATAATTAGAGAGAAAAGTCTCTCCTGTACGGTTCTCTCCTTGACATATCGTAGAATGAAGCCGTATTGTTCTTTCAGTGTCATCATCCAGTGTTCTGTCCATTTCCACACCGACACCAACATCTCCTCCACCATCCCGCTGTATTTGTTGTCTCACCATGTTTCCAATGATGGAGATCCAGAGACTGACCAGAGTCTTCTTCTCCATGTCACCAGACCACCTCTTCCTCTACTATTGGGGTGCTGGGCCTTTCTATGACTACTCAGGACCCCTAACCTCTTCTATAGGATTGTGAAGATTTCTATCCTATTTACTAAGAAGCTGAAGAAGATGTCCATGATGTAGATGAGGGTTACATATAGTATGAGCAGCTTCACCCTTCACTCTGTAACCAAGACCTAGTCTGGCAATGCCCAGAATGATACCAATTAGTCTCTGACCAATCTCACGGTTTGGATGGAATTTCTCCTTATATCAGTGGTCAGTGTAGTGGTCCCTTACATTGGTGACCAATGGGAGAAGGAGCCTCTTATATGTCATCAGTGGGAAGACTGCCCCCCCCCCTTACAGATCATTGATGTCAGTTGTTACTGAAAGACAGAAATTGTTCATTGCTCAAGGAACCCCTAGAAACCTTTGGAGGAACCCTGGCTGAGAAAGGCTGGACTAGGCAGTAATATATTTCTCTCCCCCTTGGTGGGAGTGGAGATGACCCCATCTATAAGGATATACAGTACATACACACATAGCACAAGGCCGTGTTCACACTACGAGACGTTTCTTGGAACTGCAGTTCCTCTGAGATACACAAGGCGGTGATCTTCTCACTTCTACCATAGAGACAAGAAGTCTCTATGGAAGACAGGAAGTGATGTCAGGCACAGCCAGGAAGTTCTGGGTGAGCGGTGAGTCGGGAGGAAGTAGAGAGGAGACATTGCTGGAAGTGGTAGCAGAGGAGGTAATAAGATCTTATCTTCTATTTACACCCAGTAACCCCCATCATGTCCGTCCTCTTCCTCCATAGTCACTGTGACGTCTTTTATCTCCAGCAGATGATAATACACACATATACCTCCCAACTGTCCCTGATTTGGAGGGACTGCCCCTCATTCACAACAAAGTCCCTCTTTCCTCCTCATGTGTCCCTCATGTTGGTCTGATCTATATACATGGATATAAAATGCACTATTTATCTATCAAAAAGTGTTTTCCGGTGCTAAACCTTCCATCCGATTTCTACATTTTTCTGCTGCATTTGTAAATTCCAAAAGCCAATATAAAGGAATATTTGTGGTAAAAATTCACTTCTGGGTTTTATTGATTTTTTTTTATTTTTTTGCCATTAGGGGGTGTGGCCTATGCCTACATACTTTATAGGTGTCCCTCATTCCCATCTCAGAAAGTTGGGAGGTATGTACACATATATAGTGTGGAATCGTACATTAACCCCTTCAGGGTCAGAACATTCCCCCACTTACAGGGCCAGAACATTCTCTTCATTTCGGAAATGTGTTTTGTTTATCCATCTAATTCAGCATTTCAGTTTATACTAACTGATTATACGATAATACGATTTGGGGGTTTTATTTAGAGGTGGATTTATGATACGTGTGTTTGATTTTATAATCTTTATGGAGGAGGAAATAACTACTCCTGATGTCTGTGAAGGTTCAACACAAGGGATGTGTCTGGATGGTGACTGTATCATTGTGTGTGTCAGGTTCCTATAAGGTGTCAGGATGTCACTGTCTATTTCTCCATGGAGGAGTGGGAGGATTTAGAAGGACACAAGGATCTCTACAAGGACGTCATGATGGAGAATCAGCCGCCCCTCACATCACCGGGTAAGAGGAGACTTTATTGTAAAGGAGAGAGCAGTACGGAGGCTCCAGCTAGATCAGGGGTAGGCAACCTTTTGAGCACAGTGTGCTCGTTAACCGCGTTTCTCGCAATCCGAGGTTCCACTGTAAGTGCTGTAAACTACTTTAGTAATGAGAATTTAATATCCTGCACTCACGCCTCAGATCTGCCCCAATTAGCTGCAACTCCACACCTCAGATAAGCCACAATTCATGCACATTTACACCTCAGATCACTGTCCCCCCTGCAAATCTGTTTCACCACTGGAAATCCTTGTACATCTGACCCACCACTGTACCTCCCTTCTCATCTGCCCCACCACTGTACCTCCCTTCTCATCTGCCCCACCAATGTTCCCCCTTTCTCATCTGCCCCACCAATGTTCCCCCTTTCTCATCTGCCCCACCAATGTTCCCCCTTTCTCATCTGCCCCACCAATGTTCCCCCTTTCTCATCTGCCCCACCAATGTTCCCCCTTTCTCATCTACCCCACCACTGTACCTCCATGCACATTTGCTCCTCCACTGAACCATCTTCTCAGCTTTCCTAACACTGAACTTATCTGCTCATCTGCCCCACCGCTGTAACCCCCTTTCTCATCTGCCCCATGACTGTACCTTCTGCACATCTGTCCCACCTCCTTTTACCCCTGCTCTTCTGCCCCACCACTGTAACCCCCTGATCATGTGTTCCACCGACGTACCTCCTTTCTCCCCTGCATTCTTCTGCAAATCTGCCCCACCGCTGTAACCCCCTGCTCATCTGTCTCACCAATGTACCTTCTTTCTCCTCTACCCCAACACTGTACCCCACTGCTTTTCTGTCCCACTGCTGAACCCCCTTCTCATCCCTCCAAACACTGTACCCCCCTGCTCATCTGCCCCACCACTGAACTCATCTGCTGAACCACTGTAACCCGCTTTCTGATCTGCCCCACCAATGTACCCCCTGCACATCTGTCTCACCACCGCACACCCCTGTTCTTTTGCCCCACCTCTGTTCCCCCTGCTCTCCTGACCCACATCTGCTCCACCGCCGTATCCCCTCGCTCTTCTGTCTCACTACTGAATCACCTTCTCATCTG
Source organism: Rana muscosa (assembly GCA_029206835.1). NCBI lineage: Eukaryota > Metazoa > Chordata > Amphibia > Anura > Ranidae > Rana > Rana muscosa. The sequence goes on along the minus strand of CM055123.1, from coordinate 417,216,035 downwards.
TCCCTACTCTGAACTCATCTGCCGCACCACTGTAACCCACTTTCTTCTGCCCCACTTTACCTCCTGCACATCTGTCTCACCTCTGCACCCCCCTGCTCTCCTGCCCCACCTCTGTTTCCCCTGCTCTCCTGCCCCACCACTGTTTCCCCTGCTCTCCTGCCCCACCACTGTTCCCCCTGCTCTCCTGCCCCACCACTGTTCCCCCTGCTCTCCTGCCCCACCACTGTTCCCCCTGCTCTCCTGCCCCACCACTGTTCCCCCTGCTCTCCTGCCCCACCACTGTTCCCCCTGCTCTCCTGCCCCACCACTGTTCCCCCTGCTCTCCTGCCCCACCACTGTTCCCCCTGCTCTCCTGCCCCACCACTGTTCCCCCTGCTCTCCTGCCCCACCACTGTTCCCCCTGCTCTCCTGCCCCACCACTGTTCCCCCTGCTCTCCTGCCCCACCACTGTTTCCCCCTGCTCTCCTGCCCCACCAATACACCTCCTTTCACATCTGCCCCTCTGCTCTACCCCCTGCTCATCTGGCCCAACACTGAACCCCTCTGCTCATCTGGCCCAACACTGAACCCCTCTGCTCATCTGGCCCAACACTGAACCCCCTTCTCATCTCTTCCACCACTGTACCTCCCTGCATATCTGCCCCACCGCTGTACCCTCCTGCTCTTCTGTTCCAACGCTGAACCCCTCCTGCTAATTTTCCCCACCGCTGTACCCTTCTGCTCATCTGCTCCACTGCTGTACCCTCTTCTTATCTATGATATGCGTTATATGCAGAGTGGTGAAACGAAGCAGAGATGAGACACATCTACCTGTCCTGGCACACTCATCCTGCTGATCCACCTCTTGCATCCAGCCTACGTGCTTGTACTGTAAGTGATGTCTGGGATGTCACATACAAGCATATGGAATGGATGGGCAATAATGAGCTCAGGTCAGGGGCATTTTCTGAAATAGTTCAGGAATAATTTCAACAAAATTCCCAGAAGCTCAACAGTAATTCCACAAACTGTCACCTGATTGTGTTTTTCTCAATCACAATGAAATTCCTTCTTTCTGAGATTGGTAATGGCAACCAAGCGAGTCATCTTCCTTCAGATGGTGGACGGGGCTAGCAGGACTGTGATCGGCCTTAGCAGGGGCCAAGACAGTTCTCCTCCCCCTGGAAACAGGGACCGCCCCCCCAGAAGAACTGCACCCAATTTCTTTCACATCACAAAGACTGACGATCGCAGCTTCAGTAAATTTAGAGAACCAAACAATGTTTCCCATATTTTACAATGTGTGGGGGCGCAGTGCCCTCAGTGCAGGTACGGTATGGGGAATTCTGAAATTGGAATGCATTAGTGTCTCACTAAAACTTCCATGTGCTGCTTTACTGATGGGGAGGGAGTCGAGTGCCAGCAAAAGAGGCTTTGAGTGCCGGGGGTTGCCTATCCCTGACCTAGATCCCCCCCCCCCCCCCCATCATCTGATAAACACATAGAAACAATGTATTCAGTCAGTGTGTGTGTTTCCTACAGATGGATCCAGTAATGGGAACCCACCAGAGAGATGTCCCCGTCCTCTGTATTCCCGGGATTCCACACAGGAAGGTCACACCATCCCCCACCATCATCAGGTAGGTGAGGAACAATTATTGGTAGTTATGATTTATACACAAACATGTTTATTATAATGAATGTTTTATTATATATTCAGAGTGGAAACCTCGGGGATGGTAATATTGTTGTAAAAGAAGAGTATAAAGAGGAGGATGAGGAGTATGGAGTGATGGAGGAGTTTTCAGAAGGACACAAGGATATGATGGAGCCACCTAATACCAGGAACCCACCAGAGAGATGTCCCCGTCCTCTGTATTCCCGGGATTCCACACAGGAAGGTCACACCATCCCTCCCTATTGCAAGGTTGGTGGGATGGAGCATCTAGAACATGGACTGGTGGAGATGATGTGGATTTTGTATGTAAGTTTATATCTTACAGATGATATTCTCTCTCATTTTCTTGGTTTAGAGTGGAGATCCAATCGATATAGAATTTGAGGTGAAATCAGAAGAAGAAGAGACGTATGTGAGGGATGATCAGCAGTCTATGGAGGAGGATGGAATAACGGGGACATTTATAGAGGAGGACACTCCTACAGAGATCAGCACAGGTGGGTCATTAACACTAAATCCATTCCTCCACCCATACTGCTCACTGATTGGTCCAGAGTAGGGCGGGGACTGGGTGATATCAGCCTGTAATCCCCTGGTCACTGTCCTGAGCTGTGTTCCCCGTCCTGTATTCCTGTATTTCTCTCCGATAATCTTCCTTCTCTGTGCTGCAGACACAATTTATGTCTCTAGACTGGATTTATGGAGATTCTGGGGTTCAGCTGGCAGCAAAATGTAGATTTTCACCAAAGGCATTGCTCAGCCTAGACACCTGGGGTATGTACCTTGGGTCTTCTGCCCCATTCCCGGGTCTAGCAAGATCTCAGACAGAACAATTCTCCCGGGTTACTTGCTCTGTTATTTGCTGGCTGTGCCGGGTGGAGGGATATGTCTGTATAGTCTCAGACCCAAGTCACTGAGTGCAGTCTCAGGAGATGGGAGGCAGCGGTGTGGGACCTCTGCAACTTGTCTCCGGTAAATATTTCATCCGCCACTGATTACTAAACACCAATATTATGAGATCTGACCCCTGCACTATATACTCTATGTTGTACATTACATACTCCTGACCCTCGTCCTATAATCCCCTCATCACTGTCACTCCTATAAAAGGCAGTTCTCGTTGTTTCCTCACTCTCTGACTAAGGTCCATGAATAAAGAATAGAACTGGTAGGAGATCAGAGGACCCATTTACTAGTTACCTTGAGGGGGGAATTGTAAGATCCTCAGAGACAAAGCTGCCTGATGTGGGCGGAGTCCTGGTTTAGGGGAACCAATCAGCTCATGTCTAGTAATAATCTTTGTATTTCTATTTTAGTAGATGGACGGGAGATGAGGAAAACCTCAGAGGATTGTCTCACTTTGTCTCCAGACTGTAAAGTAGAAGATGAGGACATCACACAGTATAGTCCAGGAGAAAACCCGACTACCTCAAATGTCCATCCGGCACCACACAGTGTAGATGGACCATCGTATTCCTCTTATCCTGAGGAACCTCAGACTGTGCGGGACGGTGCCGGACCATCGTATTCCTCTTATCCTGAGGAACCTCAGACTGTGCGGGACGGTGCCGGACCATCGTATTCCTCTTATCCTGAGGAACCTCAGACTGTGCGGGACAGTGCCGGACCATCGTATTCCTCTTATCCTGAGGAACCTCAGACTGTGCGGGACGGTGCCGGACCATCGTATTCCTCTTATCCTGAGGAACCTCAGACTGTGCGGGACGGTGCCATTTTTCCAACAGATAAGAAGTTTCCTTGTTCTGAGTGCGGGAAGTGTTTCCATTCTAAACACTCTCTTAATGAGCATAAAATATCTCACACAGGTAAGAAGCTGTATTCCTGTTCTGAGTGTGGGAAATTTTTAAAGAAGTCCAGTCTTTCCAAACATCAGAGAATACACACAGGGGAGAAGCCTTTTTCCTGTCCTGAGTGTGGGAAATGTTTTTCACGGAAGTCCTATCTTTTTATACATCAGAGATTGCACACAGGGGAGAAGCCATATTCTTGTCCTGAGTGTGGGAAATGTTTTGCAGATGAGTCCTATTTTTCCAGACATAAGAGATCACATACGGGGGAGAAGCTGTATTCCTGTTCTGAGTGTGGGAAATGTTTTTCAAAGAAGTCCAGGCTTTCCACACATCAAAGATCACACACGGGGGAGAAGCCTTTTTACTGTTCTGAGTGTGGGAAATGTTTTTCACAGAAGTCCCATCTTTATACACATAAGAGATTGCACACGGGGGAGAAGCCATATTCTTGTCCTGAGTGCGGGAAATGTTTTTCAAGGAAGTCTGTTCTTTTTATACATCAGAGATTGCACACAGGTGAGAAGCCGTATTCCTGTTCTGTGTGCGGGAAAAGTTTTTCACAGAAGTCTGATCTTTCCCGACATCAGAAATCTCACATGGGGGAGAAGCCGTATTCCTGTCCTGAGTGCAGGAAATGTTTTACAGACAAGCGCAGTCTTAACAGACACCAAAGGTGTCACACGAGGGAGAAGCCGTTTTCCAGTCCTGAGTGAGGGAAATGTTCCTCACTGAAGTCCTGTCTTCCTGTACATCAGGGGTCCCACACAACCCTCGAGGTGTATTGGTGAGTGCGGGAAATGTCTTGTATATGAATGTTGCTGGACATGTGGGGAAGAAGCACACCCTGATATACACCTCAGATATACTCCATGGCTGATCTTCATCATGTAAGAAACAGTTGATAAGGAGATCAGAGATCACCAAAGACATGGATGAAGTGTTGTACCGGGTTGGCCATTGATAGCAGGAGAAAAATAAAAACGGAGTCATTACCTCTCATTGGCTGAGTACATTTTGTGGTGGAAGATTTCACAGATATTTAGGGATCTATTTAAAAAATAAATTGTTTAACGATTGTGACACGCGTTCCTCCAATCATGACAAATATTGGATCATCGGCTCCATCTAGTGGCAAATATCTGCCCCTGTGGTTTTAATACCGACCATTGACGTAAAACAGATAATACCAGATTTGGCCATTAGATGGCGCTAAGTACCATAGAAATTATCTCCATCTAGTGGCCAAATGCAATCATTTCAATTGTAAATGAGTGGAAACCATTCGACCAGCACAGCAAATATCCTAATAACATTCATCTTCCCCCCCATTCACACAGAAGGAATGTACATGGACTTTCCCCGGGGGAATTGCTATGCACATATTTTATGAATAGACCCCTAAATGTCAGGAGAGGTTTATATAAAGATGGGAAGTATGGAGCAGATAAATAAATAGACCTACTAGCAATGTTATTACCAGGCTGCAGCTAGGGGGAGCTCTAAAGTGTGAGCGCAGCAGAGTGATCCCATCTAGCTCACATTAACCCTTTCACTGTCAGATGTTTTTGCACATTTTGGGCCTGAAGATTAGATAAATCCCCCAAACATATATTATCTGATAGCAGAGGCCATGGAGAATAAAATGGTGGTGATTGTTAAGGTGTTCCTCGTACACAAATTTCCCCTTAATATCCGGGTTTATTTTCTCCTTTTCCCCCATTGTCTATGGTGTGATCTTTTCTACAATACTTTGTTATAATAATGTAACACGTTGTGTATTGTATTGTATGACTCCGCCTCCACATTCCAGACAAGTCATTTTCCTGACCAATCGCATTTCTACCTTTTTACTATTTCCTGATTCTATGACTGTAATCTGTTATAAAAGTAAAATTATAATAAAAAAAACGTATTGAAGAGAAAAAAAAGTTGTGTGTGTCGGTGGAATGAGAACAATTGCTGGTGGTGTTGTCACCTGTCACAGCAGTCACACCTGGTTTCCCGGCCAATGCACCAGATAAATGTTGCAGCAAAACGGCTCTTTGAGTTCTGGGAAACCAGGAATGGACTCCAGACACGGACTCCAGGAAAACAAACCTTTTATTTCACCAGGGAAAGGAGCGACTCACGCCAGGATGCCAAGTGGCCTCTTATAGGCGTTTACAACATATATATTTCCTCTTGTATAGACATTCCTTGGAACTTCGTAAAACATCTAAAATCTTGTTAGCGAGTGACATCTGCGGCTTCTCAGTTATCTGTCTAATTTATCATCTACTAAGCTGGAGACATGGGCACTGACCAAACATTTGTTTGTTTTCCTTTCATTTGTTTTTTATTTTTCCGGGTCATTAGTTATGATCGAAATTCATTATTTCGAATAAATACGGAAATTCTAAATTCTAAAATCCAAAATAATAATAACTAACAAATTATCGGTATCGGAATTTCCTTTCTAATTTAGCTGTTAGTGAACGTAATGAATACAAATTCATCCGAAGTTACAAATTATCCGAAATAACGAATGCCGCATCTAAGCGAATGGAACATAATGAATTAATAATAATAACAAAACATTTTTCTTTGTTTCTGTTATAAAATTTTGTAAATGAGTATGTTTTCTCCTTCACTGATGGGCACTGATGAAGCTGCACTGACGGGCACTGATAAGGCGTCACCAATGAGGTGGCACCAATGAGATGGCACTGATGGACACTAACAATGGGCACTGATATGCAGCACTGATGGGCATTGATAGGCGGCACTGATGGGCACTCATAGGTGGCACTGATAGGCAACACTGATGGCCACTGAAAGGCTGCACTGATGGGTACTTATAAATGGCGCTGATAGGCGGCACTGATATGCATTGCTGATGGGCACTGATTGGCATATCCCTGGTGGTCCAGGGTAGCATACTTTATGGGCATCCCTGGTGGTCCTGGGCAGGCATCTGTGGTGGGGTTGCACTGATAAACAATCAGCACAGGGATTTCAGGAGGGAGGGGCGTGGTCTGCACATGGCCAGGTGAGGGAGTGAAAATGAGGCTGATTAACTGACCGACACCCCAGCGGTGTATCAGGATTAGTCTGGTGGGACCTCAAGGCTGTCTCTTGGTGAGACTACTGCGGTATGAACTCAGGAAAGGGAGAACAGCACGCAAAGCAGCCCAGCTGGTCCGGCTTCCAAGAGAGGGGGAGTTGCAGCCAGAGATCCACTGTTACTTTCCCACAGTACAGGGCGCGGGACTTAAACCCAGAAGTGAGAGAGGGAAGGCAGACGTGCTGCTGCAGCCTAGGGAGAGCAAACCTATGCAGCCAGTCCAAGGGCAGATGGAGGTGAGAACCAGCGTGGAAGCACTACAGACTATCTCACAGAGCCCCAGAACGTTGGCCGCGGTAGCGGGGGCTACACCTCTCATCCCCCCTACCTGGGGAGAAGGAAGCAGCGGGGATGAAAATGGAGGACCTAAAGACACCTATACAGGCTCTCCCCACACGGGCAGACATAGAAGCCCTTTATTGAAAAAGTAGAGGATGCACACCGTAAGGAGCTGGAGCTGGTCCGGGGTGAACTACAAATACTAGCGGAGCGCGTGGCGGATGGGGAGAGTGCATATCAACGCCTGGAACAGCGGGTGAACACACTGGAGAGAGACAGTTCCACCCAAAAAGAGACCTCGGTGGTGTTACAGCTACACTTGGAGGACCTCGAAGACCGGAGTAGACACAACAATGTGCGCCTGCGAGGAATCCCAGAGGCATCAGACCAGGAAATCCCGCAGGACATGGTAAAATCTATTTTTGAAAATATGCTAAAAGACGCTATGCTTTTAAATTTGGAACTTGATAGAGTTCATAGAGCATTGGGTCCAAAGTCCAAGGACATTAATCGCCCCCGTGATGTGGTGTGTCGCATTATTTTGCACATAGGGAGGCCGTCTTGTGGAAAGCCTGGGAGACGGGAACAATAGACTTTAAGGGGGGCCAGTTGAAAATTCTACCAGATCTATCAAGAGCTACATTGCAGAGCAGAGCCCTACTACGCCTAGTATTAGAGCGGGTACGAGACTGGGGTGGGACATATCGGTGGAGGTTCCCAAGTTCAGTGCTGATAAAAAAAAAAGGGCAACTTGTAAGAAAAGAGAAGAAATGGCTGCACATCCAGGAATTCCGATTGCCTTTTATTGTTCAAAGTGATAACACCAAAGACTCCAACACGAGGTCACGTAGACGCGTTTCACACAAACATCTTGTGCTTAATCATTACTGTTTGTGTGAAACGCGTCTACGTGACCTCGTGTTGGTGTCTTTGCCTTTTATTGTTCAAAGTGATAACAGCAATCGGAATTCCTGGATGTGCAGCAATTCCTTTTCTTACAAGTTTCCCACAGAGGCCGACGATAAGAAAGGTGTTATGATGGCTGAATAGAGGATCTGGGGTGCACTAGAGGGAAGAGGGGGGGGTAAAGGGGACTGCACGAGACAGCACAAGGAAAACTACACCTAATATATGAAAAAGGAAGGCCATACAATACGGCTCCCCCCCATATCTCTATCCATGCCGGTTTTAGCTACACACATATACTGGAATATTGCACCCCTTTTTTTTTTTTTTTCCTCGCACTAAGACCCCCTGTGGGTTTTTTTTCTTTTTTTTTTTTTCTAGACCCCCCTCTTTAGGGCCTCCCCCCCCCCCCGTTGGGGTTTTTCTTTCTTTCTTTTTTTGCACTAGACCCCCTGTGGGTTTTTTTTTCCACTAGACCCCCCGTTGGGGTTTTTCTTTCTTTTTTTTTGCACTAGACCAACTATGGTTTTTTTTTATTTTTAATTTTTTGTGGTGTTTGAAGTTTAGATAAAAGGGAATTAGTAACACAGACTTGGTAGAGCCGACACTGTTTAACACTGAAGCCTAGTACACACGGGGAGTAATGTATTTAGGTTTTTGTGCTGCCCTAGGCCTGATTAAACTTGTGCACCCCCTAATTTAAATACGACCCACCCCTTTTTGTCAAGGCCACTCCCCTTGCTGTTTAAGACCCGCCCCAAAATTTCCAAGTGGGGATACTAGTTCTGAGGGCCTGGGGAGGGGGCAATGAATTCCCTAAATTTGCATAGATTTCCTCTCACTTCCTGTTTGGCTATGGGAGAGGAAGTAAAGGGAAATCTCTGCAATGGGACAGGGATGGTAAAAAAAAAAAAAAAAAAAAACTGACAGGGGCTATAACCCTCCCTCCTTACTCTGTCAAAATGAAGAGAAAAAAAAAGTGTTGCCCATAGTTTCTGCTTTAAGCACAACTTTCTGATAATTTTATGGAGAGGACTAAGAAGATATAACCATGCCAATGGTGCAGCAGAAAACATATAGCACAGTGAAGAAGGTTTGTGGTGCAGGATGATAAGACAGTCAAAATTAGAAGCAGCGCCCCCCCCCCCCCCCCCACAGTTGCAGAATGCCAGACGCCCGCATACCGGAAGCAGTGTGGCCACTTTATGGGGGCACTAGACTAATTTGCCTCTCAGCCCAGTCTGCCCCATAAGACTGGCGCTACACTAACAGTGTAGCGCAAGGCGGTGGGGACTCTTTCCGTGCTGCCCCCCTGCAAAGTGCCGCCCTAGGCCTGGGCCTTGTTGGCCTAGGCCAGGATACAGCATTGCACATGGGCGAGAATCCCGCCGGAAAAAAAAACCGTTGGTTTTCTCAACGGGATTCCTGGCAAGCTTTTCTTGCCAAGCCCTGTGTACACACGCACATTCAAAAGAACCGCCGTTCTTTTGAATGGCAAGAACGCGGTGACGTCATCGACTACGACGAGCATGCGCTCGTCACATTCGATGCCGTCGCCGCCATCTTGCTTCACCCTACACTACCCTTGTATGCTACCGCGCATGCTTCGAAGTCTTTTCGAGCATGCGCGGGTTTACCTGGAGACAGGTAAGCATACACACGCACGGTTTTCTCATCGGGAAACAGGCCGACGAGAAAATAGAGAGCAGGTTCTCTATTTTTTCTCGTTGAGATTCCCGGCAAGTTTTCCCGACGAGAAATCATACACACGCACAGTTTTCTCGTCGGGAAACAGGCCGGCGAGAATCCCGGCGAGAAAATAGAGAGCAGGTTCTCTATTTTTCTCGTCGACATTCCCGGCAGTTTTCCCGACGAGAAACCATAAACATGAACGGTTTTCTCGCCAAAAAGCTCTCCCAGCACTTTTCTTGCCGAGAAAACCGGCCGTGTGTACGAGGCTTGAGACACAAAGGAACACAACACATAAGTATAAGAGTACAATAATGAAGATAATCAATCACTAAAGGAGATGTTTTTATTTCATAGTCACCTACTTCATTTATAGATTTATAAATAGACACAAAGGGGAGGTTGCATTAAATTGGCGGGGGGGGGGAGGCTAAAAGAGCAGAAGCTAGCAAACAATGGAGTAGGATAATAGAAGAAGTGACATTAGGGAGTAGTAGGAACGTGTTAGGGAGAGGGATAGGCTGAAGGGGTAAAGGATAGGGGAAGGTGAGAGTGAGGGGGGGAGGGGGGGGGTTTGTGTGCTTTTTTAATTTTTTATGGGGTAGGTTTATTATGTAGTTGACACACTTCCCTGTGGAAGTAGATGGGGAAAGGGGAGACAAGGGTGGGTCCCAGTAATGTATTTAGGTTTTGTGCTGCCCTAGGCCTGACTAAACTCGTGCATCCCTAATTTAAATATGACCCACCCCTTTCTGTTTAAGACCCGCCCAGTGGGGGACACTATTTCTTATGGCCTGGGGGGGGGAGAGAATGGATTCCCTTAATTTGCATAAATTTCCTCTCACTTCCTGTTTGGCTATGGGGCAGGAAGTGAAGGGAAATCTCTGCAATGGGACAGGGATGGTAAAAAATAAACTGATAGGGGCTCTAACCCTCCCTTACTCTATCCAAAATGGGAAAAAAAAGTGTCACTTTATGGGGGCGCTAGACTAATTTGCCTCTCAGCCCAGTCTGCCCCATATGACTGGCGCTACACTAACAGTGTAGCGCAAGCCGGCGGGGACTCTTTCTGTGCTGCCTCCCTGCAAAGTGCTGCCCTAGGCCTGGGCCTTGTTGACCTAGGCCAGGATACAGCGTTGTGGAGGACACTATGCCCCATGACATATTGCAGTGATGGAGGGGAAAGCTTCTTCCCGGACCCTCTTCCTTTTGAGGGCGGTATGTTGATATAAGTTTTACTTTCATGAAGATCATATGAAATAGATCAATGGGCAAGAAATTGATAATATGGAACGGTTGAGAATATAAATGTACAGAGAATAAATGATTATGTCTTGACTTAGAGACATAAACACATTGAGGCGATGATATAAGGAGCAGGAGGGAGGCCCGGGAGCTCCCCTCCCAGGTTCTCGTGCAATCAAATCCCTCATAGTAGGTTAGTACTCACTTAGGGTATAGGGGGGGTTGAGTGCGTTAAGGAAGATATTCTTCTATCCTTTCATCTGTCGGAGGGAGATACGGGGGGGGGGGGGTAAACCCCATGTAACACATTAGATAAGAGGGGGGAAGGTTTGGGACTTTAGATGAGGCGTACATGGTGGGACCAGACAAATTCACATAGGTGCAAACATATGTATGTTTATTGGACCAATGATCGACATGGTATGAGAAAAACGTAGTTGCATACATACACCAGGGGTAATGTTCTAGTACAAACATGATAAACAGCATATATAACAACATGGCACATCAGGTGATACAATAATAACATGTCCTTCATGTAATGAAAGTGAACTAAAAATATCAACAGAGGGTAAAACCATCTAAAAATGATCAATGTGTGTTGGATGCATCAGAGTAAGGCTCGACGCGTTTCATGGACTTGTGTCCACTCCTCAGGAGCCAAGTGCATCCATATTCTATAAAAAAGAAAGAAACAGTAGATACCCAGATGATATAATTAGATTGCCCGGATAAGGGATGAACAACAAAAATGTATATAAATGTTAAAAATTGGGATGTGACTGGCCATGCCAAAGGGTACTCACATATAACCCAGAGGTTGTGTCCATATAGAAGCACAGGTCAGGGACAGGCCAATCAAGTCTAGCCTGGGAGCAGAGAGGGGGACCCAACGGGAAATCCGGAGAAACGCACACCATCCCTCATGAGTATTGGTGTGCGTTTCTCCGGATTTCCCGTTGGGTCCCCCTCTCTCTTGTTCATCCCTTATCCGGGCAATCTAATTATATCATCTGGGTATCTACTGTTTCTTTCTTTTTTATAGAATATGGATGCACTTGGCTCCTGAGGAGTGGACACAAGTCCATGAAACGCGTCGAGCCTTACTCTGATGCATCCAACACACATTGATCATTTTTAGATGGTTTTACCCTCTGTTGATATTTTTAGTTCACTTTCATTACATGAAGGACATGTTATTATTGTATCACCTGATGTGCCATGTTGTTATATATGCTGTTTATCATGTTTGTACTAGAACGTTACCCCTGGTGTATGTATGCAACTACGTTTTTCTCATACCATGTCGATCATTGGTCCAATAAACATACATATGTTTGCACCTATGTGAATTTGTCTGGTCCCACCATGTACGCCTCATCTAAAGTCCCAAACCTTCCCCCCTCTTATATGTTCCAGGGATGGGAACGTGAACTCTCCTCACGTCCCCTTCAAAAGTCCCAAGCTTTGCTCTCCCCAGTGTTGTATCATGTAACACATTAGGGTTATTAGAACCCCTTTTTGTTCTTTTCTTCTTATCTATCGTTCCTTTATCTTTCCTTTTTTTTCTGTTGCTTTTTGGTAGGGGAGAGATGGAGGCTTTAATGGTCACTTAGTCGAACGATCCCTTGAGTACTGATTAGGAAGTGATGCACTTAGAGGTCGGACGGGAGCAGCTGCTAGTTGCTAGCTCCATGAGGCCCGCAAAACTCTCTTGCATGCGGTGACACCAGGACCGGACCCCTCCCCCTCTGCATACACTCACAGCACAACCCAGACGTGTTCACTCTATGAGAAGCTTCTGGGGCTGCAGTTCCTCTGAGCTCCACAAGGTGGTGATCTCACTTCTACCATAGAGAGAAGAAGTCTCTATGGAAGACAGGAAATGATGTCAGATACAGACAGGAAGTTCCGGGTGAAAGGCGAGTCGGGAGGAAGTAGAGAGCAGACATTGCTGGAAGTGGTAGCAGAGGAGGTAATAAGATCTTATTTTCTATTTACACCCAGTAACCCCCCGTCATGTCCGTCCTCTTCCTCCATAGTCACTGTGACGTCATTTATCTCCAGCAGATGATAATACACACATATACCTCCCAACTGTCCCTGATTTGGAGGGACTGTCCCTCATTCACAACAAAGTCCCTCTTTCCTCCTCATGTGTCCCTCATGTTGGTCTGATCTATATACATGGATATAAAATGCACTATTTATCTATCAAAAAGTCTTTCCCGGTGCTAAACCTTCCATCCAATTTCTACATTTTTCTGCTGCATTTGTAAATTCCAAAAGCCAATATAAAGGAATATTTGTGGTAAAAATGCACTTGTGGGTTTAACCGATTTAAAAAAATGTTCTCCATTAAGGGGTGTGGCAGGGGGTGTGTCCTATGCCTACATACTTTATAGGTGTCCCTCATTCCCATCTCAGAGAGTTGGGAGGTATGTACACATATATAGTGTGGAGTCGTACATTAACCCCTTCAGGGTCAGAACATTCCCCCCACTTACGGGGCCGGAACATTCTCTTCATTTCGGAAATGTGTTTTTTCCCATTTAAATCAGCTTTTCAGTTTATAGTAACGGATTATACGATAATACGGGATGGGGGTTTTATTTAGAGGTGGACTTATGATACGTGTGTTTGATTTTATAATCTTTATGGAGGAGGAAATATCTATTCCTGATGTCTGTGAAGGTTCAACACAAGGGATGTGTCTGGATGGTGACTGTATCATTGTGTGTGTCAGGTTCCTATAAGGTGTCAGGATGTCACTGTCTATTTCTCCATGGAGGAGTGGGAGGATTTAGAAGGACACAAGGATCTCTACAAGGACGTCATGATGGAGAATCAGCCGCCCCTCACATCACCGGGTAAGAGGAGACTTTATTGTAAAGGAGAGAGCAGTACGGAGGCTCCACCTAGATCCCCCATCATCTGATAAACACATAGAAACAATGTATTCAGTCAGTGTGTGTGTTTCCTACAGATGGATCCAGTAATGGGAACCCACCAGAGAGATGTCCCCGTCCTCTGTATTCCCGGGATTCCACACAGGAAGGTCACACCATCCCTCACCATCATCAGGTAGATGAGGAACAATTATTGGTAGTTCTGATTTATACACAAGCATGTTTGTTACATTGAATGTTTTATTATCTTTCAGAGTGGAAACTTCGGGGATTATAATATTGTTGTAAAAGAAGAGTATAAAGAGGAGGATGAGGAGTATGGAGTGATGGAGGAGTTTTCAGAAGGACACAAGGATATGATGGAGCCACCTAATACCGGGAACCCACCAGAGAGATGTCCCCGTCCTCTGTATTCCTGGGATTCCACACGGGAAGGTCACACCATCCCCCACCATCATCAGGTAGATGAGGAACAATCACTGATAGTATCATTAGGATCTGTACATTATCTGCATTGTTACCATTGATGTCATTTTTATTATATATTCAGACTGGAAACCTGAGAGAGTCTAAAGTTGAGGTTAAAGAAGAGATAAAAGAGGAGGATGATGAGGATGGGGTGATGGAGGAAGAACACAAAGATCTGTACCAGGACACCATGGAGGAGTCATCCAGCGATATAAACCCACCAGAGAGATGTCCCCGTCCTCTGTATTCCCGGGATTCCACACAGGAAGGTCACACCATCCCTCACCATCATCAGGTAGATGAGGAACAATTATTGCTGGGAAAGGTTCATACTAAAGCTATTTCGTTACAATGAATGTTTAATTATATATTTTTAGGGTGGAAACCTGGAGGATAATAATATTGTTGTCAAAGAAGAGTATAAAGAGGAGGATGAGGAGTATGGAGTGATGGAGGAGTTTTCAAAAGGACACAAGGATATGATGGAGCCACCTAATACCAGGAACTCGCCAGAGAGATGTCCCCGTCCTCTGTATTCCCGGGATTCCACACAGGAAGGTCACACCATCCCTCACTGTTACAAGGTTGGTGGGATGGAGCAGCTAGAAAATGGACTGGTGGAGATGTGTGGATTTTATATGTAAGCTTATATTACTCTTTCGTCCATGGACCGACACAGCTTCCTATTGACATAGTGGGTATTATCTGTTATTTAGGAATGACTAGGCAGAAAAACTTGTAAAAAGTGTTGCATCACACCTTCTACAGCACCGCCTAGGGGGCGGACCCTCTGGGTATAATCCCTCTCTCTGCACCTGGCAGATCAGTTTTTTTCTGTCTAGCAAGGAGTAGGAAATGGCTCCCTTCGGGCCCATTGGTCCGGGGAAAATTTTTATTTTTTGGTTCCTGCGATCTTCGATCAACTGCCGACTGGGTGACAGGCTGGATCCTCGATCCTTGTAGTCCCCCCAGTTTCGGCCATCGAGCGTGTGCCGACCCTAGCTACGCACTGGGTTTTCCACGACATGCCCGTCGCTCTACGAGTGGCCGGTGAGCTTACGCTCCAAGGCCTGCATCGGACCGCTCAACTTCGGCTGACCTTACGGCTGAGCCGCAGTAGCCTGTCCGGTGAGCTGGCGCTCCAGGGCATGCATACGATCGTTCCCTAGGGTTCAATCACAGCATGCCTGGCCGACAGTCACCTCCGTGCGTGGATGATCTGTCCGGCATGTCTTCCAGCACAATCCACGCAGGAAAGGTAAGTAGCTCCCCTGCTTCGGCAGGGTGACTTGGCTGGACATTCCTGGAGAGATCAAGTAAGTGGTTGTGGCCCCTTTCTTTCATCTCTCCCTGCCTTCCCTCCTCCCTGGGCTCTGAGCTAAGGTTGCTGGGTGCTGGGGGTCACCTGGGGGGCTCCATCTGGAGCGGGGCTGCGCTGTGTTGTCATTTAAAAAAAAATTAATTTTGCTTACCTATGTGTGTGCTCTCTCCCTCCATGCTGTCGGCAGCCATTTTGCGGTGGTCCATGCCTGTTTTGGCCTCTAGTGACTGTCCGGCTGCCATTTTCTTGTGGTTTTGCGCCTATATGTATAGATCGCCGCTCGGTGGCCATTTTCTTGTGGTTCGCACCTGCTTTGGCCTCTATCGACTGTTCGGCGGCCATGTTTCTTAGGATCCACGCCTGTATGTAGATACTGCCGCTTGGCGGCAGTTTTCTTGTCACCCGCGGCCGCTTTTGCCTTTATATTCGGCTTGGCGGCCATTTTCTTAGAGCCCACTCTGTTTCAAACAGCCCCTTGGCGGCCATTTTGCGGTAGTCTCTGGCCTCTAGGGTGCATTTTCACTGGCACGAATTCACACAGGGAACGCTAATGAGAATCAGACTGACACAGGCAGCGGTGGGATAGCATCACAGGCGGAGCACACGGCAGCATAGCGGTACCGTTCCAAGGGTGGCGAGTCTTCTGGGAGACCCTCTATCTCTGAAGCAGCTAGGATGGTGGCCTATTGATACCTTGCCTGGAGTCCCTGTGGGTGACAGCGCGTGGGTCAGCAGGGCGTCTGAAGCAGACGTTTTTTTCCCCTGAAACATCTGACTTGGTAGCTGGTGCCCCTGATGTATCTGTGGAAGCTATGTCTGTTGCCAGGGAGGAAGCGGCACACGGGGGGGTAGTAAACGCCCCCGTCCCCCGCAATCCTCCAGGGATAATTCTGATGCAGAACCAAGCCCAGCTATGGCTCATGGCCCGGTTTCTGAGGCATCAGAGACTGCAGACCGTGACCCATCGGACAGTAAGAAGTCTCCAAGTCCAGGTCAGCACGCAAAAGGCTTTGGTATCTGACCTTTTTTCTTCAGTGCGGAATACGCTAAAAATAGAGAATGCTGCAGAAGCACCGGTCCCCTTTGGGTTCCGTAAGCCGGACTACACTGCTAAGATGTTTCCTTTCGTGTCTTAATTTGATAAGCTCTTGTACAAGGAGTGGGAAGACCCACTGAGGTTTTTTCGCAGCCCCAAAATTTTGGGGCGGTCCAAGACCTGCTGAGACGCAGGGTAGACCTTTCCTGTCTTAGTACAGGAACTGGTTCAGGGGTTCTACTCAAATCTGTTCATAGTACTGGAGGGGGTTCGTCCAATCTTGTATCTCAGGACCCTCAGCTGCTTTGTGAAAGTACAAAGATTCCAGAAAGGAGTTAGCTTGCTCTGTTGTCTCTGCCCTCCATCTGGGGTATTTTCGGGCATTCTTGATCATCAAGGACGCATACTGCAGGTCTCCATATGCACCAGGCATCAGACATGTCTGCATTGGCAGCCGGGGAAGACCACTACCAATGGTGGCTCTCCCCTTTGGCCTCGCATTGGCACCAAGGGTGTTCACCTAGGGCCAGAATCGGGGCAAGCACCTAAGACAGTGTGGTTTCGCTATTATGGGCAACTTGGACGATCTTCTGAGGGTCACTTCAAGCTTAAATTTAGAAGTGAGCGTGTCTATAACCTGTCAGACCCTCCAATACTTGGTTGGGTGCTGAACAATCAGAAGTCAGTATTGGTACCGTCCCAACTCCTAGTGTGTCTAGGGTTGATTCTGGACTCCTCAGAGACGTAAGTTTCTTTCTCGTACATCACGGGACACAGAGCGACATAGTCATTACTAATGGGTTATATAGATACCGTCAGGTGCTGGCACTGGCAACTTCCAAAACCGGAAGTACCCTCCCCTATATAAGCCCCTCCCATCCGGGAGCACCTCAGTTTTTTGCCAGTGTCTAAGGTGTTGGCCAAGAAGAAACATGGGTTTTTCACTGAGCTTGCGTACAGGTTCTTTTGGGCCTCAGTAAGCTATTCCGGATCCGACCAAAAAAGCTTCATAGCTAAACGGTCGGTACCCGGGCCTTGCAGAGAAGAGCAAGGTTTTGCCTGTAATGCTTCTCTTAGGAGAGCTGGACCCTGGGATCCAGAGCTCTGGTCATACCCACGACCAAGATGTTTTCTGTGCAGGGTGCTATACAGGTCCAGGGGAGTGGAATCCTTGGGAACCCGGTCCCTGAAGGTTTAAATACAATGCCTGCCGTGATAGGTGAAGTTTGGGCTTTTGTGGACCAAACAAAGTCCTGCGGCGGGGAACAGGTAAGTGGGGGCCCCCAGGAACTTGGTTCTATTGGGGGACCCCCAAGCCTAATTTGTCTTTCTGTCTGTTACCTAATGGTATTCCCGCAAAATTCTGTGCATGCCTGTAACTACTAAAAAAAAAAAAAATGTAATAATTTTTAATGGTGGTCAAGAAAAAAAATAAAAAAAATAAAAAATTTTTTTATATATATTTAATATATTAGACTGCGGTACCTGTGTTTGTCCACTAGAGGCCGCTGTGGAATGTTTTCTTGTCATGTGGACTAGCTTCTTCTCAGCAGAACAAAGTCCAGGCAGATGGTGAGTTCTCTTATAGGAAACTGCTTCCTCTGCCATGTTGCAGTGCTCGTCCATCCCCCGGCCTGCGGCAAAGAGGGGCCCTGGCTCCTGTCCCTTGTTACCATATTTTGAAATTAGCGCCGAAGGCGCACGTGGCCGCGCGCGTGCACGCGCCTCTATATATAGAGGTGAGCCGGGAAAGGGGGCGGAGCCTGGGGGATGGCGCTCTGTGCGCGCCGCAGCGCTTCTGCGCATGTGCGGGCGTCCCAGCAGTTTAAAAAAACCACAATATTGTAGTGAGCTGGCTATGAAGTACAGAGACAGAGCTGGCAACATTTAAAGGCATACAGCAAGCGGTTGATACAGGCATCCCCTAGAAAGGCACATTAGTAGACACCAACTGTGATATAGCAGCAATTGTGCTAGACTATTCTCAGTAAAAGTGGTGTATTACGGCTGGAATACCTCAGCTTTAGGCTTAGGAATATGCCGTCCAGAAGCTCCGGAACTGAATCTTCCAGGAAGCGAAGGGGGTCTCATCGGGCTCGGAGGATCTTGGGCATACTTCTGCTGCACCAGTCTCCCCTGAAGTTCAGAGGTAAGTGACCGTAGAGACCCCGCAGGGGTACTTGGTACTGTGGCTGTCCTCAGTTCACCTGCTCCTGTGTATGTAACAGAGGAGGTTTTTTCCTCAGCTCTGGGAGGATTAGAGAGGCTGCCTCCCTGTCAGGGAAAGCACGCCCGATCTCCGTCTCCTCCTTCAGAGTGCCTGTTAGCAGAGCAACAGTCCCATACAGGGATCGACCTGCCTGAAGGGGATCAGGATGAGGTTGATTCTGTTATAGAGGAATCAACAGTGGGGGAACCTTTTCTCAGCATCTCAAGCTGAAAGATTATGGGTTCAGTCTCTGACTAACATGGTCCGATCAGCATTTAAAAATGCACCTTGCGGAACCATCAACCACTACTGTCTCCTCGTTGGGGTCGCTGGAAGCCCCCAGACTGTTTGTTCTTTTCCACTTCACCCTTTACTGAAAGGGCTCATTTACCAGGATTGGGAACGTCCTGAGAAAATATTTATTCCCCCAAGAGATTTCCGGTGGTCTATCCCATGGAGGATAAGTTCATCAAAAAAAAAAAAAAAAATGGCCATCTCTTGTATGTATAAATCACTGACATGTCCAGTGGATAATGTCCAAATGTTCAAGAACCCAATAGATAAAAGATTGGAGTCCTTATGAAAATCTGCTTGGTGATACAACCAGCAGTAGCAGCTATTGGGGTCTGCTAAGCAGTGAAGGATCATTTGAAACAGGTCTTGAGGGACTTGACAGATCAGCAGGCTTTGCCCTAGCTGATCTACCTAGAGCCTTAGGCTTTGCGGTTGACGCCATAGAGGATTCAGTCCATCAGGCCTCCCGCCTTACGCTGTCTATAGTACATATGCATAGGCTCCTATGGCTCAAAAACTGGTCTGCTGAAGCTCCCTGTAAAGAATGGCTGGTTAGCGTCCCGTTTCATGGTGAACGCTTATTCAGGGAAAACCTGGACAAATATATCCAGAAAATTTCCAGCGGTAAAAATACGCTCTTGCCGTTTAAAAACAGAGTTAGAGGTCCCTCTTTGAGAGGCCTGCTTCTCCAGTCCCTGGGCCATCGGCTGTGTAACAGTTCCGACGGCCTCCTCGGTCAAATCCCGGGGGTAAAAAACAGGGACAGTAGCAGGGTAATGAGAAACCCTGGGTCAGGGGAGGTACAAAACCTCCCCCAAAGTTAAATTCATTGAAGCCCCCACTCAGTCGGGTGGGGGGAGGACTCCAGTTGTTCGCAAGAGACCTGGCGGGACACGATCAAGACAGATAGGTGCTCTCCGCAGTAGGTTTGGGATACAGTTTGGAGTTAAAAGACTCTCCTCCTTCCCATTTTTGAGGTCAAACGTGCCAAGGGATCCCCGGAAGAGAGAGTCCCTCCTGTTGGCACTAGAACAACTATTGCTCCAAGGAGTAATTATGGAGGTTCCCCTGGAAGAATGAGGGTTCGGGTTTTACTCAAACCTCTTTACGGTCCCGAAGCAAACGCGGACGGGAGGTCCATATTAATTCTAAAAGGGCTATACAAATTCCTGTATATCAGGACTTTCCGATAGAGTCGATCCGATCGGTGGCCACTGCCCTACAAGGGGAGGATTGGTTAGCCGCGATCGACATCAAAGATGCTTATTTGCACATTCCCATCTTTCCAGTCCACCAAAAATTTCTACGCTTTGCAGTAGAAGGGCGCCATTTTCAGTTCAGAGCCTTACCCTTCGGTTTGGCCACAGCACCACGAGTGTTTACAAAAATTCTGGCCCTTTATTGGCCAATCTAAGAACACAAGGTGTAATGATAATGGCATATCTGGATGACTTATTGCTGATAGACCACTCAGTGAAAAAACTAGACGTGGTCGTTCACAAGACAATCAAGTATCTGGAATCTCACGGTTGGATTATCAACCGAGACAAGTCAGCCCTAAAAACCAGTCAAAAGTCTGGAATACTTGGGGCTAAGGTTGGATTCAGGCCAGAGAAAAATATTCTTGCCTCGAGGAAAGGTGTTGTCTTTGAAAGATTTGATCCACTTAGTGGGTACAAAAAAGCCAGCCGTCCATACGCCTGTATATGAGGCTGCTGGGAAAAATGGTGGCATCATTCGAAGCAGTACCCTACGGTCAATTCCATTCAAGGAATTTGCAAGGGGCCATACTGTCAGCCTGGAACAAAAAAGTTCAGGCCCTAGACTTACAATGTCCTTGTCCCCTTCCGTTCGCAAGAGCCTCCGTTGGTGGTTGGTTCCCCAGAATCTGGAAAAAAGGAAATCCTTCAGTCCGATTTCTTGGAAGGTGGTCACTACAGATGCCAGCCTTATAGGCTGGGGAGCAGTACTGGAGCAATAGTCTCTCCAGGGCAGATGGTCGGATGCAGAAAAGGCCCTGCCCATCAATCTCTTAGAGATACGAGCAGCCCGGTATGCCCTAGTAGCATGGACATCCAAACTCCAAGGGTCCCCTGTCAGATTTCAATCAGACAATGCCACAGCAGTGGCATATATCAATCATCAGGGGGGCACCAGGAGTCGTGCAGCCCAGAGGGAAGTAAATTACATCCTGAAATGGGCAGAAAAATATGTCCCAGCCATATCTGCGGTATTCATTCCAGGAGTGGAGAATTGGAAGGCGGACTTTATAAGTCGCCAGCAATTAGGCCCAGAGGAAGGGTCCCTTCACCCCGAGGTTTTCTGGACAATATGTCAGCGGTGGGGAACATCGGATGTAGATCTTCTAGCATCCAGATTCAACACAAAGGGGGACAGGTTTGTCTCTCGGACAAGGGATCCCCTAGCTTGCGGCTCGGATGCCCTAGTGTTCCCTTGGGATCAGTTCAAGCTGATATATGCATTCACACCGCCACAATGGTTACCTCGATTACTCCGCAGAATCAGGGTAGAAAAGAAACCAGTGATTCCGGTGGCTCCAGCGTGGCCCCGAAGAGCGTGGTACGCGGAGATTGTAAAATTTCAGTGGGGAGTCCTTGGACTCTCCCACGTCGTCCGGACCTGCTTTCGCAAGGACCGATATACCACCCTTCCTTACCAGCCCTAGGTTTGACGGCCTGGCTATTGAAGCCCACATTCTAAAAAAGAGAGGGCTCTCTAATGCTGTGGTATCTACCATGATCAATGCCAGGAAGCCGGTATCCAGGCAGATCTACTATAGAATCTGGAAGGCGTACATCGCCTGGTGTGAGGCCAAGAAATGGCATCCACGTAAATACGTAATAGGAAGGATTCTGGACTTCCTACAATGGGCTGTAGATAGGAAGCTTGCCTTGAGTACTATCAAGGGTCAGATTTCGGCCTTGTCAATATTTTTTCAAAGGCCCTTGGCTTCGCATTCACTAGTCAAAGCCTTTATACAAGGAGTGAGGCGTATTAGTCCTCCGGTTAATATTCCCATATGTCCATGGGATCTAAACTTGGTTCTGTCGGTTTTACAGAAACAACCATTTGAACCATTACAGCATATTTCCTTGGTGCTTCTCACCAGGAAATTGATTTTTCTAGTAGCCATTTGTTCGGCTAAAAGAGTGTCGGAATTAGCAGCTATGTCCTGTAAAGAGCCATATCTGGTTATCCATAAGGACAAAGTAGTGTTACGTCCTCATCCAGCCTTTCTTCCTAAGGTGGTATCGAGGTTTCATTTGAACCAAGATGTGGTTCTTCCTTCTTTTTTCCCCAAACCTACTTCGGTAGAGGAAAAGTTATTTCATTCTTTGGATGTAGTAAGAGCAGTTAAAGCTTATCTAAAAGCCACTGCTCAGATTCGCAGAACGGATACTTTGTTTATACTGCCGGAAGGCCCCAGAAAGGGTCAGGCAGCGTCAAAATCTACTTTAGCCAAGTGGATTCGACAGGTCATTATGCAAGCTTATGGCTTGAGAAGGAGACCGTCTCCGTTCAAAGTTAGAGCGCACTCCACGAGAGCAGTTGGAACTTCATGGGCAGTGCATCACCAGGCCTCCCTGGCTCAAATCTGTAAGGCCGCAACATGGTCTTCAGTACACACGTTTACTAGGTTCTACCAGGTGGACGTTAGAAGTCAGGAGGATGTCGCCTTTGGGCGCAGTGTGTTGCAGGCCGCAAAAGATCCTCATGTCTGATAGCGCTCAGCTTATATATGGTGTATCCCCCCCCCTCATTTGGCATTGCTTTAGGACATCCCATTAGTAATGACTATGTCGCTCTGTGTCCCGTGATGTACGAGAAAGAAAATAGGATTTTTATAACAGCTTACCTGTAAAATCCTTTTCTTGGAGTACATCACGGGACACAGAGCTCCCGCCCCTCTTTGGGGACACTTATTGCTTTGCTACAAAACTGAGGTGCTCCCGGATGGGAGGGGCTTATATAGGGGAGGGTACTTCCGGTTTTGGAAGTTGCCAGTGCCAGCACCTGACGGTATCTATATAACCCATTAGTAATGACTATGTCGCTCTGTGTCCCGTGATGTACTCCAAGAAAAGGATTTTACAGGTAAGCTGTTATAAAAATCCTATTTTTTTTTCTCCCTAGGGGAAAGTTGCAGACCCTTTGGGCTGCTGTGCGGCAGTTGACATCCCAAGATGGGTGGTCACGCCACTTTTGCAGGCGAGTCCTGGGCCTCATGGTAGCCTCTTTCGAGGCGGTACCATAGGCACTATTTCACACGCGAGTGTTACAGAAGGTAACTCTGTCCTGAAGGGTCAAGTGCCCTTCATCCCTGGATTATCAAATCCGGGTGAGCCACCTAATCAGGACCTCCCTAGTTGGTGGCCGACAGCACTGACATTTCTGTCGGGGAAATTGTTCCTTCCTGTTTACTGGATGGTGGTCACGGCGGATGCCTGCCTTCCCGGTTGCAGAGGAGTCTGAAGAGCTCAGTCAACCTGGGTCGCAGGACTCTGGAGGAATCCCATTGCAGATCATTAGCCTGAAATCTGGGCGATCTGACTTTGCCTCTCTACATGGTCTCAGAGGCTTCAAGGGCGTCCAGTCAGAATCCAGTCGGACAAACACCACAGTTGTGGCGTATGTCAAACATCAAGGAGGAACAAGCAGCTCTGCTGCAGCATCAGAGGTCGCTCACCTCCTAAGGGACTCCCTTACCAGAGGGGAAACACGCCAGTCGTATATCTCCTGACTTCTCGACTTAATCAGAAAGTATGAGGTTTGTGGCCAGGTCAAAAGACCCATGGGTAAACATGACAGATGCATTGATGGCACTGTGGAGTCAGTACCAACTGATCTATGCCTTTCCTCCTCGGAAGCTCCTTCCTCATCTGCTTCACAGACTGGAGGCAGAGAGGATTACAATGGTCCCAATTGCTCTGAATTGGCCTCGGCGTCCTTGGTACGCCAATCTAGTGCGTCTGGTAGCAGACACCTTTTGGCATCTACCGCTAAGGAAGCACCTGCTGTCGCAAGGTCCCATACGCCATTCTGTTTTTACAGTCACTGGCTTGAGGGCCAGGTGCTAAGAGACCGGGACCTGTCAGACTCAGTGATCTCTACCATGAGGAGTGCTCGGAACTCACCCCCCTAGGAAGATTTACCGTCGCACTTGGAAGACCTACATATCCATTTGTGAGGAAATGAGGTGGCATCCGCGTACTTATTTGGTTCCAGAGTCCTGCTGTTCTCAGCAGGGAACGGGCCAAAAAAAATGTTTTATTCTAAGTACGAATAGGGGGCAGGTATCTGCCCTGGCTGTCTTTTCAATGACCCCTGGTGGCTCACTCTCTAGTGAGAATGTCTGTACAGTGGATTCGGCAGGCGGCCCTTCGGGCCACCCTCCACTACCTCCGTGGGGCTTGTGTAGCAGACGTCCTTTTAGCGTCTACCACTACGAGAGAACCTGCTGTCGCAGGGTCCCATATGCCATCCTGCCTGAAGTCGATGGCTTCAACGGCATGGCCTCTAAGTGTCTCAGAAACCACCGTTTGAGAACATCAGGGAGATTCCTTTGTTGACACTTTCTTAGAAAGTGGTCCTTTTGGTGATGTTATGCCAGTTGAGACGGGTTTCTGAGCGGGCAGCCTTGTCATGCAAGCCTCCCTATCTGATCTTCTACAAGGATAAGGGCAAGGCTCCTTATCTGATCTTCCACAAGGATAGGTGGTGCTGCATCCGCAGCCTCCTTTTCTTCCTAGGGTCTTTCGACCTTCCATCAAGGAAGACATGTACTGCCATCCTTGTGTCCTCATCCGTCGAATCCTAAGGAGACGACGTTGCATTCCTTGGACATTGTCCAAACTCTGAGAGAATGCTTGTCTGGCACTGCTTCGTTCCGGAGTCCAGGCTCACTGTTTGTTTCAGTGGCTGGTCCCTAGTAAGGCCCAGCGGACTCGTCGGCCACCATCTCTAGGTGGATCCGACAGATCGTGATCAGGCTTACACCATGAAGGGTCAGGCGTCTCCCTTTCCTGGCGCATTCGACCAGGGCAGGAGATGCCTCTTGGTTTACGTCAGTTAGACGATTTTCTGAGCCGGCAGCCTTGTCATGCAAGGCTCCTTATCTGATCTTCCACAAGGATAGGTGGTGCTGCGTCCGCAGCCTTCTTCTTCCTAAGAAACAAAAAATGCCAGCGCTCAGGATGTCTGCACAGTAAATCGACGTGAATAGAGGAACATATGTAAAGGAGAGTGTCCACAGGCAAGGCAGATTTTTCAGTCAATGAATAATAATAAATTAATGAAAATCTTCAAAGGCAGTTGGTGGTGATGAGAAAGTCTTTGAATGTAAACCGGCACTCAGGGCAGCTCTTCTCCAAGGTGAAGCCAACTCAAGGTAATGACATAAGGAAAACAAAAATAGAAAATTTTTGTTTCAAATGTACACTCTGACGTATAATCGCTGTCTCTAGCGCAGTTTTGCCTTAATCTGCAGAACTGACCCTTGGGTATATTTTTCACCCATAAAGGGTGATGGCAGCTATCAAAGTGAAGATAAGAGTTTCCCGCAGTAGGCTTGGTATAATTGCGGGCAAAGATGTTGTTTTGTTCATGATTGAGCTCCAAATCAAGAAAAGCCAAACTATCCTTGTTCCATACAGCAGAAAAAGAAACCCCGAAATCATTGGCGTTACAGTGAGCGACGGAATCGTCAACCAGGAAGGAGCCATCCCAAATGATGACGATATCGTCAGTGTACCTGCCATAAAATACCAAATGCCTGGCAAGGGATTGTTTTTCCATATGAGCCGATTCTCCCACAGACCCATGGTCAGGTTGGCGTAGGAAGGGGCAAAATTGGCACCCATCGCTGTACCATGGGTCTGTAGGTAGAAATCATCCTCAAAATGGAAATAGTTATGCGTGAGGCAAAAAGAAGTTGCCTCCAAAATGAAGGCCGCCTGTTGGTTGTTGAGCATAGGGTCAGAGGATGGAAATTTGTAGGGCCAATAAGCCTATATTGTGGGGAATGGAGGTATAAGGAATTGCGGCTAGAGGTTGACCGATATGGGTTTTTCTCTGGCCGATGCCGATATTTAGAAATTGGGGCGGCCGATGGCCGATATATGATGCCGATTTTTGTGGCCGATATTTTAGGCCGATTTAAAAGAAGAAAAAAAAAACTCACCCACTCCACTCCTTTCTGCTTACTCCTGTCACTCTAGCAAACACTTGATGTTCTTAGTACAGATGGCACTGGTTGGCATTGGCAGGTGGCACTGGTTTGGAACTGGCAGGTGGCACTGGTTTGGAACTGACAGATGGCACTGGCAGGTGGCACTGGTTTGGAACTGACAGATGGCACTAGTTTGGGACAGATGGCGCTGGCAGGTGGCACTGATTGGCAGTGGCACTGGCAATTGGAACTGGTTGGCACTGGCTAGCAGCCCTGGCTGGCAGTGGTTGGCACTGGCGGGTGACACTGGTTGGCACTAGCGGGTGGCACTGACAGATGGCACTGGCTGGTGGCACTGATTTGCGGTGGACCTGACAGATGGCACTGGCACTGACAGATGGCTCTGATTGGCACTGGCTGGTGGCACTGAGATGGCACTGGCTGGTGGCACTGAGATGGCACTGGCTGGTGGCACTGATTTGCGGTGGCACTGGCAGGTTTCACACTGAGCCGAGTGTATCTATAACTGTGTGTGAAACTGACAACAGAGAGGAGAGAGAGAGCTGTTAGAATGGAGCTTGATGTGGGGGTGGGCGGGACCAAGCAGCTAAATTACACCAGCCAATGTTTGGGCTGCTTTAGAAAGGGGCGGGGCCACATACACGTAGCGGCCCGCCCAGATACCATCCCACTGGCTGGTGTAATATAGCTGCTGGGTCCCGCCCACCCCCGACATCAAGCTGACAGCTCCTCTCTCTCTCCTCTCTCTTACTTGTCAGTTTTACACTCACAGCGCCGCGCTTGATGCTGCCAGAGCTGCTGAGTGTGGAGAAGGGAGAAGGAACAGCGGCCAGTGTAAAATATCGGCCCAATTTTTAAATAATAGGCCGATGCCGATTTATCAAAAATGGCCAAATATCGGCCGATATACCGGCCGGCCGATATATCGGTCGACCTCTAATTGCGGCTGCTACAGCCGGGACTTGGGACACTCTTGGAGATGCTAACAGACCCTGGATCTAGCAAGGACACTGACCCCACTGGAGCAATCCTGAACTTACCTACATGTAAGTGCTGGATACGATCTTTTATACTTGTCAATAAACCTATTTACTTAGAGGCGCTTTTCTATTTTTTGTTTTCCTTCTTCTTCTTCTTCTTCCTAAGGTCGTTCGACCTTCCATCTCTAGGAAGACATTGTACTGCCATCCTTGTGTCTTTATCCCTCGAATCCTAGGAAACTACATATTTTTTGGACGCTGTCCGAGCTCTGAAAGCATCAAGCGTCCGTTTCACCAGGTGTGTAAGGCGGCAACTTGCTCGTCCTTTCACAATTTCACTAAACTTTACAAGTTGATGTGTGTGCATCTTCGGATGCTTCTTTCGGCCTCAAGGTATTGCGGCTGTTTAGAGTTGCAACTCCTCCATGGAGGAGCTCTGTTTTTGTTTGGGGTGAAGTTGTTTTAATGCTGTTACCACCCCCTCATTTTTTTACACTGCTTTGGGACGTCCCACTATGTCAATAGGAAGCTGTGTCGGTCCATGAACGAAAGAGTAAATAGGATTTTTTACTCACCTTAAATCCTTTTCTCTGAGTTCATGGACCTACACAGCACCCACCCCTCCTTTTAAGTTTTTGTACTGCTTTTGAAGAACTGATCTGCGAGGTGCAGAGAGAGGGATTATACCCAGAGGGTCCGCCCCCTGGGCGGTGCTGTAGAAGGTGTGAGGTAACACTTGTTACAAGTTTTTCTGCCTAGTCACTCCTAAATAACGGATAATACCCACTATGTCAATAGGAAGCTGTGTCAGTCCATGGACTCAGAGAAAAGGATTTTACGGTGAGTAAAAAATCCTATTTTTACAGATGATATTCTCTCATTTTCTTGGTTTAGAGTGGAGATCCAATCGATATGGAATTTGAGGTGAAATCAGAAGAAGAAGAGAGGTATGTGAGGGATGATCAGCAGTCTATGGAGGAGGATGGAATAACGGGGACATTTATAGAGGAGGACACTCCTACAGAGATCAGCACAGGTGGGTCATTAACACTAAATCCATTCCTCCACCCATACTGCTCACTGATTGGTCCAGAGTAGGGCGGGGACTGGGTGATATCAGCCTGTAATCCCCTGGTCACTTTCCTGAGCTGTGTTCCCCGTCCTGTGTTTCTCTCAGATAATCTTTGTATTTCTATTTTAGTAGATGGACGGGAGATGAGGAAAACCTCAGAGGATTGTCTCACTTTGTCTCCAGACTGTAAAGTAGAAGATGAGGACATCACACAGTATAGTCCAGGAGAAAACCCGACTACCTCAAATGTCCATCCGGCACCCCACAGTGTAGATGGACCATCGTATTCCTCTTATCCTGAGGAACCTCAGACTGTGCGGGACGGTGCCGGACCATCGTATTCCTCTTATCCTGAGGAACCTCAGACTGTGCGGGACGGTGCCGGACCATCGTATTCCTCTTATCCTGAGGAACCTCAGACTGTGCGGGACGGTGCCGGACCATCGTATTCCTCTTATCCTGAGGAACCTCAGACTGTGCGGGACGGTGCCGGACCATCGTATTCCTCTTATCCCGAGGAACCTCAGACTGTGCGGGACGGTGCCGGACCATCGTATTCCTCTTATCCCGAGGAACCTCAGACTGTGCGGGACGGTGCCGGACCATCGTATTCCTCTTATCCTGAGGAACCTCAGACTGTGCGGGACGGTGCCGGACCATCGTATTCCTCTTATCCTGAGGAACCTCAGACTGTGCGGGACGGTGCCGGACCATCGTATTCCTCTTATCCTGAGGAACCTCAGACTGTGCGGGACGGTGCCGCACCATCGTATTCCTCTTATCCTGAGGAACCTCAGACTGTGCGGGACGGTGCCGGACCATCGTATTCCTCTTATCCTGAGGAACCTCAGACTGTGCGGGACGGTGCCGGACCATCGTATTCCTCTTATCCTGAGGAACTTCAGACTGTTTGGGACGGTGCCGGACCATCGTATTCCTCTTATCCCGAGGAACCTCAGACTGTGCGGGACGGTGCCGGACCATCGTATTCCTCTTATCCTGAGGAACCTCAGACTGTGCGGGACGGTGCCGGACCATCGTATTCCTCTTATCCTGAGGAACCTCAGACTGTGCGGGACGGTGCCGGACCATCGTATTCCTCTTATCCTGAGGAACCTCAGACTGTGCGGGACGGTGCCGAACCATCGTATTCCTCTTATCCTGAGGAACCTCAGACTGTGCGGGACGGTGCCGGACCATCTTATTCCTCTTATCCTGAGGAACCTCAGACTGTGCGGGACGGTGCCGGACCATCGTATTCCTCTTATCCCGAGGAACCTCAGACTGTGTGGGACGGTGCCGGACCATCGTATTCCTCTTATCCCGAGGAACCTCAGACTGTGCGGGACAGTGCCGGACCATCGTATTCCTCTTATCCCGAGGAACCTCAGACTGTGCGGGACGGTGCCGATAAGAAGTTTCCTTGTACTGAGTGCGAGAAGTGTTTCCGTTTCAAATACAAGCTTAAAGTGCATAAAAGATCTCACACAAAGCCATATTCCTGTTCTGAGTGCGGGAATTGTTTTTCACAGAAGTCCCATCTTTTCAGACATCAGAGATCGCACACGGGGGAGAAGCCTTTTTCCTGTTCTGAGTGCGGGAAATGTTTTTCGCGGAAGTCCCGTCTTTTTCTACATCACAGATTGCACACAGGTGAGAAGCCGTATTCCTGCCCTGAGTGTGGGAAATGTTTTTCAGATAAGTCTTATCTTTACAAACATCAGAGATTGCACACGGGGGAAAAGCCACATTCCTGTCCTGAGTGCGGGAAATGTTTTTCAGAGAAGTCCCATCTTTCCGCACATCAGAGATC
Source organism: Rana muscosa (assembly GCA_029206835.1). Taxonomy (NCBI): domain Eukaryota; kingdom Metazoa; phylum Chordata; class Amphibia; order Anura; family Ranidae; genus Rana; species Rana muscosa. The sequence continues at coordinate 417,186,033 of CM055123.1, read as the reverse complement.
TCACACGGGGGAGAAACCGCATTTCTGTCATGAGTGCGGGAAATGTTTTTCAGAGAAGTCCAGGCTTTCCACACATCAGAGATCACACACGGGGGTGAAACCGTATTCCTGTTCTGAGTGCGGGAAATGTTTTTCAGTGAAGGCCAGTCTCTTTGTACATCAGAGATCTCACACGGGGGAGAAGCCGTATTCCTGTTCTGAGTGCGGGAAATGTTTTTCAGTGAAGGTCAGCCTCTTTGTACATCAGAGATCTCACACGGGGGAGAAGCCGTATGTCTGTCCTGAGTACGGGAATTGTCAGTCACAGAAGTCCTCTGTTTACAGTCATCTGAGATTGGACATGAAGGAGAATGAACTTTCCTGGTCTGAGTGAGGGAAATGTTCCTCACTGAAGTCCTGTCTTTCTGTACATCAGGGGTCCCACACAACCCCCGAGGTGTATTAGTGAGTGCGGGAAATGTCTTGTATATGAATGTTGCTGGACATGTGGGGAAGAAGCACACCCTGATATACACCTCAGATATACTCCATGGCTGATCTTCATCATGTAAGAAACAGTTGATAAGGAGATCAGAGATCACCAAAGACATGGATGAAGTGTTGTACCGTGTTGGCCATTGATAGCAGGAGAAAAATAAAAATGGAGTCATTACCTCTCATTGGCTGAGTACACTTTGTGGTGTAAAGTCTTGCAAGAGGTCTGTTTTCTCAAGTCGTCTTCCAGGACGAAACGTGTAAACCCCACCACTTAAAAGGCGGTCCTCTAGGCTTTTTAAAATAAAAATGGAGTCATTACCTCTCATTGGCTGAGTACATTTTGTGGTGGAAGATTTCACAGACATTTAGGGATCTATTTTAAAACAAATTGTAGAATGAATGTGACACGCGTTCCTCCAATCATGACAAATATTGGATCACCGGCTCCATCTAGAGGCAAACATCTGGGACTGTGGTATTAATACCGACCATTGACATAAAACATAAAATACCTAATTTGGCCATTAGATGGCGCTAAGTACATGGACCTTCCCCGGGGGAATTGCTATGCACATATTTTATGAATAGACCCCTAAATGTCAGGAGAGGTTTATATAAAGATGGGAAGTATGGAGCAGATAAATGAATAGACCTCCTAGCAATGTTATTACCAGGCTGCAGCTAGGGGGAGCTCTAATGTGTGAGCACAGCAGAGTGATCCCATCTAGCTCACATTAACCCTTTCACTGTCAGATGTTTTTGCACACTTTGGGCCTGAAGATTAGATAAAACCCCCAAACATATATAATCTGATAGCAGAGGCCCTGGAGAATAAAATGGTGGTGATTGTTAAGGTGTTCCTCGTACACAAATTTCCCCTTAATATCCGGGTTTATTTTCTCCTTTTCCCCCATTTTCTATGGTGTGATCTTTTCTACAATACTTTGTTATAATAATGTAACACGTTGTGTATTGTATTGTACGACTCCGCCTCCACATTCCAGACAAGTCATTTTCCTGACCAATCGCATTTCTACCTTTTTACTATTTCCTGATTCTATGACTGTAATCTGTTATAAAAGTAAAATTATAATAAAAAAATGTATTGAAGAGAAAAAAAAGTTGTGTGTGTCGGTGGAATGAGAACAATTGCTGGTGGTGTTGTCACCTGTCACAGCAGTCACACCTGGTTTCCCGGCCAATGCACCAGATAAATGTTGCAGCAAAACGGCTCTTTGAGTTCTGGGAAACCAGAAATGGACTCCGGACACGGACTCCAGGAAAACAAACCTTTTATTTCACCAGGGAAAGGAGCGACTCACGCCAGGATGCCAAGTGGCCTCTTATAGGCGTTTACAACATATATATTTCCTCTTGTATAGACATTCCTTGGAACTTCGTAAAACATCGAAAATCTTGTTAGCGAGTGACATCTGCGGCTTCTCAGTTATCTGTCTAATTTATCATCTACTAAGCTGGAGACATGTGCACTGACCAAACATTTGTTTGTTTTCCTTTCATTTGTTTTTTTGTTTTTCGGGTCATTAGTTATGATCGAAATTCATTATTTTGAATAAATTAGAAAATCCGGAAATTCAAATTTCGAAAATCCGAAATAATAACTAACTAATTATAGGTATCGGAATTTCCTTTCAAATTTAGCTGTTAGTGAACGTAATAAATACGAATTTATTTGAAGTTACGAATTATCCGAAATAACGAATGCTGCATCCAAACGAACGGAACATAATGAATTAATAATAATAACAAAACATTTTTCTTTGTTTCTGTTATAAAATTTTGTAAATGAGTACGTTTTCTCCTTCACTGACGGACACTGATAAGGCGGCACTGATATGCAGCACTGATGGGCACTCATAGGTGGCACTGGGGGACACTAATATTCGCTACACTGATGGGTATATGGGAGTGACACTGATAGATGGCATCGATATGCATCACTGATGGCACTGGCAGGCATTGCTGATGGGCACTGATTGGCATTTTCCTGGTGGCGTAGGGTAGCATACCTGGTGGGCGTCCTTTGTGGGCATCCCTGGTGGTCCTGTGCGGGCATCTGCGGGGGGGGCTGCGCTGATAAACAATCAGCACAGACCCCCCTGTCAGGAGAGCAGCCGATCGTCTCTCCTTTACTGCCGTTTGTCAGATGCGAGTGAAGAAACTTTGATAAAAGGCTCTTCCTGTTTACGCTGTGATCAGTGATGATGGTTGAACTGGATGGACTTGTGTCTTTTTTCAACCTGACTAACTATGTAACCGTGATTGGACACAGCTGATGATGTGGAAAAGAGCCTCAGTCAGAGGCTCTTTATCGAGATTGGTGTTGCAGTGTGTCAGACAGACACACAACAACAGTGATCGCTGCGCTGTGTGCCCCCTAGGGCACGCGATCGCGGATTATCCTGCTGGACATCATATGACACCCAGTCAGAATAACTGAACCTCTTCCTGGCCGTCATTTTGCTATAGGCCGGATGGGAAGTGGTTAAAAGCCTTCACAGGTTAAATGTAACCCTGAATAATGGGCCTAGAGTGCAGTGGTCAGGAGTATATCATATACAGTGGAACCTCGGATTGCGAGTAACGCGCTTAACAAACGTTTCGCAATACGAGCACTGTATTTTAAAAATGTCATAACTCGGTTTACAAGTGTTGGCTCGCAAAACGAGCAGGATTCAGGCCAAAGCGGTCTGCAGTACAGCGTTTGGCCTGAGGTGGGGGGGTGCCGGAGCCGAACGACGCCAACCGGCGCCGTTCAGAAATGCACAGAAAGGCCCGAGGACAGCTCGGCTGACCTCGGAAAGGCTCGGGAACGGAGACTTTCCGAGGTAAGCCGAACTGTCCTCTGGCCTTTCCGGCCGTTTTACGAGGCTCTCCGGCGCCCCCCACCTCTGGCTGCATGCTGTATTTCATGCCATTGAAGTCAATGCTGAACAAATTATTTTGGTTTCCATTGACTTTAATGGGGAAACTCACTTTGATATGCGAGTATATTGGATTACGAGCATTCTCCTGGAACGGATTATGCTTGTAATCCGAGGTTACACTGTACATTGGTCAGGGTCTTCTACTGACGTTAATTAGAAAGTAAAGTATCTCCTGTTCCGTTCTCTCCTTGACATATCGTAGAATGAAGTCGTATTCTTTCAGTGTCATCATCCCGTGTTCTGTTCTGTTCTGTCAGAAACATTGACGCATCTCAGCATAGTGCCTACAAATATGTCAGAATGTTTATACTGAAATATAAAAATATTATTGTATTTATGGAAATAGGCAAATCTTAATTTTTGGAGATTCCCAATAACCTACAACATCAAGAAATTCGAAGCTCTTTATATCCGTGCTAGTTTGAAGACAAGTAACACAAATGAATATTTCTTAAAATATTATATATATTTATTAACTAAAGTACAGTGCAAATTAAAATCAGGTTTAAGTCGTGATCAAACAAATGAATGGATATACTTCCACGATCAGAGATAAATGATGGTTAATGTCCAGATAATATTTACATACATTTCTATGCCAGCTCTATATGACAAAGTATATTCACAGTTCAATACTTAAATGATACTTGTACATCTAAAACTTGGTACCTCTTGTGAAATGTCTCCCCCGTTACTTCACGGAAGGTGTAAACACTCTTTTGTTGAATTTAACACTATTATCTTTCTCAAAACAAACAGATCTCCTGATTACACTTCTTAAACTTGTCCAGACCAAGTGTCATATAAGAGACACGGCTTGACAAAACAATCAAGGCTTTATTAAATTTAAAAATAATCAATTTTTACACCTATACCATAATAAAACCATTGTACCAACTCAGCTCTAGCTTTTTAAAGACAACCAAATTAGGGTATGTGCCTTAATATTTGGATTATCATTATTTTATACTGCAGTTAAAAATATAGATAATTCCAAATTGCTTTGCCATATCTATTTAAATGGTTTTAGTTATGTGCATGTAAAAACAACTCCATTACCAAGGCAGGTAAATAAACAAAATAAATACGTTACCAGGTTAAAGTTCAGTCTGTTTGAGAAGCTTCCATTATGAGTCCAACAGGATTCCTTCCAACATTGCTACATGTTTGCGTTCTAAGATCTCCTTCCAGCTTCCTTCATGAGAGATCGAGTCCCTTTCTCTCTCCTCCCGAGATCCTCTTTGCTCTTGCGATCTCCTCTCACCCTGAACTCTTCCTACTTTTATCTTTATAAAAAGTGGGTGTGTATCTTATTACTAGGTAACTGTTTTGGAAGGTTGTCTTAGCAACCAAATATACGCCATCTTGAACAATGTCAATTTTAACCTGTAGGGGCAGTGGTGTATAAGGAATAATTTCTGATGTTAGGGTCAATAAGTTCAGGAACAATTTATGATTACTAGGGCTGTAACTGATTAAAAATTTTGTGTTTGATTAATCGATTTTTTTTAAATCAATTAATCGACTAATTTCGATTAATTATAACGCACATACAGATCCAACTACTTTTAGCTGATCTCCTTGCAGGCCGATTCCTAGTGCAGCGACCAACCACTGGAAAAATGGATATCAGGATACAAAAAACACACAAAGGCAGCGCTCGATGGGAATAGCATTAAAACTTTTATAGTCTTCAAGTAGGTAACAAAAAAATATTGCACTGGAGATGAATTCGATGTAGCTACATAAACTGTAAAAATGGTGCGAGTAATACCAAACGGTAGCAAAAGGAGTCATAAAAACATGTAGCTAAGTATGATACTGGTATAAAAATGTGTACAACGATACCACTGCTGAATCCAGATGAGGAGGGGTTAACATCAGTCCATCGGCATGTAGATTTCCCGTGAAGGAAACTATCACAACTCCCAGTGGATGGCTGTAGAATCCCAGGTTGATAGAGGGAAGTGTAACAGCCCTTGCGTGTGGCAGATGGTAAGGTCCTGCCGGCATGCAGATATGAAGGCACAGCAAAGGAGCCCTTCAGATAGACATGGCAAGCCCCGCCGGTGTCTGTGACGTCACCGGATCTCCAACGGAACTCCCTGAAGACCCAGAAGTCGGCGGAGAGGCGAGTACCGATCAAAAGAATTTTGATTGATCAAAAAAATTAATCGAGGAATTAATAGTTAATTTCCACAGCCCTAATGATTACCCTTTGATCTAGCTTAGTAGAATACCATTGATAGTCCAGCGGTGTCAAATGTGTAAACCATCTTCAGACATTGCGGCAAATGGCTCAGAGTAATGTCTTGGGAAAATCTACCCACCTCTCAGCTAATGGGTTGTTAACATTCCTCGAAGCTAAAGTCATTCAAAACACAACCCTTAACTTACATTTTACAAATACAGCTCCTAATGTCCTTCACAATTAGGACCTCACCTCATAAGATATTATATTTGTAACTTCTTAATATATAAACCCATTTATGCATATATATATATATGGATTACTAGAACAGATACTTTGTGAAGATACTTAAAATAACCAATTTAAGATATACAGTACACAGCTTATTTGTGAATAAACCCTTTGATCTCGTTATGTAAATACAATACTACACAGTTTGTGTTAGCCCGTATCAACACCCCCCTTATCTCTAATGCCGCGTACACACAACCATTTTTCTGTTCGGGAAAAATGTCATTTTTTCTCTTTGACGAGAAAAACGACCGTGTGTGGGCTTTTGATCATTTTTCCTGACGAGAAAAACGGCATTAATCACGACGTGAAAAATTAGAACATGCTCTAATTTTTCTCGTCGTGATTCACACCATTTTTTTCCGTGGCAGTTTTCCCATAGGGAAACACTGCCGGGGCGCCTACACACGGTCGTTTTTCTCGACCAAGAGAAAAAATGTCGGGAAAAGCGGCCGTATGTAGGGGAACAAGCCGTTCCTCGTTTTTCCCGTCGATTTTCTCGACTGCGTTTTCACCGTCGAGAAATTCGATCGTGTGTACGCGGCATAAGTTTCAAACCTTTGAATTACCACCCGGGGAGGCTGGTATATTTTCTTAAGTGTTCAAAAGCTTTGAGTTTATGGTCTGGGAAAAAGATACAGAAAAACAATGCCTTCTTGTTAGACAGAAAATAAATTTAAAGATAGTGAATGTGGGTTAACCTCTTAAAGAGAAAGTAAAAACCAAAGTGTTGTTCATAGCATATCATGAGCTATTTTAAACTTTAGAGACAAAATGGTTTCCCTCTAGTTCATAATACATATAAATAGGAACAATGTGAAAAATATACAATCAGCATAAAATAAAGGCCTATTTGTATATTCTTTTAACCTCAAATGTTCTGACAGTTCATTTCCACACCGACACCAACATCTCCTCCACCATCCCGCTGTATTTGTTGTCTCACCATGTTTCCAATGATGGAGATCCAGAGACTGACCGGAGTCTTCTTCTCCATGTCACCAGACCACCTCTTCCTCTACTATTGGGGTGCTGGGCCTTTCTATGAGCTCTCATGGCCCCCAACCTCTTCTATAGGATTGTGAAGATTTCTATCCTATTTACTAAGAAGCTGAAGAAGATGTCCATGATGTAGATGAGGGTTACATATAGTATGAGCAGCATCACCCTTCACTCTGCAACCAAGACCTAGTCTGGCAATGCCCAGAATGATCAACCAACCAGAAAATCCCCAGTATACAGCTGAATAAGCCTGGTGGGTATACATCACTGGGTGTTAGGACACTTGTGACAACCAACCTCCTATCAACCAACCTGAGCAGGAAGCTGCCACATTTAGAGGCGGTAGTAATACTGCAGCCAAAAGTTGGAATTGGCTGAACACCTATTTAGATCAGCCATTCGCCAACCACCTAAACAAGCCAAATTCTGTTCAAACACGGGTTCGATCCAAACCCAGAGTTCATTGAAGTGGTCAGTTTATTGGTCCCTTACATTGGTGACCAATGGGAGAAGGACCCCCTTATATCAGTGGTCAGTGTAATGGTCCCTTACTTGGTGACCAATGGGAGAAGGAGCCCCTTATATCAGTGTAGTGGTCCCTTACATTGGTGACCAATGGAAGAAGGACCCCCTTATATCAGTGGTCAGTGTAGTGGTCCCTTACATTGGTGACCAATGGGAGAAGGAGCCCCTTATATCAGTGGTCAGTGTAGTGGTCCCTCTCATTGGTAAGGCCCCTTACAGATTATTGATGTCAGTTGTTACTGAGAGACAGAAATTGTTCATTGCTCAAGGAACCCCTAGAAACCTTTGGAGGAACCCTGGCTGAGAAAGGCTGGACTAGGCAGTAATATATTTCTCTCCCCCTTCGTGGGAGTGGGGATGACCCCATCTATAAGGATATACAGTACACACACACAGCACAAGGACGTGTTCACACTACGAGACGTTTCCCGGGGCTGCAGTTCCTTTGAGCTCCACAAGGCAGTGATCTTCTCACTTCTACCATAGAGACAGGAAGTCTCTATGGAAGACAGGGAATGATGTCAGGTACAGACAGGAAGTTCCGGGTGAGAGGTGAGGCGGGAGGAAGTAGAGAGGAGACATTGCTGGAAGAAGCAGCAGAGGAGGTAATAAGATCTTATTTTCTATTTACACCCAGTAACCCCCGTCATGTCCGTCCTCTTCCTCCATAGTCACTGTGACGTCTTTTATCTCCAGCAGATGATAATACACACATATACCTCCCAACTGTCCCTGATTTGGAGGGAATGTCCCTCATTCACAAAAAAGTCCCTCTTTCCTCCTCATGTGTCCCTCATGTTGGTCTGATCTATATACATGGATATAAAATGCACTATTTATCTATCAAAAAGTGTTTCCCGGTGCTAAACCTTCCATCCAATTTCTACAATTTTTTTTGCTGCATTTGTAAATTCCAAAAGTCAATATAAAGAAATGTTAGTGGTAAAAATGCACTTGTGGGTTTTATTGATTTTTTTTATTATTTTGTACAATTCTCCATTAAGGGGTGTGTCCTATGCCTACATACTTTTGCTAATAGAAGTCCCTCATTCCCATCTCAAAAAGTATGGAGGTATGTACACATATATAGTGTGGAATCGTACATTAACCCCTTCAGGGTCAGAACATTCCCCCCACTTACTGGGCCGGAACATTCTCTTCATCTCGGAAATGTGTTTTTCTTACATCGATTTCACCTTTTCAGGCTATACTAACGGATTATACGATAATACGGGTTGGGGGTTTTATCCAGAGGTGGACTTGTTATACGTGTGTTTTGATTTTATAATCGTTATGGAGGAGGAGGAAATAACTATTCCTGACAGTCTGTGAAGGTTCAACACAAGGGATGTGTCTGGATGGTGACTGTATCATTGTGTGTGTCAGGTTCCTATAAGGTGTCAGGATGTCACTGTCTATTTCTCCATGGAGGAGTGGGAGTATTTAGAAGGACACAAGGATTTCTACAAGGATGTCATGATGGAGAATCAGCCGCCCCTCACATCACCGGGTAAGAGGAGACTTTATTGTAAAGGAGAGAGCAGTACGGAGGCTCCACCTAGATCCCCCATCATCTGATAAACACATAGAAACAATGTATTCAGTCAGTGTGTGTGTTTCCTACAGATGGATCCAGTAATGGGAACCCCCCAGAGAGATGTCCCCGTCCTCTGTATTCCCGGGATTCCACACAGGAAGGACACACCATCCCTCACCATCATCAGGTAGATGAGGAACAATCACTGATAGTATCATTAGGATCTGTACACTATCTGTATTGTTACCATTGATGTCATTTTTATTATATATTCAGAGTGGAAACCTGAGAGATTCTAAAGATGAAGTTAAAGAAGAGATAAAAGAGGAGGATGATGAGGATGGGGTGATAAAGGAAGAACACAAAGATCTGTACCAGGACACCATGGAGGAGTCATCCAGCTACAGAAACCCACCAGAGAGATGTCCCCATCCTCTGTATTCCCGGGATTCCACACAGGAAGGTCACACCATCCCCCACCATCATCAGGTAGTTGAGGAGCAATTATTGGTGGGAAAGGTTCATACTAAAGCTATTTCTTTACAATTAATGTTTAATTATATATTTTTAGGGTGGAAACCTGGAGGATAATAATATTGTTGTTAAAGAAGAGTATAAAGAGGAGGATGAGGAGTATGGAGTGATGGAGGAGTTTTCAGAAGGACACAAGGATATGATGGAACCACCTAATACCAGGAACCCACCAGAGAGATGTCCCCGTCCTCTGTATTCCCGGGATTCCACACAGGAAGGTCACACCATCCCCCACTGTTACAAGGTTGGTGGGACGGAGATTATAAAACACAGACTCCTAGAGATGTGGGGAGTTCTTATGTGATGTCCTAATAATAAAGCTTATATTTTACAGATGATATTTTCTCTCATTTTCTTGATTTAGAGTGGAGATCCAATCGATATAGAATTTGAGGTGAAATCAGAAGAAGAAGAGACGTATGTGAGGGATGATCAGCAGTCTATGGAGGAGGATGGAATAACGGGGACATTTATAGAGGAGGACACTCCTACAGAGATCAGCACAGGTGGGTCATTAACACTAAATCCATTCCTCCACCCATACTGCTCACTGATTGGTCCAGAGTAGGGCGGGGACTGGGTGATATCAGCCTGTAATCCCCTGGTCACTTTCCTGAGCTGTGTTCCCCGTCCTGTATTCCTGTATTTCTCTCGGATAATCTTCCTTCTCTGTGCTGCAGACACAATTTATGTATCTAGACTGGATTTATGGAGATTCTGGGGTTCAGCTGGCAGCAAAATGTTGATTTTCACCATAGGGTTTGCTTGACCTAGACACCTGGGGTATATACCTTGGGTCTTCTGCCCCATGCCCGGGTCTAGTGAGATCTCTGACCGAACAATTCTTTTGGGAATACTTGTTATGTTTGCTGGCTGTGCCGGGGGGAGGGATATGTCTGTATAGTCTCAGACCCAAGTCACTGAGTTCAGTCTCAGGAGATGGGAGACAGCGGTGTGGGACCTCTGCAACTTGTCTCAAGTAAACATTTAATCCGCCACTGATTACTAATTACCAATATTATGAGTCCTGACCCCTGCACTATATACTCTGTGTTGTACATTACATACTCCTGACCCCTGCACTATATACTCTATGTTGTACATTACATACTCCTGACCCCTGCACTATATACTCTGTTGTACATTACATACTCCTGACCCCTGCACTATATAATCTATTGCATGTAGCGAGGTCCCGGGCCCCCTGAGTCCTAATGGTGACCTCCAGAGTTAGAGACAGCTGACATCCTTCTTTGTAGAGTGGGTTACGAGGCATGGTGGGTGTAATGCAAGATGGAATGATGGGCGCCAGTCACGTTTTGAATGCAAACAAGAGATTTATTGTCTCTGAACGAGAACGGTTGGAGAACCGGTTTAGGGCCAGGACACATTTGAGTAGATGCAATGACAATTGTCAGATTCTGAGACTTCTATAGGTAGACTGCTATACAGTGGAAGGCCTCCAGCTGGACACCACTTCTGTATAGGTAGGACCGCTGTCTCCTATGGTAACAAATCTTGTTACAGTCACTAAGGTTGTTCTACATAACTCTTGGTAACACAGAATTGTTCTCTTTTTTTTAAAGATATTTTTATTGAAGTTTTTTTTACACAACATACAAAGAAAAAAGAACAACTTTGGTTATTCACTGCCTCCAAACCTTACAACCTGTATTAAAACATACAATTAAACAGTAGGCAAGCCAGGTGTGTCTTGTCATTCTTAAACATAAAAATAAGGTAATACACTTTCTCCAATATGAGACCACCTGTAGGATGCATCTGACAGGTTCTACGTATCAACAACGTATATTATCTTGAACGTAATCTTTAGGATGTGAGGGTGAGGGGGCCGGCCAGTCATCTGCCCCATATCTTATGAAATAAGCTAACAAACGACCTGCTTTGTTACCATGTTCAAATGACTTCTGCGTCGCATGCCACATACGTTTCTGTGTGAGGTCCAGTAAACGGAGCTCATCATTTCTGAGTCCTTGTAACCAAGCAGTTCTGTTGGTCGGAGGTATAAACACACTCTGCAGCCGTCATGGCTGTTTCCAATTCCAACGTAAGTTGCTGGTTGTTTTTTATGTAAAATCCCCGTTATGGACACAAAAGTACCCCGTTACGTGGTCTTAAAGGCCTCCCATTCAGTAAGCGGGTCTACTGTGCCTGAGTTCTCTTTCCAATAACTGGCTATATCTCTCCCACACTCTCCCTGTACCATCTCATCCTCCAACCAGTAAGAGTTCAAGCGCCACAGTCTTGAACCCGAGCGTGGAAGAAGGAGGAGACCTATTTCCAGAGGTGCATGGATCAGACACACCACGAGGCAGGTACGATACAGCAGAGACCACCGGGAGTGCATCCCAGGTTCCAAACGCCAGGTCTATTCGAGACATTGTATGGAAAAAGTCCGAGTGGCAAGAATATTGGCGCTCATCCGGATGTTTCCATCTCCATATTTCAGTGAGGCCATGGACCTGGGTCCAGTCAGTAAAGGAGGTATATGACCTGCCCCCTCCTCCCATGCGATCCATAGTCTGATCCATGACAGCATTAAAGTCACCTACATCGAGTAACGGGCCTGGAGGCCTAGACAATAGCATGAGAGAAAATTTCAACAACACATCAGCAAAGAATGGCGGGGGGGGGGGGGGTACATATACATTCACAAGGGTAAGCGTCACAGAGGCAATCTGCAGAATAAGAACAATATACCTTCCCTCTGGGTCAGTTCTCTTCTTCTCACACAGTCTCTCTCTGTAGATCTTCACTCACTGAGCTCCCGATCTCTCACTAGACTTCCAGATTCAGTGGCCACTGAATCTCCTGAGCTCTTCTACAGCTAACCCGCTGTATATTCCTCAAGTGTCACCCCCGCTATCCTGCTGGGCCCCTGGCTTGGCACTTACTGATGCTCCTCAAGTGTCACCCCCGCTATCCTGCTGGGCCCCTGGCTTGGCACCTGCTGAAGCTTTCCCACTTCTTCACCGTCCCAGGCTGGTGAGAAGATTGCTCTGGCTCCAGCTTACTAACTGTAGCCTCCGGTAACAAAGTGGACGGTCCCTTAGTGGTGACATCTTCTCCTCTACCTCCGACCACAACTGGTTCCCCATTGGGCTGAACCTTTACTCTCAGTTGGAATCCAGTCCTGCAGTCTCAACCCTGCGCTACTTCTCTTGCTCCTGGATAGACCTCAGGCTTCCGGCCCACCAACCCGGGCAACATAACACACGTCCACCCAGACAGCCTTCTAGGTGACACCGAACCCAGATGACCTGACTCCACCCAAATAAATAGGCTCTCCCAGCAGGCCAAGGGACCAAAGAAACCCCTGCCAATTGGCTGAGACACCCCATCCATTCATAATCCGACCTTGCTACACCCTTGTCAATCTAGTGCCACCTAGTGACAGAAGAGAAAAGGTGCAGCCATCCAAAGTTAGAGAGGAATCAGTAGATCTCCTAACGATAAGCAAGGATAACTACCACCTGGCAAACTACATTTATTAGCCACCCTTCCTAAACACCAGGGTGCTACATGTTCATTACATACTCCTGACCCCTGCACTATATGCTCTATGTTGTACATTACATACTCCTGACCCCTGCACTATATACTCTATGTTGTACATTACATACTCCTGACACTCGTCCTATAATCCCCTCATCACTGTCACTCCTATAAAAGACAGTTCTCGTTGTTTCCTCTCTCTCTGACTAAGGTCCATGAATAAAGAAATGATCTGGCAGGAGATCAGAGGACCCATTTACTAGTTACCTTGAGGGGGGAATTGTAAGATCCTCAGAGACAAAGCTGCCTGATGTGGGCGGAGTCCTGGTTTAGGGGAACCAATCAGCTCATGTCTAGTAATAATCTTTGTATTTCTATCTTAGTAGATGGACGGGAGATAAGGAAAACCTCAGAGGATTGTCTCACTTTGTCTCCAGACTGTAAAGTAGAAGATGAGGACATCACACAGTATAGTCCAGGAGAAAACCCGACTACCTCAAATGTCCATCCGGCACCCCACAGTGTAGATGGACCATCGTATTCCTCTTATCCTGAGGAACCTCAGACTGTGCGGGACGGTGCCGGACCATCGTATTCCTCTTATCCTGAGGAACCTCAGACTGTGCGGGACGGTGCCGGACCATCGTATTCCTCTTATCCTGAGGAACCTCAGACTGTGCGGGACGGTGCCGGACCATCGTATTCCTCTTATCCTGAGGAACCTCAGACTGTGCGGGACGGTGCCGGACCATCGTATTCCTCTTATCCTGAGGAACCTCAGACTGTGCGGGACGGTGCCGGACCATCGTATTCCTCTTATCCTGAGGAACCTCAGACTGTGCGGGACGGTGCCGGACCATCGTATTCCTCTTATCCTGAGGAACCTCAGACTGTGCGGGACGGTGCCGGACCATCGTATTCCTCTTATCCTGAGGAACCTCAGACTGTGCGGGACAGTGCCGGACCATCGTATTCCTCTTATCCTGAGGAACCTCAGACTGTGCGGGACGGTGCCGGACCATCGTATTCCTCTTATCCTGAGGAACCTCAGACTGTGCGGGACGGTGCCGGACCATCGTATTCCTCTTATCCTGAGGAACCTCAGACTGTGCGGGACGGTGCCGGACCATCGTATTCCTCTTATCCTGAGGAACCTCAGACTGTGCGGGACGGTGCCGGACCATCGTATTCCTCTTATCCTGAGGAACCTCAGACTGTGCGGGACGGTGCCGGACCATCGTATTCCTCTTATCCCGAGGAACCTCAGACTGTGCGGGACGGTGCCGAACCATCGTATTCCTCTTATCCTGAGGAACCTCAGACTGTGCGGGACGGTGCCGCGCCATCGTATTCCTCTTATCCTGAGGAACCTCAGACTGTGAGGGATGGTGCCGGACCATCGTATTCCTCTTATCCTGAGGAACCTCAGACTGTGAGGGACGGTGCCGGACCATCGTATTCCTCTTATCCTGAGGAACCTCAGACTGTGAGGGACGGCGCAGATAAGAAGTTTCCCTGTACTGAGTGCGGGAAATGTTTCCGTTTCAAATACCACCTTAAAGAGCATAAAAGATCTCACACGGGGGAGAAGCCGTATTCCTGTTCTGAGTGCGGGAAATGTTTTTCGCGGAAGTCCCATCTTTCAATACATCAGAGATCACACACGGGGGAGAAACCATATTCCTGTTCAGAGTGCGAAAAATGTTTTTCAGAAAAGTCCAGTCTTTCCAAACATCAGAGATCACACACGGGGGAGAAGCCTTTTTCCTGTTCTGAGTGCAGAAAATGTTTTTCGCAGAAGTCCTATCTTTTTATACATCAGAGATCGCACACGGGGGAGAAGCCGTATTCCTGTCCTTTGTGTGGGAAATGTTTTTCAGAGAAGTCCCGTCTTTCCACACATCAGAGATCACACACAGGGGAGTTGCCTTTTTCCTGTTCTGAGTGCGGGAAATGTTTTTCAGACAAGTACCATCTTTCCACACATCAGAGATTTCACACGGGGGAGAAGCTTTTTTCCTGTTATGAGTGCGGGAAATGTTTTTTGCGGAAGTCCCATCTTTCCATACATCAGAGATCACACACGGGGGAGAAACCATATTCCTGTTCTGAGTGCGGAAAATGTTTTTCAGATAAGTCCAGTCTTTCCAAACATCAGAGATCACACACGGGGGAGAAGCCTTTTTCCTGTTCTGAGTGCGGGAAATGTTTTTCACAGAAGTCCAATCTTTTTATACATCAGAGATTGCACACGGGGGAGAAGCCGTATTCCTGTCCTTTGTGTGGGAAATGTTTTTCAGAGAAGTCCCGTCTTTCCTCACATCAGAGATCACACAGAGGGGAGTTGCCATTTTCCTGTTCTGAGTGCGGGAAATGTTTTTCAGACAAGTACCATCTTTCCACACATCAGAGATCTCACACGGGGGAGAAGCCTTTTTCCTGTTCTGTTTGCGGGAAATGTTTTTCGCAGACGTCCAGTCGTAACACACACCAGAGATCACACATGGTGGTGAATCCACTTTCCTGTCCTGAGTGAGGGAATTGTTCCTCACTGAAGTCCTGTCTTCCTGTACATCAGGGGTCCCACACAACCCTCAAGGTGTATTAGTGAGTGCGGGAAATGTCTCGTATATGAATGTTGCTGGACATGTGGGGAAGAAGCACACCCTGATATACGCCTCAGATATACTCCATGGCTGATCTTCATCATGTAAGAAACAGTTCATAAGGAGATCAGAGATCGCCAAAGACATGGATGAAGTGTTGGCCATTGATAGCAGGATAAAAATAAAAATGAAGTCATTACCTCTCATTGGCTGAGTAGATTTTGTGGTATGGAGACTTAGAGGTCTATTATTCTCTTGCAAGATGTCTGTTTTCTCAAGTCGTCTTCCAGGACGAAACACGTTAACCCCACCACTTAAAAGGCGGCCCTCTAGGCCTTTTAAAATAAAAATGGAGTCATTACCTCATTACCACAAAATGTACTTAGCCAATGAGAGGTAATGACTCCATTTTATTTTAAAAAGCCTAGAAGGCCGCCTTTTAAGTAGTGGGGTTAACGTGTTTCGTCCTGGAAGACGACTTGAGAAAATAGACCTCTTGCAAGAGTTTACACCACAAAATGTACTCAGCCAATGAGAGGTAATGACTCCATTTTTATTTTTCTCCATCGGGCTTTCAGGAAAAAACTAAAGACCCACCTCTTCTGAAGGCACAGGACGACACTGGATGCAAAAAAGCGCCTTGAGGCGATTTAGTTCACATTTGTAGGGCTATACAAGTTACTCACTCACCCTACAACACTTCATCCATGTCTTTGGTGATCTCTGATCTCCTTATGAACTGTTTCTTACATGATGAAGATCAGCCATGGAGTATATCTGAGGTGTATATCAGGGTGTGCTTCTTCCCCACATGTCCAGCAACATTCATATACAAGACATTTCCTGCACTCATTGAGTACATTTTGTGGTGTAAACTCTTGCAAGAGGTCTCAAGTCGTCTTCAAGGACAAAACGCGTTAACCCCACCACTTAAAAGGCGGTCCTCTAGACCTTTTAAAATAAAAATGGGGGAACGTATGCGCATGGCTGACTAGGCAGGACATGGCTGCTTAGAGCTCCGCACACACCGGGACAAGACAGCCTCATAAAGCGGTGTCACAGCTGGTTATTCATCTCCACACGGTAACTACTTGATCAGTAAACATCCTGGACACAATTTTATATAATGTATAGTGGGAAAAAGTCAGAATTAAAACAAGGAAAGAGCCAAGAAACTCTGACTAGAGCGGCAGTTAAAATGGCGGCAGCGCCATCCTCCTGCACAGCCTCGTCACAGACAAGAATGTCTCTTTCCTCTCAGAGAGGTGAACTGGATTTGGACTTTGGGATTATTCCCACCACATTACAGAATTCTCCCCCCTGGCTCTGACCTCCTTTGTCAGTTTTGAGAAGGTGTTACAAAAGGCTCTACAAAACACCTCTGAAACAATTACTGAAAAGCTTACAAGGGAGATTCGTGAGGTGGGCCGCCGCCGCACATCTGTTTTAGAACAAAAAATGGATGAGCTCGATGTTATCACCAATAACCACAATGATGAACTGGGAGCTCTTGGGGAAGAAAATTCTTCCCTTTTATGCTCACTTGAAGATCTTGAAAACAGAGCTAGAAGATCTAATCTCCGGGTCCGTGGAATACCAGAGGCAATAGAGGATTTGCAATCTACCGTTACGGTGCTATTCCAGGAACTGGATCCCTCAATACCCATAGAACGCCTAGAGATGGACAGGATCCATAGAACCTTGGCCCCCCCAAAAAGAGGATGCCCCCCCCCAGGGATATTATAATAAAACTGCATTATTTCCGCACTAAAGAGCAGGTAATGGAAGCAGCCCGCAATAAGGATTCATTGATCTTCCAGGGATATCACCAGGGCTGTCTTAATGCATGGGCTGCCCAGGGGCCCAAAGATAATCTTGCATTACATCAAAATTTTCAGCTGTCCTGGATCTGCTGGGACAGTCACGCTTTTTACTAAGCTGTCCTGGGATGGGAAGCATCCCAGAACCTGTACTGTGCCCTCCTGATCCCAGTATTGTGCCCTACTACCTCCCACCACACTGTGCCCTTTGTATTGATTAGTCTTTGATTCATGGCATGTTTTCTTATTGTTTAAAATAGAATTTATTGAGAATACTACTAAATATATGTTTAATTCTATCAACTATTTTCATACCCTTCTATCCTCCATTCAACTCCCCTCTTTATCTGTAACTCAAAAAGCCTTCAACTCCCTTCTTTTAGGCCATTCCTTTAGTTGTGAATCCCTCCTGGCATCCATAGCTATGATACCTAAGCCGAATGCTGATCATACATCTTGGTCCAATTATAGGCCAATATCCATACTTAATTTAGACATTAAGTTACTGGCTAAAATTCTTTCTAACCGACTTAACCCAATTCTAGGAACCCTGATACATAAAGATCAGACTGGGTTTATTGTATCTAGACAAGCGGGCAACAACATAAGACGCGCTACTCTCTTATCACATATGGCACGTTCCCGCCACATCCCTGCCTGCTTCCTCTCCATAGACATACAAAAGGCATTTGATTCGCTTTCATGGCCCTATCTTACATCCGTTTTATGTCGGTGGGGTTTTGGAACGCATTTTCTAAGTTGGATATCCTCCTTATATCAAAACCCAAAAGTATTAGTTTCCTACTCTGGATACCGTTCAGACCTCCTTTGTCATTGAAAGAGGAACTAGGCAGGGGTGTCCCCTTCCCCTTCTGCTTTTTGCACTGGCAATTGAACCCTTTGCCCAATTAATATGCTCTAATTCAAATATTAAAGGCCTAGAACTAGGAGGTCACCAACATAAATTGTGTATGTTTGCTGATGATGTCCTAATATTTCTCACCTCACCCCTCATATCAGCTCCGAACCTCATTGACATTCTTACCAAATTTGGATCAATCTCAGGGCTCAAAATAAATCCCCAAAAATCGAAAGCTTTAAATATTATTTTTTTTTGGTGGAGAATGCGGGCAGCTTTAAATATTTCAATTCCACCAAACTTACAAACTCAACTGCAGGAATCCCTTCCATTTACCTGGTCTTTAACACAAATAACATACGTTTACAGCTAATCCAGCTAACCTATATACTGCAACTTACCCACCAATGCCGACTCGACTTACCTCTTTTATGAAGAACTGGCCTTCTTTACCATTTGCATGGTTGGGTAGAATCTCAGTGATCAAAATGTCTATACTCCCTAAGATTTTATATCTCTTTAGAGTACTCCCGATACAGGTTTCGGCATATTACTTACAAATCCTACAAAGAAAAGCTCTCCAATTTATTTGGGGTAAACTTAAACCCCGTATTCCACAACCAACACTATACACACCCCGTATCAATGGTGGGTTAGGGGTTCCTAATTTCTCCAAATACTATTATGCAGCCCAACTAGCTCAACTCCCTAAATACCACGCCACTAAAGAAATTCCCCCTTTTGGGTTACGATAGAATCGGTCGATTGTGACCCTCTCTCCATAGCAAATCGCTTATGGCTTTCGCCAACACAACGCCGAACAATAGCGAACCCTATCACAAAACATAATCTCTCAATCTGGGCTAGATTAAGATCTCGTTTGGTCTTCAATCAAAACATAATCCCCTTCTCTCTTTTCTCAATAACCCTTCTTTTTATCCTGCCTGGACATTTCCATTATCTTTTCACAATCTGGTCAAAGTTAGAACTCATACGAGCCCATCATTCTTACAAATCCACAACAATAACGTCTTTTGCTACACTTCAGGAAACTCATGAATTGCCACATAATGAAACTTTTAGATACCTTCAAATAAAAAAATTCTATCCCAGAATGCCCCCTCAGATCCACCTACCCCAAGCTTTACGACCTTTGAACAAGCTTGCCACACTGATCCACATAGGTGTGGACTCCTTTTTTAATTTGTATGCACTGCTGCTTTTGCACACAAATTCTTCCCCCTTATCTAACGTTACAAAATGGGAAACTGATCTAAACCTCCAACCAGACATGTTAAATTGGCCTCAAATCTGGCAGGCTACTAAAGCAGCCACTCCAAATATAACTGCATTACAGACCAATTACAAGGTGTACAGTGGGCTATCCGAGACCTTTTCAGTTTTGTAATCGCCCTTCAAGGGGTATATGACTTGGATGGCAATATAGCTCTTTGTCTACGTACATGAGCCTTTGCTTTGTAGCCCCAAAGTGGATTCTGGTTCGAAAACATGAGTACCTTATAGCTTGGCTACATGTCTTATGTCATCCCTGTGTGGCACTGTTTTGCCCCTGTTTGGAAACTACTTAGTTACGATCTACTTGTTGCCAGCAGAGCTAGTTGTCTCTATACTACCTACATGCAGACTACTGGAACTAGTCCATCTGTTGAATGCTATCTTTGAATATCCTTGCTATTGGATATCTATGTATGAGGCCTACTCTACTGCAAGACAGTGAGATCCGTTTTCTCTTTTTGCTATCTTTTGAACCTTGGACGTGTCCTGATGAAGCCTGGCGGTGAAACGCGTTGACGCACAAGGGCTCACTGTATACTTTGTATCATTCTATATGATTTTTTTTTTTTTTTTTTATAATTGTTTTTTATTGAATTTTCTAACACGTACAAAACATACAGCTTAAGCACCTACAGTCATAGAAAAAGAACATGTACAGATGAGAATACAATTGCAATGTGAACCCAGCGATACAATGCACAGTCATGGAAGGGTACAGCAGCACCGCCCAAATAAAATCTAGGAGGGCATCCAGTATGGTAAGACCCACTAGTCAATGAAAACATATCAGAGGTCATCGGAGGAAGAGGAAGGTAGAAGAGCAAGGCAAGACCTTGACACGATGACCTGGTTCACCCCCAACTCACTAGGCTGTTTCGGGCTCATCTAACCAATTGCGCCAGACCTTGTCATATTTCAGTGGGCAGCCCCGATTGGCATAGGTATCTTTGTATAAAGGAAGGCTGCCGTTTACCAAGTGTTTCCATTGCGCCAAAGAGGGGGGGGCAGGCTTCTTCCACTACATAGCAATATTCTTTCGGGCATAGAAGAGCAGCAAGGAAATTAGCGTGCGTTTGGCAGAGGATGGTACAATGGTCTCAATGAGCCCCAAAAGGCACACCTCCATTGACAAAGGCACAGCGACTGAGGCAACTCTGTTAATTAGATCCAGCACCATTTCCCAATACTGCTGGACCCCTGAACACCGCCAGAAGATATGGGAGAAGTCGCCCGGTGAGGCGCCGCATCTCCAACACCCCGAGGAGTGGGCAGGGTCCATCCTATGCAGTCTGTGTGGGGTGAAATAAGCTCTATGAACTATTTTGTACTGCACTAACCTGTCACGCATGGAGACTAAGGAGTTGAAGGGGAGGTCCCACACGTCGTCCCAGTCATCCCTATCTAATGTGGGGATATCAGTCTGCCATTTATTCCAGAGTTTATCCAGAGGTGGAAGAGACACAAAGATCAAGTACGAATAAAGATGTGAGGTGGGTTTGTCTTCACAGCTAAATCTAAGTGTCCTCTCCAGTTCCGACTGGGCCATGATGCACGAATTTGCGGAAATTGCGCCGCAAATGCGTGGGACAGTTGCAGATATCTAAATAGGAAATGGTTGGGTAGGTTGTATTGGGAGGAAAGGTGCGAGAAGGGGAGTAGGGAGTTTTGAGATATTATGTGAGACACAAGTTTGATACCGTATTTTGTCCACGCGTAGGGGTCAGGGATCTTGTAAATGTGAGATAGACTAGGGTTCAGCCAGATAGGGGCATTGGGGGAGATTTCAGACTGTTTACATTTCTCAATGGCTAATCCTGTCCGCCATGCCCGCAGGGTGGTAAGCATAGAAGGGGTCAGAGGATACGGGGCACGAGGGCCCCTAAAAAGTAATAATTGAAGAGCTTCCCACGAACCGACCACTGTTGCTTCCAGCACAGTCGACGAGTTTGTTCTGTCCGGCTGTAGCCACCACGCCACAGTCACCAACTGCGCGGAGAGGTAATACTTATGACAGTCCGGGAATGCCATGCCACCCTGCGTTCGTGGCCTCATTAGAGTCGTCAATCTATATCTGGGAGGAGAGGGGCCCCATAAGAAGGAAGAAAAGATGCAGTTCAATTTTTAAAAAAAGGACTTGGGCACCCATTGTGGGGAGTGGCGGAAAAGATATGTCAGTTTGGGAATAATCTTCATTTTTATGAGATTAACTCGCCCCCATAAAGACAGGGGCAAGTTACTCCAGGATTTGAGCTTCGTCTGGGACTCCAATAGTAACGGGGCTAGATTTAAGGATATATAGTCTGAGGCTGAACCAGAGACATGTACCCCCAAGTATGTAAAGGAGTCTACCCACAGGAGGGGGCTATCAGGAGGGGATGTGGACCTAGCCGCTGGATCAATTGGGAACAGGAGGGATTTAGACCAATTTACCCTAAGACCGGTGACCTCTGCAAAGGTGTCCAGAATATTTAGCGCTCCCTGCAGGGATGGGCCGGCATCATTTAGGAAGAGTAGCATGTCATCCACGTACAGGGCCACCCTCTCCTCCAGCAACCCGAGTCGGAGACCCCTAATGTGCGGTGAGGTGCGAAGTGCCTCCGCCACCGGTTCATTCTATATGATTTTTAATTAACTTTTGAATGCTCTGTTCATACCATGTATTTTTTTCATTAAATATTCTATTTTTTCTACTTCTCCATTGTTTTCTATGCCTTTAAAGTCCGGCCCAGGGCTACTTTTATGTAACCCCTTTTTTCAGTACCAATTATAAGGTACTCACCAGATGGTACCTAGTACCGGCTAGGATATCAAAATTCCTCCCCCAATACCCCTCACATTGCTTTCGAGGCTGTACTGACCTGGGTACACATCCTACATATCTGGTGGGACTGTCCCATAGTCAGAACTTTCTGGTCTAAAATCTTCAACATCCTTTCCACTATGTTCAAAACCACCTTACCTCCTGACCCAGCGGTTGCAATCCTGAACAATTAACCAAAAAACTTTAACGCACCGCCAATTCAAACTTCTACTCCTAGTTACTACAGCTGCAAAACAAACTATTGCAAAAGCCTGGAAAACAAACACGTTATGCACAGTATCAGTTAAACACCGAGGAACTCGGGCAATGATTCATGCCGAAACGGAGGCTCAACTACTTGATAATTCACCCAAGTTTGAGTCACTACGGCTCCCATGGATTGAACATTACCTACCACCTGGTCTTGATTTATCCCTAATATTAACCTGAGACTATATACCCATCTCATATACCATCTTTCATACGATACCCTGCACTTACCGACTGCTCACCCATTCTGGCTACATCTGCCATCCACCACTTTTTTCTTCACAAGCCCTCCCTATCCCCCCCACTCCCGCCCCCCTAACAACTTATTGGTTCTTCACATACTAAAACTTAAACAAATAGTTCATTAATTACTACCTAAGATACATTTTAACTTAGGAGACTTTTGGGATGGCTCGTTTATTAGTTGCTTTCACCAGGATATACCAAGCCACATGGCTGGATCTTGGTCCTGGATTTGAAATATGTTTATCCCGACTATCCCATATTTATTTATGTTTTTTTTTTTTCACTAACCTTATGGAAAACCGAGTCTCCTCCAGACATGAACTTGTTATTTTATATCACCTAGATATTAAATTTTTTTCCTTGTTTACCTTACATGTTTTCTTTATTCTAACAATATATTTCTTGAATCAAACATGGAATTGTATAAGTTTATGGAAATATCAATTTTCTGTATAAGGTATTGAGAAGCCTTGGTTCTCATATTTGTACATTTTTTTGTTTATACTACAAATATTAGTCTGAGGACTTGTACTGTATTTTACTTTCAATAAAATGTTTGAAACGAAAAATAAAAATGAAGTCATTACCTCTCATTGGCTGAGTACATTTTGTGGTGTAAACTCTTGCAAGAGGTCTGTTTTCTCAAGTCGTCTTCCAGGACAAAACACGTTAACCCCACCACTTAATAGGCTGTCCTCTAGGCTTTTTAAAATAAAAATGGCGTCATTACCTCTCATTGACTGAGTACATTTTGTGGTATGGAGACTTAGAGGTTTATTTTTCTTTTACAAAAGGTCTGTTTTCTCAAGTCGTCTTCCAGGACGAAACACGTTAACCCCCACCACTTATAAAGGCGGTCCTCCTAGGCTTTTTAAAATAAAAAATGAGTCGTTACCTCTCATTGGCTGAGTACATTTTGTGGTGGAAACTCTTGCAAGAGGTCTGTTTTCTCAAGTCATCTTCCAGGACGAAACACGTTAACCCCACCACTTAAAAGGCGGTCCTCTTGGCTTTTTAAAATAAAAAATGAGTCGTTACCTCTCATTGGCTGAGTACATTTTTTTTTATTCCTTTTTTTAAATAGAAAGTCTATTCAACAATTAACACATATAGCGGAGATACATGATAAAAATCAGACCGAAAGATCAAACGTAGTCATGAGATGAGGGAAACATATCAGATACCCCGGCTTTACACGGTAAATAAGGTACATGAAGAAAGTACAGAATAGAGATAAAGTCAGTGTGCAAAGCTGGGGAGGCCTCCTATCAAATACTTGCGTGGAAGTGCGCATGCGCGGCCGGACGGAGCGGATGAACATCTGACCTGCTCCGCTCACCCCTCGGCGACTTCAGCCATAAACAGCGGTCCCGCACCTCTCCCGAAGCTATAAATAGCTTGACTCTCCTGTGGACAGATCTGGGCACACGCCGGATGGTGAAGAAACCCCGGTACAAGCCTAAAACCGGCTCCCGGAGCTCGAGCCGCGCTACACAGGCCGGATCCAAGATGGCGACCGGCTATCTAACACGAGGCACACAGGCTGCAGGAAAGGGGAAATCTCCACCTCATCATCCAGCACAAGCCCCACGGACTGAAGATGCTGATTACCCAGCACTACGCTCTCCAAGATCTCCCCCTGATAAAGGTGAGCTGATGACCATAGACTGCCTGTCACCTAGCCCCCCTGCACTGTCTCCTTCTCAGATTGCAGCTAAATCGCCCAGCATGGATTCACACACATCCTCCCTCCTGGATAGGGAGATAGCAGAAGCCATATACAGCCAGCCCAGCAGCCAAGAATCTGCATTAAATTGCAATGCTGACTCTCCTGCTGTACCCCCTGCGCAGGGACAATACTCAGGAGACCCGATCCTAATAGCGCGCTTTGCTGACTTGCTTCAAAGAGAGCTAGCCAAAGCTAATGATAAACTAGCTCTGGACATAAAGCGAGATTTCCAGGAAATGGGACATAGATTGGAAAGTATTGAATCAAAGATGGACGACACAGTCCACAGAGTTTCCCAAAATTCAAATATGATTACTGAACTACACGATCGACTTGAGGACGCTTACTCAAAGATCGACGACCTTGAAAATCGCGCCAGGCGCTATAACTTTCGCATCCGTGGTATACCGGAAAATATAAAAGATATTACCACTATCACACAATCCCTGATGCAAGCTGCTGTACCAGGCATTGATGAGATCCATATGGAGATTGATCGAATACATAGAGCTTTGACTGCCCCTAAACCTGAAGGCCCCCCCAGGGATGTGATTGTGAAGCCACATTTCTTTAAGATTAAAGAAGCAGTGATGCGGCATGCCCGAGAAAACCCAGATCTGGAAATAGATGGCATCAAGATTCAAATATTTGCTGATATATCCCAGGCCACAATCCAAAAGAGACGATCGCTTAAACCTTTACTAACACCATTGACCCAACGTAATATTCGATACAGATGGAACTACCCTTTTAAACTCCAATTTTCCTTCAATAGCAAATCTTATTCCTTTTCATCATTTACTGAAGGCGAATCGATCCTGCTGAAATTGGGATTTATATCCCACAACTCATCTTCACGGAATCAACCTGGATCCAGGGGCTCCCCTCCTCCTCCACTTTCCCCCCTATGGTCGTCAAAATCATCCAAGAAAACTGCCCAAACGCCCCGTGTTACCTGAAGAATGGGCTTTATATTACTGAACTGGTCCAAGCCCGCAGTGGTGTCTTCTCAGCGGTCTCCTAAAGGGACATTAGACGCCACACAGGGCGACTAAAACTCGTTAGAACAAGTTGTTCTGGTTACTTTTGTTTGAAACGCCCGAGCCGACTTCTAAGTCATTACATTTATGAATACCTGCATTTTTGATACTGAACTGGTCCCCCTCCCATTCTCCTCTCCCTCTTCCCCCCCCATCCCCCTTCCCTTTTGTCCTCTTCCCCCCCCCTCCCCCTTCTCCCCTCTCCCTTCTCCCCTCCCCATTCCCCCCCTCCTGTCTCCCCTCCCCCTTCTCCCCTCCCCATTTCTCCCCCCCCCTCTCCCCACCCCCTTCTCCCCTCCCCCTTCTCCCCTCCCCCTTCCCCCCCCCCCCCTTCCTTTTTTTTTTTATTTTTTTTTTCCCTCATCTTTATAAAATCCACAATGTTCGATCGGGTGCATAATCCTACCAATATTTTAGGGCGAGACACTGGGTCCAAAGAAGTTCTTGTTTTTCTTCTTTTTTACGATACATTTTTGTTGCTGAGGGTTGGTCATGCGCACTCCTTATTTGAGGGACTCTCCTCATTACTTGTTTTTGACGGAGACTCCTTCGCACCTGGGGTTTATCCCTGGGACACTTTCACTGTTTACTGTTTGTAATATTGATTGATCGCATGTTTAAACTATGTCACTCGGTACCGGGAGTTCCCTGGTCCGACAGCTTAATTTTACTTTTCTCTAATCTCGTTATCTTCTTTGCTATCTCTGACCCTGATCTTCTCCTCTTTCTTTCCTTCTTTTTTAACCCCAATTTTAATTTTTTCCCAAACTGTTCTTTCCTGAGGGTCGCCTGGAAAGTTCCTTGGCGCTTATGGCCTCTGGATCCTACAGACCGGTGGGTGAGTCTGCTTATCGCTGTTCATAATTGTATCTCATGTCTTCCATAAAACCGACGCCCCGAAATATCCGCCTACTCTCACATAATATCCAGGGTTTTGGGTCGCCTGCCAAGCGAATCAAGGCCCTCACGCACTATAGATCACTGGGGGCAGACATTGTAGCTCTCCAGGAAACGCATTTTATTTCCTCATTTACCCCCCGCTATCTTCATAGAGATTACCCTCTTTGTTTCTATGCGAACGCTTCAGAGAGGAAGAGGGGGTAGCCCTCTGCTTCTCGAAGCATATATCATTCACAGAAACTAAAACCATCAAAGATAAAGAGGGTCGTTATCTTCTAGTAAAGGGCCACCTAGGGGAAACCTTAATCACCATACTTGTCTACTATGCCCCCAATACTAATCAAACCGCTTTTTTTCACGCTCTTCTAGCACTCTTAGAACCCGAATTTGAGGGTGTTGTAATCATGGCAGGCGACTCTAACCTAGCTCTAGATTTAGCTAAAGATAGATCACACACTTCAGGACTTCGGGCTCCCCCCAGGCAAAGTCATAAATTCGCACAACTGCTATATAAATATGATTTGGTGGACGCTTGGCGTGAGGCCAATCCTAATGCTAGGGACTACTCCCACTATTCAAGGGCACATGGGCACTACTCCCGCATAGACCACGTGTTTCTCCCCTCGGGGGTGATACCAAAATTGAAATCTGCAAAAATTTTGTCAACACCTTGGTCAGACCATGATCCTGTTACGATTCAACTAACTGATCTTACTAATAAGACTATGGGATTCCATTGGCGGCTGAATGAATCTCTCCTCAGCGACGAATCTCACTGCATAGAGATTTCCAACCATATACAAGCCTACTTTGAAAACAATATTCCAGGGGATACGTCCCCTGCCATTAACTGGGCAGCACACAAGGCCACTATTAGGGGTTCCTTCATTCAACTAGCCTCCAGACTGAAAAAGGCTCGCACTGAGCTGATTTCTGCAAAGGCCAAGGAGTTTGAGATTCTATCCAAACAACATAAACACTCCCCTTCTCCCAACTTGTTTAAGAAGCTAGAACAATCCCGACTAGAATTAAATATCTGCCTTACTACAAGGGCCGAGAAACAATTGCGGTGGACGAATCATAAATTTTTCACTTGGCGGGACCGTCCAGGATCCCTACTGGCGCACAAACTCACTCCTAGACATTCCCATCGTACACTTCCTAAAATAAAGCTATCCGGGGGCCATCTCTCCCAGGATCCCCATAAAATCCTCGATGAATTCCATAACTTCTACGCTGACCTATACAAGAAGCCCCAAGCTGTAGCTCCCCCATCCATCAGGGAATTCCTGGGGGCTCTTCCCCTCCCAATTATCACTGATGATCACAGAGAATTAGTGGACCAACCATTCTCAACCGAAGAGGTTACTGATGCTATCAAATCTCTCTTGCATCATAAATCTCCGGGCCCGGATGGGCTTCCTAACATCTACTACAAAAAATTTGCTACACATCTGGTCCCACACTTGGCTCTCTATTTTAACTCCCTGAGGGACGGGGGAATGGTCCCATCTGACGACAATAAAGCCTACATCAGCGTTGTCCCCAAACCTTGCAGGGATTCCACTAATGTTCGCAATTATCGCCCAATCTCTTTAATTAATTGTGACCTTAAAATTTTAACCAAAATTCTAGCAGTCCGAATCAATTCCTTTCTAGAACATTATATACATAAAGACCAATCGGGATTTATTGCAGGACGTCAGACCTTAGATCAAATTCGCAGATCTATCGCTCTGATCTCAGCGGTACGCTCCAATTGGGACGACCTCCCAACTCGGGAACTCTTGCTCTTGTCATTAGATCTCAATAAAACATTTGATAGCTGGAACTGGGACTATCTTTTTATTACCCTTGAGACTATGGGATTCGGCTCTATGTTTATCTCACTGATGAAAACACTTTATAGTTCCCCAACAGCTCAAATTTCTATCAGAGGACATAAATCATCCATTTTCCCAGTCCAGCGAGGTACTAGACAGGGATGCCCGCTCTCTCCCCTACTATTTGCTCTGGCAATAGAACCCCTTGCAATGGCTATCCGCTCCCATCCCAATATCCACGGTGTTTATTGTGGTCAACAAGAACACAAATGTGCACTATTTGCCGATGATGTTCTTATGTACATCACCAAACCCCAAACCTCACTCCCAGAACTCTTGTCTTTGCTAGATCGTTTCTCGCTAATTTCGGGTTTGACCCTAAATTCGCAAAAAACCCTGGCACTTAATATCTCACTGCCTCCCGCGGAGGTGCAGCTCCTCCAAAACGCATACGGTTTTAAGTGGGCTTCCCACTCCCTTCCATACTTGGGAGTCCATCTGACCTCGTCGATAGGTACGTTATATAAAGCAAATTATCCTCCTTTATTTAAGAAACTCAAGGAAGATCTTCGCTCCTGGGCAGAATACTCTCTCTCTTGGTTTGGCAGAATCAATTCGATAAAAATGACTTTTTTGCCCAGGCTCCTATATTATTTCCGAACACTACCGATAGCAATTCCGAAGGGAGACATGCAACATCTACAAACTGAAGTTTTACGCTTCATATGGGGTAATAAGAAGCCACGGATACAAAAAAAACCACTTTATACACCTAGACCCATGGGAGGACTTGGTCTTCCCAACCTACAAGCTTACTATAACTCGGCTCAGATAGCCCAATTGAGTCACACAACAGTTGGGGGGGGCGGCCCCTCTTTGGGTTCACATAGAATCACTTGCGTGCCACCCACTGGCAATAGGAGCCTTGATGTGGCTTCCTAGTCGTAAACGCCCATCTATTTTATGTCCTACCTTATCACATTCTCTAGCGGTATGGGATAGAACAAGACACCGAGCGTCCCTTATGTCGCACCACACACCTCTAGCGCCCATTTTTTGCAACCCGGAGTTTCCTCCTGGCCTTGTTCCACAACAATTCCAATGGTGGCTCAACAAAGGATTCATGAGAATTGGGGATTTCCTTAATGGAAACCAAGTGCATACGTTAAAATATTTCAAAGACAACTTCTCAATACCTCCCATTGAGGTATTCCGATATAACCAAATTTCTTCATTCATTACTTCCAAAATTAGACAAGTGGGGGGCCCCATAACACTTACCGCATTTGAACTAATTTGCCAAAACAGAGACACACAGAGGGGTTGGATCTCTACCATATATTCTTCTATGACTAAACCAGACACTAAACTCACCTATATGACCCAATGGGAGAGGGACTTAAACCTCTCCCTAGAACTGTCAGAATGGCAAGGTATTGCCTACCAACTCTCAAAAATCTCTATTAACACTACCCTTATTGAAGCCAACTACAAAATGCTTTTACGCTGGTATTTAGTCCCCACGAGAATAGCTAAAATGCATCCTTTCTCCTCGCCTCATTGTTTCCGACAATGTGGGCAGTTGGGTACCATGCACCATATTTGGTGGCAATGTCCACTAGTAATCAGGTTCTGGATAAGGATCTTTAATCTGATTCACTCAGTGACATATTTCAACATCCGTCGGTCCCCAGAGAGCGCACTTTTTCATAGACTACCCGACGGGATCCCCAAAAAATCAATACGCCTCATAACCTATATCTTGTTGGCAGCGAGAATAACAATTGCTAGGAACTGGAAATGCTCAAGAATACCCCTAGAACAAGTTAAGGATAAACTCAACTGGATTATGATTAATGATAAGCTCACTTACACTCTTCACAATAAAGCGGAAATGTTTAACAAGATCTGGGATCCATGGATCGAATATATCTCCGCTTGATGAGGAAATCCAGGTGACCCTCTCTCTCTTTCTCTCTCCTCTCTCTCTCCCTTTTCTTTTCTCCTTTCTCTCCTCTGCGCTTTTCCTCTCTCCCTTGTTCTCTTTCCTTTTATTCTTGGCAATATATTTTTTTTTAATATATACCTTGGTTATCGATATATGGTGTTGGAACGTTACTAATGAGGCAGGAAACGTTATCATAGTAGGGGTCCGCGGCTAACCTTGAATTTATGCTCAGGGTCTACTGAAACCCTGGACCATCCCTACCCCCCCCCCTAGTGCTGGTATAGTCTGGAACTACTAGTTTGGGCACTTGCACACATAACAGGTCCTACATGAGGACCCTAATAATCCTTAGGATAACATTATGCATATGCCTCATACCTCCTGACAGGTTCTAGATGGAATAATACATACCATGTTGTCAGAACGTTCAATTGTTGGCCGAATGTAACCTGGCTATTTGTTCCCTTGTTCCTTCCCCCCCCCCCCCCTTTTTTTTTTTTTCTTTTTGTCTCTTTTTTATTCCCGTTTTGTTATTCTCCTGTTTTGTAACTGCTTAATAAAAAAAAAAATATTGCAAGCAAATACTTGCGTGACCTAGAACCGATAATAACGTATGCAAAGCTATATAATACAATACAATTTTTTAAAGTTTTAACAGTTGTTTGGGATGCAAAGCAACCCAAAGGCCAGATGGGCCCAAGCATGGGACACATGAAATAGGTAATGCACCTCAGGATATTCACAGTATCTGATCAAGACAGCCCATGATTGGGTAAGAGTTAAGGGGAGGGGGTGTGTACCAAGGGGGAAAGGGGAGAGGAGAAATGGAGGTTTAGTAGAATGTGAGGGCAGATAGCAGAAAATAGGAGAAGAGTAGAGTAAAGAAATGTAGCGCCCCCCAACTCGGGAGCGGGACAAGCCCAATGGGTTAGCCAGACTGTGCAACCTCACGGAGATAAGCGTCCGTGTATATAAAGTGTTGCCAAGGTCTCCTGGTCTCCCGGAAAGTCTCTTCCCTGTTGTGCAAGGTGGCGGTAAGATCCTCCATGTCTCTTAGTTCGTTCACTTTAGAAAACCACAGGGACTTCGCCAGCAGGTTCCCTGATCTCCAACAAAAGGGGATGCATGCCTTGGCAGCATTCAGTAGCTGAATGGTGAGAGATGCCTTGTATTTCTTGATGGGTCGTTCTGTAAGGTGAAGCAGGCAGGCCGCGGGGTTCCCCTCCAGAGAGACACCAGTCAGGTGGTTGATCGTGCGAGCCACCCCAAGCCAAAAAGGGGAGAGTTTGGGACAGGCCCAAAAAACGTGCACCATTGTTCCCTCTGCACCTCCTAGGCTTTTTAAAACAAAAATTGAGTCATCACCTCTCATTGGCTGAGTACATTTTTGGTGTAAACTCTTGCAAGAAGTTTGTTTTCTCAAGTTTTCTTCCAGGACGAAACACGTTAACCCCACCACTTAAAAGGCGGTCCTCTAGGCTTTTTAAAATAAAAATTGAATCATCACCTCTCATTGGCTGAGTACATTTTGTGGTATGGAGACTTAGAGGTCTATTTTTCTCTTGCAAGAGGTCTCTTTTCTCAAGTCATCTTCCAGGACGAAACACGTTAACCCCACCACTTAAAAGGCGGTCCTCTAGGCTTTTTAAAATAAAAATGGAGGCATTACCTCTCATTGGCTGAGTAAATTTTGTGGTGGGATATTTCACAGACATTTAGGGATCTATTTAAAATAAAGAAGTTGAACGATTGTGACACGCATTGGTCAAATCAAGACAAATATTGGATCATCGGCTCCATCTAATGGCTAAAATCTGTCACTGTGGTTTTAATACCGACCATTGATGTAAAACAGAAAATACCACATTTGGCCATTAGATGGCGCTAAGTACCATAGAAATTATCTCCATCTAGTGGCCAAATGCAATCATTTCTGTTGTAAATTAATGGAAACCATTCGACCAGCACAGCAAATATCCTAATAACATTCATCTTTCCCCCATTCACACAGAAGGAATGTACATGGACTTTCCCCGGGGGAATTGCTATGCACATATTTTATGAATAGACCCCTAAATGTCAGGAGAGGTTTATATAAAGATGGGAAGTATGGAGCAGATAAATGAATAGACCTCCTAGCAATGTTATTACCAGACTGCAGCTAGGGGGAGCTCTAATGTGCGAGCACAGCAGAGTGATCCCATCTAGCTCACATTAACCCTTTCACTGTCAGATGTTTTTGCAAGTTTTGGGTCTAAAGATTAGATAAAACCCCCAAACATATATTATCTGATAGCAGAGGCCCTGGAGAATAAAATGGTGGTGATTGTTAAGGTGTTCCTCGTACACAAATTTCCCCTTAACATCCGGGTTTATTTTCTCCTTTTCCCCCATTTTCTATGGTGTGATCTTTTCTACAATACTTTGTTATAATAATGTAACACATTGTGTATTGTATTGTATTGTATGACTCCGCCTCCACATTCCAGACAAGTCATTTTCCTGACCAATCGCATTTCTACCTTTTTACTATTTCCTGATTCTATGACTGTAATCTCTTATAAAAGTAAAATTATAATAAAAAAATGTATTGAAGAGAAAAAAAAGTTGTGTGTGTCGGTGGAATGAGAACAATTGCTGGTGGTGTTGTCACCTGTCACAGCAGTCACACCTGGTTTCCCGGCCAATGCACCAGATAAATGTTGCAGCAAAACGGCTCTTTGAGTTCTGGGAAACCAGGAATGGACTCCGGACACGGACTCCAGGAAAACAAACCTTTTATTTCCCCAGGGAAAGGAGCGACTCACGCCAGGATGCCAAGTGGCCTCTTATAGGCGTTTACAACATATATATTTCCTCTTGTATAGACATTCCTTGGAACTTCGTAAAACATCGAAAAGCTTGTTAGCGAGTGACATCTGCGGCTTCTCAGTTATCTGTCTAATTTATCATCTACTAAGCTGTAGACATGGGCACTGACCAAACGTTTGTTTGTTTTCCTTTCATTTGTTTTTTCGTGTTTCGGGTCATTAGTTATGATCAAAATTTATTATTTTTAATACATTTTAAAATCCGGAAATTCAAACTTCGAAAATCCGAAATAATAACTAACTAATTATAGGTATCGGAATTTCCTTTCAAATTTGGCTGTTAGTGAACGTAATGAATACGAATTTATCTGAAGTTACGAATTATCCGAAATAATGAATGCTGCATCTAAACGAATGGAACGTAATGAATTAATAATAATAACAAAACATTTTTCTTTGTTTCTGTTATAAAATTTTGTAAATGAGTACGTTTTCTCCTTCACTGATGGGCACTGATAAGGTGGCACTGATATGCAGCACTGATGGGCACTCATAGGTGGCACTGGTGGACACTGATAGGCACTGAAAGGCTGCACTGATGGGTATATACGAGTGGCACTGATATGCATCACTGATGGCACTGGCAGGCATTGCTGATGGGCACTGATTGGCATTTTCCTGGTGGCCTAGGGTAGCATACCTGGTGGGCTTCCTTTGTGGGCATCCCTGGTGGTCCTGTGCGGGCATCCGTGGGGGGGCTGTGCTGATAAACAATCAGCACAGACCCCCCTGTCAGGAGAGCAGCCGATCGGCTCTCCTCTACTGGCGTTTGTCAGATGCGAGTGAAGAAACGTTGATAAACGGCTCTTCCTGTTTACGCTGTGATCAACCGTGATTGGACACAGCTGATGACGTGGAAAAGAGCCTCAGTCAGAGGCTCTTTATCGAGATTGGTGTTGCGGTGTGTCAGACAGACACACAACAACAGCAATCGCTGAGCTGTGTGCCCCCTATGGCACGCGATCGCGGATTATCCTGCTGGACATCATATGACGCCCAGTCAGGATAACTGAACCACTTCTCGGCCGTCATTTTGCTATAGGCCGGATGGGAAGTGGTTAAAAGCCTTCACAGGTCATCAGGTTAAATGTAACCCTGAATAATGGGCCTGTAAGGAAGCTGCCGGGAATCCGTCTGCGCATGCGCGCATTCGTCAAAAGTCTCGGAATGCTGGCGCGCGCACATCCCCGGGACGACGCGGCCTTTCCGGAGTACGCTCCTAATTCCCTTTGGCACCAGCCTGCCTACTTAAAGGATTCTCTGACTTCTGACAAGTGCTGACTGGTCTTCAGCAAGTACCCTGATACCTGAACTCTGTTTAAACCTGGCTTGATCCCTGTTGCTGAACCCTGGCTTCCCTTTGACCTTGCTTCCGGACTTGAATACTTGATTACTGGTTCCTGATCTCGGCTTCCCATCTGACCTCCCTCCTGCCTGTGCCTTGTACCTCGCTGCCCGTCTGCTACCGAACCCCGCCACCCTTGTGATCCTGCACCAGCCTCCTGCTTGGCTTAACGCTGTCCCCAGTGCCTGTGCTAGCTGTCCATTCTACCAGCTTTCCTGAGTCCAGTTCCTTACCAGATGCTCTGCCTGCATCTCCACGTCTGCAACTCAGCTGACAAGTTCTGCACGCAACTACAGGCACTCGTGTAACTCCTCACCCTAGCCACCATCTGTCCCATCCTCAGTGGGGCTTGGGTTGGAGATACAAGGGAGGCCGACCTCGTCATTCCAGACTCCTACCAGGTACGTGACAGTACCAGTCAGCCAGAGATGGAGTCTGGAAGGGAGGCCTCTCCACCGAAGGACATTTACCAAACTATTTCTGCGCTCTCAAATATTGTGCAGAAGTTACAAGAGAATCTTGGTCGCATGGAAGAGCGACTTCCGCATGAGGTGACCGTCGCATCGGCCTGTGCTCCTTTCACCGCCATGGATTCTTCTACTCAAACAGAGTCTGGTCTGTTCCGTGATGCCACTCCCCCTCCGGAACCCAAAGTGCCTATCCCTGAACGGTTTTCTGGAGAATGCAAGAAGTTTCGTACCTTCCGGAATTCTTGTGAACTTTACTTTTCTCTGCTACCCCGAACCTTTGCATCAGAGGACATCAAGGTAGGGTTTATTATTACACTACTACTGAACGAACCACTCTCCTGGGCTCATCACCTTTGGGAACAACATGACCCTGTTCTGACTGCCACGGGTTCATTCTTCTCAGCCATGGCTCAGTTATACGCTGACCCCTTTTCCCAGCAAACTGCCGAATCCATGCTTGTCAAATTACAGCAAGGGCCAAGGCCTGTTGAAGATTACGTAACTGACTTTCGTGTTTGGAGCGCAAATACCCAATGGAATCACTCTGCACTTCGTCACCAGTTCCGTCTAGGACTTTCTGACACTGTAAAAGATGAACTTGCCAGAGTGGGAATACCCGCGTCCCTGGACGATCTGATAAATCTAACTATTCAGATCGATCGGCGGTTTCGAGAAAGGCAATCGGAAAAATCTAAAGGGACTCTTTCTGTGGTTTCAAGGCCAGCCGCCCCTGCTCCTCTACCTGTTCCTCCCCCCAGAAGGAGGGAACAGCATAAGGCACCTCACAGCAGTTTTCGTAGGTTACCTCTTTCTCCTGCTGAACGTCTACGTTGAGTCCAAGGCAGTCTGTGTCTCTACTGCGGGGAGGTTGGCCACTTCATACGAACTTGTCCGGCAAAGACCTGCAGGGTCTCTTCCCGTCAGCCTCTTGTGATGCATCTCCCTGGGAAGGATCAGTCACATGTCTCTCTTCCCATCAAGCTTCAGCTCCCCGAAAAGACGGTTTCAGTACTTGCAATCATAGACTCTGGGGCCTGCAGCTGTTTTGTGGACTCTGCATTTGCTTCTCTTCAGCAGCTGCCCTTGGGTACCAAGAGGCAAGGGTTCCATGTCCATCTGGCTGACGGCTCCGGTATTAAATCAGGCCCGGTTACTCAAGAGACCTTGCCTATTCTCTGCCAGACTTCTTCAGGCCATAGCGAACTCCTCCGTTGGATGTCATAGCTTCTCCCATGTTTCCCGTTATCCTCGGCATTCCATGGTTGAAGGCACACAACCCTCACGTTGACTGGCTTACCGGAGATATCTCTTTTTCGTCCAACTACTGCCAGACGCACTGCCTCTTGGGAGGAACTGTCAACTCCACGCCCCTCCTGGGTATCCACCCTGACCATGAAGCCTCTAAATTGATCCCGGTTGCTTATCACGAATTTCTGGACGTCTTTAATAAAAAGGGTGCAGACACTCTTCCACCTCATAGAACTTACGATTGCCCCATTGAACTTCTACCGGGAGCCGAGATCCCGTTTGGTCGGATTTACCCTCTCTCTGAGCCTGAATTGGAAGCCCTGCGTACCTATATCGACGAGAGCCTTGAAAAGCAGTTCATCCGGCCTTCCACTTCACCAGCAGGAGCCGGTATTTTCTTTGTTGAGAAAAAAGACCACACCTTGAGGCCCTGTGTGGACTATCGTGACCTTAACAGAGTCACTGTCAAGAATCGGTACCCTCTTCCTCTGATTCCCGAACTATTCCAGAGGCTGCGAGGGGCACGAGTGTTCTCCAAACTGGACTTGAGGGGTGCCTATAATCTTGTCAGAATCAGGGAGGGAGACGAATGGAACACGGCCTTCCGGACACGCTTTGGCCACTTTGAGTATTTAGTCATGCCATTCGGGCTCTGCAATGCTCCAGCCACATTCCAGCATCTGGTAAACGATGTTTTTCGGGACTTTCTTGATTTATTCGTCATCGTGTATCTGGATGACATCCTTGTATTCTCTGAATCTTTAGAATCCCATCGGACTCATGTAAAAAAGGTATTAGCCCGATTGCGGGAACACCGACTTTACGCAAAGGCTGAAAAATGCGACTTTGAAAAGCAAGTTGTGCATTTCCTAGGACTTGTCATCTCCGCCGAGGGAATGTCCATGGACCCTCAGAAAGTCACTTCTGTCTTGGAATGGCCTGCTCCTTCTGACAGAAAAGCTGTACAGAGGTTCGTGGGGTTTGCCAACTTTTATAGAAAATGTATTAAGAACTTTTCTGGCATCATCACTCCCATTACTCAGCTAACGAAACAGCATGTTCCCTTTCGATGGACCCCAGAGTCTCAGACAGCGTTTGAACAGTTGAAAGCCTTATTCACCTCAGCTCCCATCTTGAAACATCCCGATCCCTCCTTAGCTTATGTTTTGGAGGTAGACGCCTCGGAAAATGCAGTTGGGGCTATTATTTCCCAACGCCAAGGGCCCAAATCATTGCTCCACCCTGTGGCCTTCTTCTCTAAAAAATTAAATCCTTCAATCCTTCCGAAAGGAATTATGATGTTGGTGACCGAGAGCTACTGGCTATCAAGGCCGCTCTTGAAGAATGGCGTTACCTTTTGGAGGGAGCTTCTTACCCAATTCTCATCTTCACAGATCACAAGAATCTTGAGTATTTGAAGACAGCTAAACGCCTAAGACCTCGGCAGGCAAGATGGGCGCTTTTTTTCTCTTGTTTCATGTTTCATATAACCTACCGTCCTGGCTCAAAGAACGGGAAACCAGATGCCTTGTCCCGCATGTTCAGTGATCCAGTTGTATCCTCGGAACCTGATACTATTCTACCAGCCAAGAATTTTTTACTTCTTCAGGCGGATCTGATGTCACAAATAAGAAAATATGTGGAAGACCAACCGCCTTCCAAGGACCTGGCTCTTCAACTAAGGGATGGCCTGTACTTCCATAAAAGGCAAATATTTATCCCAGAACAGTTCAAAGTTGCCGTCCTAGGGCGATGTCATGATCATCCCCTAGCGGGTCACTTTGGGATTCACAAGACGGCTAATTTGATCTCCCGTACATTCTGGTGGCCAAACTTGATGAACGACTGCAAGAAATATGTAAGATCTTGTATTTCATGCCTTCGGAATAAGACAGACAGAGCCAGAACTTGGGGTCTACTTGAGCCCCTTCCTGTACCTGAGAAACCATGGAGCATGATCTCCATGGATTTTATAGTAGAACTTCCCCCATCTGAAGACTTTACTACCATTTTCGTTGTGGTTGATCGTTTGACCAAAATGGCCCACTTTGTACCTCTGCAAGGAACTCCTTCTGCCCCGGAGACTGCCTCAACTTTTATCAAGGAGATTGTAAGGTTGCATGGCATCCCTGACAGCATAGTTTCTGATCGAGGGGTGCAGTTCACTTCTAGATTTTGGAGGGCCTTATGTGAAACTTTGAACATTGAACTCCGCCTCTCAACAGCTTATCACCCACAAACTAATGGACAGACTGAAAGGGTCAATCAAACCCTTGAACAGTACCTACGATGCTTTTCTTCTTTTGCACAGGATGACTGGCTATCACTTCTCCCACTCGCGGAATTTTCATACAATAATTCCACCCATTCGGCAACCAAACAGTCACCTTTTTTCGCCAATTATGGATACCATCCTTCTTTCTTGCCTGAGCTGCCTATTGATTCTTCTGTACCTGCCGTACAAGACAGGTTGAACTTCCTTAACTCCAACTACCAATTACTGCAGGATACAATCTCCAAGACCCAGGCAGATAATAAAAAGTTATTCGACAAGAAGAGAAGAGGCAATTTGAATCTTGAACCTGGAGATAAGGTCTGGCTTTCCACAGCAAACTTGAAACTAAGTTGCCCCTCGAGGAAGCTTGGCCCAAGATTTTTGGGGCCTTTTCCAGTCAAGAGAAAGATTAATGCAGTAGCATTCGAATTAGCGTTACCCAAGAACCTGAGAATCCACCCAGTATTCCATGTTTCTTTGTTGAAGCCTACAGTGCCAAATCCTTTCCCAAATCGGATTTCTGAAACCCCTCCACCGCTACTTATCGAAGGGAATGAGGAATTTGAGGTGGAGGCCGTATTGGACTGTAGGAAGAGAGGTAACCAAACACAGTTTCTCATTAAATGGAAAGGCTACGGGCCGGAAGAAAGTTCCTGGGAACCAGCTTCTGATGTGCATGCTCCAAGACTGGTACGAGCTTTCTTTCTACGCCACCCGGAAAAAGAGGTCCTGAGGGGCATCCAGAGGCTGCCCCTAAGGGGGGGGCAATGTAAGGAAGCTGCCGGGAATCCATCTGCGCATGCGCGCATTCGTCAACAGTCTCGGAATGCTGGCGCGCGCGCGCATCCCCGGGACGCAGCAGCCTTTCCGGAGTACCATTGCGCATGCACGTGCGCAATTTGCACGTGCGCAATTTGCGCATGCGCACGGGCAACGTGCGCGCGGGCAACGTGCGCGCGCAGGAGCACGCTCCTAATTCCCTTTGGCGCCAGCCTGCCTACTTAAAGGATGCTCTGACTTCTGACAAGTGCTGACTGGTCTTCAGCAAGTACCCTGATACCTGAACTCTGTTTAAACCTGGCTTGATCCCTGTTGCTGAACCTTGGCTTCCCTTTGACCTTGCTTCCGGACTTGAATACTTGATAACTGGTTCCTGATCTCGGCTTCCCATCTGACCTCCCTCCTGCCTGTGCCTTGTACCTCGCTGCCCGTCTGCTACCGAACCCGGCCACCCTTGTGATCCTGCACCAGCCTCCTGCTTGGCTTAACGCTGTCTCCAGTGCCTGTGCTAGCTGTCCATCCTACCAGCTTTCCTGAGTCCAGTTCCTTACCAGATGCTCTGCCTGCATCTCCACGTCTGCAACTCAGCTGACAAGTTCTGCACGCAACTACAGGCACTCGTGTAACTCCTCACCCTAGCCACCATCTGTCCCATCCTCAGTGGGGCTTGGGTTGGAGATACAAGGGAGGCCGACCTCGTCATTCCAGACTCCTACCAGGTACGTGACAGGGCCTAGAGTGCAGTGGTCAGAAGTATATCATATACAGCCCTGTGTAGAGAGTGCAGTGGTCAGGAGTATATCATATACAGTGGAACCTCAGATTGCGAGTAACGCGGTTAACGAGCGTTTCGCAATACGAGCACTGTATTTTAAAAATTTCATAACTCGGTTTGCGAGTGTTGGCTCGCAAAACGGGCAGGATTCAGGCCAAAGCGGTCTGCAGTACCGCGTTTGGCCTGAGGTGGGGAGGCGCCAGAGCCGAACGGCACCAATCGGCGCCGTTCGGAAATGCACGGAAAGGCCCGAGGACAGCTCGGCTGACCTCGGAAAGGCTCGGGATTGGAGTCTTTCCGAGGTTTGCCGAGGTAAGCCGAACTGTCCTCTGGCCTTTCCGGCCATTTCCGAGGCTCTTCGGCGTCCCCCACCTCTGGCCGCATGCAGTTTTGCATGCCATTGAAGTCAATGCTGAACAAATAATTTTTGTTTCTATTGACTTCAATGGGGAAACTCACTTTGATATGCGAGTAATTTGAATTACGAGCATTCTCCTGGAATGGATTATGCTCCTAATCCGAGGTTTCACTGTACATTGGTCTGGGTCTTCTACTGACATTAATTAGAAAGAAAAGAATCTCCTGTTCCGTTCTCTCCTTGACATATCGTAGAATGAAGCCGTATTGTTCTTTCAGTGTCATCATCCCGTGTTCTGTTCGTTTCCACACCAACACCAACATCTCCTCCACCATCCCGCTGTATTTGTTGTCTCACCATGTTTCCAATGATGGAGATCCAGAGACTGACCGGAGTCTTCTTCTCCGTGTTACCTGACCACCTCTTCCTCTACTATTGGGGTGCTGGGCCTTTCTATGACTACTCAGAACCCCCAACCTCTTCTATAGGATTGTGAAGATTTCTATCCTATTCACTAAGAAGCTGAAGAAGATGTCCATGATGTAGATGAGGGTTACATATAGTATTAGCAGCATCACCCTTTACTCTGCAACCAAGACCTAGTCGGCAATGCTCAGAATGATCAACCAACCAGCAAATCCCCAGTATACAGCTGAATAAGCCTGGTGGGTATACATCACAGGGTGTTAGGACACTTGTGACAACCAACCTCCTATCAACCAACCTGAGCAGGAAGCTACATCATTTAGAGGCGGTAGTAATACTGCAGCCAAAAGTTGGAATTAGCTGAACACCTATTTAGATCAGCCATTCGTCAACCGGCTAAACAAGCCGAATTCTGTTCAAACATGGGTTCAATCCAAACCCAGAGTTCATTCAAGTGGTCAGTTTATTGGTCCCTTACATTGGTGACCAATGGGAGAAGGACCCCCTTATATCAGTGGTCAGTGTAGTGGTCCCTCTCATTGGTAAGGCCCCTTACAGATCATTGATGTCAGTTGTTACTGAGAGACAGAAATTGTTCATTGCTCAAGGAACCCCTAGAAACCTTTGGAGGAACCCTGGCTGAGAAAGGCTGGACTAGGCAGTAATATATTTCTATCCCCCTTGGTAGGAGTGGAGATGACCCCATCTATAAGGATATACAGTACATACACACACAGCACAAGGCCGTGTTCACACTACGAGATGTTTCCCGGGGGTTCCGGTTCCTTTGAGCTCCACAAGGCAGTGATCTTCTCACTTCTACCATAGAGACAGGAAGTCTCTATGGAAGACAGGAAATGATGTCAGGTACAGACAGGATGTTCCGGGTGAGAGGTGAGGCGGGAGGAAGTAGTGAGGAAACATTGTTGGAATCAGCAGCAGAGGAGGTAATAAGATCTTATCTTCTATTTACACCCAGTAACCCCGTCATGTCCGTCCTCTTCCTTCATAGTCACTGTGATGTCATTTATCTCCAGCAGATGATAATACACACATATATCTCCCAACTGTCCCTGATTTGGAGGGACTGCCCCTCATTCACAACAAAGTCCCTCTTTCCTCCTCATGTGTCCCTCATGTTGGTCTGATCTATATACATGGATATAAAATGCACTATTTATCTATCAAAAAGTATTTCCCGGTGCTAAACCTTCCATCCAATTTCTACAATTTCCTGCTGCATTTGTAAATTCCAAAAGCCAATATAAAGGAATATTTGTGGTAAAAATTCACTTGTGGGTTTAACCGATTTAAAAAAATGTTCTCCATTAAGGGGTGTGGCAGGGGGTGTGGCCTATGCCTACATACTTTATAGGTGTCCCTCATTCCCATCTCAGAGAGTTGGGAGGTATGTACACATATATAGTGTGGAATCGTACATTAACCCCTTCAGGGTCAGAACATTCCTCCACTTACTGGGCCGGAACATTCTCTTTATTTCGGAAATGTGTTTTTTTCCATCTAATTCAGCTTTTCAGTTTATAATAACGGATTATACGATAATACGGGATGGGGGTTTTGTTTAGAGGTGGACTTATGATACGTGTGTTTGATTTTATAATCTTTATGGAGGAGGAAATAACTATTTCTGATGTCTGAAGATTCAACACAAGGGATGTGTCTGGATGGTGACTGTATCATTGTGTGTGTCAGGTTCCTATAAGGTGTCAGGATGTCACTGTCTATTTCTCCATGGAGGAGTGGGAGTATTTAGAAGGACACAAGGATCTCTACAAGGACGTCATGATGGAGAATCAGCCGCCCCTCACATCACCGGGTAAGAGGAAACTTTATTGTAAAGGAGAGAGCAGTACGGAGGCTCCACCTAGATCCCCCATCATCTGATAAACACATAGAAACAATGTATTCAGTCAGTGTGTGTGTTTCCTACAGATGGATCCAGTAATGGGAACCCACCAGAGAGATGTCCCCGTCCTCTGTATTCCCGGGATTCCACACAGGAAGGTCACACCATCCCCTACCATCATCAGGTAGATGAGGAACAATTATTGGTGGGAAAGGTTCATACTAAAGCTATTTCGTTACAATGAATGTTTAATTATATATTTTTAGGGTGGAAAACTGGAGGATAATAATATTGTTGTTAAAGAAGAGTATAAAGAGGAGGATGAGGAGTATGGAGTGATGGAGGAGTTTTCAGAAGGACACAAGAATATGATGGAGCCACCTAATACCAGGAACCCACCAGAGAGATGTCCCCGTCCTCTGTATTCCGGGGATTCCACACAGGAAGGTCACACCATCCCTCACTGTTACAAGGTTGGTGGGATGGAGATTATAAAACACAGACTGATGGAGACAATGTGTGGATTTCCTATGTGATGTCACAATAATAAAGCTTATATCTTACAGATGATATTCTCTCTCATTTTCTTGGTTTAGAGTGGAGATCCAATCGATATAGAATTTGAGGTGAAATCAGAAGAAGAGACGTATGTGAGGGATGATCAGCAGTCTATGGAGGAGGATGGAATAACGGGGACATTTATAGAGGAGGACACTCCTACAGAGATCAGCACAGGTGGGTCATTAACACTAAATACATTCCTCCACCCATACTGCTCACTGATTGGTCCAAAATAGGGCGGAGACTGGGTGATATCAGCCTGTAATCCCCTGGTCACTTTCCTGAGCTGTGTTCCCCGTCCTGTATTCCTGTATTTCTCTCCGATAATCTTCCTTCTCTGTGCTGCAGACACAATTTATGTATCTAGACTGGATTTATGGAGATTCTGGGGTTCAGCTGGCAGCAAAATGTTGATTTTCACCATAGGGTTTGCTTGACCTAGACACCTGGGGTATGTACCTTGGGTCTTCTGCCCTATGCCTGGGTCTAGTGAGATCTCTGACAGAACAATTCTTTTGGGAATACTTGTTATGTTTGCTGGCTGTGCCGGGTGGAGAGGGATATGTCTGTATAGTGTCAGACCCAAGTCACTGAGTGCAGTCTCAGGAGATGGGAGGCAGCGGTGTGGGACCTCTGCAACTTGTCTCTAGTAAACATTTAATCCGCCACTGATTACTAATTACCAATATTATGAGTCCTGACCCCTGCACTATATACTCTATGTTGTACATTACATACTCCTGACCCCTGCACTATA
This sequence comes from Rana muscosa, assembly GCA_029206835.1. Taxonomy (NCBI): domain Eukaryota; kingdom Metazoa; phylum Chordata; class Amphibia; order Anura; family Ranidae; genus Rana; species Rana muscosa. The sequence goes on along the minus strand of CM055123.1, from coordinate 417,141,943 downwards.
TACTCTATGTTGTACATTACATACTCCTGACCCCTGCACTATATACTCTATGTTGTACATTACATACTCCTGACCCCTGCACTATATAATCTATTGCATGTAGCGAGGTCCCGGGCCCCCTGAGGACTAATGGTGACCTCCAGAGTTAGAGACAGCTGACATCCTTCTTTGTAGAGTGGGTTACGAGGCATGGTGGGTGTAATGCAAGATGGAATGATGGGCGCCAGTCACGTTTTGAATGCAAACAAGAGATTTATTGTCTCTGAACAAGAACGGTTGGAGAGCCGGTTTAGGGCCAGGACACATTTGAGTAGATGCAATGACAATTGTCAGACTCCGAGACTTCTATAGGTAGACTGCTATACAGTGGAAGGCCTCCAGCTGGACACCACTTCTGTATAGGTAGGACCGCTGTCTCCTATGGTAACAAATCTTGTTACAGTCACTAAGGTAGTTCTACATAACTCTTGGTAACACAGAATAGTTCTCTTCTTTTTTTTTTTTTAAAGATATTTTTATTGAAGTTTTTTTACACAACATACAACAAAAAAAGAAACAAGAACAACTTTGGTTATTCACTGCCTCCAAACCTTACAACCTGTATTAAAACATACAATTAAACAGTAGGCAAGCCAGGTGTGTCTTCTCATTCTTAAACATAAAAATAAGGTAATACACTTTCTCCAATATGAGACCACCTGTAGGATGCATCTGACAGGTTCTACGTATCAACAACGTATATTATCTTGAACGTAATCTTTAGGATGTGAGGGTGAGGGGGCCGGCCAGTCATCTGCCCCATATCTTATGACATAAGCTAACAAACGACCTGCTTTGTTACCATGTTCAAAGGACTTCTGCGTCGCATGCCACATACGTTTCTGTGTGAGGTCTAGTAAACGGAGCTCATAATTTCTGCGTCCTTGTAACCAAGCAGTTCTGTTGGTCGGTCTAGGGTCAGAGGTATAAACACGCTCTGCAGTCGTCATGGCTGTTTCCAATCTCAACGTAAGATGCTGGTTGTTTTTTTATGTAAAATCCCCGTTATGGACACAAAAGTACCCCGTAACGTGGTCTTAAAGGCCTCCCATTCAGTAAGCGGGTCTACTGTGCCTGAGTTCTCTTTCCAATAACTGACTACCATATATACTTGAGTATAAGCCGATCTGAGTATAAGCCGAGGTACCTAATATTACCCCAATAAACTGGGAAAACTTATTGACTCGAGTATAAGCCTAGGGGGGGAAATGTGCCCATTGCCACCTCACTGAGCCAATTTCCCAACCTCACTGTGCCCATTGCCACCTCACTGTGTCACCTCACTGTGCCCATTGCCTCCTCACTGTGCCACCTTACTGTGCCCATTGCCAGCCTACTGTGCCCAACCTCACTGTGTCCATTGCAGCCTCCCTGTGCCCGAGTGTACCTGAAAATCTTCTTATACTCCTGATAAATTCTGTGATGCCTAGTGGGTGTGAAATAGACCCTGTGCAGTAGTTTAACTTGCAGTAGCTTATCTCGGGAAGAGATAACCAGTTTAGGGCATTTTTCCAGTGCATCTTCCCAATCCTCCCTGTCGAGGGCTGGTATATCCGCCCTCCATTGATCCCAGAGCCTCTCGATCTTCGGTGAGTCAGTCCTAAGCAGGGTACCATACAGAACCGAAAGTGGTTTCCGCCGATCCTCCTGTCAAAGGACCTCCTCAACAGGGTCCAGCTGGATTAAAGGCGTGACCGGGAACTGGGCCCTGGCCGCATTTCGGAGCTGGAGGTAACGAAAGAACATCCAGCTCGGCAAGCGAAACTGCCGACGAAGCTGTGCGTACGGCAACAGCACCCCAGCCAGCATAATATCACGTAAGGTTCTCACTCCATACCTTGCCCAGATCTGCGAGTCAGGGATCGTTCGAAAATGGGGCAGAGCAGGATTCCCCCATAAAGGCTGCACCGGGGACCACCTATTCTCCCGAGAGAAACGCTTCCTAGCCGCCACCCAAACTTTACAGGTAGCACTAGTAGGAGTCGGCACTGACCCATATGCCCTGGGGCCCCTGTATGCCAAGTTACATAGGTCCAGCAGCGAACCCAGGCAAGCGGCTTCCAGACACACAGCCGCGTTGGAACGAGCCCCCTCAAACCACCAGTAAACGGTCACCAAAACTGCAGCCCGGTAATATACTTGGAGGTTAGGCAGAGCCAGGCCCCCCAACTGCGTAGGGAGATGAAGAGTGGATCTAGCAAGCCTAGGGACCGTCCCACCCCAAATAAAGGAGCTAATACTCTTGTCCACCTCTCTAAAAAAGGAGACCGGAATCCACACTGGGCAGTTACGAAACAGATAGAGAAATCTGGGCAGCAGGACCATCTTAAAAATGTTGATACGGCCGAGGAGATTCAAGGGAAGGCTAGACCACGATGCACACTTCTCCCGCAGGACAGATAATAAGGGAAGAATATTCTGTGCATAGTATTGGGTCGCATCCCTCGTCACAACCACCCCAAGATACCTGAATTCAGTGACCCAACTCAAAGAAGAACGGCTGGCATGGGCAGAGGCTTGATCATCCAGCGGAAATACGACCGACTTAGACCAGTTTATCTTAACCCCCGAATACCTCCCAAACTCCTCAAATACATCCAGGGCAGCCAAGAGCGAGGGCCCCGCATCGTTCAAGTACAACAGGGCATCATCAGCATATAGAGATATCCTCTCCTCCAGTCCCCCCACCGCCAGCCCCCGAATCCTCCGAGACTCCCGGACTGAAATTGCCAGGGGTTCTAGAGCCAGGGCAAAGAGACTGGGAGAGAGGGGACACCCCTGCCGAGTGCCTCTGAACAACGGAAAGGGATCCGAGACCCAACCGTTTGTACGGACCCGCGCCCTCGGACTGCCATATAGCATCTGCACCCAGTGAATAAAATTAGGACCAAATCCGAAACCACGCAGAACCTCCCACATGTATTCCCACTCTACCGAATCAAAAGCCTTTTCGGCATCAAGGGAGGCTACTACGCGGGATCCGACCGAGTCATGAGTCAGCGAGAGATTCAAAAATAAGCGCCTAATATTAATGTCAGTGCCCTTGCCCGGCATAAACCCAGTCTGATCTACATGGACCAAGTCCGAAATGACCGTAGACAGACGCATGGCTAGGATTTTGGCAAGGATCTTAGCGTCCACGTTCAATAAGTAAATAGGCCTGTAGGAGGCACATTCCAGAAGATCCTTACCAGGCTTGGGCACCAACACGATAACCGCCTCCGCCATAGAATCAGGCAGAGCACCCCGTTTTTTGCAGTCAGAAAAAAGTGAAGTCAACCGCGGTGCTAGCAGCTCCAAATGCTGTGAGTAAAATTCTGTTTGGAGACCATCTACACCCGGCGTCTTACCCCCCTGCAGCCCCCCAATGGCTTCCTGTACCTCCTCCAGAGTAATCTCCCCCTCCAGAGCCCCCCTAGAGTCATCTGAGAGCACAGGGAAGTCAACCGAGCCCAGGAACTCCCGGAGCTCGGAAGATGTGTATCCGACCTTAGAGAAATAGACCCCCCGGAAAAACTGGGAAAACCTAGCATTAATATGTTCTGGGGACGACAGGACATTCCCACACTTATCCCGAATTCCTGCTATGTGCACAGAAGGGGCCTGTCCCCGAGCCAGCCACGCCGGCAGCCGACCATTTTTGTCTCCAAACTCAAACACCCTCCGGGCCGAGTGTAACATGGCTTTCTTGGTTTGGTCGACCCGACATAAGGAGAGTTCCCTAAGGACCCGCTGCCACTCGTAATAATTAGCATCCGATGGGGAGGCCACAAATTCCCGCTCCCACTTCCCAGCTACCTCCTCCTGCTCCCTCAGTAATTTAGCCCCTACCTTCTGTGCTAAGGAAATGCGGGAGATGTAAGCCCCCCTAACATAGGCCTTAAAGGCATCCCATTGTACGCCAGAGCCAGCCGAATCCTGATTGATGGTCCAGTAGTTACAGATAGACTCCACCATATCCTCCTGAATCTCCTCATCCAAGGCCCAGTACCTGGACAGGCGCCATAGCCTAGCACCGCCAGCCCCTGAGAGGGACACAGTAAGACAGACAGGGGCGTGGTCAGAGATACCTCTAGACATGTGGCACACCTCGCGAACCCAATTGAGGGCCGACGTAGAAGCAAAGACCAGATCAATGCGGGACAGGGTCTTGTATGTGGCAGAGTGGCATGTATATTCTCTTGTGTAGGGATGAAAATGCCTCCATACATCAGTCAGACTGTACGTCTCAGCCCACCTGGGAAGGTCCGTAGAGAGTCTAACCGAGGAGTGCAGTCTATCCAGATCCCGGGAGACCCCCCTCCCCCTCCCCACCACCCCGCAAGACACCAGTCAAAATACCTGTAACACAGAAATAGGGTTATGCATGTCATGACAGAACCACTTAAATGAGAACCCCATAGAAGCCGCAACGGCGGCAGAACAACCAAAACCCCCCTCCCCCCACCCCGCAGCCCCATCCCAATTATGGAGAGCATATATCCCAAACAACAGACAACAGGTCCGTTAGAACAAGTCAAATGTAAAGAGGGCAGTGAACCAGTGGAATCCGCACTCAAGCACAAGTGCCGATCCAGCACCGGAGATGCTGACCACCACATAACTATACAGGAGAAAAATAGGTACCCCATAGCTCAGGAAGTCCTATGCAGCTATACCAGTGAGTGAGGGTGAACCTCAGCATCAGAGGCAGTCCGGTATACCGCAAGGAGAGTTGGGAAGTTCAGACAGCAAAAAATGTTTTTTTTAATTTTTTTATTATTAATAATAAAATAAAACATCAGAGAGGGCAGCTCCGGATCAAAAGGTGGCGATAAGATCAACTTCACCTGCAAGCAGGGGCACAAACTTAGAACGTTACAGTACCTGAGAGACAAGTCAGAGCAAACGACCGGTAGGACCGGGCTTCCGAGATCCATGCGATGCATAACAGCACCCACAGTAGGTTGAACAGAATGGGGGGAAGCCAGGACCAAAAAAATAAGGGAGAGGATTAATGGAGGGCTTTCATCCTGATCCAGGGGACATCTCTTCCTCATCAGCGATGCGGTGGCAAAGTATCAATCCAGGAGGAGGTTTCTCGTGGAGAGGTAAAGAACCGTGTCGTCTCCCCATCCTGCACACGGAGGCGAGCAGGGAACAGCATGCTGTAACGAATACCACGGGCCCGCAGCAGGGCCTTCACTTGATCAAACGACTTCCTCTGCTTCTGGGTCTCCAGGGTATAGTCTGGGAAGACAAGGAGTTTGGCGTTCTGGTAGCGAAGTTCCCCCTTCACTCGCGCCACTTTCAACACTTCATCCCGGTCCCGGAAATTCAAGAACCGGAGAATAAAAGTGCGGGGGGGACCCCCCGCCGGATTCGGTTGCGGCGGAACCTGATGAGCCCTCTCCACGGCATAAAAAGGGGAAAAGTGAGCGTCGGGCAATAGTTCACGCAGTAGATCCTCCACGAACATTGCCGGGTTCCGACCCTCCGCTCCTTCCGCCATCCCCACAATCCGAAGGTTGTTCCTGTGATTCCGGTTCTCGGCGTCGTCAACTTTATATTCAAGGGCTCTCACTTTCTGCTGGATGGTACGGATAGCTGAGGAGTGCTCATTCACGTTATCCTCCACTCCGCTCACCCGCTCTTCCGTCTCCGTAACTCGGGAGCGGAGCTTATCCATGTCTTGCCTCATGTGTCCCATCTCAAGTTGCACCGCCTCGATCTTACTCGTCAGCGTGGCTTGGCAGTTAGCAATAGCAGCCATAATATCCGCCACATAGCTGGGTTGCGATGTCGCTTCGTCTGGCGGCGGTGGAACAGCCAGAAAATCCGTATGAGACGCCATGTTGTTGCCCTTCCCGCCACGAGGCTGCACACAGGCCGCAGGGGGTTCAGACTGAATCTCTTCAATTGGCGGAAAGCGAATCGGTTGTCCTTTAATACAGCCTCCCTTACGAGTCCGGCTTCTCATCTGTGTATAACCCGGGCAGTTAAGACACGAATCACAGCCAGGGAACGGAGAAATTCATAGGCAGTCAGCAGAGCTCCGTGAAGTGCGACCGCTCAGGTCTCCATCTTGGCCACGCCCCCCCTGGCTTGGCACTTACTGATGCTCCTCAAGTGTCACCCCTGCTATCCTGCTGGGCCCCTGACTTGGCACTTACTGATGCTCCTCAAGCGTCACCCCCGCTATCCTGCAGTGTTCCTGGCTTGGCACCTGCTGAAGCATTCCCACTTCTTCACTGTCCAAGGCTGGTGAGAAGATTGCTCTGGCTCCAGCTTACTAACTGTAGCCTCCGGTAACAAGGTGGGCGGTTCCTTAGTGGCGACAGCTTCCCCTCTACCTCCGATCACAACTGGTTCCCCGTTCGGCTGAACCTTTACTCTCGGTTGGAATCCAATCCTGCAGTCCCAACCCTGCGCTACTTCTCTTACTCCTGAATAGGCCTCAGGATTCCGGCCTAGCAACCTGGGCGACATAACACACGTCCACCCAGACAGCCGTCCAGGTGGCACAGAACCCCGATCACCTGACTCTACCCAAATAAATAGGCTGTCCCAGCAGGCCAAGGGACCAAAGAAACCCCTGCCAATTGTCTGAGACACCCGATGCATTCATAACCTGACCTTGCTACACCCTTGTCTATCTAGTGCCACCTAGTGACAGAAGAGAAAAGGTGCAGCAATCCAAAGTTAGAGAAGAAAAAAAGGGAAGTGATCTGGTGGAACCCATGATAAACTAACCCATGCCTCCATCCCTGGTACATATGGAAAAGAAAGGGGGGGGGGGTTGGTGGGACTTTAGATGAGACATGGATGGGTATAGAAAATTAATCTAGGATAACATAAATGATGAGCACAAACCCAGAAGGGAAATCACTGTAACCATGAGGAGTTGCTGAGTAATCAACCCACAAGAGACAAAAACAAGACAATTATGTGAATATCAAAATATATTGTATTAAAATCAATAATACAGAGATCATGCAGTCAAAGGCATAATACAGGTAATAACAATCACATAAGTATAATTCATAGTTCATAGTCAAGGGCATGATTAGAAAAGCAATCACAGTACATGGACATACAGGTGCAGTGAACATGATTATCCAAAATTTTGTTATTTGATTTTCAGAATGGCTTGATAAAATAATATTAATTATATTTCATTTGTGCAGACTTGAGCTTGGCATCCCTGAGTGTGGACTCGACGCGTTTCTTGGCGTTTAACAGCCAGTCATCAGGAGTGGGGTGCAAGTAATTTTTAGCTAAAAAGGGAAAAGGGGATCTAGATTAATTTTCTATACCCATCCATGTCTCATCTAAAGTCCTACCAACCCCCCCCTTTTTTTATTTTCCAAAGTTAGAGAAGAATCATTAGATCTCCTTACAATCAGCAAGGATAAATACCACCTAGCAAACTAAATTTATTAGCCACCCTTCCTAAACACCAGGGGGCTACATGTACATCACATACTCCTGGCCCCTGAACTATATACTCTGCTGTACATTACATACTCCTGACCCCTGCACTATATACTCTATGTTGTACATTACATACTCCTGACCCCTGCACTGTATACTTTATGTTGTATATTACATACTCCTGACCCCTGCACTATATACTCTATGTTGTACATTACATACTCCTGACCCTCGTCCTATAATCCCCTCATCACTGTCACTCCTATAAAAGACAGTTCTCGTTGTTTCCTCTCTCTCTGACTAAGGTCCATGAATAAAGAAATGATCTGGTAGGAGATCAGAGGACCCATTTACTAGTTACCTTGAGGGGGGAATTGTAAGATCCTCAGAGACAAAGCTGCCTGATGTGGGCGGAGTCCTGGTTTAGGGGAACCAATCAGCTCATGTCTAGTAATAATCTTTGTATTTCTATTTTAGTAGATGGACGGGAGATGAGGAAAACCTCAGAGGATTGTCTCACTTTGTCTCCAGACTGTAAAGTAGAAGATGAGGACATCACACAGTATAGTCCAGGAGAAAACCCGACTACCTCAAATGTCCATCCGGCACCACACAGTGTAGATGGACCATCGTATTCCTCTTATCCTGAGGAACCTCAGACTGTGCGGGACGGTGCCGGACCATCGTATTCCTCTTATCCTGAGGAACCTCAGACTGTGCGGGACGGTGCCGGACCATCATATTCCTCTTATCCTGAGGAACCTCAGACTGTGCGGGACGGTGCCGGACCATCGTATTCCTCTTATCCCGAGGAACCTCAGACTGTGCGGGACGGTGCCGGACCATCGTATTCCTCTTATCCTGAGGAACCTCAGACTGTGAGGGATGGCGCCGATAAGAAGTTTCCCTGTACTGAGTGCGGGAAGTGTTTCCGTTTCAAATGCCAGCTTAAAGAGCATAAAAGATCTCACACAAAGCCGTATTCCTGTTCTCAGTGCAGGAAATGTTTTTCACAGAAGTCCAGTCTTTCCATACATCAGAGATTACACACGGGGGAGAAACCGTATTCCTGTTCTGAGTGCGGAAAATGTTTTTCAGAGAAGTCCAGTCTTTCCAAACATCAGAGATTACACACGGGGGAGAAGCCTTTTTCCTGTTCTGAATGTGGGAAAAAATTTTCGCGGAAGTCCCATCTTTCCGCACATCAGAGATCACACACAGGGGAGAAACCGTATTCCTGTTCTGAGTGCGGGAAATGTTTTTCAGAGAAGTCCAATCTTTCCAAACATCAGAGATTACACACAGGTGAGAAGCCATATTCCTGTCCTGAGTGTGGGAAATGTTTTTCAGATAAGTCTTATCTTTCCAGACATCAGAGATCTCACACGGGGGAGAAGCTTTTTTCCTGTTCTGTGTGCGGGAAATGCTTTTCAGAGAAGTCCAGGCTTTCCACACATCAGAGATCACACAGGGGGGAGAAGCCGTATTCCTGTTCTGAGTGCGGGAAATGTTTTTCAGTGAAGGCCAGTCTCTTTGTACATCAGAGATTGCACACAGGTGAGAAGCCGTATTCCTGTCCTGAGTGCAAGAAATGTTTTTTAGATAAGTCCAGTTTTTACAGACATCGTAGATCTCACACGGGGGAGAAGCCGTATGCCTGTCCTGTGTGCAGGAAATGTTTTTCACAGAAGTCACATCGTTCCACACATCAGAGATCTCACACGAGGGAGAAGCCACTTTCCTGTCCTGAGTACGAAAATTGTCAGTCACAGAAGTCCTCTGTTTACAGTCATCTGAGATTGGACACGGAGGAGAATGAACTTTCCTGGTCTGATTGAGGGAAATGTTCCTCCCTGAAGTCCCGTCTTCCTGTACATCAGGGGGTCCCACACAACCCTCGAGGTGTATTAGTGAGTGCGGGAAATGTCTTGTATATAGACATGTGGGGGAGAAGCACACCCTGATATACACCTCAGATATACTCCATGGCTGATCTTCATCATGTAAGAAACAGTTGATAAGGAGATCAGAGATCACCAAAGACATGGATGAAGTGTTCTACCGTGTTGGCCATTGATAGCAGGAGAAAAATAAAAATGGAGTCATTACCTCTCATTGGCTGAGTACATTTTGTGGTGAAAACTCTTGTAAGAGGTCTGTTTTCTCAAGTCGTCTTCCAGGACGAAACACGTTAACTCCACCACTTAAAAGGTGGTCCTCTAGGCATTTTAAAATAAAAATGGAGTCATGACTTCTCATTGGCTGAGTACATTTTGTGGTGGAAGATTTCACAGACATTTAGGGATCTATTTTAAAACAAATTGTAGAATGAATGTGACACGCGTTCCTCCAATCATGACAAATATTGGATCATCGGCTCCATCTAGAGGCAAAAATCTCTCACTGTGGTTTTAATACCGACCATTGACATAAAACATAAAATACCTAATTTGGCCATTAGATGGCGCTAAGTACCATAGAAATTATCTCCATCTAGTGGCCAAATGCAATCATTTCATTTTAAGTGAATGGAAACCATTCGACTAGCACAGCAAATATCTTAATAACATTCATCTTCCCCCCATTCACACAGAAGGAATGTACATGGACTTTCCCCGGGGGAATTGCTATGCACATATTTTATGAATAGACCCCTAAATGTCAGGAGAGGTTTATATAAAGATGGGAAGTATGGAGCAGATAAATGAATAGACCTCCTAGCAATGTTATTACCAGGCTGCAGCTAGGGGGAGCTCTAATGTGTGAGCGCAGCAGAGTGATCCCATCTAGCTCACATTAACCCTTTCACTGTCAGATGTGTTTGCACATTTTGGGCCTGAAGATTAGATAAAACCCCCAAACATATATAATCTGATAGCAGAGGCCCTGGAGAATAAAATGGTGGTGATTGTTAAGGTGTTCCTCGTACACAAATTTCCCCTTAATATCCGGGTTTATTTTCTCCTTTTTCCCCCATTTTCTATGGTGTGATCTTTTCTACAATTCTTTGTTATAATAATGTAACACGTTGTGTATTGTATTGTATGACTCCGCCTCCACATTCCAGACACGTCATTTTCCTGACCAATCGCATTTCTACCTTTTTACTATTTCCTGATTCTATGACTGTAATCTGTTATAAAAGTAAAATTATAATAAAAAAATGTATTGAAGAGAAAAAAAAGTTGTGTGTGTCGGTGGAATGAGAACAATTGCTGGTGGTGTTGTCACCTGTCACAGCAGTCACACCTGGTTTCCCGACCAATGCACCAGATAAATGTTGCAGCAAAACGGCTCTTTGAGTTCTGGGAAACCAGGAATGGACTCCGGATACGGACTCCAGGAAAACAAACCTTTTATTTCACCAGGGAAAGGAGCGACTCACGCCAGGATGCCAAGTGGCCTCTTATAGGCGTTTACAACATATATATTTCCTCTTGTATAGACATTCCTTGGAACTTCGTAAAACATCTAAAAGCTTGTTAGCGAGTGACATCTGCGGCTTCTCAGTTTTTTTTTTTCAGGTCATTAGTTTTGATAGAAATTCATTAATTAGAATAAATTCGGAAATGCGAAATTCCGGAAATTTGAAAATCCGAAATAATAAATAACTAATAATAACGAGCAAATTATCGGTATCGGAATTTCCTTTCAAATTTAGCTGTTTGTGAACGTAATGAATACGAATTTATCCGAAGTTACGAATCATACAAAGTAACAAATGCCGCATCTAAACGAATAAAACTTAATGAATATATAATAAAAACAAAACTTTTTTCTTTGTTTCTGTTATAAAATTTTATAAATGAGTACGTTTTCTCCTTCACTGATGAGGCGGCACCAATGAAAAAGCACAGATGGGCACTGATAGGCGGCACTGATGGCACTGACAGGCATTGCTGATGGCCACTGATTGGCATATCCCTGGTGGTCCAGGGTAGCATACCTGGTGGGCATCCTTTGTGGGCATTCCTGGTGGTCCTGGCAGCATCCCTGGTGGTCCTGGGTGGGCATCCGCGGGGGAGGCTGCACTAATAAACAATCAGCACAGACCCCCCCCCTGTCAGGAGAACAGCAGATCAGCTCTCCTCTACTCGCGTCTCATTAATGCGAATGAGGAAAAGTTGATAAACGGCTCTTCCTGTTTAAGCTGTGATCAGCCGTGATTGGACACAGCTGATCATATGGTAAGGAGCCTCTGCCAGAGGCTCATTATTGAGAACAGTGTTGCGGTGTGTCAGACTGACACACCACAACAGAGATCGCCGCGCTGCTCGCCCCCTAGGGCACGCAATTGCGGCTTATCCTGCTGGACATCATATGACACCCAGTCAGGATAACTGAACCACTTCCCGGCCGTCATTTTGCTATAGGCCGGGTGGGAAGTGGTTAAAAGCCTTCACAGGTCATCAGGTTAAAGGTAACCCTGAATAATGGGCCTAGAGTGCAGTGATCAGGAGTATATCATATACAGTGATCAGGAGTATATCATATACAGTGGTCAGGAGTATATCATATACAGTGATCAGGAGTATATCATATACAGTGATCAGGAGTATATCATATACAGTGATCAGGAGTATATCATATACAGTGATCAGGAGTATATCATATACAGTGGTCAGGAGTATATTGTATACAGTGATCAGGAGTATATCATATACAGTGGTGAGGAGTATATCATATACAGTGGTCAGGAGTATATCATATACAGTGGTCAGGAGTATATCATATACAGTGGTCAGGAGTATATCATATACAGTGATCAGGAGTATATCATATACAGTGGTCAGGAGTATATCATATACAGTGGTCAGGAGTATATCATATACAGTGATCAGGAGTATATCATATACAGTGGTCAGGAGTATATCATATACAGTGATCAGGAGTATATCATATACAGTGGTGAGGAGTATATCATATACAGTGGTCAGGAGTATATCATATACAGTGATCAGGAGTATATCATATACAGTGGTCAGGAGTATATCATATACAGTGATCAGGAGTATATCATATACAGTGATCAGGAGTATATCGTATACAGTGATCAGGAGTATATCCTATACAGTGATCAGGAGTATATCATATACAGTGGTCAGGAGTATATTGTATACAGTGATCAGGAGTATATCATATACAGTGGTCAGGAGTATATCATATACAGTGGTCAGGAGTATATCATATACAGTGGTCAGGAGTATATCATATACAGTGATCAGGAGTATATCATATACAGTGGTCAGGAGTATATCATATACAGTGATCAGGAGTATATCATATACAGTGGTCAGGAGTATATCATATACAGTGGTCAGGAGTATATCATATACAGTGGTCAGGAGTATATCATATACAGTGGTCAGGAGTATATCATATACAGTGGTCAGGAGTATATCATATACAGTGATCAGGGTCTTCTACTGACATTAATTAGAGAGAAAAGTCTCTCCTGTACGGTTCTCTCCTTGACATATCGTAAAATGAAGCCGTATTGTTTTTTCAGTGTCATCATCCCGTGTTCTGTCCATTTCCACACCGACACCAACATCTCCTCCACCATCCCGCTGTATTTGTTGTCTCACCATGTTTCCAATGATGGAGATCCAGAGACTGACCGGAGTCTTCTTCTCCATGTCACCAGACCACCTCTTCCTATACTATTGGGGTGCTGGGCCTTTCTATGACCACTCAGAACCCCCAACCTCTTCTATAGCGTTGTGAAGATTTCTATCCTATTTACTAAGAAGCTGAAGAAGATGTCCATGATGTAGATGAGGGTTACATATAGTATGAGCAGCATCACCCTTCACTCTGTAACCAAGACCTAGTCTGGCAATGCCCAGAATGATACCAATTAGTCTCTGACCAATCTCACGGTTTGGATGGAATTTCTCCTTATATCAGTGGTCAGTGTAGTGGTCCCTTACATTGGTGACCAATGGGAGAAGGACCCTCTTATATGTCATCAGTGGGAAGACTGCCCCCCCTTACAGATCATTGATGTCAGTTGTTGCTGAGAGACAGAAATAGTTCATTGCTCAAGGAACCCCTAGAAACCTTTGGAGGAACCCTGGCTGAGAAAGGCTGGACTAGGCAGTAATATATTTCTCTCCCCCTTGGTGGGAGTGGAGATGACCCCATCTATAAGGATATACAGTACATACACACACAGCACAAGGCCGTGTTCACACTTTGAGAAGGTTCTGGGGCTGCAGTTCCTCTGAGCTCCACAAGGTGGTGATCTTCTCACTTCTACCATAGAGAGAAGAAGTCTCTATGTAAACAGGAAGTGATGTCAGGCACAGACAGGAAGTTCCGGTGAGAGGTGAGTCGGGAGGAAGTAGTGAGGAGACATTGCTGGAAGAGGCAGCAGAGGAAGTAATAAGATCTTATCTTCTATTTACACCCAGTAACCCCCCCCCCCCCCCCGTCATGTCCGTCCTCTTCCTCCATAATCACTGTGACGTCATTTATCTCCAGCAGATGATGATACACACATATACCTCCCAACTGTCCCTGATTTGGAGGGACTGTCCCTCATTCACAACAAAGTCCCTCTTTCCTCCTCATGTGTCCCTCATGTTGGTCTGATCTGTATACATGGATATAAAATGCACTATTTATCTATCAAAAAGTGTTTTCCGGTGCTAAACCTTCCATCCAATTTCTACATTTTTCTGCTGCATTTGTAAATTCCAAAAGCCAATATAAAGGAATATTAGTGGTTCTTTTTTTTTTTTAAATCTCCATCAGGGGGTGTGTCAGGGGTTGTGTCCTATGCCTAGATATGTTTGCTAATAGAAGTCCCTCATTCCCATCTCAGAAAGTTGGGAGGTATGTACACATATATAGTGTGGAATCGTACATTATTAATATTATACATGATTTATATAGCGCCAACAGTTTACCAAGCGCTTTACAATGAATAGGGGAAAAACACAATTACAGTACAGTTCAATAAAGAAGGTACAGGAGGGATCGGCTCGTAGAGCTTACATTCTAAAGGGGGGGGTGGGGGTAATACAAAAGGTAATAGCTGCGGAGAATGATCTTATGGGGGGGGGGGGTGCTCGGGGACAGTTGTTAGGTGGGTGTGGGATAGGCTTGCCTGAATAAATTCGTTTTTTAGGGGTCTCCTAAGGGTGGACAGGGTAGGGGGCTGATCGGACTTGCTGGGGCAGGGAGTTCTAGAGGATGGGAGAGGCTCTGGAGAAGTCCTGAAGGCGAGCATGGGAGGAGGTAACAAGGGAGCTAGAGAGCAGGAGGTTCTAGGAGGAGTGGAGGGGACGATTTGGGTGATATCTGCAGATGAGGTTGGTGATGTAACTGGGGCAATGTTGTGATTGGCCTTGTATGTTATGGTTAGCATTTTGAATTTTACACGTTGGGGGAGGGGAAGCCAGTGAAGGGATTGGCAGAGAGGAGCAGCAGTCACAGATCGGTTAGTGAGGTGTATTAGTCTAGCAGCAGAATTCATAATAGACTGAAGGGGGGAGGAGCCTGTGTAAGGGTCGGCCATTAAGGAGAGAGTTGCAGTAGTCAAGGTGGGAAATAATCGTGGAGTGAATAAGTTGCTTTGTGGTGTCATTAGTCAGGAAGGGTCTAATTCTGGAGATGTTGCGGAGGTTAAGGGATTTAGCCAGTGATTGGATGTGGGGGCTGAAGGAGAGGTCAGAGCTAAGGATTACACCCGGCACCCTGGTGTGTGTGGAGGGACCAATGGTTGTGTTGTTTATATTAATGGTAAAGTCATGGGGGGGGGGGGACCGTGAAGGAGGAAATATAACAAGCTCAGTTTTAGAAAGACTGAGTTTGAGGAAGTGGTGTGACATCCATACCGATATGTCATTCAGTAAGTTTGAGATCCGTGAGGAGATGAAGGGGGTGAGGTGAGGAGATGGAGAGGGTGAGGTGAGGAGATGGAGGGGGTGAGGTGAGGAGATGGAGGGGGTGAGGTGAGGAGATGGAGGGGGTGAGGAGATGGAGGGGGTAAGGTGAGGAGATGGAGGGGGTGAGGTGAGGAGATGGAGAGATAGATCTGGGTGTCGTCGGCATAGAGGTGGTATTGGAAGCCATGGGAGGTTAACAACTGGCCCAGGGAAGATGTATACAGTGAGAATAGGAGAGGCCCAAGGACGGAGCCTGTGGGTACCCCAACAGAAAGAGGAAGAGGAGCGGAGAAGATGGAGTTGTAAGTGACACTGAAAGTGCGCTGAGATAGGTAGGAGGAGAACCAGGATAAAGCAAAATCACGGAGGCCAAGGGAGTGTAATTTGCCGAGGAGGAGCAGGTGGTCAACTGTGTCAAAGGCAGCAGAGAGGTCTAGGAGTATGGAGTAATGGCCATTGGTTTTAGCAGTTAGTAGGTCATTGGTGAGTTTTAGGAGGGCAGTTTCAGTAGAATGTTGTGGGCGGAAGCCGGACTGTAGGTGGTCGAGAAAGTTGTTGTCCATGAGGTAGTGAGTTATTCGGTCATGGACAAGGCGTTCGATGAGCTTGGAGGGAAATGGGATCAGGGAGATGGGTCTTAAAATATTCAAACAGGTGGGGTCTAGTGAGGGTTTTTTAAGTATGGGGGTAACCAGTGCATGTTTGAGCGGGGAAGGAAGGTGCTGGAGGATAGGTTGAAGATGTGGGTTAGGGAGTTGAGGATAGAGCGGGAAGGGGGTCGCAGTAATTGAGAGGGGAAAGGGTCCAGGGGACAGCTAGTGAGGTGGGCCATGGAGAGGAGTTTATCTGTGGTAACTGGGCAGAAGGAGGAGAGTATTGAGTGTGGTGTTGGACCCGATGTGTTGGGTAGGGGAGGAAATTGAATGCTGAATATCTCCTTGCGAATTGTGTCAATTTTGCTATTGAAATGGTTGGCAATCTGTTGAGCGGTAAGCAAGTTGGTGGGTGGGGGCAGTGGGGGGTGAAGTAAGGAATTAAGGGTAGAAAAGAGTTGACAAGGTTTGGATGAGAGGGTTTTGATGAGAATGTTGTAGTAGGTTTGTTTAGCAGTGTGGAGGCCGGAGTTGTATTTGAGAAGGGCAGATTTGTAGAGGGTAAAGTCTTGCAGGGATTTAGATTCATGCCACGCTCGCTCAAGAGCACGGCTGCGTCTCTTGAGACTTCTGGTGTCGTCTGTTTGCCAGGGTTGTGGCAGATGGGGAAAGGGAGGTAACTGCTCCAGATGGAGCCTGGTTCTGCGTGTAGAAAGAGGAGCAAGAACGTTTAGGGAGGATGACAATATGGTGTTGTAGATGGAAGTGGTTAGGTCTGAGCAGGACAGGGGTGCGATTTTGTCGTAAAGGCCATCAGTAGCAGAGTGAAGAAGGGAAGGGTTGAGGTTGTGAAGGTTTCCGCGGGTAGTGGTTTGTGGGTTGACAGCATGGGAGGTAGGAGACAAGGAGAGTGTGAAACGGATAAGGTGTTGATCAGAGAGAGGAAAGGGTGTTTTAGAGAGGTTGTGTCATGGATATGCATTAATGTCTGTCTGCCATCTTACCTTCCTCCTCATGTGTTCATCTAGAGACCAGACCTCCTTCACCTGGCTTCCTTTATAATCTCCTCCCAGCCTGACTCCACCCCAGGCCCTATCACAGAACACTATATTAACCTGTGCACTGCAAGCCTGCTTTGCTGATCAACGTGTTTGTTAGGCATTGTGTGTTTGGGTTCCTGCCTGCCGTGTGCTATGTCTGTCTCTCTGTTACGTTATTGGCTTGTCCCCGACTATCCCTGTCTGCTCGTGACCCTTGACCTTCGGCTCGTTCTTCGTTATCCTTGTCTGCTTGTGGCCCCTGACCTTCAGCTTGTTATTCGGTTCTCTCATATCTTGTGCTGCTGCTTCCCCTCTTTTCCCCTTATCCTACGGGGCATGAGCTAGGAAACTCCAGGGGCCGCGACCTGGTCCCAGCCTGCAGCTAACATCCTCACCACTAGAGGCCCTGGAGAAGACCAGCTGGGTCTTAGACTCCGCGCCCTGGGGAATCTTGGCTCTAGCTTCCGTTTGGATCCCGGTTGTGCTCCTCTGGTCCCGCTTTCCACAACCACCCAGTTTCCTATCCGCAGAAGCCAGCCATAGGGTTCACTACCTCGCGGTGCACTCCTGTCCCCCTACGGTGTGCATCTGTCACCTGGCCACAGGTGATCCTGACAGTTTGATCAGCCATGAACCCGGCTGACATCCCGCTCCCCGCGGATGATCCATTGCAGGGCATAGTTCGCAGACTTGAGACCCAGGAATCAAATCAGACTCAGGTGATGCCATTCCTCCAGGATCTGGCTTCTCGATTCGAGCAGCTTCAGGTCTCCTTGGGAACCCCGAATCCGCAACCCCAAGTACAACCAGCGGCTGTACCTATCGCACCAGTCGCAGCCTCACGCTCACTGGGATTGCCAGCTCCGTCCCGTTTCTCTGGGGACTCCAAGGCCTGCAGGGGGTTTCTCAGCCAATGCACAATTCATTTTGAGCTTCAGCCTCAAAGCTTCCTGTCTGACCGGGCTAAGGTAGCCTATATCATTTCCCTCCTCTCCGGTGAAGCTTTGGCCTGGGCTGCCCCCCTGTGGGAGAGGAACGATCCGGTGGTTTCCAGTCTGTCCGATTTCTTGAAGCTCTTTCGTAATATCTTCGAAGAGCCGGCTCGGGCTTCTTCAGCGGCTAGTGCTGTCTTACGTCTTCGCCAAGAATCTAGTTCAGTGGGGCAATATGCTCTTCAGTTCCGTATCCACACAGCTGAATTAAGCTGGAATAATGAGGCCCTGGTCGCTACCTTTTTACATGGCCTCTCTGACCGAGTGAAGGACGAATTAGCGGGAAGAGCCATTCCCGTCGGTCTGGACGATGTAATTTCATTATGCAACCAGATCGACATTCGTTTTCAAGACAGGTCCTTAGAAAAAAGAAGCCAGCACTCTCTGGGTCCTAGCCAGTCTGAGCTCCCCTCCCTTCATTCCGTGGAGCATCCTCTACCTGCTGAAGAACCTATGCAGCTGGGCCGGACCAGACTAACCCCCGAAGAACGTGCTAGGCGCAGAACTCTGGGCTTGTGCCTCTATTGTGGGGGCAAGGGTCATTTTCGTGACTCCTGCTCGCTTCGCCTGGGAAACGCTCGGGTCTAATACATTTGGAAGGTGGAGTATTGGACCCCGAAACATCACCTTCTCGCCTGCTCTTGCCGGTGTTCCTTCATGTAGGCACTTCTCCTCAGTCAACCCTTGCATACCTGGATTCCGGGGCTGCCGGCAATTTTATGGATTGGAGAACTGCTTCTTCTATGAAGCTTACCCTTTCACCTCTCACTACCCCATTGGTAGTCTCGGCAATTGATGGCACTGTTCTCCCAGGGGGCCCTATTCGCTTCCAGACGCTACCCATTAGGATGTCGGTAGGGATTCTCCACCAGGAGTGGATATCCTTTCTTATTCTACCCAAGGCCTCTACCCCAGTTGTATTGGGCCTCCCTTGGCTACAGCTCCACTCTCCACATGTGGACTGGGTCTCTGGGCAGATCCTGGCCTGGGGTTCCTCATGTTTCTCGTCGTGTCTTCTCAAGGTGACCCCCAAGGAGAGTCTTCTGGTTGCTGCCACTTCTGTTTCTTCTGATCTTCCTGCTGCATACAGCGATTACCGGGATGTGTTCTGTAAGAAATCAGCTGAGGTGCTTCCTCCCCACAGGTCTTTTGACTGTGCTATTGATCTTGTCCCCGGAGCAACTCTACCCAGGGGTCGTACCTACCCTCTGTCCATCCCAGAGACCCAGGCCATGTCGGAGTATGTCGCAGAGAATCTGGAGAGAGGTTTCATCCGGAAATCCTCATCGCCTGCAGGGGCAGGGTTCTTTTTTGTTGCCAAAAAGGAAGCTAGAGCCAAGATTCCCCAGGGCGCGGAGTCTAAGACCCAGCTGGTCTTCTCCAGGGCCTCTAGTGGTGAGGATGTTAGCTGCAGGCTGGGACCAGGTCGCGGCCCCTGGAGTTTCCTAGCTCACGCCCCGTAGGATAAGGGAAAAAGAGGGGAAGCAGCAGCACACGATAAGAGAGAACCGAATAACAAGCTGAAGGTCAGGGGCCACAAGCAGACAAGGATAACGAAGAACGAGCCGAAGGTCAAGGGTCACGAGCAGACAGGGATAGTCGGGGACAAGCCAATAACGTAACAGAGCGACAGACGTAGCACACGGCAGGCAGGAACCCAAACACACAATGCCTAACAAACACGTTGATCAGCAAAGCAGGCTTGCAGTGCACAGGTTAATATAGTGTTCTGTGATAGGGCCTGGGGTGGAGTCAGGCTGGGAGGAGATTATAAAGGAAGCCAGGTGAAGGAGGTCTGGTCTCTAGATGAACACATGAGGAGGAAGGTAAGATGGCAGACAGACATTAATGCATATCCATGACAGGTTGCGGGGAGTGCAGTGATGAGAGAATACGAGGTTGAGAGTGTTGCCCTTGGAGTGAGTGGTGGTTTGTGTCCATTGTGTTAAAGGTTAAAAGAGGAGGTTAGGCTGAGTAGTTTAGAAGTAGTAGCAATATTAACATTGATTGGAATGTTAAAGTCACCTAGGATGATGGCAGGCACTTCAGACAAGAGAAAATAGGGTAGCCATACAGAGAAATCCAGGAGGCCGATAAATGACTGCGACCCTCAGACAAGCTGGGGAGAAAAGACGAATGCAGTGCATTTAGAAAGAGCAGGGGGAAAGAGAGGGAGGTGTGGGATGTACCTGGAAGGTGCATTGTGGGGAGAGGAGAAGTCCGACACCACCTCCTTTTCATCCAGTGGGGTCTGGTGGAGTGAGTCCAGAGGAGGCCACTGTGGGACAGGGCAGCTGGAGAGGTAGTGTCGAATTCCTGGAGCCAGGTTTTGGTTATAGCAAATAGATTAAGGGATTTGGAGAGGGAAAAGTCATTGACAGAAGCTAGTTTGTTGAAGACTGAGCGGGCGTTCCAGAGGGCACATGAAAGAGGGGGGGCTGACTTGTGGAATCAGGGGAATTGGGATGAGAAGGTTGAGGTTACGACTTCTGTTGGAGGAGGAGGTAGACAACCAATTTTCGCGTTGGGAATTGGAATTTTCGCGTTGGGAACCTATTTAGTTCAGCCATTCGCCAACTGCCTAAACAAGACAAATTCTGTTCAAACATGGGTTCAATCCAAACCCAGAGCTCATTTTAAGTGGTCGGTTTATTGGTCCCTTACATTGGTGAACAATGGGAGAAGGACTCCCTTATATCAGTGGTTAGTGTAGTGGTCCCTTATATTGGTGACCAATGGGAGAAGGACTCCCTTATATCAGTGGTTAGTGTAGTGGTCCCTTATATTGGTGACCAATGGGAGAAGGACCCCCTTATATCAGTGGTCAGTGTAGTGGTCCCTTATATTGGTGAACAATGAGAGAAGGACCCCCTTATATCAGTGAGAGACAGAAATTGTTCATTGCTCAGGGAACCTCTAGAAACCTTTGGAGGAACCCTGGCTGAGAAAGGCTGGACTAGGCAGTAATATATTTCTCCCCCCCTTGGTGGGAGTGGAGATGACCCCATCTATAAGGATATACAGTACATACACACCCAGCACAAGGCCGTGTTCACACTACGAGACGTTTCTCAGGGCTGCAGTTCTTCTGAGCTCCACAAGGTGGTGATCTCACTTCTACCATAGAGACAGGAAATCTGTATGGAAGACAAGAAATGATGTCAGGTACAAACAGGAAGTGATGTTAGATAAAGACAGGAAGTTCCATGAGATACGAAGTAGCGAGGAGACATCACTGGAAGTGGCAGCAGAGGAGGTAATAAGATCTTATTTTCTATTTACACCCAGTAACCCCCCTCCCCCCGTCATGTCCGTCCTCTTCCTCCATAGTCACTGTGACGTCTTTTATCTCCAGCAGATGATAATAGACACATATACCTCCCAACTGTCCCTGATTTGGAGGGACTGCCCCTCATTCACAACAAAGTCCCTCTTTCCTCCTCATGTGTCCCTCATGTTGGTCTGATCTATATACATGGATATAAAATGCACTATTTATCTATCAAAAAGTCTTTCCCGGTGCTAAACCTTCCATCCAATTTCTACATTTTTCTGCTGCATTTGCAAATTCCAGAAGCCAATATAAAGGAATATTAGTGGTAAAAATGCACTTGTGGGTTTTACAAATTAGTTTTTTTGTACAATTCTCCATTAAGGGGTGTGGCAGGGGGTGTGTCCTATGCCTACATACTTTATAGGTGTCCCTCATTCCCATCTCAGAGAGTTGGGAGGTAGGTACACATATATAGTGTGGAATCGTACATTAACCCCTTCAGGGCCAGAACATTCCCCCACTTACAGGGCCGGAACATTCTCTTCATTTCGGAAATGTGTTTTTTCCCATCTAATTCAGCTTTTCAGTTTATACTAACGGATTATACGATAATACGGGATGGGGGTTTTATTTAGAGGTGGATTTATGATACGTGTGTTTGATTTTATTATCTTTATGGAGGAGGAAATAACTATTCCTGATGTCTGTGAAGGTTCAACACAAGGGATGTGTCTGGATGGTGACTGTATCATTGTGTGTGTCAGGTTCCTATAAGGTGTCAGGATGTCACTGTCTATTTCTCCATGGAGGAGTGGGAGGATTTAGAAGGACACAAGGATCTCTACAAGGACGTCATGATGGACAATCAGCCGCCCCTCACATCACCGGGTAAGAGGAGACTTTATTGTAAAGGAGAGAGCAGTACAGAGGCTCCACCTAGATCCCCCATCATCTGATAAACACATAGAAACAATGGATTCAGTCAGTGTGTGTGTTTCCTACAGATGGATCCAGTAATGGGAACCCACCAGAGAGATGTCCCCGTCCTCTGTATTCCCGGGATTCCACACAGGAAGGTCACACCATCCCCCACCATCATCAGGTAGATGAGGAACAATCACTGATTGTATCATTAGGATCTGTACATTATCTGCATTGTTACCATTGATGTCATTTTTATTATATATTCAGAGTGGAAACCTGAGAGATCCTAAAGTTGAGGTTAAAGAAGAGATAAAAGAGGAGGATGATGAGGATGGGGTGATGGAGGAAGAACACAAAGATCTGTACCAAGACACCATGGAGGAGTCATCCAGCTACAGAAACCCACCAGAGAGATGTCCCCATCCTCTGTATTCCCGGGATTCCACACAGGAAGGTCACACCATCCCCCACCATCATCAGGTAGATGAGGAACAATTATTGGTGGGAAAGGTTCATACTAAAGCTATTTTGTTACAATGAATGTTTAATTATATATTTTTAGGGTGGAAACCTGGAGGATAATAATATTGTAAAAGAAGAGTATAAAGAGGAGGATGAGGAGTATGGAGTGATGGAGGAGTTTTCAGAAGGACACAAGGATATGATGGAGCCACCTAATACCAGGAACCCACCAGAGAGATGTCCCCGTCCTCTGTATTCCGGGGATTCCACACAGGAAGGTCACACCATCCCTCAATGTTTCAAGGTCGGTGGGATGGAACATCTAAAACATGGACTGGTGGTATGTGATGTCACAATAATAAAGCTTATATCTTACAGATGATTTTCTCTCTCATTTTCTTGGTTTAGAGTGGAGATCCAATCGATATAGAATTTGAGGTGAAATCAGAAGAAGAAGAGAGGTATGTGAGGGATGATCAGCAGTCTATGGAGGAGGATGGAATAACGGGGACATTTATAGAGGAGGACACTCCTACAGAAATCAGCACAGGTGGGTCATTAACACTAAATCCATTCCTCCACCCATACTGCTCACTGATTGGTCCAGAGTAGGGCGGGGGCTGGGTGATATCAGCCTGTAATCCCCTGGTCACTTTCCTGAGCTGTGTTCCCCGTCCTGTATTCCTGTATTTCTCTCGAATAATCTTCCTTCTCTGTGCTGCAGACACAATTTATGTCTCTAGACTGGATTTATGGAGATTCTGGGGTTCAGCTGGTAGCAAAATGTTGATTTTCACCATAGGGTTTGCTTGACCTAGACACCTGGGGTATGTACCTTGGGTCTTCTGCCCTATGCCCGGGTCTAGTGAGATCTCTGACAGAACAATTCTTTTGGGAATACTTGTTATGTTTGCTGGCTGTGCCGGGTGGAGAGGGATATGTCTGTATAGTGTCAGACCCAAGTCACTGAGTGCAGTCTCAGGAGATGGGAGGCAACGGTGTGGGACCTCTGCAACTTGTCTCCGGAAAATATTTCATCTGCCACTCATTACTGATCACCAATATTATGAATCCTGACCCCTGCACTATATACTCTATGTTGTACATTACATACACCTGACTTCTGCTCTCTCCCCTCCACTCACTGCTAGATATACACATAATATGTATTCTCTTTTATTCTCGTAGTTTTTCTGACTAAGGTCCATGAATAAAGAAATGATCTGGTAGGAGATCAGAGGACCCATTTACTAGTTACCTTGAGATGGGAATTGTAAGATCCTCAGAGACAAAGTTGCCTGATGTGGGCGGAGTCCTGGTTTAGGGGAACCAATCAGCTCATGTCTAGTAATAATCTTTGTATTTCTATTTTAGTAGATGGACGGGAGATGAGGAAAACCTCAGAGGATTGTCTCACTTTGTCTCCAGACTGTAAAGTAGAAGATGAGGACATCACACAGTATAGTCCAGGAGAAAACCCGACTACCTCCAATGTCCATCCGGCACCACACAGTGTAGATGGACCATCGTATTCCTCTTATCCTGAGGAACCTCAGACTGTGCGGGACGGTGCCGGACCATCGTATTCCTCTTATCCTGAGGAACCTCAGACTGTGCGGGACGGTGCCGGACCATCGTATTCCTCTTATCCTGAGGAACCTCGGACTGTGCGGGACGGTGCCGGACCATCGTATTCCTCTTATCCCGAGGAACCTCAGACTGTGCGGGACGGTGCCGGACCATCGTATTCCTCTTATCCTGAGGAACCTCAGACTGTGCGGGACGGTGCCGGACCATCGTATTCCTCTTATCCTGAGGAACCTCAGACTGTGCGGGACGGTGCCGGACCATCGTATTCCTCTTATCCTGAGGAACCTCAGACTGTGCGGGACGGTGCCGGACCATCGTATTCCTCTTATCCTGAGGAACCTCAGACTGTGCGGGACGGTGCCGGACCATCGTATTCCTCTTATCCTGAGGAACCTCAGACTGTACGGGACGGTGCCGGACCATCGTATTCCTCTTATCCTGAGGAACCTCAGACTGTGCGGGACGGTGCCGGACCATCGTATTCCTCTTATCCTGAGGAACCTCAGACTGTGCGGGACGGTGCCGGACCATCGTATTCCTCTTATCCTGAGGAACCTCAGACTGTACGGGACGGTGCCGGACCATCGTATTCCTCTTATCCTGAGGAACCTCAGACTGTGAGGGACGGTGCCGGACCATCGTATTCCTCTTACTCTGAGGAACCTCAGACTGTGCGGGACGGTGCCGGACCATCGTATTCCTCTTATCCTGAGGAACCTCAGACTGTGCGGGACGGTGCCGGACCATCGTATTCCTCTTATCCTGAGGAACCTCAGACTGTGCGGGACGGTACCGGACCATCGTATTCCTCTTATCCTGAGGAACCTCAGACTGTGCGGGACGGTGCCGGACCATCGTATTCTTCTTATCCCGAGGAACCTCAGACTGTGCGGGACGGGCCGGACCATCGTATTCCTCTTATCCCGAGGAACCTCAGACTGTGCGGGACGGTGCCGGACCATCGTATTCCTCTTATCCTGAGGAACCTCAGACTGTGCGGGACGGTGCCGGACCATCGTATTCCTCTTATCCTGAGGAACCTCAGACTGTGCGGGACGGTGCCGGACCATCGTATTCCTCTTATCCTGAGGAACCTCAGACTGTGCGGGATGGTGCTGGACCATTGTATTCCTCTTATCCTGAGGAACCTCAGACTGTGCGGGACGGTGCCGGACCATCGTATTCCTCTTATCCTGAGGAACCTCAGACTGTGCGGGACGGTGCCGGACCATCGTATTCCTCTTATCCTGAGGAACCTCAGACTGTGCGGGACGGTGCCGGACCATCGTATTCCTCTTATCCTGAGGAACCTCAGACTGTGCGGGACGGTGCCGGACCATCGTACTCCTCTTATCCTGAGGAACCTCAGACTGTGCGGGACGGTGCCGGACCATCGTATTCCTCTTATCCTGAGGAACCTCAGACTGTGCGGGACGGTGCCGGACCATCGTATTCCTCTTATCCTGAGGAACCTCAGACTGTACGGGACGGTGCCGGACCATCGTATTCTTCTTATCCCGAGGAACCTCAGACTGTGCGGGACGGTGCCGGACCATCGTATTCCTCTTATCCTGAGGAACCTCAGACTTTGCGGGATGGCGCTGATAAGAAGTTTCCCTGTACTGAGTGCGGGAAGTGTTTCCGTTTCAAATGCCAGCTTAAAGATCATAAAAGATCTCACACAAAGCCGTATTCCTGTCCTGAGTGTGGGAAATGTTTTTCACAGAAGTCCCATCTTTCCATACATCAGAGATCACACACAGGGGAGAAACCATATTCCTGTTCTGAGTGCGGGAAATGTTTTTCAGAGAAGTCCAATCTTTCCAAACATCAGAAATCTCACACGAGGGAGTTGCCTTTTTCCTGTTCTGAATGCGGGAAATGTTTTTCAGAGAAGTCCAAGCTTTCCACACATCAGAGATTACACACAGGTGAGAAGCCCTATTCCTGTCCTGAGTGTGGGAAATGTTTTTCAGATAAGTCTTATCTTTCCAGACATCAAAGATCTCACACGGGGGAGAAGCTTTTTTCCTGTTCTGTGTGCGGGAAATGTTTTCAAGAGAAGTCCAGGCTTTCCACACATCAGAGATTACACACCGGGGAGAGGCCTTTTTCCTGTCCTGAGTGTGGGAAATGTTTTTCAGAGAAGTCCAGGCTTTCCACACATCAGAGATCACACAGGGGGGAGAAGCCGTATTCCTGTTCTGAGTGCGGGAAATGTTTTTCAGTGAAGGCCAGTCTCTTTGTACATCAGAGATTGCACACAGGTGAGAAGCCGTATTCCTGTCCTGAGTGCGGGAAATGTTTTTTAGATAAGTCCAGTTTTTACAGACATCGTAGATCTCACACGGGGGAGAAGCCGTATGCCTGTCCTGTGTGCAGGAAATGTTTTTCACAGAAGTCACATCGTTCCACACATCAGAGATCTCACACGAGGGAGAAGCCACTTTCCTGTCCTGAGTACGAAAATTGTCAGTCACAGAAGTCCTCTGTTTACAGTCATCTGAGATTGGACACGGAGGAGAATGAACTTTCCTGGTCTGAGTGAGGGAAATGTTCCTCCCTGAAGTCCTGTCTTCCTGTAGATCAGGGGTCCCACACAACCCTCGAGGTGTATTAGTGAGTGCGGGAAATGTCTTGTATATAGACATGTGGGGGAGAAGCACACCCTGATATACACCTCAGATATACTCCATGGCTGATCTTCATCATGTAAGAAACAGTTGATAAGGAGATCAGAGATCACCAAAGAAATGGATGAAGTGTTGTACCGTGTTGGCCATTGATATCAGGATAAAAATAAAAATGGAGTCATTACCTCTCATTGGCTGAGTACATTTTGTGGTGTAAACTCTTGCAAGAGGTCTGTTTTCTCAAGTCGTCTTCCAGGACGAAACACGTTAACTCCACCACTTAAAAGGCGGTCCTCTAGGCTTTTTATAATAAAAATTTTGTCATTTCCTCTCATTGGCTGAGTACATTTTGTGGTGGAAGATTTCACAGACATTTAGGGATCTATTTTAAGACAAATTGTAGAATGAATGTGACGCGCGTTCCTCCAATCATGACAAATATTGGATCATCGGCTCCATCTAGAGGCAAAAATCTGGCACTGTGGTATTAATACCGACCATTGACGTAAAACATAAAATACCACATTTGGCCATTAGATGGCGCTAAGTACCATAGAAATGATCTCCATCTAGTGGCCAAATGCAATCATTTCTATTGTAAATTATTGGAAACCATTCGACCAGCACAGCAAATATCCTCATAACATTCATCTTTCCCCCATTCACACAGAAGGAATGTACATGGACTTTCCCCGGGGGAATTGCTATGCACATATTTTATGAATAGACCCCTAAATGTCAGGAGAGGTTTATATAAAGATGGGAAGTATGGAGCAGATAAATGAATAGACCTCCTAGCAATGTTATTACCAGGCTGCAGCTAGGGGGAGCTCTAATGTGTGAGCACAGCAGAGTGATCCCATCTAGCTCACATTAACCCTTTCACTGTCAGATGTTTTTGCACATTTTGGGCCTGAAGATTAGTAAATCCCCCAAACATATATTATCTGATAGCAGAGGCCCTGGAGAATAAAATGGTGGTGATTGTTAAGGTGTTCCTCGTACACAAATTTCCCCTTAATATCCGGGTTTATTTTCTCCTTTTCCCCCATTTTCTATGGTGTGATCTTTTCTACAATACTTTGTTATAATAATGAAACACGTTGTGTATTGTATTGTATGACTCCGCCTCCACATTCCAGACACGTCATTTTCCTGACCAATCGCATTTCTACCTTTTTACTATTTCCTGATTCTATGACTGTAATCTCTTATAAAAGTAAAATTATAATAAAAAAATTGTATTGAAGAGAAAAAAAAGTTGTGTGTGTCGGTGGAATGAGAACAATTGCTGGTGGTGTTGTCACCTGTCACAGCAGTCACACCTGGTTTCCCGGCCAATGCACCAGATAAATGTTGCAGCAAAACGGCTCTTTGAGTTCTGGGAAACCAGGAATGGACTCCGGACACGGACTCCAGGAAAACAAACCTTTTATTTCACCAGGGAAAGGAGCGACTCACGCCAGGATGCCAAGTGGCCTCTTATAGGCGTTTACAACATATATATTTCCTCTTGTATAGACATTCCTTGGAACTTCGTAAAACATCTAAAAGCTTGTTAGCGAGTGACATCTGCGGCTTCTCAGTTTTTTTTTTTTTTCAGGTCATTAGTTATGATTGAAATTCATTATTTAGAATAAATTCGGAAATGTGAAATTCCAGAAATTTGAAAATCCAAAAATAATAAAGCAAATCCAAAAATTCGAAATAATAAATAATAACTAACAAATTATCGGTATCGGAATTTCCTTTCAAATTTAGCTGTTAGTGAACGTAATGAATACGAATTTATCCGAAGTCACAAATTATCCGAAGTAACGAATACTGCATCTAAACGAATAAAAGGTAATAAATATATAATAAAAAAAAAACTTTTTTTCTTTGTGTAGCGGGTATTTGAATTTAAGGGAAGCATCTGGGTGATAGTGTAACCCAGATGCACTGATTGCTAGGGAATCCAAGACCCTTCTTTATGGTTCTTGGAGGACTCTGGTGCTGTGAAATTCCCTGCGGCCTGCAGGTGGCGTTGTCGCCCTGGGCCGGAGTTGAACCCACACCGCAAGACTGCTTCCTTTTTGTCCTTTCCTGGCGCTGGTACGGCGGGGCGGGGATCCTGCTGTGACGCAAAAGGCGAGGGGATAAAAGGGGCGGACGCCCTGACCTTGGGGTTCAGAGTCGGAGGAGGCAGCCGCACCCAGGCACCTTCAGCTTGGGTGCTGGCGTTCTGGAGTTCCGGGCCTAGGTGCCCTTGACCTGGCCGGAGCGGGAGATGGAGGCCATCTCAAGCACCTTTAGCCTGGGGTGAGGTACTTTGGCGGATGCCTGGGGCTCAGTACCTTCGACTGAGTTCCGCGAGGGTGGAGGAATATGAGGGTGCCCGTGTCTGAGGTCAAAGGAGACTGGTGAGCAGAACTTCTCTGGAGAGTCCAGTGCAGCATTGCTGGTGACAGAGAGGACTCCGGTGACTCCCTTGGACGGATATCCTTACCCTGACAGGGGATGTGCTAGCGAAGGTAATTCATTTTCTACCTCATATAGTCAGTGGCAGTGACTATTCGCCATTGGTGACACCACAGTGGTTAGCAATACTTTAAAGGATTGTGCCTCGACCTACTCCCATTAATACTGAACTGTTGCAAAGGTCCCAACTTGACTGTGCTCTATGTTTATTCGCTGAGAAGAATAAAACTGTGTTGGACCTATTCAGTGTGTGGAACTCTGGTTACTAGGAGCAAAGGAGGAGTCAGGGACGGAGGAAAGGATTTGACTCTGGGACACTTACACAAAGCCCGATCTTTCTGGCCTTCACCTCGTCACTATGGAGGACATGGGCCGTGATGTATCTCATCCCTCCCCCCCCCCCAGTACTAACACCCCTAGACAGAGACAGACAAGCCGAGAATGTGAAGGGGTGAGGTCGCTACATTTGTTTCTGTTATAAAATTTTATGAGTATGTTTTCTCCTTCACTGATGAGGCGGCACCAATGAAATAGTACTGATGGGAACTCATAGGTGGCACTGGTGGGCACGGAAAGGCTGCACTGATGGGTACTTATAATTGGCACTGATATGCATCACTGATGGCACTGCCAGGCATTGCTGATGGCCACTGATTGGCATATCCCTGGTGGTCCAGGGTAGCATACCTGGTGGGCGTCCTTTGTGGGCATTCCTGGTGGTCCTGGGTGGGCATCCGTGGGGGGGCTGCACTGATAAACAATCAGCACAGACCCCCCCTGTCAGGCGAACAGCCGATCGGCTCTCCTCTACTCGCGCCTGTCAGATACGAATGAGGAAAAATTGATAAACAGCTCTTCCTGTTTACGTTGTGATTGGACACAGCTGATCATGTAGTAAGGAGCCTCTGCCAGAGGCTCATTATCGAGATCGGTGTTGCGGTGTTTCAGACTGACACACCGCAACAGAGATCGCCGTGCTGCTCGCCACCTAGGGCACGCGTTTGCGGCTTATCCTGCTGGACATCATATGACACCCAGTCAGGATAACTGAACCACTTCCCGGCCGTCATTTTGCTATAGGCTGGATGGGAAGTGGTTAAAAGTCTTCACAGGTTGAAGGTAACCCTGAATAATGGGCCTAGAGTGCAGTGGTCAGGAGTATATCATATACAGTGATCAGGAGTATATCATATACAGTGATCAGGAGTATATCATATACAGTGATCAGGAGTATATCATATACAGTGGTCAGGAGTATATCATATACAGTGATCAGTAGTATATAATATACAGTGGTCAGGAGTATATCATATACAGTGGTCAGGAGTATATCATATACAGTGATCAGGAGTATATCATATACAGTGGTCAGGAGTATATCATATACAGTGGTCAGGAGTATATCATATACAGTGATCAGGAGTATATCATATACAGTGGTCAGGAGTATATCATATACAGTGATCAGGAGTATATCATATACAGTGGTCAGGAGTATATCATATACAGTGATCAGTAGTATATAATATACAGTGGTCAGGAGTATATCATATACAGTGGTCAGGAGTATATCATATACAGTGATCAGGAGTATATCATATACAGTGGTCAGGAGTATATCATATACAGTGGTCAGGAGTATATCATATACAGTGATCAGGAGTATATCCTATACAGTGATAAGGAGTATATCACATACAGTGGTCAGGAGTATATCATATACAGTGATAAGGAGTATATCACATACAGTGGTCAGGAGTATATCATATACAGTGGTCAGGAGTATATCGTATACAGTGGTCAGGAGTATATCGTATACAGTGGTCAGGAGTATATCATATACAGTGGTCAGGAGTATATCATATACAGTGATCAGGAGTATATCATATACAGTGGTCAGGAGTATATCATATACAGTGATCAGGAGTATATCATATACAGTGGTCAGGAGTATATCATATACAGTGATCAGGAGTATATCCTATACAGTGATAAGGAGTATATCACATACAGTGGTCAGGAGTATATCATATACAGTGGTCAGGAGTATATCATATACAGTGGTCAGGAGTATATCATATACAGTGGTCAGGGTCTTCTACTGACAATAATTAGAGAGAAAAGTCTCTCCTGTACGGTTCTCTCCTTGACATATCGTAGAATGAAGCCGTATTGTTCTTTCAGTGTCATCATCCCGTGTTCTGTCCATTTCCACACCGACACCAACATCTCCTCCACCATCCCGCTGTATTTGTTGTCTCACCATGTTTCCAATGATGGAGATCCAGAGACTGACCGGAGTCTTCTTCTCCATGTCACCAGACCACCTCTTCCTCTACTATTGGGGTGCTGGGCCTTTCTATGACTACTCAGAACCCCCAACCTCTTCTATAGGATTGTAAAGATTTCTATCCTACTTACTATGAAGCTGAAGAAGATGTCCATGATGTAGATGAGGGTTACATATAGTATGAGCAGCATCACCCTTCACTCTGTAACCAAGACCTAGTCTGGCAATGCCCAGAATGATACCAATTAGACGCTGACCAATCTCACGGTTTGGATGGAATTTCTCCTTATATCAGTGGTCAGTGTAGTTGTCCCTTACATTGGTGACCAATGGGAGAAGGACCCTCTTATATGTCATGAGTGGGAAGACTGCCCCCCCCCCCCCCTTACAGATCATTGATGTCAGTTGTTATTGAGAAACATAAATTATCCATTGCTCAAGGAACCCTTTGGAGGAACCCTGGCTGAGAAAGGTTGGACTAGACAGTAATATATTTCTCTCCCTCTTGGTGGGAGTGGAGATGACCCATCTATAAGGATATACAGTAAATACACACAGCACAACACAGACATGTTTACACTTTTAGAAGTTTCTGGGGCTGCAGTTCCTCTGAGCTCCACAAGGTGGTGATCTCACTTCTACCATAGAGAGAAGAAGTCTCTATGGAAGACAGGAAGTCTCTATGGAAGACAGGAAGTGATGACGGGTACAGACAGGAAGTTCCGGGTGAGAGGTGAGTCGGGAGGAAGTAGAGAGAAGACATTGTTGGAATCGGCAGCAGAGGAGGTAATAAGATCTTATTTTCTATTTACACCCAGTAACCCCGTCATGTCCGTCCTCTTCCTCCATAGTCACTGTGACGTCATTTATCTCCAGCAGATGATAATACACATATACCTCCCAACTGTCCCTGATTTGGAGGGACTGTCCCTCATTCACAACAAAGTCCCTCTTTCCTCAATGTCCCTCATGTTGGTCTGATCTATATACATGGATATAAAATGCACTATTTATCTATCAAAAAGTCTTTCCCGGTGCTAAACCTTCCATCCAATTTCTACATTTTTCTGCTGCATTTGTAAATTCCGAAAGCCAATATAAAGGAATATTAGTGGTAAAAATTCACTTGTGGGTTTAACCGATTTTTTATTTTTTTTTATTTATTTTTTTTGCCATTAGGGGGTGTGTCAGGGGGTGTGTCCTATGCCTATATACGTTTGATAATAGAAGTCCCTCATTCTTATCTCAGAAAGTTGGGAGGTATGTACACATATATAGTGTGGAATCGTACATTATTATTATTATACACGATTTATGTAGCGCCAACAGTTTACGCAGTGCTTTACAATGTAGAGGGGGGACATTACAGTACAGTTCAATACGGAAGGTACCGGAGGGCCCGGCTTGTAGAGCTTACATTTCAAAAGGAAGGGGGGTGGTGGTACAAAAGGTAATAACTGCGGAGAATGATCTTATGGGGGGGGCCTCAGGGACAGTTGTTAGGTGGGTGTGGGATGGGCTTGCCTGAATAAATGAGTTTTCAGGGATCTCCTAAGGGTGTACAGGGTAGGGGGCTGATCAGACTTACTGGGGCAGGGAGTTCCAGAGGATGGGAGAGGCTCTGGAGAAGTCCTGAAGGCAAGCATGGGAGGAGGTAACAAGGGAGCTAGAGAGTAGGAGGTCCTGGGAGGAGTGGAGGGGACGATTTGGGTGATATCTGCAGATGAGGTTGGGGATGTAGATGGGGGCGATGTTGTGAATGGCCTTGTATGTTATGGTTAGCATTTAGAATTTTACACATTGGGGGAGGGGAAGCGAGTGAAGGGATTGGCAGAGAGGAGCAGCAGTCACAGATCGGTTAGTGAGGTGTATTAGTCTAGCAGCAGAATTTATAATAGACTGAAGGGGGGAGGAGCCTGTGTAAGGGTCGGCCATTAAGGAGAGAGTTTCAGTAGTCAAGGTGGGAAATAATCAAGGAGTGAATAAGTTGTTTTGTGGTGTCATTAGTCAGGAAGGCTCGAATTCTGGAGATGTTGCGGAGGTTAAGGCGGCAGGATTTAGCCAGTGATTGGATATGGGGGCTGAAGGAGAGGTCAGAGCTAAGGATTACACCAAGCACCCTGGCATGTGTGGAGGGACCAATGGTTGTGTTGTTGATATTAATGGTGAAGTCATGGGGGGGGGGGACCGTGAAGGAGGAAATATAACAAGCTCAGTTTTAGACAGATTGAGTTTGAGGAAGTGGTGTGACATCCATACCGATATGTCATTCAGTAAGTTTGAGATCCGTGAGGAGAACGAGGCGGTGAGTTGAGGAATGGAGAGATAGATCTGGGTGTCGTCGGCATAGAGGTGATATTGGAAGCCATGGGAGGTTACCAACTGGCCCAAGGAAGATGTATAGAGTAACAATAGGAGGGGTCCAAGGATGAAGCCTTGGGGTACCCCAACAGAAAAAGGAAGAGGAGCGGAGGTGGTGGAGTTCTAAGTGACACTGAAAGTGCGCTGAGATAGGTAGGAGGAGAACCAGGATAAAGCAGAATCACGGAGGCCAAGGGAGTGTAATTTGCTGAGGAGGAGAAGGTGGTCAACTGTGTCAAAGGCAGCAGAGAGGTCTAGGAGTATGAGTATGGAGTAATGGCCATTGGTTTTAGCAGTTAGTAGGTCATTGGTGAGTTTTAGTAGGGCAGTTTCAGTAGAATGTTGTGGGCGGAAGCCGGACTGTAGGGGGTCGGGAAGTTTGTTGTCTGTGAGGTAGCGACTCATTCGGTCATGGACAAGGCGTTTGATGAGCTTGGAGGCAAACGGGAGCAGGGAGATGGGTCTTAAGTTATTCAAACAGGTGGGGTCTAGTGAGAGTTTTTTAAGTATGGGGGTAACCAGTGAATGATTAAACGGGGAAGGAAAGGTGTTGGAGGAGAAGAAGAGGTTGAAGATGTGGGTTAGGGAGTTGAGGATAGAGCGGGAAGGTGGTCGCAGTAATTGAGAGGGTACAGGATCCAGGGGACAGCTAGTGAGGTGGGCCATGGAGAGGAGTTTATCTGTGGTAACTGGGCAGAAGGAGGAGAGTATTGAGTGTGGTGTTGGACCCGATGTGTTGGGTAGGGGAGGAATTTGAATGCTGAATATCTCCTTGCGAATTGTGTTGCTATTGAAATGGTTGGCAATCTGTTGAGCGGTAAGCAAGTTGGTGGGTGGGGGCAGTGGGGGGTGAAGTAAGGAATTAAGGGTAGAAAAGAGGTGACAAGGTTTGAATGAGAGGGTTTTGATGAGAGTGTTGTAGTAGGTTTGTTTAGCAGTGTGGAGGCCGGAGTTGTATTTGAGAAGGGCAGCTTTGTAGAGGGTAAAGTCTTGCAGGGATTTAGATTCATGCCACGCTCGCTCCAGAGCATGACTGCGTCTCTTGAGACTTCTGGTGTCACCTGTTTGCCAGGGTTGTAGCAGATGGGGAAAGGGAGGTAACTGCTCCAGATGGAGCCTGGTTCTGCGTGTAGAAAGAGGAGCAAGAACGTTTAGGGAGGATGACAATATGGTGTTGTAGATGGAAGTGGTGAGGTCTGAGCAGGACAGGGGTGTGATTTTGTCGTAAAGGCCATCAGTAGCAGAGTGAAGAAGGGAAGGGTTGAGGTTGCGAGGGTTTCTGCGGGTAGTGGTTTGTGGGTTGGCAGCATGGGAGGTAGGAGACAAGGAGAGTGTGAAACGGATAAGGTTGTGACCAGAGAGAGGAAAGGATGTGTTAGAGAGGTTGCGGGGAGTGCAGTGATGGGAGAATACGAGGTTGAGAGTGTTGCCGTTGGAGTGAGTGGTGGTTTGTGCCCATTGTGTTAAAGGTTAAAAAAGGAGGTTAGGTTGAGTAGTTTAGAAGTGGTAGCAATATTAACATTGATTGGAATGTTAAAGTCACCTAGGGTGATGGCAGGCAGAGAAAATAGGGTAGCCATGCAGAGAAGTCCAGGAGGCCGATAAATGACTGCGACCCTCAGACAAGCTGGGGAGAAAAGACGAATGCAGTGCATTTAGAAAGAGCAGGGGGAAAGAGAGGGAGGTGTGGGATGTACCTGGAAGGTGCATTGTGGGGAGAGGAGAAGTCCGACACCACCTCCTTTTCATCCAGTGGGTCTGGTGGAGTGAGTCCAGAGGAGGCCACTGTGGGACAGGGCAGCTGGAGAGGTAGTGTCGAATTCCTGGAGCCAGGTTTCGGTTATAGCAAATAGATTAAGGGATTTGGAGAGGAAAAGTCATTGACAGAAGCTAGTTTGTTGAAGACTGAGCAGGCGTTCCAGAGGGCACATGAAAGAGGGGGGCTGACTTGTGGAATCAGGGGAATTGGGATGAGAAGGTTGAGGTTACGACTTCTGTTGAAGGAGGAGGTAGACGGACAATTTTCACGTTGGGAATTGGAATTTTTGCGTTGGGAACCTATTTAGTTCAGCCATTCGCCAACCGCCTAAACAAGCCAAATTCTGTTCAAAATGGGTTCAATCCAAACCCAGAGCTCATTTTAAGTGGTCAGTTTATTGGTCCCTTACATTGGTGAACAATGAGAGAAGGACCCCCTTATATCAGTGTAGTGGTCCCTTACATTGGTGACCAATGGGAGAAGGACCCCCTTATATCACTGAGAGACAGAAATTGTTCATTGCTCAAGGAACCCCTATAAACCTTTTGGAGGAACCCTGGCTGAGAAAGGCAGTAATATATTTCTCCCCCCCCTTGGTGGGAGTGGAGATGACCCCATCTATAAAGATATACAGTACATACACACACAGCACAAGGACGTGTTTACACTACGAGACGTTTCTCTGGGCTGCAGTTCTTCTGAGCTCCACAAGGTGGTGAGCTCACTTCTACCATAGAGATAGGAAGTCTCTATGGAAGACAGGAAATGATGTCAGGTACAAACAGGAAGTGATGTTAGATAAAGACAGTAAGTTCCATGAGATAGGAAGTAGCGAGGAGACATCACTGGAATTGGCAGCAGAGGAGGTAATAAGATCTTATCTTCTATTTACACCCAGTAACCCCCCCCCCGTCATGTCCGTCCTCTTCCTACATAGTCACTGTGACGTCTTTTATCTCCAGCAGATGATAATACACACATATACCTCCCAACTGTCCCTGATTTGGAGGGACTGACCCTCATTCACAACAAAGTCCCTCTTTCCTCCTCATGTGTCCCTCATGTTGGTCTGATCTATATACATGGATATAAAATGCACTATTTATCTATCAAAAAGTATTTCCCGGTGCTAAACCTTCCATCCAATTTCTACATTTTTCTGCTGCATTTGTAAATTCCAAAAGCCAATATAAAGGAATATTAGTGGTAAAAATGCACTTGTGAGTTTAACCGATTTTGTTTTTTTTGTACAATTCTCCATTAAGGGGTATGGCAGGGGGTGTGTCCTATGCCTACATACTTTATAGGTGTCCCTCATTCCCATCTCAGAAAGTTGGGAGGTATGTACACATATATAGTGTGGAATCGTACGTTAACCCCTTCAGGGTCAGAACATTCCCTCACTTACGGGGCCGGAACATTCTCTTCATTTCGGAAATGTGTTTTTTCCCATCTAATTCAGCTTTTCAGTTTATACTAACAGATTATACGATAATACGGGATGGGGGTTTTATTTAGAGGTGGATTTATGATACGTGTGTTTGATTTTATTATCTTTATGGAGGAGGAAATAACTATTTCTGATAGAAGGACACAAGGATCTCTACAAGGACGTCATGATGGAGAATCAGCCGCCCCTCACATCACCGGGTAAGAGGAGACTTTATTGTAAAGGAGAGAGCAGTACGGAGGCTCCACCTAGATCCCCCATCATCTGATAAACACATAGAAACAATGTATTCAGTCAGTGTGTGTGTTTCCTACAGATGGATCCAGTAATGGGAACCCACCAGAGAGATGTCCCCGTCCTCTGTATTCCCGGGATTCCACACAGGAACGTCACACCATCCCCCACCATCATCAGGTAGATGAGGAACAATCACTGATAGTATCATTAGGATCTGTACATTATCTGCATTGTTACCATTGATGTCATTTGTATTATATATTCAGAGTGGAAACCTAAGAGATCCTAAAGTTGAGGTTAAAGAAGAGATAAAAGAGGAGGATGATGAGGATGGGGTGATGGAGGAAAAACACAAAGATCTGTACCAGGACACCATGGAGGAGTCATCCAGCTACAGAAACCCACCAGAGAGATGTCCCCGTCCTCTGTATTCCCGGGATTCCACACCGGAAGATCACACCATCCCTCACCATCATCAGGTAGTTGAGGAGCAATTATTGGTGGGAAAGGTTCATACTAAAGCTATTTCGTTACAATGAATGTTTAATTATATATTTTTAGGGTGGAAAACTGGAGGATAATAATATTGTTGTTAAAGAAGAGTATAAAGAGGAGGATGAGGAGTATGGAGTGATGGAGGAGTTTTCAGAAGGACACAAGGATATGATGGAGCCACCTAATACCAGGAACCCACCAGAGAGATGTCCCCGTCCTCTGTATTCTCGGGATTCCACACAGGAAGGTCACACCATCCCTCACTGTTACAAGGTCGGTGGGACGGAGCACCTAAAACATGGACTGGTAGAGATGATGTGGATTTTGTATGTAAGGTTATATATTACAGATGATATTCTCTCTCATTTTCTTGGTTTAGAGTGGAGATCCAATCGATATAGAATTTGAGGTGAAATCAGAAGAAGAAGAGAGGTATGTGAGGGATGATCAGCAGTCTATGGAGGAGGATGGAATAACGGGGACATTTATAGAGGAGGACACTCCTACAGAGATCAGCACAGGTGGGTCATTAACACTAAATACATTCCTCCACCCATACTGCTCACTGATTGGTCCAGAGTAGGGCGGGGACTGGGTGATATCAGCCTGTATTCCCCTGGTCACTTTCCTGAGCTGTGTTCCCCGTCCTGTATTTCTCTCCGATGATCTTCCTTCTCTGTGCTGTAGACACAATTTACATAATCCTGACCCCTGCACTCTATGCTGTACATTACATACTCCTGACCCCTGCACTCTATGCTGTACATTACATACTCCTGACCCCTGCATTATATACTCTGTGTTATACATTACATACTCCTGACCCCTGCACTCTATACTCTATGCTGTACATTACATACTCCTGACCCCTGCACTATATACTCTGTGTTATACATTACATACTCCTGACCCCTGCACTATATACTCTATGCTGTACAATACATACTCCTCACCCCTGTACTATATAATCTATTGCATGTAACGGGGTCCCGGGCCCCCTGAGGCCTAATAGTGACCTCCAGAGTTAGAGACAGCTGACATCCTTCTTTGTAGAGTGGGTTACGAGGCATGGTGGGTGTGATGCAAGATGGAATGATGGGCGCCAGTCACGTTTTGAATGCAAACCAGAGGATTATTGTCTCTGAACAAGAACGGTTGGAGAGCTGGTTTAGGGCCAGGACACATTTGAGTAGATGCAATGACAATTGTCAGACTCCGAGACTTCTATAGGTAGACTGCTATACAGTGGAAGGCCTCCAGCTGGACACCACTTCTGTATAGGTAGGACCGCTGTCTCCTATGGTAACAAATCTTGTTACAGTCACTAACGGTAGTTCTACATAACTCTTGGTAACACAGAATAGTTCTCTTCTTCTCACACAGTCTCTCTCTGTAGATCTTCACTCACTGAGCTCCCGATCTCTCACTGTAGATATAGAAAAACTGAGAATTGAAGGGTGTACTTGTCCTGCCAACATCCTACATAATATCCAAAAAAGTTTATGCAACGAAGTGCATTGAGGGATACCCCCATGGACTTTATATGGCAGAAAAGGATAGTATTGGGAGTCATATTGAGTAAAAATGGCATACTAGTGACTACTTTATTAATATAAAGAAGATAAAAAAAAAGTGCAATGTGTAAAAAACAAAAACACAGGTTCACTTGAAATACACAATAGAACGATATATATCAATGAATCGCCATACATGGAACATATTAAGATTAGCCCAAAACAATTGATCCAATTTGTTGCTCAAAATAAATCAGAGATCGGCTGGTTGGATTCACATACATACGTATATACCCAACATGTTTCGTAAGTTAATGCATTGATATGCGTCTTTTCCTTCATCAGGGTCGGTATTGTAGTTTGAAAGGCTAGTGTTCTTGTCTGTAAGTATAAATATAATAGTGTTGTCAGAAACATTGACGCATCTCAGCATAGTGCCTACAAGTATGTCAGAATGTTTATACTGAAATATAAAATAATTATTGCGTTATGGAAATAGGTAAATCTTAATTTTGGAGATTCCCCATTTCCACTTCTACATTCAGAGATAAATGATGATTAATGTCCAGATAATATTTACATACATTTCTATGCAAGCTCTAGATGACACTATATGAATATATCACAGTTCAATACTTAAATGATACTTGTACATCTAACACTTGGTAGCTCTTGAAATGTCTTTCCGTTACTTCACGGAAGGTGTAAACACTCTTTTGTTCACGTTAACACTTTCTTTCTCAAACAAACAGATCTCCTGATTACACTTCTTAAACGTGTCCCGACCAAGGGTCATATAAGGAACACGGCTTTGATAAAACATCAAGTCTTATATTAAATTTAGAGAGGATTAATTTTTACACTTATATCATAATAAAACCATTGTACCACTTGGCTCTAGCTTTTTAAAGACAACCAAATTAGGGTTTGTGCCTTAATATTTGGAATAATATTTAATTTATACTGCAGTTAAAATATAATACAATTCCAAATTGCTTTGCCATATATATTTAAATGGTTTTAGTTATGTGTATGCAAAAACAACTCCATTACCAAAGCAGGTAAATAAACAAAATGAATACGTTACCAGGTTAACGTTCTGTCTGTTTGAGAAGCTTCCATTATGAGGCAATGATGAGTCCCATAGGACTCCTTCCAATATCGCTACATGTTGGCGTTCTAAGATCTGCTTCCAGCTTCAGAGAGTCAGTGCCTTCAGAGATCAACTCTTCTTCAGCTCCCTCCGATCTTCTCCGCAAACTTCATCTGCTATGTCAGCTGTTACTTTTATCTCACTCCCAGAAGTGGGTGTGTATCTTATCACTAGGTAACTTTTTTTTTAGAAGGTTGTCTTAGCAACCACATATACGCCATCTTGAACAATGTCGTTTTTAACCTGTAGGGGCAGTGGTGTATAAGGAATAATTTCTAATGTTATTTTCACGGAGGCCGAAGGTAATTTACGACTACCCTTTTGACCTAACTTAGTAAAACACAGTTAATTGTCTAAGGTTGTCAAAATGTGTCAAGTATACCAGACATTTCGGCGAATGGCTCAGAGTAATGTCTTGGGAACATCTTCTCACCTCTCTGCTAATGGGTTGTTAACATTCCTCAAAGCTGAAGTCATTTGGAATAACTTTTAACTTACTTTTGACAAATACAGCTCCTAGTATCAATACCGCTAGGATGTCACATTTTGTAATAATATATATATGTAGATATGGGTCTATATATATATATCCAATACATAGATATACTATAAGAGAAACACAACAGGAATTTTGAATAAGCCCTACAGTTTTGTAACTTATTCTGAAATACTACTTTAGGTTTTTTATACTCCCTAGAAACTAGAGTCCCGTATCTTGTTTATGTTACCAAGTGTCCAAACCTTTGAATTACCACCCGGGGAGGCTGGTATATTTTCTTAAATGTTCAAAGCTTTGAGTTTATGGACTGGGAACGAGATACAGAAAAACAATGCCTTCTTGTGAGACAGGAAATAACTTTAAACATAGAAAATGCGGGTTAACCCCTCAAAGAGAAAGTAGAAACCAAAGTCTTGTTCATAGCATATCATGAGCTATGGGCTTAACTTTAGAGACAAAATGGCTGTCCTCTCCCTCATAATATACATGAATATAAACCATATGAAAAATACATAATATGCACAATATAAAGGCCTATATGTAATTCTTTTTAACCCCAAATGTTCTGACAGTGTGTATGGAGAGAAGCCTCACCATATTATAAACAGACTTATTTTTAGAGAATACAACAATACAGAGGTACAGTGGAACCTCGGTTTAAGAGTAACTTGGTTTGAGAGCAATTTGATTTGCGAGCAATTAAAAAAAAAAATTCTGACTCGGTTTGCGAGTGTTGACTCGCAAGACGAGTAGAATTCAAGCTAAATAGGCCTGCAGTACCGCATTTGGCATGAGGTACGGAGGCGCAGGAGCCGAGCAGAGCCTAAATAGGCCTGCAGTACCGCATTTGGCCTGAGGTACGGGGGCGCAGGAGCCGAGCAGAGCCTAAATAGGCCTGCAGTACCGCATTTGACCTGAGGTACGGGGGCGCAGGAGCCGAGCAGAGCCTAAATAGGCCTGCAGTACTGCATTTGGCCTGAGGTACGGGGCGCAGGAGCCGAGCAGAGCCTAAATAGCCCTGCAGTACCGTATTTGGCCTGAGGTATGGGGCGCAGGAGCCGAGTAGAGCCTAAATAGGCCTGGAGTACAGCATTTGGCCTGAGGTACGGGGGCGCAGGAGCCGAGCAGTGCCTAAATAGGCCTGCAGTACCGCATTTGGCCTGAGGTACGGGGTGCAGGAGCCGAGCAGAGCCTAAATAGGCCTGGAGTACCGCATTTGGCCTGAGGTATGGGGCGCAGGAGCCGAGTAGAGCCTAAATAGGCCTGGAGTACCGCATTTGGCCTGAGGTACGGGGGCGCAGGAGCCGAGCAGAGCCTAAATAGCCATGCAGTACCGTATTTGACCTGAGGTACGGGGGCGCAGGAGCCGAGCAGAACCAAAAAATAGGCCTGCAGTACCGCATTTGACCTGAGGTATGGGGGTGCAGGAGCCGAGCAGTGCCTAAATAGGCCTGCAGTACCGCATTTTGCCTGAGGTACGGGGCGCAGGAGCCGAGCAGAGCCTAAATAGGCCTGGAGTACCGCATTTGGCCTGAGGTATGGGGCGCAGGAGCCGAGTAGAGCCTAAATAGGCCTGGAGTACCGCATTTGGCCTGAGGTACGGGGGCGCAGGAGCAGAGCCTAAATAGCCCTGCAGTACCGTATTTGACCTGAGGTACGGGGGCGCAGGAGCCGAGCAGAGCCTAAATAGGCCTGGAGTACCGCATTTGGCCTGAGGTACAGGGGCGCAGGAGCCGAGCAGAGCCTAAATAGGCCTGGAGGTACCGCATTTGGCCTGAGGTACGGGGGCGCAGGAGCCGAGCAGAGCCTAAATAGCCCTGCAGTACCGTATTTGACCTGAGGTATGGGGCGCAGGAGCCGAGCAGAACCTAAAAAATAGGCCTGCAGTACCGCATTTGACCTGAGGTATGGGGGTGCAGGAGCCGAGCAGTGCCTAAATAGGCCTGCAGTACCGCATTTGGCCTGAGGTACGGGGCGCAGGAGCCGAGCAGAGCCTAAATAGGCCTGGAGTACCGCATTTGGCCTGAGGTATGGGGCGCAGGAGCCGAGTAGAGCCTAAATAGGCCTGGAGTACCGCATTTGGCCTGAGGTACGGGGGCGCATGAGCCGAGCAGAGCCTAAATAGGCCTGCAGTACCACATTTGGCCTGAGGTACGGGGGCGCAGGAGCAGAGCCTAAATAGGCCTGGGGTACCGCATTTGGCCTGAGGTACAGGGGAGCAGGAGCCGAGCAGAGCCTAAATAGGCCTGGAGTACCGCATTTGGCCTGAGGTACGGGGGCGCAGGAGCCGAGCAGAGCCTAAATAGGCCTGGAGTACCGCATTTGGCCTGAGGTACGGGGGCGCAGGAGCAGAGCCTAAATAGGCCTGGAGGTACCGCATTTGGCCTGAGGTACGGGGGGAGCAGGAGCCGAGCAGAGCCTAAATAGGCCTGGAGTACCGCATTTGGCCTGAGGTACGGGGCGCAGGAGCCGAGCAGAGCCTAAATAGGCCTGGAGTACCGCATTTGGCCTGAGGTACGGTGGCGCAGGAGCCGAGCAGAGCCTAAATAGGCCTGGAGTACCGCATTTGGCCTGAGGTACGGTGGCGCAGGAGCCGAGCAGAGCCTAAATAGGCCTGGAGTACCGCATTTGGCCTGAGGTACGGGGGAGCAGGAGCCGAGCAGAGCCTAAATAGGCCTGCAGTACCGCATTTGGCCTGAGGTACGGGGGTGCAGGAGCAGAGCCTAAATAGGCCTGGAGTACCGTATTTGGCCTGAGGTACGGGGGCGCAGGAGCAGAGCCTAAATAGGCCTGGAGTACCGTATTTGGCCTGAGGTACGGGGGAGCAGGAGCCGAGCAGAGCCTAAATAGGCCTGGAGTACCGCATTTGGCCTGAGGTACGGGGGCGCAGGAGCCGAGCAGAGCCTAAATAGGCCTGGAGTACCGCATTTGGCCTGAGGTACGGGGGCGCAGGAGCAGAGCCTAAATAGGCCTGGAGTACCGCATTTGGCCTGAGGTACGGGGGAGCAGGAGCCGAGCAGAGCCTAAATAGGCCTGCAGTACCGCATTTGACCTGAGGTACGGGGGCGCAGGAGCCGAGCAGAGCCTAAATAGGCCTGCAGTACTGCATTTGGCCTGAGGTACGGGGCGCAGGAGCCGAGCAGAGCCTAAATAGCCCTGCAGTACCGTATTTGGCCTGAGGTATGGGGCGCAGGAGCCGAGTAGAGCCTAAATAGGCCTGGAGTACAGCATTTGGCCTGAGGTACGGGGGCGCAGGAGCCGAGCAGTGCCTAAATAGGCCTGCAGTACCGCATTTGGCCTGAGGTACGGGGTGCAGGAGCCGAGCAGAGCCTAAATAGGCCTGGAGTACCGCATTTGGCCTGAGGTATGGGGCGCAGGAGCCGAGTAGAGCCTAAATAGGCCTGGAGTACCGCATTTGGCCTGAGGTACGGGGGCGCAGGAGCCGAGCAGAGCCTAAATAGCCATGCAGTACCGTATTTGACCTGAGGTACGGGGGCGCAGGAGCCGAGCAGAACCAAAAAATAGGCCTGCAGTACCGCATTTGACCTGAGGTATGGGGGTGCAGGAGCCGAGCAGTGCCTAAATAGGCCTGCAGTACCGCATTTTGCCTGAGGTACGGGGCGCAGGAGCCGAGCAGAGCCTAAATAGGCCTGGAGTACCGCATTTGGCCTGAGGTATGGGGCGCAGGAGCCGAGTAGAGCCTAAATAGGCCTGGAGTACCGCATTTGGCCTGAGGTACGGGGGCGCAGGAGCAGAGCCTAAATAGCCCTGCAGTACCGTATTTGACCTGAGGTACGGGGGCGCAGGAGCCGAGCAGAGCCTAAATAGGCCTGGAGTACCGCATTTGGCCTGAGGTACAGGGGCGCAGGAGCCGAGCAGAGCCTAAA
Organism: Rana muscosa; assembly: GCA_029206835.1. NCBI lineage: Eukaryota > Metazoa > Chordata > Amphibia > Anura > Ranidae > Rana > Rana muscosa. Next base: position 417,096,983 of record CM055123.1, on the reverse strand, counting down.
TAGGCCTGGAGGTACCGCATTTGGCCTGAGGTACGGGGGCGCAGGAGCCGAGCAGAGCCTAAATAGCCCTGCAGTACCGTATTTGACCTGAGGTATGGGGCGCAGGAGCCGAGCAGAACCTAAAAAATAGGCCTGCAGTACCGCATTTGACCTGAGGTATGGGGGTGCAGGAGCCGAGCAGTGCCTAAATAGGCCTGCAGTACCGCATTTGGCCTGAGGTACGGGGCGCAGGAGCCGAGCAGAGCCTAAATAGGCCTGGAGTACCGCATTTGGCCTGAGGTATGGGGCGCAGGAGCCGAGTAGAGCCTAAATAGGCCTGGAGTACCGCATTTGGCCTGAGGTACGGGGGCGCATGAGCCGAGCAGAGCCTAAATAGGCCTGCAGTACCACATTTGGCCTGAGGTACGGGGGCGCAGGAGCAGAGCCTAAATAGGCCTGGGGTACCGCATTTGGCCTGAGGTACAGGGGAGCAGGAGCCGAGCAGAGCCTAAATAGGCCTGGAGTACCGCATTTGGCCTGAGGTACGGGGGCGCAGGAGCCGAGCAGAGCCTAAATAGGCCTGGAGTACCGCATTTGGCCTGAGGTACGGGGGCGCAGGAGCAGAGCCTAAATAGGCCTGGAGGTACCGCATTTGGCCTGAGGTACGGGGGGAGCAGGAGCCGAGCAGAGCCTAAATAGGCCTGGAGTACCGCATTTGGCCTGAGGTACGGGGCGCAGGAGCCGAGCAGAGCCTAAATAGGCCTGGAGTACCGCATTTGGCCTGAGGTACGGTGGCGCAGGAGCCGAGCAGAGCCTAAATAGGCCTGGAGTACCGCATTTGGCCTGAGGTACGGTGGCGCAGGAGCCGAGCAGAGCCTAAATAGGCCTGGAGTACCGCATTTGGCCTGAGGTACGGGGGAGCAGGAGCCGAGCAGAGCCTAAATAGGCCTGCAGTACCGCATTTGGCCTGAGGTACGGGGGTGCAGGAGCAGAGCCTAAATAGGCCTGGAGTACCGTATTTGGCCTGAGGTACGGGGGCGCAGGAGCAGAGCCTAAATAGGCCTGGAGTACCGTATTTGGCCTGAGGTACGGGGGAGCAGGAGCCGAGCAGAGCCTAAATAGGCCTGGAGTACCGCATTTGGCCTGAGGTACGGGGGCGCAGGAGCCGAGCAGAGCCTAAATAGGCCTGGAGTACCGCATTTGGCCTGAGGTACGGGGGCGCAGGAGCAGAGCCTAAATAGGCCTGGAGTACCGCATTTGGCCTGAGGTACGGGGGAGCAGGAGCCGAGCAGAGCCTAAATAGGCCTGGAGGTACCGCATTTGGCCTGAGGTACGGGGGCGCAGGAGCCGAGCAGAGCCTAAATAGGCCTGGAGTACCGCATTTGGCCTGAGGTACGGGGAGCAGGAGCCGAGCAGAGCCTAAATAGGCCTGGAGGTACCGCATTTGGCCTGAGGTACGGGGGCGCAGGAGCCGAGCAGAGCCTAAATAGGCCTGGAGTACCGCATTTGGCCTGAGGTACGGTGGCGCAGGAGCCGAGCAGAGCCTAAATAGGCCTGGAGTACCGCATTTGGCCTGAGGTACGGGGGAGCAGGAGCCGAGCAGAGCCTAAATAGGCCTGCAGTACCGCATTTGGCCTGAGGTACGGGGGTGCAGGAGCAGAGCCTAAATAGGCCTGGAGTACCGTATTTGGCCTGAGGTACGGGGGCGCAGGAGCAGAGCCTAAATAGGCCTGGAGTACCGTATTTGGCCTGAGGTACGGGGGAGCAGGAGCCGAGCAGAGCCTAAATAGGCCTGGAGTACCGCATTTGGCCTGAGGTACGGGGGCGCAGGAGCCGAGCAGAGCCTAAATAGGCCTGGAGTACCGCATTTGGCCTGAGGTACGGGGGCGCAGGAGCAGAGCCTAAATAGGCCTGGAGTACCGCATTTGGCCTGAGGTACGGGGGAGCAGGAGCCGAGCAGAGCCTAAATAGGCCTGGAGGTACCGCATTTGGCCTGAGGTACGGGGGCGCAGGAGCCGAGCAGAGCCTAAATAGGCCTGGAGTACCGCATTTGGCCTGAGGTACGGGGAGCAGGAGCCGAGCAGAGCCTAAATAGGCCTGGAGGTACCGCATTTGGCCTGAGGTACGGGGGCGCAGGAGCCGAGCAGAGCCTAAATAGGCCTGGAGTACCGCATTTGGCCTGAGGTATTTCGTAATTCGTGTCCGAAATTCTATTTGGATTTGTACGAAATACGAAAGTTTGTTAGGATTGTTAACTTTTCGTAACAATTCTGAACAAAACGAACTTTCGTATTTCGTACAAATCCAAATTGAATTTCGGACACAAATTACGAAATACGAATTAACGGGCTACTACAAACCCAGGAAGTCGGCACAGCACAGGGATGGTGGGAGCCCCTCATAATGAGCACAGCACAGGGATGGTGGGAGCCCCTCATAATGAGCACAGCACAGGATGGTGGGAGCCCCTCATAATGAGCACAGCACAGGGATGGGGGGAGCCCCTCATAATGAGCACAGCACAGGGATGGGGGGAGCCCCTCATAATGAGCACAGCACAGGGATGGTGGGAGCCCCTCATAATGAGCACAGCACAGGGATGGTGGGAGCCCCTCATAATGAGCACAGCACAGGGATGGTGGGAGCCCCTCATAATGAGCACAGCACAGGGATGGTGGGAGCCCCTCATAATGAGCACAGCACAGGGATGATGGGAGCCCCTCATAATGAGCACAGCAGGGGTACAGCCCCAGGAGGAAGTCAGCCCAGGGATGGTGGGAGCCCCTCATAACGAATGTTCGTAATTGTTACGAAAAGTTAACAAACCTTTCGTTATGAGGGGCTCCCACCATTTCTCCTGGGGCTGTACCCCTGCTGGGCTCATTATGAGGGGCTCCCACCATCCCTGTGCTGTGCTCTGCTGACTTCCTCCTGGGGCTGTGTCCCTGCTGTGCTCATTATGAGGGGCTCCCATCATCCTTGTGCTGTGCTCATTATGAGGGGCTCCCCCCATCCTTGTGCTGTGCTCATTATGAGGGGCTCCCCCCATCCCTGTGCTGTGCTCATTATGAGGGGCTCACCCCATCCCTGTGCTGTGCTCATTATGAGGGGCTCCCACCATCCCTGTGCTGTGCTCATTATGAGGGGCTCCCACCATCCCTGTGCTGTGCTCATTATGAGGGGCTCCCACCATCCCTGTGCTGTGCTCATTATGAGGGGCTCCCACCATCCCTGTGCTGTGCTCATTATGAGGGGCTCCCACCATCCCTGTGCTGTGCTCATTATGAGGGGCTCCCACCATCCCTGTGCTGTTCTCATTATGAGGGGCTCCCATCATCCCTGTGCTGTGCTCATTATGAGGGGCTCACACCATCCCTGTGCTGTGCTCATTATGAGGGGCTCCCACCATCCCTGTGCTGTTCTCATTATGAGGGGCTCACACCATCCCTGTGCTGTGCTCAATATGAGGGGCTCCCCCCATCCCTGTGCTGTGCTGACTTCTTCCTGGGGCTGTGCCCCTGCTGTGCTCATTATGAGGGGCTCCCACCATCCCTGTGCTGTGCTCATTATGAGGGGCTCCCATCATCCCTGTGCTGTGCTCATTATGAGGGGCTCACACCATCCCTGTGCTGTGCTCATTATGAGGGGCTCCCACCATCCCTGTGCTGTTCTCATTATGAGGGGCTCACACCATCCCTGTGCTGTGCTCAATATGAGGGGCTCCCACCATCCTGTGCTGTGCTGACTTCCTCCTGGGGCTGTGTCCCTGCTGTGCTCATTATGAGGGGCTCCCATCATCCCTGTGCTGTGCTGACTTCCTCCTGGGGCTGTGTCCCTGCTGTGCTCATTATGAGGGGCTCCCACCATCCCTGTGCTGTGCTCATTATGAGGGGCTCCCATCATCCCTGTGCTGTGCTGACTTCCTCCTGGGGCTGTGTCCCTGCTGTGCTCATTATGAGGGGCTCCCACCATCCCTGTGCTGTGCTCATTATGAGGGGCTCCCACCATCCCTGTGCTGTGCTCATTATGAGGGGCTCCCACCATCCCTGTGCTGTTCTCATTATGAGGGGCTCCCATCATCCCTGTGCTGTGCTCATTATGAGGGGCTCACACCATCCCTGTGCTGTGCTCATTATGAGGGGCTCCCACCATCCCTGTGCTGTGCTCAATATGAGGGGCTCCCCCCATCCCTGTGCTGTGCTGACTTCTTCCTGGGGCTGTGCCCCTGCTGTGCTCATTATGAGGGGCTCCCACCATCCCTGTGCTGTGCTCATTATGAGGGGCTCCCATCATCCCTGTGCTGTGCTCATTATGAGGGGCTCACACCATCCCTGTGCTGTGCTCATTATGAGGGGCTCCCACCATCCCTGTGCTGTTCTCATTATGAGGGGCTCACACCATCCCTGTGCTGTGCTCAATATGAGGGGCTCCCACCATCCTGTGCTGTGCTGACTTCCTCCTGGGGCTGTGTCCCTGCTGTGCTCATTATGAGGGGCTCCCATCATCCCTGTGCTGTGCTGACTTCCTCCTGGGGCTGTGTCCCTGCTGTGCTCATTATGAGGGGCTCCTACCATCCCTGTGCTGTGCTCAATATGAGGGGCTCCCCCCATCCCTGTGCTGTGCTGACTTCCTCCTGGGGCTGTGCCCCTGCTGTGCTCATTATGAGGGGCTCCCATCATCCCTGTGCTATGCTGACTTCCTCCTGGGGCTGTGCCCCTGCTGTGCTCATTATGAGGGGCTCCCATCATCCCTGTGCTGTGCTGACTTCCTCCTGGGGCTGTACCTCTGCTGTGCTCATTATGAGGGGCTCCCATCATCCCTGTGCTGGGCTGACTTCCTCCTGGGGCTGTACCTCTGCTGTGCTCATTATGAGGGTCTCCCATCATCCCTGTGCTGTGCTGACTTCCTCCTGGGGCTGTACCTCTGCTGTGCTCATTATGAGGGGCTCCCATCATCCCTGTGCTGTGCTGACTTCCTCCTGGGGCTGTGCCCCTGCTGTGCTCATTATGAGGGGCTCCCATCATCCCTGTGCTGTGCTGACTTCCTCCTGGGGCTGTGCCCCTGCTGTGCTCATTATGAGGGGCTCCCATCATCCCTGTGCTGTGCTGACTTCCTCCTGGGGCTGTGCCCCTGCTGTGCTCATTATGAGGGGCTCCCATCATCCCTGTGCTGTGCTGACTTCCTCCTGGGGCTGTGCCCCTGCTGTGCTCATTATGAGGGGCTCCCATCATCCCTGTGCTGTGCTGACTTCCTCCTGGGGCTGTGCCCCTGTTGTGCTCATTATGAGGGGCTCCCATCATCCCTGTGCTATGCTCATTATGAGGGGCTCCCATCATCCCTGTGCTGTGCTGACTTCCTCCTGGGGCTGTACCTCTGCTGTGCTCATTATGAGGGGCTCCCATCATCCCTGTGCTGTGCTGACTTCCTCCTGGGGCTGTGCCCCTGCTGTGCTCATTATGAGGGGCTCCCATCATCCCTGTGCTGTGCTGACTTCCTCCTGGGGCTGTGCCCCTGCTGTGCTCATTATGAGGGGCTCCCATCATCCCTGTGCTGTGCTGACTTCCTCCTGGGGCTGTGCCCCTGCTGTGCTCATTATGAGGGGCTCCCATCATCCCTGTGCTGTGCTGACTTCCTCCTGGGGCTGTGCCCCTGCTGTGCTCATTATGAGGGGCTCCCATCATCCCTGTGCTATGCTCATTATGAGGGGCTCCCATCATCCCTGTGCTGTGCTGACTTCCTCCTGGGGCTGTACCTCTGCTGTGCTCATTATGAGGGGCTCCCATCATCCCTGTGCTGTGCTGACTTCCTCCTGGGGCTGTGCCCCTGCTGTGCTCATTATGAGGGGCTCCCATCATCCCTGTGCTGTGCTGACTTCCTCCTGGGGCTGTGCCTCTGCTGTGCTCATTATGAGGGGCTCCCACCATCCCTGTGCTGTGCTCATTATGAGGGGCTCCCATCATCCCTGTGCTGTGCTGACTTCCTGGGTTTTTAACTTTCATCATAACGAATAATCGTAATTATTATGACATTTAATAAAACGATATTAATGAACATTCTTATTTTGCCCAATTCTGAATCTCCCATCGACTACCAGTACCAGTCTGAGGGAGGAGTCTCTCCCACTCCCTAAAACAAAATTTGTCATCAAAATTTCGGATAAAATTGGTAAGAATAGAAATTCGTATTTCGAATGCTTCCGAATGTACGAATTTTCGGAAATTTGTACGAATTTTCGATTCCTACGAAACTAATCGCACATGTCTAGCAAATAATAATGAATGATAACTATGTGTATCAGGAGACACAGAAAAAGGGAGTAGTAATAATATAAACATTGAAAAAAATAAAAATATATGTAAATAAAAATAAAAAATAATAATAATCTAATTGCATACATACCTTTACCTAGTGTAGAGAAATGATCATCCTGAACTTGGATATTGGATGATTAGTAAAGAGATTGGAAATTCTTAGAAAAAAGAAAATGAGAAAAAATTGGAAATCCTTCTAAATTCAGCTCACAGACCCCGGAGGTGACGCCTGGGAGGAATGATCTAAAGTTGAATGCCTCATTCAGTCCAGACCATGAAGTAGCCTGTAGGTTGAATATTCAGCGTAATTCACATTGGAGGAGGCGTTTCATTGAAGTCGCCGCCTCTTGCGTGAAAATGCACCCGATCTAGAATACCGTGGGAAGTGAACTGGGGTGTACTAAGGCCATATGTCGGCCAATGGGCACATCCGGGTCACGTTTGCGAATTGTCAGAGGATGCTGGTAGATTCTCTTCCAAAACTCGTTGATGGTTTTTCCCGACGTAGTAACAGCCACATTCACATGTCGGCAAGTAAACTACGCCGGGGGGTTTTGCAGTTGACGAAGTGCATTGGACAGAAGCGTTGTCCGTTAGGTAAATCTTTGCTTGTACGTCTGTCCATGTATTGGCAATATGGACATGAAAAAGTACCTAGCATTTTACAGGTATCGCCTCTGTATGGTTGATATTCACTGGTGACTACTTTGTCACCTATAGATGGAGCTCTTCTAAAGGTGACAGCGGGTGCATCTGGAACAAATTGGGATAATGACGAATCCATGGTCAATAAATGCCAGTATCTATTTAATATTCCTCTAAACTGTTTATGTTGCACCCAGTGGCGGCTGGTGCTCAATTTTTTTTGGGGGGGCGCAAACATGCCATCAATTGTCGCCACTGTGCCCATCAATTGTCGCCACTGTGCCCATCAATTGCCGCCACTGTGCCTTCAAACGTCGCCACTGTGCCTTCAAACGTCGCCACTGTGCCTTCAAACGTCGCCACTGTGCCCATCAATGGCCACCACTGTGCCCATCAATGGCCACCACTGTGCCCATCAATGGCCGCCACTGTGCCCATCAATGGCCGCCACTGTGCCCATCAATGGCCGCCAGTGTGCCCGTCAATGGCCGCCACTGTGCCCATCAATGGCCGCCACTGTGCCCATCAATGGTCGCCACTGTGCCATCAATGGTCGCCACTGTGCCCATCAATGGTCGCCACTGTGCCCATCAATTGTCGCCACTGTGCCCATCAATCGTCGCCACTGTGCCCATGAAATGCCGCCACTGTGGCCATGAAATGCCGCCAGTTTTCCCCCTCAAATACCGCCAGTTTGCCCCGTAAAATGCCGCCACATTGCCCCATCAAATACCAGCAGTTTGCCCCCCCCCCCCCCACCCCGCCCGGCACTTACCTTTCTCGGGTCAGCAATCCTCCTCCACATTCCCTCGATGTCTTCTCCCGCCCTCAATGTCGCTTCAGCCAATCAGGTTACCGGTAACCAGACCCGGTGAACCTGATTGGCTGAGACGCGTGTCAGTGTTAACCAGGGAACTCACACCCTGTGCGTCCCCTGGTTAAATATTTGGAAGCCGATTAGAGCCCACAGGCTGTAATCGGGAAGCCTATCGGAGCCGCTGGCTCTGATAGACACTTCCAAAACCAACCAGCCGCTGTTATTCAGATGGCCATGGCAATGCATGAACCTATGTATTGTTCACTTGAGTGACGGGCAGGGGAGAGAGGGGGCGGCGCTCCTGCGTCCACTATGGACGCACCGCCAATGGTTGCACCGAATACGTGGTGATAATTCTAGTTACATCTTCAGTGGGTAATTGTTTTACTGTATTGAGTAGGTCCCGGTGAGATGTTTTGAGGGTTTTTCTATAGGACTTCTTGAGAGAGGAGTTAGAGTAACCTCTCTCAAGATCTTTCAGGATATCGGCTTCTTGTTTAAATGTGGTATCATCTGAACAATTTCTACGAACCCTAAGGTACTGGCTATAAGGTATGGACGCCAACAATGGAAACTAGTCGCGTCGTGGAGCAGTGAATTACCTGCTGTGGGCTTGCGGTATATTTGACTTGAAAGGCTTCCATCTGATTGTTTTTTTTTTACCAGTACGTCCAGAAAAGTAATTTACGTTTTGCTGTATGACATAGTAAAACGAAGGTTAAACTCATTCTTGTTAATGGCAGTCAAAAAAGTCATGTAAGAGTTCGACAGAGGCATCCCATATAAGAAAAACATCATCGATGTATCCTCTCCATGTGAGTACGTGGTGCCTATAGATTGATAGCGACTCATTGACGAGCAGTGCGTGTTCCCACTCCCCCAGGTACAGATTGGCGTACGATGGGGCACAACATGTCCCCATCGCAACACCCTGTATACCCGGAGGTAGTGGGAACCGTCAAAGCAGAAAACATTGTGCTATAATATGAACTCAAGAGAGTCTGTAAATGCAGGGTCACAGTCGCTGAATTGCGACAATACATGACGTATTATCGCTAGGCCTTTCACATGGGGGATGGTACAGTACAGTGATTCAACATCAATGGTGACCAATTAAACATCGTCCTCAATATGTAGATCCTGCGTCTAGATGGAGATCATTTCTATGGTCTCTCTCACTGTAGATCTTCACTCACTGAGCTCCCGTTCTCTCACTAGACTTACAGATTCAGTGGCCACTGATTCTCCTGAGCTCTTCTACAGCTAACCCGCTGTATATTCCTCAAGTGCCACCCCCGCTATCCTGCTGGGCCCCTGGCTTGGCACTTACTGATGCTCCTCAAGCATCACCCCCGCTATCCTGCTGGGCCCCTGGCTTGGCCCTTACTGATGCTCCTCAAGCGTCACCCCCGCTATCCTGCTGGGCCCCTGGCTTGGCACTTACTGATGCTCCTCAAGCATCACCCCCGCTATCCTGCTGGGCCCCTGGCTTGGCACTTACTGATGCTCCTCAAGCATCACCCCCGCTATCCTGCTGGGCCCCTGGCTTGGCCCTTACTGATGCTCCTCAAGCGTCACCCCCGCTATCCTGCTGGGCCCCTGGCTTGGCACTTACTGATGCTCCTCAAGCATCACCCCCGCTATCCTGCTGGGCCCCTGGCTTGGCCCTTACTGATGCTCCTCTAGCGTCACCCCCGCTATCCTGGCTTGGCCCTTACTGATGCTCCTCAAGCGTCACCCCCGCTATCCTGCTGGGCCCCTGGCTTGGCACCTGCTGAAGCATTCCCACTTCTTCACTGTCCCGGGCTGGTGAGAAGATTGCTCTGGCTCCAGCTTACTAACTGTAGTCTCCGGTAACAAGGTGGGTGGTCCCTTAGTGGCGACATCTTCCCCTCTACCTCCGACCACAACTGGTTCCCCGTTTGGCTGAACCTTTACTTTCGGTTGGACTCCAATCCTGCAGTCCCAACCCTGCGCTGCTTCTCTTGCTCCTGGATAGGCCTCTGGCTTCCGGCCCAGCAATCCGGGCGACATAACACACGTCCACCCAGACAGCCGTCCAGGTGGCACAGAACCCCGATCACCTGACTCCACCCAAATAAATAGGCTCTCCCAGCAAGCCAAGGGACCAAAGAAACCCCTGCCAATTGGCTGAGACACCCCATCCATTCATAATCCGACCTTGCTACACCCTTGTCTATCTAGTGCCACCTAGTGACAGAAGAGAAAAGGTGCAGCCATCCAAAGTTACAGAGGAATCGGTAGATCTCCTAACAATAAGCAAGGATAACTACCACCTGGGAAACTACATTTATTAGCCACCCTTCCTAAACACCAGGGGGCTACATGTTCATTACATACTCCTGACCCCTGCACTATATGCTCTATGTTGTACATTCCATACTCCTGACCCCTGCACTATATACTCTATGTTGTACATTCCATACTCCTGACCCCTGCACGGTCCATGAATAAAGAAATGATCTGGTAGGAGATCAGAGGACCCATTTACTAGTTACCTTGAGGGGGGAATTGTAAGATCCTCAGAGACAAAGCTGCCTGATGTGGGCGGAGTCCTGGTTTAGGGGAACCAATCAGCTCATGTCTAGTAATAATCTTTGTATTTCTATTTTAGCAGATGGACGGGAGATGAGGAAAACCTCAGAGGATTGTCTCCCTTTGTCTCCAGACTGTAAAGTAGAAGATGAGGACATCACACAGTATAGTCCAGGAGAAAACCCGGCTACCTCCAATGTCCATCCGGCACCACACAGTGTAGATGGACCATCGTATTCCTCTTATCCTGAGGAACCTCAGACTGTGCGGGACGGTGCCGGACCATCGTATTCCTCTTATCCTGAGGAACCTCAGACTGTGCGGGACGGTGCCGGACCATCGTATTCCTCTTATCCTGAGGAACCTCAGACTGTGCGGGACGGTGCCGGACCATCGTATTCCTCTTATCCTGAGGAACCTCAGACTGTGCGGGACGGTGCCGGACCATCGTATTCCTCTTATCCCGAGGAACCTCAGACTGTGCGGGACGGTGCCGGACCATCGTATTCCTCTTATCCCGAGGAACCTCAGACTGTGCGGGATGGTGCCGGACCATCGTATTCCTCTTATCCTGAGGAACCTCAGACTGTGCGGGACGGTGCCGGACCATCGTATTCCTCTTATCCTGAGGAACCTCAGACTGTGCGGGACGGTGCCGGACCATCGTATTCCTCTTATCCTGAGGAACCTCAGACTGTGCGGGACGGTGCCGGACCATCGTATTCCTCTTATCCTGAGGAACCTCAGACTGTGCGGGACGGTGCCGGACCATCGTATTCCTCTTATCCTGAGGAACCTCAGACTGTGAGGGGCGGTGCCGGACCATCGTATTCCTCCTATCCTGAGGAACCTCAGACTGTGCGGGACGGTGCCGGACCATCGTATTCCTCTTATCCTGAGGAACCTCAGACTGTGCGGGACGGTGCCGGACCATCGTATTCCTCCTATCCTAAGGAACCTCAGACTGTGCGGGACGGTGCCGGACCATCGTATTCCTCTTATCCTGAGGAACCTCAGACTGTGAGGGGCGGTGCAGTCTTTCCAACACATAAGAAGTTTCCCTGTACTGAGTGCGGGAAGTGTTTCAGTTTAAAATTCCATCTTAATGAGCATAAAAGGTCTCACAAAGGGGAGAAGCCGTATTCCTGTTTTGAGTGCGGGAAATGTATTTCAGAGAAGTCCAGTTTTTACAGACATCGGAGATCACACACGGGGGAGAAGTCGTATTCCTGCCCTGAGTGTGGGAAATGTTTTTCAGATAAGTCCACTCTTTCCATACATCAGAGATTGCATACGGGGGAAAAGCCATATTCCTGTCTTCATTGCGGGAAATGTTTTTCACAGCAGTCCAATCTTTTCACACATCAGAGATTGCACACAGGTGAGAAGCCGTATTCCTGTTCTGAGTGCGGGAAATGTTTTTCAGATAAGTCCAGTTTTTACAGACATCGGAGATCTCACACGGGGGAGAAGCCGTATTCCTGCCCTGAGTGCGGGAAATGTTTTTCCCAGAAGTCCACTCTTTCCACACATCAGAGATCTCACACGGGAGAGAAGCCATTTTCCTGTTCTGAGTGTGGGAAATGTTTTTCACAGAAGTCCTATCTTTTTATACATCAGAGATTGCATACGGGTGAAAAGCCATATTCCTGTCTTGTGTGTGGGAAATGTTTTTCACGAAGGTCATATCTTTACCACCATCAAAGAGTGCACACAAAGGTAGAGCCACTTTCCTGTCCTGAGTACGGGAATTGTAACCCACAGAAGTCCTCGGTTTACAGTCATCTGAAATTGGACACGGAGGAGAATGAACTTTCCTGGTCTGAGTGAGGGAAATGTTCCTCACTGAAGTCCTGTCTTCCTGTACATCAGGGGTCCCACACAACCCTTGAGGTGTATTAGTGAGTGCGGGAAATGTCTTGTATATGAATGTTGCTGGACATGTGGGGAAGAAGCACACCCTGATATACACCTCAGATATACTCCATGGCTGATCTTCATCATGTAAGAAACAGTTCATAAGGAGATCAGAGATCACCAAAGACATGGATGAAGTGTTGTACCGTGTTGGCCATTGATAGCAGGAGAAAAATAAAAATGGAGTCATTACCTCTCATTGGCTGAGTACATTTTGTGGTGGAAACTCTTGCAAGAGGTCTGTTTTCTCAAGTCGTCTTCCAGGACGAAACGCGTTAACCCCACCACTTAAAAAGTGGTCATCTAGGGCTTTTTAAAATAAAAATGGAGTCATTACCTCTCATTGGCTGAGTACATTTTGTGGTGTAAACTCTTGCAAGAGGTCTGTTTTCTCAAGTCGTCTTCCAGGACGAAACGGGTTAACCCCACCACTTAAAAGGCGGTCCTCTAGGCTTTTTAAAATAAAAATGGATTCATTACCTCTCATTGGCTGAGTACATTTTGTGGTGTAAACTCTTGCAAGAGGTCTGTTTTCTCAAGTCGTCTTCCAGGACGAAACGTGTTAACCCCACCACTTAAAAAGTGGTTCTCTAGGCTTTTTAAAATAAAAATGGAGTCATTACCTCTCATTGGCTGAGTATATTTTGTGGTGGAAGATTTCACATACATTTAGGTTTTTATTTAAAAAAAAAAAAAGTAGAATGAATGTGACACGCGTTCCTCCAGTCATGACAAATATTGGATCATTGGCTCCATCTAGTGGCAAAAATCTGTCCCTGTGGTATTAATACCGACCATTGACGTAAAACATAAAATACCACATTTGGCCATTAGATGGCACTAAGTAGCATAGAAATGATCTCCATCTAGTGGCCAAATGCAATCATTTCTATTTTTATTTTTATTTTTTATAAATCTTTTTATTGGTATTATAACATACACACGGAGAAAACAGGTAACAACAAACCAAAAAAACAAAAGGGGTAAAAACAATAGAAAGGCGGCCCGCACTCTGGACAAATATATTTATGCCAGGCTTGATACCAAATACAAATGTGCGTGTCACCATTAGGTAAAGAAGGTGTGGAACCTCTGGGCAAATGTCATGAATATCATTTGGGGTAACAACATTTCTGCTCCCATCTAAACCCAGATACCAGGTAGAACTCCGTCAAGAAATGATGCACACCTCACAGATGCATGTGATTTTCATCCTCTGGTCCTTTAATACCGGGAAGACATTGTGTAATGGGGGTTGTAGTCCCGGAGGACCACTGTCCACTCACCTGTGGAGGTTTATATTATGCTGTGGACGGCCCTGCTAACCATTTAGACCCTACTTTCTGGTATTTCGCGGGACATGTATCCAATATTAACTAATACACTCCAATGTTCAAGTAAACTAGTAAAGTGCAAAAGTTCATGTGCAAAATATTGCTGCAAGATAAATATTTCTTGAAAAAAAGTGGTGAATAGTGTCTTCAATCATATGATCTTCTACCAATCTTCTAATCGGACAAATTCTTCCAGATATATGTGCTCACAGAGCGCTTACCTCAATGCTGATGGAATGACGCCTTAGTGAACATCCTAGCTCCTCCGGGATCTGATTGTGGTTGTGGTCCTCCTCTTTGTCAGTGTAACGGCACCCCAAGTATGAAAGGGGTTAATGCCGTTTAGGATATTCCCTCTCCGAACACACACGTCCGCTACCGACACTCCACAGTCAGGCGAACGAGACCCATAGGAATAATTCTTCCAGAAATACGAGACAAACGCTCTGTATGAGGTTTCCAACAGGTCTGACACTTTATTGAGAAAAGAACAGACTTTTATATACACTAAACGAATATTGTAGTCCAAATGGACAACTCCACCCACAACGGTCACAGAATGAGCCCCCAATACACATTATTCTGACATCTCTTAGCAGACAACAGGTGAGTTCATTAGCTAATCCCTTTTCAGCTTAAATGACTATGCATAACCTTTATGTTCCCCAGACTGTCTGTCTGCTAATTTACAATACCCACAAGTACAGAGTTAATTATCACACCCCACAATGAAAAGATCTTTAGAATAGTTGGGATTCATTAACATTACACAGGCAGACAGGTGATTGAAGTTGAACACATCAGCCCTTTCAATTAACCTGTTGAGTTCAGGATCAACAAACAGTAAATAGTTGTTTACAGATATCCTGGGGAATATGGTGGATTAATATTACAGACCCATTCTAAAGCAATCCAAGACATATATTCTCAATGTCCATTATTTCCTGGTTCATACTTTCTAAGAACTTCTGGGTTCCACTGGCCCACCCGTTACAGTTAGCTCCCCTAAATGGCGTGGATGCCTCCGGATATCACTGCGGTTTTCCGTGGAATTCCGTGAATGGGTAACTCAGCACGGGGGTAAAGAGAAGTAGAAATAGCCTCCCATAGCGTAGTATCGTATTTAAAAAGGAATTTATTCAAAAATAGTATCCAAAAAATAGTATATTGATGTTCTTACATCAACCAAAGGAAATAACATCAGTGAAGTCACGTGATGTGACGTAACATGTAAGGGCCGGATATACCCGAAAAAGACGGAAGTGATGTATTACGCGGAAGTTAGACGTACTCACTGTGTTTCTGTTATTGTCTTTGGTTGACGTAAGAACATCAATATACTATTTTTGGATACTTTTTTTGAATAAATTCCTTTTTAATACGATACTACGCTATGGGAGGCTATTTCTACTTCTCTTTACCCCCGTGCTGAGTTACCCATTCACAGAACTCCACAGAAAACCGCAGTGATATCCGGAGGCATCCACGCCATTTAGGGGAGCTGACAAAGAGGAGGACAACCACAATCAGATCCCGCAGGAGCTTGGATATTCACTAGTGCCGCGTACACACGACCGTTTTTCATGATGTGAAAAATGCCATTTTTTAAATTGGTCATTAAAAATGATTGTGTGTGGGCTCCAGAGCATTTTTAACGACGTGAAAAACGGCCTAAAAAAAAATTAGAACCTGCTCTTTTTTTTCACGTCGTTTTTCACGTTGTTCTTTTTAACGTCGTGAAAAACGGTAGTGTGTACGCTTTCACGAGGGGGAAAAAAAATGCGCATGCTCAGAATCAAGTATGAGACGGGAGCGCTCCTTCTGGTAAAACTAGCGTTCGTAATGGAGATAGCACATTCTTCATGCTTTAACGGACTGAAGAGCACGAGGCTGAAAAGCGCAAATCGTCTCTCACCAAACTTTACTAACACGAGGATCAGCAAAAGCAGCCCAAAGGGTGGCGCCATCCGAATGGAACTTCCCCTTTATAGTGCCGTCGTACGTGTTGCACGTCACCGCGCTTTGCTCGAGGTTTTTTTTTACAATAGTGTGTAGGCAAGGCAGGCTTGAGAAGAATCACGTCGAGAAAAACATAGTTTTTTTTTCAATGACATTAAAAACGGCCGTGTGTACGCGGCATAAGGCGTCATTCCATCAGCATTGAGGTAAGAGCTCTGTGAGCACATATATCTGGAAGAATTTGTCCGATAAGAAGATTTGTAGAAGATCATATGATTGAAGACACTATTCACCACTTTTTTCAAGAAATATTTATCTTGCAGCAATATTTTGCACATGAACTTTTGCACTTTACTAGTTTATTTGAACATTGGAGTGTATTAGTTAATATTGGATACATTATTGTATTTGCGCTTTATTATTGTGTTTGCATATTTGCTTATTTGCACATTTACATTTGGTAGTTGCGCTCATCACTTTTCTATTCATATAGTTTTGGTGCACTTGTTTACACTTTAGGTTGAGCTGCAGTCTCCTTACACATACACTTTTATTAGTTCACCAGTTAGCGCGAGAGACTTCACATCTATTTTGTAGGACAACCTCTATTGAAATAAGTGTCTTTATATAGGGGAAGATTCTGATTCACTAGCTGTTTCCAGAAAATACTCGTGGGCGGGGCTGTTTTATTTTTCCAACGGAGTGTGATGGGTTTTCTTTCATAGAACAATAACAAACTCACCATAGTGCGTCCCGCTACAGTGGGGATGAACTGCTCAACCAGTCCCAACAGGCAGACGGACACAGAGAGTTGCAATGGGATGTTAATGACCAAAACGGTTGCACGACCACACTTCCTTCCAAAATCCCACTATAGATAGGCATGTCCAGAAGATGTGGGCGAAATCTCCTGGAGATCCCCCCCACATCTCCAACACTCCGCTGAGAGGCTGTAGGTGTAGTCTGTATGGGGTATAGTAGGCCCTATGGGTTATTTTAAACTGTATTAAACGGTCTCTAAGAGAGACCAAGGGTCAGAAGGGGAAGTCCCAGATATCATCCCAGTCATCTCCATCAAGTTCAGGGGCGTCGTGGAGCCAGCGGGCCCTAAGTTTGTCCAAACAAAATTATATACAAAGCTGGCGCATATAGGAACAGAAGATCAAACAATTTATTTTTACTATGAAGTCCTTTAAGCTACACAGAGCTTTGTGTGAGATGACAGTCTTGAAATAAACCGGGCAGCCTTGCGGAGGGAGCCGATGCCAGACTCCAACATATGAAACAGGAAAAACAGAAAAAAGACGCCACTTTGTAATTAAAGTGTAACAGTTTTAAACTAAGGCATCAAAGCACTCACTTTTAACCACTTCCCTACCCAGCCATAGTCAAATGACGTCCACAGATGGGATCTCCCATCCTGGGTGGACGTCATATGACGTCCTCTGCTTTGTAGGGGGATATCTGAATGATGGGGGCAGCTAGAGGCATCATTCAGATATCCTTTTGAAGTGCCGGCGATTCTGCGCACCATAAGAACGATCATAGCGGCGGTTCCCCTGCTAGATCGTTCTTATAGGCGGCGGGAGGACCCAGAGCGAATCTTCCGGCGTCGTTGGTGGGGTCACGTGATGAGCATAGAGATGACTGGTGACCAGATGATCACCAGTCATCTCTATGATCGTCAGAGGCCCGGGCGCGATGTGATGACGTCACGCCCGGGCTTCAAATGTAAACAAAGCCGCCATTGCGGCTGTAAGTATGAGATCAGTGAAAAAATTTTCACTGATCTCATGCTTTCCAGCCTGGAGGAGAGATGTGGGGGGAGGGGGAGGTCTTATTGACCCCGCATCTCTCAATAAAGAGAACCTGTCACACACATTCCTATTACAAGGGATGTTTACATTCCTTGTAATAGGAATAAAAGTGATCAAAAAAGTAAAATCATTGTAAAAAAATAAATAAACAAGTAAAAAAAAAATAAAAACAATAATAAAAAAAAATTAAAATGCCCCTGTCCCCGGTAGCTCGCGATCAGAAGCGAATGCACACGTAAGTCGCCCACATATGTAAACGCCGTTCAAACCACGCATGTGAGGTATCGCCGCGTGCATTAGAGCGCGTGTAACAATTCTAGCACTAGACCTCCTCTGTAATTCTAACCTGGTAACCTGTAAAAAAAATTAAAGCGTCGCCTATGGAGATTTTTAAGTACCGAAGTTTGGCGCCATTCCATGAGTGTGCACAATTTTAAAGCGTGACATGTTAGGTATCTATTTACTCGGCGTAACATTATCTTTCATATTTTCCCCAAAAATTGGGCTAACTTTACTGTTTTGTTATTTTTTAATTCAAGAAACCATTTTTTTTTTAAAAAAGGCGTTTGAAAAATTATTGCGCAAATATCGTGCAAGAAAAAATGTTGCAATGACCGTCATTTTATTCCCTAGGGTGTCTGCTAAAAAAACATATATAATGTTTGGGGGTTCTGAGTAATTTTCTAGCAAAAGAATGATGATTTGTACATGTAGGAGAGAAGTGCCAAAATAGGCCCGGTATTGAATAGGTACAAAAAGCCCTGTATTGAAGTGGTTAAGATTACTGTAAAAGGCATATTCGGGTCCAAGCGACGATCAGGCTCCGCTGGTTGGTGGTCTCAGAGACTAATCAGACATCTGTTTGTTTGGCGTGAGAACCGGTGTGATGTCCGTGTAGGATGTGTTATTGGTTGTCGCTGCAGTGAGCCAGGGAGAGGGCTGGAACACAAGCTCAGAGTCTAGCTGAGACGCAAGGCACGGCGGAGTGACGTCACGACCGGCATGCAACGCGTTTCAATGCAGGCACAAGGAGACGGTGGAGGTCCCTGCACGCATCTTTTTCAAGCTGGTCTTGACGTCACTCCGCCGTGTGTTGCGTCTCAGCTAGACTCTGAGCTTGTGTTCCAGCCCTCTCCCTGGCTCACTCAGGGTTCGTACGGTCATTAAATTCCTGGAAAAGTCATGGGATTTTGACATGGCACTTTCCAGGCCTGGAAAAGTTTTGGAAAATGACTGAATCCACTAAGTTTTGGAAAAGTCATGGAATATTTTAGTCACTACTAGTCGTGCAACGGATCGTAAGCGATCCGTGATCCGAACAGGTCATCCTGTTCGGATCGGCACACGGCGCGATCCCCGGAGCGCTCCGGGGCCTCGGCCATTAGGAAAGGCCGCGGCTTCGGCCTATCTCCGGAGCCGCGGCCATCTTGGTACACCCGGCGGCAGCCTATTGGCTTAGCGGCACGCTGACGTCAGCAGGAACTGGAGGGACACACACTGCGCCGTGTATTGCTGTTCTGAGGTCTGTAAGGGGTGGGGGGGTGCCTGCATTACTGGGGGGTGTCTGTACTTGGAGGTCTGCACTGGGGGTGTCTGTACTGAGGGTGTCTGTACTGAGGGTGTCTGCACTGAGGGTGTCTGCACTGAGGGTGTCTGCACTGAGGGTGTCTGCACTGGGGGTGTCTGCACTGGGGGTGTCTGCACTGGGGATGTCTGCACTGGGGATGTCTGCACTGGGGATGTCTGCACTGGGGGTGGCTGCACTGGGGGTGGCTGTACTACTGGGGGTGTCTGTACTGGGAGGTCTGCACTGCAAGGTCTGCACTGGGGGTGTCTGTACTACTGGGGGTGTCTGTACTACTGGGGGTGTCTGTACTACTGGGGGTGTCTGCACTGGGAGGTCTGCACTGGGGGTGGCTGTACTACTGGGGGTGTCTGCGCTGGGGGTGTCTGCACTGGGAGGTCTGTACTGGGGGTGTCTGCACTGGGGGTGTCTGTACTGGGAGGTCTGTACTGGGGGTGGCTGTACTACTGGGGGTGTCTGTACTGGGAGGTCTGTACTGGGGGTGTCTGTACTACTGGGGGTGTCTGTACTGGGAGGTCTGCACTGGGGGTGTCTGTACTGGGAGGTCTGCACTGGGGGTGGCTGTACTACTGGGGGTGTCTGTACTGGGAGGTCTGCACTGGGGGTGTCTGTACTGTACTGACGTCAGTACTACAGTTTGAATTTATTTGTGTGAACTGTGAAGTTAAGTCATGGATTGTGGAAACTAACTAGTGTCGGGTGATTGTATATAGTGTATACCACATTTACCACTGACTAATGCAGAGTTGCAATGCAAGGAGATCAGCTAAAGTAGTTGGATCTGTGCGTGTGTTATAATTAATTAATCAAAATTAGTCGTTTAATCGATTTAAAAGAAAAAACGATTAATCGAACATATAAATTTTAATCAGTAACAGCCCTAATTTATATTAGTAAAAATATGCTGGGTGTGACATGGATTTTCTTCTTATTTAACATGTATACATAGACATTTCATGAAACATAAGGTCATGAATATTTATACGTGAAGTCATGGAAAAGTCATGGAATTACATTGGTAAAAATGTGTATGAACCCTGCTCACTGCAGCGACAACCCGGAACACATCCTACACGGACATCACACCAGTTCTCGCTCCAAACA
Source organism: Rana muscosa (assembly GCA_029206835.1). Taxonomy (NCBI): domain Eukaryota; kingdom Metazoa; phylum Chordata; class Amphibia; order Anura; family Ranidae; genus Rana; species Rana muscosa. The sequence continues at coordinate 417,076,959 of CM055123.1, read as the reverse complement.
AATAGATGTCTGATAGTCTCTGAGACCAGCGGAGCCTGATCGTCGCTTGGACCCGAATATGCCTTTTACAGTAATCTTAAAAGTGAGTGCTTTGATGCCTTTGTAATTAAAGTGTAACAGTTTTAAACTAAGTGGCGCCTTTTTTCTGTTTTTCCTGTTTCCTGAGTTTGTCCAAGGCTGGGAGGGAGACTCGAAGGAGGTGAGAGTAAATCTGGGAAGTCGTTTTTTTTTTTTTAACCAGTCAGATCGAAGGAGATCTTCCAGAGAGGCCTGGATCATCTGTGGGCTAGCCGTGGGAAATTGGCAGCTGAAGGCATGGGAGATTTGTAAATATCTGAAGAAGTGTGACTCTGGAATATTAAATTTAGAGCGGAGGAGAGATAGCGGGATCAAGGAATCGCCTTCAACCACTTGGGAAAGCGTTTTAGCGTTAAATTTGGTCCATGCGTGAGGCTCTGGTATTGTGAAGAAGTGGGCCAAGTTGGGGTTGCACCACAGCGGGGCATTTGGGGGGTGTGCCACTTTCGGATAACGTTCAAGTTTTAGACCAACTCTCCACGCCTGTAGGGTAGTGCGCATGGATGAGGTCAGGCTATAGGGAGCAAGAGGGCCCCAGAAGAGCAAAAATGTAAGGGCCTCCAGAGATTGTACCACTGCTGCTTCCAGAAGCACAGCAGAGTTGGTGGCATCCGGATTTAAGAGTTGAGTTGAGTAGAGAGGTATCTTGATATAGCGCGGTCTCACCCCGAAGGGTCCCGACATGCTTACAAACACATGCGCATACTAGGGCCAATTTATAGACGGGATCTGATTAACCTACCAGCATGTCTTTGGAGTGTGGGAGGAAACCGGAGTACCCGGAGGAAACCCACGCAGGAACAGGGTGAACATGCAAACTCCAGGCAGATGGTGTCATGGTCTGGATTTAAACCCCGCTCATTCGGGGACTGCGGATTGGCTGGCTGGAAGATATATGCAGACGACCTCCTCCTCTTTCTTAATGATGCGGGATCATCACCAACAGGTGCATTGCAGGTTTTGGACTCATTTGCCTTAATTACGTGACTGCGGGTGAACTGGTCCAAGTCGCTCCTGTTTCCCATTGACCCGGCTGCCCGGGAGCAGGCCTCCCCGGATTTGCAAAGTGCTAACCACTACACCACTGTTTAGCCACCACGCCGCCGTGACCAGTTGTGTGGCCAAGAAATACTTGTGTAGGTCAGGGAACGCCAGTCCCCCTTGGGAGGTCGGTCACAGCAATGTGGTCCACTTATACCTCTGGGACTGGGGACCCCAGATAAAGGAGGAGAACATACTGTTGAGTTGATTGAAAAAAGATTTGGGAATCCACTGTGGCGAATGCCTAAAAAGATAGGTAAATTTTGGTAGAACCTTCATTTTAATCAGGTTTATGCGGCCTAACAGTGATAGGGGCAGGGACTCCCATGCCTTCAGCCTCTGCCTAACCTCCTGGACCACTGGGGACAGATTCAGAGTTATGTAGTCTGTGGCTTTCCTAGAAATCTCCTCTCCGAGGTAACGGAAATGTTCCACCCACAGAAGCAGCAAATCCGGGGAGGCCTGCTCCCGGGCAGCCGGGTCAATGGGAAACAGGAGCGACTTGGACCAGTTCACCCGCAGTCCCGTAATTAAGGCAAATTAGTCCAAAACCTGCAGTGCACCTGTTGGTGATGATCCCGCGTCATTAAGAAAGAGGAGGAGGTCGTCCGCATATATCTTCCTGCCAGCCAATCCGCAGTCCCTGAATGAGCGGGGATGTACAGAGGGCTTCTGCCACCGGCTCAATGGCGATGGCAAATAAGGCCGGAGAGAGAGGGCAGCCCTGACTGGTGCCTCTAGACAATAGAAATGGCTGGGACAGACCCCCTCCTAGTTTAATGGCTGAGGTAGGGGCCTTGTATATCGTCTGTAACCATTGTATGAACAACAACGGAAACCCATCCGGCGCAGAACCTCCCATAGAAAAGGCCATTCAACTGTGTCCAAGGACGCGATCACCCTAGAGCCTGTATTGAGGTGGTGGGTATGGATGTTGGTTTGTCGTCTTCTCAAGTTGATGTCAGTGGATCTATTAGTCATGAACCCGGTCTGGTCAGTCTCAATGATCGTGGGCAGTAAAGGTTGAAGTCTCCTGGTAATTAATTTGGTAAGAATTTTAAGGTCTAAATTCAGGAGGGCAATGGGTCGGTAGGAGGCATAGAGGGTTGAATCCTTGGGAGGTTTGTGAATCAACATCACGTGGGCATGGTACATAAGAGGCCGGTAGTTCCCCTATTGCCAGACAGTTCGAGTAGAGGGAGGCCGAAATCGGCACCAATAAATTCCCATGAGTCAATCATTTCTATTTTAAATGAATGGAAACCGTTCGACCAGCACAGCAAATATCCTAATAACATTCATCTTTCCCCCATTCACACAGAAGAAATGTACATGGACTTTCCCCGGGGGGAATTGCTATGCACATATTTTATGAATAGACCCCTAAATGTCAGGAGAGGTTTCTATAAAGATAGGAAGTATGGAGCAGATAAATGAATAGACCTCCTAGCAATGTTATTACCAGGCTGCAGCTAGGGGGAGCTCTAATGTGTGAGCACAGCAGAGTGATCCCATCTAGCTCACATTAACCCTTTCTCTGTCAGAGATGTATTTGCACATTTTCGGCCTGAAGATTAGTAAAACCCCCAAACATATATAATCTGATAGCAGAGGCCCTGGAGAATAAAATGGTGGTGATTGTTAAGGTGTTCCTCGTACACAAATTTTCCCTTAATATCCGGGTTTATTTTCTCCTTTTTCCCCCATTTCCTATGGTGTGATCTTTTCTACAATACTTTGTTATAATAATGAAACACGTTGTGTATTGTATTGTACGACTCCGCCTCCACATTCCAGACAAGTCCTTTTCCTGACCAATCACATTTCTACCTTTTTACTATTTCCTGATTCTATGACTGTAATCTGTTTAACCACTTGTCCACCAGCCGCCGTCAAATGACGGCAGGAGGAAGACCCTGTTGTTCTGGGCGGATGTCATATGACGTTGCGCCTTCCCAAGCCACTAGAAGGGGCGCGCACGCCGCTGCGTCACTGGGAACCCGATGCGCATGCCGCCGGAGACACGCGACTGCCCAGTAACTGAGCAGGACTGTGGATGTCCGTGTGTAAACACAGAGATCCACATCCTGTCAGGGAGAGGAGACTGATGGTGTGTCCCTTGTACATAGAGACCACCCCCAGTCAGTCCCCCCCCCCACAGTAAGAATCACTCCCAGGGAACACATTTAACCCCTTGGTCGCCCCCTTAGTGTTAACCCCTTCCCTGACAGTCATATTTATACAGTAATCAGTGCATTTTTATAGCAGCGATCGCTGTATAAATGTGAATGGACCCAAAAATGTGTCAAAAGTGTCCGATGTGTCCGCCGCAATATCGCAGTCGCCGCCATTACTAGTAAAAAAAAAAAAAATCATAAAAATGCTATAAATCTATCCCCTATTTTGTAGCTGCTAGAACTTTTGCGCAAACCAATCAATAAACGCTGATTGCGATTTTTTTTACCAAAAATATGTAGAAGAATACATATCGACCTAAACTGAGGAAAAAATTTGTTTAAAAAAAAAAAGCATATTTATTATAACAAAAAGTAAAAAATATTGTGTTTTTTTCAAACTTGTCTCTCTTCTTTTGTTTATAGCGCAAGAAATAAAAACCGCAGAGGTGATCAAATACCCCCTAAAGAGAGCTCTATTTGTGGGGAAAAAATGATAAAAATTTCATTTGGGTACAGTGTTGTATGACCGCGCAATTGTCATTCAAAGTGTGACAGCGCTGAAAAATGGCTTGGGCAGGAAGGGGGTGAAAGTGTCCTGTAGGCAAGTGGTTAAAAGTAAAATTATAATAAAAAAAAATGTATTGAAGAGAAAAAAAAGTTGTGTGTGTCGGTGGAATGAGAACAATTGCTGGTGGTGTTGTCACCTGTCACAGCAGTCACACCTGGTTTCCCGGCCAATGCACCAGATAAATGTTGCAGCAAAACGGCTCTTTGAGTTCTGGGAAACCAGGAATGGACTCTGGACACGGACTCCAGGAAAACAAACCTTTTATTTCACCAGGGAAAGGAGCGACTCACGCCAGGATGCCAAGTGGCCTCTTATAGGCGTTTGCAACATATATATTTCCTCTTGTATAGACATTCCTTGGAACTTCGTAAAACATCTAAAAGCTTGTTAGCGAGTGACATCTGCGGCTTCTCAGTTATCTGTCTAATTTATAGGGATGAGCCGAACATGCCCCGGTTCGGTTCGCGGCAGAACATGCGAACTGGCAAAAAATTTGTGCGAACAACGTTAAAGTCTATGGGACACGAACGTGAAAAAACAAAAGTGCTAAGTTTACAGGCTAATATGCAAGTTATTGTCATAAAAAGGGTTTGGGGACCCGGGTCCTGCCCCAGGGGACATGTATCAATGCAAAAAAAGTTTTCAAAATGGCCGTTTTTCAGGAGCAGTGATTTTAATAATGCTTAAAGTGAAACAATAAAAGTGAAATATTCCTTAAAAATTCGTACCTGGGGGGTGTGTATAGTATGCCTGTAAAGTGGTGCATTTTCCCGTGTTTAGAACTGTCCCACAGCAAAATTACATTTCTAAAGGAAAAAAAGGAATTTAAAACTGCTTGCGGCTTTAATGTAATGTGTGGTCCCGGCAATGTGGATGAGAAATATGGCATGAGCCCCCCCCCCCCAATCCATTACCAGGCCCTTTGGGTCTGGTATGGATGTTAAGGGGAACCCTGCACCCAAATAAAAAAGGCCCTATATACTCTGAACAGCAGTATACAGGCAGTCCCCGGGTTACAAAAAAGACAGGGACTGTAAGTTTGTTCTTAAGTTGAATCTGTTTTTAATTTGTAACAGGTAAATTTTTTAAGTGTAGCTCCAGCCCAAAAATCAATTTTTACGCTGTTTATAAAACATAGGGAAGGGTTATCACCCCTGTAACATTTGTTTTGCTGTCTGTGCCCCCGTTCAGAAGATTTCACCTCACTTTCTGTCCCAATGAAAACTTGATTTAGAAAATTTGGGGTTATTAGGGAAACAAGGATTGGTGATAAAGCATCAGTGGAGAGGAGACACCTTTTTCCAATATTAACTCTTACAGGAGAGAATTTCCCTTCCTAGGGGTAGATTTCCTCTCACTTCCTGTTGTCTCCCTCCGTTTGTAAGTAGGAGTCGTTTGTAAGTCGGATGTTTGAAAGTAGGGAATTGCCTGTATATACTATAGGCCTGCCGTATATACTCTGCAGAAAATTGGGCCTTAGGTGTTGGTGATAACAGAACACTGAAAGCCCTCACAGTTACTCTTGGTGGGTGCTGGAACAGGTCCTGCTGTGAAATATATCAAGAATTGTAATTACATGCCCATGTTAAACAGGGGCAGAAAATTGGGTCTTATGCAGTGGTGGTTGTGCCACAACACTGTAAAGCCCTCACAGTTACTCTTGGTGGGCGCAGGAACGGGCCCTGCTGTGAAATATTAGATCAAAAATTGTAATTACACGCCCGTGTTAAACAGGGGCAGAAAAATTGAATGGTGGTGCCCTAAATCAAAAATATTCTTAGAAGCTAGCATCATCAAGATTGAGGAGGAATAGGATAGTCACTCAGCATAATAGGATATTTACTCAGCATAGGCAGACTTCAAGGGATCCCACATCCATACAAAAATCAATTGTTACAATCAGCATCAGGTGCTTGGTAGCTGGTGAGCCAAGACTGGTTAATTTTTATGAATGTGAGCCAATCAACAGAGTCTGTGGACAGGCGCACTCTGTGATCGGTTATAAACCCTCCAGCAGCACTGAATGTGCGTTCAGAAAGAACGCTGGATGCAGGACAGGCCAGTAGCTCAATTGCATATTGAGCAAGCTCTGGCCAGTGATCCATCCTCAAGACCCAGTAACCCAGTGGATGCTCTGTTGGTGTCAGTGAAACATTTATAAAGAAGCACAGCATACTTCTATTTGAACACAAGATGGCAGCAAACTTGACAGTGGAAGCTGTCAGCTGCACACACCACATGACTTCCTGTCTGCCTATAAAAGACAGCCTGGATCCATGTTCAAGTTGCTGGTTTATCTTTCAGCTTCCCTAGTTCCTTGCTTGTGTTTCCTGCCTTGATACTACCGTTGTGACTTGGATTGACCCTGACCTGCTCCGATCTCTTCCAGCACCTGACCCCTGGCTTGCCTTTTGGACCTCTGCTACCTCTCTCCAGTGTTTGACCCTCGGCCTGCTTACGGATTATTTTACCAGTCTTCTGTGCTTGACCTCCAGCCTGCCTACGGACTTTGCTATTATCTCCTGTGCTCAAACCCCTGGCCTGATTACGGACTTGCGGTGTATCTCCAGTGTTTGACCCTCTGCCTGTCCACGGACTTGCTTCCTGCCTCCTGCTTTGGGTCCATTACCTGTTCTCGGACTTTACTGGCAGCTCCTGTGGGTGACCCACTATCCCTGGAACTTGCTACTGATCACCTGTGTTTGACCCTCGGCCTGCTGTTGGACTTGGCTACCCTTCCTTCCCGTTGGGCTCCAGTGTCTACTAGTACTGCTCAGCTTCCAGCTCCACGTCATCCGCACGCAGACCTGCCAGCCTGCCTGTACCTCGTGCCTCTTCGTGCCCTTTACCCTCTGTTCCACCACCAGGGGTGGAGTGCGCTTAGTCGCAAGTGAGAACCGCTCTCAGCATCTCAGACTCGGTGAGTACCCTCGTGACAGTTGGAAAGGTCTCCAAGTCTGATCTTGCCCCTAGATATTCCTGCACCATGTAATGCAGACGTTGGTGATGGTTGCTGATACCGATCAGACCTTGGTTCTGAGAACTGAAGAATTGTCTGAAGGCATCGGTCAGCTGGCCACCTTCTCCACCACTCTTTCTGTGACTGAACGAAGCCTCAGCAACACGTTGTCCAGCACCAGAAAATTGTAACCTCCCAGGCTCTGGAAACGCATTGTACAAACCTTTCTTCAAGGCCTCCTGAAGATGTTTCATCCCCTGCGAAGGCTGGATAAGTTCTGCAACCTTACCCTTGTAAAATGGTTGAACTATGTGAACCCATGGTGGCAGTTGCTGATGCTGCCTGAACCCATATATGGTCACCTAGAGAGGGGGTTGATTGGACTGTCTCGGTACTGATGATATTGACACGTATGGTATCATAAAAAAATATATTTATTACATATAAAATTAGACAACATTAAAATACAAGCCAGACCCCACCCAGGTACAACAAATTACTGCTAGCGTTACCCTTGTAACGTGGATCAAGAAGGGTTGCCATTAAGTAATGATCCCTCTCCTTGATACCACAAATCCTAGGGTCCTTTTGCAGGATCAGGGAGGCCATGCAGCGTAAGTTTGCAGAGGCAATCGATCCGGAGTCCTCTGGGTCACTAAGGATCACATGATCTGCAACCACCTCCTGTCAGCCATGTACAAATCCATGGGTTTCTGGGGACGTAAAAAAATCCTTTGAAGACTGCTGCTGAGTGTTATCCTCCACCTCCATGCTGACACAATCCTCCTCCTCCTCCTTCTTCCTGTGTGTTCGGCGGGCCCGCAGGAATACTATCTGGATAAAGGAGGCCTTGAGAGGTAAGTTTGTCCTCCTCTTCCTCCCGCTGTTCTGCCCCAAGTGCCATGTCCATTATTCCACGAAGTGTGTACAGGTGGACAAGAGGGACAGTATCACTGATGCATGCACTGTCACTGCTCACTATCCCCGTGGCCTCCTCAAATGGTGACAGGACAGTGCATGCATCCTTGATCAGGAGCAACTGGCGTGGCAAAACAAAATCAAGCTCCCCTGACCCTGTCCTGGTGCCATACTCACACATGTACTCATTGATGGCCCTCTGCTGCGTGTGCAGCTGCTGCAGCATTGCCAACGTTGAGTTCCACCTGCTGGGCATGTCACAACTGAAGCGGTTCTTGGGCAGGTTGTATTCCTTTTAAATGTCAGCCAGCCGAGCACTGGCATTATATGAGTGGCGGAAATGACCACAGACTTTCCTGGCCTGCCTCAGGAGATCCTGTAAGCCCGGGAACCTGCCCAAGAACCGCTGCACCACCAAATTCAGGAAGTGAGCCAAACAGGGAGCCCCTTGAGTGCCTACGGAGCATCGCTGGTTCCGAGGACAAATCTGCACAGGAAGAGGCCATAGAGGAAGAAGAAGAGGAGGGGGTGGAGGAGAGAGCTGTGGCAGAATCACCACTAGTAGCATATTGGAGGCGTGGTGGCGGAACAATCTCCAAGAATACTGAACCCTGTCCTGCATCCTTCCCAGCTGCCAGCAGAGTTACCCAGTGCGCCATGAAGGAAAGGTAACGTCCCTGCCCATGCCTGCTGGAACATGAGTCAGCAGTAATTTGTAGCTTACTGCTGACCGCCCTGTCCAACGAGGCCAAGACATTGCCTTCCACATGCTGGTAGAGAAACCGCAATGGCCTTCCGTGAAAAGAAATGGCATTTGGGAACCTGCCACTGAGGTACCGCACACTCCACAAATTCACGAAAGGGGGCAGAGTCTACCAGCTGAAAAGGCAACAGTTGCAGTTCTAGCAATTTGGCCAAGCTAGCATTCAACCGCTGGGCATGTGGATGGCTGGGAGCGAACTTCTTTCTACTGTTTAGCAACTGGGGTAGGGAAATTTGCCTGCTAAAATCGGATGGTGGTGTACCTCTAGCAGATTGCTCGCAAGTACTTGGGACACTTATTGCTATACCTTCATTCCTCTCAGTGCAGGTTTCTGACTGAAGGTATAGTGGGGTTGGAGATCCCAGATGATGAGGAGCAGGGAGAGGTCCGCCTTGTTCTTTGATGTGGGTCTTTTAAGTGCTGTTGCCAACAGACTGCATGGGAGGTCGTCATATGTCTGGCAAGCATGTAGTGCCCAGGCAGCTGCTGTTGTTTTGGCCACGCTTGATCCCCTTCAGACATAGATCGCAAACAGCAACGGTGGGATCTGCTGCACACGTGTCAAAAAAGCCCCACACCAAAGAGCTTTTCAAAATAAGCAGGGAGTCAGCAGCGCCCTTCACCTGCTTAGCTCTGTGGTGTGATGCAATAGGGTGGCTGCCCTAAAGCTGCCCCCTGGAGGGCATCCTGCCTCGTTGGAAATGTGCCTCCTCCTTCTCCTCTCTTCTATCAGGGACCCAAGTAGAGTCAGGGACATCATCATCCCTTCCCTGCTCGTCATTGGAGCAAATCTGGCAGTATGCTGCAGCTGGGGGAACATGACTGCCAGTTTCTTGTCCTTCTTGGGCACTCCCTCTGTCTAGGCTCACGTTACTCCCTTCCTCAACATGGGTACCATCATCGGAGCCTTCAAATCCCTGTGCATCCTCATGTACCCAACACTGTGGTCGAATAGTTCGGGGGACTCCTCAGGGCATGATGGTGGGGATTAGTGATGAGCCGAACACCCCCGGGTTCGGTTCGCACCAGAACCCGCGAACGGACCGAAAGTTCGAACGAACATTAGAACCCTATTAAATACAATGGATGCGAACGTTCGAATTCTAAAGTGCTAATTATAACAACTATTATGCATGTTACTGTCCTAAAAAGGGTTTGGGAACCCGGGTTCTGCACCAGGGGACATGTATCAATGCAAAAAGAAGTTTTAAAAACGGTCGTTTTTCGGGAGCAGTCATTTTAATGATGCATAAAGTGAAAAAAAAAAAGTCAAATATTCCTTTAAATATCGTACCTGGGGGGTGTCTAAAGTATGCCTGTGAAGTGCCACGTGTTTCCCGTGTTTAGAACTGTCCCTGCACAAAATGACACTTCTAAAGGAAAAAAAAGCCATTAAAAACTGCTTGCGGCTTTAATGCAATGTCTGGTCCCGGTAATATGGATGAAATTCTTTAAGAAAAATGGCATAGCTACCCCATGACCCCCCCCCCCTACCCCAGCCCATTACCAGCCCCTTTGGGTCTTGTATGGATATTAAGGGGAACCCCGCACATAAAATAAAAAAGGCCCTATATACTCTGAACAGCCGTATACAGGCGGTGCATACAAGACAGGGACTGTAGGTTTGTTCTTATGTAGAATCTGTTTGTAATTTTGAACAGGTACATTGTTGAAGTGTAGCTCCAGCCCAAAAATCTATTTTTAAACTTTTTGGGAAACATAGGTAAGGGTTATCACCCCTGTAACATTTGTTTTGCTGTCTGTGCCCCTGTTCAGAACATTTCACCTCACTTTCCGTCCCAATGACAACTGTTTTTGAAATGTGGTGTTTTTCTTGAAACAAGGATTGCTGATAAAGCATCAGTACAGATGAGACCCCTTTCTCCCATATTTATTCTTACAGGAGAGAATTTTCCTTTCTAGGGGTAGATTTCCTCTCACTTCCTGTTGTCTTCTTTCGTTTGCAAGTAGGAGTCGTTTGTAAGTTGGATGTTTGAAAGTAGGGACCTGCCGTATATACTCTGCAGAAATAGGCCCCTTAGTTGTTGGTGTTGGCACAACACTGTAAGCACTCAGTTACTCTTGGTTGGTGCTGGAACGCCCTGCTGTCAACTATTATATCAGGAATTTTAATTACATATAATTGTTGAACAGTGGTAGTAAAAATTGGGGCTTTGATGGTGGTGCTGGTGCCACAACACTGTAAGCCCTGACAGTTACTCTTGGTGGGTGCAGCAATGGGCCCTGCTGTGAATTATTAGATCAAGAATTGTAATTACATGCCCCTTTTGAACAGGGGCTGAAAAATTGGGCCTTTCGTGGTGGTGGTGGTGGTGGCGTTGCCACAAGACTGTAAGCCCTCAGAGTTACTCTTGGTGGGTGCAGCAATGGACCCTGCTGTGAATTATTAGATCAAGAATTGTAATTGCATGCCCCTGTTGAACAGGGGCTGAAAAATTGGGCCTTAGGCACTGGTGGCACAACACTACAACCCCTCACAGATACTGTACTTGGAGCACAGCAATGAGCCCTGTTGCAAAGTATTGCTTCAAAAATTGTAATGACACGCCCCTGTTAAACAGGGGCTGAAAAATTGGGCCTTAGGCACTGGTGCCACAACACTCCAACCCCTCACAGATACTGTACTTGGAGCACAGCAATGAGCCCTATGGCAAATTATTGCTAAAAAAATTGTAATTACACGCCCCTGTAAAACAGGGGCTGAAAAATTGGGCCTTAGCCACTGGTGGTGGCACCCATAAACAAAAATGATCTTCCAAGCTATCATCATCAATCGTATCATTGAGGACTCGGAGGAGGAGGATAGCCAGTCAACATAACAGCACAGGCACTCAGCATCAGCATCAGTCTTGAAGGGATGTGACATGTTAAAATCAATTAGTCTGTTATATCAGCATCAGGTGTGTGGTAGCTGGTGGTGATCCAAGACTGGTTCATCTTGATGAAAGTCAGTCGATCAACCGAGTCGGTGGACAGGCGCACCCTGTGATCCGTGACAAATCCTCCAGCAGCACTGAATGTGCGTTCCGAAAGAACGCTGGATGCAGGACAGGCCAGTAGCTCAATTGCATACTGTGCAAGCTCTGGCCAGTGATCCATCCTCAAGACCCAGTAAGCCAGAGGATTTTCGGTGGGGAAGGTGTCCAAGTCTGACCTTGCCCCTAGATATTCCTGCACCATGTTTATCAGACGCTGGCGATGGTTGCTGGAACCGATCATACTTTGGGGCTGCGGACTAAAGAATTGTCTGAACGCATCGGTCAGACGGCCACCTTCCCCACCGCTCCTTCTTTGACTGGCCGAAGCCTCAGCAACTCGTTGTCCAGGACCAGGAGTTTGTAACCTCCCAGTCTCTGGGAACGCGTTGCACAGACCTTTCTGCAAGGCCTCCCGGAGTTGTCTCATCCTCTGCTCCCTCTGCGACGGTAACATAAGGTCCGCAACCTTACCCTTGTACCGTGGATCAAGGAGAGTGGCCAGCCAGTAATGGTCCCTCTCCTTGATCCGAAGAATACGAGGATCCTTCCGCAGACTTTGCAGGATCAGGGAGGCCATGCAGCGTAGGTTTGCTGAGGCATTCGCTCCGGAGTCCTCTGGGTCACTAAGGACGACATGATCCGCAGCCACCTCCTCCCAGCCACGTACAAGTCCACTGGTTTCTTGGGACTGTAAATCATCCCTAAAAGACTGCTGCTGATGATGCTGAGTGCCAGCCTCCACCTCCATGCTGACACAATCCTCCTCCTCCTCCTCCTCTTCCTGTGCGATGGGTGGGACAGAAGGAACACTGTCTGGGTAAAGGGGGCCTTGAGAGGCAAGGAAGTCCTCCTCTTCCTGCCTCTGTTCTGCCTCAAGTGCCCTGTCCATTATTCCACGCAGCGTGTGCTCCAACAGGTGGACAAGAGGTACAGTGTCACTGATGCATGCACTGTCACTGCTCACCATCCTCGTGGCCTCCTCAAATGGTGCCAGGACAGTGCATGCATCCCTGATCATGCCCCACTGGCGTGGAGAAAAAAAACCAAGCTCCCCTGACCCTGTCCTGGTGCCGTAGTCGCACAGGTACTCATTGATGGCCCTCTGCTGCGTGTGCAGCCGCTGCAGCATGGCCAACGTTGAGTTCCACCTGGTGGGCATGTCACATATAAGGCGGTTCTTGGGCAGGTTCAACTCCTTTTGCAGCTCAGCCAGGCGAGCACTGGCATTATAAGATCTGCGGAAATGCACACAGACTTTCCTGGCCTGCCTCAGGACATCCTGTAAGCCCGGGTACCTGCCCAAGAACCGCTGCACCACCAGGTTAAGGACGTGAGCCACACAGGGCACATGGGTCAGTTGTCCCTGTCGGAGGGCGGAGAGGAGGTTGGTGCCATTGTCGCAAACCACCATTCCTGGCTTAAGCTGGCGTGGCGTCAACCACCTCTCGGCCTGGCCCTGCAGAGCAGACAGGACCTCTGCCCCAGTGTGGCTTCTGTCCCCCAAACACACCAGCGCAAGCACGGCATGGCATCTTTTTGCCTGCGTAGTTGCGTAGCCCCGTGAACGGCTACGGAGCACCGCTGGTTCATAGGACAAACCACAGGAAGAGGCCATGGAGGAAGAAGAAGAGGAGGGGGTGGAGGAGAGAGGTGTGTCACAACCAGTAGTAGCATTTTGGAGGCGTGGCGGTGGGACAACCTCCAACACTACTGCACCTTGTCCTGCATCCTTCCCAGCTGCCAAAAGAGTGACCCAATGGGCCGTGAAAGAAAGGTAACGTCCCTGTCCATGCCTGCTGGACCATGAGTCAGCGGTAATATGCACCTTACCGCTGACCGCCCTGTCCAGCGAGGCCAAGACATTGCCTTCCACATGCCGGTAGAGAGCCGGAATAGCCTTCCGTGAGAAAAAGTGGCGTTTGGGAACCTGCCACTGAGGAACCGCACATTGCACAAACTCACGGAAGGGGGCCGAGTCTACCAACTGAAAAGGCAGCAGTTGAAGCGCTAGCAATTTAGCCAAGCTAGCATTCAACCGCTGGGCATGTGGATGGCTGGGAGTGAACTTCTTTCGACGGTCCAGCAGCTGGGGCAGGGAAATTTGCCTGCTAGAATCGGACGTCGGTGTACTGCTAGCAGAGTGGCCGCAAGTACTTGGCTGTGACACACCTAATTCTACACCTTCATTCCTCTCAGTGCATGTTTCAGAGAGGACTGAAGTTATAGTGGGGTTGGAGATCCCAGCTGATGCGGTGCAAGGAGAGGTCCGCTTTGTTCTTTGGTGTGGGTCTTTGAGGTAGGCTTGCCAACGAGCTGCATGGCAGGTCAACATATGTCTGGTCAGGCATGTGGTACCCAAGCGGCTGATGTTTTGGCCACGCGATATACGCTTGAGACATATGTTGCAAACAGCAGCTGTGCGATCTGATGCACTAGCCTCAAAAAAGGCCCACACCAAAGAACTTTTTGAATGACGGGCAGAGGCAGCGCCCTGCACAGGCGGAGCTCTGCGGTGTGATTCCGTCGGTGTACTGCCCTTACGCTGGCCACCAAAGGGCATCCTGCCTCGTTGGAGATGTGCCTCCTCCTCATCCTCCTCCTCCTCCTCTCTCCTATTAGGCACCCACGTGGAGTCAGTGACCTCATCATCACCTCCCTCCTCATCACTGGAGCCAATCTGGCAGTATGCTGCAGCTGCTGGAACATGACTGCCAGATTGGTGTCCTTCTTGAGCATCCCCTCTGTCTGCTCTCACGCTACTGCCTTCCTGTAGCTGGGTTTCATCATCAGACCCTTCGAAACGCTGGGCATCCTCCTGGAGCATGTACCCAACACTGTGCTCAAACAGTTCGGGGGACTCCTCAGGAGGAGGACATGGTGGGTCTAGGGAAGGAGTGACTGATGATGAGTCTGACATTGATACCAGGGAAGAGGACGCTTTGGCAGCTGCTTTTCCAGTACCCTGAGCCTGGGTGAGAGAGGATGAGGAGGAGGAGGAGGGCTTGGTCATCCACTCTACCAAGTCTTCGGCATGATGTGGCTCAACATGTCCAGCTGCCGAAAAGAAGGACAAGCGTGTCCCATGGCCATGTGCTGATGACAATGCACCGCGTCCACGACCAGCACTGTTGCCCCCAGACACAGAGCCTGCTTGCCCTCTTTTATTGCCTCCTGACTGTCTGCCTCTCCTTGTTTGCCTTCCAGACATTCTAATAGATGGCCTGCAGGGAGATGGGAAAAAAGCAATAAGGGCTACCTTCAGGTGTCCTTCTCTGTCCCTTGAAACAAGGACTTTCACAGTGAAAGAAACTGACACACTCTCCCTACCTACAGTTTTCTGTCCCTAGAAAAAATGTTTTTTTTAAGCACAATTTAGCACAAGGAGAATTCACTCACTGTCCTTCCAGGTCCCTGGAAACAAGGACTTTGACAGTGAAAGAAACTGACACACTCTCCCTACCTACAGTTTTCTGTCCCTAGAAAAAATGTTTTTTTTAAGCACAATTTAGCACAAGGAGAATTCACTCACTGTCCTTCCAGGTCCCTGGAAACAAGGACTTTGACAGTGAAAGAAACTGACACACTCTCCCTACCTACAGTTTTCTGTCCCTAGAAAAAATGTTTTTTTTAAGCACAATTTAGCACAAGGAGAATTCACTCACTGTCCTTCCAGGTCCCTGGAAACAAGGACTTTGACAGTGAAAGAAACTGACACACTCTCCCTACCTACAGTTTTCTGTCCCTAGAAAAAATGTTTTTTTTAAGCACAATATAGCACAAGGAGAATTCACTCACTGTCCTTCCAGGTCCCTGGAAACAAGGACTTTGACAGTGAAAGAAACTGACACACTCTCCCTACCTACAGTTTTCTGTCCCTAGAAAAAATGTTTTTTTTAAGCACAATTTAGCACAAGGAGAATTCACTCACTGTCCTTCCAGGTCCCTGGAAACAAGGACTTTGACAGTGAAAGAAACTGACACACTCTCCCTACCTACAGTTTTCTGTCCCTAGAAAAAATGTTTTTTTTAAGCACAATTTAGCACAAGGAGAATTCACTCACTGTCCTTCCAGGTCCCTGGAAACAAGGACTTTGACAGTGAAAGAAACTGACACACTCTCCCTACCTACAGTTTTCTGTCCCTAGAAAAAATGTTTTTT
The DNA here is from genome assembly GCA_029206835.1 of Rana muscosa. NCBI lineage: Eukaryota > Metazoa > Chordata > Amphibia > Anura > Ranidae > Rana > Rana muscosa. Next base: position 417,061,297 of record CM055123.1, on the reverse strand, counting down.
TTAAGCACAATTTAGCACAAGGAGAATTCACTCACTGTCCTTCCAGGTCCCTGGAAACAAGGACTTTGACAGTGAAAGAAACTGACACACTCTCCCTACCTACAGTTTTCTGTCCCTAGAAAAAATGTTTTTTTTAAGCACAATTTAGCACAAGGAGAATTCACTCACTGTCCTTCCAGGTCCCTGGAAACAAGGACTTTGACAGTGAAAGAAACTGACACACTCTCCCTACCTACAGTTTTCTGTCCCTAGAAAAAATGTTTTTTTTAAGCACAATTTAGCACAAGGAGAATTCACTCACTGTCCTTCCAGGTCCCTGGAAACAAGGACTTTGACAGTGAAAGAAACTGACACACTCTCCCTACCTACAGTTTTCTGTCCCTAGAAAAAATGTTTTTTTTAAGCACAATTTAGCACAAGGAGAATTCACTCACTGTCCTTCCAGGTCCCTGGAAACAAGGACTTTGACAGTGAAAGAAACTGACACACTCTCCCTACCTACAGTTTTCTGTCCCTAGAAAAAATGTTTTTTTTAAGCACAATTTAGCACAAGGAGAATTCACTCACTGTCCTTCCAGGTCCCTGGAAACAAGGACTTTGACAGTGAAAGAAACTGACACACTCTCCCTACCTACAGTTTTCTGTCCCTAGAAAAATGTTTTTTTTAAGCACAATTTAGCACAAGGAGAATTCACTCACTGTCCTTCCAGGTCCCTGGAAACAAGGACTTTGACAGTGAAAGAAACTGACACACTCTCCCTACCTACAGTTTTCTGTCCCTAGAAAAAATGTTTTTTTTAAGCACAATTTAGCACAAGGAGAATTCACTCACTGTCCTTCCAGGTCCCTGGAAACAAGGACTTTGACAGTGAAAGAAACTGACACACTCTCCCTACCTACAGTTTTCTGTCCCTAGAAAAAATGTTTTTTTTAAGCACAATTTAGCACAAGGAGAATTCACTCACTGTCCTTCCAGGTCCCTGGAAACAAGGACTTTGACAGTGAAAGAAACTGACACACTCTCCCTACCTACAGTTTTCTGTCCCTAGAAAAAATGTTTTTTTTAAGCACAATTTAGCACAAGGAGAATTCACTCACTGTCCTTCCAGGTCCCTGGAAACAAGGACTTTGACAGTGAAAGAAACTGACACACTCTCCCTACCTACAGTTTTCTGTCCCTAGAAAAAATGTTTTTTTTAAGCACAATATAGCACAAGGAGAATTCACTCACTGTCCTTCCAGGTCCCTGGAAACAAGGACTTTGACAGTGAAAGAAACTGACACACTCTCCCTACCTACAGTTTTCTGTCCCTAGAAAAAATGTTTTTTTTAAGCACAATTTAGCACAAGGAGAATTCACTCACTGTCCTTCCAGGTCCCTGGAAACAAGGACTTTGACAGTGAAAGAAACTGACACACTCTCCCTACCTACAGTTTTCTGTCCCTAGAAAAAATGTTTTTTTTAAGCACAATTTAGCACAAGGAGAATTCACTCACTGTCCTTCCAGGTCCCTGGAAACAAGGACTTTGACAGTGAAAGAAACTGACACACTCTCCCTACCTACAGTTTTCTGTCCCTAGAAAAAATGTTTTTTTTAAGCACAATTTAGCACAAGGAGAATTCACTCACTGTCCTTCCAGGTCCCTGGAAACAAGGACTTTGACAGTGAAAGAAACTGACACACTCTCCCTACCTACAGTTTTCTGTCCCTAGAAAAAATGTTTTTTTTAAGCACAATATAGCACAAGGAGAATTCACTCACTGTCCTTCCAGGTCCCTGGAAACAAGGACTTTGACAGTGAAAGAAACTGACACACTCTCCCTACCTACAGTTTTCTGTCCCTAGAAAAAATGTTTTTTTTAAGCACAATATAGCACAAGGAGAATTCACTCACTGTCCTTCCAGGTCCCTGGAAACAAGGACTTTGACAGTGAAAGAAACTGACACACTCTCCCTACCTACAGTTTTCTGTCCCTAGAAAAAATGTTTTTTTTAAGCACAATTTAGCACAAGGAGAATTCACTCACTGTCCTTCCAGGTCCCTGGAAACAAGGACTTTGACAGTGAAAGAAACTGACACACTCTCCCTACCTACAGTTTTCTGTCCCTAGAAAAAATGTTTTTTTTAAGCACAATTTAGCACAAGGAGAATTCACTCACTGTCCTTCCAGGTCCCTGGAAACAAGGACTTTGACAGTGAAAGAAACTGACACACTCTCCCTACCTACAGTTTTCTGTCCCTAGAAAAAATGTTTTTTTTAAGCACAATTTAGCACAAGGAGAATTCACTCACTGTCCTTCCAGGTCCCTGGAAACAAGGACTTTGACAGTGAAAGAAACTGACACACTCTCCCTACCTACAGTTTTCTGTCCCTAGAAAAAATGTTTTTTTTAAGCACAATATAGCACAAGGAGAATTCACTCACTGTCCTTCCAGGTCCCTGGAAACAAGGACTTTGACAGTGAAAGAAACTGACACACTCTCCCTACCTACAGTTTTCTGTCCCTAGAAAAAATGTTTTTTTTAAGCACAATTTAGCACAAGGAGAATTCACTCACTGTCCTTCCAGGTCCCTGGAAACAAGGACTTTGACAGTGAAAGAAACTGACACACTCTCCCTACCTACAGTTTTCTGTCCCTAGAAAAAATGTTTTTTTTAAGCACAATTTAGCACAAGGAGAATTCACTCACTGTCCTTCCAGGTCCCTGGAAACAAGGACTTTGACAGTGAAAGAAACTGACACACTCTCCCTACCTACAGTTTTCTGTCCCTAGAAAAAATGTTTTTTTTAAGCACAATTTAGCACAAGGAGAATTCACTCACTGTCCTTCCAGGTCCCTGGAAACAAGGACTTTGACAGTGAAAGAAACTGACACACTCTCCCTACCTACAGTTTTCTGTCCCTAGAAAAAATGTTTTTTTTAAGCACAATTTAGCACAAGGAGAATTCACTCACTGTCCTTCCAGGTCCCTGGAAACAAGGACTTTGACAGTGAAAGAAACTGACACACTCTCCCTACCTACAGTTTTCTGTCCCTAGAAAAAATGTTTTTTTTAAGCACAATTTAGCACAAGGAGAATTCACTCACTGTCCTTCCAGGTCCCTGGAAACAAGGACTTTGACAGTGAAAGAAACTGACACACTCTCCCTACCTACAGTTTTCTGTCCCTAGAAAAATGTTTTTTTTAAGCACAATTTAGCACAAGGAGAATTCACTCACTGTCCTTCCAGGTCCCTGGAAACAAGGACTTTGACAGTGAAAGAAACTGACACACTCTCCCTACCTACAGTTTTCTGTCCCTAGAAAAAATGTTTTTTTTAAGCACAATTTAGCACAAGGAGAATTCACTCACTGTCCTTCCAGGTCCCTGGAAACAAGGACTTTGACAGTGAAAGAAACTGACACACTCTCCCTACCTACAGTTTTCTGTCCCTAGAAAAAATGTTTTTTTTAAGCGCAATTTAGCACAAGGAGAATTCACTCACTGTCCTTCCAGGTCCCTGGAAACAAGGACTTTGACAGTGAAAGAAACTGACACACTCTCCCTACCTACAGTTTTCTGTCCCTAGAAAAAATGTTTTTTTTTAAGCACAATTTAGCACAAGGAGAATTCACTCACTGTCCTTCCAGGTCCCTGGAAACAAGGACTTTGACAGTGAAAGAAACTGACACACTCTCCCTACCTACAGTTTTCTGTCCCTAGAAAAAATGTTTTTTTTAAGCACAATTTAGCACAAGGAGAATTCACTCACTGTCCTTCCAGGTCCCTGGAAACAAGGACTTTGACAGTGAAAGAAACTGACACACTCTCCCTACCTACAGTTTTCTGTCCCTAGAAAAAATGTTTTTTTTAAGCACAATATAGCACAAGCACAAAACACACTGACACTCTCCCTACCTATCCTTCTCTTTCCCTAAACTAAAGGAATCCAGGTTAAGCAAGAAAGAAATAAAAGTCACTGTCCCTGCCTATGCTGCTCTATCCCTGCTCCGGAAGACACTACACTAGGCCGCCGTGCTGGCGGCCTTTTATAGTGTGGGGCGTGTACTAAACACCCTCAGCAATAATTGGCCACAGGCATCCTGCCTGTGGCCAATCATTGCTCTCCTCGCTGACGGCGCTGTGATTGGCCAAGCATGCGGGGTCACAGTGCATGCTTGGCCAATCACAGCGCCTGGATGACACTGCGATGGCGTAGTGCATTGTGGGCCGTTCGCGTCACTCGAATTTGGCGCGAACGGCCCAAATCGTTCGATCTTCGTCGAACGATCGAACAGCCGATGTTCGAGTCGAACGTATGTTCGACTCGAACACGAAGCTCATCCCTAGTGGGGATAGGGAAGGAGTGACTGTTGACATGGAGTCGATGGAATAGGCCGCTTTGGCAGCTGCATTGGAAGGCAAACTACTCTGAGTCTGGGTGACAGAGGATGAGGAGGATGAGGACGGCTCTGTTATCCGCTCCACCAACTCTTCTGCATGTTCTGGCTCAATAACACGGCCAGCAGCAGAAAAAAAGGACAAGCGTAGCCCACAGCCATGTGCAGAGGATGCACCGTGTCCATGACCAGCACTGTTGACTGTAGACACAGAGCCTGCTTGCCCTCTTTTAGTAGTCTGTGAGCGTCTGCCTCTCCTTGGTGGCCTTCTGGAAATGATGTATATTTTCTTTAGCAAAACCACACTACACTGTATTGTGTACTGTGTACACCACCAGAAAAGTAGTAGCAACTGCACTATGGGTGCACTGTATTGTGTACACCACCAGAAGTCTAATAGCAACTATGGGTGCACTGTATTGTGTACTGTGTACACCACCAGAAAAGTAGTAGCAACTGCACTAGGTGTGCACTGTACTGTGTACACAGCCTGAAGTATATTAGAAAAAGTACACCAGGAATGGCCTGCAGTAAGATATAGGCTACACTGGATGCAGAGTGTGTGTGTGTATATATATATATATATATATATATATATATATATATATACACACGAGACTGACTGTATGTGTGTGTATATATATATATATATATATATATATATATATTGTGACAGCAGGAAGGTAAACTCACCTGGTTGCATCCAGGGGGGTAGATATATTTCGCCCAGATTCAGGCTTTACGCCGACTTATACAACTAGGTGGAGAGTTGTATAAGCCCAGCTGAGGATAGTGGGCTCATGGATGACTCATACCTCTAGGGAGAGTGTGGGGCGTCGTGCAGACAGGGAGTTGATGAGACCAGCTGAAGCTCGTCAGCTCATTTAGGCCTCTATAAGAACTCCCAGCTTCATTAGGTGTTAGCTCATGCCTGGAAGCAGACCTGTGTGGACTTCCTGGAGAGAGTGAACCCTTGTGCGGTGAGACAAAGCCTGTGTGGCTATTTGCTTGGACATTTAAAACCAGGGACTTAGGGACTAGGACAGCACTAGGCTGATCCCAGTTGTTAGTTAGGAAACCTGTATGTTTAGTCAGAGGTCAAATTGACCAGGATTTATTTTGTTTATGTTTCTTTTGCTTTGCTGTGTTTTTGTCACTGTAAATAGAAAATAAACCGCACCTTTTTGATTTTGAAAACCACAACCTCCGTCTGCTGGGCCTGTTTTTGTGTGGGGAGCCCATCCCGGGGGTCACACACACCCGCTGCCGAGCTAACCCCCTCACAGTTGGTGGAGAACCAGTGGCAGTTTTTTTTTAAGCCAGCATGGAGGAGATACTGAAGCAGCTGGCTCTAGCAAATGCCAATCAACAGCAGACAAATGCAGGTTTGCAAAAGAGCCTTGCAGCTCATCAACAGAGCCTTGCAGCTCAACAACAGAACTTCGCAGCCCAGCAGCAAGCTCATCAACAGAGCCTTGCAGCCCAGCAGCAGACAAACGCAACTTTGCAACAGAGTCTGGAGGCTCAGCAACAAGCCCAGCAGCAATCTGAGGCCCGCTTCATAGACCTGTTGCAGAAGCAAGAGCAGAGACTACAACAACAGATGGAAGCAGTAATGCAGCAACGTCCGCAGACCAGTGAGGAAAGCCGTCCCACTAATACCGCGTCCTTTGGGGTGAGTCGTTTATTGACAAAAATGACTGGAGAGGATGATCCAGAGGTATTTTTGACCACATTTGAAAGGACCGCTGAAAGAGAAAAGTGGCCTGAGGAGCAGTGGGCTGGACTAGTGGCTCCTCTGTTAACTGGTGAATCGCAGAAAGCTTACTATGACCTAGAGCCTAACCAAGCAAAAGACTATGTGATGCTAAAAGCTGAAATATTGGCAAGGCTGGGTGTCACCCTGGCTGTCCGGGCTCAGCGTGTGCATAACTGGACTTTCCAGCTTGGAAAACCCCCCAGGTCTCAAATGTATGATCTCATTCACCTGAGCAGAAAGTGGCTACAGCCAGAGACTTTGTCCGCACCAAAGATTGTGGAACGTGTTGTAATGGATCGGTTTTTGAGAGCTCTTCCTACTGCCATCCAAAAGTGGGTAAGCCATGGAGACCCAGAGACGGCCGATGGTCTTGTGGATCGTGTGGAGAAATACTTGGCTACAGAGAACCTGACGGTCTCTTCCAGAGACACTCGGACTTTCCACCCTAAGACCAGACCATCCCCAGGGGCGGATAAGATGATTCCAAGGGGTAAGGGTGGAGAGAGTGAGAGGGTGGGAGCTCTACCCCAAGTTTGGCGAGAACAGCCTGGGAAATCAGCGGCTCAAGAGGCGGCAAGAAGGATCGTTTGCTACCGCTGCCGGCAAGCGGGACATATTGCAGCAAATTGCCCGGTTGTGGAGGAACCCATGCAGTGTGACTTTCTGACGGGCAGACGTCAGTCGCTGTGTGCGACAGTCGCATGCACTGCCATTCGAGGAACTGAGAAACATTTATGCAAAATGTGTGTTAATGGTAGAAATGTTGTGGTATTGCTGGATTCAGGTAGCCTTGTGACCCTGATAAAGGCTGAGTTAGTTAAAACAGAGGTCTCTGGGAATAGCAAGGTAGCTGTTATTTGTGTGCATGGGGACACCCGAGAGTATCCAGTGACTACAGTGTGTTTCGAGACCCCCAAAGGTACCCTCTCTCATCCAGTGGGCTTAGTATCTCAGTTACCGCATGACGCCATTGTGGGAAGGGATTTTCCGAAGTTCTGGGAACTGTGGGATGATCCTGAGCCCCCCACTGGTGCCCCTATGTACCAGGAAGGTGATAGCCAGAACTCCTCTGAGAGTGGTGAGGACTCTCCAGAATTTCCCTTGTCAGTATTGGCAGGCGAGACTCAAGAAACTGGAGAGGAGCCCACCTCCTCAGACGAAAACCTACCGTCTGTGGAGTTTTCTGATCTTGAGGTTCACAGGGAAAACTTTGCCACAGAACAGTTGAAAGACCCCGCCCTAATAAAGGCACGGGAAAACGTAGTGAAAATAGATGGCGAGTTAGTGAACCCAGATAATACCTGCACTTACCCATACTTCAGCGTAGAGAAGGACCTACTGTATCGGGTGGCAAAAAGGGCAGAAGAAACCGTTGAGCAGCTTGTGGTGCCCAAACCGTACAGGAAGTTGGTGTTGGAGTTGGCCCATGGGCACATTCTTGGAGGTCATCTGGGGACAGAGAAAACCCGAGAGAGGGTATTACAGAGATTCTATTGGCCGGGGGTGATGAAGGACATAGAAAATTATTGTTCCTCCTGCCCTGTGTGTCAGAGGTCGGCCCCGATGCCACATTTCCGTAGCCCGCTGGTCCCTCTACCCATCATTGAGGTCCCGTTTGAGAGGATCGCCATGGATTTGGTAGGTCCTATAATCAAGTCCGCTAGGGGGCACCAGTACATATTAGTTATAATGGACTATGCCACCCGTTATCCAGAAGCGATCCCTCTCCGAAATACCTCGGCCAAAACCATAGCCAAAGAGCTATCTCTTGTGTTTAGCCGGGTGGGTATTTGTAAAGAACTGCTTACGGACCAAGGTACACCCTTTATGTCCCGGGTTATGAAGGAGCTGTGTAAATTGTTCAAAGTGACGCAATTGCGTACGTCTGTGTATCACCCCCAAACCGATGGGCTGGTTGAAAGATTCAACAAAACCCTAAAACAAATGTTGAAGAAAGTGGTGGATAGAGATGGAAAGGATTGGGACTGTCTACTTCCTTATCTGATGTTTTCTATTAGGGAGGTGCCCCAATCCTCTACGGGATTCTCCCCCTTTGAGTTACTGTATGGGAGACACCCAAGAGGGCTGTTGGATATTGCCAAGGAAACTTGGGAAAGTGAGAGTTCTCCCCACAGGAGTGTGATTGAGCATGTCGCCCTGATGCAAGACCGAATTGCACAGGTAATGCCCATCGTGAAGGAACATTTGGCCCAAGCGCAGTTAGCACAGCAGAGAGTGTACAACCGTGGAGCCAAGACCCGTACCTTTTCCCCGGGGGATAGGATACTGGTACTGGTCCCTACGGTTGAAAGTAAATTCCTTGCCAAATGGCAAGGCCCTTACGAGATAATGGAAAAAGTGAGCGAAGTGAATTACAAGGTCAGACAACCAGGAAGGCGAAAGCCCGAACAGATCTATCACGTTAATCTGTTGAAAGCCTGGAGGGATAGAGAGTCCCTAGTCGCAGACACTTGGTCACCAGCTCAAACTGGTTGCGTGATTCCTGAGGTTGGAATCGCAGCCACCTTGTCACAACCCCAACAACAGGAGGTTAAGGAGTTTGTGCTTCGCAACAAGGAGGTATTCTCTGAGCTGCCGGGACAAACATCTGGGGTAGAGCATGACATTATTACCCCGCCCGGTGAAAGGGTGAAGTTAAAACCCTATCGGATCCCAGAGGCCCGACGGGAGGCAATACGGGAGGAAGTACAGAAAATGCTGAACTTAGGGGTGATAGAGGAGTCCCAAAGTGATTGGTCTAGTCCCATTGTGTTGGTGCCTAAACCGGATGGGAGCTGGCGATTTTGTAACGATTTTCGTCAGTTGAACAAAGTTACAAAATTTGACACCTACCCCATGCCACGTATTGATGAGTTGATCGACCGGCTGGGAACAGCCCGATACATGACGACTCTTGACCTCACAAAAGGGTATTGGCAAATCCCCCTGGCCAAGTCGGCCAAAGAGAAAACCGCATTTGTAACCCCAGACGGGGCGTTCCAATATAAAAGAATGCCGTTCGGGTTACAGAATGCGCCGGCCACATTCCAGCGGAAAATGGACCAGATGCTGAGGCCCCATCGGAAGTATGCTGCGGCTTACCTGGATGACGTAATTGTCCATAGCACAGATTGGGCCTCACATCTGCCAAAAGTGCAAGCAGTCCTGGACTCTGTTCGGGAAGCGGGGTTTACGGCTAACCCCAAGAAGTGTACCATTGGGCAGGAGGAGGCCAAATATCTTGGGTACACCATTGGGAGGGGAGTAATAAAACCCCAACTCAACAAAGTCGAGGCCATCCAGAGTTGGCCACGTCCCAACAGCAAGAAGCAGGTACGAGCCTTTCTGGGAATCGCTGGGTATTATCGGCGATTCATTCCCCACTTTGCTTCTAAGGCTGTGCCCCTAACCAACCTGACGAAGGGGAAAGGGTCGGTCATGATTAAATGGACCCCCGAGGCTGAGGCAGCATTCCAATTCTTGAAACAAGCCTTATGTAGCCAGCCAGTGTTGTACTCACCGACTTCTCTAAAGACTTTGTCGTACAAAGTGATGCGTCAGATGTGGGGTTAGGAGCAGTATTGTCCCAGGTCTGGAACGGGGAAGAGCACCCAGTCATTTACCTCAGCAGGAAGTTGAAGTCCCATGAGGTAAATTACGCCACCGTTGAAAAGGAGTGTTTAGCGGTGAAGTGGGCTCTAGATTCCCTTCGGTACTACCTGCTAGGTAGGCACTTTGACATGGTTACGGATCACGCTCCGTTAAAGTGGATGGCTCAAAACAAGGAAACAAATAGAAGAGTGAATAGGTGGTTCCTGGCCCTCCAGGAATTCAACTTCACAGTAAAGCATCGCCCTGGCGTTCAAATGGGGAATGTGGATGCTTTGTCTCGAGTACATGAATGCCTGATTGCTGGTGTTCCAACCCCAAGGTTAAAACAAGAGGGGGGGGTATGTGACAGCAGGAAGGTAAAGTCACCTGGTTGCATCCAGGGGGGTAGATATATTTCGCCCAGATTCAGGCTTTACGCCGACTTATACAACTAGGTGGAGAGTTGTATAAGCCCAGCTGAGGATAGTGGGCTCATGGATGACTCATACCTCTAGGGAGAGTGTGGGGCGTCGTGCAGACAGGGAGTTGATGAGACCAGCTGAAGCTCGTCAGCTCATTTAGGCCTCTATAAGAACTCCCAGCTTCATTAGGTGTTAGCTCATGCCTGGAAGCAGACCTGTGTGGACTTCCTGGAGAGAGTGAACCCTTGTGCGGTGAGACAAAGCCTGTGTGGCTATTTGCTTGGACATTTAAAACCAGGGACTTAGGGACTAGGACAGCACTAGGCTGATCCCAGTTGTTAGTTAGGAAACCTGTATGTTTAGTCAGAGGTCAAATTGACCAGGATTTATTTTGTTTATGTTTCTTTTGCTTTGCTGTGTTTTTGTCACTGTAAATAGAAAATAAACCGCACCTTTTTGATTTTGAAAACCACAACCTCCGTCTGCTGGGCCTGTTTTTGTGTGGGGAGCCCATCCCGGGGGTCACACACACCCGCTGCCGAGCTAACCCCCTCACAATATATATATATATATATATATATATATATATTGAATACACTGCAGCTAACTGAATAACGTAGTATGCAAAATAATTCCGCGCTGCCCTCTGGATGAGCTGCTAACACAAAAAATAGACAAATAGTAAAAAGCGTGGAAGCAAAAAGTGTAGCGCTAATCAAAAAATGAACAAGAATGCATGACACACTCAAATGAATATAAAAAACAGTGCAATAAAAAAGACACTCAAATATTAAGTAAGAACAGTGAAAAGTCCTCATATATAGAAATGTCTATATGCCAAATACAAGTGAAAACTTGTGCAACTGAGTGTCCTAAAGCAATTAAAGAAATGAAGGCAATGGTGAAATTCAAAGGTGAGTGAAGACTTTGAAGGAAAAGTGTTGACGGTGAGAAGATGAAGAGAACCACCACCAATAGGTAAGGAGCTTACCAGATAGTTTGAACCCAGAGGAACATATGTTCAGTTGGTGAAACGGGCTTGGTGTGGTGGAACCACGATTGAACCTGGACAATCTGTATGCTGCAAATTGCTGTGCTGGAAATGGCCAACCATCGACAGGGAGAGAGAACCCGCAGAAGAAAGATGACCTCTTAGCATATAACCTCATATGCAGTAGTGGTCCGGGAATATCCCAATCAATGTGAGCAGGTAAGCATCATAAAATGGAGAAAAGAAACAGCCACATAGCGTAACTCTGTATGCAAATCAAAATTTAATGTAGTGAAAACACTTACATTTAGGTTGATATAAAAGCGCTTTGCAAAGAATGTGGCAACAATGGAGTCCCTCCGACGCGTTTCGTCTCCTAGGACATCATCTGGGATGTCCCTCCACTGTTGCCCCCCTTGTATATGTAGTGCCCATCCCCTTTTAGGGGATGCTATATATCCAAATTTAGGGGGCTGGTCTGAGTTAGTAGTTAGGCTCAGACCGTTCTCATTGATAGGTTGTGCTACTTTATTTCTCCAGGTGGTATACTGGTGTGCAGTTCCCTGTGGCCTGTAGGTGGCACTGTCATGACAGGTCAGGGTTGAACCATCAGTAATAGTGCTGTGCCTTAAGGTGTCCTCTCTCAGCAGCGGTACAGTGGGTGTGGTTGGCATGCTGGGAGAGGATACCTAAGGGGCAGACGCTGCCGGAGGTCTGTTCTGTTCGGGAGTCCGAGTCAAAGTGCGTGGCCCTTCAGGCCATGGGGCCGCATGCGCATCAGTCCCAGGCACCTTTAGCCCTCTTCTGGGAAGAGGAATCCCAGGGTGTCCCCTGGGAGGGAACCCGCATCTAAGAAGAGGAGGCCGGGGGAGGACCTTTCTGAGAGACCAGTGAGAGTTCACGGTGAAGGAAGGGGCCCCTGGTAACTTTCTGGAGGGATTCATCTATCCACCAAGGGCCTAGTAATGTGCTGTCGATGGTACCTGTCCTTGCATTGCAAAAGCTGAGAAGTTCGGGACATAATACATTCTGTGGCAGAGGGTCTCCCGATCGTATCTAGGAAAATAACCTAATTAAGCGTCCGAGCATCACTGTGGCTGCTAGGATCCACTTTTACAGGAGACTATCCGGGTGAGCTGAACCCACTCGGGGATTGAGTGGTGAGTGTAATTTTTACTTGTGCCTGGACCAACCTCCCAAGACCTTGCTGTCCTGTCTCTTATCCACCCTTTCCTATCTGCTGAGCATTGAAGAAAAATAAACTCAACGTTGGAGTTTAGAGTGGTGTGGACATTGGAATTACTTGGGGGGAAAACAGAGACTTGTCCCCAATATCCTAGGAGATGAGAACCAACTGATGGAGAACCTAGCTGTGGGACCCAAATACATGACACCGCTCAACCTCCTCAAACAGGAGGGTACGGGCATATAGTATGGTGTGCCCCTTTCCTGCAAGTGAGCCAAAGGTAGGAAAAGGGGTCAGTGTGCTGCATATATATAGGAAAAGTGACCCCAATCTAGAGAGTTCATCCCCAGGCGCATTGTCAGTAGAAATGGCATTACTTCCTGGTTTTCTCAAGATGGCCGCCGGGCTTGTGTTCCAAGCCTCCATCTGGGTGCCTCTGACAATGCCAAGCCTCGTTTTGGTCTCTGATATCATGTGACTCCCTGATTGAATGCCAGGAAGCTCTCACTGTGTGGATGATGTATCCAAGCCTCGTCCTGGCTGCAGAGACATGTGACATGATAATGAGTTTCAAGCCTCGCTCCCGGAAAGCCTGATGCGTTCCAGAGCGTGGTTATAGGAGATACAGCCCCTGATCAACATTCAGGGACACATCCTTTGTATGAACTGCAGTATGTTAATCTGGAAGACAGAGAACTTAAAGGGTAAAAACACTAATTGGGTCAAATATGACATATATATCGCCACTCTTAAAATGGTCAACATAAATGTTAAAAAATTATGTAATATAGAAAAAACACCCCTATATAATAAGAAAAAGGTTATGTGAAAACATTAGCCAATTCTGTTAAAGGTGCTATTAGGTATGGAATAAAAACCGTATATAAAATATATGCAATTTTTTTTTAAATAATTGGCACTGTCAGCAAAATACTATAATCACATCCATAGGTGAAAACCTCATGGTTGCTGATATAATCACATGAGAATACCCGTGAAATTAACTCTCCTGTGTGGGTCATAAACATTATGATAGACCTATCTGGCATAGACAGTGAATCAATTATAAAGCATATTACATGTATAAAAATCTCTTATGCATAAAATGTATGATATAAAATTACATATAAAAATACATATGAAAAGAGGGGATGAAGAATGAAATAAAAAAATAAAAAAATCGGACAATGCCCGATGTTCATTAAGATTTATTGATAAATGAATTGATATCCCACTCAACGGTTAGACCTGATGGTGTATGAGACTGTAGTTCATATATCCAAAAACTCTCTAATTGGGAGACCCCCCTGAACTGGTCAAGAACCAGAAACTGGGTGCCCTTTGGGTTACGATCATGGTGTAATTTGTAGTGTCTGGGCACGGTATGCTTAGTGTCCCCACTCTTAATAAGGGCAATGTGTTCTCCCACCCTTACTGAAAAGGTACGGATAGTACGGCCCACGTATTGTTTGCTACATGGGCATGTGATCAAATACACCACATGCTTGGTGGCGCACGTGCAAAACTTTTTTATGGGATATTTCTTATGGGTGATGGTAGATGTAAACTCCAAAGTTTTGCTCCTCCCTGAAATGTTGCGTTTTTTGCACAGATAAAAACCAACAAGATGATGAAAAAAAGATGGGCGAACAGGAGGGTTAATAATGTTGGGTGCTATCCTACTCTGCAGAGTGGGAGCTCCCCTAAAAATAACCTTAGCCCTAGGCCTTTGGCCAATAATGGCTCTCTTAGCTGAGGGCACTGGGATTGGCCAAAGCATGCAGGTCATAGTGCATGCTTTGGCCAACCATCATACAGCAATGCACTGCAATCTCACAGTGTATTGATGGGGCGTTACGCGGCAGTCGAATTTGCAGCGAATGCCCCATAATGTTAGTTTTTCGGCAAACGGGCGAACACCCGGTGTTCGAGTCAAACTCATGTGGCATATAAAGCTCACAACACCCTTCTGGAACTCGGCCAGAATACTCTCCTTCCATTCTATCAGGGCATATGTGCAGTCTTCTTTAAACTCATGTTTCAGGTCCAAGAGGTAGGACCCCTTTTCCGGAGCAACCTTCCTCATCAACTGCCGTACCTCTCTGTTAAACCACCCGACTCCTGGTAATCTCAGAACTATGGTTTGCTCTGGCCGACTCCCATACTCCTGACTCCACTGTGGCTTAGTCCATGGTCTCTTCCACTCTGGACGCATCAACTGATCTGTTTGGGTGCCCCAGATGGGGTATCTCGGTGGGACCTCCAAATGTAGCAGTACCCCCATGGGGGCTGCTGATTGACTCTAGACAAAGAGGACCGACATCTGCAAGATTGTATTTGTTTAACAGTCACCACATCCCAAAAATAAGTAAATAAAACAAAAAACCCCCTAGGAGGTGGGACTTTAAAAGTGACTGAAAAACACACATCAGAGTATGTTGAAAATATATAGATTTTAATAAATAGTTACAAAAAGACAAATTTGATGTAGATCACATGGATTATGCAAATCCAAACTGGAAATTAACATGATACAAAAAGAAGAAATTGAAACATATATTATTGTTTGTCAGACCCAACAGCTGTTTCGGTTATACCCTTCCTCGGGGGATTTGCAGACAAAAGATTTTCAGATATTATAGACAAACAGATTAGTAATTTGTCAAAAGAGGGTCAGTATTCAATACACCAAGGAACTACACGCACGGCAGAGAACACAGGGTGAGGCACAGAGTCGCACCCCACCTGTGTGGGGAGTTCCAAGATGAAAGGGATCCAGTAGACCTCAAACGAGGGTCTCCAGGTGGAAACACGCAGGGAAATCAGGAGAAGCTCAAAAGAGTCCCCCAGGGCAGCTCTCAGTATAGCGAAATATTCCAAATCAAAAAGGTATCAGGTAGGCAAAAGGAACTGCTTCAAAAATAGAGAGGGTGTCCTCAACAAACCATTTGCATTGAATGTACATTAATTATGGCCGTGAAGCAAATCTATGTGTGGTTCCAATCTTCTAGTTTGAATTCTGTATGGACATTGAGAGCTGCTGAGATCCCTGTGTATGATGCCTCATGCTGATTGACTCTATACCCCACTGGCCACCCTGACTCTGCAGACCCTCTCTTACACCTGACACCTTGGGTTCCATTGTAAAATACCACGTTAGTAATGAGAAACTCAGACAAAGTCACTGAACCACTCAAAGAACGTTTACTATGGTAAAAGATAACACAAAGGAATGGTGCGATTAAACACTGAATGAACACAGGTTATGATTGACAGAGGTATTTGTTCAATACAATGATATTATACACTTGTACCCAGTTACAACCTGATGAGGGTATATGTGAACAGGTGCACAAGGAGATAGTTCTTCAATACCTTTTAACACATGTATTGAATACCTTCCCAATGAGGCCTCAGCACACAGACCAATCTACTAAGAGAATGCACAACAGTGAATACAGTAATACAATACAAGTTCTAACTATATCTCACTAAATGGCTCCCTCTAGGTTGCAGCTCAGAGCACTTCTCCAATGTAGAGCAGTAAGCTTTGTAAAGGAATAAAGCAGTGAATGTTCCTCAATTTCCAGTTTGTCTTCAGCTAGCTTATTTTATACTGCAGTGTTGAGTTGTGTAATTATTTGTAATCCAAGAGAAACAGAGGAAAAGCAATGACTGTAGAAATAGGATGCTATGGATTCCTTAGCTGAAGAACTATTCCCACTTGTAATTCCTTTAATATGTGAGTAATACAGTACTGACCTTACAGCATGGGGGAAAGGAAAGCAAGGCCCCAAAGTCTGGTTGTAAGATACTCAGGTGCAGCAGATCCACAGCCGTGGAACTACAGGTCTCAGCAGCAGTCTGTAGGAAAGAAAATCACTCAGCAATACTGCAGTCACTACTTAGATAGGCAGGTGCCCTCTCACCACTGTGGATCCCAGCTGGCTGGCAGACTCCGTCCGGAATCCCCTCCTGGTGCTTCCGTCAGTGAATATGGCTCCACCACGCCGTGCTGCCACTTCAGATGGGCAGGAAGGCAGATGGCCCCAAACGCTTTGAAGCGCAGGCCGATCCACCCGCTCAATTAGCAGGGCCGTCCACAAAGATCCCTCTGGGGTAGTCGATCCGACTCTCCGCTGTAGGCCGCAGTCTCTCACTCCTGGTCACACACACAGACCTCCTGCTGGCAATTGAATGGTGTCCAAAGAGGCCGAAAACAGGCCACACCTGTCCTTTTATCTCTCTACCCAGCAGGCTGTTCTGTAACTTGGCATTGTGGGTCTAGTAGTTCCCAGACTGATTTAACAACATGAGTCAATTCCTCATCAAACTAAATATCCCACAATGCATAACTGTTTGTTTCTTAAACAGAAGGAAGATCCTGATAGAGTTCAGTGGTCACTAGAGGGAGCCAAACCCTTACTTAAAGCGGAGGTTCACCCAAAAGTGAACCTCCGCTTTTCAGAACCCTCCCCCCCCCTCCGGTGTCACATTTGGCACCTTTCGGGGGGAGGGGGTGCAGATACCTGTATAAAACAGGTATTTGCACCACTCCCCTTCGCTTCACCCCCCCCCCCCCTGTTGTGTTCTGGGAAACACTCGGCTCCCAGAACATAACGGGGACCAGTGAGGATGGCGTAGCGCGACTCGCGCATGCACCGTAGGGAACCGGGCAGTGAAGCCGCAGCGCTTCACTTCCCGATTCCCTCACCGAGGATGGCGGCGGGGGAAGCCGAGAGGCGAGTGGCAGCTTGGCTCCGGCTGCCGACGTCGCGGGCGACCTGGACAGGTAAGTGTCCTTTTTTTAGAAGTCAACAGCTGCAGTATTTGTAGCTGCTGGCTTTTAAAAAAAATAAAAATTCCGGTGAACCTCCGCTTTAATGAACAATAAACTGCTCAACATAATAAATTTTGTAGCAACCCCTGGCTACAAATGTCTTAGTGGAGGGGGGTCCAATACAGTTTTTTTGTGCTTCTTTTAATATTTTGTTTACATTAACTGGCCAACCAGCAAATCCCCAGTTGACAGCTGAATAAGCCTGGTGGGTATACATCACTGGGTATTCGGACACTTGTGACAACCAACCTCCTATCAACCAACCTGAGCAGGAAGCTGCCACATTTAGAGGCGGTAGTAATACTGCAACCAAAAGTTGGAATTGGCTGAACACCTATTTAGTTCAGCCATTCACCATCCACCTAAACAAGCCAAATTCTGTTCAAACATGGGTTCAGTCCAAACCCAGAGCTCTAGTTTTAGTGGTCTGTTTATTGGTCCCTTACAGTGGTGACCAATGGGAGAAGGACCCTCTTACATCTGTGGTCAGTGAAAGAAGGACATTCTTATGTAGCAGCCCCCCACATTTGGGGTCGCTATGCGTGTAATTTAGAGGGTAGCCTGAGCCATAGTTTGGCTCAGGCTGTTTAATTTCCCTTAAAGTGGAGCTCCACCCTAAATAGCAACTTTTGCTATTTGGAACCCTCCCCCCCTCCGGTGTCACAATTGACACCTTTCAGGGGGGAGGGGGGTGAAGATACCTGTCTAAGACAGGTATTTTCACCCACATCCGGGAGTCCTGTCTCCGGGAATCTGCGGGAGTTACGTCACTTCCCGCAGACTTCCCTTGGTGTTCTGGGAGACACTCGGCTCCCAGAACACAGGAGCACCAATCAGAACGGCGCAGCGCGACTCGCGCATGCGCCGTAGGGAACCGGGCATGAAGCCGCAGGGCTTCACTTCCTGGTTCCCTCAGCGAGGATGGCGGAGGGAGCAGCAGAGTGACGAGCGGTCGCTCGTCCTCTGCTGCGGACGTCGCTGGACTCCAGGACAGGTAAGTGTCCAAATATTAAAAGCCAGCAGCTGCTGTAGCTGTAGCTGCTGGCTTTTAATTTTTTTTTTCCGGTGGAGCAACCCCTTTAAATTGGATTCTGCTCTGCTGTGGTGTTGCCTGGGTGTATAGTTCCGCTTTGAATTGGAGGTGGCGCTGTTGCCCAGGTCTAGGGTTGAACCACAGGTGGCATTGCGGCGTGATTGGGTGTCCTCTGTCGGCAGCCGTGCAGTGGGCGTGGTCTACCTGCTGTGCATGCCGGGAGGGGGTACATAAGGGGCAGACACCATGCGCTAGGGGGGAGTCGCGCCCTTTGGCCCGTCTGGCCAGGGGTGCGTGTGTGGGGTCAGTCCCGGGCACCTTTAGCCCGAGGCTGCATCGTTCCGGGTAGGCCCAGTACCTTCAACTGGGGCCTACAACCAAACCATAGGAATTCCAGGGTGCCCGTGGGAAGGTGACCCGCTCTGAAAGAGAGGAAACCAGGGGCGGACCTGTCCGGAGGATCGGTAAAGGAAGTCACTGTCTCGGGAGAGGCCTGGTTGCCTATCAGAGGGAAGGATTCCGTGATTCGCAGGATAGCTCCTGTGATGTGCCCCATTGGCTAAGTTGACCAGATTTTTTTTTAACTTTTACTAGTAATGGCGCCAATCAACGACTCTCTGCCCGTCGCTGCCACCGCCCGCCTCACAGCCTGTCAAGTCTTACTCCTCGGGCCCCGGCTACTACTGGGTGGGGAGCGGAGGAAGATCACTCCGCCAGGGAAATCAAGGAGATCAGCAGGCAGGCGGCTGGCCGGGACTTGGGCCAAGACAGAAGAACATGCGAGCTGAATGGGCATGCACCCGAAACTGAAGAAATATTCCCTCCGCTCCGACCAGCACATGATCATCAGAAAGGGGCACAGATAATGGAAAAAGATACACCCCCCTAAGCTAGTAGGTGCGGTGGAGCGGGGGGTGTATTTCAGATTTTTTTTTTTAATTCTGCACTGACTGTCTTTGAAATTGCCCCAACCCCTGTTCAAATCCAATCCGGGGACAAAACCGGGGACAGACTTGGTCCGGGGACAGTGTCCTCAATCAGGGGACTGTCCCCTGAAACCGGGGATGTCTGGTCACCTTTTTATTGGCACCTACGGTCTCAAAAGTTACAGGTGCTAAAGAGTTCTGGATTCAGCCTGCAGGTGGAGGTAAGCAGGGTCAGGGATCTGTGTGCTACACTTACATCGTCATCAGTGGGAAGACGGCCCTCCTTACTGATCATTGATGTCAGTTGTTACTGAGAGACAGAAATTGTTCATTGCTCAAGGAACCCCTAGAAACCTTTGGAGGAACCCTGGCTGAGAAAGGCTGGACTAGGCAGTAATATATTTCTCTCCCCCTTGGTGGGAGTGGAGATGACTCCATATATAAGGATATACAGTACATACACACAGCACAAGGCCGTGTTCACACCACAAGATGTTTCCCGGGGCTGCAGTTCCTCTGAGATCCACAAGGTAGTGATCTCACTTCTACCATAGAGACAGGAGGTCTCAATGGAAGACAGGAAGTGATGTCAGCTTCAAACAGGAAGTGATGTCAGGTATAAAGAGTAAATTCCGGGTGAGAGGTGAGTCGGGAGGAAGTAGAGAGGAGACATTGCTGGAAGAGGCAGCAGAGGAGGTAATAAGATCTTATCTTCTATTTACACCCAGTAACCCCGTCATGTCCGTCCTCTTCCTCCATAGTCACTATGACGTCATTTATCTCCAGCAGATGATGATACACACATATATAGTGTGGAGACCTAGATTAACCCCTTCAGGGGCAGAACATTCTTCATAGAGAATTCTCTCCATTTTGGAGATGTGTCACATTTCCCACCAATCACCTTCTCACCTCATCAGTCTATACTAACGCATTATATCACTTTTATTGGGGATGGGGGGGGGGGGGGTTCTATAGACATGAAGGGTTAGAGGCGCCCGGACGTTAAAACCATTACAAATGCTAAAAGGAATGTTCCTTTATGTGTAATCCCACTGGGGGGGGGGGGGGGGCTGTTCTTACATGATAGAAACCCCCATATTATCCCCTCATACACCCCCATCCTAATATTGTACAACCAGTATAGTCCTCATCATTCTCTCTTATCAATTATTGTTCTACAGGTAACCTGTATAGATCACATTGACCAATGAGGATGGAGGAGGACCGGAGTCACATGACTGAGAGGATACTAAACCTCACCGTGGAGATCATCTAGGGCTGCAACGGATCGGCGGTGATCCGAACGGGTCACCCTGTTCGGATCGGTTTACCAATCGATCTGCCTTGTGCGTGCTGACGTCATCACCCCTCGCTTTTTTGTCGATCTGAACTGGCCGGCGGGAGAGACTAAAGTAAGTGGGGGAGATGCCCATTACAGTGGGGAGATTGTGGATATTACAGGGGGAGATTGTGGATATTACAGGGGGAGATTGTGGATATTAGTAATTTTTTTTTTTGCCGATCTGAAAATGATCCGATCCGTGGCTCTGATCCGAGGATTGATCCGATCCGTGAGGTTTTTGATCCGTTGCACCCCTAACAACCAGTACAGTCCAGTCCAGATCATTCTCTCTTATCAATTATTGTTCTACAGGTAACCTGTATAGATCACATTGACCAATGAGGATGGAGGAGGACCGGAGTCACATGACTGAGAGGATACTAAACCTCACCCTGGAGATCATCTACCTACTGACCGGAGAGGTGAGGAGGATTCTGGGAGGTCACATGACATCACTCTTATCTCTATTAATAAAACACAGACCTGACTGGAGAGGTGAGGAGGATTCTGGAAGGTCACATGACATCACTCTTATCTCTATTAATAATATACAGACCTGACCGGAGATGTGAGGAGGATTCTGGGAGGTCACATGACATCACTCTTATCTCTATTAATAAAACACAGACCTGACCGGAGAGGGGAGGAGGATTCTGGGATCTAACATGATTTTCCTATTGGTTCCCCAATACAGAGATTTCCTCTTGTGAAGTCCGGTGATCATATGACCATCACAGTGCCTCCATGTGACTCCCTAAAACCCGAGAGACACAACATGGAGAAGATTCTAGAAGTCACCAAGAAGATGATGGAGCTGCTGACAGGAGAGGTGAGCGGTGCCGGGAATTCTGGGACATTATCCAGTAACAGACAAGGGATGTGTCTGGATGGTGACTGTATCATTGTGTGTGTCAGGTTCCTATAAGGTGTCAGGATGTCACTGTCTATTTCTCCATGGAGGAGTGGGAGTATTTAGAAGGACACAAGGATCTCTACAAGGACGTCATGATGGAGAATCAGCCGCCCCTCACATCACCGGGTAAGAGGAGACTTTATTGTAAAGGAGAGAGCAGTACGGAGGCTCCACCTAGATCCCCCATCATCTGATAAACACATAGAAACAATGTATTCAGTCAGTGTGTGTGTTTCCTACAGATGGATCCAGTAATGGGAACCCACCAGAGAGATGTCCCCATCCTTTGTATTCCTGGGATTCCACACAGGAAGGTCACACCATCCCCCACCATCATCAGGTAGGTGAGGAACAATCACTGATAGTATCATTAGGATCTGTACATTATCTGCATTGTTACCATTGATGTCATTTTTATTATATATTCAGAGTGGAAACCTGAGAGATCCTAAAGTTGAGGTTAAAGAAGAGATAAAAGAGGAGGATGATGAGGATGGGGTGATGGAGGAAGAACACACCATCCCCCACCATCATCAGGTAGATGAGGAACAATTATTGGTAGTTATGATTTATACACAAACATGTTTGTTACAATGAATGTTTTATCATATATTCAGAGTGGAAACCTCGGGGATGATATTATTGTTGGTAAAGAAGAGTATAAAGAGGAGGATGATGAGTATGGGGTGATGGAGTTTTCAGAAGGACACAAGAATATGATGGAGCCACCTAATACCAGGAACCCACCAGAGAGATGTCCCCATCCTCTGTATTCCCGGGATTCCACACAGGAAGGTCACACCATCCCCCACTGTTACAAGGTTGGTGGGACGGAGCATCTAAAACATGGACTGGTGGAGATGATGTGTGGATTTTGTATGTAAGTTTATATCTTACAGATGATATTCTCTCTCATTTTCTTGGTTTAGAGTGGAGATCCAATCGATATAGAATTTGAGGTGAAATCAGAAGAAGAAGAGAGGTATGTGAGGGATGATCAGCAGTCTATGGAGGAGGATGGAATAACGGGGACATTTATAGAAGAGGACACTCCTACAGAGATCAGCACAGGTGGGTCATTAACACTAAATCCATTCCTCCACCCATACTGCTCACTGATTGGTCCAGAGTAGGGCGGGGACTGGGTGATATCAGCCTGTAATCCCCTGGTCACTTTCCTGAGCTGTGTTCCCCGTCCTGTATTCCTGTATTTCTCTCGGATAATCTTCCTTCTCTGAGCTGCAGACACAATTTATGTCTCTAGACTGGATTTATGGAGATTCTGGGGTTCGGCTGGCAGCAAAATGTTGATTTTCACCATAGGAGTTGCTTGACCTAGACACCTGGGGTATGTACCTTGGGTCTTCTGCCCCTTTCCCGGGTCTAGCAAGATCTCTGATGGAACAATTCTCCCGGGTTACTTGCTCTGTTATTTGCTGGCTGTGCCGGGTGGAGGGATATGTCTGTATAGTCTCAGACCCAAGTCACTGAATGCAGTCTCAGGAGATGGGAGGCAGCGGTGTGGGACCTCTGCAACTTGTCTCAGGTAACTATTTCAGCCACCACTGATTACTAATCGGCGATATTATGAATCCTGACCCCTGCACTATATACTCTGTCAGGGATATGCAATTAGCGGACTTCCAGCTGTTGCAGAACTACAAGTCCCATGAGGCATAGCAAGACTGACAGCCACAAGCATGACACCCACAGGCAGAGGCATGATGGAACTTGTAGTTTTGCAACAGCTGGAGGTCCGCTAATTGCATATCCCCGCTTTATGTTGTACATTACATACTGCTGACCCCTGAACTATATACTCTATGCTGTACATTAGGGATGAGCTTCGAGTTCGAGTCGAACCCCTGTTCTCGAACATTATGGGCCGTTCGCACCAAATTAGAGTGGCGCGCCACGGCCCATAATTGCAGTGTTTAACTTGGTGTACTGTGTCCTTTGCACAGCCTGTACCTGACTACAATTGGTGGTGTTCTCATACCAATACCACAGGCAGGGAGCTGCTGTATTTTCAGTTAGTGTACTGTGTCCTCTGCACAGTGTGCACCTAAAACTAACTGAAGACTATTGCTGCTTTTCTCATACTAATACCACAGCAGGCAGTTGATTGTGCTAGCTGCAGTATAATCAGTATTTATATATACATCCCTGCTTTGTGCAGCTACATCTCACTGCAGGCTATTAGTATGTCTGGAAGGGCAACAAGGAGAGGCAGACAGTCACGAGCCAATAAAAGAGGGCAAGCAGGCTCTGCGTCTAGAGACAACAGTGCTGGTTGTGGACACGGTGCATCCTCATCAGCACGTGGCCGCGGGACACGCTTGTCCTTCTTTTCCGCAGCTGGCCATGTTGAGCCGCAACATGCCGAAGACTTGCTAGAGTGGATGACCAAGCCGTCCTCATCCTCTCTCACTCAGGCTCAGGGTACTTTGTCTGGCAAAGCAGCTGCCAACACGGCCTCTTCCCTCGGCTCAATGGCATCAGTTACTCCTTCCCTAGCCCCACCATGTCCTCCTGAGGAGTCCCCAGAACTGTTTGACCACAGTGTTGGGTACATGCTCCAGGAGGATGCCCAGTGTTTTGAAGGCTCTGATGATGGTACCCAGCTAGAGGAAGGCAGTAATGTGAGCCCAGAGAGAGGGGGTGCCCAACAAGGACAGCAATCTGGCAGTCATGTTCCCCCAGCTGCAGCATACTGCCAGATTTTCTCCAGTGATGAGGAGGGAGGGGAGGATGAGGTCACTGACTCCACGTGGGTGCCTGATAGGAGGAGGAGGCATATCTCCAATGAGGCAGGATGCCCTCCAGGGGCCAGCTTAAGGGCAGCCAACCGACTGCATCACACCACAGTGTTCCGCATGTTCAGGGCGCTGCTGTCTCTGCACGTTATTCCAAAAGTTCTTTGGTGTGGGCCTTTTTTGAGACGTGTGCAGCAGATCGCATCATTGCTATTTGCAACATATGTCTGAAGCGTATCTCGCGTGGCCAAAACATGAGCCGCTTGGGCACCACATGCTTGACCAGACATATGTTGACCTGCCATGCAGTCCGTTGGCAAGCATACAAAAAAGACCGACACCAAAGAACAAAGCGGACCTCTCCTTGCTCCTTATCAGCTGGGATCTCCAACCCCACTATACCTTCAGTCCCCTCTGAAACCTGCACTGAGAGGAATGAAGGTGTAGAATTAGGTGTGTCACAGCCAAGTACTTGCGGGCACTCTGCTAGCAGTACACCGACATCCGATTGTACCAGGCAAATTTCCCTGCCCCAGCTTCTGCACCGCCGAAAGAAGTTAGCTCCCAGCCATCCACATGCCCAGCGGTTGAATGCTAGCTTGGCTAAATTCAACTGCTGCCTTTTCAGTTGGTAGACTCTGCCCCCTTCCGTGAGTTTGTGCAATGTGCGGTTCCTCAGTGGCAGGTTCCCAAACGTCACTTTTTCTCACGGAAGGCGATTCCGGCTCTCTACCAGCATGTGGAAGGCAATGTCTTGGCCTCACTGGACAGGGCAGTCAGCGGTAAGGTGCATATTACCACTGACTCATGGTCCACCAGGCATGGACAGGGACGTTGCCTATCTTTCACAGCGCATTGGGTGACTCTGCTGGCAGCTGGGAAGAATGCAGGACAAGGTGCAGTAGTGTTGGAGGTTGTTCCGCCAGTACGCCTCCAAAATGCTACTACTGGTTGTGACACGCCTCTCTCCTCCACCCCCTCCTCTTCTTCTTCCTCCATGGCCTCTTCCTGTGCTTTGTCCTCAGAACCAGCGGTGCTTCGTAGGTGTTTAAGGGGCTACGCAAGTACGCAGGCAAAAAGATGCCATGTGGTGCTTGAGCTGGTGTACTTGGGGGACAGGAGCCACACTGGGGCAGAGATTCTGTCAGCTCTGCAGGGGCAGTCTCAGAGGTGGTTGACGTTACGCCAGCTTAAGCCAGGAAAGGTGGTTTGCGACAATGGCACCATCCTCCTCTCCGTCCTCCGACAGGGACAACTGACCCATGTGCCCTGTTTGGCTCACGTCCTTAACTTGGTGGTGCAGCGGTTCTTGGGCAGGTACCTGGGCTTACAGGAGGTTCTGAAGCAGGCCAGAAAACTCTGTGGGCATTTCCGCCGGTCATATAATACCAGTGCTCGGCTGGCTGACCTGCAAAAGGAATACAACCTGCCCAAGAACCGCCTCATTTGTGACATGCCCACCAGGTGGAACTCAACGTTGGCAATTCTGCAGCGACTGCACACGCAGCAGAGGGCCATCAATGAGTATCTGTTGCAATATGGCACCAGGACAGGGGAGCTTGGATTTTTTTCCCCACGCCAGCGGGCCATGATCAGGGATGCATGCACTGTCCTGGCACCATTTGAGGAGACCACGAGGATGGTGAGCAGTGACAGTGCATGCATCAGTGACACTGTCCCTCTTGTCCACCTATTGGAGCACACGCTGCGTGTAATAATGGACAGGGCACTTGAGGCAGAACAGAGGGTGGAAGAGGAGGACTTCCTTGCCTCTGAAGGCCCCCTTTATCCAGACAGTGTTCCTGCTGGCCTGCCTATCACACAGGAAGAGGAGGAGGATTGTGTCAGCATGGGGGTGGAGCCTAGAACTCAGCATCAGCAGCAGTCTTCAAGGGATCAATTACAATCCCAAGACACCCATGGACTTGTACGTGGCTGGGAGGAGGTGGCTGCGGATCATGTCATCCTCAGTGACCCAGAGGGCTCGGCGCCGAATGCCTCAGAAAACCTACGCTGCATGGCCTCCCTGATCCTGCAAAGCCTGCGGTAGAATCCTCGTATTCGTGCTATCAAGGAGAGGGATCACTACTGTCTGGCAACCCTCCTTGATCCACGTTACAAGAGTAAGGTTGCGGACCTTATCTTGCCGTCGCAGAGGATAAAGCATCTTCGGGAGGCCTTGCAGAACGGTCTGTGCAACGCGTTCCCAGAGACTGGGAGGTTACAAATTCCAGGTCCTGGACAACGTGTTGCTGAGGCTTCGATCAGTCAAAGAAGGAGCGGTGGAGAAGGTGGCCGTCTGACCGATGCGTTCAGACAATTTTTTAGGACGCAGCCCCAAGGTATGATCGGTTTCAGCAACCATTGCCAGCGTCTGGTTTACATGGTGCAGGAATACCTAGGGGCAAGATCAGACTTGGACACCTTTCCCACCGAAAATCCTCTGGGTTACTGGGTCTTGAGCATGGATCACTGGCCAGAGATTGCACAGTATGCAATTGAGCTACTGGCCTGTCCCGCATCCAGCGTTCTTTCGATACGCACATTCAGTGCTGCTGGAGGCTTTGTAACCGATCACAGGGTGCGCCTGTCCACCGACTCAGTTGATCGACTGACTATCATAAAAATGAATCAGTCTTGGATCACCACCAGCTACCAAGCACCTGATGCTGATGTAACAGAATAATTTTCTTTGAAATGTCAGATCCCTTCAAGACTGCCTATGCTGATGCAGAGTGACTATCCTCTTCCTCCTCAATGATCATGCTGATAGCATGTAAGAACATTTTTGTTTCTGGGCACCGCCACCAGTGGCTAAGGCCCAATTTTTCAGCCCCTGTTTAACAGGGGTGTGTAATTACAATATTTAATGCAATACTTTGCAGCAGGGCTCATTCCTGTACTTCAACTAGAGTATCTGTGAGGGGTTGAAGTGTTGTGGCACCAGTGCCTAAGGCACAATTTTTCTGCCCCTGTTCAACAGGGGCATGTAATTACAATTCTTGATCTAATATTTCACAGCTGGGCCTATTCCTGCGCCCACCAAGAGTAACTGTGAGGACTTACAGTGTTGTGGCAACACCACCACCACCACCACCAAAGGCCCAATTTTTCCTACCACTGTTCAACAATGGCATGCAATTACAATTCTTGATATAATAGTTCACAGCAGGGCGTTCCAGCGCCCACCAAGAGTAACTGTGAGGGCTTACAGTGTTGTGCCAACACCAACACCTAAGGGCCAAATTTCGGCAGAGTATATACGGCAGGCCCCTACTTTCAAACATCCAACTTACAAACGACTCCTACTTGCAAATGGAAGGAGGCAACAGGAAGTGAGAGGAAATCTATCCCTAGGAAGGGAAATTCTCTCCTGTAAGAATTAATATGGGAAAAAGGTCTCTCCTCTCCACTGATGCTTTATCACCAATTCTTGTTTCACTAAAAACCCCACTTTTCAAAAACAGTTGTCATTGGGACGGAAAGTGAGGTGAAATCTTCTGAACAGGGGCACAGACAGCAAAACAAATGTTACAGGGGTGATAACCCTTCCCTATGTTTTATAAACAGCTTAAAAATAGATTTTTGGGCTGGAGCTACACTTAAAAAATTTACCTGTTCCAAATTACAAACAGATTCTACTTAAGAACAAACCTGCAGTCCCTGTCTTTTTTGCACCGCCTGTATACTGCTGTTCAGAGTATATAGGGCCTTTTTTTTTATTTGGGTGCGGGGTTCCCCTTCTATATCCATACAAGACCCAAAGGGGCTGGTAATGGGCTTGGGGGGGGGTACCCATGCCATTTTTCTCAATGATTTTCATCCGTATTGCCGGGACCAGACATGACATTAAAGCCGCCAGCAGTTTTAAATGACTTTTTTTCCTTTAGAAATGTCATTTTGTGCAGGGACAGTTCTAAACACGGGAAACATGCGCCACTTTACAGGCATACTATAGACACCCCCCAGGTACGATATTTATAGGAATATTTCACTTTTATTTTCACTTTATGCATCATTAAAATCACTGCTCCAGAAAAACTGCCGTTTTTAAAACTTCTTTTTGCATTGATACATGTCCCCTGGGGCAGGACCCGGGTCCCCAAACACTTTTTAGGACAATAACTTGCATATTAACCTTTAAAATTAGCACTTTTGTTTTTTCACGTTCGGGTCCCATAGACTTTAACGGTGTTCGAAAGTTCGCACAAACTTTCAGTCCGTTTGCTTGTTCTGCCGCAAACCAAACCGGGGGGTGTTCAGCTCATCCCTACTCACTAGATTTCCAGATTCAGTGGCCACTGAATCTCCTGAGCTCTTCTACAGCTAACCCGCTGTATATTCCTCCAGCGTCACCCCGGCTATCCTGCTGGGCCCCTGGCTTGGCACTTACTGATGCTCCTCAAGCATCACCCCGGCTATCCTGCTGGGCCCCTGGCTTGGCACTTACTGATGCTCCTCAAGCGTCACCCCCGCTATCCTGCTGGGCCCCTGGCTTGGCACTTTCTGATGCTCCTCTAGCGTCACCCCCTCTATCCTGCTGGGCCCCTGGCTTGGCACCTGCTGAAGCTTTCCCACTTCTTCACTGTCCCAGGCTGGTGAGAAGATTGCTCTGGCTCCAGCTTACTAACTGTAGTCTCCGGTAACAAAGTGGGCGGTCCCTTAGTGGCGACATCTTCCCCTCTACGTCCGATCACAACTGGTTCCCCATTCGACTGAACCTTTACTCTCGGTTGGAATCCAATCCTGCAGTCCCAACCCTGCGCTGCTTCTCTTGCTCCTGGATAGGCCTCAGGCTTCCAGCTCAGCAACCTGGGCGACATAACACACGTCCACCCAGACAGCCATCCAGGTGGCACAGAACCCCAATCACCTGACTCCACCCAAATAAATGGGCTCTCCCAGCAGACCAAGGGACCAAAGAAACCCCTGCCAATTGTCTGAGACACCCCATCCATTCATAATCCGACCTTGCTACACCCTTGTCAATCTAGTGCCACCTAGTGACAGAAGAGAAAAGGTGCAGCAATCCAAAGTTACAGAGAAATCAGTAGATCTCCTAACAATGAGCAAGGATAACTACCACCTGGCAAACTACATTTATTAGCCACCCTTCCTAAACACCAGGGGGCTACATGTTCATTACATATTCCTGACCCCTGCACTATATACTCTATGTTGTACATTACATACTCCTGACCCCTGCACTATATACTCTATGTTGTACATTACATACTCCTGGCCCTCGTCCTATAATCCCCTCATCACTGTCACTCCTATAAAAGACAGTTCTCGTTGTTTCCTCACTCTCTGACTAAGGTCCATGAATAAAGAAATGATCTGGTAGAAGATCAGAGGACCCATTTACTAGTTACCTTGAGGGGGAATTGTAAGATCCTCAGAGACAAAGCTGCC
Source organism: Rana muscosa (assembly GCA_029206835.1). Classification (NCBI taxonomy): domain Eukaryota; kingdom Metazoa; phylum Chordata; class Amphibia; order Anura; family Ranidae; genus Rana; species Rana muscosa. Next base: position 417,031,734 of record CM055123.1, on the reverse strand, counting down.
TGATGTGGGCGGAGTCCTGGTTTAGGGGAACCAATCGGCTCATGTCTAGTAATAATCTTTGTATTTCTATTTTAGCAGATGGACGGGAGATGAGGAAAACCTCAGAGGATTGTCTCACTTTGTCTCCAGACTGTAAAGTAGAAGATGAGGACATCACACAGTATAGTCCAGGAGAAAACCCGACTACCTCCAATGTCCATCCGGCACCCCACAGTGTAGATGGACCATCGTATTCCTCTTATCCTGAGGAACCTCAGACTGTGCGGGACGGTGCCGGACCATCGTATTCCTCTTATCCTGAGGAACCTCAGACTGTGCGGGACGGTGCCGGACCATCGTATTCCTCTTATCCTGAGGAACCTCAGACTGTGCGGGACGGTGCCGGACCATCGTATTCCTCTTATCCCGAGGAACCTCAGACTGTGAGGGACGGTGCCGGACCATCGTATTCTTCTTATCCCGAGGAACCTCAGACTGTGCGGGACGGTGCCGGACCATCGTATTCCTCTTATCCTGAGGAACCTCAGACTGTGCGGGACGGTGCCGGACCATCGTATTCCTCTTATCCTGAGGAACCTCAGACTGTGCGGGACGGTGCCGGACCATCGTATTCCTCTTATCCTGAGGAACCTCAGACTGTGCGGGACGGTGCCGGACCATCGTATTCCTCTTATCCTGAGGAGCCTCAGACTGTGCGGGACGGTGCCGGACCATCGTATTCCTCTTATCCTGAGGAACCTCACACTGTGCGGGACGGTGCCGGACCATCGTATTCCTCTTATCCTGAGGAACCTCAGACTGTGCGGGACGGTGCCGGACCATCGTATTCCTCTTATCCTGAGGAACCTCAGACTGTGCGGGGCGGTGCCGGACCATCGTATTCCTCTTATCCTGAGGAACCTCAGACTGTGCGGGACGGTGCCGGACCATCGTATTCCTCTTATCCTGAGGAACCTCAGACTGTGAGGGACGGTGCCGGACCATCGTATTCCTCTTATCCTGAGGAACCTCAGACTGTGCGGGACGGTGCCGGCCCATCGTATTCCTCTTATCCTGAGGAACCTCAGACTGTGCGGGACGGTGCCGGACCATCGTATTCCTCTTATCCTGAGGAACCTCAGACTGTGCGGGACGGTGCCGGACCATCGTATTCCTCTTATCCTGAGGATCCTCAGACTGTGCGGGACAGTGCCGGACCATCGTATTCCTCTTATCCTGAGGAACCTCAGACTGTGCGGGACGGTGCCGGACCATCGTATTCCTCTTATCCTGAGGAACCTCAGACTGTGCGGGACGGTGCCGGACCATCGTATTCCTCTTATCCTGAGGAACCTCAGACTGTGCGGGACGGTGCCGGACCATCGTATTCCTCTTATCCTGAGGAACCTCAGACTGTGCGGGACGGTGCCGGACCATCGTATTCGTCTTATCCTGAGGAACCTCAGACTGTGCGGGACGGTGCCGGACCATCGTATTCCTCTTATCCCGAGGAACCTCAGACTGTGCGGGACGGTGCCATTCTTCCAACAAATATGAGGTTTTCCTGTCCCGAGTGCGGGAAGTGTTTCAGTACCAAAGGCAATCTTAAAACGCATAAAAAATCTCACACGGGGGAGAAGCCTTTTTCCTGTTCTGAGTGCGGGAAATGTTTTTCACAGAACTCCAATCTTTACAAACATCAGAAATTGCACACGGGGGAAAAGCCACATTCCTGTCCTGTATGCGGGAAATGTTTTTCATTTAAGTCCAATCTTCACATACATCAGAGATCTCACACGGGGGAGAAGCCGTATTCCTGTCCTGAGTGCGGGAAATGTTTTTCATTTATGTCCAATCTTTACAAACATCAGAGATTGCACACGGGGGAGAAGCCGTATTCCTGTCCTGAGTGTGGGAAATGTTTTTCAGGGAAGTCCAGTCTTTCCAGACACCAGAGATCTCACACGGGGGAGAAGCCTTTTTCCTGTTCTGAGTGCGGGAAATGTTTTTTACAGGAGTCCCTTCTTTCCAGACACCAGAGATCTCACACGGGGGAGTGGCCTTTTTCCTGTTCTGAGTGCGGGAAATGTTTTTTACAGGAGTCCAATCTTTCCACACATCAGAGATCTCACACGGGGGAGAAGCCTTTTTCCTGTTCTGAGTGCGGGAAATGTTTTTTACAGAAGTCTCATCTTTCCACACATCAGAAATCTCACACGGGGGAGAAGCCTTTTTCCTGTTCTGAGTGCGGGAAATGTTTTTTACAGAAGTCTGGTCTTTCCACACATCAGAGAACACACACGGGGGAGAAGCCGTTTTCCTGCCCTGAGTGCGGGAAATGTTTTTCAGATAAGTCCAGTTTTAACAGACATCAGAGATTACACACAAAGAAGAATGAACTTTCCGGTCCTGAGTGAGGGAAATGTTCCTCGCTGAAGTCCTGTCTTCCTGTACATCGGGGGTCCCACACGGCCCTTGAGGTGTATTAGTGAGTGCGGGAAATGTCTTGTATATAGACATGTGGGGAAGAAGCACACCCTGATATACACCTCAGATATACTCCATGGCTGATCTTCATCATGTAAGAAACAGTTGATAAGGAGTTCGGAGATCACCAAAGACATGGATGAAGTGTTGTACCGTGTTGGCCATTGATAGCAGGAGAAAAATAAAAATGGAGTCATTACCTCTCATTGGCTGAGTACATTTTGTGGTGTAAACTCTTGCAAGAGGTCTGTTTTCTCAAGTCGTCTTCCAGGACGAAACGCGTTAACCCCACCACTTAAAAGGCGGTCCTCTAGGGCTTTTTAAAATAAAAATGGAGTCATTACCTGTCATTGGCTGAGTACATTTTGTGGTGGAAGATTTCACAGACATTTAGGGATCTATTTTAAAACAAATTGTAGAATGAATGTGACGCGTTCCTCCAGTCATGACAAATATTGGATCATCGGCTCCATCTAGTGGCAGAAATCTGGCACTGTGGTTTTAATACCAACCATTGACGTAAAACAGAAAATACCACATTTGGCCATTAGATGGCGCTAAGTACCATAGAAATTATCTCCATCTAGTGGCCAAATGCAATCATTTCTGTTGTCAATTAATGGAACCCATTCGACCAGCACAGCAAATATCCTAATAACATTCATCTTTCCCCCATTCACACAGAAGGAATGTACATGGACTTTCCCCGGTGGAATTGCTATGCACATATTTTCTTTTCTACAATACTTTGTTATAATAATGTAACACGTTGTGTATTGTATTGTATGACTCCGCCTCCACATTCCAGACAAGTCATTTTCCTGACCAATCGCATTTCTACCTTTTTACTATTTCCTGATGCTATGACTGTAATCTCTTATAAAAGTAAAATTATAATAAAAAAATGTATTGAAGAGAAAAAAAAGTTGTGTGTGTCGGTGGAATGAGAACAATTGCTGGTGGTGTTGTCACCTGTCACAGCAGTCACACCTGGTTTCCCGGCCAATGCACCAGATAAATGTTGCAGCAAAACGGCTCTTTGAGTTCTGGGAAACCAGGAATGGACTCCGGACACGGACTCCAGGAAAACAAACCTTTTATTTCACCAGGGAAAGGAGCGACTCACGCCAGGATGCCAAGTGGCCTCTTATAGGCGTTTACAACATATATATTTCCTCTTGTATAGACATTCCTTGGAACTTCGTAAAACATCTAAAAGCTTGTTAGCGAGTGACATCTGCGGCTTCTCAGTTATCTGTCTAATTTATAGGGATGAACCGAACACCCCCCCCCCCCCCCCGGTTCGGTTCGCGGCAGAACATGCGAACTGGCAAAAAAATTGTGCGAACAACGTTAAAGTCTATGGGACACGAACGTGAAAAATCAAAAGTGCTAAGTTTAAAGGCTAATATGCAAGTTATTGTCATAAAAAGTGTTTGGGGACCCGGGTCCTGCCCCAGGGGACATGTATCAATGCAAAAAAAGTTTTTAAATTGGCCGTTTTTCAGGAGCAGTGATTATAATAATGCTTAAAGTGAAACAATAAAAGTGAAATATTCCTTTAAAATTCGTACCTGGGGGGTGTCTATAGTATGCCTGTAAAGTGGTGCATTTTCCCGTGTTTAGAACAGTCCCACAGCAAAATGACAGTTCTAAAGGAAAAAAAGTAATTTAAAACTGCATTCGGCTGTAATGTAATGTTGGGTCCCGGCAATATGGATGAAAATCATTGAGAAATATGGCATGAGCCCCCCCCCCCCCCCAATCCATTACCAGGCCCTTTGGATTTGGTATGGATGTTAAGGGGAACCCCGCACCCAAATAAAAAAAAAAGGCGTGGGGCCCCCACAGGCCCTATATACTCTGAACAGCAGTATACAGGCGGTGCCCGGGTTACAAAAAAGACAGGGACTGTAGGTTTGTTCTTAAGTTGAATCTGTTTTTAATTTGGAACAGGTACATTTTTTAAGTGTAGCTCCAGCCAAAAAATCTATTTTTAAGATTTTTGGAAAACATAGGGAAGGGTTATCACCCCTGTATTATTTGTTTTGCTATCTGTGCCCCTGTTCAGAAGATTTCACCTCACTTTCTGTCCCAATGACAATTTGATTTAGAAAATTTGGGGTTATTAGGGAAACAAGGATTGGTGATAAAGCATCAGTGGAGACACCTTTTTCCCATATTAACTCTTACAGGAGAGAATTTCCCTTCCTAGGGGTAGATTTCCTCTCACTTCCTGTTGTCTCCCTCCGTTTGTAAGTAGGAGTCATTTGTAAGTCGGATGTTTGAAAGTAGGGGGTCGCCTGTATATACTATAGGCCTGCCCTATATACTCTGCAGAAAATTGGGCCTTAGGTGTTGGTGATAACAGAACACTGTAAGCCCTCACAGTTACTCTTGGTGGGCGCTGGAATGGGCCCTGCTGTGAAATATATCAAAAATTGTAATTACATGCCCGTGTTAAACAGGGGCAGAAAAATTGGGTCTTATGCAGTGGTGGTTGTGCCACAGCACTGTAAAGCCTTCAGTTACTCTTGGTGGGCGCAGGAACGGGCCCTGCTGTGAAATATTAGATCAAAAATTGTAATTACACGCCCGTGTTAAACAGGGGCAGAAAAATTGGGTGGTGGTGCCCTGAATCAAAAATATTCTTAGAAGCTAGCATCATCAAGATTGAGGAGGAATAGGATAGTCACTCAGCATAATAGGATATTTACTCAGCATAGGCAGACTTCAAGGGATCCCACATCCATACAAAAATCAATTGTTACATCAGCATCAGGTGCTTGGTAGCTGGTGATCCAAGACTGGTTAATTTTTATGAATGTGAGCCGATCAACAGAGTCTGTGGACAGGCGCACTCTGTAATCGGTTATAAACCCTCCAGCAGCACTGAATGTGCATTCAGAAAGAACGCTGGATGCAGGACAGGCCAGTAGCTCAATTGCATATTGAGCAAGCTCTGGCCAGTGATCCATCCTCAAGACCCAGTAACCCAGTGGATGCTCTGTTGGAAAGGTCTCCAAGTCCGATCTTGCCCCTAGATATTCCTGTACCATGTAATGCAGACGTTGGTCATGGTTGCTGATACCGATCAGACCTTGGTTCTGAGAACTGAAGAATTGTCTGAAGGCATCGGTCAGCCGGCCACCTTCTCCACCACTCTTTCTGTGACTGAACGAAGCCTCAGCAACACGTTGTCCAGCACCAGAAAATTGTAACCTCCCAGGCTCTGGAAACGCATTGCACAAACCTTTCTTCAAGGCCTCCTGAAGATGTTTCATCCTCTGCTCCCTCTGCGAAGGCTGGATAAGTTCTGCAACCTTACCCTTGTAAAATGGTTGAACTAAGTGAACCCATGGTGGCAGTTGCTGATGCTGCCTGAACCCATATATGGTCACCTAGAGAGGGGGTTGATTGGACTGTCTCGGTACTGATGATATTGACACGTATGGTATCATAAAAAAATATATTTATTACATATAAAATTAGACAACATTAAAATACAAGCCAAACCCCACCCAGGTACAACAAATTACTGCTAGCGTTACCCTTGTAACGTGGATCAAGAAGGGATGCCGTTAAGTAATGATCCCTCTCCTTGATACCACGAATCCTAGGGTCCTTTTGCAGGATCAGGGAGGCCATGCAGCGTAAGTTTGCAGAGGCAATCGATCCTGAGACCTCTGGGTCACTAAGGATCACATGATCTGCAACCACCTCCTGTCAGCCACGTACAAATCCATGGGTTTCTGGGGACGTAAAACAATCCCTTGAAGACTGCTGCTGAGTGTTATCCTCCACCTCCATGCTGACACAATCCTCCTCCTCCTCCTTCCTGTGTGTTCGGTGAGCCCGCAGGAATACTATCTGGATAAAGGGGGCCATGAGAGGTAAGTTTGTCCTCCTCTTCCTCCCGCTGTTCTGCCCCAAGTGCCCTGTCCATTATTCCACGAAGTGTGTGCTCCAACAGGTGGACAAGAGGGACAATATCACTGATGCATGCACTGTCACTGCTCACCATCCCCGTGGCCTCCTCAAATGGTGACAGGGCAGTGCATGCATCCTTGATCAGAAGCAACTGGCATGGTGAAAAAAAAAACAAGCTCCCCTGACCCTTTCCTGGTGCCATACTCACACAGGTACTCATTGATGGCCCTCTGCTGTGTGTGCAGCTGCTGCAGCATTGCCAACGTTGAGTTCCACCTGGTGGGCATGTCACAACTGAGGCGGTTCTTGGGCAGGTTGTATTCCTTTTGAATGTCAGCCAGCCGAGCACTGACATTATATGAGCGGTGGAAATGACCACAGAATTTCCTGGCCTGCCTCAGGAGATCCTGTAAGCCCGGGAACCTGCCCAGAAACCGCTGCACCACCAAATTCAGGACGTGAGCCAAACAGGGAACATGGGTCAAGTGTATCTGTCGGAGGGTGGAGAGAAGGTTGGTGCCATTGTTGCATACAACCATTCCTGGCTGAAGCTGGCATGGCGTCAACTACCTCCTGAGCCTGCCCCTGCAGAGCTGACAGAATCTCTGCCCCAGTGTGGCTCCTGTCCCCTAAGCAGACCAACTCAAGCATCGCATGGCATCTTTTTGCCTGAGTGCTTGCGTAGCCCCTTGAACGCCTACGGAGCATTGCTGGTTCAGAGGACAAATCTGCACAGGAAGAGGCCATAGAGGATGAAGAAGAGGAGGGGGTGGAGGAGAGAGCTGTGGCAGAATCACCACTACTAGCATATTGGAGGCGTGGTGGCGGAACAAGCTCCAACAATACTGAACCCTGTCCTGCATCCTTCCCAGCTGCCAGCAGAGTTACCCAGTGCACCGTGAAGGAAAGGTAACGTCCCTGCCCATGCCTGCTGGACCATGAGTCAGCAGTAATTTGTAGCTTACTGCTGATTGCCCTGTCCAACGAGGCCAAGACATTGTCTTCCACATGCTGGTAGAGAAACCGTAATGGCCTTCTGTGTAAAGAAATGGCATTTGGGAACCTGCCACTGAGGTACCGCACACTCCACAAATTCAAGAAATGGGGCAGAGTCTACCAGCTGAAAAGGCAACAGTTGCAGTGCTAGTAATTTGGCCAAGCTAGCATTCAACCGCTGGGCATGTGGATGGCTGGGAGCGAACTTCTTTCTACGGTTTAGCAACTGGGGTAGGGAAATTTGCCTGCTAAAATTGGATGGTGGTGTACTGCTAGCAGATTGGTTGTAAGGACTTGGGACACTTATTGCTATACCTTCATTCCTCTCAATGCAGGTTTCTGAGAGGACTGAAGGTATAGTGGGGTTGGAGATCCCAGCTGATGAGGAGCAAGGAGAGGTCCACCTTGTTCTTTGATGTGGGTCTTTTAAGTGCTGTTGCCAACAGACTGCATGGGAGGTCGTCATATGTCTGGCAAGCATGTGGTGCCCAGGCGGCTGCTGTTGTTTTGGCCACGCTTGATCCCCTTCAGACATAGATTGCAAACAGCAACGGTGGGATCTGCTGCACACGTGTCAAAAAAGGCCCACACCAAAGAATTTTTCAAAATAAGCGGGGAGTCAGTAGCGCCCTTCACCTGCTTAGCTCTGCGGTGTGATGCAATAGGGTGGCTGCCCTAAAGCTGCCCCCTGGAGGGCATCCTGCCTCGTTGGAGATGTGCCTCCTCCTCCTCCTCCCTTCTATCAGGGACCCAAGTAGAGTCAGTGACCTCATCATCCCCTCCCTGCTCGTCACTGGAGCAAATCTGGCAGTATGCTGCAGCTGGGGGGAACATGACTGCCAGTTTCTTGTCCTTCTTGGGCACTCCCTCTCTCTAGGCTCACGTTACTCCCTACCTCAACATAGGTACCATCATCGGAGCCTTCAAATCCCTGTGCATCCTCATGTACCCGACACTGTGGTCGAATAGTTCGGGGGACTCCTCAGGGCATGATGGTGGGGCTAGGAAAGGAGTGACTGTTGACATGGAGCCGATGGAATAGGCCGCTTTGGCAGCTGCATTGGAAGGCAAACTACTCTGAGCCTGGGTGACAGAGGATGAGGAGGATGAGGACGGCTCTGTTATCCGCTCCACCAACTCTTCTGCATGTTCTGGCTCAATAACACGGCCAGCAGCAGAAAAAAAACAAGCATGCCCCACGGCCATGTGCAGAGAATGCACCTTAGTCCACGACTAGCACTGTTGACTGTAGACACAGAGCCTGTTTGCCCTCTTTTAGTAGCCTGTGAGCGTCTGCCTCTCCTTGGTGGCCTTCTGGACATGATGTAAATTTTGTTTAGCAAAACCACACTACACTGTATTGTGTACTGTGTACACCACCAGAAAAGTAGTAGCAACTGCACTATGGGTGCACGGTATTGTTTACACCACCAGAAGTCTAATAGCAACTATGGGTGCACTGTATCGTGTACTGTGTACACCACCAGAAAAGTAGTAGCAACTGCACTAGGTGTGCACTGTTGTCAGGTCACCTGTGGCCAGGTGACAGATGCACACCGTAGGGGGTTAGGAGTGCACCACAAGGTAGTGAACCCTATGACTGACTGCTGCGGATAGGATACTGAGTGGTTGTGGAAAGCGGGACCAGAGGAGCACAACCGGGATCCACAGGAAGCTAAAACCGAGATACCCCAGGGCGCGGAGTCTAAGACCCTGCAGGTCTTCTCCAGAGCCTCTAGTGGTGAGGATGTTACGCTGCAGGCTGGGTCCAGGTCGCGACCCCTAGAGTCTCCTAGCTCACGCCTCGTAGGGTAAGGAGGAAAGAGGGGAAGCAGCAGCACAGGATACAAGAGTAGCGAAGGACAAGCCGAAGGTCAAGGGTCACAAGCAGACAAGGATAAACGAAGGACAAGCCGAAGGTCAAGGGACACAAGCAGACAGGGATAGTCAGGAACAAGCCAATATCGTAACAGAGAGACAGACGTAGCACACGGCAGGCAGGAACCGAAACACACAATGCTTAACAAACACGTTGATCAGCAAAGCAGGCTTGCAGTGCACAGGTTGATATAGTGTTCTGTGATAGGGCCTGGAGTGGAGTCTGGCTGGGAGGAGATTATAAAGGAAGCCAGGTGAAAGGGTTCTGGTCTCTAAGATGAACACATGAGGAGGAAGGTAAGCTGACAGACAAACACTACTGCATATCCATGACAGTACCCTCCCTCTTATGGGCCCTCCCCCGCCTGGGCCCAGGCTTAAAGGGAAATCTCAGATGAAACCTCCTCAACAGATGAGGTACAACGACATCAGATGCAGCGATCCAAGACGCCTCCTCAGGACCAAAACCTCTCCAATGCACAAGGTACTGAAGAATACCTCTGCAGAGCCGAGAATCCAGAACTTGTCTAACCTCGTACTTTAGATTATCCTCAGAGACCAGAACCGAGGTAGGGAGATGACAAGAAGATCTATTGAGGACCAAAGGCTCTCTAGGAATAAGCAAGGGCATGAGAGGATCAACAGGAATCTGAGGAGGGTCCCCTAGACCCTTAAAGGGGAACTGGTCATCTTGCACAGGACCATCAGACTGGGCAGATGTCAGTGGAACCCTGAAGTCAGGTTGGTTAGAAGGTGACATGTCACAGGAGTCAAGCTGAATAGCTGAAAGACAAGCAGAATGTCCTGAACAAGAAAAAGTAGGAGGCTCACTGGGCATGGGCTGGACTGGCATAACTAGTACAGAGGCCGAGTGAATAGCAGAGTCAGGTGTAGCGACTACCTAAATCGCATCGCAAGACGTAGCGACTGCAGGACTTGTAGACAAGCTAGCCTGGCTGTGCGTCCAAGGGTGGTTAGGGACAGAGAAATGTAAATGGTTATGTAACCTGGAATGAATGACCGGCTCAGGTTCACAGGGGGCAACCTTGGGTAGGCAGGACGAGGAACAGGAGGAACCCCAAGCCAGGATCTGTCCAGTAGTCCAGTCCACATGAGAAGAATGGAGCTGTAACCATGGGAGACCCAAAATTATAGGTGTTGAGGCCTTGGGTAAAATAAGGAAGGATATCCACTCCTGGTGGAGTGTCCCTACCGACATCTTAACAGGGAGGGTCTGGAAGCGGATAGGTCCCCCTGGGAGAACAGTACCATCTATCGCCAAGACCACCAATGGCGTGGTGAGGGGCAAAAGAGTAAGTCTCGTGGACGATGCGATTTCCCAGTCCATGAAATTACCAGCGGCTCCGGAATCCAGATATGCTGAGACCGAATGAGAAGAAGCACCAACATGAAGGAACACAGAAACAGAAGACGAGAAGGGGAAGGTGATATTTCTGGGTCCAATACTCCACTTTCCAGATGAAGTGGACCCAAACGTTTTTCTGCACAAAGAGAGCAAGTGTCACGAAAATGGCCTTTGCCCCCACAGTAAAGACACAGACCAAGAGTTCTGCGCCTAGCACGTTCCTCGGGGGATAGCCTGGTCCGACACAGCTGCATGGGTTCCTCAGCTGGTAGGAGATGCTCTACGGGTCGAAGAGAGGGGAGCTTAGGCTGACTAAGAACCAAGGAGTGCTGGCGTTGCTTTTCTAGGGTCCTCTCCTGAAAGCGAATATCAATCTGGTTACACAAGGAGATAACTCCGCCCAGATCAGTGGGGATGCTTCTTCCTGCTAATTCATCCTTCACTGTATCAGAGAGGTCATGCAAAAAGGTTGCGACTAAGGCCTCATTGTTCCAGCTCAACTCAGCCGACAGTATGCGGAAATGAAGGGCGTACTGTCCCACTGAAGCAGACTCTTGGCGGAGACGTAGAAGGGCGCTGGCCGCTGAAGAGACACGAGCCGGTTCTTCAAAGATATTCCAAAAAAGTTTCAAGAAACCAGACAGGCTAGAAACCACTGGATCATTCAGTTCCCACAGAGGGGCTGCCCAGGCTAAAGCTTCACCAGAGAGGAGGGAAATGATATAGGCTACCTTTGCCCTATCAGACAGAAAGTTTTGAGGCTGAAGCTCAAAATGAATCGTGCATTGGCTAAGGAACCCCCTGCAAGCCTTGGAGTCCCCAGAGAAACGGGACGGAGCTGGCAGTTGTAGTGAATGTGTGGCTGCGACTGCGACCGGAATAGGTGCAGCCGCTGGTAGCGGTTGAGGTTGTTGAACCAGGGGTCCTAATGAGGCCTGAACCTGTTCAAAACGGGAGGCCAAATCCTGAAGGAATCGCATGGCCTGGGTCTGATTAGATTCCTGGGTCTCAAGTCTGCGGACTATGCCCTGCAAAGGATCATCCGCGGGGAGTGGCATGTCAGCTGGGTTCATGGCTGATCAAACTGTCAGGTCACCTGTGGCCAGGTGACAGATGCACACCGTAGGGGGTTAGGAGTGCACCACAAGGTAGTGAACCCTATGACTGACTGTGCGGATAGGATACTGAGTGGTTGTGGAAAGCGGGACCAGAGGAGCACAACCGGGATCCACAGGAAGCTAGAGCCGAGATACCCCAGGGCGCGGAGTCTAAAACCCAGCAGGTCTTCTCCAGAGCCTCTAGTGGTGAGGATGTTACGCTGCAGGCTGGGTCCAGGTCGCGACCCCTAGAGTCTCCTAGCTCACGCCTCGTAGGGTAAGGAGGAAAGAGGGGAAGCAGCAGCACAGGATACAAGAGTAGCGAAGGACAAGCCGAAGGTCAAGGGTCACAAGCAGACAAGGATAAACGAAGGACAAGCCGAAGGTCAAGGGACACAAGCAGACAGGGATAGTCAGGAACAAGCCAATATCGTAACAGAGAGACAGACGTAGCACACGGCAGGCAGGAACCCAAACACACAATGCTCAACAAACACGTTGATCAGCAAAGCAGGCTTGCAGTGCACAGGTTAATATAGTGTTCTGTGATAGGGCCTGGGGTGGAGTCTGGCTGGGAGGAGATTATAAAGGAAGCCAGGTGAAAGGGTTCTGGCCTCTAAGATGAACACATGGGAAGGAAGGTAAGCTGACAGACAAACACTACTGCATATCCATGACAACTGTACTGTGTACACAGCCTGAAATATATTAGAAAAAGTGCACCAGGAATGGCCTGCAGTCAGATTTAGGCTACACTGGATGCAGAGTGTGTGTGTGTGTGTGTATATATATATATATATATATATATATATATATATATATTGAATACACTGCAGCTAACTGAATAACGTAGCATGCAAAATAATTCCGCGCTGCCCTCTGGATGGGCTGCTAACACAAAAAATAGACAAATAGTAAAAAGCGTGGAAACAAAAAGTGTAGCGCTAATCAAAAAATGAACAAGAATGCATGACGCACTGAAATGAAATAAAAAAGACACTCAAATATTAAGTAAGAGCGTGCGCATCAGTCCTAGGCACCTTTAGCCTTGGGGCTGCAACTTCAGCACTGGGCCCAGCACCTTTGCCTGGAGCCCGCTTCTGGGTAGAGGAATCCCAGGGTTTCCCCTGCGAGGGAACCCACTTCTAAGAAGAGGAGGCCAGGGGAGGACCTTTCTGTGGGACCGGTAAGAGTTCACAGTGAAGGAAGGGGCCCCGGTAACTTTCTGGAGGGATTCATCTATCCACCAAGGGCCTAGTAATGTGTTGTTGATGGCACCTGTCCTTGCATTGCAAAAGCTGAGAAGTTCGGGACATGATAGATTCTGTGGCAGAGGGTCTCCCGATCGTATCTAGGAAAAGAACCTAATTAAGCGTCCGAGCATCACTGCGGCTGCTAGGATCCACTTTTACAGGAGACTATCCGGGTGAGCTGAACCCACCCTGGGATAGAGTGGTGAGTGTAATATTTACTTGTGCCTGGACCAACCTCCCAAGACCTTTCTGTCCTGTCTCTTATCCACTCTTTCCTATCTGCTGAACATTGAAGAAAAATAAACTCAATGTTGGAGTTTAGAGTGGTGTGGACATTGGAATTACTTGGAGGGGAAAACAGAGACTTGTCCCCAATATCCTAGGAGATGAGAACCAACTGATGGAGAACCTAGCTGTGGGACCCAAATACATGACACCGCTCAACCTCCTCATCCAGGAGGGAACGGGCATATAGTATGGTGTGCCCCTTTCCTGCAAGTGAGCCAAAGGTAGGAAAAAGGGGTCTGTGTGCTGCATATATATAGGAAAAGTGACCCCAATCTAGAGAGTTCATCCCCCGCGGCTTTGTCAGTAGAAATGGCATTACTTCCTGGTTTTCCCAAGATGGCCGCCGGGCTTGTGTTCCAAGCCTCCATCTGGGTGCCTCTGACAATGCCAAGCCTCGTTTTGGTCTCTGATATCACATGACTCCCTGATTGAATGCCAGGATGCTTCTCACTGTGTGGATGATGTATCCAAGCCTCGTCCTTGCTGCAGAGACATGTGACATGATAATGAGTTTCAAGCCTCGCTCTCGGAAAGCCTGATGCGTTCCAGAGCGTGGTTATAGGAGATACAGCCCCTGATCAACATTCAGGGACACATCCTTTGTATGAACTGCAGAATGTTAATCCGGAAGACAGAGAACTTAAAAGGGAAATACCTTAATTGGGTCAAATATGACATATATATCGCCACTCTTAAAATGGTCAACATAAATGTTAAAAAATTATGTAATATAGAAAAAACACCCCTATATAATAGGAAAAAAGTTATGTGAAAACATTAGCCAATCCTGTTAAAGGTGCTATTAGGTACGGAATAAAAACCGTATATAAAATATATGCAAACATTTTTTAACAACTTCCCTACAGCCCACCGTCAAATGACGTCCACAGATGGGATCTCCCATCCTGAGTGGACGTCATATGACGTCCTCGGCTTTCCGATGCTACTGCGGGCCCCCAGGGGCCCGCAGAGCGGCGATCGGGGTACCGTTGTGTTCCTTAGGACACAGCCGTTCCCCGATGGGGGTAATGGAGTGGCGGCGGCGGGCAGCGGAGCTTCCCGTGCGGCTTACCGGCTCCCATATGCAGAGCTGCAGCAGCGGCGTGCACAGCTCCTGCGCGCGCCCCCGGGGGCACGCAGCGCGGCGATCAGGGATCCTGTGTGTCCCTCTGGACACAGCCGATCCCCGATGGGAAGAATGTGGCGGCGGGCGGCGGAGATTCGGGTATAACTTACCGGATTTGATGATGCAGAGGTGCGCAGCGGCGTGCACGGCGCGCAGCGCGGCGATTGGGGCTGAGGCTTTTCCCCTGGATACAGCCCAGCCCCAATCAGGGTAAAGAGCCAATGAAATTGGCTCTTTACCACGTGACCGGCTGTGTCCAATCACAGCCGGTCACTAAATGTAAACAAAACACACCATTGTGTGTAACTTACTGTTGCTTGGTTCTTCTCTTCACACACCGATCCAGTGTGAGGAGGAGATCAGCTAACAGTGAGGTACACATATGTTATACACATATACATATGTACTACTGTGCCCAGATTGCCCCCCCTAAATAAAGAGTACCTGTCATCTAGTACCTACCACCAGATCACCCGCCACCTCACCAGAATACCCGCCACCAGTCCATCAGGAGTACCTGTCCATCAGGAGTACCTGTTCATCAGCAGTACCCGCCACCTCACCTGAGTACCCGCCACCTCAGAGTACCCGCCACCAGTCCATCAGGAGTACCTGTCCATCAGCAGTACCTGTCCATCAGCAGTACCTGTCCATCAGCAGTACCCGCCACCTCACCTGAGTACCCGCCACCTCAGAGTACCCGCCACCAGTCCATCAGGAGTACCTGTCCATCAGGAGTACCTGTCCATCAGGTGTACCAGCCACCTCACCAGGAGTACCCGCCACCTCACCAGGAGTACCCGCCACCAGTCCATCAGGAGTACCTGTCCATCAGGAGTACCTGTCCACCTCACCAGAGTACCTGCCACCTCACAAGAGTACCTGCCACCAGTCCATCAGGAGTACCTGTCCATCAGGAGTACCCACCACCTCACCAGAGTACCCACCCCTGCCACCTCACCAGAGTACCCACCACCAGTCCATCAGGAGTACCTGTTCATCAGAGTACCTGTCCACCAGAGTACCCGCCACCTCACCAAAGTACCCGCCACCAGTCCATCAGGAGTACCTGTCCATCAGAGTACCTGTACACCAGAGTACCCGCCACCTCACCAGAGTACCCGCCACCAGTCCATCAGGAGTACCTGTCCATCAGAGTACCCGCCACCTCCCCAGAGAACCTGCCACCAGAGTACCTGCCACCTCACCAGCGTACCCGCCACCAGAGTACATACAGCCACTATGTCCAGAAAGGTGTACACCCCAGAAGAAGCATACCAAATACTCAGTCTGACCGATGAGAGCAACGGGGAGCTCTCACCGCTCAGTTCTGATTCCGATTCTGGTTCGGAATATGAGCCCCCCGAAGGCAGCACATCAGGATCCGAATTAGAGGAGGACACAGTCCGTCCAAAAAGAAGACGGTCTGAACACCAGGCAGCTACCAGCAGTGCCAACGGTGGTATACCCCAGGAGGCGAGGCCCAGTACAAGCGCTGCTAGACCCCAGGAGGAGAGGCCCAGTACAAGCGCTGCTAGACCCCAGGAGGAGAGGCCCAGTACAAGCGCTGCTAGACCCCAGGAGGAAAGGCCCAGTGCAAGTACATGCCAAAGAAGTAGGACCCGAACCCAGCTTCCAGATGGCTTGGCAAACCCATTGTGGCTGCCTTCTACCTCAGGGTCAGCCACGATCCCCCCTTTTACAGCACAGCCAGGTGTGCAGGTCAACACTGCAGATTTTTCCAAACTTGATTTTTTTTTATTTATTTTCCCCTGATGAATTGGTTCAAGGCATTGTGGACCAAACAAATCTTTTTGCTCAACAATTTATTGAAAACAACCCCAGCTCCAGCTATGCCCGCCCTTTTGTATGGAGACCCCTAACAGTGGTGGAGCTTAGATTGTTTTTTGGCCTAACGCTTAACATGGGGCTTACAAAAAAAAATGAAATGAATAGGTATTGGTCGAAGAAACCCATCCACCATATGCCAATTTTTACATCAGCCATGTCCAGGTCCCGATACGAACTTATAATGCGGTTCCTGCATTTCAGTGACAACTCCCCAGATCACCAAAACTTTGACAAATTATATAAAATTTGCCCCCTAATTAATTTTTTTTCCAAGAAGTTTGCCGAACTTTATGTCCCTGACCAAAACATTTCTGTGGACGAATCCTTGGTGCATTTCACAGGCCGGCTGGGAATCAAGCAATAAATCCCCAGTAAGTGGGCGAGGTACGGCTTGAAGCTCAACAAGCTCTGTGAAAGCGCCACTGGTTATGTGCACTCATTCCGCATGTACGAAGGCAAAGATTCCCAGCTCGAGCCCCCTGAGTGTCCATCGTACATGGGAATAAGTGGAAAAATTGTTTGGGAGTTGGTATTCCCACTCCTCCAAAAGGGGTATCATATTTACATGGACAACTATTATACCAGCCTGCCCCTTCTCTGCCACCTCTACCTAAAAAAAACTCTGGCGTGTGGTACAACAAGAATAAACAGAAAGGGCTTCCCACAGCGTCTTGTCACCACAACCATTCAAAGGGGGGAATCGGCAAGCTTGAGGAGCGAGGAAGTGTTGGCTGTGAAGTGGAGGGATAGGAGAAATGTGTACATCATATCCACCATCCACAATGACACCTCGGTGGAACTTCACAGAAGACGCGGTACCGTTCGCAAGCCTTCCTGCATCAATGAGTACAATAAATTTATGGGTGGTGTGGATTTAAATGACCAAATGTTGCAGCCCTATCTTTCAACCCGAAAATCCCTCTTCTGGTATAAAAAAATCGCAATTTACTTTTTTCATTTGGCCCTGTTAAATTCTTTCATAGTCTACCAAAAATCCACACATAGACCCACCACCTTCATGAGATTTATTGAAGACATTGTCACTGCCCTGATCTACCAACAAACATCCCCCCCAGAAAGCATTCACTCAGATTGTGTCAGCAGACTACATGAGCGCCATTTTTCGGACCATATTCCACCATCAAGATCCGGAAGACGACGCCAAAAAAGATGTCGGGTGTGCACCAGAAGAGGAATTAGGAAAGACACCAGCTTCCATTGTCCCGACTGTCCCTCCCAACCTGGCCTTTGCATCGGAAAATGCTTCAAGCGATATCACACTCTTGAAAACTATTAGCCCATATTTCTAATACTGCCATTTCCCCGTTTTCAATTTGTCCTGAATATTTCCCTGCCTCAACCAACCATATCATTGTCTTCCATGTGAACTGACCCTGGCTTGTTTCTCGACTACGCCTCTGCCTACCGTCTGCATTGTTTATCCGCCATGTTTCTGCCTTTCACGTGAACTGACCCTGGACTGTATCGACTATGCCTCTGCCTACCGTTTATTTCTGCCTTTTACCTGCACTGACCTCGGCCTGTTGACCATGTTTTTACCTGCCCCCTTGGACTGATCTTTCACCCTGCTACACAGGGGTCTCACATATGTGAGGGGCTCCAGAATAGTGTTCTGAGTTCAGAAAACCAGTTTTTGGTATTCTGTGTTCCCAGAACAGGGTCTGGTTGTCCGGAGGCTTCAAAGCGATTTGGGTGGGAGAAGCCTCTACCCCTGTCCCCATTCTTTCCTGACTGTTGCCCTAAGCTTGATGGTCCTGCCTGCTCCCTGGACAAATACTCTGGCTGTGCTGACCATACATCTGCCTGCTGCATGTACTAACTATGGACAGTATTCCTGCCTGCTGCATGGACGATCCTTTGTTCCTTTTGCTGCTGCTGACCACATCCCTGCCTGCTATCTGGACCAATGCTTTGGCTGTGCTAACATCATCTCTACCTGTACTGACTATTCCTGCCTGCTGCCTGTTTTGCTGTTGCTGTCCACGTTCCTGCCTGCTGCCTGGACCAATGCTCTCCTCTTTGGACCACTGCACTACTAAAACCACAGGTAATCTTTTCTTTACCCTTTTCTCAGAAGAATGTATTTTGGTTTATAATTGGTATGTACAGTACATGCTATGTGTTAGAAATATGAAGGGCCTTCAACAATGTGATAGGTCGTCAGGAATGTATGTGTGTAATTTATGCTCCTAGAACATGTGACGGTGCTACTTAGATGTTGGGCCTCTGTATTTGGTCAGGCTGTGTAAAAGTCTCACACATTTGGTATCGCAATACTCAGGAGGAGTAGCAAAATGTATTTTGGGGTGTCATTTTTGCTATGTGTTGGTAATATCTTATAAATGAACAACTTTGTATAAAAAAAATGCGTTTTCATTTTTTTCCCACATATTCCAAAAACTTCTGGAAAAAAATGAACCGTTCAAAAGACTCATTATGCCTCATAGATTATATGTTGGGGTGTTAGCTTTCCAAAATGGGGTCATTTTATGGGTGTTTCCATTTTCCTCGTGCTCCAGGGTCTTCAAAACTGTAATAGGTGGTTGTAATTTATGCTCCTAGAATGCCTGAAGGTGCTATTTCAATGTTGTGCCTCTGTATGTGGCCAGGCTGTGTAAAAGTCTCACACATTTGGTATCGCCATACTCAAGAGGAGTAGCAGAATGTATTTTGGGGTGTCATTGCAAGTATGCATGTGCTGTGTGAGAGAAATAACTTGTTATTATGACAATTTTGTGCAAAAAAAGAAAAATTTTTTTTTAATTTAAAACATTTCCCAAGAATTGTGGGAAAAAAGTACAACTTCAAAAAACTCACAATGCCTCTTACTAAATACATTGGAATGTCTGCTTTCCAAAAAGGGGTAATTTGGGGGGTATTTGTACTTTCCTGGCTTGTTAGGGTCTCAAGAAATGAAATAGGCCTTCAGTACATCAGGTGTGATCAGATGTGATCATTTTTCAATGATTTGCACCATAGCTTGTAGACTCTATAACTTTCACAGAGACCAAATAATATACACTTTTTGGTTATTTTTACTAAAGATATGTAGCAGTATACATTTTGGCCCAATTTTATGAAGAAAAATTACTTATTTGCAAAATTTTACAATAGAAACTAAAAAAAAGTTTTTTTATTTTTTTTACAAACCAAAATTTTTCCCTTATATTTCAAAAAATAAAAAACCTAGCGGTGCTTAAATACCACCAAAAGAAAGCTCTGTTTGTGAGAAAAAAATGATAAAAATTTGGTTTGGGTACAGTGTAGCATGACTGAGTAATTGTTATTCAAAGTGTGAGAGAGCGCTGAAAGCTACAAATTGGTCTGGTAAGGAAGGGTGTATAAAAGCCCTGTATTGAAGTGGTTAAATAATTGGCACTGTCAGCAAAATACTATAATCACATCCATAGGTGAAAACCTCATGGTTGCTGATATAATCACATGAGAATACCCGTGAAATTAACTCTCCTGTGTGGGTCATAAACATTATGATAGACCTATCTGGCATAGACAGTGAATCAATTATAAAGCATATTACATGTATAAAAATCTCTTATGCATAAAATGTATGATATAAAATTACATATAAAAATACATATAAAAAGAGGGGATGAAGAATGAAATAAAAAAATAAAAAATCGGACAATGCCCGATGTTCATTAAGATTTATTGATAAATGAATTGATATCCCACTCAACGTTTAGACCTGATGGTGTATGAGACTGTAGTTCATATATCCAAAAAGTCTCTAATTGGGAGACCCCCCTGAACTGGTCAATAACCAGAAACTGGGTGCCCTTTGGGTTACGATCATGGTGTAATTTGTAGTGTCTGGGCATGGTATGCTTAGTGTCCCCACTCTTAATAAGGGCAATGTGTTCTCCCACCCTTACTGAAAAGGTACGGATAGTACGGCCCACATATTGTTTGCTACATGGGCATGTGATCAAATACACCACATGCTTGGTGGCGCACGTGCAAAACTTTTTTATGGGATATTTCTTATGGGTGATGGTAGATGTAAACTCCAAAGTTTTGCTCCTTCCTGAAATGTTGCATTTTTTGAACGAATAAAAACCCACAAGATGATGAAAAAAAGATGGGCGAACAGGAGGGTTAATAATGTTGGGTGCTATCCTACTCTGCAGAGTGGGAACTCCCCTAAAAACAACCTTAGCCCTAGGCCTTTGGCCAATTATGGCTCTCTTAGCTGAGGGCGCTGGGATTAGCCAAAGCATGCAGGTCATAGTGCATGCTTTGGCCAACCATCATACAGCAATGCACTGCAATCTCACAGTGCATTATGGGGCGTTACGCGGCAGTCGAATTTGCCGCAAATGCCCCATAATGTTAGTTTTTCGGCAAACGGGTGAACACCCACTGTTTGAGTCAAACTCATGTGGCATATAAAACTCACAACACTCTTCTGGAACTCGGCCAGAATACTCCTTCCATTCTATCAGGGCATATGTGCAGTCTTCTTTAAACTCATGTTTCAGGTCCAAGAGGTAGGACCCCTTTTCTGGAGCGACCTTCCTCATCAACTGCCATACCTCTGGCCGACTCCCATACTCCTGACTCCACTGTGCGGCTGTGGCTTAATCCATGGTCTCTTCCACTCTGGACGCATCAACTGATCTGCTCGGGTGCCACAGATGGGGTATCTCAGTGGGACCTCCAAATGTAGCGGTACCCTCAATGGGGGCTGCTGATTGACTCTATACCCCACTGGCCACCCTGACTCTGCAGACCCTCTCTTACCTCTGACACCTTGGGTTTCATTGTAAAATACTACGTTAGTAATGAGAAACTCAGACAAAGTCACTGAACCACTCAAAGAACGTTTACTATGGTAAAAGATAACACAAAGGAATGGTACGATTAAACACTGAATGAACACAGGTTATGATTGACAGAGGTATTTGTTCAATACAATGATATTATACACTTGTACCCAGTTACAACCTGATGATGGTATATGTGAACAGGTGCACAAGGAGATAGTTCTTCAATACCTTTTAACACATGTATTGAATACCTTCCCACTGAGGCCTCAGCACACAGACCAATCTACTAAGAGAATGCACAACAGTGAATACAGTAATACAATACAAGTTCTAACTATATCTCACTAAATGGCTCCCTCTAGGTTGCAGCTCAGAGCACTTCTCCAATGTAGAGCAGTAAGCTTTGTAAAGGAATAAAGCGGCGAATGTTCCTCAATTTCCAGTTTGTCTTCAGCTAGCTTATTTTATACTGCAGTGTTGAGTTGTGTAATTATTTGTAATCCAAGAGAAACAGAGGAAAAGCAATGACTGTAGAAATAGGATGCTATGGATTCCTTAGCTGAAGAACTATTCCCACTTGTAATTCCTTTAATATGTGAGTAATACAGTACTGACCTTACAGCATGGGGGAAAGGAAAGCAAGGCCCCAAAGTCTGGTTGTAAAATACTCAGGTGCAGCAGATCCACAGCCGTGGAACTACAGGTCTCAGCCGCAGTCTGTAGGAAAGAAACTCACTCAGCAATACTGCAGTCACTACTTAGATATGCAGGTGCCCTCTCACCACTGTGGATCCCAGCTGGCTGGCAGACTCCGTCCGGAATCCCCTCCTGGTGCTTCCGTCAGTGAATATGGCTCCACCACACCGTGCTGCCACTCCAGATGGGCAGGAAGGCAGATGGCCCCAAACGCTTTGAAGCGCAGGCCGATCCACCCGCTCGATTAGCAGGGCCGTCCACAAAGATCCCTCTGGGGTAGTCGATCTGACTCTCCGCTGTAGGCTGCAGTCTCTCACTCCTGGTCACACACACAGACCTCCTGCTGGCAAATGAATGGTGTCCAAAGAGGCCGAAAACAGGCCACACCTATCCTTTTATCTCTCTACCCAGCAGGCTGTTCTGTAACTTTGCATTGTGGGTCTAGTAGTTCCCAGACTGATTTAACAACATGAGTCACTTCCTCATCAAACTAAATATCCCACAATGCATAACTGTTTGTTTCTTAAACAGAAGGAAGATCCTGATAGAGTTCAGCGGTCACTAGAGGGAGCCAAACCCTTACTTAAAGCGGAGGTACACCCAAAAGTGAAGCTCCGCTTTTCGGAACCCTCCCCCCCTCCGGTGTCACATTTGGCACCTTTCAGGGGGGAGGGGGTGCAGATACCTGTATAAAACAGGTATTTGCACCACTCCCCTTCGCGTCACCCCCCCCCCCCCCGTTGTGTTCTGGGAAACACTTGGCTCCCAGAACATAACGGGGACCAGTGAGGATGGCGTAGCGCGACTCGCGCATGCACCGTAGGGAACCGGGCAGTGAAGCCGCAACGCTTCACTTCCCGATTCCCTCACCAAAGATGGCGGCGGGGGAAGCCGAGAGGCGAGTGGCAGCTTGGCTTCGGTTGCCGACGTCGCGGGCGACCTGGACAGGTAAGTGTCCTTTTTTTAAAAGTCAGCAGCTGCAGTATTTGTAGCTGCTGGCTTTTAAAAAAAATAAAAATTCCGGTGAACCTCCGCTTTAATGAACAATAAACTGCTTAACATAATAAATTTAGTAGCAACCCCTGGCTACAAATGTCTTATCAGAGGGGGGTCCAATACAGTTTTTTTGTGCTTCTTTTAATATTTTGTTTACATTAACTGGCCAACCAGCAAATCCCCAGTATACAGTCTAATAAGCCTGGTGGGTATACATCACTGGGTATTCGGATACTTGTGACAACCAACCTCCTATCAACCAACCTGAGCAGGAAGCTGCCACATTTAGAGGTGGTAGTAATACTGCAACCAAAAGTTGGAATTGGCTGAACACCTATTTAGTTCAGCCATTCACCATCCACCTAAACAAGCCAAATTCTGTTCAAACATGGGTTCAGTCCAAACCCAGAGCTCTAGTTTTAGTGGTCTGTTTATTGGTCCCTTACAGTGGTGACCAATGGGAGAAGGACCCTCTTATATCTGTGGTCAGTGGAAGAAGGACATTCTTATGTCGCGGCCCCCCACATTTGGGGTCGCTATGCGTGTAATTTAGAGGGTAGCGTGAGCCATAGTTTGGCTCAGGCTGTTTAAATTCCCTTAAATTGGATTCTGCTCTGCTGTGGTGTTGCCTGGGTGTATAGTTCTCCTTTGACTTGTAGGTGGCGCTGTTGCCCAGGTCTAGGGTTGAACCACAGGTGGCATTTCGGCGTGATTGGATGTCCTTTCTCGGCAGCCGTGCAGTGGGCGTGGTGTACCTGCTGTGCTTGCTGGGAGGGGGTACATAAGGGGCAGACGCCATGCGCTAGGGGGGAGTTGCGCCCTTTGGCCCATCTGGCCAGGGGTGCGTGTGTGGGGTCAGTCCCGGACACCTTTAGCCCGAGGCTGCATCGTTCCGGGTAAGCCCAGTACCTTCAACTGGGGCCTACAACCAAACCATAGGAATCCCAGGGTGCCCGTGGGAGGGTGACCCACTCTGAAAGAGAGGAAACCAGGGGAGGACCTGTCCGGAGGATCGGTGAAGGAAGTCACTGTCTCGGGAGAGGCCTGGTTGCCTATCAGAGGGAAGGATTCCGTGATTCGCAGGATAGCTCCTGTGACGTGCCCCATTGGCACCTACGGTCTCAAAAGTTACAGGTGCTAAAGAGTTCTGGATTCAGCCTGCAGGTGGAGGTAAGCAGGGTCAGGGATCTGTGTGCTACACTTACATCGTCATCAGTGTGAGGACTGTCCTCCTTACAGATCATTGATGTCAGTTGTTACTGAGAGACAGAAATTGTTCATTGCTCAAGGAACCCCTAGAAACCTTTGGAGGAACCCTGGCTGAGAAAGGCTGGACTAGGCAGTAATATATATCTCCCCCCTTGGTGGGAGTGGAGATGATCCCATATGTAGCGGGTGTCTAAATTTAAGGGGAGCATCTGGGTGGTAGTATGAACCAGCTGCACCAATTGTTAGGAAAATTGTGACCATTTTGTTCGTGGAGGATCTCAGTGGTGTGCAGTCCCTAGGCCGGGGTTGAAACACCACTGCAGTGCTGTGCCCTTTTTGGCCTCTTGCGGCAGTAGTACAGCGGGGCGGGGAACCTGCTGTGCCTGCTGGGAGAGGGGATAAAGGGGACAGATGCCCTCAACACAGGGTCAGTCGTCGGAGGTCAGAGCCGCACCCAGGCACCTTCAGCCTGGGTGCTGGCGTTCCGGAGTTCCGGGCCCGGGTGCCCTTGACCTGGCCGGAGCGAGAGATGGAGTCCATCCCAGGCACCTTCAGCCTGGGGTGAGGTACTACTGAGGAGGCCTGGGGCCCAGTACCTTCGACTGGGTTCCGCAAGGGTGGAGGAGTCCGAGGGGCCCCAAGGTGTTGGATGCCCGAATCTGAGACGAGGAGGCCAGGGAGCGTAACCCTTCCGAACAGTCCGGTGCAGTATTTGCCGGTGACGGAGGGGCCTCTGGTAACTCTCGTGGAAGGATGTCTTCCCTCTGACTGGGGCCACAGCTAGAAGAAGGTAACTCCTGTTCATGTTCGCTAGAGTCGCTGGTAGAGACTCAGAAAAGTAAAAGTACATCTGCAGCCACTGTGCGCCATTAACCTTGGGGACTTCTCAATGGTTTAGATTTGATTGAGGATTGTGCCTTGACCTACTCCCCACCTTTACTGAACTGTTCTATGGGTCACAACCTGTCTGCTTGAATAGGACTATTTATTTGCTGTCAAAGAATAAATAAGAGTTGGACCTTTTCAGTGGTGTGGAACTCCAGTTACTGGAAACAGAGGGGGTCATCAACAGAACGGACTTGGCTCTGGGTTATGCACACGACCCGAAGGTAAACAGGTGTTGGCTTTCACCTCTACACGTTAGAGGACATGGGCCGTAGTGTACCGCACCCCTCCTCCCTGGTCCCCCTAGACGAGACAACAAGCCGAGAAGAAGAAGGGGGTGAGAGGGGTGAGGCCGCTACACATATATAAGGATATACAGTATATACACACACAGCACAAGGCCGTGTTCACACTACGAGACGTTTCTCAGGGCTGCAGTTCCTCTGATTTCCACAAGGTGCTGATCTTCTCACTTCTACCATAGAGACAGGAGGTCTCAATGGAAAACAGGAAGTGATGTCAGCTTCAAACAGGAAGTGATATAAAGAGGAAATTCCGGGTGAGAGGTGAGTCGGGAGGAAGTAGTGAGGAGACATCGCTGGAATTGGCAGCAGAGGAGGTAATAAGATCTTATTTTCTATTTACACCCAGTAACCCCCCCGTCATGTCCGTCCTCTTCCTCCATAGTCACTGTGACGTCATTTATCTCCAGCAGATGATAATATACACATATATAGTGTGGAAACCTAGATTAACTCCTTCAGGGTCAGAACATTCCCCATAGAGAATTCTCTTCATTATGGAGATGTGTCACATTTCCCACCAATCACCTTCTCAGTCTATACTAACGGATTATACCGCTTTTATTGGGGATGGGGGGGGGGGGGGGTTCTATAGACATAAAGGGTTAGAGGCGCCCGGACGCTAAAACCATTACAAATGCTAAAAGGAATGTTCCTTTATGTGTAATCCCACTGGGGGGGGGGGCTGTTCTTACATGATAGAAACCCCCATATTATCCCCTCATACACCCCCATCCTAATATTGTACAACCAGTATAGTCCTCATCATTCTCTCTTATCAATTATTGTTCTACAGGAAACCTGTATAGATCACATGACCAATGAGGATGGAGGAGGACCGGAGTCACATGACTGAGAGGATACTAAACCTCACCCTGGAGATCATCTACCTGCTGACCGGAGAGGTGAGGAGGATTCTGGGAGGTCACATGACATCACTCTTATCTCTATTAATAATACACAGACCAGACCGGAGAGGTGAGGAGGATTCTGGGAGGTCACATGACATCACTCTTATCTCTATTAATAATACACAGACCAGACCGGAGAGGTGAGGAGGATTCTGGGAGGTCACATGACATCACTCTGATCTCTATTAATAATACACAGACCAGACCGGAGAGGTGAGGAGGATTCTGGGAGGTCACATGACATCACTCTTATCTCTATTAATAATACACAGACCAGACCGGAGAGGTGAGGAGGATTCTGGGAGGTCACATGACATCACTCTGATCTCTATTAATAATACACAGACCAGACCGGAGAGGTGAGGAGGATTCTGGGAGGTCACATGGCATCACTCTTATCTCTATTAATAAAACACAGACCTGCCTGGAGAGGTGAGGAGGATTCTGGGAGTCTAACATGATATTCCTTTTGGTTCTCCAATACAGAGATTTCCTCTTGTGAAGTCAGGTGATCACATGACCATCACAGTGCCTCCATGTGACTCCCTAAAACCTGAGAGACACAACATGGAGAAGATTCTAGAAGTCACCAAGAAGATGATGGAGCTGCTGACAGGAGAGGTGAGCGGTGCCGGGAATTCTGGGACATTATCCAGTAACAGACAAGGGATGTGTCTGGATGGTGACTGTATCATTGTGTTTGTCAGGTTCCTATAAGGTGTCAGGATGTCACTGTCTATTTCTCCATGGAGGAGTGGGAGTATTTAGAAGGACACAAGGATCTCTACAAGGACGTCATGATGGACAATCAGCCGCCCCTCACATCACCGGGTAAGAGGAGACTTTATTGTAAAGGAGAGAGCAGTACGGAGGCTCCACCTAGATCCCCCATCATCTGATAAACACATAGAAACAATATATTCAGTCAGTGTGTGTGTTTCCTACAGATGGATCCAGTAATGGGAACCCACCAGAGAGATGTCCCCGTCCTCTGTATTCCCGGGATTCCACACAGGAAGGTCACACCATCCCCCACCATCATCAGGTAGATGAGGAACAATCACTGATAGTATCATTAGGATCTGTACATTATCTGCATTGTTACCATTGATGTCATTTTTATTATATATTCAGAGTGGAAACCTGAGAGATCCTAAAGTTGAGGTTAAAGAAGAGATAAAAGAGGAGGATGATGAGGATGGGGTGATGGAGGAAATACACAAAGATCTGTACCAGGACACCATGGAGGAGTCATCCAGCTACAGAAACCCACCAGAGAGATGTCCCCGTCCTCTGTATTCCCGGGATTCCACACAGGAAGGTCACACCATCCCTCACTGTTACAAGGTCGGTGAGACGGAGCATCTAAAACATGGACTGGTGGAGATGATGTGTGTATTTCGTATGTAAGCTTATATCTTACAGATGATATTCTCTCTCATTTTCTTGGTTTAGAGTGGAGATCCAATCGATACAGAATTTGAGGTGAAATCAGAAGAAGAGACGTATGTGAGGGATGATCAGCAGTCTATGGAGGAGGATGGAATAACGGGGACATTTATAGAGGAGGACACTCCTACAGAGATCAGCACAGGTGGGTCATTACCACTAAATCCATTCCTCCACCCATACTGCTCACTGATTGGTCCAGAGTAGGGCGGGGACTGGGTGATATCAGCCTGTAATCCCCTGGTCACTTTCCTGAGCTGTGTTCCCCGTCCTGTATTCCTGTATTTCTCTCGGATAATCTTCCTTCTCTGTGCTGCAGACACAATTTATGTATCTAGACTGGATTTATGGAGATTCTGGGGTTCAGCTGGCAGCAAAATGTTGATTTTCACCATAGGGTTTGCTTGACCTAGACACCTGGGGTATGTACCTTGGGTCTTCTGCCCCAGGCCCGGGTCTAGTGAGATCTCTGACAGAACAATTCTCCCGGGGTTACTTGTTCTGTTATTTGCTGGCTGTGCCGGGGGGAGTGATATGTCTGTATAGTCTCAGACCCAAGTCACTGAGTGCAGTCTCAGGAGATGGGAGGCAGCGGTGTGGGACATCTGCCACTGATTACTGATCACCAATATTAAGAATCCTGACCCCTTCATTATATACTCCTATGTTGTACATTACATACTCCTGACCCCTGCACTATATACTCTGTCAGGGATATGCAATTAGCGGACCTCCAGCTGTTGCAGAACTACAAGTCACATGAGGCATAGCAAGACTGACAGCCACAAGCATGACACCCACAGGCAGAGGCATGATGGAACTTGTAGTTTTGCAACAGCTGGAGGTCCGCTATTTGCATATCCCCGCTCTGTTGTACATTACATACTCCTGACCCCTGCACTATATACTCTATGCTGTACATTACATACTCCTGACCCCTGCACTATGAAATCTATTTCATGTAGCGAAGTCCTGGGCCCCCTGAGGCCTAATGGTGACCTCCAGAGTTAGAGACAGCTGACATCCTTCTTTGTAGAATGGGTTTCCGAGGCACGGTGGGTGTAATGCAAGATGGAATGATGGGCGCCAGTCACATTTTGAATGCAAACAAGAGATTTATTGTCTCTGAAGAAGAACGGTTGGAGAGCCGGTTTAGGGCCAGGACACATTTGAGTAGATGCAATGACAATTTGTCAGACTCCGAGACTTCTATAGGTAGACTGCTATACAGTGGAAGGCCTCCAGCCGGACACCACTTCTGTATAGGTAGGACCGCTGTCTCCTATGGTAACAAATCTTATTACAGTCACTAACGGAAGTTCTACATAACTCTTGGTAACACAGAATAGTTCTCTTCTTCTCACACAGTCTCTCACTGTAGATCTTCACTCACTGAGCTCCTGGTCTCTCACTAGTAGGGATGAGCTTTATGTTCCGGTCGAACATTGCCTGTTCGTCGAAAAACGAACATTATGGGGCGTTCGAGCGCCACGTCACGCCCCATAATGCACTGCGAGATTGCAGTGCATTTCTGTCTGATGATTGGCCAAAGCATGCACTATGACCCGCATGCTTTGGCCAATCTCAGCGCTGTCAGCAAAGAGAGCCATAATTGGCCAAAGGCAGGGTGCCTTTGGCCAATTATGGCTCAGGAGGACTAAGTCAACGCCCCACACTATATAAGGCCGTATGCACGTCGGCACTGTGTAGTGTGTTGTTGGCGTGGACGGAGACAGAGTGTCATTTAGATTGAGCAGGCAGGCAACTTGTATAGCGCTGCAAATGCGAACTAAATCGCCTCAAGGCGCTTTCCATCCAGTGTCGTTGAGTTCCTTCAGAAGAGGTGGGTCTTTCGTTTTTTCCGGAAGGCTCGATGGTTTTCTTCCATGCGGATGTTCGTGGGTAGTGCATTCCATAGCCTTGGTCCTTGGACAGCAAACCTTCGTTCTCCCTTAGCTTTGTAGCGGGACTTGGGGATGTGGAGGAGGTTTTGGTTGGTTGATCGGAGGTCGCGAGTAGCGGTGTAGTGTTTTATTTTCTCGCATATGTATTGAGGTGCGTTTCCTTGTGCGCATTTGTGAGTGAGGCAGAGGGTCTTGAATGTGATCCGATCCTTTATGGCTAGCCAATGGAGGCTTCTCAGGAATGGTGCGATTGATTCCCAGTTTTTTTTTCCCGTTACCAGTCTGGCCGCTGTGTTTTGGATGACTTGTAGATGTGCAATCTGGTATTTAGGTAGTCCTAGGTAAAGGGAGTTAGCGTAGTCAAGCTGGGAATTGATGATGGTTCCGACTACTACTGCTCTGTCTTTTTCCGGGATGAAGGGGATAAGTCTTCGTAGCAGGCGGAGAAGATGGTGAGATCCGCTGACTACTGATCCTATTTGTGCGTCCATAGTCATGTCTGAGTCAAAGATGACTCCAAGGCTTTTACCTTTGGTGCTCGGGGTGATGTTTTGTCCAAGGATGGTGGGTGGCGTCCATGTGGTCCTAGCGTTTTTCTTTTGGTTAGCATGGAAAATGAGCAGTTCTGTTTTTGATCCATTAAGCTTGAGTGAGCTCTCTGTCATCCAATTGTCGATCAATGTAAGGCATTTTTCCAGTCCGTAATATTGATCTTTTTTGTTGTTGATGCAAAAGTAAAGTTGAGTGTCATCTGCATAGGAGTGATAGCGCAGGTCCTGTTCACTGATGATTTTGAGGAGTGGCCGGGAGGTAGATGTTGAAGAGTACCGGTGACAGGGGTGATCCTTGAGGGACTCCGCATGTATTTGTTGCTTGGTGCCGAGGTGAAGGCTCCCAGTTTCACTGTCTGGGATCGATTTTCTAGGAAGGATGCGAACCATGGTAGGTCTGAGTCTGCGACTCCTGCTACTTCGGTGAGGCGCATGAGCAGAATTTTGTGATCTACTGTGTCAAAGGCTGCACTGAGGTCCAGCAGCACCAGGAGACATGATTCTCCGTCATCTGCTGCTTCGAGTGCATCGTCCCATATTTTGAGAAGTGCCGTTTCCATCCCGTGGCCTGGGCGGAACCCAATTGTAGTGGGTCCAGGAGTTTGTGGGTATCCCAATGAAGTTGTAGCTGTTGTGTTATACTTTCTCGATGATCTTGGAGATGGTGTTCAGGCTTGTTACCGGTCTTCTAAAGTTTGGGTCTTTAGGGTCGAGGTTGCGTTTCTTTAGAAGGGGTTTGATTATTCCTTGCTTGAGGGAAGTCGGCACATTACCTTCTTTGAACGATTGATTTATGAAGTGTGTGTAATGGGGGGTGCCAAGATGTCGGTACATTCTTTCAGTAGTTTTGCCGGAATGATGTCGTTCGGTGAAGTGCTATCTCGGAGGCTTCTGATGATGTTTTTGGTGGTGTCGATTGTAATTGGGACCAGAGTAAATTTCTTTGATTGCAGATTATTTATATGGTTACTTTCTTCCTTTGGCCGAGTGGGGTTGTTGGATTTGTTCTGCTGAATTATTTCCTGAATGTTATCGATTTTGTCGATAAAGAAATTGGATAGTTCATTACAGAATTCCTGTGTTTTGTTTGCTGAAGACTCCAGGAAAGTGGGATTCATGGTCTGAGCCACTAATTTGAAGAGTTCGCAGGGGCGGTTTAAGGCTTTTGTGATGGTGAAAGAGAAATGGTCTTTCTTTTTTTTTGCTTTTGAAGATTGCTTTATGATATTTCCTGGTGAGTGCTTTGTAGGTTGTGTGGTTCACCTTTGTTGAGTTTCTTCTCCAGGCTCCTTCTGCTCTTCTGCGTTCTTGTTTCAGCAAGGTGAGAGCGTCATTGAACCAGCCCGAATTGTTTTTGCGGATGAGTGCTCTGCGTCTTGGAGCAACTGTGTCTGCTGTCTGTAGCAAAGCTTTGTTCAGGGAGTTGAGTGTTTTTTCCGTTGAGTGGTTTTGGTTTAGCATTGCCATTTTGTTCAATAGTGTGGTTTTGAATCTGACTGCAGGCCCTTCCTGGTGTACTTTTTTCTAATATACTTTCAGGCAGGCAGGTGATTCAGTGAGCTGCAGTCCAATTAAAATATATATATTTTAATTATACACTGCATCCAGTCTAGCCAAGCCTATATCTGACTGCAGGCCATTCCTGGTGTACTTTTTTCTAATAAACTTCAGGCGGTGTTTTGCTAATGAAAATTTACATCATGTCCGGAAGGCCACCAAGGAGAGGCAGACGCTCACAGGCCACTAAAAGAGGGTAAGCAGGCTCTGTGTCTACAGTCAACAGTGCTGGTTGTGGACACGATGCATCACCAGCACGTGGTCGTGGGGCACGCTTGTCCTTTTTTTTTCTGCAGCTGGCCGTGTTATTGAGCCACAACATGCAGAAGAGTTGGTGGAATGGATAACAAAGCCGTCCTCATCCTCTGTCACCCAGGCTCAGAGTAGTTTGCCTGCCAAAGCAGCCTATGTCATCAGTCACTCCTTCCCTAGCCCCACCATCATGCACGGAGGAGTCTCCCGAACTGTTCGACCACAGTGTCGGGTACATGCTGCAGGAGGATGCGCAGCGTTTTGAAGGCTCCGATGATGGTACGCAGGTTGAGGAAGGGATTAACGTGAGCCCAGAGAGAGGGGGTGCCCAAGAAGGACAACAAACTGTCAGTCATGTTCCCCCAGCTGCAGCATACTGCCAAGTTTTCTCCAGTGACGAGGAGGGAGGGGATGATGAGGTCACTGACTCTACTTGGGTCCCTGATAGAAGAGAGGAGGAGGAGGCACATCTCCAACGAGGCAGGATGCCCTTCAGGGGCAGCTTAAGGGCAAACACCCTATTGCATCACACCGCAGAGCTAAGCATGTGCAGGGCGCTGCTGACTCCCCGCGTATTTTGAAAAGTTATTTTGTGTGGGGCTTTTTTGACACGTGTGTAGCATATCGCACAGTTGCTGTTTGCAACATATGTCTGAAGCGTATCAAGCGTGGCCAAAACAGCAGCCGCTTGGGCACCACATGCTTGACCAGACATATGTCAACCTCCCATGCAGTCCGTTGGCAACAGCATTCAAAAGACCCACATCAAAGAACAAAGCGGACCTCTCCTTGCTCCACATCATCTGGGATCTCCAACCCCACTATACCTTCAGTCCTCTCAGAAACCTGCACTGAGAGGAATGAAGGTGTAGAATTAGGTGTCCCAAGTACTTGTGGGCAATCTGCTAGCAGTACACTGACATCCGATTGTAGCAGGAAAATTTCCCTACCCCAGTTGCTAAATCGTAGAAAGAAATTTGGTCCCAGCCATCCACATGCTCAGCATCTGAATGGTAGCTTGGCCAAATTGCTAGCACTGCAACTGCTGCCTTTTCAGCTGGTAGACTCTGCCCCCTTTCGTGAATTTGTGGAATGTGCGGTACCTCAGTGGCAGGTTCCCAAACGCCATTTCTTTTCATGGAAGGCCATTCCGGCATAGTTACATAGTTACATACTTAGTCAGGTTGAAAAAAGACACAAGTCCATCCAGTTCAACCGTAAAAATAAAAAATAAATAAAAAAATAAACATATATCGTACAATCCCATATACCCAATTCTATACCCAGCATGTGGAAGGCAATGTCTTGGCCTCGTTGGACAGGGCGGTCAGCGGTAAGGTGCATATTACCGCTGACTCATGGTCCAGCAGGCATGGACAGGGACGTTACCTATCTTTCACTGCGCACTGGGTGACTCTGCTGGCAGCTGGGAAGGATGCAGGACAGGTTTCAGTATTGTTGGAGCTTGTTCCGCCACCATTCCTCCAGAATGCTAGTAGTGGTGATTCTGCCACAGCTCTCTCCTTCACCCCCTCCTCTTCTTCCTCTATGGCCTCTTCATCTGCAGATTTGTCCTCTGAACCAGCGATGCTCCGTAGACGTTCAAGGGGCTACGCAAGCACGCAGGCAAAAAGATGCCATGCGGTGCTTGAGTTGGTCTGCTTAGGGGACAGGAGCCACACTGGGGCAGAGATTCTGTCAGCTCTGCAGGGGCAGGCTCAGAGGTGGTTGACGCCATGCCAGCTTCAGCCAGGAATGGTTGTATGCGATAATGGCACCAATCTACTCTCCGCCCTCCGACAGGGACACTTGACCCATGTTCCCTGTTTGGCTCACGTCCTGAATTTGGTGGTGCAGCGGTTCTTGGGCAGGTTCCCGGGCTTACAGGATCTCCTGAGGCAGGCCAGGAAACTCTGTGGTAATTTCCGCCGCTCATATAATGCCAGTGCTCGGCTGGCTGACATTCAAAAGGAATGCAACCGTCCCAAGAACCGCCTAATCTGTGACATGCCCACCAGGTGGAACTCAACGTTAGCAATGCTGCAGCGGCTGCACGCACCACAGAGGGCCATTAATGAGTACCTGTGTGAGTATGGCACCAGGAAATGGTCAGGGGAGCTTGGCATCTTTTCGCCACGCCAGTGGCTACTGATCAAGGATGCATGCACTGTCCTGTCACCATTTGAGGAGGCCACGAGGATGGTGAGCAGTGACAGTGCATGCATCAGTGATACTGTCCCTCTTGTCTTCCTGTTGGAACATACGTTTCGTGGAATAATGGACAGGGCACTTGAGGCAGAACAGCGGGAGGAAGAGGAGGGCTTCCTTACCTCTCAAGGCCCCCTTTATCCAGATAGTATTCCTGCGGGCCTGCCGATCACACAGGAAGAGGAGGAGGATTGTGTCAGCATGGAGGTGGAGGATAACACTCAGCATCAGCAGCAGTCTTCAAGGGATCGTTTTCAGTCCCCAGAAACCCATGGACTTGTACGTGGTTGGGAGGAGGTGGCTGCGGATTATGTGATCCTTAGTGACCCAGAGGACTCCGGATCGACTGCCACAGCAAACTTACGCTGCATGGCCTACCTGATTCTGCAAAGCCTGCGAAAGGACCCTAGGATTCGTGGTATCAAGGAGAGGAATCATTACTGTCTGGCAACCCTTCTTGATCCATGTTACCAGGGTAAGGTTGCAGAACTTATCCAGCCTTCGCAGAGGGAACAGAGGATGAAACATCTTCAGGAGGCTCTGCAGAAAGGTTTGTGCAATGCGTTTCCAGAGACTGGGAGGTTACAAACTCCTGGTCCTGGACAACGTGTTGCTGAGGCTTCATTCAGTCACAGAAAGAGCGGTGGAGAAGGTGGCCATCTGACCGATGCCTTCAGACAATTCTTCAGTCCGCAGCCCCAAGCTCTGATCGGTTCCAGCAACCATCACCAGCGTCTGCATTACATGGTGCAGGGATATCTGGGGGCAAGATCAGACTTGGACACCTTTCCCACCGAAAATCCTCTGGGTTACTGGGTCTTGAGGATGGACCACTGGCCAGAGCTTGCACAGTATGCAATTGAGCCTCTGGCCTGTCCTGCATCCAGCGTTCTTTCTGAACGCACATTCAGTGCTGCTGGAGGCTTTGTAACCGATTAGAGTGCGCCTGTCCACAGACTCTGTTGATCGGCTCACATTCATAAAAATTAAAGTCTTGAATCACCAGCTACCAAGCACCTGATGCTGATGTAACCAATTGATTTTTGTATGGATGTGGGATCCCTTGAAGACTGCCTATGCTGAGTACAAAACAGATTATAGCGCACACATTCAAGAATGATATTTATCCTGCAAGGCTAGTTAAAAACACCTGAACATATTAAAAAAAAATACGGGGGTTTGGTCACACTATATGGTCATATAGTGCTAAGCCCACTTACTGCGACAAAGTACCCCGAATTAGTGGGTCCTACCCTAGTAAGAGAATGAAAGATCCTGCGTCTCAATCATGGGAGCCAAGCTCCTCTATGTGGGAGAACTGAAGGGATTCCTCCAATGTGTGCGCTATAATCTGTTAATAATCTGTTTGTACTGTTTGTTGGTCTTGTAGCTGCACCATCTTGAATCTAAACTCATTTTAGGGTGTGCCCCCCAAATATGTTTTTGCCTATGCTGAGTGACTATCCTATTCCTCCTCAATATTCATGTTGATGGCTTCTATGAATATTTTTGTTTCAGGGCACCACCACCACTGCCTGAGGCCCAATTTTTCTGCCCCTGTTTAACAGGGGCGTGTAAATAAAAATTTTGATCTAATATTTCACAGCAGGGCCCGTTCCTGCACCCAACAAGAGTAACTGTGAGGACTTACAGTGTTGTGGTACCACCAACACCTAAGGCCCAAATTTCTGCAGAGTATATACGGCAGGCCCCTACTTTCAAACATCCAACTTACAAACGGAAGGAGACAACAGGAAGTGAGAGGAAATCTACCCCTAGAAAGGGAAATTCTCTCCTGTAAGAGTTAATATGGGAAAAAAGTGTCTCCTCTCC
Organism: Rana muscosa; assembly: GCA_029206835.1. Taxonomy (NCBI): domain Eukaryota; kingdom Metazoa; phylum Chordata; class Amphibia; order Anura; family Ranidae; genus Rana; species Rana muscosa. The sequence goes on along the minus strand of CM055123.1, from coordinate 416,995,922 downwards.
ACTGATGCTTTATCACCAATTCTTGTTTCACTAAAAACCCCACTTTTCAAAAACATTTGTCATTGGGACGGAAAGTGAGGTGAAATCTTCTGAACAGGGGCACAGACAGCAAAACAAATGTTACAGGGGTGATAACCCTTCCCTATGTTTTCCAAAAAGCTTGAAAATAGATTTTTGGGCTGGAGCTACACTTCAAAAATGTACCTGTTCCAAATTACAAACAGATTCAGCTTAGGGACTGTAGGTTTGTTCTCACCTTGTTTGTAACCCGGGGACCGCCTGTATACTGCTGTTCAGAGCATATAGGGCCTGGGGGCCCCACGTCTGTTCTTTTTTAAATTTGGGTGCGGGGTTCCCCTTAATATCCATACAAGACCCAAAGGACCTGGTAATGGGCTGGGGGAGGGGGGTAGCCATGCCGTTTTTTCTCAATAATTTTCATCCATATTGCCGGGGTTGTAAAAAAAGTCTCGACCTATGCAGGGTCTCGACCGTGTCACTTTGTGTGCGGCTACGTAAACAAAAACAGCTGATCGCGAGCTCCACTTATACCGCGCATGCGCAGACGCCCATTTCGGTCCGTGAAAATTCTAGACTCGAGCGGGCGGGCGGAGGCGTTGCGAATTGCTCAACATCGTCGGCAGCCCCGCCCCCAACACGCCCCTAGCCTGCTCTGGAGAAGGGGGGTGGACAACCTAGCAACTGAACACTGTGTATGTATATTAATGGGACCGAGGTCGACATAAAATATAGAGCTGCACCACCTCCAGACCCGCCCCCGCCCCTAGCCTGCTCTGCTGAAGTGGGGCGGGCCCCGTGCATAGCACCGAGTCCAAGTACAGTACTGTACAATGTTCTGCTGTGTGCAGTGGCTGCATTTGACGGGCACAGCGGTTGGGTTTGCTGGGTGCAGTGGCTGCATTTGACGGGCACAGTGAGACAGCGTATTTGATGGCAGAACATTGTACAGTACTGTACTTGGACTCGGTGCTATGCACGGGGCCCGCCCCACTTCAGCAGAGCAGGCTAGGGGCAGGGGCGGGTCTGGAGGCGGTGCAGCTCTATATTTTATGTTGACCTCGGTCCCCTCCGCCTGCCCGCTCAAGTCTAGAATTTTCAGGGACTGAAATGGTCGTCTGCGCGGTATAAGTGCGGTGAAGCCGCGCATGTGCAGTAAAGCCCGCGATCAGCTGGTTTTTTTTTGACGTAGCTGCACAGGAAGTGACGCGGTCGAGACCCTGCATAGGTCGAGACATTTTTTTACAACATCGGGACCAAACATTACATTAAAGCTGCAAACAGTTTTAAACAACTTTTTTTCCTTTAAAAATGTCATTTTGTGCAGGGACAGTTCTAAACACGGGAAACACGCGCCACTTTACAGGCATACTATACACACCCCCCAGGTACGATATTTATAGGAATATTTCACTTTTATTTTCACTTTATGCATCATTAAAATCACTGCTCCCGAAAAATTGTCAGTTTTTAAAACTTTTTTTGCATTGATCCCCTGGGGCAGGACCCGGGTCCCCAAACCCTTTTTAGGACAATAACTTGCATATTAACCTTTAAAATTAGCACTTTTAATTTTTCACGTTCGGGTCCCATAGACTTTAACGGTGTTCGAATGTTTGCAAAAAAATTCTGTCCGTTCGCTTGTTCTGCCCCGAACCAAACCGGGGGGTGTTCAGCTCATCCCTACTCACTAGACTTCCAGATTCAGTGGCCACTGAATCTCCTGAGCTCTTCTACAGCTAACCCGCTGTATATCCCTCCAGCGTCACCCCCGCTATCCTGCTGGGCCCCTGGCTTGGCACTTGCTGAAGCATTCCCACTTCTTCACTGTCCCAGGCTGGTGAGAAGATTTCTCTGGCTCCAGCTTACTAACTGTAGTCTCCGGTAACAAGGTGGGCGGTCCCTTAGTGGCGACAGCTTCCCGTCTACCTCCGACCACAACTGGTTCCCCGTTCGGCTGAACCTTTACTCTCGGTTGGAATCCAATCCTGCAGTCCCAACCCTGCGCTGCTTCTCTTGCTCCTGGATAGGTCTCAGGCTTCCGGCCTAGCAACCCTGGTGACATAACACGCGTCCACCCAGACAGCCGTCCAGGTGGCACAGAACCCCGATCACCTGACTCCACCCAAATAAATAGGCTCTCCCAGCAGTCCAAGGGACCAAAGAAACCCCTGCCAATTGTCTGAGACACCCCATCCATTCATAATCCGACCTTGCTACACCCTTGTCTATCTAGTGCCACCTAGTGACAGAAGAGAAAAGGTGCAGCCATCCAAAGTTACAGAGAAATCAGTAGATCTCCTAACAATGAGCAAGGATAACTACCACCTGGGAAACTACATTTATTAGCCACCCTTCCTAAACACCAGGGGGCTACATGTTCATTACATACTCCTGACCCCTGCACTATATTCTCTATGTTGTACATTACATACTCCTGACCCCTGCACTATATATTCTATGTTGTACATTACATACTCCTGACACATTCCCTATAATCCCCTCATCACTGTCACTCCTATAAAAGACAGTTCTCGTTGTTTCCTCACTCTCTGACTAAGGTCCATGAATAAAGAAATGAACTGGTAGGAGATCAGAGGACCCATTTACTAGTTACCTTGAGGGGGGAATTGTAAGATCCTCAGAGACAAAGCTGCCTGATGTGGGCGGAGTCCTGGTTTAGGGGAACCAATCAGCTCATGTCTGGTAATAATCTTTGTATTTCTATTTTAGTAGATGGACGGGAGATGAGGAAAACCTCAGAGGATTGTCTCACTTTGTCTCCAGACTGTAAAGTAGAAGATGAGGACATCACACAGTATAGTCCAGGAGAAAACCCGACTACCTCAAATGTCCATCCAGCACCACACAGTGTAGATGGACCATCGTATTCCTCTTATCCTGAAGAACCTCAGACTGTGCGGGACGGTGCCGGACCATCGTATTCCTCTTATCCTGAGGAACCTCAGACTGTGCGGGACGGTGCCGGACCATCGTATTCCTCTTATCCTGAGGAACCTCAGACTGTGCGGGACGGTGCCGGACCATCGTATTCCTCTTATCCTGAGGAACCTCAGACTGTGCGGGACGGTGCCGGACCATCGTATTCCTCTTATCCTGAGGAACCTCAGACTGTGCGGGACGGTGCCGGACTATCGTATTCCTCTTATCCCGAGGAACCTCAGACTGTGCGGGATGGTGCCGGACCATCGTATTCCTCTTATCCTGAGGAACCTCAGACTGTGCGGGACGGTGCCGGACCATCGTATTCCTCTTATCCTGAGGAACCTCAGACTGTGCGGGACGGTGCCGGACCATCGTATTCCTCTTATCCTGAGGAACCTCAGACTGTGCGGGACGGTGCCGGACCATCGTATTCCTCTTATCCTGAGGAACCTCAGACTGTGCGGGACGGTGCCGGACCATCGTATTCCTCTTATCCTGAGGAACCTCAGACTGTGCGGGACGGTGCCGGACCATCGTATTCCTCTTATCCTGAGGAACCTCAGACTGTGCGGGACGGTGCCGGACCATCGTATTCCTCTTATCCTGAGGAACCTCAGACTGTGCGGGACGGTGCCGGACCATCGTATTCCTCTTATCCCGAGGAACCTCAGACTGTGCGGGACGGTGCCGGACCATCGTATTCCTCCTTTCCCGAGGAACCTCAGACTGTGCGGGACGGTGCCGGACCATCGTATTCCTCTTATCCTGAGGAACCTCAGACTGTGCGGGACGGTGCTGTCCTTCCAACAGATGAGAGGTTTTTCTGTCCCGAGTGCGGGAAGTGTTTCAGTTCCAAAAGCAATCTTAATAAGCATAAAAAATCTCACACAGGTGAGAAGTCGTATTCCTGTTCTGCGTGCGGGAAATGTTTTTCATTAAAGTCCAATCTTTCCGCACACCAGAGATTTCACACGGGGGAGAAACCGTATTCCTGTTCGGAGTGCGGGAAATGTTTTTCATTAAAGTCCACTCTTTCCACACATCAGAGATCGCACACGGGGGAGATGCCTTTTTCCTGTTCTGAGTGCGGGAAATGTTTTTCATTTAAGTCCCATCTTTCCACACATCAGAGATTACACACGGGGGATAAGCCGTATTCCTGTCCTGAGTGCGGGAAACGTTTTTCAAATAAGTCCAATCTTTCCTCACATCAGAGAACACACACGGGGGAGAAGCCGTATTCCTGTCCTAAGTGCGGGAAACATTTTTCATTTAAGTCCAATCTTTCCACACATCAGAGATTACACACGGGGGATAAGCCGTATTCCTGTCCTAAGTGCGGGAAATGTTTTTCAATTAAGTCCAATCTTTCCACACATCAGAGGTCTCACACGGGGGAGAAGCTTTTTTCCTGCCCTGAGTGCGGGAAATGTTTTTTACGGAAGTCCAGTCTTTCCACACATCAGAGAACACACACGGGGGAGAAGCCGTTTTCCTGCCCTGAGTGCGGGAAATGTTTTTCAGATAAGTCCAGTTTTTACAGACATCTGAGATTGCACACGGGGGAGAAGCCATATTCCTGTCCTGAGTGAGGGAAATGTTCCTCACTGAAGTCCTGTCTTCCTGTACATCGGGGGTCCCACACAACCCTTGAGGTGTATTAGTGAGTGTGGGAAATGTCTTGTATATGAATGTTGCTGGACATGTGGGGAAGAAGCACACCCTGATATACACCTCAGATATACTCCATGGCTGATCTTCATCATGTAAGAAACAGTTGATAAGGAGATCAGAGATCACCAAAGACATGGATGAAGTGTTGTACCGTGTTGGCCATTGATAGCAGGAGAAAAATAAAAATGGAGTCATTACCTCTCATTGGCTGAGTACATTTTGTGGTGTAAAGACTTAGAGGTCTATTATTAACTTGCAAGAGGTCTGTTTTCTCAAGTCGTCTTCCAGGATGAAACGCGTTAACCCCCCACTTAAAAAGTGGTCATCTAGGGCTTTTAAAATAAAAATGGAGTCATTACCTCTCATTGGCTGAGTACATTTTGTGGTGGAAGATTTCACAGACATTTAGGGATCTATTTTTATTTATTTTTTAATTGTTGAACGTTTGTGACACACATTTCTCCAATCATGACAAATATTGGATCCTCGGCTCCATCTAGTGGGAAAAATCTGCCCCTGTGGTTTTTATACCGACCATTGACGTAAAACAGAAAATACCACATTTGGCCATTAGATGGCGCTAAGTACCATAGAAATTATCTCCATCTAGTGGCCAAATGCAATCATTTCTATTTTAAATAAATGGAAACCATTCAACCAGCACAGCAAATATCCTAATAACATTCCTCTTTCCCCCATTCACACAGAAGGAATGTACATGGACTTTCCCCGGGGGAATTGCTATGCACATATTTTATGAATATTGGGCCTGAAGATTAGTAAACCCCCCAAACATATATTATCTCTCCAATCTCTTCAGGAATATGGCGCTCTTTCCCTTTTTCAAATTAATCTGTCCAAATCCTCCATTCTTAACATAACGGTGGGTAGGGACATTGTTCAACGTCTGCGATCGGCCTTTCCTCTGAGATGGGCGACTAACCTTATCCGATACCTGGGAGTCGATATCACCTCTGACCCCGCTGCCTTGTACTCGGCGAATTTCGCCCCCCTACTTCTTCGCCTTAAGGCGGATCTTCTCCACTGGCGCTCCCTCACGGTGACGTGGTTTGGCCGTTGCAGTGCCCTCAAAATGTTGCCGAGGGTACTGTACCTGCTGCAAGCGCTTCCGATCCGTCTACCCCTAGTATTATTCAAGCGTATCGACTCTATGTTCCGCGACTTCGTGTGGTCCCATCGCAAGCCACGCCTTAGACTTCAACTCCTCCACCTTCCGAAAAGTAGGGGCAGGGTTGGCCTTTTCGGACATGAAAGCCTATTACAGGGCGGCTCACCTCACCAGGCTGGTGGACTGGCATTACCAAGCAGAGGCAAAGCACTGGGTGGCCATGGAAATGGAGGATTCCAGAGACACGGCCAAGAGCTGGCCTTGGATCACCACACCTCTGCCGAGGGACCTCGCTGACCATCCCACACTAGGCAGCACACTATCAGTGGCCAGAGATGCCTTTCGGCACTCCTCGGTGTCCCCACTACCCTCCCCTATGGTGCCAGTTTTGGGTAATCCAGAATTTACACCTGGCCTTCAGATCCCTCACTTCAAGCGACTGTCAGCAGGTGGTCGGCTCCGTTTGTGTGACTTTTTGGGGCCTAGCGGTCAACTCTCCCCTGAAGCTGGGGTGTCTGCTACAGATCCCCCTCTGGACTTCTGGAGTGGTCTACAGCTGCGCAACTTTCTGCTCAGATGCCTGCAGACCCCGGGCATCTCCCGTCAACTTACTAAACTAGAACACATCTGCCATCGCGGGGAGCCAGTGCGACACAGTCTCTCGCTTATCTACTCCTCCTTGACTCGACCAGCGGAAGGGTTTCATTCCCCCGTTCCTCTCTAAGTGGGAAGCGGAACTCGGCATTCAATTCACTGACCCCCAGAGAGAGAAGATTCTCCACTTTGCTCAGAAATCCTCAATAGCCACCAGATTACAAGAGACCTGCTACAAAATTATGACCCGATAGTATAGGGTACCCACCACTTTGCACCATCTCTTTCCGAAGGTCTCTAACCTTTGTTGGCGTTGTGGCACTGCAGAGGGAACAATGCTGCACGTTTTTTGGGCCTGTCCCAAACTCTCCCCTTTTTGGCTTGAGGTGGCTCGCACGATCAACCACCTGACTGGTGTCTCTCTGGAGGGGAACCCCGCGGCCTGCCTGCTTCACTTTACAGAACGACCCATCAAGAAATACAAGGCCTCTTCTTACCATTCAGCTACTGAATGCTGCCAAGGCATGCATCCCCCTCTGTTGGAGATCGGTGAACCCGCCGGCGAAGTCCCTGTGGTTTTCTAAAGTGAACGAACTAAGAGGCACGGAGCATCTTACCGCCACCTTGCACAACAGGGAGGAGACCTTCCGGGAGACCAGGAGACCTTGGCAACACTTTATATACACGGACGCTTGAGCTTGTCCCGCTCCCCAGTCGGGGGGCGCTACCCTTGTTTACTCTACTCTTCTCCTATTTTCTGCTATCTGCCCTCACATTCTACTAAGCCTCCATTTCTCCTCTCCCTTTTCCCCCTTGGTACACACCCCCTCCCCTTAACTCCTACGCAATCATGGGCTGTCTTTTTTTTTTTTTTTTCCACTTCAGACTCAACCATTTACGAGAGACTTAGTCATATTTTGCATACGTTCCTATCGTCTCTACTATCAGTTTCACATCATTTGTGGATTTCCTTGTCTCTTTTTTATTTATTTTTTATTTTTTTTTAAATTATAATATTCATATAAACTCCACATTGTAACCTTTTACGCTTCTATTTATTAAATACACCCTTCCCCCTACCCCACCCCTTACCCCAGCCTCTCCGAATTGTAATCTCTCCGTTTCCTTACTCCTTCTTTTTTTATATAGTATGTGTATTTTTCCCCTCCTCACCATCTCTCTTTTTTTTTTTTTTTGTTATGCGTTATGCGTTATACGTTCTGCGTTCTGCGTTATGCCCCCATTATGTCTGCATATCCCAATGTATGTTTATAGACAATCCATTCTTTCCATTTTTTTTTCAAATTCCTCTATCTTCCCCATCACAAAACCTGAGATATTCCAAGCCATGCATTTCATCTATTTTATTACACCAGCCCCTCAGTGTTGGTCGTACCGGGTTTTGCCAATAGAGGGGAATTTGGCTCTTTGCAGCATTTAAGAGCTGTGGAAGCATTGTTCTTAAATAATGTTTGTCTGGCATTCGGGTACTATGAAATAAACATACCCACGGGTCGTCGGGAACTACCATTTTAGTTATTTCTGTAATCCTATTTCGTATTTCTCTCCAATATTTTTTTATTTTAGGACATGTCCACCAGATGTGACCCATAGTCCCCGTTTCCAGACATCCCCGCCAGCAGAGCTGGGACGTTGATGTGGTGCATTTGTGTACCTTATCGGGGGTTAAGTACCATCTGGCGAGACATTTGTAGTTTAATTCCATTATATTAGAATTGACTGAAGTTGAGTGTACCCTTTTTATTAATTGTTTAATCTCCGAGTCATTAACCCGTGTCCCCAACTCATCCTCCCACTTCTTGACGAATCGCGGCACGCCCAACTTTTTTGTAACATTTAGTATCTTATAAATTTTCGAGATTACACCCTTCTTACACTTGTCTTCACATAGTTTCTCAAAAGGCCGTAGATTTTCTGCTGTTCTGATCGGCTGAGGTAGTTTTTCAAAAAAATGTTTTAACTGGGCGTACCGCCATTCGTCAATCAGCATCAGGTCGCTCCTTTTTTTTAAATCCTGGAATGTGAAAAGATTGTTTTTCTCCATAACATCTTTTAGTTGGGCATTATCTTTGAGAATCCATTTACCAAACATTTTTTCCCATCCTGGTATAAAATATTTTGTGTCAGTTAACGGAATTAGAGGTGAATTAAAGTCCCATTTTTCCTTTTTGTGAATCCTGTCCCATATTGTTAAAGCATTCCTAGTGATATAATGCGTATCCGTGCCCAGTTTGCGAAATTGTGCCGGAATCCAAATTACTCTCCCCAGTGAAGTTTTGCTAATTTTAGATTCCATATTTACCCATCTTTTTTCAGCATTTTTTTTTTTTGCCCATTCGATTATACGTGAAATTATAATTGCATTATAGTAATTTTTCAAGTCAGGTGCCCCCAAACCCCCTTGTGCCTTTTTGAAGTGTCAATAAAGTCATTTTAATTCGTGGTTTTTTACTTCACCAAATAAATGTTGAAAATAGTGTTTGTAGTTTTTTTAAATAAGCCTGTGGTAGTGGGATTGGGAGCATTTGTAGTTTGTAAATTATCTTAGGTAAAATCACCATTTTAAGAATGTTTATGCGACCACTCCATGAAATTTGCCCCGATACAATTCTATTCAGTTCTGATTTAATGTCGTTCAGTAATGGAATAAAATTTACTTTATATAACGACTCAGTGGTAGTTGTCAATTTAATTCCGAGGTAATTTAATTCTTTTCTCCAGCTGAATGGGGAATATGCTTGGTATATGTTCCTATCTGACTTGGAAATGTTAAAACTCAGTATTTCAGATTTTGCTGCATTTATTTTGAAATTAGACAGCTTTCCAAATTCACTAAAAGCTTTCATTAGATTGGGTAAGGTTGTTTTCGGATTAGTTATAGAACATAGGATATCATCCGCGTAAGCCGCAACCTTATGGTCCTCTTCCCCGACTTCGATCCCCCTAATATCGACATTCCGCCTTATACCCCTTAACAGAGGTTCTAGTACCAACACGAACAATAACGGTGACAAGGGGCATCCTTGTCGGGTGCCGTTTTTCATTTCGATTGGCATTGAGCATGTCCCATTTATTTTAATTCTCGCCGTAGGTCTATTTATAAAGAGATGCTATCCACTTAGACATTCTTGGTCCTACACCCACTGCCTCAAGTGTATTCTGCATGAAGCCCCAGTCTACCCTGTCAAATGCTTTCTCAGCATCTATTGACAGGAGTAGACCTGGGGCCCCGCTTTCTTTAATTTTCTGTATAGCTAGGAGAGTTCTAATTCCGTTATCTCGCCCCTCCCTTCCTGGGATAAAACCGACCTGATCCGCATGAACCACCTCGTTCAATATTGTTTTTATCCTGTTAGAGAGAATTTTTGAAAAAATTTTAGTATCGTGATCGGCCTATAACTGGAGCAAAGTGTACTGTCCTTGCCTTCTTTATGGATTATTGTTATTATTGCTTCTAAAGCCTCTTTCCGCATCTCCCATTTCGAGCCTATCCCGTTCATGTAGGAGCATAGTTTTGGTATAAGTGTTTCTATAAATTTTTTGTAGTATAATATCGTCAGCCCGTCTGGTCCGGGACTCTTCCCGTTTGGCAGATCAAGTATGATTTTTTTTATTTCCTCCTCTGTGATCGGGTCCTCTAGCTGCCTAATTTTTTCCTCTGGAATTTTATCCAGGTCAATCTCTTTCAAATAGGTTTTGATTTTCTCACATTTTTGTTTTGTCTCTTCGAATGTCTCATTTATATTGATTGAATATAAATTACTATAGAAATCATGGAAGGTTTTAACTATTTCTGATGTTTTATATCTTAAATCCCCGGTGTTTGTTTGTATTTTCTCTATGTAATTAAGAGATTTTTTCTTTTTTAGAATTTTTACTAAATGCTTCCCCACTTTATTTCCCCACTGATATCTCTCTCTTTCTTTATTTGATTAAAGACCGAGCGAGATTCATATTCAATTACCTCTCTCATCTCCTCTCTTTTATTGGAGAGATTAAGTAATAGTTCTTTACTTCCAGATATCTTATGTTGCTGTTCTAATTCGTAAATTTCTTTTGTTAGTGTACTTTTTTTCTCTTTAGTTCTTCTCTTTTTTTCCGCTCCCTCCCTAATTAATATACCCCTGATATATGCCCTATGGGTTTCCCAAACCGTTGCCTCCGACACCCCTTCTGTAGCATTCTCCCTAAAGAATCGTTCTAATTCTAACCTTATTCTCTGGACAATTTTTTTATCCTGTAAGAGTTCTTCGTTCAGCCTCCAGCAATTAGACTTATTTTGTACTTCTCCAATATTTATTTGAAGTGTTACTGGTGCATGATCTGAGAAAGTAGAAAGTACAAATATTGGAATAACAACAATCTCCAATACCTGATGCTCAACTAGGAAATAATCAATTCTTGAGTACGTCCCATGCACGGGGGAGTGGAATGTATAATCCCGATGGTTTATGTGTAGTGTTCTCCACACGTCCACCAGCTGATGTTGGTGCATTTTCCCTTTTAACTTATTCCTCAGGGCCATTCCAGTCCCCCTTGCATGAGACGTACTATCCATCTTGGAATCCAAACCGATATTGAAGTCTCCTGCCATAATGGCCCTTCCTTTCCTAAATTCCATATACTCATCCATGACCCTTATTAAATATTGAATAGACTTTTTATTTGGTCCGTAGACGTTTGCCAGCGACACCTCGGCTCCATTCAATTTCCCCTTTAAGAACAGGTAACGCCCCTCTGGGTCCACTTTCTTCTCCCTAAGAATAAACGGGGTTCCTCTGGCAAACCCTATAGCAACTCCTTTGGCTCTACTTATTGGGGAATCCCCATAATACCACAGAGGATAATCCTTTGAGGTAATTTGACTATTTGAGCCCGCGAAAAAGTGGGTCTCCTGTAGGAAAACTACGTCGGCCTTCATAGAGAGCATTTCTCGCAATATATTTGCAGCTTTAATGGGGGCATTCAATCCACGCACATTGTATGAAATTAAATTAATTTTTGGCATTGTATTATAGTGAGGGGTCCTACTTTGAGTAAATGCATATTTTTTTCACAGATTTTCGGAGAGGCCCCCCTGCTCAACCCCCTACCCTTCCCCCACCTCGACCCTCCCCACCCTCCCTTCCCCACCCCCTGCCCCCCCCCTTTGGGGAAAAAGTGGCTTCCCTGAAGCCCAATGAATCGAGGCACATATTCCTCCTCCCTGCCCCCTGATTCATCCCCTAGGGGGTTGGGCTCTGGTATGGACTGTTTAACAGGCTGGTGCTCTCCCCTATCGGGGGTTGCCCAATACAGCCCTCGCCCACCCTCTCCCTCCTCCCCTTCCCCCCCCCCCCAGCCCAAGTCCAGGACACCTCGATCACTTGTAAGTAAGGCGGGTCTAATTTCCCTATCGCACAAAAATTCCCTCTTCTCTTTCCTTTTCCTTTTTCCTCTTATATTCTTTTCTATTTCCTTTTCATATAATGTTATTTATTTATTTATTTTTTCCTTGTCTTTTCATTTCACCTTCTCCCCGCCTCCTTTTCCCTTATTTCCCTTATCTTCCCATTTCTCTCCCTGTTTTCCCTTCTCTTCCCTTCCTTTCCTTTTCCTCATTTCTTTTTTGTTCCTGCTTGTTTCTTATTCCATGATGGGTGTACGGGTAACTGTTCTTCGGGATTTTCTATAAGTTCTTGTTCCTCCCACCAGCCCGGAATATCTACTAATGGGATCTTCAATCTGTTACAGAAATTCGGGGTATCCTCTGGGAACCTGAGAGTTGCTGATCTACCATCTTTACGTCCGGTTAGACATGCTGGCAATCCCCATGTATATTGGATATTCTGTGTTTTAAGTTGTTCCAGCAGTGGTTTTTAGAGTTCTTCTCCTGGATAATGTTTCCGTAGCCAAATCTGGGAATACCTGTAAAGTTGCATCTCCATATTTAACTGGTTGATTGGTTCTCATGTAGACCCTGATTTGTTCCTTATCTTGAAAATTGTGAAATCTTGCTATCACGTCTCTTGGAAGGTCTCCAGCGATTCCGTTAGGTTTTCTAATCCTATGTATACGTTCAAATTAGATTTTTTTTCTACCTCTGTTATTCCCAGCATATGGCCGAATGTTTTGTCCATGAGCTCTTGTAGGTCCTCGCTTTCTCCTTGCGTCTCCGGTATTCCCCTGATCCTAATATTTTTTCTCCTGTTCCTATTTTCTTGATCTTCAATTTTATACAAAATATGTCTTTGTTCCCGGTACATCCCTTCAGTCTGTTCTTTTAGTGCTTTTATTTCCTCTCCAAAATTATCCAATCTATCTTCTGTTTCCTCTACTCTCTTTAGCATATGCTTCATTTCTTGTTCATACATCACGGGACACAGAGCGGCATAGTCATTACTATGTGGGTTATATAGAATTACCTTCAGGTGCTGGCACTGGCAACTTCCAAAACAGGAAGTACCCTCCCCTATATAAGCCCCTCCCATCCGGGAGCACCTCAGTTTTTTGCCAGTGTCTAAGGTGTTGGCCAAGGTTAACATGTATTCATCTGGGCTTGTGTACAGGTTCTCTGGGCCTTAGCAAGCTATTCCGGATCCGACCAAAAAAGCTTCATAGCTAAACGGTCGGTACCCGGGCCTTGCAGAGAAGAGCAGGGTTTTGCCTGTAATGCCTCTCTTAGGAGGGCTGGACCCTGGGATCCAGAGCTCTGGTCATACCCAAAACCAAGAGGCTATCTGTGCAGGGTGCTATACAGGTCCAGGGGAGTGGAATCCTTGGAAACCCGGTCCCTGAAGGTCTAGTACAATGCCTGCCGTGAGAGGTGAAGTTTGGGCTTCTGTGGACCAAACAAAGTCCTGCGGAGGGGAAAAGGTAAGTGGGGGCCCCTCAGGAACTTGGTTCTATTGAGGGGACCCCCAAGCCTAATATGTCTTTCTGCCTGTTACCTAAAGGTATTCCCGCTAATAGCTGTATATGCCTAAGAAATCCTAGAAATGTCTTTTCATAAAGGAAGTTTTAAAAACTGTAAACCTAGAAATGTTTTTCATAAAGGAGGTTTTAAAAAAAAAAAAAAAAATACAAAAAGTGTGGTACCTGTGTTTGTCCACTAGAGGCCGCTGTGGAACGTCTTTTTTTTCTTGGGACTATTCCTTCCATGGTGAAAGTCCAGGCAGATGAGTGAGCTCTCTATCAGGGAAGCTGCATTCCTCTGTCATGCTGCCAAGTAGTTTCCTTCCATCCCCGAGTCCTGGTGAAACAGGGACCCTGGCTCCTCTCCCTACATGGCGCCAAGAGCGCACACGTGCACGCACGCTTTCTTTTTATAAGATTTAGCTTCAAAAAAGGGGGCGGAGCCTGGCGGATGACGCGCTCTGTGCGCCCAGCGCTTCTGCGCATGTGCGGGCGTCCCAGCAAGATAAAAGGACTCAGTCCACGCTGCTTGCTATGGACACAGAGCATGAAAAGGAGCTGGTAGCATGGTATAGGGGCTTACAGCGGGCGGTTGATACAGGCATCCCCAGAAAGACGCATTAGTAGACACCCACTGATGTACATAGCAGCAAATTGCATTAGACTATTTCAGTAAAGGGGTGTATTGCGGCTGGAATACCTCAGCTTTGAACTAAGGAATATGCCGCCTAAAAAACTCCGAGATATACCTCTCAGGAAGTGTAGGGGGTCTCCATCGGGCTCTGAGGATCTGGAGCAGTCATCTGCACCTTCCTCCCCTGAGAAATCAGAGGTTAATACCCATAAGGAACCCCCGGGAGTGCCAGGTACTGCGGCTGTCCTCAGTCCACCTGCTCCTGCATATATAACAGAGGAGGTTTTTGCCTCAACTCTGGAGGGATTGGAGCAGAGATTGGCAGCATTGATCGCTTCTTCTCTACAGGAAAGAAAGCGCGCCAGATCTCCATCCCCTCCATTAGAGTGCCTGTTGGCAGAGCAACAGTCCCAGGAAGGGACTGACCTACCTGAAGGGGATCAGGAGGAGGTTAACTCTGTTTTTGAGGCATCGACAGTAGATGAACCATTTTCAGCATCACAGACTGAAAGATTGTGGGTCCAGACCCTAACTGACATGGTTCGATCTGCATTTAAAATGCCTCTTGTTGAACCATCAACTACTGCTGTCTCCTCATTGGGGTCGCTAAAAGCTCCCCAGATTAATTGCTCCTTTCCAATTCATCCATTATTGGAAGGACTTATATACCAGGACTGGGAACATCCTGATAAACTATTTGTTCCACCTAAGAAATTTCAGGTGATCTATCCCATGGAGGAAAAATTCACCCAGAGATGGAATGTTCCTACGGTGGACGCAGCCATTTCTTCTGTGAACAAATCACTGACATGTCCAGTAGATAATGTTCAAATGTTCAAAGATCCAGTAGATAAAAAATTGGAATCTTTATTAAAATCTGCTTTTTCCACAGCAGGGGCTGTTACACAGCCAGCAGTGGCAGCTATTGGAGTCTGCCAAGCTTTAAAGGATCAAATGAAAATGGTCCTGAGGGATTTGCCAGACCAGCAGGCCCAGGCTCTGGCTGATCTGCCTAGAGCATTATGCTTTGCGGTTGACGCCATCAAGGATTCTATCCATCAGGCCTCCCGCCTCACGCTGTCTTTGGTACATATGCGTAGGCTTCTGTGGCTCAAGAACTGGTCTGCTGAGGCTCCCTGTAAGAAGCTCTTAGTTAGCTTCCCATTTCATGGAGAACGCCTTTTTGGCGAAGACCTGGATAAATATATCCAGAAGATTTCCAGTGGTAAAAGTACTCTCTTACCAATTAAAAAGAGGTCTAGGGGTCCATCTTTTAAGAGGGCTACCTCTCCTATCCCTGGGACGTCTGCTACTAAGCAGTTCCGACGGCCTCCTCGCTCAAACTCAGGAGGTAAAAATCAGGGACAGTCACAGGGTAATAAAAAACCCTGGATCCGAAGAGGTACTAAACCAGCCTCCAAGTCAAGCCCATGAAGGGCTGCCCCCACTCAAACGGGTGGGGGGAAGACTTCAGTTGTTCACAGAGACCTGGCGGGAGAAGATCAGAGACAGATGGGTGCTCTCCGCAGTAACTCGGGGATACAAGTTGGAGTTAAAAGAGTCTCCTCCTTCCCATTTTATGTGGTCAGGCATGCCAAAAGACCCTCTGAAAAGAAGGTGTCTCCTAGTGGCGTCAGAACAACTATTGCTCCAAGGAGTAATTATGGAGGTTCCTATGGAAGAGTGGGGGTTGAGTTTCTACTCAAACCTTTTCACAGTCCCGAAACCAAACGGGGACATAAGACCCATATTGGACCTAAAGAGTCTAAACAAATTTCTAAACGTCCGGTCTTTCCGGATGGAGTCGATCCGATCGGTCACCGCTGCCCTACAGGGGGAGGAATGGTTAGCCTCGATCGACATCAAAGATGCTTACTTGCATGTTCCCATCTTTCCAGGTCATCAAAATTTCTACGCTTTGCAGTAGAAGGGCGCCATTTTCAGTTCAGAGCCTTACCATTCGGTCTGGCCACAGCACCACGAGTGTTCACAGAAATTCTGGCCCCACTGTTGGCCGATCTAAGAACACGGGGTGTAACGATAATGGCATACCTAGACGACCTGTTGTTGATGGACCACTCAGTTGCCAAGCTAGAAGTGGTAATTGTCGATACAATCAAGTATCTAGAATCTCACGGTTGGGTCATCAACCTGGACAAGTCAGCCCTACAGCCAGTGAAAAACCTGGTATATCTAGGGCTACGGCTGGATTCAGACCAGAGGAGGATTTTCCTACCTCAAGACAAAGTATCCTCTTTGAGGGACTTGGTCCGCCTACTTTGTGCAAAAAGACAGCCGTCCATACGCCTGTGCATGAGGCTGCTAGGAAAGATGGTAGCATCATTCGAAGCAATGCCATACGCCCAATTCCACTCAAGGAATTTACAGAGGGCCATATTGTCAGCCTGGAACGGAAAAGTCAGGCTCTAGACTTCCCGATGGCTTTGTCCCCTTCCGTTCGGAAGAGTCTCTGCTGGTGGTTGATCCCCCAGAATCTCCAGAAGGGAAAACCCTTCAGTCCGATATCCTGGAAGGTGGTCACTACAGATGCCAGCCTTATAGGCTGGGGGGCAGTACTGGAGCAATGGTCTCTCCAGGGCAGATGGTCAAATGTAGTAAAAACCCTGCCCATCAATCTCTTAGAGATACGAGCAGCCCGGTATGCCCTAGTAGCCTGGGCATCCAGACTCCAAGGGTCCCCTGTCAGAATTCGATCAGACAAATGCCACAGCAGTGGCATATATCAATCATCAGGGAGGCACCAGGAGTCGTGCAGCCCAGAGGGAAGTAAGTCACATCCTGGAATGGGCAGAAAAGCATGTCCCATGTATGTCAGCTGTCTTCATTCCAGGGGTGGAGAATTGGAAGGCGGACTTTCTAAGTCGCCAACAGTTATGCCCAGGGGAATGGTCCCTTCATCCCGAGGTCTTCTGAGCGATATGTCAGCGGTGGGGAACACCGGATGTAGATCTGCTAGCATCCAGATTCAACGCAAAGGTGGACAGATTTGTCTCCCGGACAAGGGATCCCCTCGCTTGCGGCTCGGATGCTCTGGTGTTCCCTTGGGATCAGTTCAGACTGATATATGCATTCCCTCCGCTACAATTGTTGCCTCGACTCCTTCGTAGAGTCAGGTTGAAAAAGAAGCCGGTGATCTTGGTGGCTCCAGCGTGGCCCCGAAGGGCCTGGTACGCGGAGATCATCAAAATGTCTGTGGGGAGTCCTTGGACCCTTCCACGTCGTCCGGACCTGCTTTCGCAAGGGACGATATACCACCCTTCCTTACTAACTCTAAGTTTAACGGCCTGGCTATTGAATCCCACATCCTAAAAGAAGAGAGGTCTCTCTAACTCTGTGGTATCAACTATAATCAATGCCAGGAAGCCTGTATCCAGGCAGATCTACTATAGAGTTTGGAAGGCGTACATCACTTGGTGCGAGGCCAGAAAATGGCATCCACGTAAGTACGTTATAGGCAGAATTCTGGACTTCCTACAGTGGGCTGTAGACAGGAAGTTTGCCTTAAGTACTATCAGGGGTCAGGTTTCGGCCTTATCAATACTATTTCAAAGGCCCCTGGCTATGCATTCACTTGTCAGATCCTTTATGCAAGGGGTGACTCGTATTATTCCACCGATTAAAGCTCCCATATGCCCATGGGATCTAAATTTGGTTCTGTCGGTTCTGCAGAAGCAGCCATTTGAACCTTTGCGGCACATTTCCTTGGTTCTACTCACCAGAAAATTTATATTTTTAGTAGCCATATGCTCGGCTAGAAGAGTGTCGGAATTAGCCGCCATGTCCTGTAAAGAGCCATATCTGGTTATCCATGAGGACAGAGTAGTATTACGTCCTCACCCAGCCTTTCTTCCTAAGGTGGTATCGAGGTTTCACTTGAACCAGGATGTGGTTCTTCCTTCTTTTTTCCCCAAACCTAGTTCGGTAGAGGAAAAGTTATTGCATTCTTTGGATGTAGTAAGAGCAGTTAAAGCTTATCTAAAAGCCACTGCTCAGATTCGTAGAACGGATACTTTGTTTATTCTGCCGGAAGGCCCCAGAAAGGGTCAGGCAGCATCAAAATCTACTTTAGCCAAGTGGATTCGACAGGTCATAATACAAGCCTATGGCTTGAGAAGTAGACCGCCTCCGTTCAAAGTTAGGGCGCACTCCACGAGAGCAGTTGGAACTTCATGGGCAGTGCATCACCAGGCCTCCCTGGCTCAAATTTGTAAGGCCGCAACATGGTCTTCAGTACACACGTTTACTAGATTCTACCAGGTAGACGTTAGAAGTCAGGAGGATGTCGCCTTTGGGCGCAGTGTGTTGCAGGCCGCAAAAGATCCTCATGCCTGATGGCGCCCAGCTTATGTATGGTGTATCCCCCCCCCCTCATTTGGCATTGCTTTGGGACGTCCCACATAGTAATGACTATGCCGCTTTGTGTCCCGTGATGTATGAACAAGAAAGTAGGATTTTTAAAACAGCTTACCTGTAAAATCCTTTTCTTGGAGTACATCACGGGACACAGAGCTCCCACCCCTCTTTTGGGGACACGTATTGCTTTGCTACAAAACTGAGGTACTCCCGGATGGGAGGGGCTTATATAGGGGAGGGTACTTCCTGTTTTGGAAGTTGCCAGTGCCAGCACCTGAAGGTAATTCTATATAACCCACATAGTAATGACTATGCCGCTCTGTGTCCCGTGATGTACTCCAAGAAAAGGATTTTACAGGTAAGCTGTTTTAAAAATCCTACTATCTTGGCGCAACGTCGCTATTTCTCCCTTTATTGAGGATTCCAGTCTAGTTTCCATCCTAGCCAGCATTTCAACCATGTCACTTTTTGTCAGTGCTTGCCTTTTTTGTTGTCTAGTTTCCATTCTTCAATCTCCTCACTAATGGATAGAGGGGGGGGGGGGGGTCTATTTCCTCTTGTTGTTTCCTAAGGGTCGATTTCTGTATGCCCTCCGTAACTTTGCTTCTAGTTCCTGATTTTATTCCTGGGCTATCTTTTCCCCCCTCATATACCATATATTTTTTGATTGTTCCTGGGCTGGCACTCATTTTTGGGAGATTCGTGGCTACACCTCTCCCTGATCGTGCACGCATTTTCCTTAATTCTCTTCCTTTAATTCTCTATAGTTCTTTATTTTGATCTCTTACTTAAAGTATGGATGAGTTAGCGCTGAAATGCTATATTTAAGTGAGGGTATTTAAAGGGCCTTTATACAAAAACACGCAAGGTTGGTCTTGATTTTGGTCAGGGTTAGTCCGGGTTAGTATCTTATAGCGGTCTCATAAAAGGGTACTCAACTTTCTTGTCTATGTGTTCTTATTTACCTCGCTACACATCAAATATATATAGCCTTCAACACTGTACTCCCAGAATGCCCTCCTTATTTCATCTGCTATATATATTTTATGTACCTTGCTGGTCTAAGACACCATCTATATTCGCATATTCACATATCCAAAATGTATGTATCAGTTGTTTTGATTGAGTGGAGCTCTGAAAATAAATTCCCTAGTAATAAACACCGAACTATATATGTCAGAGCTCAGTGATATAGTGATAACGTCTGTGTTAACATCTGTAGAAAGCCTCCATAGAACCCATAGTTATATCCTCTTGATCAAACTCCTAGGATCAAAGTCCTAGTCAACGTATTTGTTGAAATCTACAGTCCACAAAGCGTCGTATATAAACACTGTGTATAATCCACTTCACTATTCACTATCCGTGATTTGTAGTAGTGTTTCATAGTCTTCTAACAGTGTCCAACAAAAATTCAAATAGAAACAGGTTACCAATCTATTAGCTGCGGTCAGTAATTGGGTGCTACCGCAAAGAAAAGGAAAACAAGAAAAAAACCAGAGACCTCACCACCTTGTTGTTGGGATCTCCAAGTATCCTGGGTTGGGGTTAGGGTTGGTGGTACCTGCGAACTTCCTCCTTGGTCATGGATAGGATGGAGAGGGAATGGTGCAGGGGGGGGGGGGGGTCTGCCTGAGCAAGGACTCCCGAGGTTGCGTCGTCAGAGAGCAAAGAGGGGTATGAAAGAGGCTTGTGCTCTACATGCTCTGCAGTAGCATTACAGTAACATTACAGCAACATTACATTGTATCCTTATAACTGCATATTATCTTCATGTTACCTGCTATCCGCCCCTCATTCTGCTCGTTCATCTTGCTCACCTCGGGTTCCCATCCTGCTTCTTCTTCTACGTCCTTCAGTCCCAGTCTCAGGCTCTCCCCGTCCCGCTCCCCCTCCCCCCGCTCCTTACCTTCTTTTCCTGCAGCGCTGTACCAGGAGCCTCTCACCGCTCGCTCACCGCTTGCTTGCCTTGCTATCCTCAGCGGGAGCACTGAAACTTAGGAGCGCTGACCCCACAGAGTCCTGCTAACCCTCCACGTGCATACCGGGATCACCCACTCGCCGTCTCGTCCAGCCCCGCTTCAGTGCCTGGCCAATGCCTGGCCACTCATCGCATCGCTCCGCCGCCACTCAGAATTCCTCTTCCTGCCTGACACGTCCAAGAGGCCGGCAGCCACGGCGAGAAGGTAACGAAAGGTAGTGGAGAGAAGCCGCACGGGACTGTACAAATCCGCAGATGCCGTCCACCTTCGGCCAAGGACTTTTGAGGTAGGGTGGAAAATAGAGAGGGAATAGTGCAGGTTTTCCAAAAATCACTCCAAAGTCATCCAAACTTGCCGACTTAACTTGTTTTTACGGGCTGGCAGGGGCACTCAAGGGGGGTCGCAAAACGGCCTCGTCTCAAGTCATCCTGCTACAGAGGGAGAGGGAGGGAGCTTGCGGGCTGCATCGGCTCAACTCAGCACACACACCTGCTGCGTGTCCACATCCGGCTGTCTTGATCAGATGCTGTGAATATCCTGAGGTGCATTACCTATTTCATGTGTCCCATGCTTGGGCCCATCTGGCCTTTGGGTTGCTTTGCATCCCAAACAACTGTTAAAACTTAAAAAAATGTTATTGTATTATATAGCTTTGCATACGTTATTATCGGTTCTAGGTGGCGCAAGTATTTGATAGGAGGCCTCCCCAGCTTCGCACACC
The DNA here is from genome assembly GCA_029206835.1 of Rana muscosa. NCBI lineage: Eukaryota > Metazoa > Chordata > Amphibia > Anura > Ranidae > Rana > Rana muscosa. The sequence continues at coordinate 416,974,935 of CM055123.1, read as the reverse complement.
GACTTTATCTCTCTTCTGTACTTTCTTCATGTGCCTTATTTACTGTGTAAAGCCGGGGTATCTGATATGTTTCCCTCATCTCATGACTACGTTTGATCTTTCTGTCTGATTTGTATTACGTAATATGTGTTAATTGTTGAACGCACTTTCTAGTTAAATAAAGGAATTAAAAAAAAACATAATCTGAAAGCAGAGGCCTTGGAGAATAAAATGGTGGTGATTGTTAAGGTGTTCCTCGTACACAAATTTCCCCTTAATATCCGGGTTTATTTTCTCCTTTTCCCCCATTTTCTATGGTGTGATCTTTTCTACAATACTTTGTTATAATAATGTAACACGTTGTGTATTGTATTGTACGACTCCGCCTCCACATTCCAGACAAGTCCTTTTCCTGACCAATCGCATTTCTACCTTTTTACTATTTCCTGATTCTATGACTGTAATCTGTTTAAAAGTAAAATTATAATAAAAAAAATTATTGAAGAGAAAAAAAATTTGTGTGTGTCGCTGGAATGAGAACAATTGCTGGTGGTGTTGTCACCTGTCACAGCAGTCACACCTGGTTTCCCGGCCAATGCACCAGATAAATGTTGCAGCAAAACGGCTCTTTGAGTTCTGGGAAACCAGGAATGGACTCCGGACACGGACTCCAGGAAAACAAACCTTTTATTTCACCAGGGAAAGGAGCGACTCACGCCAGGATGCCAAGTGGCCTCTTATAGGCGTTTACAACATATATATTTCCTCTTGTATAGACATTCCTTGGAACTTCGTAAAACATCGAAAAGCTTGTTAGCGAGTGACATCTGCGGCTTCTCAGTTATCTGTCTAATTTATAGGGATGAGCCGAACATGCCCCGGTTCGGTTCGCGGCAGAACATGCGAACTGGCAAAAAATTTGTGCGAACACGGTTAAATTCTATGGGACACGAACGTGAAAAATCAAAAGTGCTAAGTTTACAGGCTAATATGCAAGTTATTGTCATAAAAAGTGTTTGGAGACCCGGGTCCTGCCCAAGGGGACATGTATCAATGCAAAAAAAGTTTTTAAATTGGCCGTTTTTCAGGAGCAGTGATAATATTAATGCTTAAAGTGAAACAATAAAAGTGAGAATATTCCTTTAAATCAGGGCTTGACAAATTTGCTTGGAATCTAGGAGTCAGCTAAAAAAGTTAGGAGCCAGGAACGCGCCCTGTCCCGCCGAGCTTGCGCGCAGAAGTGAACGCATACGTGAGTAGCGCCCGCATATGAAAGCGGTGTTCAAACCACACGTGAGGTATCGCCGCGATCGGTAGAGCGAGAGCAATAATTCTAGCCCTAGACCTCCTCTGTAACTCAAAACATGCAACCTGTAGAATTTTTTAAACGTCGCCTATGGAGATTTTAAAGGGTAAAGGTTAGTCGCCATTCCACGAACGGACGCAATTTTGAAGCGTGACATGTTGGGTATTAATTTACTCAGCGTAACATTATCTTTCACAATATAAAAAAAAATTGGGCTAACTTTACTGTTATCTTATTTTTTTATTTAAAAAAAAGTGTATTTTTTTCCCAAACAAGTGCGCTTGTAAGACCGCTGCGCAAATACGGTGTGACAGAAAGTATTGCAACGACCGCCATTTTATTCCCTAGGGTGTTAGAATAAAAAATATATATAATGTTTGGGGGTTCTAATTAGAGGGAAGGAGATGGCAGGGAAAACAGACAGGGAAACTCCATTAGCATTGCTGGTTGTCATACCAACTGCCACCACAAGATGGCGCTAGTTCACAGAAGGAAGCATAGGCCGCAAAGCCGCGGCCTCAATTACCGGCCGGCGCGGCCCGACGCGATCCCGCGGAGGGGGGGGGGGGCACGGAGACACAGGATACCCCAGCTGTGCTGCCCCAGGCGCCAGGTCGCTAATTCTAGTCGCAAAGGCGACCTGGCGCCCGGGGTTTGTCGAGCCCTGCTTTAAATATCGTACCTGGGGGGTGTCTATAGTATGCCTGTAAAGTGGCGGGTGTTTCCCGTGTTTAGAACTGTCACACAGCAAAATTACATTTCTAAAGGAAAAAAAGTAATTTAAAACTGCTTTCCTGACTGACTCCATGGCAGCCTACGTGTGGGTTAACCCCGCCTCCTCTCCAATGCTATAGGACCCCATACCCATAAAAGTAAGCTCACCTCTCAGCACTGTGTTCCTTTTTTGTCCTCCTCCAATGGACCTAAAGCATGCACGTCCGTGCGGATTTCCGGATGGATGGATGAATGGATGGCACACTTCTAAGCGGTGCAGCTCGGAGCCCAGCCATGGGCGGGTGGAGAGCTTACAGCAACCATATTCCTGCGATGGGACGTTGCTGCAGTGTGCCCAAAGCATCGTGATGTCCTCGGCTGGCAAGGTCTGCAACTTTTTCCATGGCAGTCGCATCTGTATTATTTGTTTGTATGTCTTTTCTGTCCTATGCCCCATGCTGCTCCACTATGGCGGCTGGAACGCTCTGCGTCTCAGCTTACAGTGGTGATCCGAATCTCGGGCGCCGCCCTGCGCGCATGCGCGTTGTCCGCTTTTAGAGCGAGGCTTGGTTCGCGCATGCGCGGTTCAGCGCTTCTCTCTGCAGCCACACAGGCGCAGATGAGAGCCTCTCCACCGCGCAGGCGCGTGGTAAGGTCGGCGGTGACGTCACGGCAGGCGGGGAATTTAAAGCTGCTGCTCGCCTGTGTCATTTGGGATCTCCCCTGACAGGCGAGCAGAGACTACCTTTCCAGCTTCTAAGTTCAGGTCAGTGCTTTCATGGCTATCTGGTTTGCAATATAGTTTCAAATAGGCTCTGTCATTTTGCACTTTCTCTTTCCTGATTGCTATTTTGCACATATGTTTGTCATTTGTAAAATGCCTTTTTAAAGGGCAAGGTATTCATTATTTTATTGTATGACCATAGGTTTCTTTACCAGTCCTGTCCTAGTGTGACGCTTAGTCCAGAAGTTATGGACCATTCACCGCTTACATGTGGCCAGCCCTCACGCACAAGGTATGTGCAGGAGAGGGGAGGGCACGGGGCTCAGTCGCAAGTAATGTTGCTTGACGGCTTGTCTTTCTCCCCCCAAATTCCCCTTTTTTTTCCTTTTAGCCCTTCCGCAGAACTTCAAATTGACACAGACCTTGCCACGCCGCATGTCAGGGTCACCTGTGGCCAGGTGACAGATGCACACCGTAGGGGGACAGGAGTGCACCGCGAGGTAGTGAACCCTATGGCTGGCTTCTGTGGATAGGAAACTGGGTGGTTGTGGAAAGCGGGACCAGAGGAGCACAACCGGGATCCCAACGGAAGCGAGAGCCAAGATTCCCCAGGGCGCGGAGTCTAAGACCCAGCTGGTCTTCTCCAGGGCCTCTAGTGGTGAGGATGTTACGCTGCAGGCTGGGACCAGGTTGCGGCCCCTGGAGTTTCCTAGCTCACGCCCCGTAGGATAAGGGGAAGCAGCAGCACACGATAGAGAGAACCGAATAACAAGCCGAAGGTCAGGGGCCACAAGCAGACAAGGATAACGAAGAACGAGCCGAAGGTCAAGGGTCACGAGCAGACAGGGATGGTCGGGGACAAGCCAATAACGTAACAGAGAGACAGACGTAGCACACGGCAGGCAGGAACCCAAACACACAATGCCTAACAAACACGTTGATCAGCAAAGCAGGCTTGCAGTGCACAGGTTAATATAGTGTTCAGTGATAGGGCCTGGGGTGGAGTCAGGCTGGGAGGAGATTATAAAGGAAGCCAGGTGAAGGAGGTCTGGTCTCTAGATGAACACATGAGGAGGAAGGTAAGATGGCAGACAGACATTAATGCATATCCATGACAGTACCCTCCCTCTTATGGGCCCTCCCCCGCCTGGACCCAGGCTTAAAGGGAAATCTCTGATGAAACCTTCTCAACAGATGAGGTGCAGCGACATCAGATGCAGCGATCCAAGACGCCTCCTCAGGACCAAAACCTCTCCAATGCACAAGGTACTGAAGAATGCCTCTGCAGAGCCGAGAATCCAGAACTTGTCTAACCTCGTACTTAAAATTATCCTCAGAGACCGAAAACGAGGTAGGGAGATGACAAGAAGATCTATTGAGGACCAAAGGCTCTCTAGGAATAAGCAAGGGCATGAGAGGATCAACAGGAATCTGAGGAGGGTCCCCTAGACCCTTAAAGGGGAACTGGTCATCTTGCACAGGACCATCAGACTGGGCAGATGTCAGTGGAACCCTGAAGTCAGGTTGGTTAGAAGGTGACATGTCGCCGGAGTCAAGCTGAATAGCTGAAGGACAAGCAGAATGTCCCGAACAAGAAAAAGTAAGAGGCTCACTGGGCATGGGCTGGACTGGCATAACTAGTACAGAGGCAGAGTGAATAGCTGAGTCAGGTGTAGCGACTACCTGAATCGCATCGCAAGACGTAGCGACTGCAGGACTTGTAGACAAGCTAGCCTGGCTGTGCGTCCAAGGGTGGTTAGGGACAGAGAAATGTAAATGGTTATGCAACCTGGAATGAATGACCGGCTCAGATTCACAGGGGGCAACCTTGGGTAGACAGGAGGAGGAACAGGAGGGACCCCAAGCCAGGATCTGTCCAGTAGTCCAGTCCACATGAGGAGAATGGAGCTGTAACCATGGGAGACCCAAAATTATAGGCGTTGAGGCCTTGGGTAAGATAAGGAAGGATATCCACTCCTGGTGGAGTGTCCCTACCGACATCTTAACAGGGAGGGTCTGGAAGCGGATAGGTCCCCCTGGGAGAACAGTACCATCAATCGCCAAGACCACCAATGGCGTGGTGAGGGGCAAAAGAGTAAGTCTCATGGACGATGCGATTTCCCAGTCCATGAAATTACCAGCGGCTCCGGAATCCAGATATGCTGAGACCGAATGAGAAGAAGCACCAACATGAAGGAACACAGAAAGCAGAAGACGAGAAGGGGAAGGTGATATTTCTGGGTCCAATACTCCACTTTCCAGATGAAGTGGACCCGAACGTTTTTCTGGACAAAGAGAGCAAGTGTCACGAAAATGACCTTTGCCCCCACAGTAAAGACACAGACCAAGAGTTCTGCGCCTAGCACGTTCCTCGGGGGATAGCCTGGTCCGACCCAGCTGCCTGGGTTCCTCAGCTGGTAGGAGATGCTCTACGGGTCGAAGAGAGGGGAGCTCAGGCTGACTAAGAACCAAGGAGGGCTGGCGTTGCTTTTCTAAGGTCCTCTCCTGAAAGCGAATATCGATCTGGTTACACAAGGAGATAACGCCGGCCAGATCAGTGGGGATGGTTCTTCCAGCTAATTCATCCTTCACTCTATCAGACAGGCCATGCAAAAAGGTTGCGACTAAGGCCTCATTGTTCCAGCTCAACTCAGCCGACAGTATGCGGAAATGAAGGGCATACTGTCCCACAGAAGCAGACTCTTGGCGGAGACGTAAAAGGGTGCTGGCCGCTGAAGAGACACGAGCCGGTTCTTCGAAGATATTCCGAAAAAGTTTCAAGAAACCAGACAGGCTAGAAACCACTGGATCATTCAGTTCCCACAGAGGGGCTGCCCAGGCTAAAGCTTCACCAGAGAGGAGGGAAATGATATAGGCTACCTTAGCCCGATCAGACAGAAAGTTTTGGGGCTGGAGCTCAAAATGAATCGTGCATTGGCTAAGGAACCCCCTGCAAGCCTTGGAGTCCCCAGAGAAACGGGACGGAGCTGGCAGTTGTAGCGAGTGTGTGGCTGCGACTGGTGCAATAGGTGCAGCCGCTGATTGTATTTGAGGTTGCGGATTCAGGGTTCCCAAGGAGGCCTGAAGCTGCTCGAAGCGAGAAGCCAGATCCTGGAGGAATCGCATCACCTGAGTCTGATTCGATTCCTGGGTTTCAAGTCTGCAAACTATGCCCTGCAATGGATCATCCGCGGGTAGCGGGATGTCAGCCGGGTTCATGGCTGATCAAACTGTCAGGGTCACCTGTGGCCAGGTGACAGATGCACACCGTAGGGGGACAGGAGTGCACCGCGAGGTAGTGAACCCTATGGCTGGCTTCTGTGGATAGGAAACTGGGTGGTTGTGGAAAGCGGGACCAGAGGAGCACAACCGGGATCCCAACGGAAGCGAGAGCCAAGATTCCCCAGGGCGCGGAGTCTAAGACCCAGCTGGTCTTCTCCAGGGCCTCTAGTGGTGAGGATGTTACGCTGCAGGCTGGGACCAGGTCGCGGCCCCTGGAGTTTCCTAGCTCACGCCCCGTAGGATAAGGGGAAGCAGCAGCACACGATAGAGAGAACCGAATAACAAGCCGAAGGTCAGGGGCCACAAGCAGACAAGGATAACGAAGAACGAGCCGAAGGTCAAGGGTCACGAGCAGACAGGGATGGTCGGGGACAAGCCAATAACGTAACAGAGAGACAGACGTAGCACACGGCAGGCAGGAACCCAAACACACAATGCCTAACAAACACGTTGATCAGCAAAGCAGGCTTGCAGTGCACAGGTTAATATAGTGTTCAGTGATAGGGCCTGGGGTGGAGTCAGGCTGGGAGGAGATTATAAAGGAAGCCAGGTGAAGGAGGTCTGGTCTCTAGATGAACACATGAGGAGGAAGGTAAGATGGCAGACAGACATTAATGCATATCCATGACACCGCAGCATGCGTCAACATCAAAATCAAAACACAGACGTGATTCCCCATCTGCATCTCACCACCAGAGGAGAAGTTCCCATTCCTCCTCCAGACACCGCTCCCACCGCCAGGACAGTTATTCTGATCGAAGAGCCTGCTGGGGATGTGGCTCACGAGTCCCAGAGGGCAAATCATTATGCAGCCATTGCTATGCCCATGCGGTTGGGGAAAAAGAGACGGAAGACCAATGGATCGAGTCTCTAGTAATACAGGTGGTGCAACGTTCTCTTAAGGAGATGGATGCTTCCTACGCACAAAGCCAGTCCAGCACTATTCGATCTGGCTCCCCGGCTGATGTGGTCCGTGAAGTTCCAGGTCCTTCCCAGCCCTACGCATCCTCGCCTCTTCCTTCGGAAGGAGAATTAGAGAGTGATGAAGAGAGTTTGAAATTTGATTTCTCTCAAGTTACTCCGCTTATCAAAGCGATCAAGGAGGCCCTTATGTGGGTAGACCCATCTACTCCCCCAGCTAAACAGAATTTTTTTTTCAAGCGCCTGGGGAAAGAGCGCCCAAGTTTTCCGCTTTTAGCTGAACTAAAGGGCATCTTTGATGAAGAGTGGAGCAAAGTGGACAGGAAGTCCTCGATGACAAATAAAGCCTCCAGAATGTATCCCTTCAAGGCAGATGAGGTAAAATACCTGGAGAATATTCCTCTTGTGGATGCAGCGGTTATGCGTCTGGCTAAACACGTCACGCTCCCTCTTGAAGACGCAGTCTCCTTTAAAGACAGTCTTGATAGAAGAATGGATCAGGACCTCAAAAGAATTTATGGCCATGCTGGGACAGCCTGCAAACCCGCCCTAGCCTTGGCAGCCGTGTCTAAGGCTATGGAGGCATGGACGGAGAACGTAGATTCCTTTCTCAAAGGCGTTTCAGAAGAACTGGCCAGTAACTCAGCAGCAGCAGAGCTAAAACTAGCAGTAGCTTTCTTGGGAGAAGCATCGGTTGATCTGATCCGTCTACTGTCCAGGATTATGTTATCCTCAGTCACAGCTAAACGAGCCCTATGGCTGCGTCCTTGGCAAGCTGATCCATCTTCTAAACAAACATGGTGCAAGATTCCTTTCGAAAGATCATCACTGTTTGGTAACAAACTAGATGACGCCATAGCTAAGGCCACAGGCGGAAAATCTGTCTTTCTTCCACAGGACAAGCGTCCACAGGGTCGAAGGAGGCCCCAGTTCAAAAGACGCAGTCCGGAGCGTTCAAGGGAAGCACGCTCCTATAGACCTGGCCGGGACTTCAGAAGAAACTGGAGCAGAGGCCAAGCGTCCTTCCGCAAGCCAGCAAACAACCAAGCATCCAGTGGTCGCGATCAGGCTAAATCCTTTTGAGATTTTGCCCACCCAGGCGGGTCGGGTAGGGGCACGCCTCAATTCCAAGGAGTTATACTCCCCCCTTTTCCTAGTCCAAAAGAAAAGCGGTGCCTGGCGCCCGGTAATAGATCTGACATACCTGAACAGGTTCATAAGGCACGGAAAATTCAAAATGGAAACTCTGTCAACAATCCCGCATGCCATTCAACCAGGCGACTGGATGATTTCGACAGACCTGAAAGATGCCTATTTCCATGTGCCAGGGGCAAAGGACTTTTTAAAGTACCTCCGGTTCCATATCGGGCAAGAACATCTTCAATTCATCCGCCTACTGTTCGGTTTGACGACTTCTCCTCGAGTTTTCACCAAGGTCCTCTTGGCCGTAGTGGCCCTCATCAGACTAAAAGGTGTGCGTCTACAGAAGCACGGCAAGTGATACAGTGACCACGGTCTAGATTTATATTGTATCTTCGAAATATTGATTATTAACCCAAAAAATGTCTTCAGGCTACCTTCCTCTAACAATAACATTTTGAAGCATGATGTATGTTGAATGAACCCTCTCCCCAAGCTTGGGGTTGTAGTATAGAATAAGTAAAAATTTTTTTTTTTTTTTTTTTGTTATTTGTCGCCCTGTGACGGTCTGATGCCGAAACAGGGTAATGGCCCCTGCGTGGGCAGCTGTTGTGCCTAGATGTGGGCAAATTGTGTGTATGTTTTATAAAAACTCAATAAAAAAGATTTAAAAAAAAAAAAAGTGTGCGTCTTTTCCATTATTTAGACAATCTCCTAGTTCTGTCTCAAAACAGAGAACAGCTCCTGGTACACAGAGAACAAGTGATCTCAACCCTTTCCAGCCTTGGATGGCTTCTAAACTTGGAAAAAAGCCACCTGGTTCCAGCCCAACATTTAATTTACTTAGGGGCTCTGTTCAACACGGTGGAGAACACCATCTCCCTGCCGGCAGAGAAGATTCCGGTGATTCGGAAGAGGTTTTCTCGTGCTCTGGATGCTCCTCATCTGAAAGCATCACAATGCCTAAGAATTATCGGCACAATGGTCGCCACGACCCCCATGGTCAAATGGGCTCTATGGAGGTTACGCCCTTTTCAGTCAGGGTCCTCCGGCAGTGGAAGTCGGGACAAGAGTCAACTCATCCACAGATCCGCAAAAATGAGAAACAGCCTCTTCTGGTGGCTCCAACTCAAGAATTTGCAAAATTGTCACTCCATTGCCCCCCATCTCCTCGGTTACAGTCACAACCGACGCCAGCGGCTCAGGCTGGAGGGCTCTTTGTGGTCAGAACCTAGCTCAAGGCAGATGGGATGCTCGTCTTCACAACCCAGGCTCAAACGTCCTGGAACTCAGGGCGGCCTGGTGCGCCCTCCAATCTTTCTCCCAGTTCCTGAAAGGAGAGTCGGTATTGTTAAAGATGGACAACACAATAGCAGTGTCGTATGTGAAGAGGCAAGGGGGGACTCGGAGTTCTACTCTCCTTCTAGAGGTCGAGCCTATAATAACATGGGCCCAGAAAAACCTGGCCAATATTTCGGCAGTTTTCATTCCGGGAGTCCAGAACTCCCAGGCAGACTTCCTCTATCGAACTCGTCTAGACAACAACGAGTGGTCCCTCCATGTACAGTCCTTCAACTGGATTCTGTCTCTGGGAGTCAATCCCGAAGTGGACCTATTCGCTTCCCCCTACAATCACAAAACTGTGAAGTTCTATTCTCGGGGCCGTTGCAGCCAGGCAGTCGGAACAGATGCCATGCCGGACAGATGGAGGTTCAGGCGGGCATACGCTTTTCCCCCGATCCCGATAATCCTCAAGTTCCTGAGGAGACTTCAAGCGGAATCAGTCGAAGTAACAGTAGTGGCTCCCTACTGGCCAAACAGGCCTTGGTTTCCCCTCCTGATCCAACTGAGCTACCGGGACCCGGTACCTCTTCCTCTCAGGCCGGACCTTCTCTCTCAAGGGTCACTTCTACACCCTTGTCCGGCACTGATGAGACTGACGGTCTGGTTCTTGAGAGGGAGAGGCTGGAATCCCTTGGTTGCGCCTCTAGAGTGATGCCTACACTATTGAGCTCAAGAAGAGCAAGTACCAACAAGGTTTATAGAAGAATTTGGGCCAAATTTGTTGAATTCTCCTCTGCCTCTGGGAGGTCCTTCAAAAATCCAGGAGTTCAGGATGTTCTTAGTTTTCTGCAAACAGGACTAGACTTACCATTATCTGTTAGCTCTCTAAGAGTACAAGTTTCGGCCTTGTCGGCCTTCTCCGGAGTCTCATGGGCAGTCCATCCCTTAGTCAGACAATTCTTTCGGGGGGCATCAAGTCCACTCGTTCTAGATTCTCTGACTGGACTCAGTATGTCGGGTCCCTCCCCGTCCTCCATTAAGGACTTTTCAGCAAAAGTAGCCTTCTTAGTAGCCATCACCTCGGCTAAGAGGGTCTCTGAGATCGGGTCTCTAGGTCATGAAGAACCTTTTCTAACATTTTTTTCTGGATCGAGTAGTCCTTATACCCATGTTGGGTTCAAATCCAAAGGTGTCTTCGGTATTTCACGAAAATCGAGAAATTGTTCTACCTACTGTGAGGGGGTTAGCTCGGCAGCGGGTGTGTGTGACCCCCGGGATGGGCTCCCCACACAAAAACAGGCCCAGCAGACGGAGGTTGTGGTTTTCAAAATCAAAAAGGTGCCGTTTATTTTCTATTTACAGTGACAAAAACACAGCAAAGCAAAAGAAACAAACAAAATAAATCCTGGTCAACTTGACCTCTGACTAAACATACAGGTTTCCTAACTAACAACTGGGATCAGCCTAGTGCTGTCCTAGTCCCTGGTTTTAAATGTCCAAGCAAAATATAGCCACACAGGCTTTCTCTCACCGCACAGGGGTTCACTCTCCCTAGACAGTCCACACAGGTCTGGTTCCAGGCATGAGCTAACACCTAATGAATCTGGGATTTCTTATAGAGGCCTAAATGAGCTGACAAGGTTCAGCTGGTCTCATCAACTCCCTGTCTGTACGACGCCCCACACTCTCCCTAGAGGTATGAGTCATCCATGAGCCCACTAGTCTCAGCTGGGCTTATACAACTCTCCACCTAGCTGTATAAATCGGCGTAAAGCCTGAATCTGGGCGAAATATATCTACCCCCCTGGATGCAACCAGGTGACTTTACCTTCCTGCTGTCACATACCCCCCCCTCTTGTTTTAACCTCGGGGTTGGAACACCAGCAATCAGGCATTCATGTACTCGAGACAAAGCATCCACATTCCCCATTTGAACGCCAGGGCGATGCTTTACTGTGAAGTTGAATTCCTGGAGGGCCAGGAACCACCTATTCACTCTTCTATTTGTTTCCTTGTTTTGAGCCATCCACTTTAACGGAGCGTGATCCGTAACCATGTCAAAGTGCCTACCTAGCAGGTAGTACCGAAGGGAATCTAGAGCCCACTTCACCGCTAAACACTCCTTTTCAACGGTGGCGTAATTTACCTCATGGGACTTCAACTTCCTGCTGAGGTAAATGACTGGGTGCTCTTCCCCGTTCCAGACCTGGGACAATACTGCTCCTAACCCCACATCTGACGCATCACTTTGTACGACAAAGTCTTTAGAGAAGTCGGGTGAGTACAACACTGGCTGGCTACATAAGGCTTGTTTCAAGAATTGGAATGCTGCCTCAGCCTCGGGGGTCCATTTAATCATGACCGACCCTTTCCCCTTCGTCAGGTTGGTTAGGGGCACAGCCTTAGAAGCAAAGTGGGGAATGAATCGCCGATAATACCCAGCGATTCCCAGAAAGGCTCGTACCTGCTTCTTGCTGTTGGGACGTGGCCAACTCTGGATGGCCTCGACTTTGTTGAGTTGGGGTTTTATTACTCCCCTCCCAATGGTGTACCCAAGATATTTGGCCTCCTCCTGCCCAATGGTACACTTCTTGGGGTTAGCCGTAAACCCTGCTTCCCGAACAGAGTCCAGGACTGCTTGCACTTTTGGCAGATGTGAGGCCCAATCTGTGCTATGGACAATTACGTCATCCAGGTAAGCCGCAGCATACTTCCGATGGGGCCTCAGCATCTGGTCCATTTTCCGCTGGAATGTGGCCGGCGCATTCTGTAACCCGAACGGCATTCTTTTATATTGGAACGCCCCGTCTGGGGTTACAAATGCGGTTTTCTCTTTGGCTGACTTGGCCAGGGGGATTTGCCAATACCCTTTTGTGAGGTCAAGAGTCGTCATGTATCGGGCTGTTCCCAGCCGGTCGATCAACTCATCTATACGTGGCATGGGGTAGGTGTCAAATTTTGTAACTTTGTTCAACTGACGAAAATCGTTACAAAATCGCCAGCTCCCATCCGGTTTAGGCACCAACACAATGGGACTAGACCAATCACTTTGGGACTCCTCTATCACCCCTAAGTTCAGCATTTTCTGTACTTCCTCCCGTATTGCCTCCCGTCGGGCCTCTGGGATCCGATAGGGTTTTAACTTCACCCTTTCACCGGGCGGGGTAATAATGTCATGCTCTACCCCAGATGTTTGTCCCGGCAGCTCAGAGAATACCTCCTTGTTGCGAAGCACAAACTCCTTAACCTCCTGTTGTTGGGGTTGTGACAAGGTGGCTGCGATTCCAACCTCAGGAATCACGCAACCAGTTTGAGCTGGTGACCAAGTGTCTGCGACTAGGGACTCTCTATCCCTCCAGGCTTTCAACAGATTAACGTGATAGATCTGTTCGGGCTTTCGCCTTCCTGGTTGTCTGACCTTGTAATTCACTTCGCTCACTTTTTCCATTATCTCGTAGGGGCCTTGCCATTTGGCAAGGAATTTACTTTCAACCGTAGGGACAAGTACCAATATCCTATCCCCCGGGGAAAAGGTACGGGTCTTGGCTCCACGGTTGTACACTCTCTGCTGTGCCAACTGCGCTTGGGCCAAATGTTCCTTCACGATGGGCATTACCTGTGCAATTCGATCTTGCATCAGGGCGACATGCTCAATCACACTCCTGTGGGGAGAACTCTCACTTTCCCAAGTTTCCTTGGCAATATCCAACAGCCCTCTTGGGTGTCTCCCATACAGTAACTCAAAGGGGGAGAATCCCGTAGAGGATTGGGGCACCTCCCTAATAGCAAACATCAAATAAGGAAGTAGACAGTCCCAATCCTTTCCATCCCTATCCACCACTTTCTTCAACATTTGTTTTAGGGTTTTGTTGAATCTTTCAACCAGCCCATCGGTTTGGGGGTGATACACAGATGTACGTAATTGCGTCACTTTGAACAATTTACACAGCTCCTTCATAACCCGGGACATAAAGGGTGTACCTTGGTCCGTAAGCAGTTCTTTACAAATACCCACCCGGCTAAAAACAAGAGATAGCTCTTTGGCTATGGTTTTGGCCGAGGTATTTCTGAGAGGGATCGCTTCTGGATAACGGGTGGCATAGTCCATTATAACCAATATGTACTGGTGCCCCCTAGCGGACTTGATTATAGGACCTACCAAATCCATTGCGATTCTCTCAAACGGGACCTCAAGGATGGGTAGAGGGACCAGCGGGCTACGGAAGTGTGGCATCGGGGCCGACCTCTGACACACAGGGCAGGAGGAACAATAATTTTCTATGTCCTTCATCACCCCAGGCCAATAGAATCTCTGTAATACCCTCTCTCGGGTTTTCTCTGTCCCCAGATGACCTCCAAGAATGTGCCCATGGGCCAACTCCAACACCAACTTCCTGTAAGGTTTGGGCACCACAAGCTGCTCAACGGTTTCTTCTGCCCTTTTTGCCACCCGATACAGTAGGTCCTTCTCTACGCTGAAGTATGGGTAAGTGCAGGTATTATCTGGGTTCACTAACTCGCCATCTATTTTCACTACGTTTTCCCGTGCCTTTATTAGGGCGGGGTCTTTCAACTGTTCTGTGGCAAAGTTTTCCCTGTGAACCTCAAGATCAGAAAACTCCACAGACGGTAGGTTTTCGTCTGAGGAGGTGGGCTCCTCTCCAGTTTCTTGAGTCTCCCCTGCCAATACTGACAAGGGAAATTCGGGAGAGTCCTCACCACTCTCAGAGGAGTTCTGGCTATCATATTCCTGGTACATAGGGGCACCAGTGGGGGGCTCAGGATCATCCCACAGTTCCCAGAACTTCGGAAAATCCCTTCCCACAATGGCGTCATGCGGTAACTGAGACACTAAGCCCACTGGATGAGAAAGGGTACCTTTGGGGGTCTCGAAACACACTGTAGTCACTGGATACTCTCGGGTGTCCCCATGCACACAAATAACAGCTACCTTGCTATTCCCAGAGACCTCTGTTTTAACTAACTCAGCCTTTATCAGGGTCACAAGGCTACCTGAATCCAGCAATACCACAACATTTCTACCATTAACACACATTTTGCATAAATGTTTCTCAGTTCCTCGAATGGCAGTGCATGCGACTGTCGCACACAGCGACTGACGTCTGCCCGTCAGAAAGTCACACTGCATGGGTTCCTCCAAAACCGGGCAATTTGCTGCAATATGTCCCGCTTGCCGGCAGCGGTAGCAAACGATCCTTCTTGCCGCCTCTTGAGCCGCTGATTTCCCAGGCTGTTCTCGCCAAACTTGGGGTAGAGCTCCCACCCTCTCACTCTCTCCACCCTTACCCCTTGGAATCATCTTATCCGCCCCTGGGGATGGTCTGGTCTTAGGGTGGAAAGTCCGAGTGTCTCTGGAAGAGGCCGTCAGGTTCTCTGTAGCCAAGTATTTCTCCACACGATCCACAAGACCATCGGCCGTCTCTGGGTCTCCATGGCTTACCCACTTTTGGATGGCAGTAGGAAGAGCTCTCAAAAACCGATCCATTACAACACGTTCCACAATCTTTGGTGCGGACAAAGTCTCTGGCTGTAGCCACTTTCTGCTCAGGTGAATGAGATCATACATTTGAGACCTGGGGGGTTTTCCAAGCTGGAAAGTCCAGTTATGCACACGCTGAGCCCGGACAGCCAGGGTGACACCCAGCCTTGCCAATATTTCAGCTTTTAGCATCACATAGTCTTTTGCTTGGTCAGGCTCTAGGTCATAGTAAGCTTTCTGCGATTCACCCGTTAACAGAGGAGCCACCAGTCCAGCCCACTGCTCCTCAGGCCACTTTTCTCTTTCAGCAGTCCTTTCAAACGTGGTCAAAAATACCTCTGGATCATCCTCTCCAGTCATTTTTGTCAATAAACGACTCACCCCAAAGGACGCGGTATTAGTGGGACGGCTTTCCTCACTGGTCTGCGGACGTTGCTGCATTACTGCTTCCATTTGTTGTAGTCTCTGCTCTTGCTTCTGTAACAGGTCTATGAAGCGGGCCTCAGATCGTTGCTGGGCTTGTTGTTGAGCTTCCAGACTCTGTTGGTGAGCTTGCTGCTGGGCTGCAAGGCTCTGTTGATGAGCTTGCTGCTGGGCTGCGAAGTTCTGTTGTTGAGCTGCAAGGCTCTTTTGCAAACCTGCATTTGTCTGCTGTTGATTGGCATTTGCTAGAGCCAGCTGTTTCAGTATCTCCTCCATGCTGGCTTAAAAAAAAACTGCCCGCATTCTCCACCAACTGTGAGGGGGTTAGCTCGGCAGCGGGTGTGTGTGACCCCCGGGATGGGCTCCCCACACAAAAACAGGCCCAGCAGACGGAGGTTGTGGTTTTCAAAATCAAAAAGGTGCCGTTTATTTTCTATTTACAGTGACAAAAACACAGCAAAGCAAAAGAAACAAACAAAATAAATCCTGGTCAACTTGACCTCTGACTAAACATACAGGTTTCCTAACTAACAACTGGGATCAGCCTAGTGCTGTCCTAGTCCCTGGTTTTAAATGTCCAAGCAAAATATAGCCACACAGGCTTTCTCTCACCGCACAGGGGTTCACTCTCCCTAGACAGTCCACACAGGTCTGGTTCCAGGCATGAGCTAACACCTAATGAATCTGGGATTTCTTATAGAGGCCTAAATGAGCTGACAAGGTTCAGCTGGTCTCATCAACTCCCTGTCTGTACGACGCCCCACACTCTCCCTAGAGGTATGAGTCATCCATGAGCCCACTAGTCTCAGCTGGGCTTATACAACTCTCCACCTAGCTGTATAAATCGGCGTAAAGCCTGAATCTGGGCGAAATATATCTACCCCCCTGGATGCAACCAGGTGACTTTACCTTCCTGCTGTCACACTACATTTAAGACTCCAGATTCCAGTGAAATCCATCCCCTGGATATGGGTGAAATCCTAAAAGAGTATCTACAAATTACTTCTTCCTTTAGACGATCTGATCATCTATTTGTTCTACATTCTGGAAACAACAGAGGGAAGAAAGCATCAACCAGAACAATTGCATCATGGGTCGTTCAAACAATCCAGCAAGCATACAGGGCTAAGGGCTTGGCTCATCCACAGGCGGTGACGGCACACTCCACCAGAGGGATGGCAGCATCCTGGGTGGCAGCCCAATATGTGGATCCAAATGTCATCTGTAAAGCGGCCTCATGGGCCTCTATCAATACATTTATGGCTTATTACTTCATTGAACCGGCATCATTGTCGTCTGTTAATTTTGGGTTAAGAATCCTGTCGGTGGACAGGACAAATTAAAGCTTTTTGTTCAGCATACCCACCCGTGTGGTCTGGCTAGTTATTTCCCACATGTAGGCTGCCATGGAGTCAGTCAGGAAAACTGAAAATTTATTACCAAATACTTACAGTAATTTTCCTTTCCTGATGGACTCCATGGCAGACGGAGTTCCCACCCTGAAAGAAAATATTATTGAAAGAAAGTAAGTGTCCAAGAGTCGGCTAGTTACAGAACACAGTGCTGAGAGGTGAGCTTACTTTTATGGGTATGGGGTCCTATAGCATTGGAGAGGAGGCGGGGTTAACCCACATGTAGGCTGCCATGGAGTCCATCAGGAAAGGAAAATTATGGTAAGTATTTGGTAATAAATTTTCCGTTTGGAGTGGTGTGGACATTGGAGACTTGTCCCTATATCCTAGGAGATGAGAACCAACTGATGGAGAACCTAGCTGTGGGACCCAAATACATGACACTGCTTAACCTCCTCAAACAGGAGGGTACGGGCGTATAGTATGGTGTGCTCCTTTCCTGCAAGTGAGCCAAAGGTAGGAAAAAGGGGTCTGTGTGCTGCATATGTAGCGCACACCGCCTCTCCCCACTCCCCTCTATTAAAGTTTTCCAACTCGCACTGTCTCTGGTCTAGGGGTATGATAGGGGAGGGAGAGGGGGTGAGTTACGCCAGGCTTCCACCACAGCTGTGTATGTGGTCTCAGCAATGTCTCTTGTTACCTTCGGGTCTGTGCTGTGCATCGGATCCTCCCTCCAAGAGTCTCCCTGAACCTTGTCCGCCAGAAATTGAGCCACACACCGTCAAAGTCCAACACTCCTTTATTCAGAACATAACATGACTCCCTTGGCTATAGAACAGAAAAGGAGGTGTGTGTACGAATAGGCCCAGACACAAGTTCTATCATCCACTCTCCTCCCTGAGAGTGATCTATGGTCTCCGCACGAGGGAAATTCTCCTTCCGGACGGTCTCCGACAAGAGACTCACCCGTCACCGGCAGTCTGCTGCACCGGGTCTTCAGATGAGGAGCTATTCCCGGTCCATTACGCCCACCTCGGATTCAGGCATCCATCCCCGGAGTGCCCTAGGATCCTTCCCTCGCGGAACTCAGTGTTGGGCACTGAGCTCCGGACCTCCATCTAAGTACCTCACCCCAGGACTAATGGTGCCTGGGATGGAACACGATCTCCGGGGTCCTCTAGGCCTAGGCCACCTAGAGGACAGACACGAACCACCGTCCACAAGCTGAAGGTGCCTGGGACGAAGACCCCGTGACCAAGATGGCCGGCCCCTTTATACCCTCTCCCAGCAAGCACGGCGGGTTCCCCGCCCCACCATACCGCTGCCGGGAAAGGACAAAAAGGACGCCCACCACACAGCGATATGCGCCCGTCAGCCCATGGGGACAGCGCCACCCAGTGGACCGCCGGAACACACCACCTGTGTCACCGAAAAAGATTCAAATTTACCCCGGGAAAGTAAGTACCCGCTACACTCTCCCCCCTGTCATTTGACACTGGTCCCCAGTGTCTGGAGTGAATCACGCCCTCAACGGCTGACACAACCCAATCCAGAAACCAACTAACAATTTGAAAAAAAGGGATTTTTATAACAGCTTACCTGTAAAATCCTTTTCTTGGAGTACATCACGGGACACAGAGCGACTTAGTCATTACTAATGGGTTATATAGATTACCTTCAGGTGCTGGCACTGGCAACTTCCAAACCGGAAGTACCCTCCCCTATATAAGCCCCTCCCATCCGGGAGCACCTCAGTTTTGTAGCAAAGCAATAAGTGTCCCAAAAAGAGGGGTGGGAGCTCTGTGTCCCGTGATGTACTCCAAGAAAAGGATTTTACAGGTAAGCTGTTATAAAAATCCCTTTTTCTTTTTCGTACATCACGGGACACAGAGCGACTTAGTCATTACTAATGGGACGTCCCAAAGCAATGCCAAATGAGGGGAGGGATACACCATACATAAGCTGGGCGCCATCAGGCATGAGGATCTTTTGCGGCCTGCAACACACTGTGCCCAAAGGCGACATCCTCCTGATTTCTAACGTCTACCTAGTAGAATCTAGTAAACGTGTGTACTGAAGACCCTGTTGCGGCCTTACAGACTTGAGCCAGGGAGGCCTGGTGATGCGCTGCCCATGAAGTTCCAACTGCTCTTGTGGAGTGCGTCCTAACTTTGAACGGAGGCGGTCTCCTTCTCAAGCCATAGGCTTGTATTATGACCTGTCGAATCCACTTGGCTAAAGTAGATTTTGACGCTGCCTGACCCTTTCTGGGGCCTTCCGGCAGAACAAACAAAGAATCCGTTCTACGAATCTGAGCAGTGGCTTTTAGATAAGCTTTAACTGCTCTTACTACATCCAAAGAATGTAATAACTTTTCCTCTACCGAACTAGGTTTGGGGAAAAAGGAAGGAAGAACCACATCTTGGTTCAAATGAAACCTCGATACCACCTTAGGAAGAAAGGCTGGGTGAGGACGTAATACTACTCTGTCCTTATGGACAACCAGATATGGCTCCTTACAGGACAAGGCGGCTAATTCCGATACTCTTTTAGCCGAACAAATGGCTACTAAGAAAATCAATTTCCTGGTGAGAAGAACCAAGGAAATATGCTGCAATGGTTCAAATGGTTGTTTCTGTAGAACCGACAGAACCAGGTTTAAGTCCCATGGACATATGGGAATACTAACCGGAGGGCTAATACGCATCACTCCTTGTATGAAAGCTTTGACTAATGAATGCAAAGCCAAGGGCCTTTGAAAAAATATTGACAAGGCCGAAATCTGACCCTTGATAGTACTCAAGGCAAGCTTCCTATCTACAGCCCATTGTAGGAAGTCCAGAATCCTACCTATTACGTACTTATGCGGATGCCATTTCCTGGCTTCACACCACGCGATGTACGCCTTCCAGATCCTATAATAGATCTGCCTGGATACCGGCTTCCTGGCATTGATCATGGTAGATACCACAAGATTAGAGAGCCCTCTCTTTCTTAGAATGTGGGCTTCAATAGCCAGGCCGTCAAACCCAGGGCTGGTAAGGAAGGGTGGTATATCGGTCCCTGCGAAAGCAGGTCCGGACGATGTGGGAGGGTCCAAGGACTCTCCACAGACATTTTTACGATCTCCGCGTACCATGCTCTTCGGGGCCACGCTGGAGCCACCAGAATCACTGGTTTCTTTTCTACCCTGATTCTGCGGATTAATCGCGGTAACAATTGTGGCGGTGGGAATGCATATATCAGTTTGAACTGATCCCAAGGGAACACTAGGGCATCCGAGCCGCAAGCTAGGGGATCCCTTGTGCGAGACACAAATCTGTCCACCTTTGCGTTGAATCTGGATGCTAGCAGATCTACATCCGGTGTTCCCCACCGCTGGCATATTGCCTGGAAAACCTCGGGGTGAAGAGACCATTCCCCCGGGCATAATTGCTGGCGACTTAAAAAAGTCCGCTCTCCAATTTTCCACTCCTGGGATGAAAACCGCGGATATGGCTGGGACATATCTTTCTGCCCATTCCAGGATGCAATTCGCTTCCCTCTGGGCTGCACGACTCCTGGTGCCACCCTGATGATTGATATATGCCACTGCTGTGGCATTGTCTGATTGAATTCTGACAGGGGACCCTTGGAGTTTGGATGTCCATGCTACTAGGGCATACCGGGCTGCTCGTATCTCTAAGAGATTGATGGGCAGGGCCTTCTCTGCTTCTGACCACTTGCCCTGGAGAGACCATTGCTCCAGTACTGCCCCCCAGCCTATGAGGCTGGCATCTGTAGTGACCACCTTCCAAGAAACCGGACTGAAGGGTTTCCCTTTTTCCAGATTCTGGGGCACCAACCACCAATGGAGGCTCTTGCGAACGGAAGGGGACAGGGACTTTTTTGTTCCAGGCTGACAGTATGGCCCTCTGCAAGTTCCTTGAATGGAATTGACCGTAGGGTACTGCTTCGAATGAAGCCACCATTTTCCCAGCAGCCTTATACACAGGCGTATGGATGGTTTTCTTTTTGTACCCACTAAGTGGGTCAAATCTTTCAAAGACGACACCTTCTCTGGAGGTAAGAAAATCTTTCTCTGATTTGAATCCAGTCTTAGCCCCAAGTATTCCAGACTTTTGACTGGTTTTAGGGCTGACTTGTCTCGGTTGATAATCCAACCGTGAGATTCCAGATACTTGATTGTCTTGTGAACGACCACTTCTAGTTTTTTTCACTGAGTGGTCTATCAGCAACAAGTCATCTAGATATGCCATTATCGTTACACCTTGTGTTCTTAGATTGGCCAATAGTGGGGCCAGAATTTTTGTGAACATTCGTGGTGCTGTGGCCAGACCGAAAGGTAAGGCTCTGAACTGAAAATGGCGCCCTTCTACTGCAAAGCGTAGAAATTTCTGGTGGGCCGGAAAGATGGGAATATGCAGATAAGCATCCCTTATGTCGATCGAGGCTAACCATTCCTGCCCTTGTAGGGCGGTGGCCACCGATCGGATCGACTCCATCCGAAAAGTCCTGATATGTAGGAACTTGTTTAGCCCTTTTAGATTTAATATGGGCCTCACGTCCCCATTTGGTTTGGGGACTGTGAAAAGGTTCGAGTAAAACCCGAACCCGCTTTCTTCCAAGGGAACCTTCATGATTACACCTTGGAGCAATAGTTGTTCTAGTGCCAGAAGGAGGGATCCTCTCTTTTGGGGATCGCTTGGCACGTTTGACCTCATAAAATGGGCAGGAGGAGTGTCTTTTAACTCCAACCTGTATCCCAGACTTACTGCGGAGATCACCCATCTGTCTCTGATGGTGTCCTGCCAGGTCTCTGTGAACAACTGAAGTCTTCCCCCTACCCGATTGAGTGGGGGCAACTGACTTGGGGGGAGGTTTTGTACCTCTCTTGACCCAGGGTTTCTTGTTACCCTGTGATTGTCCCTGATTTCTGCCTCCTGGATTTGACCGCGGAGGCCGTCGGAACTGTTTCACAGCCGATGTGCCAGGGACTGGAGAAGTAGGCCTCTTAAAAGAAGGACTTCTACCCTTGTTCTTAACCGGCAAGAGTGTACTTTTACCGGCAGAAATTTTCTGGATATATTTGTCCAGATCTTCTCCAAATAAGCGTTCTCCATGAAATGGGAAGCTAATCAGCAATTCTTACAGGGAGCTTCAGCAGACCAGTTTTTGAGCCATAGAAGCCTACGCATATGTACTACAGACAGCGTAAAGCGGGAGGCCTGCTGGATTGTATCCTTTATGGCGTCCACCGCAAAACACAAGGCTCTAGGTAGGTCAGCTAGGGCAAGAGCCTGCTGATCTGGTAAGTCTTTTAAGACTTGTTTCAACTGATCCTTCACTGCTTGGCAGACTCCAATCGCTGCTACCGCAGGTTGTGTCACCATGCTTGCTGTAGAGAAAGCAGATTTTAGTAAAGACTCCAATTTTTTATCTATAGGGTCTTTGAACAATTGGAACATTATCTACTGGACATGTCAGCGATTTATTCACACAAGAGATGGCTGTGTCCACTGTAGGGACCCTCCATTTTTTTATGAACTTATCCTCCATGGGATAGATCACTGGAAATCTCTTGGGGGGAGTAAATATTTTAACAGGATGCTCCCAATCCTGGTAAATAAGCCCTTCTAATAAAGGGTGGATTGGGAAGGAACAGACAGTCTGGGGAGCTTTCAGCGACCCCAGTGAGGAGACAGTAGTGGTTGATGGCTCCGCAAGAGGCATTTTAAATGCTGATCGGACCATGTTAGTCAGAGACTGAACCCATAATCTTTCAGCCTGAGATGCTGAGAAAGGTTCCTCCACTGTTGATTCCTCTATAACTGAATCAACCTCATCCTGATCCCCTTCAGGTAGGTCGATCTCTGTGTCCTCCACTAACAGGCACTCTGAAGGAGAAGACGGAGATCGGACGCGCTTTCCCTGTGACAGGGAAGCAGCGATCAATGCTGTTAATCTCTCTTCCAATCCTCCCAGAGTTGAGGAAAAAACCTCCTCTGTTATATATACAGGAGCAGGTGGACTGGGGACAGCCGCAGTACCAGGTACTCCTGCGGGGTTCCTACGGCTACTGACCTCTGAAATTTCAGGGGAGATTGGTGCAGTACAAGCATGCCCAAAATCCTCAGAGCCCGATGGAGACCCCTTTCGCTTCTTGGAAGACTTATTTCCAGAGCGTCTGGACGACATATCCTTTAAGCACAAAGCTGAGGTATTCCCGTCGTCATACACCAATTTTGCTGGTAATAGTCTAACACAGTTGCTGCTATATACCAGCTGGTGTCCACTAAAGTGCCTTTCTATGGGGATGCCTGCATCAACCGCCTCTGTGTGCCACCGTTTGTTGCTAGCTCTGCTTGCATCCAGCTGACACTTGTACTGTGTCTTTTATCCATGCTGAGACGCCTGCACATGCGCAGAAGCGCCGCGGCGCGCATCGAGCGTCATCCACCCGCCCCGCCCCTTTCCTTTCATAGGAGGCGCGTGCGCGCCCGTGCGCCTTCGGCGCCTTTTTTTTAAAACAAGCAGGGACTAGGAGCCAGGGCCCTTTTTGCCGGAGGGCCTGTGCGGTGGATGAGCGCAGCAACAGGGCAGAGGAAGTGGATTCCCACAGAGAAACTTACCAACTGCCTGGATCTTTTGACTTAAAAAAGCCAAAGATCCACATGACAAGAAAAATGGACCACAGCGGCCTCTAGTGGTTTAACACAGGTACCGCGGTCTCCTTTTTTTTTTTTTTCTTGACTACTATTAAAATTTTACATTTTCCAGTAGTTACAGGCATACACAGATATTAGCGGGAATACCGTTAGGTAACAGACAGAAAGACAAATTAGGCTTGGGGGTCCCCCAATAGAACCAAGTTCCTGGGGGCCCCCACTTACCTGTTCCCCGCCGCAGGACTTTGTTTGGTCCACAGAAGCCCAAACTTCACCTATCACGGCTGGCATTGTAATTAAACCTTCAGGGACCGGGTTCCCAAGGATTCCACTCCCCTGGACCTGTATAGCACCCTGCACAGACAACATCTTGGTCGTGGGTATGACCAGAGCTCTGGATCCCAGGGTCCAGCCCTCCTAAGAGAGGCATTACAGGCAAAACCTTGCTCTTCTGTTGCAAGGCCCGGGTACCGACCGTTTAGCTATGAAGCTTTTTTGGTCGGATCCGGAACAGCTTACTAAGGCCCGTAAAAGAACCTGTACGCAAGCCCAGTGAAAACACATGTTACTCTTTGGCCAACACCTTAGACACTGGCAAAAAACTGAGGTGCTCCCGGATGGGAGGGGCTTATATAGGGGAGGGTACTTCCGGTTTGGAAGTTGCCAGTGCCAGCACCTGAAGGTAATCTATATAACCCATTAGTAATGACTAAGTCGCTCTGTGTCCCGTGATGTACGAAAAAGAAAACAAAAATTTTTAGGAAACTATCCTAACGGAGAAGTTGTGTCTGAGCCCCTGTAACAAAAGAGGAGTGAAAGACAACATTTAACATGAAATCACATTTCAACATTATACCTTCCCCTCCCATCCTAACTAAGAACCACCCCAGGTTCCATAATCTTGACGAGATGCTCTCCTGCAGAGGGAAAAGAAAAAAAGAAACAAACACACAAAAACCCTGACACATGTATTCGTGTAAAAAGAAAAGAAACCTCTCCAAGGAGAAATTCCTTTCCTCCAAAGAGTGGGTGCAGGAAAAGTGTTCAAAAAAAAAAAACGTTGCACAAGACTCCCACCTGGTGACAGCCTCGCGGTACTGCACTCGTGGAGCTTCTTCTTCTTTTTCTTTCTGGCCCTATCTAACCCCAGAGTCTGTGATCTCTTTGCAGGAAGATGGGAAAAAAGAAAAACACAGGAATAGTTCCTCATTCCTTTGGGCATACTCAAACAACTGCCCCAAAAAGTTCAACAACATGATAAGAGCGGAGTCTCTGTCTCCTATAAGTAAAAGCGGGGATGCGGCAAGATTAGTGACTTCAAGTGTTGATCTACGGTCTCCAGATGATACTCCACATCTTCACCTTCTTTGCGTTGGATCAACACTTTATCTGCATGGATGTGTCTTCCTAACATCCATTCGGCCTTGCAATCCTTGAAATGTTGTGAAGCCTTGGGAGAGCATGCCAGGTACCTGCGAGCGTGTGGAACTTTCAGGTGGGTCCACACAAAGTCATTGTACCAGCGCTCTCTGTACAACTCCACCTTGTAGAGCAAGTCCTTCGATAAGTAGGGATACTCCCATCCGTACTCCTCTGCAACTTTCTGGCCAAATAGGCGTTGTAGTCTTGCCAAAGGAGGCATGGTAGCTTTATCTCCTTCACCAGGCATAACTACTGAGTCTGGATGACGAGGCGCTTTGACCACCGCCAATCTGGGCATGGGTGCCCGCAGCAACAGTCTCTTTACCTCAGCATCAGATGCAGGTTGCGCGGGGGATGTAGGGACAAGCTGGGGACTGGACCCCTCTTCAGGCACTGGCGCCTCCACCCGGGGTGTACTCTCCCCTGTCGACATGGGTGAATTCCGAGGTCTGCGGAATGAAGCAAGCGGTACCTTGTCCCAGCCTTTCTCGGCAAACAAATCATCAATGATGGCATCATCTCCCAGGTCCGAGAGCGATTCCAAGTCGGAGGTGTCACACTCCTCCGCGGGTATGTAGCTCTTTGTGGAAACGGAGCCTCCACACTCCGCGGACTTGCTAGGCCATGCCTTCCCGACACCTCCTCCCACACACCAAGTCTCTTCGCCTGGCTTACCTC
Organism: Rana muscosa; assembly: GCA_029206835.1. NCBI lineage: Eukaryota > Metazoa > Chordata > Amphibia > Anura > Ranidae > Rana > Rana muscosa. Next base: position 416,949,542 of record CM055123.1, on the reverse strand, counting down.
GGCCTTTCCTTGAAGCGGGACATCCGGAACCCTCGTCAACGGATCCATCCGGGCCTGGCGTAAGTGGGCGAGACGGTCCACCACCACCGCTGGTCGGGGCTACCACGCTGGTTCTTTTCTTCGGTGGCGGACGCTGCGAGACAGTGGCGACTGAGTCAGCATCCTCGGATTTCTCCCGCAGAGTTTTAACGACCTCTTCCCTGGTCGCTGCAATGTGCGCTGGGGCGACTCTCACAGCGGTGATTTCTCCTCTCTGAGTGGTGGTACCTGAAGTCCGGCCTGGGTAGATGGTTCTCGGCCTCTCAACTACCGAATCCACCTCGAACGTGAACTCCCCACAGGCCTCACAGTGTCCGAACGGCTTCAACAGGCACACCAGTCCCGAACACCCGGGACAAATCATACCCAGGGCCTCAACGTCCATACATGAGTATAGGGCGAATCGACCCCTTGGCTTTAGTCGAATCCCCGTATCCGTTATTGGAGCAGCAGCAGTCATTGTCGTGGTGGAAGGATGAACCGGAATCCACGAGGTGTGTCCAAACATGGCGACTTGTTGCTGATCTGCAGAGTTTTCGCGCCAATGTCCCACGCGTATTCCCTTCACACGTATTGGACTCCTCCCCTTTGCTCCAGTTCGCGGGCTTTCTTCACTTTCCTTGGTTGAGCCACGCCCACGAACTAAGCGGCGGGGGTTGTCTGTTGGCGCAGTGCAATTAGAAGCCCCCACGTGTACTACTTCACACGGCTGAGCTTTCCCCCGTTCACCGCTCTTCCTGCGTGGGCCTTTCCCTTCTTGGGGTCATGTCCACGGCTTCAAGCAGGGCTGCACTTTGGCCTATTCGTTTAACTCTTCCAGCAGACACGTTCCATACAGTAATGCACAACACAATACCGGACCCGAGCCCCCACGTGTGGCGCACACCGCCACTCCCCTCTATTAAAGTTTTCCAACTCACACTGTCTCTGGTCTAGGGGTATGATAGGGGAGGGAGAGGGGTGAGCTACGCCAGGCTTCCACCACAGATGTGGTCTCAGCAATGTCTCTTGTTACCTTCGGGTCTGTGCTGTGCATCGGATCCTCCCTCCAAGAGTCTCCCTGAACCTCGTCCACCAGAAATTGAGCCACACACCGTCAAAGTCCAACACTCCTTTATTCAGAACATAACATGGACTCCCTTGGCTATAGAACAGAAAAGGAGGTGTGTGTACGAATAGGCCCAGACACAAGTTCTATCATCCACTCTCCTCCCTGAGAGTGATCTATGGTCTCCGCACAAGGGAAATTCTCCTTCCGGACGGTCTCCGACAAGAGACTCACCCGTCACTGGCAGTCTGCTGCACCGAGTCTTCAGATGAGGACCTCTTCCCGGTCCATTACGCCCACCTCGGATTCAGGCATCCATCCCCGGAGTGCCCTAGGATCCTTCCCTCGCGGAACTCAGTGTTGGGCACTGAGCTCCGGACCTCCATCCAAGTACCTCACCCCAGGACTAAAGGTGCCTGGGATGGAACACGATCCCTGGGGTCCTCTAGGCCTAGGCCACCTAGAGGGCGGACACGAACCACCGTCCACAAGCTGAAGGTGTCTGGGACGAAGACCCCGTGACCAAGATGGCCGGCCCCTTTATAACCTCTCCCAGCAAGCACGGCGGGTTCCCCGCCCCACCATACCGCTGCCGGGAAAGGACAAAAAGGAGGCCCACCACACAGCGATATGCGCCCGTCAGCCCATGGGGACAGCGCCACCCAGTGGACCGCCGGAACACACCACCTGTGTCACCGAAAAAGATTCAAATTTACCCCGGGAAAGTAAGTACCCGCTACACATATATATAGGAAAAGTGACCCCAATCAAGAGAGTTCATCCACGGCCGCATTGTCAGTAGAAATGGCATTACTTCCTGATTTTTCCCAAGATGGCCGCCGGGCTTGTGTTCCAAGCCTCCATCTGGGTGCCTCTGACAATGCCAAGCCTCGTTTTGGTCTCTGATATCACATGACTCCCTGATTGAATGCCAGGACGCTTCTCACTGTGTGGATGATGTATCCAAGCCTCGTCCTGGCTGCAGAGACATGTGACATGATAATGAGTTCCAAGCCTCGCTCTCGGAAAGCCTGATGCGTTCCAGAGCGTGGTTATAGGAGATACAGCCCCTGATCAACATTCAGGGACACATCCTTTGTATGAACTGCAGTATGTTAATCCGGAAGACGGAGAACTTAAAGGGAAAATACCTTAATTGGGTCAAATATGACATATATATCGCCACTCTTAAAATGGTCAACATAAATGTTAAAAAATTATGTAATATAGAAAAAACACCCCTATATAATAGGAAAAAGGTTATGTGAAAACATTAGCCAATCCTGTTAAAGGTGCTATTAGGTACGGAATAAAAACCGTATATAAAATATATGCAAACATTTTTTAAATAATTGGCACTGTCAGCAAAATACTATAATCACATCCATAGGTGAAAACCTCATGGTTGCTGATATAATCACATGAGAATACCCGTGAAATGAACTCTCTTGTGTGGGTCATAAACATTATGATAGACCTATCTGGCATAGACAGTGAATCAATTATAAAGCATATTACATGTATAAAAATCTCTTATGCATAAAATGTATGATATAAAATTACATATATAAATACATATGAAAAGAGGGGATGAAGAATGAAATAAATAAAAAAATGGGAAAAAGTTTAACAATGCCCGATGTTCATTAAGATTTATTGATAAATGAGTTGATATCCCACTCAACGGTTAGACCTGATGGTGTATGAGACTGTAGTTCATATATCCAAAAAGTCTCTAATTGGGAGACCCCCTGAACTGGTCAATAACCAGAAACTGGGTGCACTTTGGGTTACGATCATGGTGTAATTTGTAGTGTCTGGGCACGGTATGCTTAGTGTCCCCACTCTTAATAAGGGCAATGTGTTCTCCCACCCTTACTGAAAAGGTACGGATAGTACGGCCCACATATTGTTTGCTACATGGGCATGTGATCAAATACACCACATGCTTTGTGGTGCATGTGCAAAACTTTTTTATGGGATATTTCTTATGGGTGATGGTAGATGTAAACTCCAAAGTTTTGCTCCTCCCTGAAATGTTGCGTTTTTTGCACGAATAAAAACCCACAAGATGATGAAAAAAAGATGGGCGAACAGGAGGGTTAATAATGTTGGGTGCTATCCTACTCTGCAGAGTGGGAGCTCCCCTAAAAATAACCTTAGCCCTAGGCCTTTGGCCAATTATGGCTCTCTTAGCTGAGGGCACTGGGATTAGCCAAAGCATGCAGGTCATAGTGCATGCTTTGGCCAACCATCATACAGCAATGCACTGCAATCTCACAGTGCATTATGGGGCGCTACGCGGCAGTCGAATTTGCCGCAAATGCACCATAATGTTAGTTTTTCGGCAAACGGGTGAACACCCAGTGTTTGAGTCGAACTCATGTGGCCTATAAAACTCACAACACCCTTCTGGAACTCGGCCAGAATACTCCTTTCATTCTATCAGGGCATATGTGCAGTCTTCTTTAAACTCATGTTTCAGGTCCAAGAGGTAGGATCCCTTTTCTGGAGCGACCTTCCTCATCAACTGCCGTACCTCCCTGTCAAACCACCGGACTCCTGGTAATCTCAGAACTATGGTTTGCTCTGGCCGACTCCCATACTCCTGACTCCACTGTGCGGCTGTGGCTTAGTCCATGGTCTCTTCCACTCTGGACGCATCAACTGATCTGCTCGGGTGCCCCAGATGGGGTATCTCAGTGGGACCTCCAAATGTAACGGTACCCTCAATGGGGGCTGCTGATTGACTCTATACCCCACTGGCCACCCTGACTCTGCAGACCCTCTCTTACTTCTGATACCTTGGGTTCCATTGTAAAATACCACGTTAGTAATGAGAAACTCAGACAAAGTCACTGAACCACTCAAAGAACGTTTACTATGGTAAAAGATAACACAAAGGAATGGTGCGATTAAACACTGAATGAACACAGGTTATGATTGACAGAGGTATTTGTTCAATACAATGATATTATACACTTGTACCCAGTTACAACCTGATGAGGGTATATGTGAACAGGTGCACAAGGAGATAGTTCTTCAATACCTTTTAACACATGTATTGAATACCTTCCCACTGAGGCCTCAGCGCACAGACCAATCTACTAAGAGAATGCACAACAGTGAATACAGTAATACAATACAAGTTCTAACTATATCTCACTAAATGGCTCCCTCTAGGTTGCAGCTCAGAGCACTTCTCCAATGTAGAGCAGTAAGCTTTGTAAAGGAATAAAGCGGCGAATGTTCCTCAATTTCCAGTTTGTCTTCAGCTAGCTTATTTTATACTGCAGTGTTGAGTTGTGTAATTATTTGTAATCCAAGAGAAACAGAGGAAAAGCAATGACTGTAGAAATAGGATGCTATGGATTCCTTAGCTGAAGAATTATTCCCACTTGTAATTCCTTTAATATGTGAGTAATACAGTACTGACCTTACAGCATGGGGGAAAGGAAAGCAAGGCCCCAAAGTCTGGTTGTAAGATGCTCAGGTGCAGCAGATCTACAGCCGTGGAACTACAGGTCTCAGCAGCAGTCTGTAGGAAAGAAACTCACTCAGCAATACTGCAGTCACTACTTAGATAGGCAGGTGCCCTCTCACCACTGTGGATCCCAGCTGGCTGGCAGACTCCGTCCGGAATCCCCTCCTGGTGCTTCCTTCAGTGAATATGGCTCCACCACGCCGTGCTGCCACTCCAGATGGGCAGGAAGGCAGATGGCCCCAAACGCTCCGAAGCGCAGGCCGATCCACCCGCTCGATTAGCAGGGCCGTCCACAAAGATCCCTCTGGGGTAGTCGATCTGACTCTCCGCTGTAGGCCACAGTCTCTCACTCCTGGTCACACACACAGACCTCCTGCTGGCAATTGAATGGCGTCCAGAGAGGCCGAAAACAGGCCACACCTGTCCTTTTATCTCTCTACCCAGCAGGCTGTTCTGTAACTTGGCATTGTGAGTCTGTAACTTGGCATTGTGGGTCTAGTAGTTCCCAGACTGATTTAACAACATGAGTCACTTCCTCATCAAACTAAATATCCCACAATGCATAACTGTTTGCTTCTTAAACAGAAGGAAGATCCTGATAGAGTTCAGCGGTCACTAGAGGGAGCCAAACCCTTACTTTAAGCGGAGGTACACCCAAAAGTGAACCTCCGCTTTTCGGACCCTTCCCCCCTCCGGTGTCACATTTGGCACCTTTCAGGGGGGAGGGGGTGCAGATACCTGTATAAAACAGGTATTTGCACCACTTCCGGGAGCAGACTCCGGCGGGAGTCCCTCCCCTTCACGTCACCCCCACCCGTTGTGTTCTGGGAAACACTCGGCTCCCAGAACACAACGGGGACCAGTGAGGATGGCGTTGCCTGGGTGTATAGTTCCCCTTTGACTTGTAGGTGGCGCTGTTGCCCAGGTCTAGGGTCGAAACACAGGTGGCATTGCGGCGTGATTGGGTGCCCTCTCTCGGCAGCCGTGCAGTGGGTGTGGTCTACCTGCTGTGCATGCCGGGAGGGGTACATAAGGGGCAGACGCCATGCGCTAGGGGGGAGTTGCGCCCTTTGGCCCATCTGGCCAGGGGTGCGTGTGTGGGGTCAGTCCCGGGCACCTTTAGCCCGAGGCTGCATCGTTCTGGGTAGGCCCAGTACCTTCAACTGGGGCCTACAACCAAACCATAGGAATCCCAGGGTGCCCGTAGGAGGGTGACCCGCTCTGAAAGAGAGGAAACCAGGGGAGGACCTGTCCGGAGGATCGGTGAAGGAAGTCACTGTCTCGGGAGAGGCCTGGTTGCCTATCAGAGGGAAGGATTCCGTGATTCGCAGGATAGCTCCTGTGACGTGCCCCATTGGCACCTACGGTCTCAAAAGTTACAGGTGCTAAAGAGTTCTGGATTGAGCCTGCAGGTGGAGGTAAGCAGGGTCAGGGATCTGTGTGCTACACTTACATCGTCATCAGTGGGAAGACGGCCCTCCTTACTGATCATTGATGTCAGTTGTTACTGAGAGACAGAAATGGTTCATGGCTCAAGGAACCCCTAGAAACCTTTGGAGGAACCCTGGCTGAGAAAGGCTGGACTAGGCAGTAATATATTTCTCTCCCCCTTGGTGGGAGTGGAGATGACCCCATCTATAAGGATATACAGTACATACACACCCAGCACAAGGCCGTGTTCACACTGCGAGATGCTTCCCGGGGCTGCAGTTCCTCTGAGATCCACAAGGTGTTGATCTCACTTCTACCATAGGGAATGGAAGTCTCTATGGAAGATAGGAAGTGATGTCAGGTACAAACAGGAAGTGATGTCAGGTATAAAGAGTAAATTCCGGGTAAGAGGTGAGTCGGGAGAACAAAGAGGGAAGACATTGCTGGAAGACGCAGCAGAGGAGGTAATAAGATCTTATTTTCTATTTACACCCAGTAACCCCGTCATGTCCGTCCTCTTCCTCCATAGTCACTGTGACGTCATTTATCTCCAGCAGATGATGATACACACATATATAGTGTGGAAACCTAGATTAACCCCTTCAGGGACAGAACATTCCCCATAGAGAATTCTCTTCATTATGGAGATGTGTCACATTTCCCACCAATCACCTTCTCAGTCTATACTAACGGATTATACCACTTTTATTGGGGATGGGGGGGTTTCTATAGACATAAAGGGTTAGAGGCGCCCGGACGCTAAAACCATTACAAATGCTAAAAGGAATGTTCCTTTATGTGTAATCCCACTGGGGGGGGGGGTGTTCTTACATGATAGAAACCCCCATATTATCCCTCATACACCCCCATCCTAATATTGTACAACCAGTACAGTCCTCATCATTCTCTCTTATCAATTATTGTTCTACAGGAAACCTGTATAGATCACATGACCAATGAGGATGGAGGAGGACCGGAGTCACATGACTGAGAGGATACTAAACCTCACCCTGGAGATCATCTACCTGCTGACCGGAGAGGTGAGGAGGATTCTGGGAGGTCACATGACATCACTCTTATCTCTATTAATAAAACACAGACCTGACCGGAGAGGTGAGGAGGATTCTGGGAGGTCACATGACATCACTCTTATCTCTATTAATAATACACTGACCTGACCGGAGAGGTGAGGAGGATTCTGGGAGGTCACATGACATCACTCTTATCTCTATTAATAATACACAGACCTGACCGGAGAGGTGAGGATTCTGGGAGGTCACATGACATCACTCTTATCTCTATTAATAAAACACAGACCTGACCGGAGAGGTGAGGAGGATTCTGGGATTCTAACATGATATTCCTATTGGTTCTCCAATACAGAGATTTCCTCTTGTGAAGTCAGGTGATCATATGACCATCACAGTGCCTCCATGTGACTCCCTAAAACCTGAGAGACACAACATGGAGAAGATTCTAGAAGTCACCAAGAAGATGATGGAGCTGCTGACAGGAGAGGTGAGCGGTGCCGGGAATTCTGGGACATTATCCAGTAACAGACAAGGGATGTGTCTGGATGGTGACTGTATCATTGTGTGTGTCAGGTTCCTATAAGGTGTCAGGATGTCACTGTCTATTTCTCCATGGAGGAGTGGGAGTATTTAGAAGGACACAAGGATCTCTACAAGGACGTCATGATGGACAATCAGCCGCCCCTCACATCACCGGGTAAGAGGAGACTTTATTGTAAAGGAGAGAGCAGTACGGAGGCTCCACCTAGATCCCCCATCATCTGATAAACACATAGAAACAATGTATTCAGTCAGTGTGTGTGTTTCCTACAGATGGATCCAGTAATGGGAACCCACCAGAGAGATGTCCCCGTCCTCTGTATTCCCGGGATTCCACACAGGAAGGTCACACCAACCCTCACCATCATCAGGTAGATGAGGAACAATTATTGGTAGTTATGATTTATACACAAACATGTCTGTTACAATTGATGTTTTATTGTAACTTTCAGAGTGGAAACCTTGAGGATGATAAAATTGTTAAAGAGGAGGATGGAGTGATGGAGGAGTTTTCAGAAGGACACAAGGATATGATGGAGCCACCTAATACCAGTAACCCACCAGAGAGATGTCCCCGTCCTCTGTATTCCCGGGATTCCATACAGGAAGGTCACACCATCCCTCACTGTTACAAGGTCGGTGGGACGGAGATTATAAAACATGGACTGGTGGAGATGATGTGTGGATTTTGTATGTAAGCTTATATCTTACAGATGATATTCTTTCTCATTTTCTTGGTTTAGAGTGGAGATCCAATCGATATAGAATTTGAGGTTAAATCAGAAGAAGAGAGGAATGTGAGGGATGATCAGCAGTCTATGGAGGAGGATGGAATAACGGGGACATTTATAGAGGAGGACACTCCTACAGAGATCAGCACAGGTGGGTCATTCACACTAAATCCATTCCTCCACCCATACTGCTTACTGATTGGTCCAGAGTAGGGCGGGGACTGGGTGATATCAGCCTGTAATCCCCTGGTCACTTTCCTGAGCTGTGTTCCCCGTCCTGTATTCCTGTATTTCTCTAGGATAATCTTCCTTCTCTGTGCTGCAGACACAATTTATGTATCTAGACTGGATTTATGGAGATTCTGGGGTTCAGCTGGCAGCAAAATGTTGATTTTCACCATAGGGTTTGCTTGACCTAGACACCTGGGGTATGTACCTTGGGTCTTCTGCCCCATACCCGGGTCTAGTGAGATCTCTGACAGAACAATTCTCCCGGGTTACTTGCTCTGTTATTTGCTGGCTGTGCCGGGTGGAGGGATATGTCTGTATAGTCTCAGACCCAAGTCACTGAGTGCAGTCTCAGGAGATGGGAGGCAGTGGTGTGGGACCTCTGCAACTTGCCTCCAGTAAGCATTTCATCCACCACTGATTACTGATCACCAATATTATGAATCCTGACCCCTGCACTATATACTCCTATGTTGTACATTACATACTCCTGACCCCTGCACTATATACTCTCAGGGATATGCAATTAGCGGACCTCCAGCTGTTGCAGAAGTACAAGTCCCATGAGGCCTAGCAAGACTGACAGCCACAAGCATGACACCCACAGGCAGAGGCATGATGGAACTTGTAGTTTTGCAACAGCTGGAAGTCCGCTAATTGCATATCCCCGCTCTACGTTGTACATTACATACTCCTGACCCCTGCACTATATACTCTATGCTGTACATTACATACTCCTGACCCCTGCACTATAAAATCTATTGCATGTAGCAAAGTCCTGGGCCCCCTGAGGCCTAATGGTGACCTCCAGAGTTAACAAGGCGGACCTCTCCTTGCTCCTCATCATCTGGGATCTCCAACCCCACTATACCTTCAGTCCTCTCAGAAACCTGCACTGAGAGGAATGAAGGTGTAGAATTAGGTGTCCCAAGTACTTGCGAGCAATCTGCTAGCAGTATACCAACTTCCGATTTTAGCAGGCAAATTTCCATACCCCAGTTGCTAAATCGTACAAAGAAATTTGGTCCCAGCCATCCATATGCTCAGCGTCTGAATGCTAGCTTGGCCAAGTTGCTAGCACTGCAACTGCTGCCTTTTCACCTGGTAGACTCTGCCCCCTTTCGTGAATTTGTGGAATGTGCGGTCCCTCAGTGGCAGGTTCCCAAACGCCATTTCTTTTCACGGAAGGCCATTCCGGCTCTTTACCGGCATGTGGAAGGCAATGTCTTGGCCTCGTAGGACAGGGCGGTCAGCAGTAAGGTGCATATTACCGCTGACTCATGGTCCAGCAGGCATGGACAGGGACGTTGCCTATCTTTCACGGCGCACTGGGTGACTCTGCTGGCAGCTGGGAGGGATGCAGGACAGGGTTCAGTATTGTTGAAGCTTGTTCCGCCACCATTCCTCCAAAATGCTAGTAGTGGTGATTCTGCCACAGCTCTCTCCTTCACCCCCTCCTTTTCTTCCTCTATGGTCTCTTCCTCTGCAGATTTGTCCTCTGAACCAGCGATGCTCCGTAGACGTTCAAGGGGCTACGCAAAAAGATGCCATGCGGTGCTTGAGTTGGTCTGCTTAGGGGACTGGGGCAGAGATTCTTTCAGCTCTGCAGGGGCAGGCTCAGAGGTGGTTGACGCCACGCCAGCTTCAGCCAGGAATGGTTGTATGCGACAATGGCAACAACCTCCTCTCCGCCCTCTGACAGGGACACTTGACCCATGTTCCCTGTTTGGCTCACGTCCTGAATTTGGTGGTGCAGCGGTTCTTGGGCAGGTTCCCGGGCTTACAGGATCTCCTGAGGCAGGCCAGGAAAGTCTGTGGTCATTTCCGCCGCTCATATAATGCCAGTGCTCGGCTGGCTGACATTCAAAAGGAATGCAACCGTCCCAAGAACCGCCTCATCTGTGACATGTCTACCAGGTAGAACTCAACTTTGGCAATGCTGCAGCGGCTGCACACGCTGCAGAGGGCCATCAATGAGTACCTGTGTGAGTATGGCACCAGGACAGGGTCAGGGGAGCTTGGCATATTTTTGCCACGCCAGTGGCTACTGATCAGGGATGCATGCACTGTCCTGCCACCATTTGAGGATGCCACGAGGATGGTGAGCAGTGACAGTGCATGCATCAGCGATACTGTCCCTCTTGTCTTCCTTTTGGAGCACACGCTGCATGGAATAATTGACAGGGCACTTGAGGCAGAACAGCGGGAGGAAGAGGAGGGCTTCCTTACCTCTCAAGGCCCCCTTTATCCAGATAGTATTCCTGCGGGCCTGCCGATCACACAGGAAGAGGAGGAGGATTGTGTCATCATGGAGGTGGAGGATAACACTCAGCATCAGCAGCAGTCTTCAAGGGATCGTTTTCAGTCCCCAGAAACCCATGGACTTGTACGTGGTTGGGAGGAGGTGGCTGTGGATTATGTGATCCTTAGTGACCCAGAGGACTCCGGATCGAATGCCACAGCAAACTTACGCTGCATGGCCTCCCTGATCCTGCGAAAGGACCCTAGGATTTGTGGTATCAAGGAGAGGGATCATTACTGGCTGGCAACCTTTCTTGATCCACATTACAAGGGTAAGGTTGCAGAACTTATCCAGCCTTCGCAGAGGATGAAACATCTTCGAGAGGCTCTGCAGAAAGGTTTGTGCAATGCGTTTCCAGAGCCTGGGAGGTTACAAATTCCTGGTGCTGGACAACGTGTTGCTGAGGCTTCATTCAGTCACAGAAAGAGCGGTGGAGAAGGTGGCCGTCTGACCGATGCGTTCAGACAATTCTTCAGTCCGCAGCCCCAAGGTCTGATTGGTTCAAGCAACCATCACCAGCGTCTGCATTACATGGTGCAGGAATACCTAGGGGCAACATCAGACTCTGACACCTTTCCCACCGAAAATCCTCTGGGTTACTGGGTCTTGAGGATGGACCACTGGCCAGAGCTTGCACAGTATGCAATTGAGCTACTGGCCTGTCCTGCATCCAGCGTTCTTTCTGAACGCACATTCAGTGCTGCTGGAGGCTTTTTAACCGATCACAGTGTGCGCCTGTCCACAGACTCTGTTGATCGGCTCACATTCATAAAAATGAATCAGTCTTAGATCACCAGCTACCAAGCACCTGATGCTGATTTAATGGATTGATTTTTCTTTGGATGTGGGATCCCTTGAAGACTGCCTATACTGAGTACAAAACAGATTATAGCGCACACATTCAAGAATGATATTTATCCTGCAAGGCTAGTTAAAAACACCTGAACAAATTCAAAAACATACGGGGGTTTGGTCACACTATATGGTCATATAGTGCTAAGCCCACTTACTGCGACAAAATACCCCGAATTAGTGGGTCCTACCCTAGTAAGAGAATGAAAGATCCTGCGTCTCAATCATGGGAGCCAAGCTCCTCTATGTGGGAGAACTGAAGGGATTCCTCCAATGTGTGCGCTATAATCTGTTAATAATCTGTTTTGTACTGTTTGTTGGTCTTGTAGCTGCACCATCTTGAATCTAAACCCATTTTACAGTGTGCCCCCCAAATATGTTTTTGCGTATGCTGAGTGACTATCCTATTCCTCCCCAATGTTCATGTTGATGGCTTCTATGAATATTTTTGTTTCAGGGCACCAGCACCAGTGCCTAAGGCCCAATTTTTCTGCCCCTGTTTAACAGGGGCGTGTAATTAAACATTTTGATCTAATATTTCACAGCAGGGCTCGTTCCAGCGCCCACCAAGAGTAACTATGAGGACTTGCAGTGTTGTGGTACCACCAACACCTAAAGCCCAATTTTCTGCAGAGTATATAGGGCAGGCCGTACAGTATATACAGGGGGTCCCCTACTTTCAAACATCCGACTTACAAACGACTCCTACTTACAAACTGAGGGAGACCACAGGAAGTGAGAGGAAATCTACCCCTAGGAAGGGAAATTCTCTCCTGTAAGAGTTAATATGGGAAAAGGTGTCTCCACTGATGCTTTATCACCAATCCTTGTTTCCCTAATAACCCCAAATTTTCTAAATCAAATTGTCATTGGGATGGAAAGTGAGGTGAAATGTTCTGAACAGGGGCACAGACAGCAAAACAAATGTTACAGGGGTGATAACCCTTCCCTATGTTTTCCAAAAAGCTTAAAAATAGATTTTTTGGCTGGAGCTACACTTACAAAATGGACCTGTTCCAAATTACAAACAGATTCAACTTAAGAACAAATCTACAGTCCCTGTCTTGTTTGTAACCCGGGCACCGCCTGTATACTGCTGTTCAGAGTATATAGGGCCTGGGGGCCCCACCCCTGTTCTTTTTTTCATTTGGGTGCGGGGTTCCCCTTAATATCCATACAAGACCCAAAGGGCCTGGTAATGGGCTGGGGGGTACCCATGCCCTTTTTCTCAATGATTTTCATCCATATTGCCGGGACCAGACATTACTTTAAAGCCGCAAGAAGTTTTAAACAACTTTTATTCCTTTAGAAATGTCATTTTGTGCAGGGACAGTTCTAAACACGGGAAACACGCGCCACTTCACAGGCATACTATAGACACCCCCCAGGCACGATATTTAAAGGAATATTTCACTTTTTTTTCACTTTAAGCATCATTAAAATCACTGCTCCCGAAAAAACTGAAGTTTTTTAAAACTTTTTTTTTGCATTGATACATGTCCCCTGGGGCAGGACCCGGGTCCCCAAACCCTTTTTAGGACAATAACTTGCATATTAACCTTTAAAATTAGCACTTTTGATTTTTCACGTTCGGGTCCCATAGACTTTAACGGTGTTCGAATGTTCACACAAACTTTCTGTCCGTTCGCTTGTTCTGCCGCGAACCAAACCGGGGGATGTTCGGCTCATCCCTACTCACTAGACTTCCAGATTCAGTGGCCACTGAATCTCCTGAGCTCTTCTACAGCCAACTTGCTGTATATTCCTCCAGCGTCACCCCCGCTATCCTGCTGGGCCTCTGGCTTGGCACCTGCTGAAGGTTTCCCACCTCTTTACCGTCCCAGGCTGGTGAGAAGATTGCTCTGGCTCCAGCTTACTAACTGTAGTCTCCGGTAACAAGGTGGGTGGTCCCTTAGTGGCGACATCTTCCCCTCTACCTCCGACCACAACTGGTTCCCCGTTCGGCTGAACCTTTACTCTCGGTTGGAATCCAATCCTGCAGTCCCAACCCTGCGCTGCTTCTCTTGCTCCTGGATAGGCCTCAGGCTTCCAGCTCAGCAACCTGGGCAACATAACACACGTCCACCCAGACAGCCGTCCAGGTGGCACAGAACCCCGATCACCTGACTTCACCCAAATAAATAGGCTCTCCCAGCAGGCCAAGGGACCAAAGAAACCCCTGCCAATTGTCTGAGACACCCCGTCCATTCATAATCCGACCTTACTACACCCTTGTCTATCTAGTGCCACCTAGTGACAGAAGAGAAAAGGTGCAGCCATCCAAAGTTACAGAGAAATCAGTAGATCTCCTAACAATAAGCAAGGATAACTACCACCTGGGAAACTACATTTATTAGCCACCCTTCCTAAACACCAGGGTGCTACATGTTCATTACATACTCCTGACCCCTGCACTATATATTCTATATTGTACATTACATACTCCTGATCCCTGCACTATATACTCTATGTTGTACATTACATACTCCTGACCCCTGCACTATATGCTCTATGTTGTACATTACATACTCCTGACCCTCGTCCTATAATCCCCTCATCACTGTCACTCCTATAAATTACAGTTCTCGTTGTTTCCTCACTCTCTGACTAAGGTCCATGAATAAAGAAATGAACTGGTAGGAGATCAGAGGACCCATTTACTAGTTACCTTGAGGGGGGAATTGTAAGATCCTCAGAGACAAAGCTGCCTGATGTGGGCGGAGTCCTGGTTTAGGGGAACCAATCAGCTCATGTCTAGTAATAATCTTTGTATTTCTATTTTAGTAGATGGACGGGAGATGAGGAAAACCTCAGAGGATTGTCTCACTTTGTCTCCAGACTGTAAAGTAGAAGATGAGGACATCACACAGTATAGTCCAGGAGAAAACCCGACTACCTCAAATGTCCATCCGGCACCACACAGTGTAGATGGACCATCGTATTCCTCTTATCCTGAGGAACCTCAGACTGTGCGGGACGGTGCCGGACCATCGTATTCCTCTTATCCTGAGGAACCTCAGACTGTGCGGGACGGTGCCGGGCCATCGTATTCCTCTTATCCCGAGGAACCTCAGACTGTGCGGGACGGTGCCGGACCATCGTATTCCTCTTATCCTGAGGAACCTCAGACTGTGCGGGACGGTACCGGAACATCGTATTCCTCTTATCCTGAGGAACCTCAGACTGTGCGGGACGGTGCCGGACCATCGTATTCCTCTTATCCTGAGGAACCTCAGACTGTGCGGGACGGTGCCGGACCATCGTATTCCTCTTATCCTGAGGAACCTCAGACTGTGCGGGACGGTGCCGGACCATCGTATTCCTCTTATCCCGAGGAACCTCAGACTGTGCGGGACGGTGCCGGACCATCGTATTCCTCTTATCCCGAGGAACCTCAGACTGTGCGGGACGGTGCCGGACCATCGTATTCCTCATATCCTGAAGAACCTCAGACTGTGCGGGACGGTGCCGGACCATCGTATTCCTCTTATCCTGAGGAACCTCAGACTGTGCGGGACGGTGCCGGACCATCGTATTCCTCTTATCCTGAGGAACCTCAGACTGTGCGGGACGGTGCCGGACCATCGTATTCCTCTTATCCTGAGGAACCTCAGACTGTGCGGGACGGTGCCGGACCATCGTATTCCTCTTATCCTGAGGAACCTCAGACTGTGCGGGACGGTGCCAGACCATCGTATTCCTCTTATCCCGAGGAACCTCAGACTGTGCGGGACGGTGCCGGACCATCGTATTCCTCTTATCCCGAGGAACCTCAGACTGTGCGGGACGGTGCCGGACCATCGTATTCCTCTTATCCCGAGGAACCTCAGACTGTGCGGGATGGTGCCGGACCATCGTATTCCTCTTATCCCGAGGAACCTCAGACTGTGCGGGACGGTGCCGGACCATCGTATTCCTCTTATCCCGAGGAACCTCAGACTGTGCGGGACGGTGCCGGACCATCGTATTCCTCTTATCCCGAGGAACCTCAGACTGTGCGGGACGGTGCTGGACCATCGTATTCCTCTTATCCTGAGGAACCTCAGACTGTGCGGGACGGTGCCGGACCATCGTATTCCTCTTATCCTGAGGAACCTCAGACTGTGCGGGACGGTGCCGGACCATCGTATTCCTCTTATCCTGAGGAACCTCAGACTGTGCGGGACGGTGCCGGACCATCGTATTCCTCTTATCCTGAGGAACCTCAGACTGTGCGGGACGGTGCCGGACCATCGTATTCCTCTTATCCTGAGGAACCTCAGACTGTGCGGGACGGTGCCAGACCATCGTATTCCTCTTATCCTGAGGAACCTCAGACTCTGCGGGACGGTGCCGGACCATCGTATTCCTCTTATCCTGAGGAACCTCAGACTGTGCGGGACGGTGCCGGACCATCGTATTCCTCTTATCCTGAGGAACCTCAGACTGTGCGGGACGGTGCCGGACCATCGTATTCCTCTTATCCTGAGGAACCTCAGACTGTGCGGGACGGTGCCGGACCATCGTATTCCTCTTATCCTGAGGAACCTCAGACTGTGCGGGATGGTGTCGGACCATCGTATTCCTCTTATCCTGAGGAACCTCAGACTGTGCGGGACGGTGCCGGACCATCGTATTCCTCTTATCCTGAGGAACCTCAGACTGTGCGGGACGGTGCCGGACCATCGTATTCCTCTTATCCTGAGGAACCTCAGACTGTGCGGGACGGTGCCGGACCATCGTATTCCTCTTATCCTGAGGAACCTCAGACTGTGCGGGACGGTGCCGTCCTTCCAACAGATAAGAGGTTTCCCTGTACTGAGTGCGGGAAGTGTTTCCGTTTTAAATCCCATCTTAATAAGCATAAAAAATCGCACACAGGGGAGAAGCCACATTCCTGTTCTGAGTGCGGGAAATGTTTTTTATTCAAGTCCAATCTTCACATACATCAGAGATCTCACACGGGGGAGAAACCGTATTCCTGTTCGGAGTGCGGGAAATGTTTTTCATTTAAGGCCAACCTTTCCAGTCATTTAAGATCTCACACGGGGGAGAAGCCTTTTTCCTGTTCTGAGTGCGGGAAATGTTTTTCAGTGAAGTCCAGTCTTTCCATACATCAGAGAATACACACGGGGGAGAAGCCTTTTTCCTGTTCTGAGTGCGGGAAATGTTTTTTACAGGAGTCCCTTCTTTCCAGACACCAAAGATCTCACAAGGGGAAGTGTCCTTTTTCCTGTTCTGAGTGCGGGAAATGTTTTTCAGCTAAGTCCAGTCTTTCCAGACACCAGAGATCTCACACGGGGGAGAAGCCTTTTTCCTGTTCTGAGTGCGGGAAACGTTTTTCAATGAAGTCCAGTCTTTCCAAACATCAGAGAACACACACGGGGGAGAAACCATTTTCCTGCCCTGAGTGCGGGAAATGTTTTTCAGAGAAGTCCAGTTTTAACAGACATCATAGATCTCACACAGGGGAGAAGCTGCATTCCTGTCCTGAGTGCGGAAAATGTTTTTCAGATAAATCCAGTTTATATACACATCAGAGATCTCACACGGGGGAAAAGCCGTATTCCTGTCCAGAGTGTGGGAAAAGTTTTTCAGAGAAGTCCACTCTTTTCACACATCAGAGATCTCACACGGGGGAAAAGCCGTATTCTTGTCCTGAGTGCGGGAAATGTTTTTCAGAGAAGTCCAGTCTTTCCAAACATCAGAGATCTCACACGGGGGAGAAGCCATATTCCTGTCCTGAGTGCGGGAAATGTTATTCACAGAAGTCCACTCTTTTCACACATCAGAGGTCTCACACGGGGGAGAAGCCATATTCCTGTCCTGAGTGAGGGAATTGTTCCTCACTGAAGTCCTGTCTTCCTGTACATCAGGGGTCCCACACAACCCTCGAGGTGTATTAGTGAGTGCGGGAAATGTCTTGTATATGAATGTTGCTGGACATGTGGGGAAGAAGCACACCCTGATATACACCTCAGATATACTCCATGGCTGATCTTCATCATGTAAGAAACAGTTGATAAGGAGATCAGAGATCACCAAAGACATGGATGAAGTGTTGTACCGTGTTGGCCATTGATAGCAGGAGCCCCCCTACTTCTCCTCCTTAAGGCGGATCTTCTGCACTGGCGCTCCCTCACGGTGACGTGGTTTGGCCGTTGCAGTGCCCTCAAAATGTTGCCGAGGGTACTGTACCTGCTGCAAGCGCTTCCGATCCGTCTACCCCTAGTATTATTCAAGCGTATCGACTCTATGTTCCGCGACTTCGTGTGGTCCCATCGCAAGCCACGCCTTAGACTTCAACTCCTCCACCTTCCGAAAAGTAGGGGCAGGGTTGGCCTTTCCGGACATGAAAGCCTATTACAGGGCGGCTCACCTCACCAGGCTGGTGGACTGGCATTACCAAGCAGAGGCAAAGCACTGGGTGGCCATGGAAATGGA
This sequence comes from Rana muscosa, assembly GCA_029206835.1. Lineage (NCBI taxonomy): Eukaryota > Metazoa > Chordata > Amphibia > Anura > Ranidae > Rana > Rana muscosa. Next base: position 416,931,433 of record CM055123.1, on the reverse strand, counting down.
GGATTCCAGAGACACGGCCAAGAGCTGGCCTTGAACAGAAAGCAAAAAAATGCAGGTCGCCCTGGGAGTTTGAGTGAGGTGGAAGAGTTCGGCACATGCTCACACAGATGCGTAATAAAAAACAATTTATTGGTAACAAATGCTGTAAAAACAAAAATGGAGACAGCAGTGATTGTGCGTCACCAGGCATAATAGCCAACGTAAAACAACACGAGTACAGATAATTGTAAATACATTGCAAATATAATACATCCTTGAACAACGATGATGATAAAAAGTGGCTGAGCCAGTAAGTACATGCACACAGACAAAGTTGCTAAAACAAATATTGTTGTATACAAAATCAACGTGTAGGTTTGTTGTGAAGAGCAGAGTCCTCAGCACATGCAGATATACAAAACGCATCATTTTCCCTACGCGTTTCGCCAGATTCCACTCGCTTCCTCAGGGGCTGATGCAGGGTAGTTATATCTAGACTTGTGCACAACGGAAAAATTAGTTTAGTTTCGGTTCGTTTCTTTCCGGTCCTGTTGATTCGTAATCGTTCGTAATTTTGCTAGACGGGATTTTTCGTGTTCGGACTAATTCGTATTTTCGCAAGAGACATTTTTCGTTGAATCGGAATGATTGGTATTAATGTAAAGCCTTATTTTTAGTTGATTTATAATTCGTACTTTCGGTAGAGTACATTGTTTTTTGTTGATTCCGGACACAACTCCTACTTTCCTAACTTTTTTTGGGTTTGTTGATTCGTAGTTTTCCGTGTCTCTCACAACGACGCTTCCCTAATATGCCTAATGTGCTTCGAATGGATTTGTACTTTTCTAAATACATAGCGGTTATTTGTAACGATTCGAAATCTCGTATTTTACTTTTGTTTTTTACATGCGGCTATAGCCTCCGCCCCTGTACACCATTTTGAGAGGGAGTTCAGCACGGTGAGGGAGAAGCAGAGAGCAGAGCAGAGTGTTATTGTGCTTCCAATGGATTCGTACATTCCTAACTTTTTTCATAACGAATTATGCCGAAGACATTCGGGCATTCGCTATTTGCCATATAATTTATTTCGGATTCGGTTTTATTCGTAATTGCTAAATTCGGACGAATTTCGATTCGTTATCGAAACGAATTGCACAAGCCTAGTTATATCTGTTGTAAAGACAGAAGGACAATGAGTATATGTTGGTAGTAACTGGGAAATGGTGAGTAGAGAGGGTCAGAAGGAAACAAAAGACCCCATACTCACCACTGCCTGGGGGCTGAGTTGCCGGTCTCTGGTTAGCAAGATGGAGGCATGTAGTATATCCAGGTCCGGAGCTGAGGGGACGAAGCAATGGGGTACCATCTTTGGATCACCACACCTCTGCCGAGGGACCTCGCTGACCATCCCACACTAGGCAGCACACTATCAGTGGCCAGAAATGCCTTTCGGCACTCCTCGGTGTCCCCACTACCCTCCCCTATGGTGCCAGTTTTGGGTAATCCAGAATTTACACCTGGCCTTCAGATCCCTCACTTCAAGCGACTGGCAGCAGGCGGTCGGCTCCGTTTGTGTGACTTTTTGGGGCCTAACGGCCAACTCTCCCCTGAAGCTGGGGTGTCTGCTACAGATCCCCCTCTGGACTTCTGGAGTGGTCTACAGCTGCGCAACTTTCTGCTCAGATGCCTGCAGACCCCGGGCATCTCCCGTCAACTTACTGAACTAGAACACATCTGCCATTGCGGGGAGCCAGTGCGACACAGTCTCTCGCTTATCTACTCCTCCTTGACTCGACCAGCGGAAGGGTTTCATTCCCCCGTTCCTCTCTAAGTGGGAAGCGGAACTCGGCATTCAATTCACTGACCCCCAGAGAGAGAAGATTCTCCACTTTGCTCAGAAATCCTCAATAGCCACCAGATTACAAAATTATGACCCGATGGTATAGGGTACCCACCACTTTGCACCATCTCTTTCCGAAGGTCTCTAACCTTTGTTGGCGTTGTGGCACTGCAGAGGGAACAATGCTGCACGTTTTTTGGGCCTGTCCCAAACTCTCCCCTTTTTGGCTTGAGGTGGCTCACACGATCAACCACCTGACTAGTGTCTCTCTGGAGGGGAACCCCGCGGCCTGCCTGCTTCACCTTACAGAAGGACCCATCGAGAAATACAAGGCCTCTTCTTACCATTCAGCTACTGAATGCTGCCAAGGCATGCATCCCCCTCTGTTGGAGATCGGTGAACCCGCCAGCGAAGTCCCTGTGGTTTTCTAAAGTGAACGAACTAAGAGACATGGAGGATCTTACTGCCACCTTGCACAACAGGGAGGAGACCAGGAGACCTTGGCAACACTTTATATACACGGACGCTTATCTCCATGAGGTTGCACAGTCTGGCTAACCCATTGGGCTTGTCCCGCTCCCCAGTCAGGGGGCGCTACCCTTCTTTACTCTACTCTTCTCCTATTTTCTGCTATCTGCCCTCACATTCTAGTAAGCCTCCATTTCTCCTCTCCCTTTTCCCCCTTGGTACACACCCCCTCCCCTTAACTCTTACCCAATCATGGGCTGTCTTGATCAGATACTGTGAATATCCTGAGGTGCATTACCTATTTCATGTGTCCCATGCTTGGGCCCATCTGGCCTTTGGGTTGCTTTGCATCCCAAACAACTTTTAAAACTTAAAAAATTGTTATTGTATTATATAGCTTTGCATACGTTATTATCGGTTCTAGGTCACGTAAGTATTTGATAGGAGGCCTCCCCAGCTTCGCACACTGACTTTATCTCTATTCCGTTCTTTCTTCATGTGCCTTATTTACTGTGTAAAGCCGGGGTATCTGATATGTTTCCCTCATCTCATGACTACGTTTGATCTTTCTGTCTTGATTTTTATTATGTATCTCCGCTATATGTGTCAATTGTTGAACAGACTTTCTAGTTAAATAAAGGAATAAAAAAAAACATATATTATCTGATAGCAGAGGCCCTGGAGAATAAAATGGTGGTGATTGTTAAGGTGTTCCTCGTACACAAATTTCCCCTTAATATCCGGGTTTATTTTCTCCTTTTCCCCCATTTTCTATGGTGTGATCTTTTCTACAATACTTTGTTATAATAATGAAACACGTTGTGTATTGTATTGTATGACTCCGCCTCCACATTCCAGACACGTCATTTTCCTGACCAATCGCATTTCTACCTTTTTACTATTTCCTGATTCTATGACTGTAATCTGTTATAAAAGTAAAATTATAATAAAAAAATGTATTGAAGAGAAAAAAAAGTTGTGTGTGTCGGTGGAATGAGAACAATTGCTGGTGGTGTTGTCACCTGTCACAGCAGTCACACCTGGTTTCCCGGCCAATGCACCAGATAAATGTTGCAGCAAAACGGCTCTTTGAGTTCTGGGAAACCAGGAATGGACTCCGGACACGGACTCCAGGAAAACAAACCTTTTATTTCACCAGGGAAAGGAGCGACTCACGCCAGGATGCCAAGTGGCCTCTTATAGGCGTTTACAAGATATATATTTCCTCTTGTATAGACATTCCTTGGAACTTCGTAAAACATCGAAAAGCTTGTTAGCGAGTGACATCTGCGGCTTCTCAGTTATCTGTCTCATTTATCATCTACTAAGCTGTAGACATGGGCACTGACCAAACATTTGTTTGTTTTTAGTTTTTATTTTAGTTTTTCAGATCATTAGTTATGATTGAAATTCATTATTTAGAATAAATTCGGAAATCTGAAATTCCAAAAAATTTTAAATGCGAAATAATAAATAACTAATAATAATGAGCAAATTATCGGTATCGGAATTTCCTTTCAAATTTAGCTGTTAGTGAACGTAATGAATACGAATTTATCCGAAATAACAAATGCCGCATCTAAACGAATAAAACATAATGAATTAATAATAAGAACAAAACTTTTTTCTTTGTTTCTGTTATAAAATTGTATAAATTAGTATGTTTTCTCCTTCACTGATGAGGCGGCACCAATGAAATGGCACAGATGGGCACTGACAATGGGCACTGATAGGCGGCACTGATGGGCACTGAAAGGCTGCACTGATGGGTACTTATAAATGGCACTGATATGCATCACTGATGGCACTGGCAGGCATTGCTGATGGCCACTGATTGGCAAATCCCTGGTGGTCCAGGGTGGCATACCTGGTGGGCGTCCTTTGTGGGCATTCCTGGTAGTCCTGACAGCATCCCTGGTGGTCCTGGGTGGGCATCCGCGGTGGGGCTGCGCTGATAAACAATCAGCACAGACCCCCCCCCTGTCAGGAGAACAGCCGATCGGCTCTCCTCTACTCGCACCTGTCAGATACGAATGAGGAAAACTCGATAAACGGCTCTTCCTGTTTACGCTGTGATCAGCCATGATTGGACACAGTTGATCATGTGGTAAGGAGCCTCTGCTAGAGGCTCTTTATCGAGATCGGTTTTGCGGTGTTTCAGACTGACACACCACAACAGTGATCGCCGCCCAGTCAGGATAACTGAACCACTTCCCGGCCGTCATTTTGCTATAGGCCGGGTGGGAAGTGGTTAAAAGCCTTCACAGGTCATCAGGTGAAAGGTAACCCTGAATAATGGGCCTAGAGTGCAGTGGTCAGGAGTATATCATATACAGTGATCAGGAGTATATCATATACAGTGATCAGGAGTATATCATATACAGTGGTCAGGAGTATATCATATACAGTGGTCAGGAGTATATTCTATACAGTGATCAGGAGTATATCCTATACAGTGGTCAGGAGTATATTCTATACAGTGATCAGGAGTATATCGTATACAGTGGTCAGGAGTATATCGTATACAGTGGTCAGGAGTATATCATATACAGTGGTCAGGAGTATATCATATACAGTGGTCAGGAGTATATTCTATACAGTGATCAGGAGTATATCCTATACAGTGGTCAGGAGTATATTCTATACAGTGATCAGGAGTATATCGTATACAGTGGTCAGGAGTATATCGTATACAGTGGTCAGGAGTATATCATATACAGTGGTCAGGAGTATATCATATACAGTAATCAGGAGTATATTCTATACAGTGATCAGGAGTATATCCTATACAGTGGTCAGGAGTATATTCTATACAGTGATCAGGAGTATATCATATACAGTGGTCAGGAGTATATCGTATACAGTGGTCAGGAGTATATCATATACAGTGGTCAGGAGTATATCATATACAGTGGTCAGGAGTATATCATATACAGTAATCAGGAGTATATTCTATACAGTGATCAGGAGTATATCATATACAGTGGTCAGGAGTATATCATATACAGTGGTCAGGAGTATATCATATACAGTGATCAGGAGTATATCATATACAGTGGTCAGGAGTATATCATATACAGTGATAAGGAGTATATCATATACAGTGATCAGGAGTATATCATATACAGGGGTCAGGAGTATATCATATACAGTGGTCAGGAGTATATCATATACAGTGGTGAGGAGTATAGCACATACAGTGGTCAGGAATATATCATATACAGTGGTCAGGAGTATATCATATACAGTGGTCAGGATCTTCTACTGACACTATTTAGAGAGAAAAGTCTCTCCTGTACGGTTCTCTCCTTGGCATATCGTAGAATGAAGCCGTATTGTTCTTTCAGTGTCATCATCCCGTGTTCTGTCCATTTCCACACCGACACCAACATCTCCTCCACCATCCCGCTGTATTTGTTGTCTCACCATGTTTCCAATGATGGAGATCCAGAGACTGACCGGAGTCTTCTTCTCCATGTCACCAGACCACCTCTTCCTCTACTATTGGGGTGCTGGGCCTTTCTATGACTACTCAGGACCCCCAAACTCTTCTATAGGATGGTGAAGATTTCTATCCTATTTACTAAGAAGCTGAAGAAGATGTCCATGATGTAGATGAGGGTTACATATAGTATGAGCAGCATCACCCTTCACTCTGTAACCAAGACCTAGTCTGGCAATGCCCAGAATGATACCATTTAGTCTCTGACCAATCTCACGGTTTGGATGGAATTTCTCCTTATATCAGTGGTCAGTGTAGTGGTCCCTTACATTGGTGACCAATGGGAGAAGGACCCTCTTATATGTCATCAGTGGGAAGACTGCCCCCCCTTACAGATCATTGATGTCAATTGTTACTGAGAGACAGAAATTGTTCATTGCTCAAGGAACCCCTAGAAACCTTTGGAGGAACCCTGGCTGAGAAAGGCTGGACTGGGCAGTAATATATTTCTCTCCCCCTTGGTGGGAGTGGAGATGTCTTTTTTACTGAGATTGCCAACAAGCGGAGTACGATCGTAGACCGGACTGTTATGTGCCTGTTACAGTTTATCTAATAGTGAGTGCTTTAATACTATTGTAATATTAAAGTGTAACAGTTTATAACTAAGTGGCGCCTTCTTTTGTTTTTTTTCTCTGTTGAGAAAGATTGGACTAGTCAGTAATATATTTCTCTCCCCCTTGGTGGGAGTGGAGATGACCCCATCTATAAGGATATACAGTACATACACACACAGCACAAGGCCGTGTTCACACCACAAGATGTTTCTCTGGGCTGCAGTTCCTTTGAGCTCCACAAGGCGGTGATCTTCTCACTTCTACCATAGAGAAAGGAAGTCTCTATGGAAGACAGGAAGTGATGTCAGGCAGAGACAGGAAGTTCCGGGTGAGAGGTGAGGCGGGAGGAAGTAGTGAGGAGACATTGTTGGAATCAGCAGCAGATGAGGTAATAAGATCTTATTTTCTATTTACACCCAGTAACCCCCCCGTCATGTCCGTCCTCTTCCTCCATAGTCACTGTGATGTCATTTATCTCCAGCAGATGATAATACACACATATACCTCAGAACTAGGGTGACCACAATTCCAAACTACCATTCAGGGAAACCCCCTTCCCAAAAATCAGCTTGTTCTGTAACGAATCACAGCACAGTCATTAGACACAATAGTCAGGATTTATGATTTCTCCAATCACAAGCAGGGGGCGGGGATTGTGCTCCTCCAGGCATTCCCGGCCAGGACAAGTACTGTCACTTAGTAAAGCGGTGATGTGGCGGCCTTTTTTGGGGCCATCAGATCGGCCCGGGGAATGGCTGTGTCAATTTCATTCCGGGACACTGTATTGTCCTGACATAAAGGTACCCGGGACAGACCTGCAAAATGCGGGACTATCCGGGACAAGTGGTCACCCTACTCCCAACTGTCCCTGATTTGGAGGGACTGTCCCTCATTCACAACAAAGTCCCTCTTTCCTCCTCATGTGTCCCTCATGTTAGTCTGATCTATATACATGGATATAAAATGCACTATTTATCTATCAAAAAGTCTTTCCCGGTGCTAAACCTTCCATCCAATTTCTAAAATTTTCTGCTGCATTTGTAAATTCCAAAAGCCAATATAAAGGAATATTAGTGGTAAAAATGCACTTGTGGGTTTTACTGATTTAAAAAAAAAATCTCCATTAAGGGGTGTGGCAGGGGGTGTGGCCTATGCCTACATACTTTATAGGTGTCCCTCATTCCCATCTCAGAAAGTTGGGAGGTATGTACACCTATATAGTGTGGAATCGTACATTAACCCCTTCAGGGTCAGAACATTCCCCCACTTACAGGGCCGGAACATTCTCTTCATTTTGGAAATGTGTTTTTTCTGATCTAATTCAGCTTTTCAGTCTATACTAACGGATTATACAATAATACGGGTTGGGGTTTTATTTAGAGGTGGACTTATGATACGTGTGTATGATTTTATAATCTTTATGGAGGAGGAAATAACTATTCCTGATGTCTGTGAAGGTTCAACACAAGGGATGTGTCTGGATGGTGACTGTATCATTGTGTGTGTCAGGTTCCTATAAGGTGTCAGGATGTCACTGTCTATTTCTCCATGGAGGAGTGGGAGGATTTAGAAGGACACAAGGATCTCTACAAGGACGTCATGATGGACAATCAGCCGCCCCTCACATCACCGGGTAAGAGGAGACTTTATTGTAAAGGAGAGAGCAGTACGGAGGCTCCACCTAGATCCCCCCCATCATCTGATAAACACATAGAAACAATGTATTCAGTCAGTGTGTGTGTTTCCTACAGATGGGTCCAGTAATGGGAACCCACCAGAGAGATGTCCCCGTCCTCTGTATTCCCGGGATTCCACACAGGAAGGTCACACCATCCCTCACCATCATCAGGTAGATGAGGAACAATCACTGATAGTATCATTAGGACCTGTACATTATCTGCATTGTTACCATTGATGTCATTTTTATTATATATTCAGAGTGGAAACCTGAGAGATCCTAAAGAAGAGATAAAAGAGGAGGATGATGAGGATGGAGTGATGGAGGAAGAACACAAAGATCTGTACCAGGACACCATGGAGGAGTCATCCAGCTACAGAAACCCACCAGAGAGATGTCCCCGTCCTCTGTATTCCCGGGATTCCACACAGGAAGGTCACACCATCCCTCACCATCATCAGGTAGATGAGGAACAATTATTGGTGGGAAAGGTTCATACTAAAGCTATTTTGTTACAATGAATGTTTAATTATATATTTTTAGGGTGGAAACCTGGAGGATAATAATATTGTTGTCAAAGAAGAGTATAAAGAGGAGGATGAGGAGTATGGAGTGATGGAGGAGTTTTCAGAAGGACACAAGGATATGATGGAGCCACCTAATACCAGGAACCCACCAGAGAGATGTCCCCGTCCTCTGTATTCCCGGGATTCCACACAGGAAGGTCACACCATCCCTCACTGTTACAAGGTCGGTGGGATGGAGCATCTAAAATATGGACTGGTGGAGATGATGTGTGGATTTTGTATGTAAGTTTATATCTTACAGATGATTTTCTTTCTCATTTTCTTGGTTTAGAGTGGAGATCCAATCGATATAGAATTTGAGGTGAAATCAGAAGAAGAGAGGGATGATCAGCAGTCTATGGAGGAGGATGGAATAACGGGGACATTTATAGAGGAGGACACTCCTACAGAGATCAGCACAGGTGGGTCATTAACACTAAATCCATTCCTTCACCCATGCTGCTCACTGATTGGTCCAGAGTAGGGCGGGAACTGGGTGATATCAGCCTGTAATCCCCCTGGTCACTTTTCTGAGCTGTGTTCCCCGTCCTGTATTCCTGTATTTCTCTCTGATAATCTTCCTTCTCTGTGCTGCAGACACAATTTATGTATCTAGACTGGATTTATGGAGATTCTGGGGTTCAGCTGGCAGCAAAATGTTGATTTTCACCATAGGGTTTGCTTGACCTAGACACCTGGGGTATGTACCTTGTGTCTTCTGCCCCATGCCCGGGTCTAGTAAGATCTCTGACAGAACAATTCTCCCGGGTTACTTGCTCTGTTATTTGCTGGCTGTGCCGGGTGGAGGGATATGTCTGTATAGTCTCAGACCCAAGTCACTGAGTGCAGTCTCAGGAGATGGGAGGCAACGGTGTGGGACCTCTGCAACTTGCCTCCAGTAAGCATTTCATCCACCACTGATTACTGATCACCAATATTATATGAATCCTGACCCCTGCACTATATACTCTATGTTGTACATTACATACTCCTGACCCCTGCACTATATACTCCCAGGGATATGCAATTAGCGGACTTCCAGCTGTTACAGAACTACAAGTCCCATGAGGCCTAGCAAGACTGACAGCCACAAGCATGACACCCACAGGCAGAGGCATGATGGAACTTGTAGTTTTGGAACAGCTGGAGGACCGCTAATTGCATATCCCCGCTCTATGTTGTACATTACATACTCCTGACCCCTGCACTATATACTCTATACTGTACATTACATACTCCTGACCCCTGCACTATAAAATCTATTGCATGTAGCGAAGTCCTGGGCCCCCTGAGGCCTAATGGTGACCTCCAGAGTTAACAAGGCGGACCTCTCCTTGCTCCTCATCATCTGGGATCTCCAACCCCACTATACCTTCAGTCCTCTCAGAAACCTGCACTGAGAGAAATGAAGGTGTAGAATTAGGTGTCCCAAGTACTTGCGGACAATCTGCTAGCAGTACACCAACATCCGATTGTAGCAGGCAAATTTCTCTGCCCCAGTTGCTAAATCGTAGAAAGAAATTTGGTCCCAGCCATCCACATGTTCAGCATCTGAATGCTAGCTTGGCCAAATTGCTAGCACTGCAACTGTTGCCTTTTCAGCTGGTAGACTCGGCCCCCTTTCGTGAATTTGTGGAATGTGCGGTACCTCAGTGGCAGGTTCCCAAATGCCATTTCTTTTCACGGAAGGCCATTCCGGCTCTCTACCGGCATGTGGAAGGCAATGTCTTGGCCTCGTAGGACAGGGCAGTCAGCGGTAAGGTGCATATTACCGCTGACTCATGGTCCAGCAGGCATGGAGAGGGACGTTGCCTATCTTTCACGGCGCACTGGGTGACTCTGCTGGCAGCTGGGAAGGATGCAGGACAGGTTTCAGTATTGTTGGAGCTTGTGCCGCCACCATTCCTTCAAAAATGCTAGTAGTGGTGATTCTGCCACAGCTCTCTCCTTCACCCCCTCCTTTTCTTCCTCTATGGTCTCTTCCTCTGCAGATTTGTCCTCTGAACCAGCGATGCTCTGTAGGCGTTCAAGGGGCTACGCAAAAAGATGCCATGCGGTGCTTGAGTTGGTCTGCTTAGGGGACAGGAGCCACACTGGGGCAGAGATTCTGTCAGCTCTGCAGGGGCAGGCTCAGAGGTGGTTGACGCCACGCCAGCTTCAGCCAGGAATGGTTGTATGCAACAATGGCACCAACCTCCTCTCCGCCCACCGACAGGGACACTTGACCCATGTTTCCTTTTTGGCTCACGTCCTGAATTTTGTGGTGCAGCGGTTCTTGAGCAGGTACCCGGGCTTACAGGATCTCCTGAGGCAGGCCAGGAAAGTCTGTGGTCATTTCCGCCGCTCATATAATGCCAGTGCTCAGCTGGCTGACATTCAAAAGGAATGCAACCTGCCCAAGAACCGCCTCATCTGTGACATGCCCACCAGGTGGAACTCAACTTTGGCAATGCTGCAGCGGCTGCACACGCCGCAGAGGGCCATCAATGAGTACCTGTGTGAGTATGGCACCAGGACAGGGTCAGGGGAGCTTGTCATATTTTCGCCACACCAGTGGCTACTGATCAAGGATGCATGCACTGTCCTGTCACCATTTGAGGAGGCTACAAGGATGGTGAGCAGTGACAGTGCATGCATCAGTGATACTGTCCCTCTTGTCTTCCTTTTGGAGCACACGCTTCGTGGAATAATGGACAGGGCGCTTGAGGCAGAAGAGCGGGAGGAAGAGGAGGACTTCCTTACCTCTCAAGGCCCCCTTTATCCAGACAGTGTTCCTGCGGGCCTGCCGATCACACAGGAAGAGGAGGAGGATTGTGTCATCATGGAGGTGGAGGATAACACTCAGCATCAGCAGCAGTCTTCAAGGGATCGTTTTCAGTCCCCAGAAACCCATGGACTTGTACGTGGCTGGGAGGAGGTGGCTGTGGATTATGTGATCCTTAGTGACCCAGAGGACTCCGGATCGAATGCCACAGCAAACTTACGCTGCATGGCCTCCCTGATCCTGCGAAAGGACCCTAGGATTTGTGGTATCAAGGAGAGGGATCATTACTGGCTGGCAACCTTTCTTGATCCACATTACATGGGTAAGGTTGCAGAACTTATCCAGCCTTCGCAGAGGATGAAACATCTTCGAGAGGCTCTGCAGAAAGGTTTGTGCAATGCGTTTCAAGAGCCTGGGAGGTTACAAATTCCTGGTGCTGGACAACGTGTTGCTGAGGCTTCATTCAGTCACAGAAAGAGCGGTGGAGAAGGTGGCCGTCTGACCGATGCGTTCAGACAATTCTTCAGTCCGCAGCCCCAAGGTCTGATCGGTTCAAGCAACCATCACCAGCGTCTGCATTACATGGTGCAGGAATACCTAGGGGCAACATCAGACTCGGACACCTTTCCCACCGAAAATCCTCTGGGTTACTGGGTCTTGAGGATGGACCACTGGCCAGAGCTTGCACAGTATGCAATTGAGCTACTGGCCTGTCCTGCATCCAGCGTTCTTTATGAACGCACATTCAGTGCTGCTGGAGGCTTTGTAACCGATCACAGAGTGTGCCTGTCCACAGACTCTGTTGATTGGCTCACATTCATAAAAATGAATCAGTCTTAGATCACCAGCTACCAAGCACCTGATGCTGATTTAATGGATTGATTTTTCTATGGATGTGGGATCCCTTGAAGACTGCCTATGCTGAGTACAAAACAGATTATAGCGCACACATTCAAGAATGATATTTATCCTGCAAGGCTAGTTAAAAACACCTGAACATATTCAAAAAAATACGGGGGTTTGGTCACACTATATGGTCATATAGTGCTAAGCCCACTTACTGCGACAAAATACCCCAAATGAGTGGGTCCTACCCTAGTAAGAGAATGAAAGATCCTGCGTCTCAATCATGGGAGCCAAGCTCCTCTATGTGGGAGAACTGAAGGGATTCCTCCAATGTGTGCGCTATAATCTGTTAATAATCTGTTTTGTACTGTTTGTTGGTCTTGTAGCTGCACCATCTTGAATTTAAACCCATTTTAGGGTGTGCCCCCCAAATATGTTTTTGCGTATGCTGAGTGACTATCCTATTCCTCCCCAATGTTCATGTTGATGGCTTCTAAGAATATTTTTGTTTCAGGGCACCACCACCATTGCCTAAGGCCCAATTTTTCTGCCCCTGTTTAACAGGGGCGTGTAATTAAACATTTTGATCTAATATTTCACAGCATGGCGTTCCAGCGCCCACCAAGAGTATCTGTGAGGACTTACAGTGTTGTGGTACCACCAACAGCTAAGGCCCAATTTTCTGCAGAGTATATAGGGCAGGCCATATAGTATATACAGGCGGTCCCCTACTTTCAAACATCTGACTTACAAACGACTCCTACTTACAAACGGAGGGAGACCACAGGAAGTGAGAGGAAATCTACCCCTAGGAAGGGAAATTCTCTCCTGTAAGAGTTAATATGGGAAAAGGTGTCTCCACTGATGCTTTATCACCAATCCTTGTTTCCCTAATAACCCCAAATTTTCTAAATCAAATTGTCATTGGGATGGAAAGTGAGGTGAAATGTTCTGAACAGGGGCACAGACAGCAAAACAAATGTTACAGGGGTGATAACCCTTACCTATGTTTTCCAAAAAGCTTAAAAATAGATTTTTTGGCTGGAGCTACACTTACAAAATGGACCTGTTCCAAATTACAAACAGATTCAACTTAAGAACAAACCTACAGTCCCTGTCTTGTTTGTAACCCGGGCACCGCCTGTATACTGCTGTTCAGAGTATATAGGGCCTGGGGGCCCCACCCCTGTTCTTTTTTTCATTTGGGTGCGGGGTTCCCCTTAATATCCATACAAGACCCAAAGGGCCTGGTAATGGGCTGGGGGGTACCCATGCCCTTTTTCTCAATGATTTTCATCCATATTGCCGGGACCAGACATTACTTTAAAGCCGCAAGAAGTTTTAAACAACTTTTATTCCTTGAGAAATGTCATTTTGTGCAGGGACAGTTCTAAACACGGGAAACACGCGCCACTTCACAGGCATACTATAGACACCCCCCAGGCACGATATTTAAAGGAATATTTCACTTTTTTTTCACTTTAAGCATTATTAAAATCACTGCTCCCGAAAAAACTGAAGTTTTTTAAAACTTTTTTTTGCATTGATACATGTCCCCTGGGGCAGGACCCGGGTCCCCAAACCCTTTTTAGGACAATAACTTGCATATTAACCTTTAAAATTAGCACTTTTGATTTTTCACGTTCGGGTCCCATAGACTTTAACGGTGTTCGAATGTTCACACAAACTTTCTGTCCGTTCGCTTGTTCTGCCGCAAACCAAACCGGGGGGTGTTCGGCTCATCCCTACTCACTAGACTTCCAGATTCAGTGGCCACTGAATCTCCTGAGCTCTTCTACAGCTAACCCGCTGTATATTCCTCAAGCGTCACCCCCGCTATCCTGCTGGGCCCCTGGCTTGGCCCTTACTGATGCTCCTCAAGCGTCACCCCCGCTATCCTGCTGGGCCCCTGGCTTGGCCCTTTCTGATGCTCCTCAAGCATCACCCCCGCTATCCTGCTGGGTCCCCTGGCTTGGCCCTTACTGATGCTCCTCAAGCATCACCCCCGCTATCCTGCTGGCCCCTGGCTTGGCCCTTACTGATGCTCCTCAAGCATCACCCCCGCTATCCTGCTGGCCCCTGGCTTGGCCCTTTCTGATGCTCCTCAAGCATCACCCCCGCTATCCTGCTGGGTCCCCTGGCTTGGCACCTGCTGAAGGTTTCCCACTTCTTCATTGTCCCCGGCTGGTGAGAAGATTGCTCTGGCTGCAGCTTACTAACTGTAGTCTCCGGTAACAAGGTGGACGGTCCCTTAGTGGCGACATCTTCTCCTCTACCTCCGACCACAACTGGTTCCCCGTTCAGCTGAACCTTTACTCTCGGTTGGAATCCAATCCTGCAGTCCCAACCCTGTGCTACTTCTCTTGCTCCTGGATAGGCCTAAGGCTTCCAGCTCAGCAACCCGGGTGACATAACACGCGTCCACCCAGACAGCCGTCCAGGTGGCACAGAACCTCGATCACCTGACTCCACCCAAATAAATAGGCTCTCCCAGCAGGCCAAGGGACCAAAGAAACCCCTGCCAATTGTCTGAGACACCCCGTCCATTCATAATCCGACCTTACTACACCCTTGTCTATCTAGTGCCACCTAGTGACAGAAAAGAAAAGGTGCAGCAATCCAAAGTTACAGAGGAATCAGTAGATCTCCTAACAATAAGCAAGGATAACTACCACCTGGGAAACTACATTTATTAGCCACCCTTCCTAAACACCAGGGTGCTACATGTACATTACATACTCCTGACCCCTGCACTATACACTCTAGTATACATTACATACTCCTGACCCCTGCACTATATAATCTATGCTGTACATTACATACTCCTGACCCCTGCACTATATACTCTATTATACATTACATACTCCTGACCCCTGCACTATATACTCTATTATACATTACATACCCCTGACCCCTGCACTATATACTCTATGTTGTACATTATATACTCCTGACCCCTGCACTATATACTCTATGTTGTACATTACATACTCCTGACACATTCCCTATAATCCCCTCATCACTGTCACTCCTATAAAAGACAGTTCTCGTTGTTTCCTCACTCTCTGACTAAGGTCCATGAATAAAGAAATGATCTGGTAGGAGATCAGAGGACCCATTTACTAGTTACCTTGAGGGGGGAATTGTAAGATCCTCAGAGTCAAAGCTGCCTGATGTGGGCGGAGTCCTGGTTTAGGGGAACCAATCAGCTCATGTCTAGTAATAATCTTTGTATTTCTATTTTAGTAGATGGACGGGAGATGAGGAAAACCTCAGAGGATTGTCTCACTTTGTCTCCAGACTGTAAAGTAGAAGATGAGGACATCACACAGTATAGTCCAGGAGAAAACCCGGCTACCTCCAATGTCCATCCGGCACCCCACAGTGTAGATGGTCCATCGTATTCCTCTTATCCTGAGGAACCTCAGACTGTGCGGGACGGTGCCGGACCATCGTATTCCTCTTATCCTGAGGAACCTCAGACTGTGCGGGACGGTGCCGCACCATCGTATTCCTCTTATCCTGAGGAACCTCAGACTGTGCGGGACGGTGCCGCACCATCGTATTCCTCTTATCCTGAGGAACCTCAGACTGTGCGGGACGGTGCCGGACCATCGTATTCCTCTTATCCTGAGGAACCTCAGACTGTGCGGGACAGTGCCGGACCATCGTATTCCTCTTATCCCGAGGAACCTCAGACTGTGCGGGACGGTGCCGGACCATCGTATTCCTCTTATCCTGAGGAACCTCAGACTGTGCGGGACAGTGCCGGACCATCGTATTCCTCTTATCCTGAGGAACCTCAGACTGTGCGGGACGGTGCCGCACCATCGTATTCCTCTTATCCTGAGGAACCTCAGACTGTGCGGGACGGTGCCGGACCATCGTATTCCTCTTATCCTGAGGAACCTCAGACTGTGCGGGACGGTGCCGGACCATCGTATTCCTCTTATCCTGAGGAACCTCAGACTGTGCGGGACGGTGCCGGACCATCGTATTCCTCTTATCCTGAGGAACCTCAGACTGTGCGGGACGGTGCCGCACCATCGTATTCCTCTTATCCTGAGGAACCTCAGACTGTGCGGGACGGTGCCGGACCATCGTATTCCTCTTATCCTGAGGAACCTCAGACTGTGCGGGACGGTGCCGGACCATCGTATTCCTCTTATCCTGAGGAACCTCAGACTGTGCGGGACGGTGCCGGACCATCGTATTCCTCTTATCCCGAGGAACCTCAGACTGTGCGGGACGGTGCCGGACCATCGTATTCCTCTTATCCTGAGGAACCTCAGACTGTGCGGGACGGTGCCGGGCCATCGTATTCCTCTTATCCTGAGGAACCTCAGACTGTGCGGGACAGTGCCGGACCATCGTATTCCTCTTATCCTGAGGAACCTCAGACTGTGCGGGACAGTGCCGGACCATCGTATTCCTCTTATCCTGAGGAACCTCAGACTGTGCGGGACGGTGCCGGACCATCGTATTCCTCTTATCCTGAGGAACCTCAGACTGTGCGGGACGGTGCCGGACCATCGTATTCCTCTTATCCCGAGGAACCTCAGACTGTGCGGGACGGTGCCGGACCATCGTATTCCTCTTATCCTGAGGAACCTCAGACTGTGCGGGACGGTGCCGGACCATCGTATTCCTCTTATCCTGAGGAACCTCAGACTGTGCGGGACGGTGCCGGACCATCGTATTCCTCTTATCCTGAGGAACCTCAGACTGTGCGGGACGGTGCCGGACCATCGTATTCCTCTTATCCTGAGGAACCTCAGACTGTGCGGGACGGTGCCGGACCATCGTATTCCTCTTATCCCGAGGAACCTCAGACTGTGCGGGACGGTGCCGGACCATCGTATTCCTCTTATCCTGAGGAACCTCAGACTGTGCGGGACGGTGCCGCACCATCGTATTCCTCTTATCCCGAGGAACCTCAGACTGTGCGGGACGGTGCCGGACCTTCGTATTCCTCTTATCCTGAGGAACCTCAGACTGTGCGGGACGGTGCCGGACCTTCGTATTCCTCTTATCCTGAGGAACCTCAGACTGTGCGGGAAGGTGCCGGACCATCGTATTCCTCTTATCCTGAGGAACCTCAGACTGTGCGGGACGGTGCCGGACCATCGTATTCCTCTTATCCTGAGGAACCTCAGACTGTGCGGGACGGTGCCGGACCATCGTATTCCTCTTATCCTGAGGAACCTCAGACTGTGCGGGACGGTGCCGGACCATCGTATTCCTCTTATCCCGAGGAACCTCAGACTGTGCGGGACAGTGCCAGACCATCGTATTCCTCTTATCCTGAGGAACCTCAGACTGTGCGGGACGGTGCCGGACCATCGTATTCCTCTTATCCTGAGGAACCTCAGACTGTGCGGGACGGTGCCGGACCATCGTATTCCTCTTATCCTGAGGAACCTCAGACTGTGCGGGACAGTGCCAGACCATCGTATTCCTCTTATCCTGAGGAACCTCAGACTGTGCGGGACGGTGCCGGACCATCGTATTCCTCTTATCCCGAGGAACCTCAGACTGTGCGGGACAGTGCCGGACCATCGTATTCCTCTTATCCTGAGGAACCTCAGACTGTGCGGGACGGTGACGGACCATCGTATTCCTCTTATCCCGAGAAACCTCAGACTGTGCGGGACGGTGCCGGACCATCGTATTCCTCTTATCCTGAGGAACCTCAGACTGTGCGGGACGGTGACGGACCATCGTATTCCTCTTATCCCGAGAAACCTCAGACTGTGCGGGACGGTGCCGGACCATCGTATTCCTCTTATCCTGAGGAACCTCAGACTGTGCGGGACGGTGCCGGACCATCGTATTCCTCTTATCCTGAGGAACCTCAGACTGTGCGGGACGGTGCCGGACCATCGTATTCCTCTTATCCTGAGGAACCTCAGACTGTGCGGGACGGTGCCGGACCATCGTATTCCTCTTATCCTGAGGAACCTCAGACTGTGCGGGACGGTGCCGGACCATCGTATTCCTCTTATCCTGAGGAACCTCAGACTGTGCGGGACGGTGCCGGACCATCGTATTCCTCTTATCCTGAGGAACCTCAGACTGTGCGGGACGGTGCCGGACCATCGTATTCCTCTTATCCTGAGGAACCTCAGACTGTGCGGGACGGTGCCGGACCTTCGTATTCCTCTTATCCTGAGGAACCTCAGACTGTGCGGGACGGTGCCGGACCATCGTATTCCTCTTATCCTGAGGAACCTCAGACTGTGCGGGACGGTGCCGGACCTTCGTATTCCTCTTATCCTGAGGAACCTCAGACTGTGCGGGACGGTGCCGGACCTTCGTATTCCTCTTATCCTGAGGAACCTCAGACTGTGCGGGAAGGTGCCGGACCATCGTATTCCTCTTATCCTGAGGAACCTCAGACTGTGCGGGACGGTGCCGGACCATCGTATTCCTCTTATCCTGAGGAACCTCAGACTGTGCGGGACGGTGCCGGACCATCGTATTCCTCTTATCCCGAGGAACCTCAGACTGTGCGGGACAGTGCCAGACCATCGTATTCCTCTTATCCTGAGGAACCTCAGACTGTGCGGGACGGTGCCGGACCATCGTATTCCTCTTATCCTGAGGAACCTCAGACTGTGCGGGACGGTGCCGGACCATCGTATTCCTCTTATCCTGAGGAACCTCAGACTGTGCGGGACAGTGCCAGACCATCGTATTCCTCTTATCCTGAGGAACCTCAGACTGTGCGGGACGGTGCCGGACCATCGTATTCCTCTTATCCCGAGGAACCTCAGACTGTGCGGGACAGTGCCGGACCATCGTATTCCTCTTATCCTGAGGAACCTCAGACTGTGCGGGACGGTGACGGACCATCGTATTCCTCTTATCCCGAGAAACCTCAGACTGTGCGGGACGGTGCCGGACCATCGTATTCCTCTTATCCTGAGGAACCTCAGACTGTGCGGGACGGTGACGGACCATCGTATTCCTCTTATCCCGAGAAACCTCAGACTGTGCGGGACGGTGCCATCTTTCAAACAGATAAGAGCTTTTCCTGTCCAGAGTGCGGGAAGTGTTTCCGTTCTAAATCCCATCTTAATAAGCATAAAAAATCACACACAGTGGAAAAGCCACATTCCTGTCTTGAGTGCGGGAAATGTTTTTCAGTAAAGTCCAGACTTTACAAACACCAGAGATCTCACACAGGGGAGAAGCCGTATTCCTGTCCTGAGTGCGGGAAATGTTTTTCACAGAACTTCAATCTTCACATACATCAGAGATCTCACACGGGGGAGAAGCCGTATTCCTGTCCTGAGTGCGGGAAACGTTTTTCAATGAAGTCCAATCTTTTCAGACACCAGAGATCTCACACAGGGGAGTGTCCTTTTTCCTGTTCTGAGTGCGGGAAATGTTTTTTACAGAAGTCCAATCTTTCCACACATCAGAGATCTCACACGGGGGAGAAGCCTTTTTCCTGTTCAGAGTGCGGGAAATGTTTTTTACAGAAGTCCAATCTTTCCACACATCAGAGATCTCACATGGGGGAGTGGCCTTTTTCCTGTTCAGAGTGCGGGAAATGTTTTTCAGAGAAGTCAAGTCTTTCCATACATCAGAGATCTCACACGGGGGAGAAGCCGTATTCCTGTTCTGAGTGCGGGAAACGTTTTTCAATGAAGTCCAGTCTTTCCACACATCAGAGATCACACGCAGGGGAGAAGCCTTTTTCCTGTTCTGAGTGCGGGAAATGTTTTTCACAGAAGTCCCTTCTTTCCAAACATCAGAGAATACACACGGGGGAGAAGCCGTTTTCCTGCCCTGAGTGTGGAAAATGTTTTTCAGCTAAGTTCAGTTTATATATACATCAGAGATCTCACACGGGGGAAAAGCCGTATTCCTGTCCAGAGTGCGGGAAATGTTTTTCAGATAAGTCCAATCTTTCCATACATCAGAGATTTCACACGGGTGAGAAGCCGTATTCCTGTCCTGAGTGCAGGAAATGTTTTTCACAGAAGTCCCATCTTTCCAGACATCAGAGATCTCACACAAAGAAGAATTCACTTTCCGGTCCTGAGTGAGGGAATTGTTCCTCACTGAAGTCCTGTCTTCCTGTACATCAGGGGTCCCACACAACCCTTGAGGTGTATTAGTGAGTGCGGGAAATGTCTTGTATATGAATGTTGCTGGACATGTGGGGAAGAAGCACACCCTGATATACACCTCAGATATACTCCATGGCTGATCTTCATCATGTAAGAAACAGTTCATAAGGAGATCAGAGATCACCAAAGACATGGATGAAGTGTTGTACCGTGTTGGCCATTGATAGCAGGAGAAAAATAAAAATGGAGTCCTTACCTCTGATTGGCTGAGTACATTTTGTTGTGTAAACTCTTGCAAGAGGTCTGTTTTCTCAAGTCGTCTTCCAGGACGAAACGCGTTAACTCCACCACTTAAAAGGCGGGTCCTCTAGGCATTTTAAAATTAAAAAATTGAGTCATTACCTCTCATTGGCTGAGTACATTTTGTGGTGGAAGATTTCACAGACATTTAGGGATCTATTTTAAAACAAATTGTAGAATGAATGTGACGCGTTCCTCCAATCATGACAAATATTGGATCATCGGCTCCATCTAAAGGCAAAAATATCTCTCACTGTGGTTTTAATACCGACCATTGACGTAAAACATAAAATACCACATTTGGCCATTAGATGGCGCTAAGTACCATAGAAATTATCTCCATCTAGTGGCCAAATTCAATCATTTCTGTTTTAAATTAATGGAAACCATTCGACCAGCACAGCAAATATCCTAATAACATTCATCTTTCCCCCATTCACACAGAAGGAATGTACATGGACTTTCCCCGGGGGAATTGCTCTGCACATATTTTATGAATAGACCCCTAAATGTCAGGAGAGGTTTATATAAAGATGGGAAGTATGGAGCAGATAAATGAATAGACCTCCTAGCAATGTTATTACCAGGCTGCAGCTAGGGGGAGCTCTAATGTGTGAGCACAGCAGAGTGATCCCATCTAGCTCACATTAACCCTTTCACTGTCAGATGTTTTTGCACATTTTGGGCCTGAAGATTAGATAAAACCCCCAAACATATATTATCTGATAGCAGAGGCCCTGGAGAATAAAATGGTGGTGATTGTTAAGGTGTTCCTCGTACACAAATTTCCCCTTAATATCCGGGTTTATTTTCTCCTTTTCCCCCATTTTCTATGGTGTGATCTTTTCTACAATACTTTGTTATAATAATGTAACACGTTGTGTATTGTATTGTACGACTCCGCCTCCACATTCCAGACAAGTCATTTTCCTGACCAATCGCATTTCTACCTTTTTACTATTTCCTGATTCTATGACTGTAATCTGTTATAAAAGTAAAATTATAATAAAAAAACGTATTGAAGAGAAAAAAAGGTTGTGTGTGTCGGTGGAATGAGAACAATTGCTGGTGGTGTTGTCACCTGTCACAGCAGTCACACCTGGTTTCCCGGTCAATGCACCAGATAAATGTTGCAGCAAAACGGCTCTTTGAGTTCTGGGAAACCAGGAATGGACTCCGGACACGGACTCCAGGAAAACAAACCTTTTATTTCCTGACAGACTCCATGGCAGCCTACGTGTGGGTTAACCCCGCCTCCTCTCCAATGCTATAGGACCCCATACCCATAAAAGTAAGCTCACCTCTCAGTACTGTGTTCCTTATTTGTCCTTCTCCAATGGACCTAAAGCATGCACGTCAGTTCAGATGTCCGGATGGATGGATGGCACACTCCCTGGCGGTGCAGCTCGGAACCCAGCCACGGGCGGGTGGAGCAACCACGTACCTCTGGTTGGGATGTTGCTGCAGTGTGTCCAAGCATCAGGACGTCCTCGGCTGGCAAGATCTGCAACTATTTCCATGGCAGTCGCCTCTGTATTATATGTATACCGTCTTGTGTTTTGTTTTATGCCCCCTGCTGTTCCCTAATGGCGGCTGGAACGCTTCTGCGTCCCAGCTCGCCGCGGTGGTCTGAATCACGGGCGCCGCTCCAGCTCGCGCATGCGCGATGTCTGCTCTCAGAGTGAGGCTTGGTTCGCGCATGCGCGGTTCAGCGGGTCCTTCGGCGGCCGCGCAGGTGCCGATGGTGGCTTCTCCACCGCGCAGGCGCGCTGTGTGGATGGCGGTGACGTCACAGGCTGGGATTTTAAAAGTTTCTGCTCGCCTGTGTCATTTGGGATTTTCCCCGAGCAGGGGCAACTTGTTGAGCGCGCTGCTGATCTCAGGTCAGTGTCCTCCATGGCCCAAGCCATGTATGTATAAAATTAGCTTAAATAGGTCTTTTTATTTTGCACTGGTATATTTATGTACATCTTACTTTTTATTAGCACATATGCCTCTTGTCATTTGGTGAAGTGCCTTCTTAAAGGGCAAGTTACTCATTTAATTGTATGTCACTATAGGTTTCTTTACCAGACCTGTCCTATTGTGACGCTTAGTCCAGAGGTTATGGACCAATCACCGCCTTCATGTGGCCGGCCCTCACGCACAAGGTATGTGCAGGAGAGGGGAGAGCTTGGGGTACAGTCGCAAGTATTGTTGCTTGATGGCTTATTTTTTCACCCCCAATCCTTTCTTTTAGCCCTTCCGGTCCGGATCCTCAAACTGACACAGACCTTGCCAAGGCCGCAGCAGCATTCATCGGCTTCAAAATCCAGACGTGTTTCTCCGTCTGCATCTCACCACCAGAGGAGACATTCCCATTCCTCGTCCAGACACCGCTCCCGCCGCCAAGACAGTCTCTCTGATCGGAGAGCCTGCTGGGGATGTGGCACACGAGTCCCAGAGGGCAAATCATTATGAAATCATTGCTATGCCCGTGCGTTTGGGGAGAAAGAGACAGAGGATCAACGCATCGAGTCTCTAGTACAACAGGTGGTGCAACGTTCTTTGAAGGAGATGGACACTTCCCACACACAGAGCCAGTCCAGTGCTATTCTGTCTGGCTCCCCGGCTGATGAGGTCCGTGAGATTCCAGGTCCTTCCCAGCCCTACGCTTCCTCGCCTGTTCCTTCGGAGGGAGAATTGGAAAGTGATGAGGAGAGCGTGGAATTCGACTTCTCTCTAGTGACTCAGCTTATTAAAGCAGTCAAGGAGGCCCTTATGTGGGAAGACCCATCTACTCCCCCAGCTAAGCAGATTTTTTTTTTAAACGCCTGGGGAAAGAACGCCCAAGTTTCCGCTATTGGCCGAACTAAAGTACATTTTTGACGAGGAATGGAATAAAGTGGACAGGAAGTCCTCTATGACAAATAAAACTTCCAGAATGTATCCCTTCAAAGCGGATGAGGTGAAATACCTGGAGAACATTCGTCCTGTAGACGCAGCTGTAATGCGTCTGGCCAAACACGTCACGCTCCCGTTGGATGATGCGGTCTCCTTCAAGGATGGCCTTGACAGAAGGATGGATCAGGATTTCAAAAGAATCTATGGGCTTGCTGGTACAGCTTGTAAACCCGCCCTGGCCTTGGCGGCCATGTCCAAGGCTATGCAAGCATGGACGGAGAATGTAGATTCCTTCCTTAAAGGTGTTTCAGAAGAGCTGGCCAGGAATTCGGCAGCAGCAGAGTTAAAACTAGTGGTGGCCTTCCTGGGGGAAGCATCTGTTGATTTGATCCGCCTGCTGGCTAGAATTATGCTGTCCTCAGTTACGGCTAAACAGGCCCTATGGCTGCGCCCTTGGCATGCCGACCCGTCGTCTAAACAAACCTGGTGCAAGATTCCTTTCGAAAGATCCTCACTGTTCGGTAATAAACTGGATGACGCCATAGCTAAGGCCACGGGTGGAAAATCGGGCCTTCTTCCACAGGACAAGCGTCCGCAGGGTCGAAAGAAGCCCCAGTTCAGAAGACGCAGCCCTGAGCGTACGAGGGAAGCACGCTCCTATAGACCTGGCCGGGACTTCAGAAGAAACTGGAGTAGAGGCCAAGCGTCATTTCGCAAGCCAGCGAAGATCTGGCTAAATCCTTTTGAGATTTTGCCTGCCCAGGTGGGTCGGGTGGGAGCACGCTTGCTCCTCTTCCGGCATGTCTGGGTGGCCTCAATCTCAGACTTCTGTGTCGTCAGGTCACGCATGGTCCTTCTCCAGCATTCCTCCCCCCAGATTTGTCTCCACCCTACTCCCGCGTGTGGAAGAACAAAAGCAGGCTCTACTGTCCTACGTAGACTTGCTGAAATCCCAGGGAACAGTAGTTTGTGTCCCAGAGGACGAACAGTTCCAAGGGGTATACTCCCCCCTTTTTCTTAGTTCAAAAGAAAAGCGGTGCCTGGCGCCCGGTAATAGACTTGTCTTACCTGAACAGATTTATAAGGCACGGAAAATTCAAAATGGAGACTCTGTCAACAATCCAACAAGCCATACAGCCAGGCGACTGGATGATTTCAATAGATCTGAAAGACGCTTTTTTCCACGTACCAGTGACAAAGGAATTTCTCAAGTACCTCCGGTTTCATGTCGGGCAGCAACATCTGCAATTCATCTGCCTCCCCTTTCCGGTTGACGACTTCTCCTCGGGTTTTCACCAAAGTCCTCTTGGCTATAGTGGCCCTCATCAGACTAAAAGGGGTGTGTCTTTATCATTATTTAGACAATCTCCTAGTTCTGTCTCAAAACAGAGAACAACTGCTGATGCACAGAGAACAGGTGATCTCAACCCTTTCCAGTTTCGGATGGCTCCTAAACCTGGAGAAAAGCCACCTGGGTCCAGCCCAACGCTTAATATACTTAGGGGCTCAGTTCAACACAGTGGAGAACACCATCTCCCTGCAGGTAGAGAAGATTCCGGTGATTCGGAAGAGGATTTCTCGGGCTCTGGATGTCCCTCGTCTGAAATCATCACAATGCCTAAATCATTGGCACAATGGTCTCCACGACCCCTATGGTCAAATGGGTTCTGTGGAGGTTACGCTCTTTCCAGTCAGGGTTCCTCCAGCAGTGGAAGTCAGGGGACAAGAGTCAAATTATCCACATATCTGCAACAATGAGGAACAGCCTCTTCTGGTGGCTCCAGCTCAAGAATTTGCAAAACTGTCACTCCATTGCCCCCATCTCCTGGGTCACAGTCACGACAAACGCCAGCGGTTCCGGCTGGGGGGCTCTCTGTGGCAGATGGGACGCTCGTCTCTGCAACCCAGGCTCAAACGTCCTGGAGCTTCGGGCGGCTTGGTGTGCCCTCCAATCCTTCTCTCGGTTCCTGAAAGGAGAATCGGTGTTGATAAGGATGGACAACACTACAGCAGTGTCATACGTGAAGAGGCAAGGGGGGACACGGAGTTCCACGCTTCTTCTAGAAGTCGAGGCCTATCATGACTTGGGCCCAGAAAATCTGGCCAATATATCGGCAGTTTTCATTCCTGGAGTACAGAACTCCCAGGCAGATTTCCTCTCACGCACTCAACTAGACAACGAGTGGTCCCTCCATGTGCAGTCATTGAAATGGATTCTGTCCCTGGGAGTCAATCCCGAAGTGGACCTATTCGCTTCCCCCTGCAATTCCAAAGTAGTGAAGTTCTACACTCTGGGTCGTTGCAGCCAGGCATTCGGAACGGATGCCCTGACGGATCGGTGGAGGTTCAAGAGGGCATATGCCTTTCCCCCGATCCCACTTATCCTCAAATTCCTACGGAGACTCCAAGCGGAATCAGTCGAAGTAACAGTGGTGGCTCCCTACTGGCAGAACAGGCCTTGGTTTCCTCTCCTGATCCAACTGAGCTACCGGGACCCAGTACCTCTTCCTCTCAGGCTGGACCTTCTCTCTCAAGGGTCACTCCTACACCCTTGTCCGGCACTGATGAGACTGACGGTCTGGTTCTTGAGAGGGAGAGGCTGGAATTCCTCGGTTGCGCCTCTAGAGTGATTTCTACACTGTTGAGCTCAAGAAGGGCAAGTACTAACAAGGTTTACGGAAGAATCTGGGCCAAATTCGTTGAGTTCTCCTCTGCTTCGGGGAGGTCCTTCAGAAATCCAGGAGTTCGAGATGTTCTCAGTTTTCTTCAAACCGGACTAGACTTACCCTTATCTGTCAGTTCTTTGAGAGTTCAAGTTTCGGCCTTATCAGCTTTCTCTGGGATCTCATGGGCAGTCCATCCCTTAGTCTGGCAATTTTTCCGGGGGGCGTCAAGAATTAAACCCCAAAGGAAGCCAAGATTTCCCAAGTGGGATCTTCCCCTCGTTCTAGATTCACTGACTGGACTCGGTACGACGGGTCCCTCCCCGTCCTCCATTAAAAACTTTTGAGCAAAAGTAGCCTTCTTAGTCGCCATCACCTCGGCTAAGAGGGTCTCTGAGATCGGGTCACTGGGTCATGAAGAACCTTTTCTAACATTTTTCCCGGATCGAGTAGTCCTTATACCCATGTTGGGTTTAAACCCGAAAGTGTCTTCGGTATTCCACCAGAATCAGGAAATTGTTCTTCCTCCATTTAAGACTCCGGAATCTAATGAAACTCATCCATTGGATATAGGCAAAATCCTGAAAGAATATTTGAAGACTACTTCTCCCTTCAGACGATCTGATCATCTATTCGTACTGCATTCAGGCAGCAATAAAGGGAAGAAAGCTTCAACCAGGACAATTGCATCCTGGATTGTCCAGGCAATCCAGCAAGCAGACACGGCTAAGGGCTTGGCTCCTCCACAGGCGGTGACGGCACACTCCACCAGAGGAATGGCAGCATCTTGGGCGGCGGCCCGACATGTGGATCCAGATGTCATTTGCAAAGCGGCCTCGTGGGCCTCTATTAATACATTTATGGCCCATTACTGCATAGAGCCTGCATCACTGTCTTCTGTTAATTTTGGGTTAAGAATCCTGTTGGTTGACGGGACAAATTAAAGCTATTTTCTGTTCAGCATACCCACCCGTGTGGTCTGTCTAGTTATTTCCCACACGTAGGCTGCCATGGAGTCTGTCAGGAAAAAGGAAATTTTATTATCAAATACTTACCGTAATTTTCCTTTCCTGATGGACTCCATGGCAGACGGACTTCCCACCCTAAAAGAAAATAATAATGAAAGTGAAAGTAATTGTCCAAGAGTCGGCTAGTTACGGAACACAGTACTGAGAGGTGAGCTTACTTTTATGGGTATGGGGTCCTATAGCATTGGAGAGGAGGCGGGGTTAACCCACAGGCTGCCATGGAGTCCTTTAGGAAAGGAAAATTACGGTATTTGATAATAAATTTTCCTTTCTCTTATCATCCATGGACTGACACGGTGTCTCTTTACACTTTACACGTGGGTTATGTCCCTGCTTGCAGGAGAAGACCTAGGCAGAATGTGAGATGTTATACATACATTCTAAAAGCCAGAGCTGAACAGCCCCACCCAGGGGGCGGTCCCTCCGGGCATAACCCTCCCACTACAGTCAGCAGACTTCAGTTTTTTTCTGCCTAGCAGAAGGAGAAGACGTGGCTCTCTCAGGAGCCAGTCTCCTGACCTATTTTGTTATTCCTTTTCTGGAATTCTTTTTTATTTTATATTTGAGAATCTTCTATCAACTGTCGGCTGGGCAACAGGTTGGGTACAAGATATCCTCGTAGTCTTCCCTGTCCGACCATCGAGCGTGCTGATCCTCGCCTTGTGTGCGTGAGACTCAGTTCACGACAGGCCCCATGACTCCAGGGGTGGCCGGGTTTGCTTTCATGCTCCCACGGTCCTCTCAAGACTGAACAGTTCCTGACTGACTGTATCTTTCGCGGTGGACCGGGCCGACAGCTACTCGTTACTGCACTGTGATAGTCCTGTCAGAAACACACCAGTGGGTCCCTCAGGGGACGGGTAAGTAGTCTCTCCTGCCTGCAGGTGAGTACAAAAAGCTGTGTGTTTCTCTGTGGGGGATTTTCCCTGTCTCCCCCTGTATTTCATTGTCACTCTCTGTCACCATTGCTGGCGCTGTGCTGTGTGGGGTGCCTGGGGGTCACACTGTTCTTGGAGGGGCTCATGCTGGTCTGCAGATATGCTTGGGGCCTTTTTTTGTGAGTTTTGGGGCCTGAGCGCCGAGTGGCGCTGTGTGTGTGCTGTTGTTTCACTCTAGCTGCGTCATGGCGGCCATCTTGCCGCGGATCGCCTCAGTGAAGTGCGGCGGCCATTTTCTTGTAGCCCGCGCGCTCTTCAGCACTAGTTTTGGCCTCTAGCGCTGCTGTAAAAGCGCGAATCTCCTCACAATCTCCTCACAGATCACCAGCGCTGACACTGCGCGGTACAGACAGCGGAACTGAGCAGTCCCTGGTCCGGTTTGGTGAGTCCCCTGGGCGTCCCCTCCTCAGTCAGCACAGCCTGTGGGTGGACTTTTTATCTGAGGAGTCTCAGAGGGGGGCAATGGGGAGTCTCGGTCACCAGCTTCCCCTAAATGTCAGTGGACAACAGGCAGTGCTTCAGCACCTGCGGTCCCTAGGGACCAGTTGTGGGCAGTCCTGGAATCATTTCTGACCAGGATGGGAGCTGTGTGCAAGCGTAAGGGAGCAAAAAGCGCCCTCTCCCCACTTTACTACATGAGGGCAGTGCGTTGATTCAGATATGGGCCTAGCCACTACCGCTCAGGACCCTAGTTCTGAATGTATTGGATGGTTTTGAACAGGATATTCCTTATGTGGAAAACTCCAGTTCTGAGTCAGTAAATGACAGGGCGCTTGTAAGTGTACTCATGACTGCGGTGAGGGACACTCTCAGGCAAAAATGCTGCGGATGCAGAACCTCAGGCTGATACAGTCTCCTTTGGTTCTTTTAAGGCCAGGCCTTCTAAAGAGGTTTTTCCATATGTACTTTCTTTGACCAGCTCATTGATAAGGTCTGGGAAAAGCCGCAGAAGAATTTTTTTATGGTCCCGCGGCGTTTGTCTATCAGATACCCCTTGAAGATGCCCTACTTAAAAAGTGGGCTTCTCCCCCAGGGTCGACCCTCCAGTCGCCCGGTTGAACAAGGTCATCACTCTCCTGATGGAGGGGACTCCTGCATTTGAGGACCCCACTGACAGGAGGTCAGAAGTGGTGAGCAGAGCCATGTTTGCCTTGTTGGGATCCGCCCTACGACCTGTGGTAGCGGCGACCCTTGTGTCTTAAACACTTACAGGTTGGGCAAAAATGTTGCACCTAGCTGTACAGGAGCATATTCTTCCTCCAGACACAGTTGCTCTGGCCCACCAACTGGTTCAGGGCCTGGTTTCTGTGTGCAACGCCACGCTGAACGCGGCCCCTTTAATATCCAGGGCCTCTGTCTCGGCGGTGGTATTGCGTCGTCTTATCTGGTTGAAATGCTGGTCTACTGACCTAGCCTTAGGAAGCTCCTGACAGATCTACCATTTAAAGGCGGTAGACCTTTCGGTGCTGCTCTGGATGACATCGTCATGGTTGTCACGGGAGGTAAACGCACTCTTCTTCCTTAGACTAGCAAGGGTGAGGAGGCCCGCCGCAAACAGGGGCCTTCCTTTCCAGCAAAACTGGGTTTTTTCGTCAGTCAGAGTCCACAGGTAGGCCCTCTCAGACTGACGGCAGTGCGGCTGGTGGGCACAAGTGCCCCTGGGTGCGTAAGCCAAACAAGCGGCTCCCAAGCCCGCCTCCGCGTGAAGTCTTGCCTCCGCCCGACACTGGGGTGGGGGGACGACTTCGCAGGTTCACGGATCGGTGGACCTCCCGAATCTCCGACTGGTGGGTGTGCGAGGTGGTCACCTCAGGTTATAGGATAGTATTCCGATCCTGGCCCCCACACAGATTCTTTCCCTTGAATCTTCCTCTCCTTCCTACCTGTTGGGCAGCCCTCTTGGGGGCTGTACAGGATTTGATCAGGTCCGGAGTGATTGTGCCGGTTCCGTCACAGGAGAGTTTTCAGGGATTCTACTCGGATCTGTTTGTCGTCCCGAAAATAGGACGTGGTTCGACCTATCCTGGACCTCAAGGCCCTGAATGCCTTCGAGAAGGTGCAGAAATTCCGCATGGAATCCATTCGCACGGTGATCGCTACACTCCACCAAAGGGATTTTCTTCTGGCGTCCTTGGACTTCAAGGACGCCTACTTGCATGTTCCGATCTGCGCAAGTCACCAGAAGTTTCTGCGCCTTGCGATCAGCAAAGTCCACTATCGATTGTGGCTCTTCCTTTCGACCTTGCCTCGGCACCAAGGGTGTTCACCAAGGTGCTTGCTCTGGTTCTAGCCTTCTGTTACAGCGAGGTATTGCTGTCATGGGCTATCTGGACGGTCTTCTGCTATGAGCAAAAAGTGGCTCAGACTTAGAGGAAAGGTGACTATCGTCAATTAAACCCTCAGGGACTTCGGGTGGTTCCTGAACATTCAGGAGTCAGTCCTGGTCCCGACTCAGTGTCTGGAGTATCTAGTTCTGGTTCTGGACTCCTTGGAGGCAAAGGTATTCTACCTCTGGAGAAGTTGCTGACACTTCAGTCTGCGGTGCGGGTGCTGACATCCCGAAAATGGTTGTCAATCCGTTTTTTGCATGAGAGTCCCGGGACTCGTGGTGGCCTCCTTCGCGGCCATTCCGTATGCCCAATCACACACCAGGGCATTGCAGAAGGCGATCTTGTCCACCTGGGACAAATCCCCGTTGTCCTTGGATCTTCGGATCCAGGTGATTCACCTGGTCAGGGCGTCCCTGACATGGTGGTTGAGACCCTCGGCTCTTCGGTCCGGAAAGTCGTTCCCCTCCCATCCAATGGACGGTACTCACGACGGACACCAGCCTGACGGGCTGGGGTGGAGTCTGGGGAGTCCTGTCGGCTCAAGGCCTTGGACTCAGGACGAGCCCGTTTACCAATCACTGTTCTGGAAATACGGGCCATCAGACTGCGTCTCTCCTCAGGTCGGAGAGAGTACGTGGTCGCTCCATCAGGAGCCAGTCGGACAACGCCACGGCGGTGGCGTATGTAAACCGTCACGGGGGGACTCGGAGCTCAGCTGCGGCTTACGGGGTAGTCCGTATCCTGAAGTGGGCCGGAAGAAACGTGCCGGCTCTGTAGGGGCGGACTATCTGAGTCGCCAATCGCCAGACGCCGGACCAGGAAGAGTGGTCCTTGCATATTTCAACTCCTTTGCCGATGGTGGGGCACGCCGGATGTGGACCTGATGGCCTCTCGACTCCGTCGCAAGGGTCGAGGTTGTGGCCAGATCCAGGGATCCTTGGGCGATGCCTCTGATGCGTTGGTGGCCCCATAGGGTCCTTATCGCCTGATATAAACTCCGGTGATCCTAATTGTTCCGGATTGGCCTCAGCGTCACTGGTACGCTGATCTGGTACGTCTCGTTGCGGACGTTCCCTGGCGGTTGCCGATGAGGGAGGACCTTCAGTCTCAAGGTCCTATGTTTCATCCGGCTTACAGTCTCTGGCTTTAACGGCAGGGCTGTTAAAAGCCAGGTGTTGAGGGACCGAGGTCTCTCGGACTCTGTCATTTTGACCATGTTAAGGACACGGAATTCTTCCTCCAGGCAGATCTATCACCGTGCCTGGAAAGCTTATATCGCCATATGCAAAGTGCTGGACTGGCGTCCTCGGACGTATTCCGTCCCCAGAATCCTGCGTCCTCTGCAGTGTGGAGTGACCCAAAAGCTTGCTTTGAGTACCATCAAGGATCAGATTTCGGCCTTGGCCGTCTTCATTCACCGACCTCTAGCGGGTCATTTCTTGGTTAGCACCTTGTGTTGGGGGTTCGCCATGTGCTCCCTCCTGTCAAGCCTTCTCTTCCACCGTGGGATCTGAATTTGGTGCTCTCGGTCCTCCAGGAACCTCCTTTTGGGAATATCCGGGATATTCCTCTCTTGTCTTGTCTCAGAAGGTGGTCTTTTAGTGGCAATCACTTCTGTTTGACGAGTGTCTGAGTTGGCGGCTTTGTCCTGCAAGTCGTCATATTTAGTCATCCATAAGGATAAGGCGGTGTTGCATCCGCGACCTTCCTTTTCGCCAAAGGTGGTGTCTACCTTTCACCTACATGAGGACATTGTCCTCCCGTCCTTGTGTCCTCACCCATCGCATCCCAGAGAGTTTGCGCTGCACATATTGGATGTGGTACGAGCCTTACAGGTGTACCTGTCTGCTACTGCTTCTATTCGGAAGTCCGACTCACTGTTTGTGACTGTCCCTGGTCCATAACAGGGCCAAGCGGTTTCGTCTGCCATCATTTCTGGGGGAATCAGACAAACCGTCATTCAAGCCTATGCTCTCAAAGGGCGGGCGCCTCCCTTTCCGGTTACGGCGCATTCCACCAGGGCAATTGGTGCTTCCTGGGTTTTCCGACATCAAGCGTCGGTTGCACAAGTGCGCAAGGCGGCGACCTGGTCGTCTGTTCATGCCTTTTAAGTTTTTATAAGGTTGATGTGACTGCATCTTCGGATGTTTCCTTCGGCCGCAGGGTGCTGCAGGCCGCTGTTTAAAGTTGCGACTCCTCCGTTGAGGAGATCTGCCTTATTGGAGTGAAAGTTTGGTTTTTCCATTTATACTGCTCCCATCCCTCTTGACACTGCTTTGGGACATCCCACGTGTAAAGTGTAAAGAGATACCGTGTCAGTCCATGGATGATAAGAGAAAATAGGATTTTTTGTACTCACCGTAAAATCCTTTTCTCTGACATCCATGGACTGACACGGCACCCACCCTTCCTTTTTAAGTTTGTACTGCTTTGTTACGAACTGAAGTCTGCTGACTGTAGTGGGAGGGTTATGCCCGGAGGGACCGCCCCCTGGGTGGGGCTGTTCAGCTCTGGCTTTTAGAATGTATGTATAACATCTCATATTCTGCCTAGGTCTTCTCCTGCAAGCAGGGACATAACCCACGTGTAAAGTGTAAAGAGACACCGTGTCAGTCCATGGATGTCAGAGAAAAGGATTTTACGGTGAGTACAAAAAATCCTATTTTTTCACCAGCGAAAGGAGCGACTCACGCCAGGATGCCAAGTGGCCTCTTATAGGCGTTTACAACATATATATTTCCTCTTGTATAGACATTCTTTGGAACTTTGTAAAACATCTAGGAGCTTGTTAGCGAGTGACATCTGCAGGTTTCTCATTTATCTGTCTAATTTATCATCTACTAAGCTATAGACACGTGCACTGCCCAAAAATGTGTTTGTTTTCATTTTATTCATTTTTTGTTAGTTTGTTCGTTTTTTGGGTCATTAGTTATGATCGAAATTCATTATTTCAAATATATTTGAAAATCCGGAAATTCGAAATTCAAAAATCCGAAATTATAACTAACTAATAATAACTAACAAATTATCGGTATCAGAATTTCCTTTCAAATTGAGCTGTTAGTGAACGTAATGAATACAAATTTATCCGAAGTTATGAATTATCCGAAATAACGAATGCCGCATCTAAACGAATGGAACGTAACGAATTAATAATAAAAACAAAACATTTTTCTTTGTTTCTGTTATTATTATTATACAGGATTTATATAGCGCCAACAGTTTGCGTAGCGCTTTATAAAATTTTGTAAATGAGTAAGTTTTCTCCTTCACTGATGGGCACTGATGAGGCTGCACTGACGGGCACTGATAAGGCGGCACCAATGAGATGGCACTGATGGACACTGACAATGGGCATTGGTAGGCGGCGCTGATGGGCAACACTGATGGCCACTGAAAGGCTGCACTCATAGATGGCACTGATGTGCATCACTGATGGCACTGGCAGGCATTGCTCATGGGCACTGATTGGCATATCACCTGGTGGTCCAGGGTGGCATACCTGGTGGGCCTCCTTTGTGGGCATCCCTGGTGGTCCTGTGCGGGCATCCACTGGGGGCTGCACTGATAAATAATCAGCACAGACCCCCCTGTCAGGAGAGCAGCTGATCGGCTCTCCTCTACTCTCGTCTGTCAGATGCGAGTGAGGAAAAGTCGATAAACAGCTCTTGATGTTTACACTGTGATCAGCTGTGATTGGACACTGCTGATCACGTGGTACAGAGCCTCCGTCAGAGGCTCTTTATCGAGATCGGTGTTGTGGTGTGTCAGACTGACACACCACAACAGCGATTGCGGCTTATCCTGCTGGACATCATATGACGCCCAGTCAGGATAACTGAACCACTTCCCGGCCGTCATTTTTCTATAGGCTGGGTGGGAAGTGGTTAAAAGCCTTCACAAGTCATGAGGTTAAAGGTAACCCTGAATAATGGGCCTAGAGTGCAGTGGTCAGGAGTATATCATAT